>OY294039.1:7536234-9936234 GCA_958510855.1 Rhagonycha lutea
AACGACAATAGTTTTGATTAAGGCAATTTATGCAGTTTTGTTCCCGACAGAGGAATTTCAATTTAGCGAAAATAGTGCGGTGGCAAAGCCGTACATTTTGTTTTGTTTGACGACCCGAAAAGGAGAGAAGTACGAACCCAACCCTGAGATTTGTCTCCGTACAGAAATCGTATGTGAACCGCTACAAAGCTACCGACGGTACTCCAGTGTTGAGATATTGTCCTGGTGAAAATAAATTTTAAAGTTGAAGGGTCGTGGGAAATATCTCTACAATATATACCCGGTGAGCAGGACCTGAAAGTTAGCATTCCAAAAAATAAGGTGACTGACTCCTTGGCAACGATTCGGTTATATTATGGTTTTATTGGAAATCCGATGCTTTCGAATCACATAAAGACGTTTGTGCTCATGGAAGGATTGAAAATTGAATGGCGACTGAAAAAAGATCGCATTGATGTTTTATTTGTTTCTGATCTATAAACCTTTAACCTGTTTAAAAGAACATAAATAAACACTTGCCAATCAATAATCCTACCAAATAATTTGAGTTGATTTACGTCCAGTTTTCAGTGAGAGAACTAAATGCTTTTTGTGCAAACCGTCAAAGAAGGCACACAAAAATCTTCGAAAAAGTGAAGAGCATGGCAAAAAAGTTAATTATGTGTAGAAGTTACTATTATTAATTCTACGAATGAATAAGCTGTTTAATTTTAAACAAGCAGTCAGTGGCGGATTTCCCAACAGGCGCAAGAGGCGCGCACTTAGGGCCTCGTAAATTAAGGGGCCACAAAATAAAGAAAATTTAATTATTATTAATTAAATTCCTATTGTAATAAACATAGGAAACATAACGAATTCTAAGCCCTAAGATGCCTTAGCTTTGCAGTTATTTTGATTTCCGGGCAATTTTTTATTTAAATTTTATGATAACAATTTAATTTTGTTCAAATATTCTAAAACTTCATGAAAATATTAACTCTGTTGTAATAAACACAGGTAAAATAGCGAAAAAATTCTGAGCCCTAAGATGCCTTAGATTTGCAGATATTTTGATTTCAGTGAAATTTTTTTGATTTAAATTTTTTGATAAAACTTTAATTTTGTTCAAATATTTACTTTATGAAAATAATAACACTATTGTAATAAACAAAGGAAAAAAAATGAAAAAATTCTAAGCCCTAGGACGTCTTGGATTTGCAGCTATTTTGATTGCGATGCAATTTTTGACTTAAATTTTTTGATAAAAATTTAATTTTGTTCAAATATTCTGAAACTTTGTGAAAATATTTAACGCTATTGTAATAAATACAGGTAAAATAACGAAAAAATTCTAAGCCCTAAGATGCCTTAGATTTGCAGATATTTTGATTTTAGTGCATTTTTTGATTTAAAGTTGATAAAAATTTAATTTTGTTCAAATATTCTGAAACTCTATCAAAACATTAACGCTATTGTAATAAATACAGGAAAAATAACGAAAATATTCTAAACCCTAGGACGTCTTGGATTTGCAGCAATTTTGATTTTAATGCAATTTTTTATTTAAATTTTATGATGAAAATTTAATTTTGTTCAAATATTCTGAAATTTAATGAAAAAATCAATTCTGTTGGAGTAAACTCAGGAAAAATAACAAAAAAATTCTAAGTCCTAAGATACCTTGGATTTGCAGTTATTTTGATTTTAGTCAAAATACTTAAAGGGGGGCTTCAAAATTGAATAGCGCCTGGGGCCTCATAAGTACTAAATCCGCCACTGCAAGCAGTAAGTGCTTTTCTGCAATTTTAATAGCGATTTTCCGAATTGGAAAGTTTACGCTGCATAATAATTCATTGCTGTTTGTGAACCTGGATATCACAAACGATCCCACATTTAAATTAATTTTAAATAAGTTTCCAGATTAAATTGAATCATCACGTTAAGGGAGCGTCCATTAATTACGTAAAGACGATTTTTGACATTGTTAACTCCCCCCTCACCCCTCTCCCCTGTAAGATTTCTTAGGATTTTGTTAAATTTTGGTAGACCCCCTCTGTGGTTACGTAAGGATTGGAATTTATAATGTAAAATTAAAAACAAGATGTAACACTTGACAGGAGGAGGAAGGCCCCCCCCCCCCCAAAGTAACGATTTGTAAGGTTTAATACCCCCTCCTCCTAAGACCCTTAAGTAATTGTTAGACGTTCCTTAACAGAAAATTAAGAATATTAAATATTAAAATTCACAATTAATATAAAGAATCTTGTGAAGAAACTTTCGGCACATGCACGTAACATCGATCGACATAATTAAAGACAGTGGCGCACAATTTCATAATTTTTATTTGCACTATAACATTATTTTGACTTGTACGCTTTTTCAAAAGTTAGCGAGCTTAAATCTACAGCTGTAAATGTTCTTTTTAAGGTTGGCCAGAACAAATTCGATATGAGTGTGTCCTTAAATATTTTTCAACCACGAGATTTTTGCAACATTTATCTATTAAACAATTATCTATATCAAAAATTAAAATTTTTCCTATTAGTCCAGTCATTATAGCATCAAAATAGGGGTGTTTGTTGCAAAAGGTGGCGTAGAAGATTTTATTTTTTTAACTTGTATATATGGGTGCCAACATGTAAAAAACAAAAATGCTAACACCGGCGACCTCGGGAGAACTTTTGGCCTCCAAAAAACCTCCAAATTTTAGGACTTTTCTTCCTTTTTTGTCCATAACTCCTAAACGGTGCATCCTAGCAAAAAAGCAAAAGTATAACAAATTAAAGATTATTTAATTCTGCGTCGAATGAGTACCACAACTTAGTAATTCCGTCAAGTGATATGGTCGAAAACCACGGTCAAAAACGACTACTTTTTCCAACATTGTCGAAAACTGAGATAGAGTACTATATATGAGTCTGTAGTTTAGAAATGAGTACTCTATGAGAAAAACTCATGAAATAAAAGTTATAGAGCGTCAAATTCTACGTCGAATGAGTATCAACATTTTTAAATTCGGTCAAGTACACCTCTCCAATTTGGCAATCTCCCAATTGGCAAATGAATGTGCCTATGAGTTATAACTAGAGACATTGTTTATTGCAAAAGGTGGCGTAGAAGATTTTATTTTTTTAACTTATATATATGGGTGTCAACATGTAAACAACAAAAATGCTAACACGGGCGACCTCGGGAGAACTTTTGGTCTCCAAAAAACCTCAAAATTTTTGGACTTTTCTTCCTTTCTTGTCCATAACTCCTAAACAGTGCATCCTAGCAAATAAGCAACAATATAATAAAAAAGATTATTTAATTCTGCGTCGAATGAGTACCACAACTTAATAATTCGGTCAAGTGATATGGTCGTAAACCACCGTCAAAACACGACTACTTTTTCCAACATTGTCGAAAACTGAGATAGAGTATTATATATGAGTCTGTAATTTGCAGATGAGTTCTCTATGAGAAAAACTCATGAAATAAGAGTTATAGAACATCAAATTCTACGTCCAATGAGTACCAACATTTTTAAATTCGGACAAGTAGACCTCTCCAAATTGGCAATCTCCCAATGTCCGGCAATTGGCATAAGGAACCCATGAAGCTGAATCGGTCATTCCAAAATCTCTGATTGCCAATTTCGAGAGGTATACTTGTCCAAATTTAAAAATGTTGGTACTCATTGGACGTAGAATTTGATCTTCTATAACTTTTATTCATGATTTTTTCTCATAGAGTACTCATCTCCAAATTACAGACTCATATGGAGGGTTCTGAAGCCAATCAGTGTAAGTCATTAACTAAAGTTAAATGAGATAGTTGGATATTTTCAAATTGTGCACATGAAAAAAACTACTTCTTATATCGGTTTAATATACAAACTTTTTATTGGAAACAAATACTTAAACACAGTAACTTTAATTGAAATTGAATTAAAATCACAAAAGTTTTTGATAGGTATCAATAGGTAAGTCATGTTTAATAAAAATTTGACTTACACTGATTGGCTTCTGAACCTTCCATATATAATACTCTATCTCACTTTTCGACAATGTTGGAAAAAGTAGTCGTTCTTTGACAGTCGTTTTCGACCATATCACTTAACCGAATTATTAAGTTGTGGTACTCATTCGACGCAGAATTAAATAATCTTTAATTTTTTATACTGTTGCTTTTTTACTAGGATGCACCGTTTAGGAGTTATGGACAAAAAAGGAAGAAAAGTCCTAAAATTTTGAGGTTTTTTTTAGGCCAAAAGTTCTCCCGAGGTCGCCGGTGTTAGCATTTTTGTTTTTTACATGTTGGCACCTATATATACAAGTTAAAAAAATAAAATCTTCTACGCCACCTTTTGCAACAAACAATGTCTATAATGACTGGACTATATGTATGATCAGGATTTTGTTGTTTTATTCTGTTTTCTTCTATTACAACGTGCAGATTTAAGAGATACTCATACATAACCGACTGCGAGAACTTTTTCTCAAGAAGAATGAAGAAAATTTTCTTTTCTAATAATAATATTCAGTTTATAACACGGGAATTAAAAAAAATATCTAGAAAATGGGCAGAATGAAATATATGAAATAAATATTTTAAAATCAAGTATTTTAGTTTCTTTATTGTGGAAAAAGTGGTTAAAATTAACCATTAATTATAAAAATTTCTCGTCGGACTATAAAGATGAATGTTGTATACAAATTTTTTTTATCATATTAATTGGATATGCAGACTTCCTCATTTGCGGTAAATTAGGTTAAAATACTAATCGGAATTTTGTTTGAATATTATTTTTAGAGAGCACATGGCTCAGCCCACGGTCACGTATTTAATGACAAACTTCAGCGTGGCTCAGAATTAAACTAGGAATTCTTCAAGAGAAAATTAAAAATATCTAGAATTTTCTAGATTAAGTTTTCAACTAACCATGAACTTGTTAAAAGCATAATCAAAGTATCACACACGATATAATGGTCGGGCGCAGCTCGATAGAAAATAACTTGAAAACGCCGAAATAATTTGTTGTAATTAATTCGATTCAATTAATACTAAAATTACTTCAATTCGCGATTATAAAAATAAATATCTGCATAATTCAATTCATCCAAGGACATTCAAACTACTCACAAACGCATCTATATCTTCTTCTTCTTCTTCATCATCTTAGGTTAAGCCTTAAGGTTTGTTATTTCCAACATCTGCGTTGTTTACAGTTTACATCCATTAGGTAGCTTGCTAGACTTGCCTTCAGATGTGCCTGTATCCTGGTTTTTTATGTTAATGGTGGAAATTCACTAACCCAGGTGACCACCGGCTTAACGTGCCTTCCGAAGCATGGAGACTAGTCCTAAGAAAGTTTGAACCTGGTGCCTCGCATTCGCATCCAACTGCGTTAGTTCAATTTATATTACTTCCAATATCAAGATCTTAAAATGTACGTCATATAAAATGGAAACATAAGAAATACATTCTGTTGTAAAAATTGTAATAAATATTAGTGTATCGACAGAGTGAAGTTAACTTGGAGTGAAGTCAAATAAACACGTACTCGACGCCCGGACTGTCTTGGTAAATGCACATTCAACAAATCTACATTATGGAAAATAAATGAAAATGAAAAATGATGGAACAAACAATCAATAAACTTAAGTTAAAAATACAACGTGAATATCCACTCATTTGTTTACAAATTACCATTAATTTTGATTGATAATTTCACACTTTTTATCTCGATATTCTGATTTTGGAGCAATCTCATTGGCTGCAGATGTGGTAAGGTTCGAAAAAATTTATTCTATTTCAAAATGTTTTCTGATAAGTTCGTTTGAGTACAGTACACCCTGACTTGACATCAAGACAGTATCGAATAAGAAACGTTCAGATTACATTTTCAATCTACTTCATGTCCATATTCGAAAAAAAGATTTTATTTTTACAACGAATACCATCAATAAATTATTAAATTTTAATTCTATTCGCATTTTGATTAACTGCATAATGAGAAATTATGACTATATTACGGTATCATTTTTCAATTTTAATTTAATTCGTTTCTTTTTCTGCATTTCTTTTTTTGATTGAAATTTATGTTTGTATATCAATTTACACTTAAAATTCAAATATTCCAACATTTCGGTTAAGTTTCGTTGTAAATTGTTATAATAATTCTAGGATCACTACGAATTATTATGGGTTTGGGTTTATTAACCCAAACTTAACCTGAATCGTTTGAATTAATTATAACTCAAGAAGCTGATATTCTAGTTTAAGCTAAATAATATAAAGTGGCCCAGATATCTTTTAAATAGAAATTAAAAGAAAATCGTCTCCTGCGGCACATTTATGTTACGGAGAAGGTACACGTGTAACTATTGATCTTTATTATATTACAATTTTGGGTTGAAATCAGAACCAGGGACTTGGACCTTAGTGATATCTCAAAACACAAGACATTTAACATTCGAATCCCTTCACGCAGTCGTTCACGCAGCCGGCTGGCCTCAAAAAAACGATTTTTTTCTGTGGAATAGATGCAAATCCGCAGATTTAAGTAGAAATTAAATACAAATGCAATAAATTTGTTACAAAGTATCTAATAGTAATCTTTTACTGATTTTTTACTTAAATCCTTAATTCAACCGAGATCGACCTGGAGTACCTCAGCATAATTATTACAAATATGTAATTTTGTTATTGTGTTAATTCGAAACTATCACTACTCATTAGCAAAACTTTATAACCCCATTGATTCGCAGATAAAGCATTGCGACACAATAAGAAACCTGTTATTCGTCTGCTATTACATAAAATTTTAAGAAAATGATAAAAACAAGTGCATATAAAATGGATTATCGGTTTCATTCTGTCGGGAGCAGTAGTTTTAGAAAAACAAGGAATGTGAAATAAAATACTTCAAAGAGGCTGTAGTTCATATTATATGGTTCCGAATTCAATTTCTTTGACATGTTGCAGATTTCTGGAACTGTATTCTTAAATTTAATGAACATTATATTGCGTTCGTGACGTCATGACCGTATGAAACGTTGGTGTTGTTAATATGGAATTCAAATAAAGTTACAAATATTTGATAAGTTTGAAATTACCGAAACTAATATTTTATACACCTGATACGTTACGAACAGACACGTCATTAACGGTCATCATACTCTGCATCATTCGAGCTTTGTGCTACATTAGCTTAATCGGATCTAAGGGTCCATTCTCTCAAATTTGTGAACGTATACGTTCGTGACGTCATTTTGAGTTTGACAATGGAATGACATTTAAACAAGATGACAATAAAGATTTATTGTACAGGATATTTTTGTTTTACTTGTAAGCTTACCGAGTAAACTGCACTATATCGTGTAAGAAATACACATTTAGTTGGCCTGGGGTGCTTTTCTATTTTTCGCTTTTCCCACAACTTACGAGTATTATACTTACATGCAACACAATAATGTATCTTTTCAAATACTACATAGCTAAAGGTAGCTAAGATCTTCTCCAACATTCCCTAGCTGCGTTATATGCTAATACCTCCAGGCTCTAGAATTTTGCATCATGTGAAAACTTGTTAAACACAAAATTTTTGTGACATGTAAAAAGCTTAATCTCCCTGCCCGTTTTTATTCGGTGATTAAAAACCGCCATGGCTGGAAAATGAAATTATTCCTCCAGATTATACTTCAATTCCTATTATTGTAATTATTATTGAAGGAAAAATTTAATTCTACACTAATAAATTATGTATCGTTCTATATAAAAAAAATTGCTTCGTCATTAAAAAAAGCTTGCACTCATTCAAGTTTCTTGAAGTTGATCGAGAGGCGCAAGTTAGAGACAAATTTGTAACGTCAAGTAAATAAATTGTACAATTAAACTGCTTAATCCAGTATTGTTAAAATGTTTTATTGTAACGAGATTTTTTATCCCAGGTTCTTTTATTCATTTGAAAAATTAATTTTTTCTCTTGTTTGTAGTCGCTCCTGTTATTAATATACCTAATCAACTCGTTGGTACCCCATTAAATACAGAAGTGCAAATTGAATGTCACGTGGAAGCTTTCCCAAACGCTATTCATTATTGGATTCGAAATAAGGAAGTTATTATGAATAGGTACAATAATTTTTTTCTTTTTTTTGCTTATAACTTGTAATTGAATTAAAGCTGACCGGGTGTCTGAGGATTTCTAGATGAGGTGGTTTCAATAGAAAGCACTTACTTGAGACAGGAAAAATAATGAATGATTTTGTTCAATTTTTAATGACCCACTCCAATTTTTTTTTGTAGTAAAAAGTACATAGTGATAGAAGAACGACATGGGTACAAAGTGTACATGACCCTCGTTATTCGTAATATATTGAGACGTGACATAGGCCCTTACACTTGCATAGCAACAAATTCATTAGGAAAAGCGAATGGAACAATTCGTCTCTATGGTTGGTATAATCCACATTAATAAAATTATGTTTGATGCTAACGTCGGTATTTCAACTCTTTCAGAAATCAAACTACAAACTCGACCACCGACCACTACGGCAGAAACCACCCCAGGTAAAATAGAAGAAGGAAGTTGTTAATTCAAATTACATTTAATTTTTTTGGCTTTCAGTTACAGAATTGGAAACAACAACCACGACATATCCCATCACAGCTATATCATCGTCAATAACAGGTACGTAGTAATCGCGTAGGGAAATATGAAAATATCGATTTTTATTTGTCTTCCAGCTACAGATTCGATTGTTGAAAATCAGTTGATAAACAATTATTTGCCCAGCGTTGAACCAGCTCCATTAGAAACAATGCCCACGGGAAAAGCGAACGCATTAATATCAAACGTTTTACTCAACGTTACTGCAATCATTACTTTGTTATTTAATAACAGATGACATTAAGTGTACAAAAGTGTTGTTTTATTTAGTATAATTGAATTTTCAATAAAGTTTCACCAAATAACTGACTAACATTTTTGCCGTTAGCTTCTAATCAACATATCCCTTGGTGATGCTGGGTTAATCTACATACATTGCCACTGGATCATATTATTTGTCAGTTTGTACCTAACCCCTGGTAAATTTAATTATTTGCAATTTTGTAATAAATTAATGAGAAGAGCTAAAATTAACGTTAGGTTTAATTTTCTAGTTCACCCTGTGCATCATCGCAGAGATAATTTTTCGTTGTAAGGTTGGCACTTTTCACTTTATGGGGCTGTGTATTGTTCCGAGTATCTTAATTTAGAAATTGGTGGACCTGATTTAACTCTTTCCGTATGATCATTTTTATTGGATTGGTTTACCTCGCTTTCCGGCGTCTAATGCCTCATCAGCAGAGCTGCGCTGGTATAACCATCTCGGTTAATTAAAACAATCACACAGATACACCAGAATACCATTCTCTTGTAACTGTGTATTTGATTGATTTTTGTATTCGTATTTATCCCTATTGATGCGAAAAAGTAAAAGCATCACAGATGATTTAATTTTTATCTGTACAGTTGTAGATTTAGCTACACTTAACACTCAATCCGAATGAAGAAACGGCGAGGATATACCGAAAATAACGAGAAGAACTAAAATGATAACTCTTAACAGGCCTCCTGTATGGGGAGAACATTTTTTATACTTATTTTTCATTCAAACTATAACGCCAAGAGCTAAGTTGCCACGTTATTCACGTACACGATGGCTTATTTGAGTTCGGTATGTCTTCAATTTATTCTTCTTCTTCTTCTTTATATTTAATCCAGTATTAGTTTTTAATTCAAACCCTGTTTATTTTAGCCAAATCGACCTTTTGGACTCTGTTTAGGCGAATCCCAGCCGCCCTTTTTTCCAGAGAGACACATTGTAGTTTTTTAGTTGCAATATCGAGCTAAATGCATTGCATTTGCAGGGAATGTTCGGCGAACTTAACCTTCCGATGCACAGATCCTGAAGAGTATGAAGTCCTAGAGTCTCAGGTGGGATTCGAACGTCTGAATTTTTCCTTCACCAAACGCTCCACTGCCGCTTCTAATTACCTGCCTTTTTTGTGAGTTTATTTAGGTGCCAAATAAATAACTGCGTGATTCGTCCACGAGAAGGCCTTGAAATTAGCACGGAGTTGAGCTCCGTCTCTAAGTTGGTACGGTTTAGTTATTTTGAATTTGGCAGTATATTTTATTATTTTAGATATTTTATAAATATAACCGGAATCTCTGAGACAGTTCAACTTATTAAAAATATGCCCCGGGGCCAATAGTTAACCTAGATTGGGATATTTTAGCAAACGGAACTCCAAAACCGTGATATTAGTTTGATATTCACTCTAACATGACGTACAATCAACTGCTGAGGTCTCACTTCAGTCCATAACGTAGCAATCCTTGTGTACGGAGCACATCGCGAGCGAAGCTCGTCTCATCTCCTTCGTCGTAACAATGACCAAGCTGTTAGAAAAATACTTTCAATACCAGCCGGCTCAGCTCTAGTTCAGCACGCGGACGGGTCAAGCGTTGGACGAGCGAGTCAATACCAACTCCGTCAGAATGAGGCAGACGCAAGCGCCAACCCCGAAATCGCAGCGTTGAGCACGTAGAACGGTCCGATGAGAAGAATAAAAGCAACACACAGCCCAAATAGGGTTAAAGCAGTTAAATTACTTCTAAAAAATTACTATTAGTGCATCTTTTTGAGGAGAACTGATCTTGGTTCGGGGTGAAGCATTGTAAACACCTCACCAATGGACCGTATTCCTTTCCAAGCCTTGTTCCACGTAATCATTTGAAGCACACGTACAATCGAGAACCTCAACCAATCAAACGTAAAATATCAATACTAGTCCAGTCATTATAGACTTTGACCCGTGAATAATTTCTTAGTGGTTTTTTTTCGCAGCTGTCTCGGGGGGGGGGGGGGTCACTGGGAGTGTAAATTCAAAATCTCGACCAAATTATGCTTTTGCGTATATTCGAAAAATAGTTTTTTTCGTAAAAAAAAAACGGTTTTTTTTTAATAACTCGGCCATTTTTGATTTTACATAAAACCGTGGGAACAAAAATTGTAGGAAATTTTATTCTCTACAAGTTTGGTCCTCACAATTTTTCTTCTAGGATCGATATTTTTGGAATTGGACCCGAAATAAGGGACAAATTCAAAATAATATCATTATCTCTTTTATTTTCAACTTCACGGCATAAATGAAGAGGAACAATCTTGTAGAGAATCAAATTTTGGACAAATTTTGTCTCCACCTGTTTTTACAAAAATCGATATTTTCGAAGAAGAATTCCTAGAAGAAAAATTGTGAGGATCAAACTTGTAAAGAATCAAATTTCCTACAATTTTTGTCCCCACGGTTTTTATGTAAAATCAAAAATGGCCGAGTTATTCAAGAAAAACAATTTTTTACGAAAAAAACCATTTTTCGAATATACGCAAAAGCATAATTTGGTCGACATTTTCAATTTACACTCCCAGTGACCCTCCCGAGACAGCTGCGAAAAGAAAAACCACTAAGAAATTATTCATGGGTAGGGTCGGTTTTTTTGATATAATGACTGGACTATACTTTGCAATCCATTATTGCGTAAGCTAATAATTGATATTTGACATTCATCCTCACCCTACAGCCTTTATTTTAATGTTATGTATCAGTTTCCATTGAATTTTTGAAAATAACTGTAATATCTTCTGGGCCTGATTAACAGGAGTTTTTATTGCTCACTTAGCACCCAAAATTTTAGAATAGCTTTAGAATAAATCCAATATAATAATTTGCTAGAAGTCTCTTCCTCCTCCGTGTCATTTATAGTCGCGCTAGTAATAATTTCATTCTTTTATTATCAACAGTTCACCAATTAAAAAGATACTGACCTCTAAAATAGAAGTTTGCTTCTGATTTGGCAAAGTGGCCCTAGTGGCGAATCTTCAAATTTTAGACCCGGGAGCAAGAGCTTTGACGGCCCCCTCGATTGAAAGGTGTGCGATTTAAAAAAACAATTGGTCGCAATATAATGCAGTTTAAGGCGGACCAAAGCATTAGGCACGGGACCATTCCTCCCACTGCCCCCCCCCCTCGTAATTAATTAATTAAGTAATGCCAATGTCCATACCTTCCCAGACCATCGGTTGCAAGCTCATTTCTTCACATTTATCCACCTTAGAAAATAGAAAAACACTTAAAAATTAGATAAAATTAATTATTATCAATAAATTATATTACATGAGCTCACATATCATTGCATTGATATTATGTAGCTTATGTTCCTAAAAAAATCTCTCCCTGAACGGGGACCCCTGGACGGTACCTTTATAATTTATAAGTAAACAATTGAAAAATCTAGTGTAATGGAATACCCCCAGCCGTAATATGCAAAATATGTATTATCAAGAATTAAATTTACCACCCCCCCCCCCCCGGCCCCACGGTTTCAAGACCATTTCAGGGGAATAAATTTGTTTTACTTTAACAATCTTTTTAATTGTATAAATAAAAACGTACCCGTAGCAAGAGGTTTATTTGCAGTAGCCCGCCCCGGCCCGTTCAAACAAGCGTTTTTTTTATAAAAATTCAATTAAAACATTGTTAAACCAAAACAAACTTATACCTCTGAAATAGGCGTGAAACCGGGGGGTCTGGGGGGTATGGAATACCCCCCAGCACAAGGAAGGAGGGTACGCAAGAACTCAGCACTGGTAGATCTCTCTTTTAATGGTCCCCTTATTTAAAAATATCATTTCCTAACCGGGGGATTCTCTTTCCCGAGTTGTCAATTTCCCGCTTGCTCAAGCGCATTTTACCTTTGTTTAAGAAGACTGATGCGGTAGCATTATATTTTACTTTACATTGGCTCGGGCCCTTACAATTTTACGAAATGTGTTCATTCGCACACTGGTAGTTACGCCACTGATCCTCCCTGAGGGGATCGAATCTATAACAAGTATGGCTTATGATTATATTCCCCCTGAGTGAGGCAGAAGGCTGAACAACCATATTAATGAAGAATATGATCTTAAAAAAGAAATTTTTCAAGAATAGAGTGTGATTTTATTTTAGTATGTGTTATAATGTGAAATATAAATTAAACAAAAACTTAACTAGACGTTAAAATATTAGATTTTAACCCCCCCCCCCCTCCGTAGTTACAGTTTTCTCATTTTTTCAAATATTCTCTGTTTGTACCTTGTCACAAAAAGGTTAGAAATGTTTTTTAAGTATTTTTAAATATTATTTTCTTGTATGTTGTTCTTTACTTAGAGTTAAAATCTAATATTTTAACGTCTAGTTAAGTTTTTGTTTAATTTATATATCAATAAAGCACTAGATAGCTAAAGGAAGCCAGATACTGCATGTACCAACAGTTTTTAAGTTAAAAAAAAATAAGATATGTTTTGTTCGTTTCTGCGTTTCCATGACGACCGTAACTTTCTTTTCTTCGTCCAAAAATGTGTTCAAAAATTAAAGTGATGATTAGATCAAACTTCAACTAATCCACAAAAATTGCAGTTTCAAAAGAAATTAACAAAAATTACGAGGTCTGCTTTCGCACAAACTACAGAATTTAGTAGGAAATTAAATTTTCTGCAGAAAAGTTTCGAACTCTTTTTTAAATATTTTTAATCGCTTTTTTCTATTGCACTTTCCTATTATTAATTCCAATATCCGTACGTTTGCATCACACAATAGCTTTGAAACGATTCATAATAAAACTAAATAAAAAGTATGGAAAACATTTTTGAAATTTAAGCACTATTATAATTATTAGAACAAATAAAATCTTTATGTTATGGTGTAGAGTAGACGCTTGTTAAATTAATAATAAAGCTCGAGAGCTGTGTATCGTAGAACAAAAACTATGTATCATTGTAATGGAAATTTCACTTCTTATGAAATCGATTTCTTTACATTTTGTCGCAATTTTCATTTACCCCATCGAATTAAATTTAAATTAGTAAATTAAAGTCGAAGTTTTATTGTTTATGGATCTCGAGGGGTGAGTCACTGTGGAATTTTGGTGTACAAGTATGATAAATTTTTTAAGAAACTTTCGACTTTTCGTTTTTTTGAAATTTTAGTGTAAACTATTTTTCGCAGGAAATATTATTAATTTTTTTAATAGTAATCAGTAGGGCTAGGAATTTGTAGCATTTGCATTTTTTTTCATAGTACTTCAGGACATAGCTCATTAAAAACAAAGTTTGATTCATACATCACAGAGTTCAAATATGTAATTTTTTTGTGCATATTTTTGCATTTTCTTATGTTATTCATGAATAAATGCATTTTTGGTACTTTTATGGCAGTTTTTTAGCTTTTATATTTAGTTTTTGTTATTTATATGCATATTCGACATTTTTAGAACATTTACGTACGTATTTATCAATAAAATTAAAATTGTTTTGGATGTACAAAATAAAATCGAAGAAACGCAAAACAAAATTAGCCTTACAACTGAAGATGAAAACAGTTCTGGAAAAAAAAACTGGATTTAAATCAATATGTACCTACAGTCTCAAAAATTTTGCACGGTGAAGAAGTATCAAAATTGGAACTACCAGAAGATTTAAATCTCGATGATATGACATATTTGAAATTTGCTCCTATAACATCAGTGGACGTTGAGAGATCAATGTAAATTGCACATTTTGAAGCCGTTTTTTGACATATAAAAATTGATTTTACAACAAAACTTTTTAAACATTTCTGGTTGAAAATTTCATTATCTTTAATTTTGTACCTATACATTTTTCCATTTTGTCGCCCCGTTTTTGACTGCGAGCGACTTAAACAAGACTCGGGAAAATACAAAAAATATTGTCACCTGTATCTCGGAAATGGTGCGACAAAATAGAAAAATGTATATGAATGAAAATGTAGGGAAAAAAATTTACAAAAAAAATTCCTCTTCATTTTTCTATTTTGTTGCACCGTTTCCGATATACAAGGTGACAATATATTTTTCGTTATACCGGTGTAGAAAATGAGGTTTCACGTCCTCATTTGAGGTAGGTAAAGTGCCTTTTTTCACTCCCTAGAGTGCGTTCGGGCGCCTCGGCTACGAAAACCCGCCACTCGGTTGTAAAATCACGTTTTCCGGCCTAGTGATGAAAACTACTATTGTATTTTCTCGAGTCTTGTTTAAGTCGCTCTCAGTCAAAAACGGGGCGACAAAATGAAAAAATGTATAGGTATAAAATTGAAGATAATGAAATTTTCTACAAAAAATGTTTAAAAAGTTTTGTTGAAAAATCGATTTTTATATGTGAAAAAACGGCTTCTAAATGTGCAATTTACATTGCTAACATAGGCGTGTCCGAGCACTTTTTCGAGCCTCTATATACAGGGTGTCCCCGCACTCACTTTACATAACTTAGGTGGTGATAGAGGACACTTTTCTAAGAACAATATTTAACAAAATTTTTTTTCTAAATTCAAACCCTCGAGAGTTAGGCCTCTTTAAAGCATTTTTTTTAATTTCCACCTTCACGTGGCCATAACGCCGAAAATATTGATTTTTCAGTAAAAATGCTTTAGTAATTTTTTAAAGAGCGTGAAATAATCTACAAACTAGACGCACATCTTTTTTTGTCTAAAATCAATGGCTTTCGAGTTATGAATTAAAGTAAGTTAAAAAATGTCGAAAAATTTGAGCTTTTATTTTTTATGGATTTTTTCAAAACCCTGTATCTTTTAAACGAAACATTTTAGAAAAAATCTGACGCCCCATTCCGGATAGGAAATTTAACGGACTACAACTTTTGTCTAGTAAAAATTTTTGAGAAACCAATCCATTTCACAGAAAATCAGAAAATAATAAACAAGGCAGCTACAAAACAAACAATTAAATTCACTAAATTTTTTATTTTTTTGAAAAATTATTTTATTAATTAATTTTAAACTATTACCTTACGTAGGTAAATGTTGAAAATGACCACCCTCATTTTCAATACACAGTCGTGATCGTTTTAAAAGATGTTTTATAGTATTATTTATAAAATTGCCTCTTTTGTTAAGAGCCACTATAGAAGTGGTGGTCAACAAGGTCGAGGGATCGACCGGTCGATCACGAGGCCAATTTTGGTCGATCGGTGAGTGTGAAAAAGTGTCAAAAAATCGAATTTATGCGATTAAAAGTGTCGAAAAATCAACTTTTTTCGATTTTGTCTCAACAAACATCTTTTAAAACAATCACGACTGTGTATTGAAATGAGGGTGGTCATTTTCAACATTTACTTAAATAATGTAATAGTTTAAAATTAATTAATAAAATAATTTTTCAAAAAAATAAAATATTTAGTGAATTTAATTTTCTGTTTTGTAGCTGCTTTGTTTATTATTTTCTGATTTTCTGTGTAATGAAGTGGTTTTTCAAAAATTTTTACTAGACAAAAGTTGTAGTCCGTTAAATTTCCTATCCGGAATAGGGCGTCAGATTTTTTGTAAAATGTTTCGTTTAAAAGATACAGGGATTTGAAAAAAAACAAAAAAACAGAAAGCTCAAATTTTTCGACATTTTTGAACTTATTTTAATTCATAACTCGAAATCCGATTATTTTATACAATAAAAGATGTGTATCTAGTTTGTAGATTATTTCACGCTCTTTAAAAAAGCACTAAACCATTTTTACCGAAAAATCAATATTTTCGGGGCTATATGGCCACGTGAAGGTGGAAATTAAAAAAAATGCTTTAAAGAGGCCTAACTCTCGAGGGTTTGAATTTAGAAAAAAATTTTTGTTAAATATTGTTCTTAGAAAAGTGTCCTCTATCATCACCTAAATTATGTAAAGTGAGTGCGGGGACACCCTGTATATTAAATTGTATTTAGGTGTTCTAAGAATTCATTTATTTGAACATATAAAAATGTGTTCATTAATAAGTTATTTTACGATATTAAAAATTATTTACAGCTGAACTTTTACATTTTCAAGTCATTTTTTGGTAGCATTTTCATGGTTAAAATGCATTTTTTGTAGCATTATTGGTAATTTTTTAATGCCTTTATTGTAGGTTTTTAGTGCATCATTTTCCTAGCCCTAGTAATCAGTAATCACTTTAATCCTTGGTAAAAAGAGACTTGATTTAATAATTTAATTATCATTAATTTTGTGCTATTTCTAATAATATAATCTAATAAAACAATTTTAGGGAAATACTGACATTCATAGATTTCTTTCATATTATGCCGTTTGGCGTCCACAGCGGAATAGATTTTAGAAAAAAGTTTTTGATTTTTTTAACAAAAAAATTTCGTTTAATTCATTTCATTTTTGAATTGATTGAAAGAAATCAATGTTGAAAGGAAAAACCGTCTAAGTATTTCAACGTCTCACACAGCTGTCTCCTTTCTTGTTTAAAATATTGCAAATTTCATTTGAACAAATTGTTTTTCTTTTAATTTTACTTTATTGTTTGTTTTATCCCATGCTTGTCACATTTTGATATAACTTTTGTTTATTTCATTTTCTTCAACTTTTTCTACCAAATGTTTCAAGTTTGATCGAATCTGAAATTAGTTCCATTTTAGGGATGAAAAATGTCTAATTTAATTGGCCTTTGAAAAAAAAAACGAAATCCACCAATTTGTAAACGACGACGGCGGGTGACGACGACAAATGTGATGCCTGGTTTTGGTAGTTTTACTTATCGACAAAACTGAAAAATGGAAATTGACTTTGCCTTGTCGTATCTCAGGTTTTGATAACGTAATTCCCACACTGTCGGAATCTTATAAATATTTTGATTCAAAATTTCATGTACACGTCACGAGCAACATCGCTAAACAATTACGTTTCATTTTTATTGTACACAGAAATCTTTGGAAATGGATGCGTCCGTTTAATATTCTCTGGAATTCTCGCGCTGGCGCTAGCGCTGCTTCACTTGATTAGAACAAATGTTTTAATTTTATTGCGTTACAACTTCAAAGTCTGTTGTTCCAATCAGCGGCATAAGGTGAAGGAAAAAAACACATCGAATGCCGAGTCTTGATTTTTAATGACCTACTTAAAAGTCGTTACGATGGTAGCACCCGCCTATTAGAAAAGTTCGAATTGTGCATCCCCGTTGAACCCGATGCAATGTTATCCCAAAATTAAATTAGTTTCTGGACAAATTCTGCTGTCTCGTGAGATTTCCCGAGCATTTCATAAATTGCCGAATGCTAAATTGAGTAAACACTACAAAACTATTTGGGAAAACAACAATTTTCCGCCAGTTTACAGCGTAGTGAAAATAGTAGAAATAAATCACCCATATCGCGTAAGTAATAAATTTTAAAGATTTCAAGTATCGTCAAATTGAAATTCCCAATAGTGAGTATTATAAGAAAGTTTCAGAATAAATTTATTCGAGTACGAAAATGTGTCACATCTGCGATGTTCATTTCAAGTATTATTGAAAAAATCTGCAATATATTTTTGCTAAATTGTATGCCGATATTAGTTTTGGTTTTTATTGACAATTTTTTTAAATTCAAGTTGAAGAATTTTATATAGCGTTCAACTTTTGCATACGCTTTTGCGGTTTTCGTAAATTTTAATCGAGCTCAGTTTAAAAAAGTTTATATATCGGTGAAAAATAATTCGCTTCCCTATTGCGCTGGTATTGTAAAACAAAATCAATAATAATTAAAGGAAGCTCTTCGTTATGAAAATTTATGCTTGGGGTTTTCATCTGAAAGATTGTAAAATCGCGACGATTCCAATTCATCATTCGAATCCACAAAAAGGCGTTTTTTATTATTTTCTTATCGCTCGTGTATGCTATTGAAATTATGCTTGAAGTAACCAAAAACGATGCTAGATAGAATCAAATGTATTCCGCAATCTAATCAAAGTTGGACATCGGGCTATTGATAAAGTAGAGGAAAGCGTTAAAGTGATTCATTCATTTAGAAAGACAAAAGAATCCGTGCTTTATACAATCTTTTGTTATAAATCTGGAAAAGAGATGTGCCAGCACGAATTTGAGACATATCATGATAACGAACGGTATAACAACTATTAATGTAAGAATTGAAAACGAAAATAAACCGAATCAAACAAAGACGGCAGGTTAACAAACGCCTTTATTTAATTTCTTTTTTGACTCTGCAGAGAATTGTTGACAAAATAATTTTAACGAACTTTCTGAAAGTAACTCTAATAATAATTTTGTTCACCTTAGAGCCGAACTATCAAATGTTGTTTACTTGTGTTGACAGACGGAATCTTGTTAATCTATTCATGGGCAGTACTTAATTTTAAAAAATTGTGATAACTTCCAAAGTAATTTTTTTAAGAAACAGTCAAGACATCTTTTTTGCTCGTTGGTTCGACCTTATTTTCGATGTTCGTGCAAAAATAATCACACACATCAACCTGCTTGGACAACAAAGTCAATTACTAGGAATTAATCGAACGATAATATTAAACCAATAGAAACAATGATAATAATAGATAAAGATAAGACTGAGAGATAGGGTAGGGGTGGGTAGTTAGTTATTGGATGAGTAGTGAGTGGTGGAGGCGGTCGGAGCATAGTGGTAAATACCCGAGCATCCCTAAATGCGAAAATTTGGCGTCAAAAAATATAATTTTTTTGTTGTATTGCAAGTGTCCCAGCAGTAAATTTTATAATTTTTACCAGGAATCTATTATCGACTTTGTATTCTCTTCTTCTTCTTGTTTTATTTACATCCATTTTTGGATATACGCCTCTTCAAGTTTTCTCCACCATTCTCTATTGCCTGCCTCTAGAATCCAAATGAAGCCGGTTAAAAATTTGTTGTAATTCACCCATCTCATCACCACCATCACTCACTATCCTCTTGGGTCTTGTAAACGTGTATGGTCTCCATGTCAGCATGGCTTTACTCCACCTCTCCATATCTCTCCACACGTATGGCCACTTAAGTTTTGATGTTCATTCCATTATGTCGGTAACCTCTTTTCTTGCCTTATCCAGATGTTTATCTTTCTGTCTTTGGATGATATGCCCAACATTGCCCTTTCCATCCCTCATTGCGTCACTCTAAGACTATTTAAATTTTTCTGGGTCATGGTCCATTTGTATAATTTAGTATAGTATTAGACTTTGTATTATTATTTGTAAAGAGACGGTCGGAGCATAATGGTCACGCGAGTTGACTATGAACGCTAAATGCCCGGTTCGAATCCGGGTGAAGTAAGAACTTTATTCTGGCCGTCTCTCTGGTCCTCCAGGTTGGGGGTCGGGTTGATGGGCCAGCTCTTCATCACCTGTAAAGAAAACAAAAAAGCTCATGGAACCATGACCAAGTCTCGCAAGAGTCTTGGCAAATGGGAACGGATAAGCAGTTAAACTGTAGCTTGATGTGTTGTGAGGTGTTTACTTACCTTGCAATGCAAAAAAAAAAAGAAAGCAGTCCTAATAGATATAGATATATATTATTATTTGTAAATAAAATATTTTTGAGTTTCCATGTTTTATTATATTTAATTTAGATTTTCTTACAATAAACTAACTTGAACGATGTGTAAACATTCTTTACGATGGATGGTTCCAACAAACAAAACATTTTTACGTTATTGTTTAATTTATATATCTGTTCGTAACACGCCTGTGATTGGTTGAAATCAAAATCATTAATTTACGTATGGTCGCAATCCACCTGAGTGGAGGCCTGCCCTACATATATGGTCCCATTGTTCCTGAGTTAGGCTAAAAGTCGGGAACCCATTTTTTACTTTACCATAGATCTTTTTAACAGGCATATAAGAAAATAGCCTTCCACTTTTACTACAGAACATCAATCTGCAGGTGATCTCACAAGAGGCTGTAGCGTTCATTTTTCTCAACGGTCCTACACTGCCCGTAATTTCAATGGTTGGGGGAACGTTTGCGAAATGACGCTACAGGAATGCTTTCTTCCGTTTAAGGAATTCACACCTACTTTTTGGCTTATTTTGTTTTGGTGAATTCATTTTTGATATCAAGTCTAGAACCGAACACCTGGTAAGAGATTAGTTGATACCTCTTTTAATTTGCTTACCGAGGTAATTTCTTTTAGGTTCTAAAGCCGCATTCCAAAGTTCCATGCTTATACATGTGCGAGGATCACAAAATTTGCAAGTTCTGGATCAAATTTGAGATCATCCAATATCGATCTTCGCTTACACTTATTAATTCGGATCAAATTCTCACTTTTACGTTCTGATTCATTAAACGATATAAAATATCCCGAAGTCTCTCAATTGTAATTTGAATCCAGTCTTCCCTGAGTTGTTCTTCCCTTAGCTTGTTCGTGTTCGAAATATCACAACTTACCTTAGTTTCCAATTGAGGATCTTTGTAGTTGGTTTAGAACACCACAATATTATAATAATTATAATACACTCCGGGTAATTAATTACATAGAGTAATTTTTGTTAATTAATTACACCGGTTATATTGTTCAGCAGCATTCCTACTCCTGCTACATTCCTCTTTGAGTGTATCAATTAAGACGTCCTGCTCTTAAACTTTTCGTTCCAAGACATCCACCTTTTAAAACTCTTTTGCTCTTTGCGCTATCGCACCTTTGACTTCGACTAGCATACCAATCGATTTGTCCGACTTGAAGTTAATTTCTGCTAAAGAATCAACCCTTGGCCTTAAATTGGCTTCTAGTGAGCATAACGTAGCAAACAAAATCAGTGGGGTAACTTCAAATTTTGGGCCCGGGAGCAAGACCTTCAATTTATTGGCCCCTTGATTGAGAGCTGTGCAAAAATTAAAAAAAAACAAAATTTGGTTGCAATATAATATAATTTAAGGGGGCCCAAAGCATTGGGTATGGGGCTATTCTTCCCTCTGCCTTTCCGGTATTTACCCCACTTAAATGGGGGTATTCCATTCCCCCCCCCCCAATACTACAACGCGGCTGGCCTGCAATACTTAAGTCATTTTTCAAACCGTAATAATTTTTCCCTAAACATTTTTTTAAGTGACCTTTTTCTGGATATGGCACTTGTTGGAGAGCGATTACCAAATGTTATACATCCCTGCTCTATAAGCTCAGGGAACTAGCAAGCGTTCATTCCATTGATCTGAAAATTTCCAGACTCAAGCTTGGAAAAACAACTCCAAAAAATGCATACATACCTGTTAACTTCCTAGGACAAGATTTTTTTAACAAAATTGACAGTATTGAAAGAATAAATTTCGCTTGGCAAGAAAGATGGGATAATTACCCATGCGGTAGAACTACATACCAATTTTTTCCAACAAAAGTTTCACCTCCAAATCCGAGACCCTTCTCTTTCAAAATTGCTTAACTACTCACAGGATATGGCTAATTTGAAAAATTCCTCAAGAGATTGGGAAAATCTCCGGATGGATTCTGTCCTGGGTGTAGTACCATGTCAGAATTCGGTGGTTTTCCCCTTGAACTTTTAGACTCTTGGAGTGCGTGCTGTACAATAACGCGAAATCGGCGATGAAATCATTTTTTTGTGAACACCCTCCTATAAACTTGCTAAATTGTTCGTGAAGATCGAGTAGGATTAGCAATTTTAAAATCACATATTAAATGTGATAAATGATAATTATTAGAGAGCGGATTTATATTCACAACAGACCGGTCTTGAGGTAACACCCAATAAACGTTATCTATTGGTAAAAAATTTTTCATCCCTCCGGACGAGAAACTGATGAAAAGTGCATTTCCTCAACACGGCTGGTAAAACGCCGCTACATCCTCGGGAGCGGTCGAAGCCTCGGCTCCGCTTACGCTCCGCTCTCGGCTCCTACTATCGCTCCCGCGGACGGGAAACGGCGTTTTACAGCCTAGTGATGAAAAGTACTATTCCTTAGCTAATTGTTTATGGGGGTGTTATCTCAATACTGGTCTATTGTGCATATAAATCCGCTATCTAGTGATAATAATAAATTATTGATCAATTATTTATAGCCATTTTTTGAGGATAAATTAATACAATCATATATCAACATAACGGGTGACAACTAGAAAATTGCACAAACTTTGATGGTTAACAAAATATTTAGTTTTTATTCAAAACAATTCAATCATGGCTCAAATTATTCCACCTAATATCCTTTTTTAGAAAATATTAATGTACTTGGTCAAATGGACCCTTATCAGCCACACTGCGTAACGAAGTCGAGATGCGTTCACATGCCCTCTGTACACGTGATTTGTCCTAATTTCTAATGCATAATCGGATTTTATTGATGAGTTCATTGGTATTTTTCGCTTTCCAGTTGTTCTTATATACTTCGGCATTTAGAGCTCCAAAAAAATCCTCAATAGGACGGCACTGTGGTAAGTTTGTGGGATTGTGCAGTTTGGGTACAAATTTTATCGAATTCAGTTGGAGAAACTCCAATGTCTTTTTTGCATAGTGGGACGATGCTTTGTCTGGCCAAAATACATAATTATCATCCCCATGATGTGCCTTTAAAAATGGAATCAAAATTTTCTTCAAGCACTCGTTTTGATACACTGCTTGATTGATTGCAATCCCACTTGGCTTGAACCAAGGCTTTGAAATACCCTTCTCTGATATTGCAATATATAACATTACCTTCGGCTCAAATTTTGCCTTAAATTTATATCTAACATCGGTATTAGATGTATTCGCGATATTGTCTGTATAAAAAATATCATTTCCAGGTACTTGACTGCGGCTTAATCCAAAATAACTTTCATCTTCCAAAACATAATGATTTCCTTGATAATTTCGGGTTATCCAACGGCATTGTTTTTTCACGGTTAGAATTTGCTCCTCTGTATATTTTGGCGATCTCTGCTTATGCCTTACTTTGATTTCACACCTTTTCAATACTTTTGAAACATATTGCTGTGTGCAATTATATTTTCGGGCGGCATCTCGTTGACTAATATTGTCTTTGTTGTTTGTTTGTTAATATTGTTAAAAAGCGTTTTCAAGCTTACAATGTTCCTATTGGTCATAATTTTAGCTTTACGGCCGGTGCAACCTTCGCGTTTCACTTTCATGTTTTGTAAAATATAGTAAATTGTTCTTTGGGAAATTGATTCCGCTTCCGATTCCGCCGACTTACAGTAAACTTTTTCCCGAATTTAATATTTGTTTTATAGAACCGTACAATGCGTTCGCGCAGGACTTCTTGTTTCGACGCCATTATTATTACTAATAAAAATTAAAAAAAAAAAATTGCTATGCCAAGTCAATAAAGCATATCCAGGGTAATAATTTGTGTTACATAGTCGACTTTGATTTCTCAGTATTTTAAAAGATATGGACCTTTAAAGTTTGTGCAATTTTCTAGTTGTCACCCGTTATTATAAGAAACCGGTTGTTAATTATTCAAATAATCCTTGTTATATGTAGCAATCCGGCTTTACCAGTAAAAAGTGTATAAAAAAATAACCACATGCATCGTAAGCTACGTTTACAAACATTTTCAAAATGAACTATATAACTTCGTGGCTGTACCCATCCATTGCAAATTTTGAACTGTAAGTTTTATTTTTAAATATTATTATAGATACTAAATTGTAAATATATTTTTAAAATGATTTAATTTTTTCAAGTGTCTTATAATACTGGCTTTTTTCTGTTCATAAATTGTATTTACAGGCCAGTGCAATTAACTTTAAAAATGGAGCCGCGATCATAATATTATTCTGGTAGTTTCAATTTTTGAAAAAATATGTTTAAAAACTTAATGTTAAATCCAAGTTTTCCACTTTGGCACGAAAAATATTTAAACTTTAAAGCACAGTTACTACCCCCCCCTCCCACACCTTTTATCCACATTTGGCAATAAGTGCACGATGTAAAGGAAAATTTTAAGAAAATTACTTTAATTTAAATGAGAATAATGGGGAATTCTCCTTTATAGGGACATCTAAACTTTTCAAATATTTTATACATTCGTATACATTTTTATTTTTTAGAAAAGAGGACGTTAGCTTTTATATTCACGATGAAGAGCACATTGGTGAGCAACTTGCAATTTTCATCCCCCCTCATTCCAATATAATTTAAAATTTTATAGTAAAAGCAAAGGAATTTGATCCCAGGACAACTCTCAATCAGTACCTCCGCTCAGTGGCATATTTAACCGGAACCAAAAATATGTGTTTCGAAGGAGGTTGTGGAGCTTGCGTCGTCACGGTTTCTTTTCCAGATCCAATAACCCAACGCGAAACCATCATCGCCGTCAATTCGGTTTGTATGTATTTTATCTCATCTTACAGTACCACAACGTTTTATCATCTCAGTGTTTGGTGCTGATCTATTCGTGTGCTGGTTGGAAAATCTATACTGCCGATGGAATTGGTGATCCCGAATCAGGATACCATCCAATTCAAAACGCAATGGTTAAGTTTAACGGAACGCAATGTGGATTTTGCACTTCTGGGATGATAATGAACATGTATGCGTTGTACGAATCGAAGAATAACCTAACAATGAAAGAAGTGGAGAATTCGTTTGGCGGAAATATTTGCAGATGCACCGGATATAGGCCAATTTTGACAGCTTTCAAATCTTTAGCCTCGGACGCCTCTCCAGAAATTATTGGAACTTACTCTGACATCGAAGATATTCCGGTTTGTAAGAAAGAAAACTGCTGGTCTACTTGCGAGAAACCCTGCAACCAAACCGTTTCCCACTTTTTTGATAATGGGCAATGCAGGTGGTATAAAGCATACACCATTAACGAAATTCTAGATATAATGAAAAGTCACGCCGGTGATGTCTACATGTTGGTTGGAGGAAACACTGCTTCAGGTTAAATTGGAACAAACATCTTGAAATATAAATTGCAATTTTTGTAACTTTCAGGTGTGTACAAGGATTCAAAACCAGTTGAAGTTTACATAGACATAACCAGTGTTAAAAGCCTGTTGGACTATTCGATAACTAACAAGAAACTCACACTTGGAGCAAATATGACCCTAACAAATACAATGACTTTATTTAACAGAATATCAGAGGATCATTTAGGATTCGCATATTTGAAAAAGTTAGCAGACCACATAGATTTAATTGCTAATGTAGCAGTGCGGAACTTAAGTCACTTCTTAATTTAGTTCTTTAAAAAAAACTATGGTTGTAGATTGGGACCCTGGCCGGAAATTTAATGATCAAGCACAAACATAACGAATTTCCTTCCGATGTATTCTTAATATTGGAGACGGTAGGAGCAACGGTAACTTTAAGTACTTTGACATAATGTGGAGTGACTATCAAATTTACTTTATATAATTTTAATTTTCAGTTAACCAATCAAATCAAGAAGTTTCAAAAACAATCTTGGAATTTTTAAACTACAACATGGAATTCACCATTATTAAAAATATTATTCTTCCATCCCTCGAAAAAAGCTTCAAATATGAAAGCTATAAGGTGGAACATTTTCTGAAAATTTATGATTTGAATGTGACAATTGTTTTTGCAGATAATGCCAGTAGCCCAAAACGCACACGCCATGGTCAACGCAGGATTTCTTTTCCAGTTTGATAATAAAAATTATGTAAAATCAGCACGGATTGTATATGGCGGAATTAATCCCGATTTTGTACATGCTGCCGCTTCGGAAAAATATTTATCCAATTTAAACCTAAACCTCTTCAATAACGCTGCCCTTCAAGGTGTTTTGAATATCCTTCATAAAGAACTAAAACCAGATTTTGTTTTACCTGACGCTTCTCCAAAATTTAGGAAAGATTTAGCAATTGCTTTGCTTTATAAGTTTTTTTTAAGCATCGCCCCAAATGATATAGTATCTCCTCGTTACAAAAGCGGCGGAAAGAAGCAAGAACGTGGCATTTCGAAGGGTACCCAAGATTTTGGAACCAACAAATCCATGTATCCATTAACTCAACCTGTCAACAAATTGGAAGCCTTAGCACAATGTACCGGTATTTACTTCATCCTTTTCAGTTCTTGTATGTCCATAATTTTTTGTTGTTAGGAAAAGCCGAATACTTTTTAGACATGCCTGATAGACCGAATCAACTTTTTGCAGCTTTCGTTGTTGCAAAAGCACCAGCAAATTCGATTATAAAGGACATCGATACGTCCAAAGCTTTGGTATACTAGATTGCATTCAATCAAAACAAAAATATAAATTCCAAATTTTAGGGTGTGGACGGAGTGAAAGCGTATTATGATAAAAATGATATACCGGGCGAAAATGATTTTATGCCTCCAGGAATCGGCGGACTGTTTGATGTTGTGTCGGAAGAGCTCTTTTGTGCTGGAACGGTAAAATTTTACTGTCAACCAATTGGGATCGTTGTAGCAACAAGTCAAGCTCTTGCGGTGAAAGCAGCAGATTTAGTTGAAGTTACGTACACCCCAGGAAAAAATAAACCACTTTTCACCATTAAAGATATAATCAAAAATAATGCCACCAGTAAAATTATAAGTGAGTTCCAGGAGAAAGCCAAAACTAAAGGTAACAAGGAAGTTAGGAGACATGAATACTAATTTCAATAGCGAAACAAACGAAACATAATTTTAACTCCCATTTTTAGGTGACGATGTTCAGCATGTGATAAAAGGAGATTTTAATATTGGAGAGCAGTACCATTACCACATGGAAACCCAATGTTGTGTAGCGGTACCAACCGAAGACGGGCTGAATTTGTATGCTTCTACCCAGGATATGAATTTGATCCAGGTATCAGCCGCAAAAGTGTTGAAAATAGCTGTCAATAAGTATGTTCAAAAAGTATTGTTCCAATCAATATAAAACGAAATCTTTAGGATCAACGTAGTCGTTCGCCGCTTGGGAGGTTCTTATGGAGGAAAAGCTTTGCGTAACGGGTTGGTATCATGCTCTGCTGCGTTAGCAGCCCACAAATTACAAAAACCTGTGAAGTTTTTCATGTCTTTGGAGGATAACATGAATGTATTTGGAGGTCGCTTTCCATTTTATGGTGCCTACGAAGTTGGGGTAAATAAGGACGGCGTTATTCAATATTTAAATGCTTCCGCTTATAGCGATTTTGGTAGCACTGGTGGAAATGGAAATGCGACTGTTGAAATTTTGTCCACGATTATTGGATGTTACAAAAGCGATACATTTAATGTTCAGGTTTACTCGACAAGAACCGATACTCACACTGGAACTTGGGCCAGAGCACCCGGTAGAGATAAAAACTTTTGCAATCCCATGATGTATGCTGATTACAATTTTAATATTTTTAGCTACTTTAGAAGGTATATCGTATTTGGAAAGCATCATGCAACATATTGCTGTCTCTATTAATATGGATCCAATAACTCTGAGACTAAATAATATAACCGACGATGAGGTTAAAAAGTATATGAACGAATTGGTGAATTGGGCTGACGTAAGAAATCGTGAAAAAGAAATTCAGAAGTTTAATAAGGTAAATTTGATGAGTATTGAGCTACATAACCTCATCTTTAATGTTTTAGGAAAACCGATGGGTTAAGAAGGGATTGTCTGTTGCTCCTATGGTTTATCCAATACCGTTAATAGGAAGTGCTTTTCATGCTTACGTCGCCATTTTTGAAGGCGATGGCACAGTTGCAGTTACACATGGGGGAGTTGAAATGGGCCAAGGCATTAACACTAAAGTAAGTAGCAATAATTCTTTTAGAGCATAATAACGAGAGATGTATTTCAGGTAGCGCAAGTGTGTGCTTATACTCTGAAAATTCCGTTAGATTTTGTTACTGTGAAACCAAGCCAGACTGTCGTATCTTCAAATAACTTTCTCACAGGAGGAAGTGCAACAAGTGAACGCGTTTGTATGGTAGGTAATATCTTCTTTTTTAGACTTGTTATTTCCAACATCTGGTATTCACTAACCCAGGGGACCACCGGCTTAACGTGCCTTCCGAAGCACGGAGCTAGTCATAAAAAAGTTTGACTCTCCCCAGGTTTGAACCCGGTGCCCAGCATTCGCATCCAACTGCGCTAGTTGCAAAACAATGACCGTCTCATGTAATATGAACCTAAAACAATTGTTATCAGTGACAGCAATTTGGTAAGCTACACTGGAGAGTTAGTCTCTGTCTGTCTGTCCCCTAGGACATCTCACCCCGGGCTCATCCTCACCAGATCATGTGCTTTTTCACTACCCCCCTTACATTTATGTCCTTTAACCGCTATCTGAGTGTTGTGCTGTATTAATTCAATTTTGATAATCATGAGTAAATTCGGCTTCCTTTTAGGCCACCATAAAATCTTGCGAAATTTTGATCGAAAGGATGAAGCCGATTCGAGATACAATGCCGGAACCCGTAGATTGGCCCGCATTAGTTTATAAGTGTTACGTAGCAAATGTGGACTTATGTGGCGCTTTTATGTTCTATCCAACGTTGAAACCCCTAGAGCAGTATTTAATCTATGCAGCAGCATGTGTAGAAACCGAAGTTGACATATTGACCGGTTTACGACAAGTAAAACGGGTCGATATTTTAGAAGACACCGGAGACAGTATGAGCCCAAATATCGATATTGGTCAAATAGAAGGTGGTTTTATCATGGGATTGGGTTATTGGACCAGCGAGGAAGAAATTTTTGATTCTGACGGGAAACTATTAACAAACAGAACATGGAATTATAAACCACCGGGAGCTAAAGACATTCCAGAAGATTTTAGAGTGAAGATACCGAAAAATAATCCTTATAAAATTGGAGTGCTTAATTCAAAAGGTAATTTTCTTTATATTTTTAGTAATATTTTATATTTTATTTAATGTGTTTTAGCAACTGCTGAACCTCCTACGTGTTTGGCAATTGCGGTTGCGCTATCTATTAAAGCTGCAGTAGGGGATGCTAGGGTGGAATCCTCTTCAAAGGCAGATAAGTGGTATCCTATTGGTAAATAATCACAATTTTCTCTGAATAGATTCTTACGCTAATTTTTTTACAGATGGACCATGTACAGTGGAAAATACTTTCCTCAATAGTTTGAATGATTATACTCAATATAAGTTCTAAATTTTGTAATATTTCTAAAATTAAAGTACTTCTAAATCTGTAAGTTAACGTGCTGAAATAGTTGAATTGCAAAAATTGCTTTCATTAAATTAAAATGTTCTCATACTATGTTATTTTTCTTTCATTAGTACTAATTAGCGATTTTCTCTAAATGATTATCTGGCCAAATCGCCCTGATACCTACTGACCTTCGTTGCCGGGTAAGGATCAAAGATAATGTCTTCCAATTTCATGTTAATGGGTTAACAATTTCCTAGTTATTTTAGCAGCATTTATTACCTTTTCTGGAACTTTGCCGGAAGGCCCCTGTCAAATTTATAAATCTAAAACCTAGATATAAAAGTTGGGAACCGCAAGATCCTCAAAATATATAAAATTTTAGGATTTTTATTAAGGATAATGATAAAATAAATTTAATTTTAATAAAATTTATTCGCGAAAATCAAAATTCCAAATATATGTTGTAAAAATTAGACACCACATGAATTTTATATTGACAAATTTAATCAGAATCAGAATTTTGCAATGCATCAAATTTGTTTAGACTAGCAAAATTCGGAATTTCTACCTTTCTACTTTGAGGCATTCTAGGTTTCGTTATGTTTACCTTTGGCTGAAGTTTTCTCTTTATATCAGAAGGTTTCAGAGGATCCCTTTCTGGATATTTTTTTGATTTTGCCTCATTTTTCTCTTCTATTTCCTTATCTCTTCGACGAGTATCTACAGGTTTTGCACCCCCATAAATAGATTTGGATGGTATAGACTCTCCATTTATCCATTTTAGAATGATCATATTGTGGCTGATGGTTCTGGTCGTTAAATCGTCTTCGTCAGGATTCTGTTGAAAATTACCGTCATTACATGTTAAACTGTGTTTGTTTGAAGTTTGAGCAAGTTCTCCAGTAGATTCATTTGGTTTATAAGAATTTCGAGGAGAATTCTTACGCTCGGAGAGTTTTTCTTTTTGATTTACATCTGTATGTGAGAGACAATGTTTGGAAGCACTTGGAAGCTCTATAGTATCATCAACTTCGTCGGCCCAATTTGTCCTATTTATAATTTGAGTAGCAGAAGTTTCCTTTATAAAATCACTTTGAGTGGTGGTTTTGTCTTCAGTTTCGATTTTTTTATCCATCTTTCTTTTGAGATATATGCGTCGTCTGTAATATTTAAAGTTCTTCACTTCTATAGTGAAAAAATGGAATTTTATCGTATTATTATGCACTAGTTAAACCGAAAAAACAAGACCCTTTTTTAACCAAAAACGCCGCGCCGTAAGAAATTACTGAAGACGAAGGTAAGTCAAAATTAAATTAAAAAGATTCTAGAACATGAAAATTTGTTTCGATAATTTTAACAGTATTATTAAGAAACTTTAAAATCGAAAAACTGTTAAATGTATTAAAAACTGATAACTTTTTCAATGAATTCTGGGGAAATTGAATTTAAAGACTTGGCGACCCTGACAGCTCATCACCTAACTTCACATCAAATCCACAACAGCGCCAAACCTAACCTTATTATTTTGTGATTTGAAGTTTAACGCTTTTTTGTTTCCATTTCAATTAACAGCAAGTTTGTAATAGGTACTAATTCGCTATGAAAACTCAAGCTTCACCGAAAAAAACTGATCAAGAAAATCAGGTAAATCATAAGTTTTACCATAAATTTCAAAATGTATACAATATTGTTTATCCTAGGAAAATGTTAAAGCAGTCAACCGTAAGCCACTAAAAACTTTACAAGAGTGGTTGGGAACTACAACTAACGAAAACTCTCCTGGTCACATAAACCTCTGCAATAAATGTAAATCGCCAATAGGTAAGAACGATTCGGAACCAAAACCAACTGTTGGCGTAGACCGCGTAGACGAACAAATTCAGACCAGTGAGCCAGTAGTATCACTGAAAGATTTAACTAGTGAAGACGAACCAAGTGCAGATTATTGGAAGTTACTTGCGGAAACGCGTGGTAAATCGCTGGACGAAAGTTTAGATGAAAATGAAAAGCTTCAACAGTTAGTCGAAGCTCTGGAGGAAGAAAATCAGAAGTGTAATGAAATGGTGAATGAATCGAGAACCCTTGCTGAAGTCCTTCAGGTTTGTTGGATGTTTTGTGATGCTTTTTTATGTTTTAACGTTTTTTTGTTGATAGGAAATGATAGCAGAAACCGACGATACTGAAGGTCAAGCAGAAGAAAATCCGTAATGTTGGTGAAAGGAAGTGAGGCACTGTTTTTTATTCTAAGATTTATACTGTATTTAATTGTCAAGTTCTTGTAGCATAAGAGTTATTATATTTTTAATGTAACGGTAGCTTTTAATTCCCTTTTAACCATCAGGGTTCATGCAACTTTGAAAAGTGCTAAATTTCTTATTTCAAGTTTAGTTAAATTGGATTTTACAAAGGTTTGTGTTACAAAGAGGTAGATTTTTTCAAAATTGGGGCTGACTCATGAGGTTTGTTCGTTTGTATGAACTAACTTGCTCGGTTCAAGTTAGTGCAATGTACTGTGTTCGTTTGGCTGCTCAGTTCATAACCGAACATGAATTTCTTGCTCGACCTCCATAGGAGGAGTAGGCAGTGCAAGTTAGAACACTATCTAACTTTTGTGGTGCGAGTATTTTGTCTCGAAAGATAATCCAGTTCAAGTTAGTTCATACAAACGAACAAACCTATGGAATCATCCATTGGTGGTTGTTTGACCATTAACAAAATCAAAAATTTATAACTTATGACAGTTGACTTATGAATTGAAAAAGTTCGAGATGTAAATCAAAAACCACATTGAAATTCAATGGTGCTTTTTCCATAAAAGGTTATGGGATGGTTTTCAAAGAAGATAAAATTTAAAAACTATTTGAAAATTTTGATAATTTGGAAATACGCGCTAATAAATCACTTCTATTTCTGAGAAATGAAGTTGCGGGCAGTGGCGGACTAAGGCTAAAGCGGGCCCTAGGTAACATTGTAATTCCAGGCCTATTTTTCAGTTATGACGCATACATAGGCGCAACTAGGGTAAAAATTTTGGGGGGGGCGAAATAGTATATTATACTACAAGGGAGTAAAGTTACTCTTTTCAGTCCCGAGACAATTTTGTACCGAGGCCGTAGGCCGAGGTGCAACAAGCAGTCGAGGGACGAAAAGCAACTTTACTCCCACGTTGTATATACTATTTTTCACAATTGCGATGAAAAATTCTATTTCTAATGTAAATATATAGAAATAAATAATTTTACTAGAATAACGGATTTTCATTTTTACACCCCGTTGCGGGGTGTAAAATCCATTTTTACGACCTGCACCGGGGTGTAAAAAAATAAAATCATTTTTACGACCTACTGCAGGTCGTAAAATGCATGTTGAATGCAGGTATAAAAAACGCCCCTTTACACCCGCAAATGCGGGGCTAAATTGCACTTTAGAGTATCGCAATTGTGAAAAAAATGTTTTCAAGCATTTTGTTAAGGGGAGGGGTAAAAAGTGCGCCGCAGGCATAATTTTTTAGTTTTTCAAGGTCAAGAGCTTAGATTTGAAGTTAGAAATTATAAAAAGATGTTTTCGTGCTAATTTGTGGGATTTCAGGGGTATATAGGCATATTCGGTAATTAATAGATATTTTCGATACTAGTGCGGAAAAGTAACATTTTTCTATTCGAGGCGAAGTTGTACGAACGAGGCCGAAGGCCGAGTTCGTAAACCGCAGCACTAGTACTAGTGCGGAAAAGTAATACTTTTCCACACTCTTTTGGATATCACAAAGTAAGACTTTTTCAAACACTATTAGAAAAAATTTATTAATATTTATTTATTTTCAAAAATTACCACACTATTCAAAAATCAGTTTTAAGCATAGAAAAATAAAGGGGCAGTTCAACTAAGTGGGTTAATTGCCAACTCAAAAATAAATTAAAAACCTAATTTTCGGGCCCTAGGCACGTGCCTAGGTAGCCTAGGCCTTAATCCGCCACTGGTTGCGGGTTATTGCGATAAATAATCGATATTGAGACCTAATTTTAGTGGATTTTACACCTCCAGGAAAATTGAGTGACATACAAACTCGAATCTAGACAATATATCAAATACTAACTGGAAAAAGCCCGTCCACGGACTGGTAGCTAGCCGGTGGATCACTTTTTTAGTGGTATTAATTAAAAAAATATCGTTTCCTAACACTAACCTAAGCTCAACCAAGTTTTGGTGAAAGTATATTAAAAAATAGTGTACACAATAATTGGCAAAACTTTATAAACTGGCCAACTGATGACTTTAATCAAACCAACATTGGTTTAGTTTATGTCGTCATCACTTGGCCAATTCTGTGGGTGAATCCCAGTTTGAACTTTGAAGACTTTACTCTCTTCCTACCTAGATTTACAATTCTATCATACATTACATCTTCCATTGGTTAGAAAGTATGAAAGTAAATATCCATTGGTTTCAAAAGTTTTTTGAAATCATTGAAATTGTGGTGGAAACGAAACTTCATTTACGGCACTTACAGTTTTAATGCAGAATATTAAAGATAGCCATTTTAACTGTGTGATGACCAGGGCTCGGAACTTTATGCGCTAAAAAACAATGAAATGTGTGCATACGTATGCGTTAAAAAACAGAAAAATATGCGGTATAATATGCAGTAAAAATTAGGATAATACAAAAAAAAAACATGCAATTTTTTGTTTGATCTTAATAACAAATGAAGAAAGTTGTAGCTGCTAACATTATTTATTAAAACAAAAAAAATAAAAAATATTAAAAATAAGAATAAATATTGGAAACTAGAACATGAAAAAATATTTAATTTGCATAGGTTGCAACAGTGGCGCAGCTAGAACTTTTGCCGCCCGGGGCGGAAAATGTTTTTAATGAGCTTTTTTTTAATCCTATTTCCTAAAATTGATGAAATTTCAAAAACAAATTTCTTTTGCCGCCCTTAATGCCGCCCCAAAAAATTTTTGAATAACTTTTTTTAACCCAATTTCCTATTAATGCCGCCCCTAAAAATGTGCCGCCCGAGGCATACTATTTTACACCTTCAACTAATATTTTCTAGGTCGTTTTTAATTATGTGATCGAGTACAATACAATTAATTTAGATACGAATTTTTTTTTCTCTTTAAATCGCCAAAATATACAATTATATGTTCTTAAACTTAAAATATGAGAGTTTGTCCAAAAATTAACAAAAAAATGTCGGATGTGGTTGTTCGGCCTACGGCCTCACTGGTTTTGTGATGTGGCCATCCCATGACTTTACCATACATTAATGATATGGTATTTATGTTACAGTTAAAACCCGAAATCAGTTAAAACCCGAATTAACTAGTAAATTCTAGTTTTAACTAACCTCTTTAGTAAATTCTAGTTTTAACTGGTTTAATTTTAGTTAAAACTAGAATTAACTGATTTCTAATAAATCTTTTTAGTATATTCTAGTTTTAACTGGTATTAGTTTAGTTAAAACTGGAATTAACTGATTGGTGTTGGTAAATTCGCTATCACGGTTACAACTAGATTTAAACAATGTTTAAAGTAAAAGTGGACGTAATTAAATAAAAATGCTAATTCTTTATACTTTTATGTTTTGGATTGAAAAAAATAGAAGGAAACACGATAATTTTGAATTTCTTGTATCTCATATTTTGAATTTAAAATAAAAATTTTAAAATCTTTTGCATTCTGTACTTCAAATACCCGAAATACATCTTATATTTCAAATACGAAATTTGAATATTCCAGTTACGATTTCACTTAATTGTTATAATTTTTTAATTTTTTTAAACAATTATTTTTAATAATAATAATTAATTTTAATAATTCGTACAAGTATAACACGGCCTTTACCATATAAAAAGAAATGAAAAAATTTATTAAACAATAGTGTTATCAACAAAAAATTAAGGGCCGATTTCATAATACTTTTAACGAGCCGTTAAAAATAAAAGTGGATTTCTATTGGCTTGTTAGAGTGAACGGACGTTTTCTATTGGTTAACAAGGATCTTTTAGTTAAGTGTCCATTAACGATTATGAAATCGGCCCTATTACAAGTTAAATCGTAACTGGAAAATTCAAATTTTGTATTTGAAATGTATTTTGAAAGATGTGGGTATTTCCGGTACTTTGAAGTACAAATTGCAAACGATTTTGAAATTTTTATTTTAAATTCAAAATATGAGATACAAGAAAATTCTAAATTATCGTGTGTTTCCTTCCATTTTTTGTAAAGCTATAACAAATTAGCATTTTTATTTAATTCCGTCTACTTTTACTTTAAATCTAGTTGTAACGGCGATAGATCGCCAATTTACTAATACCAAATAGTTAATTCTAGTTTTAACTAAATTTATATCAGTTAAAACTAGAATTTACTAAAAAGATTTATTAGAAATCAGTTAATTCTAGTTTTAACTAAACTAATACCAGTTAAAACTAGAATTTACTAAAAAGATTTATTTGAAATCAGTTAATTCTAGTTTTAACTAAAATTAAACCAGTTAAAACTAGAATTTACTAAAGAGGTTAGTTAAAACTAGAATTTACTAGTTAATTCGGGTTTTAACTGATTTCGGGTTTTAACTGTAACATTTATATAAAACCAGTGGCTCGTTAATCCATTCCCTCGCGTCACCGTAACCCCCACCATCAAGTTTCCGTGAACCGATTTCAACCAAAATCTAATCAGTTCTAAGTCTTAATATAAAAGACCTAAATATGAAATTTGGTTATGAAATTCTTATTGGTTTGGGCGCTAGAGCGCACACAAAATTAAGTGACACACAGACATTTGTTGATGTTTGGTCTCTTTCAACTCGTTGGACCCCAAGGACTCTAAATCCGTCAATATCTCAACTTTTTTTTTTGCGATTTTATAACTTTCCCATACTATATGGTATACTACGTATACTCATATGTGTTGTATGGTAAAGTAAAAAATAGTGAAAAAATTTTAATCGTTACATGCTTTTGGTGAGGGTAAAATTGAAAAATTTACGAATACCTACCTACACTAACATTGGTCTCCAAACTTTTTAGCCCGCGGACCACACCAAGTCCTGCTGGCCAAGACCTGATAAGCTCATCATAAAGTTATCCCAAGGAATTATGACCAAGCGGAGCAGTTAATGTGCAGAAACGAAAATTCATCCTTTCGAAGTTTATGTTGGTGTCAATTGGTAGAATTGAGTGTCACACAGTGGCGAATTGCCGAACATGTGCATGAGGTCTTAAAATTCAGCAACGGTTTGGCCTGGGAAAATTTTAAGGATCGTAAGAAAATATTTATCCTTTGATGTTACCGTTGTATTGTACCGTGCGATCAAATACCCAAAGTAGCATTTTTAACTACCAATTTTTTTGCACGCAATTGAAAAGTCCATGCCTCCCAGTTTGGAAATTGTAACTGTATCTTAACTAATAGCTCATTAATAAAATGCAAAATAGCGCATTTAAAATAATTTTAGTTGCTTTGTTTGAATATTATTGCAATTGCTTTTACTTGAAAACCATTAATTTCCAACGAGATTTTATGACATTTTACAATAAATATGGTTAATAATGAACGCAAACACAAGTTATTCTTAACTTGTAGGTTTTCAAGAAAAAAACAATTGCAATAAAATTCAAACAAGGCAACACACATTTTTTTAATTGCACAAATTTGCATTTTATTAGAGAGTTTTTAACAGAAATTAAAGAACAAAATATCAAGTGTTAGGTATCTTTAGAAGCGCAATCAAAATCTCTTTAAATTAATACCCTTTTCATTCTTATCCGTTATAATGGGAAGCAGGAATTAAGGAAAAATCAATTTCCCATGTTAATTTCCTATGTTCACATCGGCAGCCGGTCACCCGGTATAAAATAATTTTTATTTTGGACAAGTAGTTTTATAAATAATTTGAAATAATAACGATTAAAAATGACAGATGTAGCCATCAAGTAGGACCCTCTTTTAAAAATTCTTGCTGATGGTGTACCTAGTTTCTCTGTCAGGCATCGTCTGACAAAAAGGAATTTTTTTTCTTATTTAGAAAGGTAATAGCTAATAAGATGTATTATAGTAACGGAAAAACATTTTTAAATTTTTTTGTAGAAATGACAGCTGTTTGAAAAAAAACTCTGATTTTTATCGAAATTTTGAGTTTAAAAATTGTATAACTTATGCTTATGAACGCCGCACCCAATCAAAAAAATCGTATGCAGCATTTTAGATAATATTATAAAGAATATGCGTTATAAATTTTAACAAAATCGGTCAAGTAGATCTTGAGATATCGTGTACACCAGTTTGAAAAATGTTAAAAACTTCTATGGCTCATATCTTCGTTATTTCTTAATTATTTTTACTCGCTTATATTTCAAATTATTCATAAAACTACAATGTATGCAGTGGCGTAATTACCAGTATGCGCGGTGTGCGAATGAACACGACCCGTAAAATCTTAGGGGCCCGAGGCAATGTAAAGGAAAGAATTCTTAAACAAGGTTAAAAAGCGCCTGTGCAAGCTGGAAACGGACGACTCGGCAACGGGAATCCACCGGTCGAGCTTAGGTTAGTGTTAGGAAACGATTTTTTTAAATGAAGGTACCGTTAAAAGAGAGATCCGCCGGTGCCGAGTAGGGCGATGCCAAATTGATGTGTACCCTTCCTTGTTCTGGGGGGTATTCCATACCCCCCAGACCCCCCGGTTTCACGCCCATTTCAGAGGAATAAGTTTGTTTTGATTTAACAATGTTCTAATTGAATCAGTTATTGCTGAAACAACCTAAGTCACTTTTTATAGATGTTCAGGAAACGTAAAAAACGTTTCACTGTTAGGTAAGCAACCTGCTAAACCGAAAATTTCTAATATCGTTTTCTATCATAAACGATATACTTTCTTAAGTTCTTTTAGCACCACACGATGCGGAACTGTCGAAAATATGTTTTCCATGATGTGTTAACTCAATTTGGCCAAAAAGTGACTTAGGTTGTTTAAGCAATAACTGATTCAATTGATTTTTTATAAAAAAAAAAAAAAACCTTATGCTTGAACGGGCCGGGGAGTGGTGTAGTGCAAATTAAACCGTTTACCACGGGTACGTTTAATTTAAATATTTATTTATACAATTAAAAACATTATTAAACTAAAATAAATGTATTCGCCTGAAATGCACGTGAAACCGGGGGGTCTGGAATACCCCCCAGGACAAGGAAGTAGCGTTATAATTTTTCAAAATTGATGACGCAAATTTAATTCTTGAGAAAACATATTTTACTTATTACGACTGGGGGGTATTATATAGCACCCGGTTTGTCAATTATTTTATTAATAATTTTATCAAGGTACCGTTCAAGTCAGGGAAAGATTTTCTTAGTAGGATAGCCCGCTAAACACCCTAAAATGTTAAGAAATTAATGTGCAACCTAGGGTCTGGGGAGATACGGACAGTAACGCAGGGTTGCCACAGATACACTTTTTTCACTTTTGTCACTTTTTTTGAAAATTATACACTTTTCTTCACTTTTTTGAAAAAAGTTCACTTTTTCCATGATTTCCCTTACAAAAAATTCACTTTTTTCATGATTTCCCTTACAAAAATTTAAATTTTTGATAATTTTTTCTGATAAATTCAAAATTTTCAAAAACATTTCAAATGTTTTTGGTGGTACCTTTTTAGATTTTTTGTTGTTGGTGTTTGTTAGATGTAAGTTGATTCTGAAAAAGTAAAAAATGAAAAGTGTCGATGAAAACCCTTGTCGATTGTGCTGTAAATTTGAGAAGTGAAGAAAGAAAAGCTACAGAGACTATGAATAAGCCTTTAAAAAGGAAAGATCAAATGATAACAAACTTTTTTACTAAGAATCAAAATTTTCTTGATCGTTAACTTATATTTATGTTAATTTATATAAATAAAGTAATATTATTAATTACGTGAAAATATTTTTACACGTTTTGTCACCTTTTTCAAATTTGTTATATATATACTTTTTTCAAAATTTCTATACACTTTTTTTTTAAATTTATACACTTTTTTCACTCACTTCTTGCTTAGAACTCTGTGGCAACCCTGTGACGTAAATAGCGGGGGGGGGGGGGAATGGTCCCAGGTCCAATGTTTTGGACCCCCATAAACTGCATTATTTTGAGACTAAATTTTGTTTTTAAATCGCACACCTTTCAATCGAGGGCCCAGTCAAAGCTCTTGCTCCCGGGTATAAAATTTGAAGTTACGCCACTGAATGTATTTGTGCAAAATAAAAATTATTTAGGTAATAGTAGTTGCTTAAAAAAATTTTTTATTTTTATACATATTTTTCCGAGTCCCAAGGTGGTGGAACCCCTTAAAGTTTTACTTACATAGTCGTGCCATAAATTCTGTCACATGGTTATACGATTATTTATGGTATTTAAAAATAAAAAAAATCAATTTTTCTAATACCATTTTATTGCTAAGATTATAACGATTAATTTGGTATATGATTTATTTAAAATGGACACGCTAAATTCTTACATATGGCTTTAAAGGTCGCGAGCAACCATCAGTTATGGCACGCTTGACTTAAATGGGAATGGAAGCTACTGCTTTCACCAAATCTCGCTTAAGGAGCTCAATATTTTTATGTGGCCTACCCTAAGGCATGCCTTCAAGTCTGACCATAATTTAAATCCAAAGAATTTAAGTCTGTTCAACACAGGTAAATTGGGTTTTAACTAGGGCTGGGAATTTATTTCGATTAATCGATTATTTAATCGATGATCGATTAATATTTTTGAAATAATCGATTAATCGAAAAATCGATTAATCGATTGTTTTCGATTAATCGATTGTTCGATTATTCGATTGTTTTCGATTAATCGATTGTTCGATTATTCGATTGTTTTCGATTAATTGATTAATCGATTATTCGATTGTTTTCGATTAATCGATTGTTCGATTGTTTTCGATTAATCGATTGTTTGATTAATCGATTTTCCGATTAATCGATTGATCGATTAATCGATTGATCGATATAATCGATTGTTTTTACACAATCGATTTTCGATTGTTAAATTTAACAATCGCCCAGCCCTAGTTTTAACTACCTGACCAGGTAATTTCAAACGTATGACCGCGTTTTGTGAATTTTGCTAGAAAATATATTTTTTATTTTGGAATAAACTTTTGATGCGAGGTGTAACAACATCATTTAACGGGCGATGGTAAACTCAGCCGCTTAACAGAAAGGCTACTAATCCTACTAGGTAAACTCAGCCTGCTAGAAATTTTCTGCCTTAATCTTCACAGGTAAACTCAGCCGGTAAATACCTAAGCCTTGCCATACAGGGTGGCCCCAAATATCAGATGGCTGCCTATTCCAGGACCGTACCTACCTTAGGTTAGGACGGTTAGTTAATTAATAATTGCCATACAGGGTGGCCCAAATATCATATGTTTGGTACTTTTACGCAGTACTAGCAACGGTACTAGTATAATGTAGTGTAGTGTAAGGACTAAGAAGTTAGTAAAGTTAAAAGTTAGTTAGAAGTTTTGTTTAAACCGAAATACAGTTCATCACATACAACGGAGATTGTCAAAGAGATAGTTAGCCAACGAGGAAAAGTTATGATATTGAAAAGCGCATATTACATTGAAAAGAGAGATCCACTGGCCGAACTTAGGTAAGTGTTAGCTAATGATTTATTTTAATGAGGGGACCGTTAAAAACTAGATTCACCGGTCGAGCTTAGGTTAGTGTTAGAAAACGATTTTTTTTAATGAAACGACCGTGAAAAGAGAGTTCCACTGGTCGAGCTTAGGTTAATGTTAGGAAACGATTTTTTTTAATAAGAGGACCGTGAACAGAGAGTTCCAACGGTCGAGCTTAGGTTAGTGATAGGAATCGATTTTTTTTGTAATAGGGAGGCCGTGAAAAGAGAGATTTACCGGTCGAGTTTAGGTTAGTGGTAAGAATCGATTTTTTTTAATAGGGGGGCCTTGAAAAGAGAGATTCACCGGTCGAGTTTAGGTTAGTCGTGGTAAGAATCGATTTTTTTTGATAGGGGGGCCGTGAAGAGAGATTCACCGGTCGAGCTTAGGTTAGCGTTAGGAAACGATTTTTTTTTATGAAAGGACCTTGAAAAGAGAATTACACCGGTCGAGCTTAGGTTAGTGTTAGAAAACGATTTTTTTTCATGAGGGGACCGTTAAAAGAGAGCTCGAACAGTGCGAGCTTAGGTTAGTGGTAGAAATCGATTTATTTTTAATGAGGGCACCATTAACAATCCACGGTGGAGCTTAGGTTAGCGTTCCAATTTTTAGGGACGGCGAAATGGGGTGTATTCAGTGTAATGTAGTGTATAGTTTTAATATTTCAATATTTTTTAATTTTTTGTTAATAACTGAAATATTATGTACCAAAAACTATATATCTTTTATCAATTTTTTTTATTTTTTATGAAACATGACTGAAAACTGAATATAGCCAATATAATCTTCAAATGACAGCATATCATATTACTTTGTTAAGGGGGCAGATCAATAGGCGCTGAGCTTGTGTCAAGTTCAATTCAAAAATGAATAATCGTAGAAAGCTGTTTTTTATGAAAGGTGACTTAAAACTGAATATAGCCAATAACCTTCAAATTACAGCATATCATTTATATTACTTTTATTCCTCGGAGCAAAGCGCTCGTGCATGTTGCTCGGAGCTAAAAAAATCTTGTGGGCAAAATGTGCGCAATATATAAATTCTTTCGATTTCATATATTACGCACATATATAACATGTCGGTTGCAAATTTGCTCACGTATGTTGCTCGGAGCAAACTCGCTCCCGTATGTCAGCCCAAAATGCGAACCATCAGTTGATAACTGTAATATGTACCTAACTATATATTTTTTATCAATTTTTTCATTTTTGTTTTTTATGAAAGATGACTGAAAACTGAATATAGCCAATATAACCTTCAAATTACAGCATATCATATATTACTTTGTTAAATCGTTGATTGAAGAACTTAAAAGATACGCAGCCTTACGAATAAAAACGTGTCGAAAAAAAATGGGTTGAGATGTAGGTGACGTTAACATTGATTATCCTTCAGCGTTGATTGAATGAATATTTATAATTATTCTATTCTACCAATCAACGCTAACGTCCACATCTCGACCCATTTTTTTCGACACGTTTTTGCTCGTTAGGTTGCGTATCTTGTTAAATTCTTCAATATTTTTAAACATTTTTAAAAACACTACGTTTTTAAGATGTTATTATAAAATTGGTAGAATTGATTAATCTTAGCCGCCATAGGCGCAACTAGGGGGGGGGGAGGTTGGGGGGGCTAAGCCCCCCCCAAATTAAAGTTAGCCCCCCACCTTAAAAAAATTGTTTGAAAACATTTTTTTAGCCCCCCAAACTTTTGACCCTAGTTGCGCCTATGTTAGCCGCTTAAGACTACCAGGCTGAGTTTATCTATACAGATTAAGCCTAAGCTTAATCCGAGAGGATTAAATTACCTTAAGCGGATTAAGACTTCCAGGCTGAGTTTACCTATGCAGATTAAGCCAAAGCTTAATCCGAGAGGATTAAAATACCCTTAAGCGGCTGAGTTTACCACTGCCCCATTTAACATCTTTTGGTACACAATGGCAGGTATTTTAACCATTTTTTCACAAATAATGAAGGTGAGTTACACCGTCATACGATGATTCTCACCACAACGTCACTAAAGCAGGGTAGTGAACCCTTTGCACCCTCGAAATTTTTTTAAAAGCTTCTTACGAACTCGGACCATACATACGAACATTTTGTTTCTTAAATATTTCTCATAAAGTAAACATTTTTTCATCTGTAAACAAATTTCTGCGATGATCGTCATTAGCGTGCTTCAGCAAACGCTATTTTGATCTCACCCTTGTAATTTTTTATAAAGCATCGGTAAGTCCTTGTTCTGTTATAAAAAGATATGCCCCAAGTGTCAGGTCATCTTTAATACGCAAGACATACTTCTTTTTAAAATTTCAACTTCTCTGAGATATAAAATTCTTAAACCTCCGCGTTTATGGTCTAAAATCACTGTTAATAATTGGATATATCGCTCTTTAGCTCGATACACGAATTTTTGTGACATTTTTAGCGGTTTTATTAATTTGAAAATTTCACACTCTGATTTACCACAGCTATTCAACTCTATCATTACAATTCTATTTTATTTACGCCCCAATCCATGTTTACTTGATTATTGCAAAATATCAATTATTGTAAGTTTATTTACTAATAAGTGGTGAACCTAAAAATAGAAATTTTGGCTACGCCCACGCTTTAAAAAGGGAGAAACCTGATCTTATATTGTTGTGACAGAACTTATGGCACGACTAGGTATATGTTATATGTCATACCTGCTAAAAAAATATTTTTTTACTTTTCAAAATATAGGTAATAAAGACCTATAAACATATTTTGCATTTTTCATTCTTTTCCCGAAAAAAAATTGTTAAAATTAAGTTACTTTTCAAAAACTCTCGAGTGGTTAAACACCTTAAGGCATTGGTTTACAACTTTATGTTACTACAGCTGACTACAGCGCCTTTAAAAAAATCTAATCTTCGCACCTACCTTCTTTTTTTTCATAAAATAACACATTTTTAAATGTATATCTGCACCAGTCCCCGCCTCCTCAGGAAGGAAATCACTGGATTAAATCATAAAGTTTACATGCAAATGAAGGAACAGCAGGAGTAATTTCTAGGAGCTCAAATGGATAGTACCAGATTTTACTCTACTCTAAGGAAGTTTACATAGTAAAATTCATCCCTCAAAGATTTACCCTTCTTTTCTGATTGAAGCATGAATATCGTAAAATATTGAAAATAATCAAGTTTGAAGCTCTGGTGAGGGAGCTCCATCATTAGTGCATTTCTCCAGCTCCCCCATATTTTGAATCCAAAATAGTTTTGAGAAATTTTAATAACTTTTCTTATAATGCACAATCTACATACTTTGTAATGATAATTTTTGTGATAACACTAACTTACTTTTAACTTTTTAAAGTAGGTACAATAATTTTATCTACATTTGCTGGGAATTGCATAAAAAAATAAATACACAACTATCACGTGGTTATACTTCCAGTCATTTATTCACATCACAGATTTGAATTGACAGAAATACTAAATTTATACAACCTTTTTATTAAAAGATTTTAAATACGGTGCCAAAACTTCTTACATTTATATTTATTTAGAAAAAAAACAAAATTTAAAACTTGAGTAATTATGAATCTAATACAATAATATAAAAATTATCACTTGGCAGTTAATTGTTTAAATGAGAAGTTTAAAATTTATTTTAACACAAAAATTACAAGCTAAAAAAGTCTTGCAATAATACGTAATTTGAAAAATCGGCTAAAATAAATGCAACATATTAAAATAAAAAACAATAGGAAGCTTTACCCTACCACAAGTTCTAAATAAATATGGCAATTAAGTCAATAAAAGCTTGACAATTCTACGCTTTATTTAAGTATATAATATTAAAGGTAATAATTGTGCTAGTAAACTGGGATAGTAACAAATCATTTTGTTTCTTAAAAGATCTAACTAATAGGAATGTTAAATTTTACTATTTACAATATTTATAAAAATATACATTCTTTAATTCATTTACTCGACTTATTCTTTAATCAACATGAGAATGCTTACAAATTATGTACTTTTTGTCCATTAGGAGCTCGTAGGGGTCACCAATTTAGACAAAAACCTTTCTTTCCTTATGGTGCACCAAGCAAACTTGAGAATTTTATAATCCATAAGCATTCACATTAAATTCAGTCAAGTTACCTGCCTAAATTGGAATGTTGTCATTGAAATATTTACAATATTTAGGAAAATGTCCGGTGATATTCACAATTACCAAGGACAGCATGGAAAAAGAATTTACTCACTTTAAATTATTGCGACTTAAATTTCGAATTTATTGCCTTTTTAAAAAAAAACTGCAAAGTAAAATAGCATGGCAAAATTTCTTCAGTGTTAAGGAATGTGGGTTGGAGTCCGTCCATGTCAAATTGTTTAATCTCGCACCCCCGCCTCACCAGCATAAGTTATGTTATGACTGTGGCGCGCATAAATGGACTAGAGAGATTACTACTGAAATACTGAACAGATTTTTATTAAACTTTAAAATTAAATTAAAAAAAAATAATTATCAAAGTTAAAATGGCAATTGTCCTTATTATAATATCTCATTAATGCAAACTAGGTAAGTCAATTTTCTTCTTTGGAGTTATCTGCATTAAAATTACCTACATTAGTGCTCTATTCAATGCTATAACTGAATATCTAAGAGATATTCTCTCAGAGATTCTCAGATATCACAGAATTAGATATAACAGAGTATCACAGATATTATGTAGATAACTCAAAATATCAAAAAATAAAATTTAGGAGCGAACTCCTAAATAAATAATTTTGATCCCACTTTATACCAATTATAACAATATCAAAAACATTGATAAAAATGATCATAAAATATAACATAAAGCAAAGAATCCTCACTCCTCAAAAAATTGGGTTGGTTTCTAGAAAGCTTTCTAAATTTCTTTCCTTTTCTACCCATATCATTACAGTTCCCTCCCCCCTGCAAACGTCCATATTTCTGTTACTATTGGGATTTCTTCATTAAAAATTTCATTCAAGTGCCTTCAAGACTTTAGAAGTATTTCTTCAAATATCTTGAAAACCAAGCTAGATAGAGTAACCAACTATCATATCTTTTTTGTAGACCACTGCAAGAAAGATCTTAACATTTTTTAACATCAAATTGGTCGTTTAGCTTGCAAGCGCCGTCAAAGTAGGGGAAGGAGGGATACATATGGACAGTCAATATAATAATTTTGAAAGTAACTTTGGTTGTAATCTAAAATAAAATATTGAAAGACACAACTTCTTATAGAAAATGATAAGTCAGATGCAAAAGTATGATCATCATTTAAATCCGCGTGTACCCTACTCTCCTATAGTCAGTTACTCTATTTATCTGTGTTTGAGATAGTTACTTAAGATTTAATATGATTGATTTAATGAATAAACACAATTTGTGTGACTCATTTAATGCCAGCTTATTTTGACATGGAAGGACCCCCTTGAAAAAAATAAATGCGGCATCTAAAAAGTAAAAGATTTTCAAAATTATAAGTCGCCATAATTTTAGGAAAATAACTGTAGAAAATTACATAATAATCAACTACTTAAACTAATAAAATAAAAACAAAAATTTGCAAACTAAAACGTTTGCAAAATTAAAAATTTACGAACCGCTCGCCAAATGCTAGGAAACAGTCATGCAAGAAATCAACTGCTGACATAATTGATTATAAATTAAGTAGTCGCCAGAAATTCGACGCATTTTAAGTCCTTTTGAATCTTTCCGCTTGTCCACAATTTTTAATTCGATTTGAATTCCGCCTTCATACTCCAACGACAATTTATTAGCAAACTCGTCCGAATTTGAATTTAACACGCACATTTTAGGCGGAATTTGATCGTTAATAGTCCGTTTCACCATCTCTAAAATATCGTTCGTATCCAACTTCGAACACACTTCCGACAATTCCAATTCGAACGAACCCGAATTTTTATGAATCATGTCCACTAAATTTGTCCCCACCACGTTAAAAATTGCCCCCGATTTTTGTAAACTAACTTGTTCAAAATTTGTATTACAGTATTCCCCAAACTGTTGCACATTGGTTGGTGTTTTAATACTTTCCGCGTCGCATCCCTGCGGCTTCACATTAAAATTATTATCACTACCCTTTTGCACTATAAACCTCGCCTCGCCTTCGTTTTGAGCCAGAGCCAGATTCAAATTTTTGAATATTTGAAAATTTTGCGTCCCCGCGTTTGCAATCTCCTGATTAATTTGTATCTTCTCGAAGTTTGAATCGATGGTCCGATTTCGAATCTCTTGATCGAAAATGGCGTGACTGCTTTGCGTATTCGAACTCGAACTTGGGCTCTGATTTCCGACACTTAAACTGTCATTAGACAACGAATCGTCAGAGTAGCACGAACTTTTATCTGAATTGCGCCTCAGAAAAAAATCCTCACTTGTAATATCACCGTCGGGAGCTTTGTTAAAAAACTTTGAGTCGTCGTTTTCTGTGCTGCTCTTTCTTCCAATTCCGCGCGTTATCGAAGGCTGATTTTCTAGTGGTTCAGATATTACAAACGATGGTAAAATTTTAGGTACTTCTAAACTATCTAATGAATCTTCCGATGTGTCGGAACCAGCTACAAGAGTTACTTCACTACCTGTTGATTAAAATACTGTTAAAATTTACCCTTTATGGAATATTAACAATACCAAATGACAAAATTGACACCACCTAATTTCTAGTCCTAACACTCAACAGGGGAGTCCCCTTCTGCAAGAACTTACCTAAGACATCCGTAACGGAAATTTGTGGATGGCACAACGTTTGTTGATCAATCTTTAAAGTGTTTTGTACGTGCGGTAATTCCTCCTGTATCATGTCCAGTCCGGGACTCCCAGGATTACTGATTGGCGAATTTGTGAGACTTCTGTGATTGTGTATGTTGAGGATGTGATGCATGTGGTGCGGTAATGGAGCTTGATGTAAATAATTTGTTTGATTTGGTAAATAATTTGGTTGTAATTGGGTCAAATTTCCTGAATATGACGCTGTGTCCATTCGTACATCTTCCTGTAGTTGATTTCGCAGTTCTAACTGAAGACTTGTGGAAGGTGTACCTTGCGTTATGGAACCGGCCGTGTTTAAACCGCTGATACCTGTAAAAATCAAACATTAGAATCAGGAAAACCTTAATGTTTTAAAATTTGTGACCTTGAGTAATCGACGAAATACTACTGGGCTGTGAGTGACTTCCAGGAGACGTATTATGACCATATCCTCCAAAAACTGGAGAAGTATTTGGACTTAGCAAAGGATTTATGATGGGAGAGTTGGAACCAGAATATAAAACATAATTTGGCATGTTGTACATGCTTTGGTGTATGGGGGAACCCCCGCAATTGGGACTGTATGGAGAAATGTTTCCAGAGTGTAGCGGACTACTGTTAAAACTGCGGTTCGATTCGTATCCGTAATTGGATTGAGTTTGATAATTTTCTTGCGAACTACTTTCAGGCACATTTGAATATAATTGATGGACCGGTGAAGGTGATTCTGAGATTTGATGGCGCGAGTCGGTAACGTATTGATGAATTGGTGAACCTGTAATTTTAGAAATTAGATGTTGCAAAATTTTGGAAAGGAGTGGACAGGATACCTGGAATAGATCGAGGAGGACTTGAACGAGACACCAAACCTCTCTGCAATCTCTGACATTCTTGCTGAGGAGTTGTTGGACTCAAAGTACGTGAACCATTGGTAGAACCTTCGCTACCCCTCCTTACAGGACTAAATCTCTCCAATGATTTTTGTTCACGACCTTGAAGATGGAACACGTTATTTATAGGTAGTCTAAATTCTAAGCGAATTTTTTAAACATTTATGGAGATTTTCTTACCGAAATATAGAAGAAGTGGTTACGCAAATTTAGAAAACAAGCACAAAAATTATGGACTCAAAAATGTAAGTTGTGATCTTTCAACCTTACATTTTTGTGTCCCAGAGTTTGCATAGAGTGGGTCATACATACCTTGTAACTCTTGAACAGTTGGAAGATGAGGTTTGGCTGATTGGCGTGAATGTTTACGTTGTGGAAGCATTGGAGGCATATAATTTCGTCTCATACGAGCTTCAACTTCCATCACAAGCTCGGGGGAGATTACTAACAAATGCATGCAATTACAAAACTACTACTAAACAAAAAAATTGTGTAGATACAAGGTGCTTTTACAACATTCTTTTAAAATACAAAGAAAATACGATAAAAGCAGCTTGTGCAAAATAAAAAATTTTAAAAATATGTGTAAACAAAATCGTGGATTACAACATCAAACAAACACACAAATGTGAAAAAAACGAGCGTGCAAAACATCAACAAATCTACTGGTGCAAAAACACTCAAAATTTTGTAACATATTTAGCTTTTAACTAGCTGGCAGTTAATTGCCAGGTAAACAATAGCTAGCAGATATTTAATGTTGGATGTGGGGAGGGGAAAGAGGGAGAAATTACCCATAGTATTAATGATCAAACCTGGTACTTGTGTCATTGCTCATAGGAATTTTAACTTACTACAGTTAAGATACAGTTACAATTTCCAAACTGGGAGGCATGGACTGGTGCAAAAGCAGGCGCGCAAAGTATAACAAAGTTTTATTTTAATAATAATAATAATTAAAGAATTTTAAAATTATTAAATAAAATTTTTATTTTGACCCCCCTCAAAAATTACCCCTTCGTGATTAGAATTTTTTCACTATTTTTGGAGTATTCACAGATTTAATATTAATATAATTAAAAAGTTTCAAAATTAGTGAACAAGTTTGACACCCCTGGGTTAGACGATTACAACAACTAGCGAAAGTGGGGTAAGGCGGGGTAATTCGATAAAATGTGGTACCGCTGCTATTTGCTATCCTTGTGCTACCATCTGGTAGTATTCAACAGCTTTAATAATGCAGCAAATAAATAATAATGAAACAATAAACCGTCAAGGTTACAAAAAAAAGTACACCGTTTTCAAGATATATGCAAAAAATGTACAAAAATTTGCATCAGAAAAATAAAATTGTACATCATCTGTGAAAAATCTGATGTAAAAAAACCTTAGCAGAAGAATAATCTGATTCAGTGGTGATTTTTTGAAAGTAACTACGATTTACCCTTTTGTAAATACAAACATGTAATTGTTTGTTTACGACTAATTATTAAAATATGTTTTTCATAATATAAAATTGCCGAAACAAAAAACGTTAAAATATTCACAACAATAAACACATCAAGCACAAAAAAACACCAAACTCGCATACCATACCTTTCACCTTGTAAAACATTCAATGCACCCACGAAAACACTTGAAATTAAATTTTCCCAAAATTGTACACATTAAAAAAAAATGATATAAATATTTACCTGGTGGCCGTTCCATCACAGTTAATAAACCTGTACGTCGCGTACGAGCACCAGAAGAAGCACTTGATTGAATTGTGTGCACATCTTCCGGATTAGCCATGGTATGCCTTTTGGAATTACCACGGCATTGCATGTATCTAAAAATTACGATTTCCAAAAGTTAAAAACACAAGAAATGCACAATTTTTACCTAGCAATTGCATATGGGTCAGTCAACTCATCGAGTGCTGGTTGACTGTGATCTAATGGTTGAGTAACAGTTCCACTGCTGAGACTGGGATTACCACTAGAACTTGTAGACATCACAGATAATTGTTCATGAGATCCTGGAGTTCCCCAAGCCATGTGAAGATTAGCACCACCATCTAACAATGTTTTCATTAAATTTCAGGAAAAAAAATAATTTCGGTGATTACTAACCTGAAGCACGTCTTCCAAACCCACCGGCTGCGTTTAGAACAGTCGGAGGTTTCAATAGGTGCGGATCTTTTCCACTGTAATAATGGGGATTTTGTTGAGCTAAAAGAGGTAGATGTAAGGGAAGGTTGGTGTTGGGTAAAATGCGATTTCCTAATCCGTGTGGATCTTGATGGGGATGGGACATGTAATGGGATTCCAACACTTGCTCATGTGCTGGATCACCAGGACCCACAGTATGCCGTCGTATGGTTAAATATTTATCACCCGACGACGAGCAACTGCCGTATCCTATCGAAGTTGAAGTAGAAGGAACAGTTAACGTGGAATTGTCTTCTGACACATCCGTATCCATTTCGCCAAATTTTTCCAACGGTTGACCATCACCATCGCCGGCAAGGTAAACAGCCGGAATAGTGGGCATCGAAACAAACGGCGAACCAACGTCATCCCCATATAATTTCCCGCCCTCTGAACATTCCCGCAAGACGTTCTCGTTGAAACTTTCCCTTCTGTTGCTTTGCACGTCTTCAGAATTTTCACCTTGTTCCTAAAAAATTGCCGTTTAATTTGGAACGGGATAGGTGCAAAAAAACCAACCTTGCTCAAATCGTGCACGACTAGTTGTTCGTTAAACGACTCGCTACGTTCGTTAATTTTATGGGGTCTTGTAAACGACTCACTTCCTGCCATACTTGTTTCCGAACCCAATCCTTCCGATGACTGATCCGTATCCACATTTTGTTGCAAAATTTTTGATTGAAAATTAATCGTTCGTTGATGCAATTTATCCACTAGGAGGTTGTATATCGCGTAAATGTGATCAAAGGAATTGGATTTGAGTGACTAAAAAATGTTTTATTTAAATTTGCAACAAAAAAATGTGGAACACCAAAATTTACTTGTAAAATCATATTTTGATTGAGACCAGGTAACTGAAGCATGTGTTCTATAACTGTTTTATTTAAATGCATTTCTATATCTGGTCCTGTGTCGACTGGCGGTGTATTTGATAGCCATCGATGTTTTGCGATTTGTGTCATTGTCAGTCTTTTATCAGGATCAATCACCAACATGTGTCGTATTAGATGTTCACAATCTGAAATATGCGTTAGTGACAAAAATTTATTTTTCAATAAATCGTGGCCCAATTTTCGGGGAAAACTATTTTCGCACGAGCAAAACTGAAGTCGGTGAACCGACTGACTGGTTAAGTAGACAAACGAGATAAGGGTTTTCCTCTAAAAATCGGCCACTTAAAAATTAGTATGAAATGTAGTAAAATTTCAAATTATTAATAAAAAATTTGGCACCTTGTGACATAAAGTACGGTATCCGAAATTTTCCGGATATAACTACATTTCTTAATGCTTGTAGTGAATGACCATCAAATGGAAGTGATCCACATACCAAAACATAAAGTACTACACCAAGGCTCTAAAAATCACAACAAAATAAATACCTTTGGAAGTTTTAAAGAAAAATCGATGTAAATTACCCATATATCAGCTTTAGGACCGTCATATTTCAATCCTTGAAATAATTCGGGAGCTGCATATGGTGGAGATCCACACCACGTCGATAAATGGCACCCTTCAGTAAATTGATTGCTAAAGCCAAAATCGGCCAACTAAAATAACAAGAAAATAAGATTGTAATAAAAAGAAAGCAAAGCCTCATTTTTAATTACCTTAATATTCATATTGTGATCTAATAATAGATTTTCAGCCTTTAAATCTCTGTGAACTACTCCTTGCGAGTGACAATAATTAACAGCCGATACAATTTGATTAAATATTCTTTTTGCTTCGGGCTCTGACATTCTGCCCTTTGCAACTAAATGGTCTGAAAAAAAGTTCAATTATTAAAATTAGAGTCTTTGACAAAATACTGTATTACTGCGAAATAAGCAACTCAAAAAATGTTAAATAGAACAAAAGATATTATTAATTTACAAAGGATTTGCGGTTTATTTCATCGTTGTAGAAAGAAGTTACAAATGAAACAATAACAAACTTATTAAGCTAACCAAACATACACTAAAAATTAATTACATTTTGATTATTATGATAATTAGAGTACGGACTTATATGCATAAAAAATCGTGAAAATAGCGCTTAAAATAGCACAAAAAATTGCCATTATATGCATAAAAATATGCATAAAACTTAAATATAATAACTAATAAGCATTAAAATAATTTTTGAAATAAAATTTATTTGAAAAGTAACACAAGAAAATATGTATACAGGGACGTGCCTACGGGGGGAGCCTCCCCCCGCCCCAAATAATTTAGGAAATTGGAAAAAAGTTGGCAAAATCACTCAAAATTTGGTCAAGTTGGCAAAAGCCGCTAAACCTATAATAGGAAAAATGGACAATATTACAAAGAGTTGGTAATTTTGAATTAATTAAGTTGGCAAATTCCCCCCCCCCCGCAAATAAAAGTTGGTTGTGCACGTCCCTGTATGTATACATAACTACTGTACAACGTTTTTACCACAATATTTTTCTAAAAAGTCTCTAAATGAACCGTTTCCTAATTTTAATAATGGTATTCGCGTTTTACATTATCAAAACGCCACCACACGGAATTATTTCAAAGTCCATTCTGGACGTAATATAGTGGCGCCACCAACGGTAATGTAAAACGCGATATTTAAATCTAGCGAAAACGTTCTCTGGTCTTGTGATGAACTGGAACCAGCGATTGACTCAAATAAAGTTTGTTGTTTGCTTGCATCATTTTTAAATTTGTTCATACTTTCCAAATGAAATGATGTTTTAAGATGTTGCATTATGTTAAATTTCTTTTCGCTGTTTATATCCTACTATAACAAATATCAAGTCTTGCAGTTAGTTACCGGCTAAGATTTCTGTTATATAAACAAAACCTGTTGTCAACTAAATATTAAATTCAAAGTAAGCAAATAGTAAATTTTAGGTATTTTTTATGGATCTACTGCAATTTCTTTTTAATTTATCGAAAATGTGCTAAAATAAGCACTAAAAATGCTTAAAAATAAATCTAAGCATAAAAATGTTAAAATAAGCCGAAATAAGCATATAAGCATAAAAAAGTAGTGTCAAGTGACTTATTTTTTTCAAATTCGTGGACATTTATAACAATTAGGCTTCTGCTATCAATATTTATGTATAGCGAATTTGCTAGAAATCCGTACTCTAATGATAATAATTATATTTAAAAAATATATACAAAATTACATATTTGCTTTTCATGTGAGGTGAAAAAGAAAAAATATAATTTATCTCGGGGTCATAACGGCAATTCACATGCATATTGTGAAGAGCAGCATGAAAATGTAGAAGCTAAAAGCATGAAAGTTTCAAAATTAACTTATATTTGGAATTCAGAGATCTTTGTCTTTCAAAAAACAAAAAAAAAGCAACAAAATTTGTCAAGGATTATCCTAATGTGATATTTTCAAAAAATTGACATATATTTTTAGTTTTAATACATAATTCAAAATCTTACAATTAATATTGGGTGTACCGGTCTAATAGTATAATTATTTTCCAGTTTTAGGAAGCCAAAGTCTAAAATATCTTTAAACTAAGCATTCATTAAAACAGCAGACAAATAATGAAAAAATTCCAAATGCCAAGAGGGGTGGTTTTTGGAAAAAAGTAAAAATATTCATAAATAACCAGTGAATACACCAAAAATAGTTATTTACATTGTACAAACTTAACGTTTCACTATTTTTGTTGTATTCGCAGATTTGATATTAATATATTTACAGTTTCGAAAATGTGTAACCAAATTCTTATTGCCTCCTTAGAGCTTAGAATTTTTGTACAATTTTTGCTGTATGCAAATACTTAATATTAGTATTTTCGGAAAATTTCAGAATTATTAACGAAAATTTAGTTTTAGTTTCCTTAAAAATCGCCCCTTATTTAAAATTCAATCATATATTGTAACAGGAATAAAGGCTCCATTGTATCCTCTGGATTCTAGAATTTACTATGTAATAGTTGAAAACTGTCATTTTTTGAAAAAACGTTGCTCTGAGCAACATCCGAAAATACTTCTTATAGCTAGAATCAAGTGTTAGAGGGACTATAGCCTGTTATTGTAGAACCCCGTATGCAGCAAATGAAGAGAAATGGATGTGAAACCGAAGGGGGGGAGGGGAACTGCAAGTAAGCAACAACACGACTTTTCAAAATCAATAAAGACCCAAATTGATTCTGGAAAAGTAGTTTTAATGTTTATGTCTCCGTGATTGGATAGATTAGGATGACGTAACAACCCAACTTCAAAGATTTATACTATATCAAGTATCTCCACTATGTTGTTCTAATGATTCCAATATACAGCTTAAAATAGCTGCTAACTTTTTGGCAAACTTATGTAAATAAATATTTCTGTATTTTTCAATAATTGTAAAAAGAGAGAGCCTTTCAACATAATTTAGGTAAACATGATTTTTATATAATATAAATACCCCCTCCCCCAATCAGGACATTCGTTCTATTGTGAACGAACATTTTCATGTAAGCCTCTTTAGCTCAGTGGCAGAGCACTGGTCTTGTAAACCAGGGGTCGTGAGTTCAATCCTCACAGGAGGCAAAATTTTTTTTTTTAATTTTGCAACTTACCAAATATTTCCCCTTTACTTGCATATTCTGTGACCAAATATATCGTTTGATTAGTTTCCATGAGTTGGTACAGTCTTGTGATATGCGGATGCCTCAATTTTTTCATTATGGCAGTTTCTCGAAATATTTTAGTCAAATTTTCTTCGTCTAATGCAGTCTTATCGATTATTTTTATGGCAACCTGTAAAAAAAAGCAGACAATTACAAAATAATCTCCTCTAACACAATAAAATTGTATTAAAAATGTATTGATTAGGTATCTATTATTTAACCTTGTCAATTGCACATGCCAAAGGTTTCCAATAAACAGATCTTCCTTTTTATATAGGAATCCTTTTCGTCACAAAAGATAAGAGGTAAACGATCAAGTTTATAGGTGCATGAGCTGTCTGGAGCGTGGGTTAAGTTAATTAGTTATTACCTCATAATACAATTTCAATAACGATTAATAATTACGAAAGGATGAAGTAACAAATTTTAATGAATCATAAAACTGGAGGAATTTGCATTGTGTTTTATCCTTAAAGGAATTTGTATGGGCATGTAGGTAGATGCATAGTAAAAGTAGTGAAAAATTATCAATTAATTCCATGTATCAATCAGTGGTCGTTATTGTTATACGTAAAATATAAAGTAAATTAAAATTGCTTTATTAATCTTCTACCTTGACCGAAACCATAAAAGAACAAATAACAAATTTTGTTGAACGATTCCTAATAGAGCAATAATTAGGTATGTGAAACGTAAACAAATTAGTTCTAAATTGTTAAATAACAAAAATATTAGAACAATTTTACGATATTAAGCATCAAAATTCTTTTCGTCTCAATAATTCTAATCAAATATTGCTTAATTATTAATTCCAGTTTATTAATAAATTAGTTACAAAACATTAGTACAAGTTTTATGTAATTAAAATCAATAAATACAATCACAATATTTGGCAAGAGCAACAAATAATAAATTAAACCACTTCGTTAATTTTACCATACGTTTTGAGGTTGCAGAGATATCGGAATTTGTACCCGAGCGACATACGCCCTTGTTGAATGTTCGAACATGCTTGACCAGATTGTAACGCTTTCATTCAAATTTTTAATTACAATATTATTATGCTAATGCGTACAATTTTTCAAAAGAAAACAAAAAAGTTGCCGGCGATGGTGAGAACGAGCGTCCGACATTTACTGCACAATTGAATCCTCATTGAAACAATTTTTGAGTGAGCAACAAGGAATGAAATCACAGTTATTCATTCTCTAGTCTACCAATTTATATCTAGAATTGCTTTATTATATTAATTTAAGACGACATAACAGTGGCGGAACAACATTAAAAATTATTTTTTAGGGCAGTGACGTGGTCTGGTCAATTTGGAGGAGCCGGGTGACTGAGGGGTGCAAGTTGATGATCGAAGAAGATGGTAACTGTATTATTCAAAAGAAATAAGAAAGCACCAAAATATTAGTGTTGACATTAAGTTTGCTGAGAGTTTAACTGGGTCGTAAGTTCATCAGTAAAGTCGTTGGTACTAATTCGCGTAACTACTAATAAAAGAGTGCCAGAGTGATCCACATAAATATCTTCCAAAGTTGGAGCTAATTAACATAAAAAATTGGAAATACAAGACAGAAACTTCACTTGGTCTACCTACTGATGAACTTGATCGAAAGATGTATAATAATATAAATTACTGTTGTGCGAGTGTTTCCTTGAGAGAGTATGACCTCGAAAATCTTTTGTTTTTTTTTTAGACCGGAAGAAGGAAAACAGCAACAATAATAGTCATTTTTAGTTGCATTCGGATATTGGGGGCGAAATTTAAAAATTATCAGCTCAATTTTAACAAATAGCCCTTATTTAGCGGGTGTTTATCGTTTCGAAGTGTTATTGCCATGTAAAGTTTGTTTGGAGTAATCAATGTAACTCACGTGATCAAAAATGCAATATTCTGATTGGTATATTTATGTAGGAAGTTATCGAGTTAATTGATGAATGCTGCAAACGTAGCTAAAATTTGAAAAATATTATAATTGATTTTATTGTGTTCAATTAACTCGAATTATTATTATTTGTATTCAATTATCTAATTATTAATTTCTACGTCATATAACTCATACATACAACTGTACATATTAAAAAAAATGTTCTGTAATTGTGTTTATCCTGCAGAGTACTTGTAAATAAATTAAATTATATTTAAAAATTAATCGTGTTTATAGTGTCAGTTTTACGACAAAAGAAACTTCAAGATTTCCAAACCACCATTCAAAATAATTTTATTACAATTTAAGTACCTAATAATGTAAATAAAGTCATGATTTATTTCAAAAATTTAAATTTATGCCCCCCCCCCCGCTGCAAGCAGTCGCCTTTTAGTAATAAGGCAGAATGTTTCAGAATTAAAATAGGATACCAAATAAAGGTTTTGGTGCTTAATTATCCCCCTCCCCATCATAGAATCCATTATTTTTGAAACCTTTTTATCTCAGATTAAATTTACTGTGATCAGAGCGGAAATTCCTAGTTAAAATTCCGTAGCTTGGTACAGTGAAAAGGGATGTTTTGAAGGTGCAATAAATTTAATTCGAGGTTGTATGAAATTATCAAAAATCGTAACGAATTACTCAAAATAACAAAAATACTGAATAAATAATCGCATATAAGTAGTCGTCAATTAGTTGAACTTATCTACAGGAAACGCGCTATTTGACAGAATAACAATGCTTTACCACAACGCGAAATAATTTGGACAATAAAATGTTATCCATCGTAATAATATTCGCTAGACCTCCGGTTCATTATCACTTCATTTGGGTCAACACAAAACTTGACGCTCCATCAGAATTACGGTTTAAATGTTATCAAAAAAATTGGAAATACTGAAAGAAGAGTTAGGGAGGCAGTTGATCAAAGAAAATCATACAGTGGGATTTACTCTAGTCAAATCAAAATTCGCCTGAAGAGGGAGCTAACTAATGACATAGGCAAATCTATTGGCTCTGGCTGGGCTCAAATTATGAAATTTGAACCACTTGCCCTGATGGTCCACGAATGGTGCTGTGGACAGACTAACTAGGTTAGTCAATATGTTCAATATGCTTCACATCAAACGTGTCACGAATAAATTCGTTGATTTCAGACTAACTAGGGTTTTAATCCCTCCAGACACGAGAGCTTGGGTCGCACAGATGCGGCTCCTGGGTTCTTCAGGAGATTATTCGACAACCAACTAATAAGAAAAAATGTTTAACATACCCACAAACTTAATAAACTAATGCTTAAATAATCCTGAATAAAGCATTGAACGTTTCATATTTACTGTATCAATAAAACCCATGCATCACGACATGGTATTTTGTGAAACTGATCCATGGTTCGAATCTCGATTGGATTAAAAATGTGTTATTGAACCGAAACTTTTTCTTGAAATAAAAAACATAATTTTATTATGTTTTCACAATTTTCAACTGGTAAACAATAGAATTCGGCGAAAGTTGTAATTGCAGAGCGGAAAGAATTGAACAAAAAAAAATAATAACATAATGGTCGGTACTTTTCAAATTTCAACGTGTGCAATTTAAGTAGGATTTGGTTTGAAGACACCGAGGCAAGAAACAATGCAAGCCATAATTTAAAATGACACAAAATATTGTCGAAATTGTTGCAGTAAAATTACAATGTAGAAACTTTTTATGAAAGAAATAATTTGTGGTTGAGAAAAAAACTGAAAATTACAAGAGCAAAAAAATAACATTGTGTTGTATTACAGAAGGTTTTTAACGTATGTAGCCTAACAATTTAGAAAGACATGTCGGGTCAATTCTATAAATTAGAGTTAATCAAACAATTGCAACCTCTCTACTTGAGCTCGAAATGTAACATCTTTAATTTTCACAAATCGTTCCCATATCATAAAATCGATTCGTACAAATGACATTAATGAAAAAACCAATCAATTATAATAAATATTTCGTGTTTAATCAAAATTTATTAAAATTTATTCACCGTAAGTCGAGATTTGTGGTTTAAAGGGGGGGGGGAAATTTCGTAATGCCTTTATGATGTCGAAAAAACAAGACAATTCGGTTAAACTAGGTAAAGTAATTGCATCAAAATTGATTACCTTTAACCTTTAAATACCACGTTAGTCGATTTTGTTCAAGACTTGTATGCAACTAAGGATTGACAATAATTTTAAAACATAATAGAAATAGTAGTAACAAAAAGTAAAACCATGTTAAAATATAAAATAATTATATAATCAGCAGTTTGATAAATCTAATCACACAATAACTCATTAAAAACCGATTTTTCAATTTTGATTAACTATGAGAACCAGTAAAATTTTTAATAAAAAATTGCGACCACATAGTAAACAAATTTATCCATTCTCTCCAAACATAAATCAATTAAATACTAAACGGCTATAAAATCAATGATAAGAATGTGGAGAACGTTTAATAAGATATCAAAATATAATAAAATTCGTTTTCACACTTTTGATCGTAATCTGGGAAAAAAAGAAACACGACTGTCCATTTTATGACCTTGAACCATATAATATTTACTTTATACAAGTAAATGACCAAATTTAATCGCTATCTCTCCTTCCCATATTATATCGACCACAAAATCGATCTTTCCGAGATGATGAAAGCAAACTTGTTATTAATTTTAACACTCTAATATCTTGGTCCTCCATACACGTTCGCCAAAACGTCTGGTGCATGCGTTGATATCAATGTGCGTGTGTGAGGCTTATCACTTCATCTCAACGAATTCGTGAACCGAATCTGAGTTTTTAATTCATAAAATCTGGTTCACTAGACTGCTAATTTTTGTGAAACTTGTAAATTAAATTTCAATTTAGAGAAATCAGTTCGAACTTGATAAATATTAATTTTATGTTATTACACGACCTTTAGGTACAAAATTGAAGACCCTCGTTAGCCGTTATTGAATGCCTTCTCCTAATGGATAAATTAACGTCAAACTCTCGTGCAGCATGAAACTTGAGAAATTAGCATTCCATAACAAATTTATTTTATCGACTCCCATTTTTTTATTAACAAACCGCGCTATCTAATTATAAAGATAATCAAATAAACACTACATACAATACAAAACAAATAAATATAATATAGAGTAGACACTCACGTGTCTACACATTTCGATAAGTAAAAATGTATCGATAACATCTTAAAATCATCCTTGAAGGTTCTTGAACGAAAAAATGTCTGCATTCAAGAAATCACAAATTTTTTAACTCTTAAAAATTATAATCGAATTTAAGTAATAAACAGACGTCTTCTTTATAAAACGAATTTTTGTGTGAGCTTGATCGAGACCGACGTGCCCAAAACTATTGTGTTTGCTTTGACTGGAAACTGATATAAAACGCAAACAACCTTCAGAGGCCAAGCAATATCTAAGCTCCAAGGTATTCAAAATTTAACTTCTTATCTTGTGTGATACTATAAAACTTAAAATATCATATAATATTGCAAAAGTTGTTAATCGACTCAAAAGTAATCGTGAGTTATCTGTCTGTCTGTTGGGTAGCGCTAAAAGTCACATACGACCAGTAATTGAATAAAAAATTCGCTAGAGCCTGGCTCTCGACGCTGGAAATAAAGGTTACCCCCCGTAAATCGAGAGCCTGTGGAGCACATATAGGAATCTGGTTGGTTATCATCTGCAGATGACCAATATTTATTCAGTAATGAAGTAATCTCAAATGCTCAAGATGAGGTGAAAAAAATAATTATCGAAAAACAACTTGTAACATTCGCATGTTAGTTTTCATCTCGGCTTCGTTGGAATAATAATAACTATTAATTATTTTCAACAAATCGCAGTTGTGGTATGAAACCATCTCACCTCTCCATCTCAGGTAGTCGGAGCGTCATCGACGCAGGAACGACAAACCATCGATTATTTCTGTTATTGCGCTTTCATGAGATTAGCTTGCTGAATTCCAACTAGGTTAATGGGAAGAAACCTTCGCAGGTGACTTTTTTTTCTTTTTAGGACGATGAACTTTCGATTTTCAGAACGGCTTGACAAAATTAAAATGATTCATTATAGATTAACCTTATTATTTAATTATGTGTTAGCGGTAAATTAAGCATTAAAATGGTGGAAAAATGCAAATTCGATATTTTTTTCAAATATTTTCATGATCTGATAAATTACGGAAGTGGTTTTTCAAGATATCCTATTATGTGGATGTGTGTCGATGTGAATTTTATGCAATTTTAATAATAAAATCTGTCGATGAAGTTGTAATATGGAAAGTTCGTTCGGTGATCAATTCCATTATGGTTATCCATGAATTTAGAAGAAAATTGGTTCAAATGATTACTGGTAATAAATATTAATTTAGTTGAATGTAGATAAGACAATAATTTATTAACAGGGGAGGGGAGCGTCGACATGAAAATCAAATTTAACTTTTGTTGTAATTTCTGCGATTATATAAGAATTGGTACGTACCTGTGGGTCTTGGTGACAAGGACAAATACGGCACAAAGAAGATTACTGTTTGATCGTCAAATTATTTTTTTACTATTTTGCTTGCATGTTTATGAATGAATTGTTAATATATTCTTCTGGAAGAGAAGACGAATAAGAATTTATGTTGGAGGAGGGGGGGGACATCACAGAAGGTGCGTAAAAGTTCAATTATTCATAATTACAACTACGAAATTACGTCAATTTTATATCAATACTGTTCATGAGATATTAAAAAGACATCGATTCCTTTGAAACCCCAATTTTTTTTAATCATTAAAAAATTAGGACGATGAAACGAAAAAGATGAGTAAAGAGAGACATCAAAACATTTCGCTACTCGATTACAAATTTTAATTAAATTTTGCTTGACTCATTTTGAGCACAACTTGCTAAATGATAAATGTTCAAATTTGTATTATTCGAATAACTTTTAAGACAGGTTCTAAAAAGGTTACATGTATGAAAGGCGTCAATTTATATGTTTGTGTCAAAAAATGAGCAAGACAAGATTTAAAAATGCAAATAAAAAATCTAATTTAAATAAACAGCAATTTTCCGGTATATACATGAACTAATCGTTTTCTTCCAAGTTGATTGTCCTAAAGTTGAGGTCAAAACATTATGCGACAAAATAATGAGCAAAGAAAAGTTTGAGCAAATGACACAAATTCCTTATAAAAAGTTATTGCATCCAATTACTACTTTAGATGTGATAATTAATTGACATGGCTTCCGTGTGCCGATTGAATTTACCTCGAACTTTATTTTATTGATTATGGTAATGTAGCAAAGAAAATTAAATAAAATTAACCAAAACTCATCAACAAAAAACAATGTAAAATTACCAAGGTAAAATGTTATGTAGCTGACGTTATCAAAGAAGTTGTTATCTAAACTTCTGACATTTTCAAATACAATTCAATATTTGAAGCTGAAAGGGTGGTTTGTACGATTTTAGTTAAATTATGAAAATTTTCAGACTTCTTCGTGGAATAACAATTTTTTATTGGGTTTGCGATTTGCGAATTTGAATATCAAAAAACAGGTCGACCTTGTTGGAGAAATTGAAAGTGTACCTTCGTTCAAATCTACCAATATATAAAATTGCGATCACGACATGCAGTACCCTAAATTTGGGTTAAGGGCATCAAAAACAAAACCAGTTAAGAAAAATAACTATTTTTGTGCACGACATTTTCCTTTGAAGCTTCCAAGTGCGAAATCGAGAAAAATATATTCAAGGTGCATTGCATTTCATTGTGTGCTTATTACAAGATATCATTAAAACCACTCGAAGGTTATAGACAGTTGTAGAGAATTATCGTTTATAAATCTTGTCACTTTAACAATTTTAACATAAAACTCAATTTTTCGCTTTCTAATTACCTTACGTGTGTAAGCGAGGTGACGAAATTTTAATAAGGAACTGAAAAAATAATACAAAGAAATTTCACTTAACCTGTTAACTAAAAATCGATACTTTTAGTTGATAATTTAAACAAAAAATTTATTTCCGATCAAATTTTCACAGCAACATTTTCTGGCAAAAACAGGTTACAATTGTGTCTAAAATAACTGAAAGATGAAATAAACTGCATTTAACTTGCCAATTATCATTAACCTCTATCATTTAAAAAAACGTTAAAAATTTATTATGGATCAATTTTACAGACGACCCGAGTTATTTTTGGATTATAAATCCAATATTGAAAACGTTACGTCTTTAATTCGACGACGAAGTTATGCAAAAAGGAACCAACCCATATATTATTCCTTTACGTGTAGTTTGGTTCGTTTTTGCATAATTAACCACCGACAATTCTAAACGCGGCTTGAATTTTTTTTCTTCAAATTTTAAGATTAGTTTATTCAACACCGATTCGCCCAACACGAAACCCAAACGTCGTTTAGCCAAAAAAGCTTCAGTGATCGCACAATTTAATAAAATGGGGACGGATATATTTTCATGTTAAAAAAGTGTTTAATTATGAACGTGAGAAAATTGTGTCTTGTCTAAAGTCTAAGGTGATTTGCCTCGACAAGCGACAACTGCAAACAAACTTGGTTCTTAAATTTTCGCTTTCAAAAATGCTGCTTGTAATTTTTTAATTTTCCTGTTTTCCCAGTATTTCTTGTAAAACAATTTCTTTCCTGTAATTGCTAGATATAAAAAGATAATTGAATAATGTAGCAGACGAAAGTCTCGTGTAGCAACAGATGAAAAAATGTGAAGGTATTTTTATAAAGTACAAGTAGCAAAACTTCATAATATGACGAAAATTAACTGAAAAAGTAACATATTCGAACGACTAACAAAAGCTGCTACCCAATTATGTGATCTTAAAGACAAAATAATTGACCAAAAAATATTAAAATTTCTAAACAATTTTATTCGATTTGTTTCTACTATCTCAGTATAATGTACAACATATTCCATTAGGAACTCAATGGGTGGAAATTGATCAATCCCTAAAACCACTCCAATTTATCACTGAGATTTTCTTCATTGTATTTCACTTAATCGGCAGATAATTTTTGAAACAGTTTTAAACGTTTTAGATTTTGGTCAGAAATATCTTAATCCAATACAGTTGGCTGTGGTTCGAAGTCCACGTTTAACAATAAGTCCCCTAGGTAAGTAAACACATGAGATACATAAAACAACATGGATCACGATGCTTTCATCAAGTCATACAATGAAGAAGATTCTCTGCCTACTTGTAGCATTCCAAATGCAAGTTTGTATCGCTAGCAAATATATTGACATCTACATTCCCACCTTTTATTTATGATTTTTATTTATTGACACCACCCGTTGAACCAAAGTCAAGTAGTTGAATTGGTAATAGCTGCATAAATTACATAATAAATCATGATATGAACAATTCAGAAGTCAAGTCAAGAATATCGCTAGTTAGGAAGTCCTGTTTTAAGGGTTGTGTAAAAGAATTAAAAAGAAACAATCCATTGCAATTTCTTGGATTTTAAAACGACAGTGAATTTCAATTTACTGCGTCATTGTTGGATGGTCAAACAAAATAAACAAATTTAGATTACCTATATAAAAAAAAAAATTAGAAAGGACACCACCCCCATAAGCTCATCCCCAAATTAATAATGTAATAATCATGTTATAGGCGTATCGGATATTAAAAATATATATTATTACAAAAACAAGGTAAACGAAACATTGTTTTCTGAATGAAATATTTTCGAGCTTAACAAATAATTGGTTCAAAATTACAAAATTTTTCGCTGAGAAATGCTACTGATAAAAAAATAATTGTCTTGATAAGAGTTCTAATACACTAAAAGTTGACATTCGAAAATTTTCAGGTCATTCACTCAATTCTTATTTATCATTAAGCGTTTGTTTGTTGTGAAGGTGAAATGCGCCGCAATATGTAATTTACAAAATAAACAATGAGCTTAATGGTGGACCTAATTAAGCAGGTAAAACAAAATGAAAAATTTTCTTTATAACGATCAAAATTACTTCCAACAAAAATAATAGTGTCGGAAAGAATTGGAAACCATTAAATTTTCAGTTAATCGGGACTGTCTTAATCGTCTTCCATAACTAATTTTATAAGCAACGATGATTAAAATCTAATCAAACACGAAACCAATTAAGAATGTTTAATCTTGCCTCGATAAAGGTGAGCACTTGAAATTGTATAATACGGGCACTTGAAAAATAATAGTATAAACTTCAATTGGAAAGAAAAACTTGGATGGGTTGAGTACGTGATGATTGATTCACATCTTGAAGAATTATTAATCTATGGTCGTCTTGAGGGACGACGAGCTTCTGGAATGAAAAGAACCAAGCAGATTGTTATTGATTCGGTTCCAATAATTGGAATTTAATAAAAAATGTTGAAACAACAGCGATAACTTGTTAATTGTTAATAATGGGCATAAAAATTACAATTAATTAAAAAACAGTAATTCATCATTTCATTGTTCCCAGCGACATACACGAAACAAATGCACTATAAATCAAACCATCTATGATTGATGAATGATATGACGAAATAAGGAATGTTAATTTAGATAGGAAATTTGTATTGTTCAAATGCAAATTTAAAAAATTGTTATCTACAATTATTACAGATTTACTGATAACAGCGTATTATTTAACTAAAATCTTTTGGTGATTAAAACTTTTGGTATTACATAATTTGTTCAATAACGCGATAGTATCACGTGAGAAAATGGAAAAACCTAGGTAAACAAAATATAATTCAAAAAATTTCAACCCATATAATTAATGTTTATTTTTCCAATAACCAAGTTGTGACTTCGGTATTGCATTAAATAAAGTAATCAAATATTTATGAAGCAATAAAAATTATTTTAAATTAAAAATATAATAATAATATAATAGTTGAAGGAAGTTTCTAAATCATTGTAAATTTGGTTTTCCTCAATTTGGTGTTTGATAATCATGGTAAGTGACATTATTTCTATTACCTACTGATAACAAATGAATTGAATTGGACGTTTTCCAGGCTTGAGAAATTTTCCGTCGTGAACACGTGTAGAACGGCCACTCAAAAACAAACAAAAAATCCAAAAGAATTAATGAAACTGCACGTTCCACGATATCAAAGCATCTCCAATGTTTCAATATTTCAATGCTTATTGTAAAATTGTTAATATAAAACCCACTCATATGCCCATTCCTGCAAAGCAAAAAAGGAAAAAAAATCATCTCGATATTACACATTCACAATCAAATTTAGTAGGAATTTTTTAAGAAATAAATTAAATTTTTCCGCCCATTATGATACACCATAATAAAATGTATTAATTTAGCGCTTTTTGGGTGAATCACGTACTATGTTTGTGTGGTAGTAGAGATATTAATCATTTTAATTGTGCTCCGAGCAAGTTGCGCTTCGAAGCAATGTTAGTACTAATTAGTAATTATTACAATACTTTTTAAAAATGTGTATGTATTTGATAAAAAAAATCTTTCCTACCCAGAGATAAGAGAATCGTTAAAATAATAAAACGCAAACAACTACATAATAAGTAGGGTTATCAATCGGAAATACATACGTAACATAAATAGGAAGAAAATGAAAATATTACAACGTAATTTTTAAATAAAAACGCACAAATTTATCTCATAATGCGCAACTACGAATGATGTTTATGTATAATATAGGTAAAAATGATGTTCCATGTGAATTAGATAGCAAAAAAGTGAATAATATTTACGTGGTGAGAAAATAAAGTCGGTGCAAAGGTAACTAAAAAATATTCACAATCACTAAAATATTTTTGGCTTCCCGAACCTTGGCATTTGCCCCAAAGTTAATGCCTGACAGTAGTCGCGGTCACTCACTACTTTAGCCATGCCGGACATCGAATTCAAAAATCGAAAATAAAATTCTAGATGCAAGATAAAAATCAACGTTCATGAAGGTAACGGAGGAGGTCGAGGTGTGCATCGAGAAAAATTATAATTTAAAAAAAACATTCAAATCAACAACCGCCAACTGCCTACATTGCTAACATTTTTAGAACAAGTTTAACGAACCAAAAATATTACTATTTAGAAATTATCTGCTCTATCATCGCGACAATTTCGTATGTATATCAGATAAATAGTTTAACACAAAACTGTACATTTTTCACTGTACGGTACAATAGACGAGGATTAGATTGGTAATTTATCCTACCATTTCTTTGATTATCATACAAAATAATTTTTAATTCAATCTTCCATTGTGCGTTGATGTGATATTGCTCAATCTGCATTCGAACCCTGGAACACTGACTGTACCACTATCGATATTCAATGCAACAGACGAAATCCTGCTGATACTATCATCGTAGTTGTTGGTAATAACTTATTACCAACAACTGCGTCAGGTTAATATTCGGTTTTACATCCGGTACATAACTGCTAGGATGGCCTATAGATGTCTCTGGGACAACAGCAGCAATTCATCAACCCAGGGGTACCGACGCATTTTATTATTCCTCAACTTATATACGTCTACTGTTGAATTTAAGCCTCTCACATTTTAACTCTATCTCTGTACGCTTATTTGTCGTCATTGAACCATCTGTTTTGTAGCTTTGCTACGGTACTACTTATAGTAATTGGCTTCCTGATTTTTTCCTCTGTTAGATAAATTTTACCAACCGTTCCTTATAACCGTTTTCTACCGTATATTCCTAAGGGTAATTCACTTTGGAATTTTATTGGACACAAATTTTTAGAGTGACTTACCCTTCAATATATTCTATCTTTCCTTATTCTTAGTATTAAGCTAATTCCTAATAATCTACGCTATATTTCTCTCAGCATGCGGAATTGGGCTATCTAGCTATTGGTTAGGATGCAATTTGATTGCATCCTAACCCCGAAATGTTGAAAAGACAAAGAAAATGGAAGGGGAACAACCGAAAATTTTACATTTTACGAAAGGGTTTTTACAAGTTCCCCCCCCCCCCGAAATGAAATCCTGGCTACGCCAGCATTTTATCCGTATTTAAATAATATCTGGACAACTTTTGGAAAGCTCAATCGCATTCTTCTGTAATGACTGGTTTACATTAGCAAAATAGATAAATACTCAAGATAATTGTAGCTGTTGACATTAGTAGACTAGATAAGGCAGTACTAGAAATAATGACTCGACGATCAACTCGACTAGAATAGGGAAAGTATTAATTTGCATTAGTAGAGTAGATAGGAAAGTACTCGAGATTGTATTTCTAATCCCAAGTACTTTCCCTACTATATTTAGTACCCACTCTGCTATCTACTCGACTAATATTTACAAACAACTACTTCTCCTAATCCAGTAGATTTTCAAGCTAGCTCTGGAGCATTTTTATAAAATCCAGAATGGAAACGTCAGAATCTTGCTAGCCAATGAGCTTAGCAGATCCTCCAAAGCAAAATAGATAAGCAAATCTGAAATGGCCCTAGAATTACACTTTTTGGCCTCTTTATTGAATGAATTCTCCAGACACTTTGGTTTCCAAAGCCATAATCTGTCCCGAAAGTTTATATTATGGCATTTAGAAATTTCAAATAATATGCACTATTATACTGATAACTGATAAGGTTTGGCCAGTTGAAAAGTTTACCCTGAAATCTATTACCTAACCGAACTTTTTTTTATAAAAAAAAACTTTAAAATTATCTGCTTTTGTTGAAAAACCTTGAATGTTAAATACCAGCATTTTTGAAGAGCTGAATTATAAAATTCATAAATCTAATATTTTTTTGATATTATGCAGTTCCTTTATTTCAAAACTAACTAAAAAAAGTAAATTTGATTTTAAATAGTATCTTATGATAATCATTTTCAAAAAAAAAACAAATCCTCATTTACCCACGTTAAAAATTGTAACAAAAAGCCACAAATAATTTATTTTTAGTAATAATTTTAAATAAGTTATTCTTATAATAATAAATTTCTTAATTAAAATCCCAACTGAAATTACTTGACACTCATTTGATAATAATAACATTTACGATTCATAAAAACTTACAAGTTGATTTTTAAAAATACTGTTAAATATGATTTTAATTAATTAATTACAAGTAAATGAGTTGCGCTAAAAAGGTGACATCCCAAGAATATTAAATTTTTTTTATACAAGAAAATATTTTTGTGAAAACGTTTGCATCTATTTACGACATAGTGTTAGTGCGGCCTTCAGGCCGCACAGCATGGCCAATCTAGTATAGTATATTGTTTTATATGCCTCTTTACTTTGCCTGCCGGCGGCAGGCAAAGTCACTTGCTACCAAGCCAGACAAAATATCAGAAAATAATAAACTTATCTCAAGTTTGCTGTTTATGTTTCGCACATTTCGTGTAGATAATGTAAACTAAAGCTGCAATAAAAACTGTATGTGCATAATCGAAAGAGTAGGCAGAAGATCACCAGATAAACCAGGAAATAAACTGAGAGAAATTAATTTTTAGAAAAAAAATCCTGATTTGTACTACCTATATTATGTTATTGTTTGTAATTTTCCTTTTTTTAAGGAAATCAGAAAAAACATTCAAGAGCTACTCCACGAAAAATCACTCCCGATGAATTAGCTGTTCGGTTCAAACATTGAATTAAAAGTTATTTTGAAACACTTTAGGTTTCTCGACATTTCTTCACAGTTACACTCAGCACTCCAGGAGAGACGGACATTGCCTTGCAGCTAACGCAGTTGGATGCGAATGCAGGGTACCGGGTTCAAACCCGGGGAGGGTCAAACTTTCTTATGACCAAGTCTTCGTGCTTCGGAGGGCACGTTAAGCCGGCGGTCCCCCTGAGTTGGCGAATTAACACGGTTAACAAAAAACAGGGCTACGCTTTTGCTACGCAGCTAAGCTTTCTACTGGATGTAAAACAACTATAGTCCAAAGTCGATCTGAAGACTACTCACCAATCCGTCTAGCCAGCGTGGTGCGTTATGGCCGAAATCTCCATTACTGATGGTGAGGTCTAAATCGAAGAGTGGACTGGGATAGGCTGAAGAAGAAAACTCCAGGATGGCTACGTTACTTTATCGAAATTTTATCAGCATTTAATACAAAGTTTATGGGCGCAAGTAAATTGCGTCCCGAAGTTTACAGATTGATTGTGATTTGAACTATTCAAATAATGCATATTCATTAGATTATGTGTAGACCATGATTACAACTTTGGGCGACTGCACGCTGGACTAGTACACGAATTTTAAAATTTACTAACATAAGTCAAAGATGATAGTAGAGAGTCCAAAATACAAGTATTATAGGTAAAACAAATTTTTTTTATATCATTGAAAATTGACCCTAAATTTAGCGAAAAACTGCTAATTTACATTTAGGTACGGTATTGGCTGTTGGTAAAAGTTAAGATCCGCCTACCCCCAGTTTCTTTTACGGTGCAGTGGCGTAACTTAAAATTTTGGGCCTGGGAGCAAGAGCTTTGACGGGCCCCTCGATTGACAGGTGTGCGATTTAAAAATAAAGAAAAACACAAAATTTGGTCGCAATATAATACAGTTTAAGGGAGCCCAAGGCATTGGGCATTTACGCCACCGACCATACCTCCCCATACCCTCCCTTGCACGGTAATTTCTTCACATTTTAAGGTGTCAATTGGACTTATCAATATCACCTCCTAGAAAATAGAAAAAACACTTAAAAATGAAATAAAATTAAGCATTATGTAGTTTATCTTCCTAAAAAGTCTTCCCCTGACCTGGAGGGTACCTTCATTAGTAAACAATTGAAAAAGCGGGTGCTATGGAATACCCCCAGCCGTAAGTAAGCAAAAGATGTATTCTCAAGAATTACATTTTTGTCTTTATCAATTTTAAAAAGTCATATCTCTACTTCTTTGTTTTGGGGGGTATTCCATACCCCCCAAACCCCCCGGTCTTGAGCCCATTTCTTCACAATTTAGAGGAATCAATTTGTTGGTTTAATAAATATATTTTTGACTGCATACATAAATATTTTAAAAATCGTTTGAACGGGGGGGGGGGGTAGTGCAAATTAAACCTCTTGCTTTCTACCATCGTTACGGCTCTGAGGGAGGGGTAAATTTGTTAAACCAAACTAAAAAAGCTAAACTTGTGGGGATCACTTATACTTTCATGGCTGTTATTGTACAAAATCAGGTGCATAGGAGCAGGGGGATGGGTCAGACTGCAATTGCAGACAATTCATTAGATATCCTAATTGCTAGTCAGGAGCGTGCGGTAATTTTCTCAGTATGATGCAAGTTTTCTAAATGAGACCCACATATATTATACCTTTGGACTTCTTTTTACTATTACTTAAATTTCTATACTTTTCCCTTTTTTAATCCTATTTCAAAATCATACTACATGCTGATGCACGAACTTCATTGTTTTTACCCAATTAAGGGCGAGGATCACCAAAGTCAGTTAGTTTATCCTCCTTCTAGATAGTTAGATATACGTGTAACAGAGTCGTGGGACTCTGAATAAATTTGACGTTTAATTTCCAAACGCCATCTGTCATCTGTAGAACTGAAAGTTAGCGTAGAATCTCGTGTAAATTAGAAAATAATTTACTTTGCGCTTACTGTTTTGTGAGTGATTTATATTAAATTCGAAACAGATGGCGTTTGGAAATTAAACGTTAAATTTATTCAAAGTCCCACTTACACGATAACAATAAATTATATCCAACTATTTAGCAGGAGGATAAACTAACTGACTTTGGTGATCCTCGCCCTAAGACTTCCTATTTAATTAAATTCCTCTGCGATATTTAAATATCTCAACAGCAGGTCCATCGCGCCTGAAGAAGATTGTCACGGTGCCATTATATTTTACTTTACATTGCTTCGGGCCCCTAGGAATTTACGGGCCGTGTTCATTCGCAAACCGCGCACACTAGTAGTTACGCCACTGCGTTCACCCGATTTTATAAAATTAGGCTTGATAATATGCCAATTACGTTCATTACAATTTGAACAATCGTCATGGAGGTGTCAAATTTCGAAGTGATAACAGTCCTTTTCAGGGCAGTAGTAAGAAAATAAGGCTGCTCTACTCCCCATCCCTTTTTTGACCGCTGCTTTCGGTAATTGCCGCTTTCTAAAACATATTGTTTCGGTAATTTCCGAAAAAAGCGGTCACAAAAGGGAGGGGGTATAGGGCAGCCTTATTCTCTTGTTATTCAGGGCCGCAAAATTCCTAGAATGAGATAATACAGAACTTAAATTAACACTAACCTAAGCTAGAGGCCGGAATCTTTGAAAACATATGTTTCTTTTACTAAATAAATAACATAAACTAACCTCTAACCTAAGCAAGATACGGAATCCTTGAAAAAAGGTGCAAAATCGATTAAAAATAACATTGTTATTCGATGTTATCGCTACAAGTAGCGAATTTCACCTGGTGTAACCTTTCCACATTCCGAATGGATGGATGGACTTCTATAGCATCTGAAGAGCAGATTAGGACGGATCCCGTTTATCTCCTTTTTCTGATTTCGACGCATACATAAATGGGAATCTTTGGGATTTCATTAATTAAACAAAAGAGATAGCCCCCGGTTGAGCTTAGGTTAGTGTTAGGAAACGATTTTTTTTCCACGGTTCATATTATTTTTCAAGATCAATTTGAAATCCTAATCATGATCAAATCAGTGGGATGAAGTTAATAGGTTCCCCTTAAGTGCAAGAAACGTATTTGGCTGTTGTCGAAGTAAATTTAGAAATTTTTCATAATTGTATGAATTTTTGAGACTGTGATACGGAGAGATTTAAACTATAGGTCCCCTTCGTACTCATACACACTTAAAAGAGAAGATAAAATTACAAGGAAGACGAAGTTAAGATCCAACTTCTGTTCTTCAAATAATTTGTTGCAATAAGAAAATTTTCAAATGAGTAATTCCTAGACGAAACAACCAATAAAGCTCAAGTTTGGTTAGCAAAAAAACAATACATTTGTTTACAAGATAAGCTGATCAAACTAGTAAAGATGATGATTGTACGAAGCGAGTCACCGTGGAATTTTTTGTGTACGCCACTTTTCAGAGTGACTTACCCCTCGTAATTGTGTCTGGTTCAAATTAGCTCAATGAGCTGAGGAATCAGTGTGCAGATAAATCTTCATGAAAGTTTCAGTTTTGAGCACATCGTCAGACTTGGTAGCAAATGTTGTGTTACAGAAATTGGAAATGAATCAGAAACGAAATTGTTTTTATATGATTGATTGAAAAACAATAAAATAGTTGCATACAAGTTCATGGAGCTTTCTCAATCGTCTATTGTGTTACCTATCCATTACGTGTACACAATGATACCTACTCTTATCTATTCAATAAAGAATATGAAAACAATGACAAAATTTAGTAGGTAGGTTTTTATATCAGCTTACATCATACTACACCAACTGTAAAATATTTTAATTAGTTTTGTATTAGTAGAGTAATAAAAAAATTCCAGATATTAATTATTAAATCCTTGCTTACAAATAATGCTCGAATAGAAATGAAAATTGTGTCAACAGTGGCAAGAAAACTACTGCTAAATAATAAATAATACAGCAAGTATTTCACGTAAACTACGTCACGTTCAAACAATAAGTAACCCAATTTTGTCAAGACTCTGTGTTGATGTAGAAACGATTCTCACGTTTTATCTAAGAAAAATTAAAATGTAGCGGTGCAAGAACCGAAAAAAAACAGTTTAACGACTTAACCTAAAAATTGCATCAAATAAAAATTTTGGTAAACTGACTTGAAGGATATATTCGTCGGTACGATTTAACAACAATTTAAGTAAAATTGTTGAAATATAACTATAAAATCAACAACGAGGTCCCTTACACTGGGATTTGACATGAACCTAACCTAAACAGACACTTACAAAATAATTGTGTAAAAAATATTGTCGGAATGCGAAAAGCGAGCCCACGTTATTGATACTAATTGAATTAACAAATAGTAAATTTTTGAAACAATTAACGATTTTAAGCATAAAAAATCGTCACTTAAGTGACGTTTTTATTTACACAACAAAAACCTACCTTAGTTCTTGTAACAACGTGTGTGGCAAGTTTAACAATGGCAAAATTTCCTTTTCCTATTGTTTTTTCTAGTTCGTAATAACCGACACGCACTAATCTGTCCACGGGGTACGTTTTTCCGGACATTTTTCACAATATTTTAAACTTAGGTCGTCACCACCAAGATTCCAACAGCCCACTGAACTAGTACGTGCATTTTCATCTAGATCTCGCTGCCGCTGACGTCACGACGTCACTGGACGTCAGTGGTACAGTACGAAGCGACAGTTAATTTGCTTTCATTCTTAAACTTATCATCAATCGCCAAACACTTTATTCGTCCGAATTTCCCATTGATAAAGGAAACGTAAAGAATGGAAAAGTAAAAATCACAAAACACAACATTTTTGTTTGAACAGCCCACTAGATTAAATAACGCAGCGTATGACAAGTTGCCTATTTTTACAAACAACAACTTTTTTATTTCAATTGACGCAATTTTATGGTAAAGCAATGCCGCTATAAAATTACAGTTACAATAATTAATTAGCTTTTACGTTATTGTTTTCATTTTATCGACCTTGTTTTTGTAACCACGTACACCTATATCTACACACGTTGTCTGGTACCTGTTCACCTTTCCTTTCATTTCCATTGAATCTTCATTCTCAGCGTGAGCAAAATAAGTCATCATTTATTTAATTACATGTAATATCTCGCCTACGATTTTAAGATTATCGATTTTTTGAAACCTTCCTTGAAGAGTGCAGTTTCAATTAAAATTACATTATACGAGGATACGTCAAAAAGCTGATTAGCAAAAGTAGAACTTGAAAAATTAGCAAATTGAGCAAACACAATAAAATTTCAATTTACTGTTTCATCAGTAAATTTTGTTTGAATTGTGAAAATGGCTTAAAAAACTATCCTTAGTAACTGGCGGAAATGTAACACCGTCCTTGGCTACGGGAGTAAAAGTATAACTTTCCTTAGCAACGAGAGTAAAAGTGAAGCCGTCCTTAGCAGCGGCAGGAAAAGTACTTCACATTTTTTGATAGTTTTCGTAAAGTTCGATTTTAGAGAATAAGAGGGAACTTTTTGATTTGTGACCAACGAAGGTTCTTGGAGGCAGTCCGAAGCAAGGGTGGCCATTTTGTTGGTAAACGTGAACATCAATTTCTTGAAGCTGCCTTTCATCATTACAAAATATAGCTCGTCTTCCGGCCTTGCACTTCTGCTCCTCGTTTATATAGTTCGGCAGACGGCTTATTCGCACTTTCTATATCGCATAACATAACCTCGGCCTTCGGCCTCGAACTTCACAAGAAACATAATAAATATGAAGATGTCGTAGAAAATTTATTTGCAGATATAAAACAAACGAAAATCATTTAGATTAGTACAATTTTTATTACCGACTGATTCATTTATAAAATTACTTTGATTGCAGGAAAATTTAGGATTAAAATTGCAAAATATCAGGGTAAAGAAGTACGAAGGCTACAGGCCGAGCTATGTTACTCGAGAGAGAAGGAGGAGGACCAACTGTTGACAAGGGGGAAGGGAGAGGTAAAAAATTTGGAAAAGGTTATAAACAGACGTCTATAATGTAAGGTATATTTGTAGGATAAAATTAAAGCGTAGGAGGAAATTCCTTCTGTCCATTCAATAAAAAATGTGCTTAAATATTTTTTATTATATTTTGTAAACAAAATTCATAATTAAAAAAATAAAGAAATTCTTGCGTGGTTAAGCTCGTCTGCCGCCTTCACACTTCTGCTTCTCACTTAACAGAGCTCGGCCATCAGCCTTCGCACTTCCTATAACGCGTATAATAACTCGGCCTTCGGCCTCGCAATTCACGAAAGTCATAATAGGGATGAAAATGTAGAAAATTTATTTGTAGAAATAAAAGAACAAAAAATCAATTGGAGCACTACAATTTTTTGTCATCTTCTTGTCTATAGACCAGAGCCGATAGCTTTGAAAACGGTAAAAAGTGAAAAAAAATAATAGTAGGATGAAACCCATTGGAAAAGGAAGAGAATATAAGAACAATGAAATAAGAAATAAATTACGGGCGATCTGAGGTCGGGAAGTGGAAGGGGTGAGTTTTTAAGCCGTTCTTGGTTGTAGAGGTAATTTTATTCATAGTGGTTGGGAGTGGCTAATGTGCAGAAACTAATATGTAATTTCGGTTCTATGTATGTGTCAATTGGTGGAATTGGGTGTCAAACGTTCTCCCTCCACATTTGCCGCGCAAGCCCAACCACTATGAATAAAACGACATATACCACTGTTAATAATACCGGGTTTACGGCGGTTATTGCGCTCGTGATTGACGTTTGTCGACGATTATCAATCGTAAGAATTCATCTTAACTATTTTTATTTTTTTCTCTTCCTTAAAAAATAAAAATGTTTAACCAGTATTGCCGACACAACAGACATCCTGACCCCTTAAATTCCAGAGTTGGTTTGAAAATGACTTTTGCCAATTTAACAACTTCTTTATTAAAGAAGTCGAAAAGAAGATCACTTCTTAAACTAAATTAATGTAATGCAATCAGCAATTAGGATTTCGAATGATTTTCGTATGTAGGACTTATAAATTTGGGGGGGGGCAGTAGCTCCCTGTCAGGGAGCCCAGTCAGGTAAATAAGGGAGCTGTTTCACCAATTCAAACCCCAAATCACGAAGTTTATTCATAGTAATGTGCGAATTGTGTGCTGGCGCATTGTCTTGCAAAAACAAAACTTCTGTGGAGATAATTCCACGTTTTTTCATAATTATATTTCCCTAATAATAATCTTAAATCATACTCTTCAGTTATGATTTTGAGCCCTAGGGAAAGAACAATAATAATATGTCTAAACTGCAAGAGAAAAAGCAAACTAGGAAGATAAAACTAGGATTACACCTTTCCCTTTTTTAACCTTAGCTATTTTCCACTTTATCCATCTATTCTACTTTGTGCTCATCAACCCCTATATATTTTTTATTTTGTTATTTTTGTATAATTCTGTAATCCAGGAACCAGGAGTGACTTGAATCCTAAGGACGAGTCGAACAAATACTTGGATAACCCCAGCCGTGTCTAATGGTGGGAGTTCTGCGACTAGCCAGTCAAAAATTTTGTTTTTGGGAGAAATGAACTTTAATATTCATAGGTAAATATGAAATCAAATAAACATATTTATTTTGATTTATTTGATATTATTTGAGAAGACATTAGTATAATTTTGACCAATATATTATTCACCTCCATAGTTTCGGTAATGGTAATCGATAAAGCCAAATGATTATTGCAACATTACTCAGCATACAAAACTTATTCACACAATATTTTAAAACGCTGTTAGTTTTTATCTAAAATGGTACCGATCAATCGAAAGAAATTTTAATCGGATTTGCTTGGGAAAGCAACCGCAGACAAATAACTTACGAAATTAAATTTGATTATATTGATCTGTCAAAGTAATTTGTTTGTCCTGATTTCCTTCTTTATATTATGTCCATGGAAATTTTTATTATGATTTGCATACTTTTCTAACAATTTGCAGTTTTCCAGTCCTCACTGACTCATTAAAACTCAGGATTGATTGATCAGGATTGCAATAAACCAATCATTAAGTTTCAATTGCTTAAATCGTAATTACGATATTGATAAATTCGATATTGGGAAAAGAAATTGTTATTATCCAGCAGTAAACTGAACCCACCAGTGAGGCTGAAGGCCGAGTAGGTAAATAGAACACGAAAATTAACAACAATTTTGGTAAGATAATAATTTTATTTTTTTGCAAGCGTAGTTGAGTACCATTTGACCCATACTCAGTGTCGTGTACCATTGGTATACGTAAACCGCAGGTTTAGAACCACTGGGATAGACTATATTCAATAAATAAACTCCAGTTAACTTATGGAACGGTTAATTAACTAATTTCACGAATGTAAAGTTCAAATTTATACTTTAATCGTTGATTATAACCTCAGAAAATAAAGAACGGAAAAGATGGACGTCTGTCTGTCCGTATAATTCAAATATAAAAAATAATTACTACATAAATTATTATTTATTAAAAATATAGGTACATCATAGGCACATTTCCCCTATAGATTAGAGAAGAATGCGGGATCAAAAAAATCCCGTCCCGTCCCGCCCCGTCCCGTCCCGCGCGCGCGGGACGGGGCGGGACGGGACGACAATTGAATCCCGCGCGGGACGGGATTTAATTCAGTCCCGCGCGGGACGGGGTGCCAATTTAGTCCCGCGCGGGACGGGATGCCAATTAAGTCCCGCGTTTGATTTATAAATTTATTTTACTTAAGTAAAAATTTTAAAAGTTATTAAAAAAAATAATAAAAAACAATTAAAATTGTTATTTTTATACTATTTATAAAATAAAACAGTGCTCGGGGGTGGATGCGCGGGACCTGCGGGACGCGTGGGACCCGCGGGATATGCGAGACCCGCGGGATATGCGGGACCCGCGGGACGGGACGGGACTGCAGGACAAGGCCGCACCGCGGGACGGGGCGGGACGGGACAAGAAAAAGTAGTCCCGCATTCTTCTCTACTATAGATGCCCTTTCTTTATGAAACCCATTTAATCAAGAGGTTAACCAATAATCTTATTTTTTAATTTAAAAATTAACCAAATAAATAAAGAATCATCAACAATTTGCATCCATTGGTAGGGTAGGAAGGCAATGGCAAACCACCGAGAATAATATGCCAAGAAGAATCCTTACAATGTTAATGATCTAAATAAGTCCAAAATTGATCTGTGGACGAAGGGGAGGGCAAACCACCACCCCATTAACATTAACATTTCCCTGGTACAGCCTACTTGGCTAAGTCGGGGGGATCGCCGTACATCCGAAATCGGATAGGCATCTGAAGAAGAAGAAGGTAGGGTAGGAAGCGAAAATCCGCGGTTGCATTGCTAGCCATGACGTGCAAAAGACAAAAAAATTTTAACTTTAAATTTGAGTTGAGAAATTGAAATTTTCAATATTTGAAATAATAACTTTCTATTTCATTAGAAATTAATTCAATTAAATTATAATTTTTCTTTATAAAATTTAACGTTCTAGTTCCATGCGATTGTATACCTAAGTGAAATATAAAAAGTTAATTATCACTCAAAAGAGATATTTTTCAAGATTAAAAAAATTTAAATTTCTTAATTATGTTGATATCGATCGGTCACATTGAACAATATTTTAACCCCAAAAATGTAAGCATATAATTTGTCTTGTTAATAAATAAATCACTTCATAATCAAAATTTTATTAATTTATTTGATCAATATCGTTTTAAGTTATGTAACCAATTTAAAGTTGTAATAAGCACAACAATATTATATACAGGGTGGTTTTATTTATCTCACTGATAATAAAGCAAAATTTCGTTATCTAAGCTCAAAAAACCAAAAAGACCTAGGTTCTCTCAAAATAAATTAAAAATCCAGCAGTCCTAAAACTTTACTCCAATTTTTACAGGAAATGGTGATTAATAATTTTCCCGAAAATTACACGAGCGTGGTTCTACTTCCTGTTAATTTTAGTTTTTCCGGAAAAACATGAAAATTACATTTCAGTTTTTAGAACCAATACTTTTTTAAATTTGATTTTAAACTTGTAACAATAGTTTTGAATAATGAAAACAACGGCAAAGCATCGATTAATGTAAATTGGGGTTAGAAATATTCTATAAGACCTACGTCATTCCCTCACATTTAAGGGTTAACAATTGACGCAAATGTATAACTTTTTTCCTACATGCAGAACCTATTACTTATAATTACATATTCACAGGTTGGTGAAAATTAAAATTTACATGCAATCTTTTTCTTATAACTACTGTAATTACGATTATTGTAATTTCATGTAATTTATAATTAATTTTAGGTTTGTCCTTTAATCAATTTGTTTTTAATTTATTTAGAAGTTACCGAAATTTTCAAATTTTAATTTATTTGGTTCCAGTGCTGAGGGTAGTTTTAAAAATGTTTGATTACTGTAGATATTGACATATTTATTAAGAACACATAGTACAAATAGGCACTGGACATTTCCAATTTTTTCTTTTCTTTTTTTCTTTCTATTTTTCATCATCATTTTTTGAAAATGTTCAATTTGATTAATTTGTTTATTTTGTTACTATCACATGACCCCCTCCCCCATTTAGCAACTCAATTTGTACCTTTGACCTTATCATTATACGGTTTAGATTTTAGAAGAATGATAGAAAGATTGAAAGCGTTTCTTTGTTTTTATATGGGGGTCACCAATCTAGCAAAATAATATTGCTAATACAAACCCCCTTTTATGTTATGTTTGTTTTTATAGATAAAAGAATTCAATTTATCGGCATGGGTTCCATTCGTGGCGACTAAATAAATATTTTATGTGCATACATATTTTTAAATTTTACAATAATTCTAACGCTCTTCGCATTTAAGGATTATCATTTTCGTCCCTTCCCAGTTTAATTGCAAAATCGTCTCAAAAAAAAAAAAATTCTTTAATATTCTTAGTAAATTTTGTTATTATTTAATTTTCCAGTAAAAGTCACTTTAAATCTCAGGAAAATGTAAAAAAAAGGTAAAGCTCTCTTGACGATTCGCATTTGCTGCGTTAATAAAAAATCAATTCCTCAAGTTCGTAAAGGGAGCAATTACTTATCTCCTTTCTATCTGAATGGTAAAAAAATGAGGAAAATTTCTTATCGCGGTGCTGCTATCCTGAGTGTACAACTGACGTCACGGGATGACGATATCGGTCATCGAGCTTAAAATCGAAAACGAGCTATACTAACGCAAAAGTGATGCAGCGGTAATAAGACGAACTACCAGATAACGTCATCGTGTTCAAAATCACAATAAATGAACTGTTGCGCTTTTGTAACGCAAAATTACTACTTTACCTCATTATGCATTTATATAGTCAATCAACTGCCTACGTTCTCTGTTATGATGCAAAAACCGATATGTTATAGAAATTAGGTCATAATTTCAAGTTATTATCAACACGTAATTTCAAGCTATTATATTGCTCTTATCTTGAATATTTCCGTTAGGAAATTAAAAATCTGAATTGAACAATTAAATTTAATGTTTTTATTTTAATAATTTTATTGGTTTATCAACACATCGCTTCTGATAAATGTGATGATTACCTCATCTATCAAGGATCCCGAAATATTTAAAATTTAAGTGTTTACATCCGCAGATTTTCAAGTTTTCCTTAAAAATCACTCTTCTTACAATAATTGAAGAAAACCGATGGAAATTAATAAAACCAAATTTTATCATAACAAAACCAAATTACAAAACCATAGTTTTCAGTCATGGACAACTTTAGGGTTGCTGAATTGAACTCCAAGCTGTGTTATATTGGTTGCCTCTTCGATCTTCTCAATTTCACCCAATCAAAACGTTAAACCAACAGTAGCGCAACTAAATGTTCACTTGATTATTTAGTCCGCAGGAACAATTTTCCGGCCAACAGTTAAGGTTGCGGTAGCGAAGGCCGTCAGTCGATGTTAAATTGAAACTAATTACCACAGGTGCGGTTAGGGGGGTTGAAGGTGCTAAAATCAAAATTATTACCCCAAAATTAGCCCTCCTAGTGGAGGATTTAGGTATTATATCTATTTGTGGGATGGTTACGACTTAAATAAAACCAATCACGAATTATATTGTATTGGTCTTTATAACCGGGAGGTTTGGGGGGTATGGAATACCCTCCAACCATAAACGTAATTTTTGCGACCCTAATCTTCTAGTATAAAGAAAAAAAATATATTAATAAAAATGTTTAAACGTTTTTTAGCCTGATAAAACGAATAAAATAAACACAACATCAAATTTCCATTGAAAAAAGATACGTGGGCATCAGAATCCGAGTTCTGCTTGTAATATAATTTTAAGAATATTGATAATATTATTTAGGTTCTGATGAATAGTGGGCACTTAACAATATTTACTAACAAACCTTTGAACTTCGAAAGCACATGGCGAGATATAAAAATGTAAAATTGTTCTTGTAAGAATTTATTAAGTAAATTCACTTATTAGAGAAGGACTTCGTACCTTCTTTTAGTTTTATATGGCGAGGTGTGATAAAAAATTAATTTTTAACAGTGATGGACCTGACATAATTGACTGGTAATTTGTTTTTATTTTATTTCGTAAATTACGCAGGATTAATCTACACTACTCGCAGGATATACCGTCCTATATTTTGTGTAAATACATTAAAACCATAATATTATAATAAATATCCTGTGCGTGGTGTTGATTAAACCTGCAATTAATTAAATCATAATAATGTGATTTAAATTAAATTTAAATTTTTAATTATCGTTAAAAGGAACGAAAGGAACCTTTAAATTAAATTTTTGAGGGAAAAAGTGACAAAAAACTATATTTTGTAATGAAAATTTTAACGGTCACAAATAATGTAGCGGAAATGGGATACTTGATCCTCATCTACTTTAATTTGGTCTTTAACTATTTCTGATGCTTTTAACTTTGTTTTTATGTCGATTATTTCCACAGAAAAAATTACATGTCTCGTATATCGAACAGGATTTATTGTATTATATTTTTTAAATTTCTTGTTATTGCTAAAAAGAGAGGACGGATAAAATATTTATAATTATATTATTATTATCTACTAAACGAAAGGTTTATTTGGAAATATTATCATGATATTATTACATATAAGACACAATTTTTATTACACATTCAAATAATTTTGTTGTTAGGGTTGTTTAACCATCCGTAATAGTCCCGTGATCAAGTCTCCCTTTCTTCGTCTCATAACTTTATATGCAGTGTCTTGATTAATAATAAATATTTTTATTAGATAAAATATACAATTATTTTGCTAAAGGCTTAAAATTAAAATTAATTTCGAAGAAAAAAAAAGAAAATGAAGTGGGTATTTCATTTTATCATTTTACCCCTAAAGTTATAGGAGAACGTAATTTTGATCAAGCAATATGCAAAACGCCTGAAAATAGGCAACTTATACTGCTGCAAATCATATTTGTGGAAAAATGTATCAATTCTCGTGCGATTTTTGATTCCAGGAGCGTAGGAGCAGGGGGGCTATTGCCCCTACCCCCAAAATATTTAAATCATGCAGACGAAATTTGTTAGAATTCCTAATTACTGGTTGACTTTTGACGTTTTACGCAGTGTCGGGACTAATATAATCCTTTTGACTGCTTTGTCTTGTGCAGGGCCATATTTCTAAATAGGCAGAGTAGGCAGCTGCCTAGAGCGGCAAATTTTTAGGGGCGGCAAATTTTGAATGTAAAAGTAAAGAATAAGAATTATTTCTAAAATATTTTGCAACCATAATTTTTTTAATTATTTGTAAGTTAACTCTCAACTTATCAAGCATAAATATCAACTTATTGAGCCTCTGAAGTATATACAGTGGCTCGCAAAAGTCCTCGGACTTCGGACACTCCTATGTTAGCAATGTAAATTGCACATTTTGAAGCCGTTTTTTGACATATAAAAATCGATTTTACAACAAAACTTTTTAAACATTTTTTGTAGAAAATTTCATTATCTTCAATTTTATACATATACATTTTTTCATTTTGTCGCGCCGTTTTTTACTGAGAGCGTCTTAAACAAGATTCGGGGAAATACAAGAAATATTGTCACCTGTATCTCGAAAACGGTGCAACAAAATAGAAAAATGAAGAGGAATTTTTTTTGTAAATTTCGTTCCATACAGTTTTATTCATATAGGTACATTTTTCTATTTTGTCGCACCGTTTCCGAGATACAGGTGACAATATTTTTTGTATTTTCCCGAGTCTTGTTTAAGTCGCTCTCAGTCAAAAATGGGGCGACAAAATGAAAAAATGTATAGGTATAAAATTGAAGATAATGAAATTTTCTATAAAAAATGTTCAAAAAGTTTTGTTGTAAAATCGATTTTTATATGTCAAAAACGGCGTCAAAATGTGCAATTTACATTGTGAACATAGCAGGAGTGTCCGAAGACTTTTGCGAGCCACTGTAGTTACATTTGACTACATCCACTGATTTCTAAGAAAATCATATGAAATTAATGTATACATATAGGTATTAATTTGAGTTGAATACTAGACTTTGAGTCGAGATTGCTTATTTTGTTGTTTATTGTTTATTAAAATATCGGTGTATATCATTTTAAGGGGACCCCCCCCCCTCACAACCCCTGGGGGACCACGTCAGCCGACCACTAAAATTAACCCCCTAATATTTTTGTGTAATGCAGGAGCGGCAAATATTATTATGCCTACAGGCGGCAAATTGGTAAATCCGGCCCTGGTCTTGTGGTTTCGGTTGTCTTGGATGTTTTTCGAAGTTTCCTTCGGAGGGGGGCCACAGGGCTCGAGCGCGATTGTGTTACTGGTTGCATTACATTTAGGTGACCTTATTTTCGATTTCTGTTCAAAATTAATTTCAAACTATCAATTCTAGAATTTAAGGAGTCGGTCGTTATAAATCACGTTCCCCAATCTTTTACCACTCCCTTCCTCTTTTGTCGAAGTTGGTCTTCTCTTCTCCAAATAGCAACGGCCTTCGCACTTCTCTGCCCTGATCTTTTATAATTGTTTTGCAATGGACCCAATTCTAATTTTTTATGAATGCATGTCGAGTTATGTTAAGTGAGGAGCAGAAGTGCGAGGCCGGAGGCCGAGTTGTTTTGTGATAATGGATGGCATTAACATTTATTTATGTTAATGAATGTGCAGAGCCGTAGCTGGATATTGGTCATGGGGGGGGGGGGGATTCTCCGAAAGAAATAGAAGTTTTTTCCATGCTATGGGAGGGGTTTTCGCGCCCAAAAAAATTTTTAGACCCTTTTTTTTAATATCTCGCTCTTCCATGGGGGGTACGATATACGGCCCTGTGAATGTGCAAATCTGATATAATAATCATGCACATAGCATATTATAATTTCCTCTTATGATAAATTTATGAATCTCGTTAATTCATTCATGCGCTTTTTTGAAAATACTTAAAAAAAGTCGAGGCATCTTTCCGATGTCCATCCGGAAATAATCATAATCGTAAATTGTATTAGGGAGTTTAAATAGCATGTCCATATCGGAAAAATAAGCACGTCCTTACAGAAGAAAAAGTGCTTAGAAAAAAAAGGAGGGGAGTGGCAGCCTACTGGAGGATCTACGGATATAGACTGCAAAGCCCATAAGGCCTTTTAAATCTTACTTCAATTTTTGTAACAACAATTTTATAAGTCAGAAACGAGGGTGGGGTAGCTACCCCCCCCCCCCACTCGCAAAGAACGACCCTGACCAAACAATTTTTATTTAACGTGCTGTATAGTAAAATTAACCCTGAGTTGATTAATTGCCACCGTTATAAAAAAACAGGGCTGCAGGCACATCTGAAGGCCAGCCTAGTCAGCTACCTACTGGATGTAAACCAACTATAGACCAGAATCAATCTGCTGACTACGCTCGCCAACCCGTCTGGTTGAACAACCCCCATTATTGGGGAGACCTAATCCACCAGTGGAAAGAAACAGTCTAATAATGATAGGAGTAGTATTTATTTATTTTTTCGTTTTAAATCTATAATAATTTATTTTTAAATAATAGTAATTAATTTATTTTTCTTTTAAATGTCCTATTTATTGTTTTTTATCTTTTATTTTTTTTACTATCACTACTAGTGATAGTAAGAAAAATATAATTTGCAATTTACATAAATACTCAAAAATATGAACTAAAAAAATAAATAGGACATTTAAAAGAAAAATAAATTATCAGAGTTAAAACTAAAAGTAAATAAAAACTGTTTATTAACATTATCAGGCTAATAGAGAGCATTTTTTTTTAGTAGCTTTAACGGTTTTAGTAAATATTTTTTTTACTTATTAATCAGAAGTAATGCATCGACCTTTAAAACTTGTGGGTGAGTACGATAACCTGGCACGGGATTATAAAAATTTTCTACTGAAATTAAGGTAGTTGAGAGTGTAAATATCAAATATAAACATAAAAATTTGCTTATTATTCAAACTGAGGCTAAATATGGTTATAAAACCGTAAAAATAATAATATGCGACTTTTGAATTGGCTGTTGCCTAAGTTTTTAATAATCAGGCTAGAAAACCTGGAAGTTTAAGCCTATGGAAGTTGAAGTAGGTTCAGTAGGTAAAAATATCCCTGTAGCCTGCGCAACCCCAAAACCGGGATCTTTAATTCCCTGGTATGTTTTAATTTAAAAATTTAGTTATAATTAGCTAATAATAGCTAATAGAAATGAAAGTCAAAATCATGTTTAATTTTTTTCTGGTTCCACTACTTTTACTCGTAGCCAAAATTTACTCTACTCCCAAATGATGCCTCTGATTCCACAGCGCATTATAATTATTAAAATTTACACAAGAATAATAATGGTGAAACATTTATTTAATTAATTTTTCTGTAATCTTTTTCAGATAAAATTTATTCAAAATAACCCATTTATCACATCTTATCTTCTAAATTTGACTGAGGTACTCTAATCAGACTAAAAATCTATCGTTCAAACTACAAAACTTTTCGAAAAATGAAAAAGTATCAGGATAAGTTTTACCAATGCTAATAAGTTTTGAATAACATTAAGATAAGAATGTTAATTATACTATTTATCTCTTTTATTTAGGAGCAACTTCTTTTTTTATATTATGTATGTGTACATACGATGATAACAAAATTAAACAGTGAACGAAGAAATTTGCACTTAAAATAGTGAAAAATTTTAGTATCTATAATAATCAAGATTACTATTATTGTGTTTGTTTATATCCTACGGTTTTAATTCGTGAAATTAAAAATACTAATTAAAACTTAAAAATCATCGAGTTAATTTTTTATTTTAAATTATGAAGGTAATAAAAACTCAAATATATTGTAATTGATTTTTTACGTTCAATCAACTCCATAATTTTTAAATTAAAAAAGTTATACCTAGAGTGATACAAAAAGTTTAGATATTTTTAAATAATTCAAAAAAATTAATCAGATAATACTTAAAACTATTTTGGTACAGGTTTAATTAAAATTAATTGAGAAGCAATAATGTCTTCAAATATGACCAATCATTGGGCTTATATTGCTGGTCACATTATTGCTGCAAATCTAATTTTAATAGTTTCACCTAATTAATTTTTTTCTAATAATTTATTTAAATACCACAATCTTGACTTGTGAAAGACCTTCATTTTAAGCTACGACAGAGGCGCCTTAAGAGTTAATTATGACAAAACCGAAAACTATAATTTAAAATTTTTTAAGTTGGTGCTTATTGATCTAAGCACTAATTAATTTCAAATCAAATAAGGCCTAGTTGTTTATTTGTAGCTAAACTTATAAATTAACTTATGGAGTGCACCTCGTACAAAACCATCTGATTGCAGTCGCCCGTGCAAATACCGAACGAAAAATATTAAGAACAGGTGAGTAACGTCATCCGCTATGTGTCTGGTTAACGTCACACTTTCTTTCATTCTTTGTTTGAAATGTCAAACTATTAATTTGCAAGTTATCAAATTAAAACCATTTCCTTTATTTACAACAATGGTATGATTGGACGTGTATTTGGTAGCGTCTATCGCTTTTTAACAGGTTTTTTAATTCGGAAAAATTGTGCAGAAAAAACACGACGAAATTGTAGGTTATGAAGAATGGGGTGAGTTTATGTAATAATTGGAATACAATGAATCAATTTTAGACCACAAAATGAGTACTAACAACAACGTGCCTATTGGCGTGACAGTTTTAAGAAGATGTGCCGACAAAACTTGCCCCCAAACGCCTAGTACGTATCGTCAACAATGGTGAGTTTTGTGGTTTTATTTTCACTCGGAAGATGAAGACCTGGTTAACCAATTTTTAGGTACCGTTTGAGTGTGTGGTTGCTAACTTATATGGCGTACATGTGTTACCATATGTCACGGAAGCCTATCTCAGTTGTTAAAACTGTGCTGCATCAGGACTGTGCAAACATAACCGCATCTGCATCTATGACGATTGATACTGATAAAAATTCATCTACTTGGTGTGACTGGGCACCTTTCGGTATGAGAAGTAGGACGAGTTCGAGAAGGTTGTAATTTATTCTGTTTTAGATGGTGCAGATGACAATGCTTCACATTTATTAGGTGAAATCGATTCAGCTTTTCTATTTGCTTATGCCTTTACCATGTTCTTTTCTGGATTTGTCGCCGAAAGAGTAAATTTGCGTTACTTTTTAAGTATCGGCATGTTGTTGTCTGGTATTTTTTGCTACCTTTTTGGAATTGCAAAATCATATAACATCCACAGTTTTAGTTACTTCTTTTTAGTGCAGGTCTGTGCTTGTTGGCGATATTTACAAGAGGAATTAATTTAAACATTTTAGGTTTGTTCTGGTATTTTTCAAACTACAGGATGGCCTGGAGTAGTATCAGTTTTAGGAAATTGGTGTGGTAAAAGCAAAAGAGGAATAATATTTGGTATTTGGAATTCGCATACCAGCTTGGGCAATATATTGGGTATTTATGATTATATTTTAAAGTTCAAATTTAATGAGCAAGTGTGATTAGTTTCAACATTTTATGATAAGGATGTCACTATCATTTTTCAAATATTTGTGTTGGTTGCAAAATTAATCATCAACATTTATGGAAATGCAGGAAGTTTATAATTAAGTTTTAACATTTATTTTGTCCTTGAAAAGTCAAAAGAGGCTAACTGAATTATTCATCTTGCTTTTATTGTGCATAATAATATTTTATCTATTTTAAGAAACAATTCTTAATTCAGAACTAATTCAGATTATATTTGCAATTTTTTTATCTATTTTCAATAAGACCAACTTTATGAGATTTTTTGAAATATCTGGATGAAGTTCTAAATTCCTTTAGAATTATCAAACTAAAAATTACAATAAATAATCTGATGTGACACAACACATGACTTTCCCATTCAAAAAAGTAAATAGTAACAAATTTCATTTGCCTGCTTTGTTTTCATTGCTCCACAGATAAACAACCTGGAAACGATTTTCAGGCACTTCCAGAGGAGCAATCCCGTTTGAGACAGTCATTTTTTGAGACAGATAGAATCTCGTCAATCCATTCGTGCGCGTCATTAAAAATCAACTAAACGAAAACGAAACTAGGTTTAGGCCAGCGGTGCGGTTTAGGATTTCAACCAAAATTTAATCAGTTCTCAGCTCTTTTAGTCCCTTTAGGGGGGCCCTCCATATTTTAAATGCGGAGGTGTGGGCCTTTTTAGTTTTTTAAGATTGAAGTTTAAGGGTGCAATTTTAAGGACTTACATTTTACATCTCAAAATTGGTTAGAGATACAGCCATGATTTTTTTTTTATAGGAAATAGAATAATTTTTCAAAGGTCATGATATAATTTTTAAACACCGTTGATAACGGATTAACATTTTGATTAAGTTAATTAGCGATTTTATATCAAAAACGCACGATTATGTCAGGACACAGTTAAAATAGAAATCTTTAATAGTCTGCATTAAAATTGTTTAAATTTCAAGTATGGTAAAGCGGTGTTCACTTTGAGCTTCTTGTCTTGCCTTGCTTAGGTAGAATCTAGCAAGAATCAATCAGATTGAAGTATTTTCTTCTATTCTTTTATATGTTAAAATAAAATATCCAAATGCTTGAAAATTCAATCACTACATTAAGTACAAATCAATTGATTAATGTTGCTATTAATAATTAAAATAATTTTTGATACCTATTAAAATTTTATTATTTAAAACCTTTTGTGCTGACCGAATAACATTTGTAGGGTCGCTCATAGCAGCAGAATATGTAGAAAAAAATTGGTCCCTATCTTTTATTTATCCTGGACTCATAATAGGTGTGGCTGGTTTTATAATATTTTTATTCTTGGTGGTAAGCCCCCATGATGTAGGTTGTGCCGAACCCGAAAATACTTCAGTTAATACGGTTTGTTAAATATTCCAGCGTGTGATAATTGAAATTTACGACTTTTTGTTACAGAAAATCAAACAGAATCGAAATGGTAATACCTCTGGGTCCGACGACAGTGATGTGGAAGCTGGTACGGTAGGAGATGAGGTATGTAAAACAAGGATCACTATTCTATGTAGTTATTTGATCTTCTAAAATCTTCTAGGGACTTTTCTTTAATCCATCTATCCTTCATTCAACTAATTTTGTAAGTGCATGCAATAGTAACACATCTAACTAATAAAATTTGGGACACACAGTTAGGATGGAAGTTGAGATGATTTTTGGAAAAATAATTTTGGTTTTTTATGATTTATACAAACAGTCACTGGTTTTTCTTGTAACAAAAGTTTGATAATTTCTTCACTTCATTGTCAATTTAGAAATTCAATTTTAGAGGCGTTTTAGAAAAAAATTGCCAATTATAATTTGTTAGTTGCTCCTCGAACAGATAAAGGGTCGTCCATAAAAGATGTCTGTCTGGGGGGAGCCAAATGTGATGTCCACGTTGTTAGGTGGAGGAGGGTGATGGAACTATTCTAGAATTAGTTACAAATATAGAAACTAAAAATATTTGCAAGAAGAAAATTATGTATTGCCATCAAAGCATAATTTTAAATGAATTATAATATAATAAATTATGACTTGATATAATTGAAATGAATTTTCTTATTTGTTGAATAAATTCAACCAATCAATTTTCTTAATATAATATCCCAAATAACTTAAAATTGTACTTTGATGTCAATGCATAATTTTCAACATAGGATTTAATATTGTGGTGGAATTAATGATATAAATGGTTTGTACAATACTATAACAATTTTTTTAATTACAATTGAATCTTTATTTTCTACTAAATAGTTCAGGGATTGCTTGAATCTAAAAAGCTCAAATAATTTTTTTATCCACTTACTAATATTTTAAAAATTGATTTTTCACAGAATGTGCAGAGAAGAGTAACAGAACGAAGCCATTTGTTAAATAGTCCCGAACCACATAGACCAGAAAAGGCAATTGGTTTTCTTGGGGCTTGTAAAATTCCTGGTGTGATGGAATTTGCTATGTCCTTATTTTTTGCAAAATTAGTTAGCTATACATTCCTCTACTGGCTCCCCTTATATGTTCAAAATTCCAGTAAGTGTGGTAAACTCTGATTGTATAAACAAATTTGATTAATTTTTTATTTTAGCTTCTAAAGGAGCAACTCTCAGTGCAGATGTTTCTACTTTATTTGATGTTGGTGGCATATTTGGAGCAATTCTTGCTGGAATGATTAGCGACAATACTGGCATGTCTGCAACTACATGCTCTATTATGTTGTTCATTGCCATTCCTTCGGTAAATTTAATATTGTTCTTTCAATTGCTAACAATTTTAACTGATTCCTCTGTAGATGTTTATTTACCAATTGTTTGGTAACATCAGCTTGGGTTTCAATTGTCTCATGTTATTGGTAGTAGGATGTATGGTTAATGGACCCTATGCATTGATAACGACAGCAGTTTCTGCCGAATTGGGAACACATTCCAGTCTTGACCAAAATTCAAAAGCTTTAGCTACCGTCACAGCAATTATTGACGGTACTGGATCAATAGGGGCCGCAGTAGGACCACTCCTAGCAGGGTTTGTTAAGAACTACGGTTGGAATGAAGTATTCTACATGCTGATGGCATCAAACGTTTGTGCACTACTACTTCTAACACGATTAGTCAAGTCCGAAATCTCGAAATTCCGACGAAGACCCATAAGAGTAGAATAAGAATATTAGCGAATATTATTTATGTAAACAAATTTATTATAACCTAAAGTACCGAGGTGTCTCGCCACCAACCATTTTAAAATTTGATTAAAAATAATTCCGCAGGCACTCCACCGAATGTACTTTTAAATCTCAAACCTATTTTATATATTTATTTATAAAATGGTATAGGTTGTGAATCAACTTATTTAATTTTAAAGTATTACGAATTTTTTTCCCATTAAGAATAAAAATAGACACAAACCAGCATTTGTAACATTTTTGTATATTAAATTATTGTTAATGTTAAGAAGTAAATAAATATTTCCTTATATAATTAATTCATTTATTTTATAAGTGCCTTAAATAAAATTACTGTGAACCTAATGGAATGATGAAAGAAATGTTGTCGGCAAATTCGCCCCATTCTGCTCTGTATACTTGGAATGTGATCACCCATGTTAGTAATACCATACCCCAAAGGAGAGTTCCCAAACCAGAGTATAACACATCTACAAAAAATTTTTAGCTAAACATGACTAGAAATCGTTAAGTGCTTACATTTTTTAATCTGCTTCTGTTCTTCATATTCAGGTTTTCTGAAACCCTCGCTGAAGAACCACACTGTGTTGATTAGCCATAGAAATGGTAGCAAAGCACATCCAGCTGAAATGTAAACAGGAATTAGTTGCGAAATAAATAAAGCAGTGGGATTCAAACTAACCTTTAAAATACCATTTACACAAATGCAACTTCCTTTCGTTTGTTAATTTGGCTAAATCCATATTGTAGGTTTTTATTTAAATGAAATAAAACGTAAAATGAGTAATGCTGAAAAGTATATCTCGAACTAGTTTAGGTTAACACATCTGACAATAAATTGACGTTTATGGTTATGTTTATGAAATCATCGAAATCTAAAGTAGCGTCTCCGGTCACTTTTGAAGTTGCAGCATGCACATTTTAATTACCGAAAATGCTACATGAAATTAAAATATTATAGTTTGGGTACATTATTCGATCATTTAACTTCTTGTTGGGTTGTTCTTAAATTTGAGGGAGGTTATTGGACTTATGATTGTGTATACCTATTGTGAATCCATTACTTCTAGCAGACTTAACCTTTTCGTATGATAAAACCTCTAAATTTGAAGTCTAAACATCTTCATTGAAGTTCAATTCCAGCAGTCTGGCATAAAACAATCACGGATAGACTAAAGTGCGAGAAACCGCGGTTCTAATCCTGATTGCGTCGGATATGTGCTGTGATCTAAAAAGTCCAAAATCGATCTGTGAACTATAGAGAAGGCAAAGGGAAAACACTCCATTAACATTTCCCTAGTAAAGTCTTCTTGCCTTAGCCAGGAGGATCGCTAACATCCGAAATCGGATAGGCACCTGAAGAAGAAGTTCAATTGGACATTTTTCAGTAGCGCCCCGTGAAATCCCATTTATATTTTATTTATTTAGAAATTAATTTGCGAAAAATTTGAATTTTAAATGCAATATTACAGGTTTTCTCCAATTTGTACGTTATTTTAAATAATTTTGAAAACTAAAATTAGCATATTATGAGAATTTTTAGCGGTGTGTCAAAGTTCAATTCTTTAAGACGTTTGGGAAGTTAATTAAAATTGTAAGGGCCCGAGGTAATGTAAAGTAAAAAATACTGGCACCGCTCCAGTCTTCTTAAACAAAGGTAAAAAGCGCCTGAGCAAGCGGGAAATTGACAACTCGGCAATGGGAATCCCCCGGTCGAGATTAGGTTAGTGTTAGGAAACGATATTTTTAAATGATGGGACCATTAAAAGAGAGATCTATCAGTGCAGAGTTCTTGCGTACCCTTATTCCGTGTGGAATACCCCCCAGAGCCCCCGGTTTCACGCCTATTTCAGAGCTATAAGTTTGATTTGGTTTAACAATGTTTTAATTATTGAATTTTTATTTAAAAAAAAAGTTTGTTTAAATGGGCCAGGGGGGTGGTAATGCAAATTAAACAGCTTGCCACTGGTACGTTTTATTTCAATATTTATTTATACAATAATTAAAAAGATTGTTACAGTAAAACAAATTTATTCCCCTGAAATGGGCTTGAAACTGGGGAGTCTGGGGGGGGGATTTAATTCTTGAGAATACATATTTTGCATATTACGGCTGGGGGGGGGGGTCTTCTATTACACCAGGGTTTTCAATTGTTTACTTATAGTTATAATAAATAATTATAAAAGTACCGTTCAAGTCAAGGAAAGATTTCTTTTAGGAACCTAAACTACGTAATATCATAATGCAACGATATAAACTGCGGTAGTCCCGCCGCTTACTGGTGAATGTGATTACTGGTGCGGAGCTATTTCTTAACAAATCTTATCTAACTATACATGGATTTTAAGTAATTTAAATATTTCTTAATAAAATGTTGGCACGGTCCACCAGGATGTTGCTCGGAGCAAATGTTAGGCGAGGGATTCAATAAGTTCAATTATGAAAAAGCAAATTGCACGCCGGCGCTAAGTCGTCTTGTTACGTCATTAGGGGGCTCACCCCCACCATCGCCTCCCCAAACGAACAAATCTTTTGCAGTATTTTTCGCGGAGCGGAAGAGGAACAAGTGAAGGCATTTCCCTTGAAGGCCCCCCGTTGAAAATTATTAGTCTGTGCGCAGTTTCGCTCACAATTTTGATGTTTCTCATCATAGAACCATTACATTTTTGGGCCGCCGGTCATCAATTTCTTCCTCCTCAGTCCATAACCCTTCTGCAGAGTGTGGTGAGCCTTTTAACAAAGGCTTTTCATGGCAGATTACACCCCGGTGGTTCGCCATTGCCTGCCGAGGGGAGACGGCCACAATATGATTCTAGCTTCGCTCGGAGTCGAACCGGGTTCTCTGTGTTAGCAGTCTATGCGTTTAATCGATATGCTAACGACCGTCTCGGTAATCAATTTTCCGGTAGATTTTTGATAGCCTATCCATCCCTGATTTTGTTATATTATGAATCCTATTATGAAGTTGAAACCATAATATACCAAATATCTTTTGCTAGTCTATACCTCGGAGGATAGCACGAGTGAGAAACAAGTCTTGACTGACGCGGCTTGCGAGGGTTCTGTCAAGGAAGGTAGTTGTAGAAACTATGGCGCGATTGGGTAGGTGAGCACAATTTCCAGGACATCGTAAATGAGTTATTCGGTTGCATTCACTTTTCGAAGGGTCTTGAGTAGAGGGGTTTCATCTTTGTTTTCAAGACGGGATTCCACATTTGGTAGTAGCTGCCGGCGGATGCTGGGGGAGCATCTTCCGTTGCTTGCAGTGTGCTGTAAGTGTTGCAAAAGTTGCTGAGGTTGGTTGCTTTTTGAGTTATATTGCAACTTATTTGTTCAGTATGGTCTTGATGTCAAAATGGCTATGGCTTCACGTGGCTTCATAGGTTGGACTTAGCTTAACGAAAAACAGCGGCGCTACTGCGTATTTGCTGGACGGAATGGATTGATTTCAGTCCTGATTGGGTGTACGAATCGGGCGATCTGGATGTGTGGTATCGATTGCTGGCTGTGGAATCGGAAAGAATGGAGTTGGATCGATTTCCTGCCTGGGTTTAGTCCAGTTTGCAGGTGTCTTCAAATTTGTGGGTATCATTGTATGTGGTAGTAGCCAGTACTATGAATTTGTTGAGAGTATAAACCTCGTCTAGGGCAGGCGAGAGTTTTTGCTTGTGAGTGCTCTGTACACGTGACCTTTGGAAGCGAATTACGTGTGTTTGATTGTTTCACATTGCTGTCATTGTCTGTGGAGTCTTGGTTAGTGGCAGTGGTTCGCACCTCAATTTGAGTGGCGGAAAGCGAGAAAATAAATCGTTTTGGTGGTGTTTCTGGGGGTGTCACAACTGTTTCAATCGATTTCCCATCCATTGTAGTTGACTTTCTTTCTTTCAACTTTCTGTTGAATTGGGAGTTCATGGTTGCAATGAGTTGCTTTAGGACTTGTATTTTTGCATCTTCTTTCTTAATCGCTGACTGCGCAGCATGGTGGTTCATCTTAGCACGCTGTGTACCACGTAGGTGCAAAACCACGCTTCAAGACAATTACATTGTGACAACACTTGAGACCTCAAGATGTAGGACTTGGTAGTTTTTGTGAAAACAAAAAGAAAAAATTCTCTTTTTACTCTTTGTCTGTTCACACTCGAATGATAAAATGTTAACTTGAAGACTTGTGCGGAACACAATGGCATTGTCCTGTATCTACTTCATCTGATCGATTTACCTACCTACGTGATGCTTATTGAGGAGCTACCTCGAATATAGCGAAGGTGTTGTCAAAGAAAATGGGTTAAATAAGAGAAGTGATGGCTCGTTGTTTCGTCCAGAACAGACCGGCACCATCAGCAACAAGGCTCTGAAACTGTTTCTGCGCTGACTTGTCTTGTTAATGCTACACTGATTGAGTTTAAAACACTTCCCGAGCTTGTGGAAGATGACTTACGTCATCGTCCTAGCCAAGCCTGGAAAGTGTTAAGATCTGCCGGAGGATTATCGATCAATCAGCTTGCTTCCCAACATCGCAAAAATTGCCAAAAGCATCATCCTCAATCGTCTTAAGGAAACCGTAGATAAAGTCAAGATCCTCCAAGATGAGCAGTTTGGATTCAGACCAGGACACTCGACCACCCACCAAGTTCTTCGCGTGGTAGAAGAGATCACTGAAGCACTCCAGACTCCACAAGAAATTAGCTTTTTGGACTAATTTATAAACTGTTTCAGGCTGGCATCAAACGCGGACTCGTTCACTTTCTAGCCTCCTACCTCAAAAACCACCAGTTCAGAGTGAAAATCGACGGAATTTGCTCCACCCCCCCGGATCATCACATCCAAAATCTTACTTCCAAGAAACTTTTCATTTTGAACAAAACTTGCTGATCGTCATCATAAATTCTTCATCTTCTTCAACGTAGTTTAAGCCGTAAGACTTGTTATTACCAACATCTGCGTCGTTTCCTTGGCAGTGTTAGTTCTGTGGGCATATACATATTTTACATCCATTAGGTAGCTTGCTAGACTTGCCTTCAGATGTGTCCTGTATCCTGGTTTATAATGTTAATGGTGGCAATTCACTAACCCAGAGGACCACCAGCTTAACGTGCCTTCCCAAGCACGAAGACTAGTTTGACTCTCCCCAGGTTTGAACCCGGTGCCCCGCATTCGCATCCAACTGTGTTAGTTGTAAGGCAATGACCGTCATAAATTGATTTCTTTTTTATGAATTGCTCATTTTTTTATTGATGCAAAAGTACTGATGTACCCCAAGGGTCCCTCCTCGCTCCAATCCTTTTCAACATCTTCGTTTACGACATCCCAAAACTGGGATATCTTCTGGACCTAGTTAGGGTGCTCGAACCCTGCCGAATCCTATGTACGCTTATGGTTTCATCCCTAAACAGTTTGAAGTTTGATTTCTTCCCTCTTACTTTTTACAATTCTCACATCCAAAAACCTTGCTTCCAAAAAACTTTTCATTTTGAAAAAAACTTGTTCATCGTTATCATAAATTGATTTCTTTTTTATGAATTGCTCATTTTTTATTGATGTAAAAGTCCTGATGTACACCCAGTTAATTAATTATCACCGGCGTGAATCATATTTTTGAAATGCAGAAATATGAGCTTTGAATTATAGAAAATTATGTTTATGTTGTGTCAACTGCCCTAAATATTGACAAACTATTAAGTGATCAAATTTCTCTACAATAAATGTCAATCATCGTAAATTAAATTGAGCGTATAAATAAAATGAATTTGATGCATGTAACTATAATTTTTTCTCCATTATCTTACGTAACAGTATCCGGGCTTTATTAGTTAGATACAACTCGTGATTACGCCGATAATAATTAACCATAAACAAAAGTTTGTTTACTCTGACCTTGAGTCGTATACGTATTTTTTATGCTGTTTTAACAACAATTAGCGTTTTTATGGCGTTTAACGTGCAAATTAGTATTCAAAGACCAATATTGATTTTTCGTGTGCAAAGCGACAGTTGACAGTGGAATCGATTGCGCGAACCCCAAGAAAATCGTGTTGAGTAATAAGTCTCTTTGGTGTGTGAGAGTGTTGTAACTGATACGTTTATTTTGAAAAAAAAGAAAACGACGGATTTTACGATGAGAAAAAGGGAAATTCCGATGTATCAAAATGCGAGCGGTTAGGAAAATGTTTGCCGTACAACGGCTTGGATGTTTTTGGAGCGAAGCATTTGCAAAATCGTGATTAATTAAGTGAAGTGATACAACAGTCCCCGAATTAATTAACGAGCTTGAAGTTGTTAAAAAAATAAAATCAAAATGAAATTAATTACCGTTCATTACCTTGGTTTCACCGCAATGGATCGAAGGTTCTCCAACTCCATGCTGCCGTGGATTGTTTCAGAAATCAGAAAACGTGACTATTATGAAAGGGTAAGTTGATAAAAAATATCATCAAGGTAAAGAAAATATTTTAATGAACCGAACAAACAAGGAAGACTCTTCTAGTCACAATAAAATTTAAGTTTGTTTACCTTCATAATCTATTAACGACTTGGATTCCGATGTTTACCGTTGCGAATCAAAATCATTGTTTTAAATTTTTTTAGTTAGTAGTACAAACAAAAGGACTCTAATAAACAATTAACATTTCTTTACTGATAAGGTCGAATAGTTGATTTATTAATAATTTGTTACGATCAACTTAATTTTTATTGCTAATTGAACAACTTGCATTGTTTATAAAAAGGCTGTAATACTATAATTATAGTAATTAATGTGCAAGTTCTCTTAATAAAACATTTACATTGTTGTAAAATTGTTACATCATCGCTTACCATCTACCAAACCGCAATATCCGTATAATCATTCTTCACTATATTATGTATAATAGATTATATTTTTTTTTTATAAATAATAATTGATTAGGTACAAAAGTAAAATTCATAAAATATTTAAAAACATTCAAAGCGTTTGTGTTGCTCATTGTGGGTAAAATAATGGGCTATCTTCATATCCTTGCAATAAATACCGAACGAGCGTAGGATGAGCATACATGCTGAGAAAGGATTCATTTGCACGGATAAAATCCAATAATCTGATTTCTATTTTCTGGTGATACGTTGAACCCAGGAACTTTTCTTCCACTTCTTCCGATTGTTCCAGTGCCAACTAAAAAATAGATTAAATGAGAATTTGTTCTAAATCGTTTTGTCCTCGACAATAACAATAGGTTTGTTCGTTTGTATGAACTAACTTGCTCGGTTCAAGTTAGTGCAATGTACTGTGTTCGTTTGGCTGCTCAGTTCATGACCAAACATGAATTTCTTGCTCGACCTCCATAGGAGGAGTAGGCAGTGCAAGTTAGAACACTGTCTAACTTTTGTGGAGTATTTTGTCTCGAAAGATAACCCAGTTCAAGTTAGTTCATACAAACGAACAAACATTATGATTCTATTTTTTTTAATCTTTAGAAAACCTGTTGACACGCTTTTGTATCACTTTTGTGACAATAGAATCGGTTACGTTTTGTGGAAAACTCTTTTATCGAGATTACGTACTAAACTCAAACGGCATCTCAAATCTGCGCTTAAAAATAAAAAGAACCGGTGTTCGCATTTTAGCAAAATAATTTTAAAGTTGACTGTCTGATAATAATTGTCCATTAGAAGAGGGGGTTAGAATTCATTCCTAAAGTGTTTTTTAATATTATAATACATACTTATAATATAAATATCTAATATAATAATTTACTAGAAAGCTCCTCCTCCACATAATTTCTAAACGGGGTTTTGATTTGTTCAATTATTTATTATCAACCTAAAAAAGTTTTAAAACCTACGCTTATTAGTTAGCTAATATATTACATTAGGCTGGTGGATCCACAGTGGAGGCAGGAATTCTGGCTCAGGCTTACCTGCTCATCTCCTTCAACGGTTAATGAATGTAACCGAGGACAAATAAAGCTGATATCCGGACAGATATTTTAATGCAAAGATCGAAGCGGTTAAACCGGATCGGAAATCAGCGTTCACTGTGGACGCAGGCTTAGATAAGACATACACGTTTGTTGTAAGCAGTGGCTTTAGAACTTATGAAGCCCCAGCTTCATTGAATTGAGCTTGATTGAAGCGCAATTCAATTTTGAGGCAACCCCTTTAAGTATTCTTAATAATCCTACACTTTCTAAAGCAATTAATTTGAACCCCTGGTGTACGGGGGACTCGTCCACCAGCGCCGCAGACGATTTTTAAATGAAAATTTAAAAAAATTAAATGAAAATTATTTAAATCAAAAATTGCACTGGAATCAAAAAAACAGCAAATCTAATGCATCTTAGGGCTTAGAATTTTTTCGTTATTTTTCCTGTATTAATTAGAACAGAATTAATATTTTTGTAAAATTTCAGAATATTTGAACAAAATTAAATTCTTAACAAAATATTTAAATCAAAAATTGCACTGGAATTAAAATAATTACAAATCTAAGGCATCTTAGGGTTTAGAATTTTTTCGTTATTTTTCCTGTGTTTATTACAACAGAATTAATAGTTTCATGAAATTTCAGAATATTTAAATAAAATTAAATTTTTATCCAAAAATTTAAATCAAAAATTGCACTGAAATCAAAATAACTGTAAATCTAAGGCATCTTAGGGCTTAGAAATTTTTCGTTATTTTTCCTGTATTTATTACAACAGAATTAATAGTTTCATGACATTTCAGAATATTTGAATAAAAATAAATTTCTATTCAAATATTTAAATCAAAAATTGCACTGGAATCAAAATAATTACAAATCTAAGGCATCTTAGGGCTTAGAATTTTTTCGTTATTTTTGCTGTGTTCATAACAAAAGAATTAATATTTACATAGAATTTCAGAATATTAGAACAAAATTAAATTTTTATCAAAAAATTTAAATCAAAAATTGTACTGAAATCAAAATAACTGCAAATCTAAGGTATCTTAGGGCTTAGAATTTTTTCGTTATTTTTCTTGTGCTTATTACAAGTGAATTAATAGTTTCATGAAATTTCAAAATATTTTAACAAAATTAAATTTTTATCAAAAAATTTAAATGAAAAATTGCACGGGATTCAAAATAACTGCAAATCTAATGCTTTTTTTTTTCGTTATTTTTCCTGTGTTTATTACAACAGAATTAATAGTTTCATGACATTTCAGAATATTTGAATAAAAGTAAATTTCTATTCAAAATTTTTAAATCAAAAATTGCACTGGAATCAAAATTACTGCAAATCTAATGCATATTAGGGCTTAGAATTTTTTCGTTATTTTTCCTGTGTTTATTACATTTAATTTAATAAAATTTCAGAATATTACAACAAAATTAAATTTTTATAAAAAAATTGAAATCAAAAATTGCACTGAAATCAAAATAATTGCAAATCTAAGGCATCTTAGGTCTTAGAATTTTTTCGTTATTTTTCCTATGTTCATTAGAACAGAATTAATATTTTCATAGAATTTAAGAATATTTGAACAAAATTAAATTTTTATCAAAAAATTTAAATGAAAAATTGCACGGGATTCAAAATAACTGCAAATCTAATGCATCTTGGGGCTTAGAATTTTTTCGTTATTTTGCCTTTGTTTATTAGAACAGAATTAATATTTTCATAGAATTTCAGAATATTCGAAAAAAATTAAATTTTTATCAAAAAATTTAAATCAAATATTGCATTGAAATCAAAATAACACTGCAAATCTAAGGAATCTTAGGGCTTACAATTTTTTCATTATTTTTCCTATGTATATTAGAACAGAATTAATATTTTCATAGAATTTCAGAATATTTGAACAAAATTAAATTTTTATCAAAAAATTTAAATGAAAAATTTCACGGGATTCAAAATAACTGCAAATCTAATGCATCTTGGGGCTTAGAATTTTTTCGTTATTTTTCCCTTGTTTATTAGAACAGAATTAATATTTTCATAGAATTTCAGAATATTTGAACAAAATTAAATTTTGATCAAAAAATTGAAATAAAAAATTGCATTGAAATCAAAATAACACTGCTAATCTAAGGAATCTTAGGGCTTAGAATTTTTTCATTATTTTTCCTATGTTTATTAGAACACTATTAATATTTTCATAGAATTTCAGAATATTTGAACAAAATTAAATTTTTATCAAAAAATTTAAGTCAAAAATTGCACTGAAATCAAAATAACTGCAAATCTAAGGCATCTTAGGGCTTAGAATTTTTTCGTTATTTAATTGTTAATTAATAATAATTAACACAACTTGAACATCAGTAAACCTTTAAATATAGTCAATCAGTTGTTATTTTATATTGGTTAATTCTCAATTTGATTTCTCTATAAGCGTATTTTTGCGAGGATCCCGGTTAGTACCGCTCGGTTACTTTTGGTCAACTTTGGTTAGTCCCCTACCACAATTCTAATTTAACATAACCTCAAATCCTCGTCTTTAGAACGTTTAGAACCACTTCCAACTTTAAAATTTAAATTGTGGCGCACATTTGTACTAGCAAAGCAACCGCAAAAAGTAACCACTGATTTTGAGCGGTCGTCTTTGGTTAACTTTGGTTTGATAACTTTTTAACCAAAAACTACCTCCCCTCTAACCGTTCGTCGCGAAAATGACATAAAATCTAACCGGTTACTTTTGGTTAACCAAAATGCCTCGCGAAAATACGCCTTATGTCTCACTCTTTAATAATTAAATAAAATAATTTTCTGTATTTTGAGGCCCCTTGATTTACGAGACCCCAATCCGCCACTGGTTGTGAGCACCAACAATAACAAAAGCAATATTTTTTCTTCTTATAGCCGAGATTATAAAGCTCTGATAAATTTATCTCTAGTTTAAATATTTAATAAACTTGTTGTGGTGTAAGCTGTGCTTTGAAATTAACTTGACATTTAATTTCCAAACGCCATCTGTCATCTGTTGAACTGTGAAAGTTCGCGTGTAAAAACAACGTGTAACACTAAAAATATTAGGAGGGGGGTGTAGGAGAAGGATTCACTTAACCTTTAATTAGTGACGTGAATTTTTCCTACCTACATTTCAAATGGGAACTTTTCCCCGGAGACGCCCACGTCACTAACTAAAGGTTAAGTGAATCCTTCGCCTACACCCCCCTCATAATATGCTTAATAATACTCCTAATATTATTCATGTAGAAGTGCGAAGGCCGTAGGCCGAGCTATGTTATGTGATATAGAGTAGTGCAATGCCGCATATGTTACTCGAGTAAGAGAAGATCAACTGTGACAAAGAGGGAAGGGAGTGATCAAAAATTCGGAAAAAATTGAAAACGTCTTTATAAACGACCCCTTAAATTCCAGAGTTGATTTGAAAATTAATTCAACCGATTCAAGTATGGTCATATTTTCTCTGAGGCGGAAGACCGAACAACCATATTAATCAGGTACTAGATTGTTAAAGGCGACCCGAAGCCGCCTGTGCCAGTTAGTACTTCCGGAATGTAAACAGCAACTTGACTTCCCTTTTCGTAGACTAAAGGGTAAAATTGAATCTTCAAGAATTTTAAAGTAAAAATACAGGGTGGCCCATTGGAAACGAAACAGACGGGATTGTGGCCAGCAGAATTTTTTTTTCAAGAAATGCAAAAATTCGTCAATTTTATCATCGAGGGGGACAACTTTTGCGACCAATGTCACTCCCGTATTGTTTCATCCTTTCGCGCTGTGATGACAACCCCTGAAATGTTAATAGGGATGATATGTCAAGTGACACCTCATTTGAAAGGTCTTGCTTCCCTGAATTCAGCGCTATAATTTTTTTGAAGTTTTATCAATTATTCAACAAAAAAATTGAAGCTGCAAATATGCGAAATAAATCCGATATTTCAAGACATTTAACCTTCATCCGCTCGCGTACGCGGCAAATTGGCCGCAGTAAGATACTTAGGGTAGTTTGTGGCTGCACTGAACCGGCTGGTGGAGCTTTTTTAAACAGAACACGGACATGGTCTTGTGGAGGAGATAGTAATTAAAGAATACAAGCCCTTCCCACCTCTCCCTGACGCTCTGGAAGGAAATGGGAGAGAAAATTCAAAAAGGCAAATTTCAACTCCAAAATGCGCGAGCGGATGAAGGTTAAGAATAAAAAAGTGAAAAACGCTTGGTCAGGTTGATTTTAATTTCAAAGGGGCTACTTTTACTGCTATTTTCAACCCTTAAGGTAAAGGGCTAACCACCTTTAGAATTTTGAATGAAAATATGGGTCTGATAAAAAGATAAATTTAATCAAATTATATGTTCAAATTGTTCACCACCAGCTTCTTTCAATTCCTCATTGCATTCAAGACTGTAAGGGTAGTTTGCCCCTTACCTTAAGGGTTGAACTGTCAATGTTTATGAATATCAGTAAAAGTAGCCCCCTTGAAATTAAAATCAACCTGTCCAAGCGTTTTTCACTTTTTTATTCTTAAATGTCTTGAAATATCGGATTTATTTCGCATTTTTGCAACTTCAATTCTTTTGTTGAATAATTAATAAAACTTCAAAAAAATTATTTCGCTGAATTCAGGGAAGCAAGACCTTTCAAATGAGGGTCACTTGACATATCATCCCTATTAACATTTCAGGTATGAAACCATACGGGAGTGACATTGGTCGCAAAAGTTATCCCCCTCGATGATAAAATTGACGTGTTTTTGCATTTCTTGAAAACAAAATTCTGCTGGCCACAATCCCGTCTGTTTCGTTTTTAATGGGCCACCTTGTATAACACTATAAATGTCACTTTTTAATGAAAATCGGATTGTACAGGTTGTACGGCCTGAAGGCCGCACTGGACCTATTTTCTTGGATTTTAATAAATAGTACTACGTGATTTATATGGTTTCAATCTTCAATCAGCCTTCGAACTCGAAGAGTAGGCATAGTTACCATACGTGAATGTCATGAAACTTTACCCAGTAGGCGTTTCTGAGCCAATCCTGATTGACGCATCTTATTATAATAAACGTCAAAGTGATAATTTGAGAGTTGCCTACCTACAAATTTTTGAAATATAGTGGTAGGTTCATGCAAGAAAATATTTTTTATTTGTACTGAAAATTCACTAAATCGGTAAAGTCAATTTGCAACAAAAACAATCACTTGGGACAGCCAACCGAATTCAAAAATTTTGAACAAAATTTCAAATACCTTGGCAAAATCAATCTTCTTATACATAGTAAGCAAATCTTCCATAACCGAATTTCCAGGGACAATCTGAAAAAACTGAAATAAAAACTTCACCATCAACAAAGTTACAATTTGTACCGAAAATGACGTCATAATATCTTTAAGTTCCTTTTCAAACATTGAAAAACGATCGTGATAAATAGCACAAGTCCACGGTTCTCGAAAATAATCAAACAGATCTGTAATCATCAGCATTTCAAAACGCATCAATAAGTTGTTTAGTAGTTTTTCGTGCTTTCCCCATACTCGTGTTAAATTAATACGATCGATATCCTGAAAAATCGTGACACATTAATGCATTAAAAAAAGTTTACCACCCTTACGAATTTTGCAAGGCACGTGATGGTCTCTACGACGCCACGAATATTTAAATGAAGTCTGAAGTAACCTTGTTTATCCAACATTTTACTATCACCGGTTAATAAAACTTGGCCCTAAAATCAATATGTTCATTTTGTTTTAACCTGGTTAGGGCAAATTTACATAATTGTCTGCAGCCATGGCTACTTCTAATGGCACTTGAATTCCTGGCTTAGTAATCGAAAGGTATTTTATATTTCCCGGTAATCGACAATACGTGATAAGAGGTTCTTCGTATACTGGGACTAACATATTTTCAGCTTTGCAATTGAAGGTTTTATCTTCGTTAGGTTCATAAAACGGAATTAGTTTCTTCCTAATATCTTGGCCCAATTTATATCCAATTTCTTCCAAGTTAAAATATCTGTGTTTTAAGTGATCCGCGTAATATCTTCTTGAATATTTTGTGATTGTACCAGCAGCGTAAATGTTTGGATCGTTTGTTCTACAATCTGGAGCAATCACCAAACTTCCATCGAAAACCAAACCCGCTTGGTTAACCGCGAGGAAGGTTCGAGCACTTACAGTTTTATTGTTGTACATAAACATGGCACAACAGTCCACCGTAATTTCTTTGCAACGGGCTTCAAAAGTTGCTGATACGATATTATTGGAATTTTCGTCAAACTTCCAATTCGTAAAGTAATACGACGAATAAACCGTAATACCTTCCGCTTTTAAGGCTAGTTGAACGGCTTCGTCAACATCTCCGTCATTGAAGAACGAAACCGTGTGGGTGTGCTGATTTGGAATTTGGACAGGAAAGGTTTCGACGAATGTCATATGCTTTCCATGCACTCCATATTCTAAAAGAGCTGCCATGCAACAATATGCTTCAAGTGCATGTCCATATACTATCACCTGATCTGAAAATGAATGGAAAATCGTCAGATAATAATTTGTTTTTGGGAAACACTTACACCCTTTTCGGTTTGCGGCTGCAGCATGAATTATATCTTTCAATTTTAGCAAAGCGTGTGTGGCATCAACTTCTGTATTGATGAGAAAAACATTTGTTGGAAAAGTATTCTGTTGTTTTTGAGATTTATCCTTTATAGATACAGTAGAGAAATTTGGTTTTTGAAACTGTTCACCGCACATAAGGAATAAGTAATCGTAGTTCAAGTAAGTGTAGTTGTTAACAATTATCAATTTGTTTTTTCTATCGATTCCAGTCACAACCCCTTGGACTATGTTGACGAAGGTTTTTAACGAATACAAGTACATGATATTGTAGCTAAAATTGGTCTTGGTAACAAACATTATATCTCTTGCCAGGTTTTCACCCTTCTGGTAATTTAGACCATGAGGAGATACAACTGTTACGTTTGTAAAAATGACACGGTAAGTGGTGGTCGGACCGCAGAGCAGACTCAACAGAAAGGAGAGGGCTGTATCGCTCGATCCAATTACCACTATTTTTCGGTTGATTTCGTATCTTAGTAGAGTTCCCAGTCGTGGGGTGGATAAGTACAGTGCAAACGGATTCCGAACTTCGTAGAGGTAACTTTCGGGGGCACAATCTTCCAAATTAGTTTGAGTCATTTCAGGTTTGAAGCGTGGATTAGCTGATACCAAGTCGCTTAAACCACAGCACAAGGATCGAAAACGTGTCATACTATTGGCATCTGATGGGTGAATACGATAATATAAAACAGAATAATCGTTCAGTCTGTGTATTTCTCTTAAGAAAAACCGAGCATGTCTTTGGAAAATTGGAGATAATATAAAATAGTCCAAAGAACCATGAGAACCTGACTTGTGGTGATCTTCATTAAACCAACATCCTAATTCGTAATTATTTCTCAAATATTCATAATCACCTTCTAGAGATGTTGTGGCGACTCCAACTACTTGATTTTCGCTCAATAAAATGTAAGCTTGGTTTTCATCGACCTCATTTATTGCGTACTCGAAGCCTTCCAGAAAAAGTTGTGTGCTGTCAATTGTCGTTACCAACAGTTCTATATCAGCCAAATCGAGTCGGTTGGCTTGACGCACAGAAATCTTGCTAAGAATGGCGTTACGATGAAGCACGTAGAGTTCTTGAGGATACATGGAGTAGGGTTTTGGAGGAACTTTCACAAAATTTCTAAATATTGGTGTGAACGGGCAAGTAGACGGTACAGTCAGAACACAATAATCCAAATCAGGGTAACATTCAAATGCTGCTTCCAAAAGCAAAGACAGCGATTCTAATTCGTTTTCCAAATGAGAGACGGCTAATTCCAGTGCGAAGGCGTTTATTTCACCATGATAAAGTAAATTATTATCGATGCCGGTATGCGATTTCATTTCTTAAAAAAAGAGTAATCAATATGTTATGGAGAAGAACTATGGACGTACGTTTATTCGATAAGGTTTCCATGTCATTATAGCTTAAAGTTCGTAAACCACTTTTATCAGCAAATAAATGCATTTCATAGTCGTTAAACGAGAGTATCATGGCGCTGAAATCACTTTCACTTTTATCATCTATTGAACATTCATCTTCTTCTGCGAATAAGAGATGGATGGATGAAACGCCAACAAGGGAAATATCATCTTCAGAATCTTCACTTTGAATGATTTGCAAGTCAATTTCTTCCGATTCGAACGACTTAACGGACACAGCGTCTTCTTGTTTAAGCACCTCAATTGGACTTAAGTCCGGTTCACTGTAATCATACTTAAGAAGTATTAGCGACTTCACTTAAATGTTTTTTATAATCATACTCGTGAAATTCATCTGGTATTAACGTCATGGCGCTTATGCGCCCGCAAATTTCTAAATAATCGTCCGTTGAGTCAGGCTTCCTAAGAGCATAAAATGGAGCCAACTCAAAAGCGTTAGTTAGGACTTCAAGATTAACGGCTTCGTTTAGACATAAGACAGCTACCGCGTGTTCGGCATATTCTGCTACTATCATCTGCCTTCCTGCGTCTGGATGCCTGGTTAATAACTCGGCGATGTAAAATTCTCCATAACTTTGGACTAAGCGTTCCGAATTGGAATGAATTAAAGGCACCAAATCGTCGTTATCTTCTTCTACAGCTCTACGAATTTTATACCGCTTCATAAAGTGTTGACGCACCATCAGATAAAGCGTTTGGACTTTGTTTGGTTCGGAAAAACCTGCAAAAGACGACCAAGAAATAAAAAAAGTTTTTGGGTGTTCATAATACCAGAAGGAATTATTCTAGTTCCGAGTCCTTTTAACCAACTTGTATTGGTTGTTTTTGGAGGAATAACTATTAGTATGTACTCTATCATGTTGCTGCTACCAAAAACGTGCGTTAAAATCGGTCGCATGAAGGAATAAGTGTAACGCGTATCCCAAAGGGCTAAATGGATCCAAAACGTGTTTCGAGGTGTGATTGATTCCAATTGATAAATATTGTACAGCCAATTTGTCCACTCCCATGGAGGTATGCTAGGAATATTTGGAAAATCGGCTAAACTCATCTCAGCAACTATTTCATCGTCAGAGTTTTCCAAACACATCGTGATGAGACTCTTATCCCTGTTAAAAGTTTCTACTAATTTGGGTCGAATCGATAGGATAAAGCTTACACAATTTCAGCAACATCGACATCACCAAATAATTCAAATGTGAAGGGGGTTACTAATTTTAAGATACTTGTAATGTCGGCGATGTCACCTCGTCGAACATCCGATTCTGCGACGGTGCTGTCGAGTCTACTTAAGCGGAATTTAATTTCACTTCCACTAAAATCTCTCCCCGAAAGTGACATTTTGGAGGTATGACTTTTTGAAGTTTTTTATTGGCCGTTTTGATTTTGCACCAATAATTTTGCCTTTTTCCTTCCTCTCTAAATTTTGCTTTATTTTAATCCATTTGACACTTTTTATTGTAAAACTAGATTTCCTTATCTTGTAATGGGAAAAGTGGATAAGTATTACCCTCAAAATTGAATCTGTGGAAAATTTTACTAGACCTGTCGAGGGTTGATTCCAGATGAAATAAAACTCTTAATTTGTCCTTTCTCCTAAGTAGTCAATGGCAAGCCAGACCGTGGTAGTTTGCCCTCAGAAGCCTGTAGTCATCCGTTCAACAGTAGGCCCCCTTCGAATAATGCACATCACAGATGTCAGAGATATAACAATCCAAAGAGGAGTACAAGTTTTTATTAATAATCTGTGCAGTTGTGCACTGTACAAAATATTAGACTCAAATCAAATACACTATTTTATAAAATCAGGTACCTTCGATTGGGTGAGATTGGTCACGACTGATTGGTTTACTTCCAAAAGACAACATTTATAGCATCTTTTATGGAAGCAAACCAAACTCGGTTCGATGACCAATTTTACCCCGAAGAATGTTAGACAAAATCGTTTTAATCCTCAAGTCTACTAATGAGTATACTGAAATAATAAGGCAGAAGGTGTGCGTGTTGGTACAAAATTGTGCTCTCCTTTGTTCGACTTAACTACCCAATAATCTCTTCCATTTATATTTTGCTTCTTTCTGTTTTCAAAATTGAAAGGTGCTCCAAAAAGTGTATGGTAGGGTGGTGGTGGTGGAGGAAATTCGTTGCCATGTACCGACGAGCTTTTCGACGTGAGTTTTATCTTTCTTATATATTTCACCACAATTTCAATTATAAAGACGACTCCTGAGATTATAAATCCTCCAGCAACGATGTAATACGTCAGAAGTAGGTCAGTGTTTCTCAACTGGCGTTCTTTGCTGCCCAAATTCAGTGGACAAATTTTAGCGTCCGGTAGATTGTCTCCCAGTTTAAACTTCACTATCCCCGACTCCACCAAATGCTCAATACTGAAATGAAAGTAAAAGTTAAACCAGAAAATTTAGAACGCTATCAACTTACATGTCGTCAAAAAGAGAGGAATAACGAAAGTTTAGTGAATAGGCAAAAGCACGACCTACTAACAAAACCGGCCAAGTTGTTATTATAAACGTGCATCTGTTTTCCTCAGCTACTCCTTGCCTTGTTTTGGTTAAGTAATCTTGAAACATCAGGTGTTCCACGATGGGCTTCTCTCCAATATAAAGATAATCCTTTTTGTTTACGTATTCCTCCAGTATTACGTTATTTGCATCCATTACATAGTTAGGTTTCGAACCTTTAAAAGATGTGTTCAGCGCCTCTAATGGCTGAAAAAGGTTTTACAGTTTTCTTCAGTGAAAGGAAATTATACACTTACGTGATTCACTAAGAGATCAATAGCATTTCCTCTCTCTGTAACCCACGTGTAATGTTTTCCTCCGATTTCTTCTGGCTTGGTAACCGGAAGAGTAAACTTTGATAACGTTAGGAAAGCTGTTAAATTTGCAGTATAAAAAGCGGTCAAAATTGTTATAAAAATCCACCAAGTGGCAAAAAGTAACCTTGAGGAATCTGAAATTTGTTCTTGTAAAGATGAACATCATAATAATATTATACAAATACCTGTTATTGGCATAATTGTGCTTCCTTGTTTTAATAGGGCACCATAGACAAACCAAACGCAGGCTGATAAATTTGCTGAGGTGTTTTGGGTTTCTTTGCATAACTTTTGGTGTATATAAATAAGAAAGTAGATTATTGGACCAACACAAAGTAAGGATGCCAAAATGATGATCCACACGTCTAAAGTGAACGGTGCTAGTAGACCCGACCCAGTTGCTGATTCGGATGGACGTTTCATCAAAACCACCCATTCTCCGGTGTCCAAATGTGAAGAATACTGAACGGATTTCATAAATCTTGGAAGTACTGGTAGAAATGCAGCAGCTACGTCGGCTTCCTAAAAATAAAACTAGTAGAAAAAATAATTTTGGTTAGATTTTTTTTGTGGAATGGGCTCACGAGTTCAATTTATTTAATGTACAATTTTTTAAAATATAATAAATTCTTAATTCGATTTTAAGTAACTCATTTGACGTTTGCGTGTTATATAATCATCTAAATGGTACTAATGCTTTCATTTTGCTCGATACGATTTTGGAAAATGCTGAGTTTATCATAATTGAAAATTGATTAAAAATTCATAATAAAAGCTCTTATGGCTTATTTGATTTGGAAGTATAACTCTGAACATTAAGAATGAAACTTATACGGTAGTTGTTATACTGGACTTAATAATAGTAATTTATTTCTTTTTGTTCTAGACATAATATTAATGTACAATAAAATAATTCTTATCAATATTTATTGTTTATTGCTATAAGCATATTTAAATGATTCTCTGAAATCCGAAAGGAAATGATTAACCAGGATTTTCAGTTGAAAAATTAACAAGAATATCAAACGCGTCACACATTAAGGTTAATTTTAATTTAGGTTTTATCTGATATTTCCACTTAATTTCGAAAGTGCGGGCACTTAGAAGCGATGGTGTCTCCTGTAATCTAATTATTGTTCTACCGATTTTAAAAATATTTATTCAAATCAGTGAATGATTTTTATTTTGCTGAAAAATTCATAATTATTTATTGTTTGTGAAAAACTATAATTTTATTATTTAATATTTTATATTTTGTCCAATAGGTGAAAACTAATAATTTCCTTTTAATTGTGTGAGTTAACAACTTTGTTAGACAAAAAAACAGTTAAACGTTTGTCGATTTTGTATGACCTAATTATAATAAATTACCCTAAAAATATCGAAAATATTTTGCCGAAGAGTATTGAAATACAATACTAATTTATTTTATCTGCTCAAAGCCAGAATTTCCACTTTTCAAAATTAAAATCCAATTAGTTTATAATTTTGTGCTAATTTTGCACTGTTCAAAGAGACTAACTATTTGCGAATTTACTAGATAAATATTTTTTACACAATTAATTATCATCAATTGTAATTTATTTTCCGTTATCCTATCAAAAAAATTAAGACATCAAAACGTATTAATAATTTTGTGCTAATTATGTACCACATTTACGAATTTTGAGATGATGGTGGTGACAAATTTCTACATTTATGATTTTGGAGATCAAAATCACTTATATTTTGTTAAACTCTTTCTTATTTTTTTATCTCAATTTATCGTTTGAGATTTGACGATCCAATAATGGTCCTGCTGTTATTTTAAAACGAATAAACAGCTAAATTGGATACTTTAAATGAATAAATTGCGTTCTGAACACAGGGCAGGTTGAAAAGCTTTGAAAAGCAGAATTAGCACTCTTCTTGAGTTCTACTTCGACTTAATTTAAATACCAAAATTGTGTAAAATTTATAATTTGCATGACAAGGACCTGACGTAACCTTAAAGCTAATGCCCTTTATGTACAAATTCTGAAGTTTAAATAAAAATAGAAAATTTATTGTTAGTTTTTTGAATGCCTAAATTTAGTATCTATTAGAATAGGTGAATATTTTATGGAAAAAATACGATGAATTACTTTTATTTTTTTTCTTTCGACGATTTAAAAGAAGTCGATCCAAACTTTACAACTAAGTCAAAGTAAAATCGCAGTGTAATTTTCCGTATTCCCATATGAGCAGTTCACCCGACCCGTTTAGAAAATTGCAAAATTTTAATTCAGTTTCTGTCTAGGGAGTGCTTTACTTACCCTGACATTTTCGAAAATTTCCATTTGGTATATAAAGAATAAAATTAAAAGTTTTTCGCACTTTTATAACAATAATTAAAATAGGAAGTGTAATAGGAGCACGAGACACAAATTGTTCGTTGCGTGCTGGAATTTATATCCCTCTAGTTCTAGCTTCTATACCGAGCGAATTATAACTTTTATGTTATAGAAAATCATTTTAGCAATGATATTGATATGAATATACAGTAAATTTCTTTTCCACTTTGCTGAAGGCGTCAAAACTTGAGCCGCCGCCGCGCCGGCGAGGTAAACCATTAAAAAAACATTTTTTTAGAGAACTTTTACGAACTCACAAGAAAAAAGTGCACCTTAACATCATATAAAATAAGAACAACAAAAACTGTAATGTTTTTAAAGTGAAAATGTTAGAGAAGCGAATTTAGTTTGATCAGAAATGAACAGAGGAAAATTGGAAACTTACGTTTTTACTCAACATTCCCATTATTCCGGTTCTATTGTCCCCCAAAACATCTTCATCAGGTACCACGACGGTGTATTCAAATTTAAACTTTTGTTTCAAGTATCGAATAAAGTCGAAAGCGACTCCTTTTCCAACCCACGTTCCATTTTCTTTCTCCGCATAACTTAAAGGGCTGTTCTGAAAATCAAATTTTATATTATGTCAAAATAGAATTAAAATTTAGTTTACTAAATAAAAATTAACTACAAAAGAAATCAAATATTAAAAAATAAGAGTTATGTTTACCTGTAACGTGGCAATTCGCAAAGTTTGATTTGAAAGCTCCACTCCCAGTCGGAAAAGTTGAGTTTTTCTGTCTACAACCAGCTCTAGAAAAAAATTACTCGGTGCACTTTTGTGGATTTGAATTATTGTACAAATTTGCTTAAAAATTATTTATTAAAACCCTAAAGAAATTTAATGACATATTTGTATAACATTTGTTCGAGGTTTCAACATTGTTTACTTTTACGCGTGTTTTTCCACCCTGGTGATATTTTTAGTCGATTAGTTCGATATAAACCGATTTTTAAAAATACATTTTTTAAAGAATCTAAATTTAAATTATTTCTTTTATTATTGTAAAATTTGAATTTTAATATTATTTGTGGTAAATGCACCAATATTATGCAATTAAAATACTGTGACGTATTTTCACTAGAAATAGTGCGAAAAATGAAACAAATGCGAAAATATTACGTATAAATAACAGAATGAAATTTTGAACAAACTTTGACTTATTTATTTTTTAAATAAATTCATTTTTTCTTTATTTTTTAATATTTAAAATGTTCGAGTGGAAGCTGCGCACTAAATTTGAGCTCTCGAGGACATACTTTAAATTGGTTAAAAAAATGATTCAACGAAGTCCACCCAGAGACCGATTTTTACCAAGTTAAATGGAAGTTTTTAAGTAAAGGAAATCAAATAAGGGGGGGGGGGGGTATGATATATTAACTTTTTCTTTAATTATTTGCAAATGTTTACAGTTTTTTAAAGAATTTGTTTAAAATTCATAACTTCAAGATTTAGTTTCCAGAATTTGAAAATCCTATTTTCAAGATAACTGGATAACTTCAAATTAAAACTGATTTTCACAACTTTAATCCTTTTTTTTTGTTTATTTTCTGATTAAGAACAATACCAGCGTTGTATTGCACTAACACCGTTTTTCATTTTTCAAAATTCACATTTCGCTTCTTTCAAAAAATTTAATTGTAGAAAATTTAGTCCTCAACAGTTAAAATTCAAATATTTCAGCTTCTAATTAAGTTTTCATAAAAATTTTTATTAAAATTAAGTAAATGAATTCAATAAATTTTAAAATTATTGTAAAAAGTAAAGCAAAGCAAAGCCAATTTAATTATTTATTAAATACAATTTTAAATAATTTACCTATTTGATTATAAATTGTTGTACTGGCACTAGTTTCTTCAAAATCAGTTTCATTCTTGTAACATGAAGAATTGTCACATGAATTGAGAATCAAATTTTGCAATAATTTTTCCATTTATTATAGTAGTTCAAGTTCAAATTGAAAAAAAAAAGCTCATCATTAACTTTCATCAGATAAAATATGCGTTTATCCTCATTTGCATATTCTGACACGAAAGCCGATATAAAACTAAGGTCTGAAAATGTATTATAACCGTGCGCATGTTAATAATCGTCAATTCATTTCATGACAATAAAAGGAACCTCCATTAACTATGTTTACCCTCATAAACTTTTCTACACCAAGTTTGAAAATATTTAACCCATTTTAAAAGAAAATCATCCTTATAGTGGTTAAACGGAAAGTTATAATGCACTATAATAGATTACCCTTATTATAAATCCATTGTTGCTTTTTAAAAGAAAAGTTTTAATGGACGCTTAATTTCCATAAAAGTTAAGTAAACCATGCAAAATAATGGAATTTATATTAACCTAAGTAGAACATTTTGTTTTTCACTTAATACAATTATGTTTTAAATTTTTAATATAAAAACAGGTCTATGGTAGAACGCGCCAAAGGCGATTTTCTGATATATTTTAAGGTTACTTGTTCCACTTCTGCTCACTCCCAAGCTTTTAGCCTACTTGTCGAGAGCATTTTTTGGTAAATCGGTTTTGTTACCTATCCAAATGTGATCCGCTAGCAGCCTTGCTCGACTCTCGTAATCTGACGACAATATTCGGGCATAATTTAGTTTGATAACTGTTCACCAGAGAACAAGACTAATCTTTTAATTTGTATCTAAATTTATTTCCATTTGACGTATTATATGACCAAGAGCTCGTAGCCAAAAATAAATCGAAAGGTATGGATCACTAACAATTAAAATTTTGCAAAATTCATTGACCTATAAACTGTGACGTCTAACAACACGTGCATTTATTCTCACGTGCAATACGTGCAGAGAAATTTTCTGGGAAAACCTTTCTAACGATTTTAATTTTATAGTAAATTTGGAACATTGTTATAATAAAAGTTTTCCACGGAATGCACAATATAACAATGAACGTGTAATTTAAAATTTTCTGCAAAGTTGAACAACTGCTTGATTGGTTTTGATTGTTAATGGTGCATTTCTTAGCAGGAAAAATTTTACTTCAAAGTATTCTATTGTAAAGCATTTGATAATCAAAGTCCATTGACTGCTATATAACTATAATTAAAAGAAAAACAGATAATACTTAATACTTAAGTTTTCATTGATTAAACTTCTTCAGAATTGTGACGAAATGGAGATAATTTAACCCGGAAAGTATTGGCTTCGGATTTTCTTACAAATTTTGAAATAATGCATTTATCATCTCTTTCCATCTTTTAGTTAAATGTTCTTCTTTGGTTTTTGATTTCAAAAACTCTTCCAGTGCGTTTCTGATCTCATTGGTAGCCACTACTGCACAGCAGCGCTAAATTAGAGCTGTGTTATTTGATAGCGTAGGTCAGGTTTTCTGATGTACTTAAACAAACATCCCGAAGGGTCCACAAAAATTGTTTTTATATAAATCCACCGAAAAATGCACCATCCCTAACATCTCACATAGCACTAGTTAATATTTTCCTCGATGACCTCAAATGTTAAGGGTGACCATCCTTTATTTTCAGCGTTAAGAGCGCGGGAACTTACGTAATCAAACTTCCTATTTAAACAAAAACTTACCCATCCGATCCGCCATCCAGAGATGGTTCGTTACTTGTCCTATTTTTACTGGAATTTCCACAATTCCAGTTTCGTTTGCCCTTGAAAGTACAGGAAAAGAAAACCGCCTTTACCAAACAAATTAAAATAGAGCGGCAACATTAAATAACTTTTCCAATTAATTCATTGTTTTATTATTAATTCATCTATTTGTATTTTATTAATTGCGATTTTAATGATAATGCTAATGATGGTATTTTGTATTGATGGCTTAATGTTTAAATGTTTATTATTAACTTTGACGAAAAAAGTTGTGTTCAAATTAGCTGCAAAAATTAGTAAAGAAATTATGTAACATACATGAGGACTACAGGTTGACGTGGTTTCCAAACCACGAGAAGTGTAATACCAAAGGATAGTTACTATAAGAACGAGAAGTGACACTCTAGACCAGTGTTTCCCAACCTTTTTTGTGCCATGCCATATATAGATATGTTGTATGTAAAATCATCATCATACAGTCGTTTTGCTTCTTGACAGAAGCGTCGTGACCCTCACATATTGGTGGGGTGGTTACCCTTCCCCATAGTCCACATATCACTTTGGGAATTTTAGAATAGATCATTAACATCTAAGGATTCTCTTGGCGTCTTACCATATAATGTATTACTCTCTGTGGGTTGCCATTGCCTTCCGGGGGGAAAAGGTCAGAATAAAGTTCTTACTTCACTCGGATTCGAACCGGGTATTTAGCGTTCATAGTCAACTCGTAGACCAACCGACAACCTAAAATACATAATTTTAATATTCAAAAATTGAAATTCAATTCACTGTGCATTGACAGTTCGAGCAGCGACTGAGAGTCATCATACGGTTAAAATCTGGATGAGTTCATGAAATTGCTGCCCTGTGAGGCGTGGGCCCCACGTTGTGATGCACAGCTGTAGACTTTAAAATGCACTTCAGTTTTCAGCAATAAATCTTTAAGTTAAATTCCTCAGATTATATGAATAAAATTTATAAGTAGATGCTCAGCGTAATATAAGTATCTACTCATGACTGGTGCAAATCAATATTTGTACCTATACCCAATAAAGCCCCCCCCCCAATAGAGTGTAAGAACTAAAGAAATATTGTATTTATATTCCACCCAAGCAAGGTCATTCTCCACATCATCAACGAACGCCTGAAACCTTTCTTTTTACCACAGATTCCAGATGAGCAGATTGGGTTTGTAGCAGATCTTGAATGTTCGACAGATCATCGATCATCCGCTGGAGTGCGACAAGGATGCATAATCTCCCCGATACTGTTCAATATACACAGCGAATCAGTGGCGTAACTTCATATGTTAGACCTGGGAGCAAAAACTTTGACGGGCCCTCGATTGAGAGGTTTGCGGTTTAAAAACAAAATTTGGTCCCAAAATAATACAGTTTAAGGGGACCATTCCTCCCTCTGCCCCCGCCGTTATTTACGCCATTATCTATACCTCCCAAGACCCTAGATTGCACACTCATTTCTTCACATTTTAGGGTGTTTAATGGGCTTATCCACCCTAAAAAATTTAAAACTTAAGCATTATCAATATACTAAAATATCAATTAAAACATTGTTAAACCAAAACAAATTTATTCCCCTGAAATGGGAGTGAAACCGGGGGGTCTGGGGGGTATGGAAAACCCCCCAGATATACGTAAGCAACAAGCCGACTTTTTAAAATTGACAACCAAGCAAGTTTGATTCTTGAATTGTCTTCTTATTGCTTACATACCAAACGGAATATGTTATTCCCCCAAGCCCAGCTGGAGTCGCTTGGAGAGTGACAGGATCGGGATGAAGCTGAAAACCGGAGGTAGTACAATGGGCCCGAATTAGAGTCTTAAGTGCGTGTGAGTTTATCTTACTCTCTACAATAAATCCAGACCCCCAAACCCACTTGGCCCTACAATGGTTCCATGTGTCAAGTTTGAAGAGAATCATCGGTAACCATGGCAACGATATTTGGTTTTAATAATTAGATACGAGAATTGATCAAAGTCAACTAACTGGTTTTGAACAGATTGTTTGTTGCTTAATTACGGAAATAGTTACTCACAAACCCTCCAGTTCTTAAGATCAGTTTCTATTTTCCGCAAAACGCAGACCAGAAGGTCCAGGAGGAAATTTGTTGGGAATAACCCCCAGTACAGGGAAGGGTACATAACAACTCGGCACCGGCGGATCTCTCTTTTAACAGTCTCCTCATTTAAAAAAATCGTTTCCTAACACTAACCTAAGCTCGTCGGGTGGATTCCCGTTACCAAATTGTCCGTTTCCGGCTTGCACAGGTACTTTTTACTCTTGTTTAAGAATTTTTTACTTTACATTGCCTCGGGCCCCTAAGATTTTACTGGCGGTGTTCATTCGCATACCACGCACACTGGTAGTTACGCCACTGCAGCGAATACACAATGCGCAAGGTCTTTGACGATGGAAGGAAGGCGTAACAATAGGTGGAAGAAAAATTAACAACTTGAGATACCATGTGTCCAACTTGGACACATACAGAAGGACGGTGGATAGTTTTGTTTACCTATGTTCGCTTATGTTCTAGGAAAAAATGGAGGATGTGAAAATGAGAAAATGAGAGAGAAAACAAGATTGCTAAAAATTTGGAGGTACTCTTCCATATCAAAGGAGGAGAAGTATCGCCTGGCGTGCGCCCTCAGTTTTCTCATTGCAACGTACGCGGTGGAGACATGTACATTTAAAAAGGCGTACGTCAAAAAAGACGACGCGTTCTGGATGGAAGGCTTCCAAGAATACCATGACGCACACAGAACAAAGTCTCCGTTATACATAGAAGAGCTACTATCACAAAAAGACTGTCAGCAACAATTAAAAAATCAGTACTATGATATTTCGGGCACATAACGAGAAGCGGTGACTCAATGGAGAGACTTGTTGTGGAGGGCAAGGTGGAAGGAAGAAGATTTAGGAGCAGATCGCCAACCCGGTGGATGGACCAGGTGAAGAAGATTACGGGCTGTGGGCTGGCGAAGGACATAATCCCTAACGGTGAACAACGCGTTTCTATAAGGTCGCCATACTCTTTCGAGAGTGAAGGATGGAGGAGGAGGACTGATATGCTTACACATTTTTGATTTTTATTCGATCCATTTTATTCATATTGTCCAATATGTTGTATAACAATATGGCGGAGCAAACGACAATTTTAGTCAGTTATTCAGGAATTGAAACCGTACTAATTACCAATTTGCAAAATTTTACTAATTTTTTCACATAATCCTTATTTTTAACTTCCTATTGACTGGCCTAATTATTATTTCGAATCAGAATAAAGTTAAATTATTTGCACTAGCACTCAATGCTTTTAACTGCTAAGCTATTACTATCTGAATGAAACTATTAAATTAACTGTGATGGTAACATAATAATTAATGGGGTAGTTTTCACCTCCTTTGTCTAATCAATACCCTGTTTTAGATTAGGAATATTATTGTAATTTTTCATCTCCCTCCCTTCCTGCCAATTTTAAGCAACAGTAATAATTAACATTGAGTAATGTAACCAACACTAAATTACTGGTGAAAAACAGGATAATGGACAGCAATGGCGCATAAAGAATATAAATTTTCCATACAGTGGAACTTCGATGTAACGAAATTTTTATTTTTGTCTCATTTCAGTATTACAAAATTATTATTTCATATTTACGATTGGATGATGGTTGTTTTGATTTAAGGTGGAAGGGCACCTGGTCTTTTAAGGCAAACTGTCACTGGTTGACTGTATTACATGGTCAATTATTGTATTATCTGATTTTAAATGGAAGTGACTTACCATCAGATTTTGTCTTCTTGTTCTCCTTTCTCTTTGGGTAATTATGGGATAAGGCAATCGCCAATTGAGCAATATTTTTCGATAATTAAAAACTATAGGCTTAAATTTAACGTGCGGAGTTGTCCCAGAATATAAAATGGTTTATTAACCCTTTGACCTACCTGATATCCTTCGATTTCCACGCGCAAGCTATTCTGATATATTTCACACATCATGCAATTTCCATGAGCTGCCATTTATTTATGTTAATCCTACGATTTTATCGTTATTGCTGCGGTATGGTTCATAAGTTTGATAGAAAGCAGGAAAAAATAGGTACATAATTTTTAGTCCGTTTTTGAGAAATAAAATAAAAGTAAGTGACTTATTATTGATAATAATAAATATTTAAAAATATATAGCACATCATAGACATGCTTTATATGGACCACAATGAAAACTGAATAACATCCTAAATTATATTTTTGCTAAATTTTGAATTTATATTATTTTTGAATACAGAAATTGTATGTGATGATGTTTTGTCGCGTTTTGTAAAAAAACATGTCTATAACGTAAATAAAAATAAATTATATATTTTTTAATATGTTTAAACTTTATTGTTGTTATCTTATATTGATCAGTTTAAAACTATTATTTTATAATTTTCATTTAATAAATAATAAATTTACATATCAAAAGTTTAAATCGATAAATAAAATAATGTAATAAATAAAAGCAAGCATAAATAGCAAATCTGGAAATCAATTCGACCACCTACACATATCGAAACGAAGACAAGGTCAATAGAAAATATTAGAGCACTAAATGACAATAATAATTAGAAAAGCAGAAATGGAAGATTACATAAAAAAGAAAAAAGGAACTAGCAAACTAAATGAAACCAAAATATTGGAAGAAGCTGTAGATGAATTAGAAAATGATATAAAGGAGGATAGATTAAACTAATCAGACTCAAAATTTTCGGTGAATTTTTCACCGTGTTCTCTTCTCATTGCGATAAAATCGATTAATGCATAGTTAATTTCCTGCTTCGCCGAGAAAGAGTACCCGTCAGCTCATCAACATGTCTACCTGCTGGCTCCAATTAACATTACAAATGACCCAAATACTTACCTTTCTCTGGACGCAAAAGATTTGGAACTTTGGAAAATCGTTTAGTTCTGGAAATAATTAGTATGGATTCCATCCTTGAACTACAAGTTATATTTGTTTATAAATTTCGTTAGATTGTAAGATTGCTCACGCGATGATACTTTCTTAAGACAACAATAAATTCAGTCGCATATTTGCGTCCAGCAATATTACGGCAATATAATAATTTTGTTTATATAAAACTCAAAGGAAACTTTGAAATGTTCATTTAAAAATGGATGATTTGTTTGAATACTTTGTTAGATAATTGACGCTAATTCAGTGATACTTTGTTGCTTTAAATAGACTTCAGCGTCACAAAAGTGTCACCAATAATAGAAACAACAAATTAATTTAAAATTTAAAAAATCGAACGTAAAAATTGCATTATTTGATGTTATAATATCGTCATTTGCGAGTTAATCATTCGTGTGAACCGCAGTAAATGGCTGGGTGGGAAATCGATTTGCTATATAAGTGCTAATTACCTGTTTGTTACATTTTATAACAAACGAGTTGGGCAATCATCGTAAATTTAGTTTTTAAGGCGAGTCATACACCAAGATGATTTGATGTAAGATTGGAGAAAACAAAAAATTGCGTAAGGATTATTATCTTATTTTTCAATAATTAAACTTTTGTTTCAGGTCAGCTTGGGAATAGAAGATGGGGTCCTGCAGTCGTACAACTCGGATTTTGAACTACAGTTTTCCCACAATGTCCAAAACATGTCGAGATTTTCGCAAGCTGACATTGATCCCTGCACATTTCTGTACCTTCTTCGAGAAGACACCGAGAAGCTGCTTTATTGCTATCTTTTTCAAGCTTTAAAAAGCTCTGACGTAAGTACTAAACCTACAAACATCAATAAATTAGGGTTCAGAAAGAATAAACATTGTTAATTATGTTTAATAGTCGATTTAGGGAAACGATATTGATTTAATAATAACGAACTCCACTTTAACTATGCAAATATTTGATGACTGATTGATATACTGTTATTTTTTCATGATTAAGCAGGTGTCAGACCTCATGAAAATTTTAGTACCCAAAGAAGTTGTTTTACTGCTTTGGAACTTCTATTTTCGCCATCCTTGCAAATAAACGTTAAATATGCCAATCTAAAATGAATATCTTATTTAACAACCACGATGCGATCAGTTGGTTTCCACGTGTAAACATAGACCAAATGCTTTTGGAACTGCATACTCTAAATATACCTCAGGATGACGACTTGCTAATAAATAGCCGAGCTACCACTTTCCAAAAGTTGTTTTGATGTTTGTTGACATAACATTATTTTTGGAATGACAATTCTATCATTTCGATAATAATACGCTTAATCGGTAAACAATAGTTCATCCTTCGCCCTCTCCTTCGTTCCCAAGAAATCATCCTCTGATGTTTTTTTCAAAAATTTAGGAATGCAGATTAGGCAAATCCGTAAAACTCGCAGCAGCAGACACTAATCCTTTATTTAATTTTAATAGGAAAATTTTTGGATTTGTTTTTTGATATTGGGTTAAAAAATAATAGGACAAACAAAACTGCTTTTTTTTAATTTTGTGCTTAATTGAAATTTTGAATTCAATTTCTTGGGAGTGCTAGTTACTGTCCAGTCCATCAGCTTTAAAACATTTCATTAAAAAAATTGGAAAATTAAGAATTAATGAAACTGTTAGAATCTCTACATGGGTCATTAATCATTTTAGATTACCACGTCATAACTTTTATTTCATTAATGGTTTTGTTTATTTTAGCCAGGTTATTTATTTTTATGTTAGACTGCTAAAAGCATAACAATATTTGTATATCTTCAATCTTGTAACCTGGAAATTACGTCATGGTCATCTTCATCAATTTTACCCGTACCTTTTACACAATAAACATAATTTTCCGTTTTTGTACGGATTTTCAGACCCCTTTCAAATACCTATAGCAATCTGGTTGAGAACCACTGGTTTTATTAACAAATAAAATCTATAACCAGGCTTCAGAGGTCCCAAATGTTAAGGACAGCCTTTTGCTTCCAGGAAATAACTATGGAAAAATAATGGGCGCCGGGTAATTCAATATAACTAAGAAGAAAGAAGCTCTTTATCCGAATAAAGCGAAAACATCAACTTTTCTCTCACAGCCTCATTAAACGTAAAATACAAGCAGAAATTTGACAAACCTTCAATTCAAATAACTGTCCAAAGTAAAGTGACGTCAAAATATCACATTTTGGGGCTTCAATAAACTAGCAATCGGATTGCTATATTAGCAATAGTATAATGAAGACCTCGTCAAAACTTTATCAGAGTCTTTGTTTATGTTCATTAATATAAGTAACAAATCTGTAGTAAGCTAAGATACAGTATTCCCCAGATTAGAAGGTTAAAACTCGATTAACCCCCCCCCCCGGAAAATAAATCCTATGCTGTAGGTTGAGATACAAAATTTCTTGAGCCAATTCACCACAGAACAAACATCTTTGTTTTGTTAGATCAGGATTTTTCTGATCAAATTAACGTTGATTGAATCTAATGTGGTGTTTCAAACGAGTTGAGGACTGGGGGTTGGACATCATGTTCAAAAAGGGATACAAAAGGATACCTTATGCTTTGAGTACAAATTCTATTCTATAAAATGCTAAATTTGTTACCAATGACACTACACTCAAACAATATTTTGTTTATTTTGCATTTTGTGTGATTTGCGCGCGTGCAGTGGTGAACCTACAAAAGAAAAATAATTGCTGCGATATTTGAAATTGGCGCCAAAATGTTTACCTACGGACTTATTTTGAATTTGATGAAATCTTGGAGTTTTTGGTTCTGAAGGTGTGGCACCTTCGAAGAAAAATATTCTCTCGAAGCGTCCTTTCTGTGAGAACAGACGTGATTTTCGTTAGTCGAGAAAAAGTGAAGATTTTGTGTTCCCTGGGATCAAAATTTTGTTCCAGGCATTTTTTTGAGTGATTGTTCTGCGATATTCCTGTTACGGGAACTTCTAGATTTTGGTTTTAAGACCAAAGTTACAAAGATTGAGGAAAGCTGACTTATTTTTTATAAGTGTGGGCCGGCTGCAGAAATTCGTAATTTTTTAACAAATTATCGATCATCAGATTGCTAATTTGGCGGATGCTTGTTAATCCAACGACCACAATGTTGGATGAACTTAAATTTTAAAGATTTGTGAAAATTTTAAGAAAATTTTGAGGTTCAATGAAAACTTACGTAGAGAACACTCAGCGAATGATACGTGTACGATTGCACGGCACAATTAAGAATAGTCCGGTTAAATTTGGTGGTAATCCGACTAATGAGCACGAGAAGACAAAATCAGCAAACACCTGTCGTCCATGTTTTATGACGCCACCACACATACACAAAGCAAGGCTTCAATTCCAGTAGTTCCAAAACGGTTGTATTCGAACATTTTTATTGTAAAATTTGAATTTTGCTACATTTATAACACACGAACGACAATTTAGTTATCAGATCGATAGTAAATGTGATTGTAGTTCGAAACAATTTTACAGAAGTACACGAACGGCTAAGGGACAAAATTATTGTCAACAAAGCAGGATTAATACTCAACGTATTAGAAAAATTTACATTAAATCAGCACTATCTACCCGAGTTTTTAATTTGAGTTTGAACCCAGTCTTCCCTGAGAGAATATTTGTGCTCTCCACCATTTAGTGACCCGGACCTTAGTTGTTTTTATAAAAAAAAAACATTATAACTTATTTGGATAATCCAGCGTGGGGCTTGATAAACATGTTTTGATCATTATACGATATTCAAGCAGAGGGAGGGGGGGGTAAAAATAGAATTTAATTTGTTCCAAAGAGGATATTTATAAAGTCTGAATTTTGCTAAGCAGAAATATTTACAGAAACAAAAAAATTGAGTACCCATTAAATTTGTGTTTGACAATCGCGATGGCATTTCAAAAGTCTAAGAAGATCATATTTGGAGTGTGTGGGTGAATATTTTGTCGTGTCATATTTTCAGCCAAAAAAGTATTTTATGTTAATGAAGTTCATTATCCTGTAGCAAATATAAAATTGTGAACAATACAATTCTTTGAGAATTTTAAAAAATTCTTACTTTTCTGAAACATTTTACTCATATTCTCAGGAAAAAAACCAAAATTGAAATGGGATTTGTGCTGAAGTTTCAATTTCACATAAAATTGTAGCTAGGGCAGGACAGGCATTAACATTTTTGTGTCCAAAAGAGAAAGAGGCTCCAAAAAATCATCAAATTTATAAATTCTTCTGTAAATAGCAAAGCTATATAATTTTTATAAGCACAATTTTGAAGTATTTGGTCACAAGATTACTTTTTTATTACTTGTCAAATATATTAGTTGCGAGCGCCACAGGAGATTTTTTGAAAATGTTAAATTATAACTAAATTATTCTGTGCGATCATAATAATAATATAACTAAACCTCAATTTTTAATCGATAAGTTACATTGTCAATGCGACAATGATTTTGACGACAATGATTAATTTTCTTAGGAAGGTGCACTATTTTCAGTGTAATTATTTGTTTACCTTTTGCGAGTGCAATTAATTATAAAGTCGAATTCTAATTTATCGCTGGAAAATTTCTAAAAAAGTTTTTTATAAACAATCCTTTCTCTTTTATTTTCCTGCTTTCATCCCACTTAAAACCAAAAAATAACCTCAAAACACTGATTTGTTTGATTTTCTCTTGATTTTCTTTTGAACCTAACCCAACTATTGGAGTTATTTTTGGTTTACAGTAGCCATTCCGTGAATTAATTTATCTTTTATTTCTTGTGTGATAATTTCAATTTACCATCGACCCACTGCCTTCCAGTGGGTCAACTTTAAATCACCCTTATTTTTGAATGGTTTAATCAAAATAATTTTGGTTATTTTTGTGTTGAAATAAGAGTTATTAAATATTAAGGTTATAAATAATTGATTTTACAATTCCAGTGGGATAAGCCCACTAAGTTTAATATTTAACGGAGAAGGCAGCTTTTTTCTCGATTATCCTAATAGATAGCGAAATTTGGACCACAGAAATTAATTCAAAGGATATAATGATGCTCATTTACCTCAATCACTGCTTTATTTTACCTAATAAGTAATAACTATTATTCACTTTAAGAAGATACAAACCAGAATGTTAAATATATCTTTAGGTCAATAGCTCCTTTTAAATTGTATGACGTCATTTTTAAATTTGCGCATTTATTATCTAATTCCTTTTTTTGACTTTTGCAACCACTCAATGTAAACAATAACATCAACAAATTATGCAATATTTAAAAATTTTATAAACTGTGGGGCACAATGGATCAATGTATTATACACAGTGACTTTTTCTTATTTTTCAATAAAAAATAATTTTGACATACATTCTGCTTGCATACCACACTGCTGCATAACATGTAGTGGACAAAAAACTTCTCTATCTTATCAAAATTTTTTGTACTAATTAATTATGTAACTTGTATGATACAAAATAAATCATAAAATTACAAAGCTGTCCTGATTTATAATTAACAAAAAATGGAAATATGAATTATTACACGATAACGGTTCAAAGAAAGTTAACCTTGCCTTCTAAGAATAGATTAATCTGAGCCCTCATTCTAATTCGTATTTTTTGGCTCAGTTCGCAAAGTGACGCCTATCAAGTTTGAATAAACCAAATATTTATGAAATGTGGCTTTTAAGTGTTTACTTTAGTGTGTTTATTCTAAGTTTTGCTTCTGGAAGTTGGAAGCCAACCGTCTATCAAAAAATAAGGCAGACTGCTAAACTAAGTTATTTCTATTCTCTGCTGGAATCTAACAGGCCGGCTAAAATTAACCTCCAGTATGGAGAAATTACCGTCTTCGTTCCAACAAACGAAGCTTTCGAATGGTTTTCGGGAACTCACCTCGACGAAACTGTAAACTACCACATGATATGGTACGCCAGGGTAATGAAAGACATCAAAAGTGGATCCATATCAACGGTGATAGAAGAAAGTCCTCCTTTGTGGATCACACGATTAGAAGACGACATTTTCGTTAACAACGCAAAAATATTACCTGAGCTCTCGGATTACGTTTCCGAAATTAACAACAAACCCAAAAAACCTCAAATTTTGCACGTAATCGACGAAGTTTTGGATCCCATCATCAGAAGAACGTCACAAGCAATTTATAAACCGACAGCTTTTGATTTCTTATCTTACCCACAATTTTGGAATTTAGGATACAAATTTGATATGTTTAGCAGGTTTGCGCTTCTCAACCACGGAGGGTAGGCATAATAATAGAATAATTATGTTTTCATTATAGGAAAATAATTGGAAACCGTCAGGAAAGCATCTTCAAAACCGAAGGAAATTTTACCTTTTTTGTCCCGATCGATGAAGGTTTTACAGATTATCGTTTGCAAATGCTAGACGCAAATGCAATTGCCAGCCACGTAATTCCAAATCGAGTGCTTTTTACGAGACCAAGCCCAAAAGACACTCCTTTTGAGACGCTAGCAAACGACGAATCGTTTTACGTTGTTTTAATAATCTCCCAGACGGAAGGAAAACTGTACGTCAAGAGTCACACTCTAATAGGTGATTCCAATCACCCAGGGGGTGAATTAATGGCGGAAATTGTGAAACCTAACATTCCGGTTAAAAACGGAGTTGTGCACCTCATCAAAAGACCTTTGGTGGTGTTTGATCGAAGGCTAACTCTTTTCCCATACTTACCAATTACCAGCAAACTGAGTTCGGATCCAACTTTAAATTTTACCAATTCCTTGGCCAATGGAAATGGATTTGCTAGGATACTAGGTGATGAAAGACGAACGTTTACGTTTTTCATACCGAGAGACAAGGCGTGGACCAATATGGAAAATATTTTGGAAGTAAATTCCACGTTTGTGCATAATTTCATACGAAAGTACAGTAGGCAAATTCTAAGTAGGCATATAATCCTGTCTAACGTTTCTTATACGATTGAAGATTTGAGGAAAAGTGTTAACACCGATACGGCAAATATCAACTTACACACGCTTGGTGGTGCTTTAAAGATTGGAATCGGAGATCGCGATGGACAGTATCTAATATTTTGGAGAAATCAAGTGATACCTGTTTATAGAGCCAATTATTACTGTACCAACGGGATCGTTCATATCGTCGATGGATTTTTTGTCAATGAGGAAGACTTTGATGCTGAACATTCCAACGATTCTTCAGAGAGTTCAGAAACAAACCCGCTTCACTTGCTCAATATGTTGTTTCATATAACTTTATAGTGTTATTTATTTTAATTTAATAAATTATTTTAAAATTTTGGCATCTTCAATCAGATGAATCACATTTTGGCTCTGAAATGGAACGAACTACAGATTTTTAAATTTGAATCATTCGATAGAAAAGCAATTTAACAATTGAAGAAATAATCTTAAATTATCAATTAAAAAAGAGGTCTTGTTATATTACTATTTTAAAGGACTTTTCCATTATACAAAAATTAAAACAAAAATTTGTTTGGTAATTTGTTTGAGAATTGGTAATTTGAGGCTCGTTTGAATATGAATATCTTGAAAAATATTTACCGTAGAATAAAAACCTTTAGACATTTTTTGTCATAAATTTAATTTCCTATGAGATCGGTCTCTTTATGTTTTGTCAAAATTTGCACCCTTATCGAGTTATATTTGAATTCGCGAGTTAACGTTACAATATCGTAAAATAGATAATTCTAATAAAATTTTCTATAAACTTTTTGGAAACATTCAAGTTTATTAATTTCATATATCAATATCATGAAAAATTAGTCCTTTATAATGAACATTGAAATATAAGCCATAACAACGTAAGTACCTCAGGGACAAGTTAATAATGTTGTTATGATTAGATTAATTATTAATAATATCAAAAATAAGAAATATTTTACATTATTTCAAATTATATTTTTAAATAAATAAACGTTTAAAAAATATATTTGTTACAATAATTATCAGAAAATTATTGTTATGTGATAATTAAAACCAATTGTTATTTGTAAATAAAACTTTATTTATTTATTTTGCTTTTAACCTTGACGTTTTATCAATTAAGCCAGATTTATATGTAAATATAGAACAAATTCTGGATCAATTAATAATAATCTACCTTCTCCCCAGTTAATATTTCTACTCAAAAACCTAGCTCCGAGTCTATAGACTTACCGCCAACTAGCTCCAACAAATTAACATGTAAACGAGTAGAGGGGGAAATTAACACTAGATTCACAGTTAATATTTTTACAAAAAAACATAGCTCCAGATATATCTGTAAACCTAGCACTAACTAGCGTCCAAATTTCAAAGTTCTCACCATTACAGTTTTTCTACTATTAAGACTGGAATGAATGGATTAACGAACTTTCCACTGACCCTAACCTATCTACTTTTGTATTATTTTTCATTTGTTATTTTATTAATACGCTTTTCCGCACTGATCTTCCAAACCCGTTTTTTCGGCTTTGATTACGATAAAAATTAGGTCGGGAGTAGGGACAATAGAATTCTCGTTAATCTGTTCATGCGCGTCACTAGTTCTACTCATTCTAAAATACAAAGATATTAACTTTTACATTTGGTAGTTGGTGCCAAGTCTATAAATACCGAAGCTAAGTTTTTTAATAAAAATATGAACTAGGAGGGGGGGTAGCTAATGGAATCACGAAATATTAAATTTACGTTAAGAAATTCAGCGAAATCTAGCATGTGAACCAGCAATTATTATTTTTTTTTTCGAGCGATAGTGAACAATGATAAAAAAAAATTATTTGTAACTATTAAAATTTGTTTTCAAAAGTTTTTAATTGTTATTAGTTATTACTTTCCACCTATTATTAAAGTTTATTAAGTACATAATTATTATTACTTAATCAAGTTCTATTATAATGTTTTAGAAAAAAAAAAAATAGTGAAGGTTTTCTATAAATAATAAAATATTATAGAGCAATTAATTATGAAACTTTTCTAAAACTAAAATGTCAAGAATTTAATATTCGGAGATTTGCACCCTATTTGTTTTACATTAAATTAGGGGGGTTGGGGTAAGATAGTAACGTAGTTATTTGCTATCCTGGCAGAATTCAGTCTATAACTTTAACAGCTTTAATATAATAAATACCGCCAGATGGTAGCACAGGGATTGCAAACAACAGCGATAATCCGTCTTACTAATGACCCCATATTGCCCCATCTTCCCCGATTATTAGATTTAAGTTTAAGCAAAGATGTATAATCTAGAGCTAGAGTTAAAAACTCATATATCATTGGTTTTAGATAAACCGCAGTTTATCTTTCCGCTCAACAGCATTGAAATTTTAATGTCAAATTGACAAATTCAACAATAACACTCCTTTGAATTTTGCATCTGTTCGTAACGCATAAATTAAATTGGCAGGTTTGACTACTAGTTTTATATTCTATAACATATCTATCGGTAAACCAATCGGAATTGGTGGGCTTATTTATTATGATTTAAAAGTAGTTTCAGTGCGGCCTTCAGGCCGCACAATTTGGGCAATCTAGTTTAAATATATTGTACTCTATCGAAACGTCTTTTATAAATTAAAATAATATTGAATGTAATTCGGAGAAGCTTCACAAAAAGACACGACCGGCAAAGACAATCCAGTTGCACCGGCTAGTAATGACTCTTAAATGCTCAGTAAATCTTGAGCGAATACGCCGAAGGACGCCTCATTTAATTTAATAAATCTCGAGATCGCAGCAATCAAAAGGTTAATTTTGGAAAAGACAACTTTTTGCTGTTGATCCTTTTATCACACAAACCAACAGATTATTTTTATAAATTAAAATATGAGACAATTATAGGTCCCTTCAAAATTGTGTTCTACTCCTTGCATTTACAAAGGAATCAACTGTGAAAAATTCAATTACAAAAATTATAAAAGTTTATGGTGTACCTTCAATTTTTCCTGGTGTAATTTTAATATCCAAATTTATATCGCCGCAATCTTCTTTATCGGCCACAAACGAAACCTAATCTCCATGAACAGAAGTCGATCTAGATATGATAACAGTGAACTCCAGTGCGATAAAATTATCCTCAAAACAAATTGAGAGGTTAGGATCACACCTATCATGTTGGTTAGGTCACCAATAGATGATCAACCAACCATCCAAAAATATCAAAATTTCACAAATGGTTGACCAAATCTTCCATGAGGTCGCACTACCAAAATCAAAAATATCGCTCTAAAATAATCAAATAATTTCCGATATCCAGGAATAACGCAAATGATCACTTAAATACTTCTGGAATCAAGTTGGACTCCAGAAAACTCAAAAATATCGCTAATTCACAACGGAAGCAAAATAGCACGTACGTCCTTCCCAAATGGTAACCGAACTGGAACCTGCTCTTATCTTGGTGCCATTCGTCGAAAACAAAATGTTCTACTCTCTTATCTATCGCGGGGAAATTAAATTTTCACAACGTCGCACTTTCACTAAATAAATTTATTAAGGTATTGCAACAGCGAAAAAAAAGTAATCTGCTAGTGATAGCTTGTCGGAAACTCAACTTTAAACCAAAAATTCAGAACAAAATCTAAAATATTATCTAGCCTAAACGAGCTTCAATTTTTTCGTTTGAGCCTCAACCGTAGCCGTGTTATTCGCGAAATCTTGGGTGGGGTTTTTATGAATTTTGGGGTGAAATTGGTGGAATACGTTAGAGCCTCGTTAGAGCCTCTAGAAAAATCGAGCTTCCATTTGTTTCGTTTGAGCATGTCTCCAGTTTTGATATTTTGATATTTCTCGAAATTTGTTTGATTTTCTATTGAAAATAATTTTTGAACGAACAGGTACACACGAAGTATAAACGATTGAGACTATTCTCGTCTTGATCCTGTAAGTTTTTCCAAGAATCTCGTTAATCAAATGATGCCTCTCAATGTCTCTTGAAAATATCAAAAACTATCTGGGTACAAACGAAAATAAAACTTGCACAAACAGGTACAAACGAAGTACAAACGATTAAGACTATATTGGTCTTCACCGTGTAAGTTTTTCCCAAAATTTCGCTAATCCAATCATGCGCATCAATGTCCCTTGAAAATCTCAAAAACTATTTGGGTAAAAACGAAAATAATACTTGCACAAACAAGCGCAAATGAAATACAAACGATTTAGGCAATATTAAATCCGAAATTTCAAAAAAGCATGTCTCCAGCCCCCCCCCCCCAGCGAAATTTTGAAATTTCTCGAAAACTATTTGGGTACAACTCGGGGTACAAACGAAAATAATTTTTGTAGACATGCTAAAAAATCAATTGATAGTGATTTGTTTAACCAAAATGTTTAGTCTCTTAATCAAAATTTCCGCACGTCACTCCACCGATTTGATCCATTACCACTGATTACGACTTCGATAAGCCTAATTATAAAACAAACAAAAAATATGAGAATGACTAGATTGAATGGGTTGATGAAATTCCAACTGGATTATTGAAAATCTCGTTAATCCATTCATGCGCAATTCAATTAATCGCACTTGTAGCAATAACTGTTTTCAGAGCCACTATATGGATAACTGAGGAAACTTCGAGTGTTAATGTTAATGATAATATATGAAAAGGATGAAATTAATTTTTGGAAGGGCTGATTTGAATTTGAAAGAGCTCTGGGCTTATTCCAAGCAGTATCTAGATTTTGCTTTATTTTAGCCAGCTCATTATGATTTATGATTTGATTGAGAAAGCCTCAAAACAATACAAATAAAAAAATTTGTCTACAAATTTCCCCTTCGAAATCGTAGGGTGTCTGTTCTCAGTTAAAAATTTATTAATTATTTACATGCAAACTCTACGTTTATCTAAGACTGATGTTGAAAACAAATCTGAAAATAGAATCCAATCGTGAAGCCTCAGTTGTAAAATTTGCCAAGGAAATCGCTATTGTATGCAATCGAAAATTTTATAGTAATTACAGCTGGTAAACTTAATAAGGTCACTTCCAAACGCATCTTCCTAATTTTACTTTGAAGTAAAACAGGAACGTGACGTTATCGTGTGAGCAAGTGTAATTAATGTTCATGCTCGGTAATTATTTCCGGAAAATAACATACCTGTGTAAGTTGTCCTTTCATTCAACCTCGATTACATAGAACAAAAAAGCCGTTTAGTTGCGTCTACAAACTATTAGAAAAGCGTCGCTTTCCTCGGACTTGTGATTTGTGCAAAATACGGAGGAAGTGAAAAATTTTGGATTAAAAGGATGAAATTACTGAACTAGAGGAATTTCTAATCAAAGTGAGTCGATTTAAATTTTTAACGTATTTTTCTGACGATATGTAAATAAACGTAAACCTATCAAAATACAAATTAATTAATTTTGTTTTGTATGAAAATATCGAAATGATAATTTTAGAACATCGCTAACGATTTTCGTCCTCAGTATGACGAGTCGTGTTAGTAAGAAAACTCATGTGTGCCAAATTTTGTTATGATGAAAAAAATGTGTTAAAATTGCGGTGTTTTTTTTTTAAAACACAGTGTAAGGGTGGTATAGTGGTAGTGGAAGAATTGAATTTTAAAAAGTAAAAATGATTACCGTTCCGTACATTTCGTCCCAAAGTGATGCTTCATACTATAGGAAACAAGTGAGTTTAGGCACGAAAAATACAAATTTTGTAAAGAAAATCAAAAAGAAAATACATGCAGAACTTTGGCTTTCTAATCAGCGTTTTTGTTTGCAATTTTTTAAAATTTACTAACAAAGTAATTTTGAGGTCACGCTAAGAATAAACAAAGTTCGAAATTGCACGTCTCAAAGGGTTAAATAAGGTTAAACATTTGGAAATTAAAATTTTTGAGTCAATTATTGTTTAAAACACAAAGAAAGTAACGCAGTGAACATTCAACAATTGATGCGTAAGCATGGCTAACCTAAAAAATACGTAAATTTTTTTGTATGTCTGGTGCGTTTATTGGCGAACAACAGAGCGTAAAATATAGAATTGTTACGTACGAAACCGATCAAACGATCACAATTTTATTTACGATAAAAATAATATTAATTTAACCGGTTTTCCAAAAATAGAAGCGTAAACATTACAAATGCATTTTATACTAAAAGAAAAACAATTTTAGCTATAATTATGTTTGAAAATACTGAGCGGTGCTGACGAGAAATTAAGCAGTCAATTCAACCTAAATAGTGCTATAAGAAAATCAATTTACGAGGGCTGTTAGTTTCCTTTGAATAAACATTCTTTATATGTGCACCAGGAAACCGAAATTTAATGAGTTTCCGCCACGTGTTTCTTTTATATTGGAATTTTTTGGGGTAATATTGAAGGTTCCAGAAATATTAGAGAAAGAGGATAGAAAACTGACAAAAAAAAAGGAGCAATACAATAATATTAATATTACAGACAGCGGCTCGCCAACGATAGTCGACCTCGAATGTCAGTCTTATAGTTTTTCTTTTATAGGGCATAACATTTTTTTAAATTTCTACGATGTAAAAATGGTTAAGATTTCAAAAAATTTACTTAATTTTTTTTTCAGAATCCAAATTTTAATTAAAAATTTTATCCCCCCCCTCCAGTGTGATAAACTTTATTGTTAAATATTAGAGTTTTAGTTTAATGCCTTGAATGGCAAGTAACATTTACAAAAAGAAAAGTTAAATTTCAATTTTATATAGGGTGTTTTTTTAGCTGCATGAGAACTTTCAATAGGGATAACAATTGAATCAAGATTGCTATGGAAACAGTTTTTTGAAATTTGTGTTTAGCAAGGTTTGGCATTTGATAATGCATAGATTGACCATTGAACAACGCTACCAAATTCGCTTCCAACCAATTGGAAGTGGATCCATTTTTTTACCGTAAAATTTTGTTCATTGACGAGGCACATTTCTGGTTAATTGGGTATGTGAACAAACAAAATTGCCATATATGGAGTGAGACCAATCCGGGACATTATCTTGAGACTCCATTGCATCCATTAAAATTGACTGTTTGGTGTGGAATACACACCAACGGCATCATTGGTCCATATGTCTTTCGAAATGAGGAAGGAGCTACCGTTACGGTGAATGGTGTGAGATATCGACACATGCTCAATACATTTTTTTTTCCAAAACTTCAAGAGCTAAACATTGACAACTTATGGTTCCAACAGGATGGTGCTACGTGCCACACAGCCAACGAAACCATCAATTTATTGAAAGGACAATTTGGTGACAACATTATTTCAAAACGTGGTCCTATCAATTGGCCTCCAAGATCGTGTGATTTGACACCTCCAGATTATTTTCTGTGGGGGGTATGTTAAATCCATGGTTTATGCTAACAAACCAACAACTCTAGAAGCATTGGAGGCTAATATTCAGCAAGCCATTTATGAAATAAAGCCAGAAATATTGGAAAAAGTGGTCAAAAATTGGACTGAACGGATGCGCTTCGTAACCATTAGTCGTGGTGGTCACATGCCGGAAGTCATGTTCAAATCATAAATGCCATTAACTGTACTTTCATAAAAAAATTATAACCAAAACATTCCGTCAGGTTTTTAATGTTTTATTTCATTTTGAAGTTCTCATGCAGCTAAAAAAACACCCTATATAATATAAATAATTTTTTTCGTTTTACTATGTTAAATTGTGTTTTGTTGTGTTTTCCTTTCTGGAGTTAGCGTAATCAGTAGAAATTTGCGTCATTGATTTTTGAAATAATTTCTATTATTCATCCAACAAACCAATGTTTATTATTATTTGTTAGTTGCTTATAGTAAAAAGGTTTGCTTATCTTTTGATTAGATTAAATTCGAAAAATTATTATTGAAAATAAATTTAATTACAATATTAGTCATTTAAAAATGCCATTAGTAGTGACGTAGCTAAGCCCCCGTACTAAAATTAATACTTATGTGTAGGGTATGATTAATGAATGAGTGGGGGTGCTAATTCAGATTTTATGTGTCTTGAACTAACCCAAATCGCGTAACTCCGTGTATGCTTGGGGGGTATTCCATACCCCCCAAACCCCCCGGTACCAAAGATCGACATAATGAATGCTCTGTCATTGGAGTTATTACATAGCAAAAGTTCCAAGTACATAATCTAATAACATACCGTGAGGGTCGTCCACATGACGTCGCTCCCCTTATTTCATTAAAATCGAACTTTTATTATTATATATTTTTTTTACAAAATATGCAAGCACAATTTTCTTATGAATGTTAAAAACAAGATTTTGACTAACTCGGCTTCATTTAGTCACATTTTGTAACCCCCCAGGCATGGATGTTCTTTATGAATGACCCCTTGATATTAAGATCCGTGGGGGGGGGGGATTTAAGCAGGTATTTGGAAATCATAAAGTATTTATCAAAAATAAACTGAACTAAACTCTAAACATTCAGATTTAAGCAAGATTGCAGTTAAGGTAATTTATTAAATTTTTACCCCCCCCTTCAGAAGATTTTGAAGCTCCATTATTTGGAAAATTAAAGGGATAAATTAATTTATTAACTCCAATCTGAAATTTTCATATAAATTTATTGTATGAACAAAAATAAATAAAATTACTTACTTAATGTAAGGAATTCTTTAGACCCCCCCCCCCAACGTTAATATTTGTAAGATCGTCCTGCCCCACTCCCCAAAAAGATTATGGACGCTTCTAAATGATCGAATCGGATGAATTAGGTTTACAGAATTTTTTGAAAAACTTATTAGACAATAATATTTACTTTTTTAAAAAATTTAATCCTCTATTTTTTAATTTAAATTTTTTGGATTTAATTTAATTAAATAAATTAATTTTTCAAAAGCGTTTGCAAGACTAAAGTTGTACCCAGTTAAATTTACTATCCACAAAAGGGCATCAGTTTTTGTAAAAACTGTTTGTTTAATGCAGGGTTTCCAAAATAGGAAACTTCAAATTTTCAACATTTTTTATGTAATTTAATTCATAACTCGCAAGCCTTAACTTTTAGAAGAAAAAGGTTAGAATCTAACTTGTAGATAATTTGATGATCTTTAAAAAATAATTTAACCATTTACCTTAAAAACTCAATAGTTTTGGAACTATATGGCAATTTGAAAGTAAAAATTAAAAAACTGCATTAATGATGGGTTTGAATTTAGACGAAAATTTTAGTTAACGAATTATTTTCTTGGTAAAAATCAAAATTACCTACTAAAGATGTGTTTTTGTTTCTTTTGAGAATTTTGAAGGTCTAATGGAGCCAATATTGTCATAATAGTGGGGAATATAATCGCTTTTAAGAAATAAAATATCAAAAAATTGAAAAATTATGTTTCTTCTCGGAAATTAACATCAAAATTCAGTTGTTGCACGATTTGAATAATAAAACTGTTGCATTTTCTTTGCATTATTTTGATTATTATGAAATAACTTCTTGGTTAAATTCGTTTTCTGTGCCAAAATGGCGTGAAAAAGTTTGTTATTTTGAATTTATCGGGAGTAACAGTAAATGTGCGGACTTTTACTCCTAAAAGTTTTCGGTTAACTTGGAACGTCTGCAAATAGACAAAGTCTCGATACATAACAGACACCTGGCAAGTAGTCAAAAAAATGACCTAAACTTTTGTCTTATTTTGCACATTGATCATATCCTATTTGTCATTCATGATATATGGAAATCGAATACGTTGGTATCTATTGAATCTTTGGATGCCACAGTTCTAAACTGAAGTTCTGGAGTGTCCTCGATTGAAGTCTACTTTCAAAAAGTCCTCTTTTGGATAGGGATCTCAATTTAAACTTATACTTTAAATGAAGCAATCACTCCTACATGCATTGAAATAATTGAAAGCCGGCATCATAACACAATAAAAACAGTCAATCAAGACGGAAACTTTAAATTGAAAATAAATTAAACATTCTATGACGGTTGCGCAAATTGAACCGAATTGAGGAAGTCGCTGGACACAGGAAATATATACCGTGGCCCAATTTTCTTCAAAAAAAGCTGATTTAGAGGCGAAATATTTTATTCAATTATCTTATTATATCATGCATTACCGAGTATAAAATTTAACATTTTTTGTCTTCACAAACTGTAGTCCTTTGGCGGACACACCAGCAACGATTGCAATCCCTCATAAATGTGATTCCAATTTTGCAATCTTTCACAGTGCCACTGAAATAGAAAAGTAACATTAAGTACAGTACGGTTGCACCCAAATTGAAAATATGTCATTTTGATTAAGCAGTTTAAATTACCGACCAATGAAAAGTGAGCTGGAGTTTTTAATCAGTGAAAGTATAAACTTTTCTTACAAAAATTTTGATCAGGGTTTTTCTTAAAACTGAATTTTGGTTTGCGGTCTCACGATAAAATATTTAGGCAAGTTTATCATTCCCTCTAATTTTTGTCTAAACTTATGATAAAGGCACACCCACACCCGATTGATTTGATATTAGCAACGCACTTAGAAAAAATTAAGTATCTCACCATCCCATTTTGGTGCACACTAATGGTTTTCCTGCCTGGATACAGCGACATTTATTGCAGTTTTCTTTGTATATCAAAACATCAGGGTTGCACTCTAAAAATTACAAAATTATTTGTCTCAATTCGGTTAGATTCGAAAATACTCACTGAATTTTTCGCTTTCCACAATGGCTACGAATGCCAATAATCCAAAAACAATTATTATTATTACAAATTTCATCATTGTTGTTCAAAATTGTTCGTCACTTCACTTTAAAAAAACTTTTGTGTATCAAACAAGCACAACGTACTCGTCCATTAATTTATTGAATTAATAGGGGCTAAATGCCCAATTACAAAAAATTATTTAATTTAAAATATAAAATAACAATATATATAGCGTGTTCTAGAATTGATGCTACATGAAGGGAAATAAGCAAATCTTTTAAACTTTTTTTGATCAAATGGATTTACTGGATCATGGATAATTAATGTAAAGAAGTTTGATTGCGTCGCTTATGCTATTCTGTTGCCTCTCTCCCTTTCTTTTTTAATGTTCTTGTTGTGAGTGACAAAAATAGTGAGTGGGTGCAAATAATCGATTAAGACTAAATTGGGTATCCTTTATTCTCTTTGCATGGACGAATCATTATAGTATCTTTTTACAAAAATTTATTTTTGAACTGCAGTGGATGCAAATTTCTTGCCGAGGTTATGGATGGTAATTTCTCATGAACCGATGAAATGTAAATTTATAAAAGGGAAATAAACTGAAATGAAAGACTACCAAAATTCTTCACTGATCACAGAATTGATCAGCTATTGAGCAATGACTTCAAAATTTTAGTTTTACTGATGGAACTATGAATTACTTCAAGTTGTATCCTTAGTCAGTTGGTCCTATCCTCTGTGTCTCTACATTATTTTGCTCCTCAACATCTTCAAAACTTCGGGTTAACCTCTGTTTCTCTACAGACATTTATTTAACCTTTTCTTACTTCCGGTTGTCTCACCCTAATGCGTTCAAAAGCTTTCTGTTACGAACTAAATGTTTCCTATTACCCCGAGTGTTTCATATTGCCCCATTTACGGTGTAATCATGACTTTCGTGGTTTGTCGTTGCCTTCTGAAGAGAGAAGGTCAAAATAAAGTTTTACTTCGGATTCCTCACTGTTTTGCAGCACAAAATGGCGAAGCTCAGTGTACTCGCAGCCCCACAAATAATAAGAAATATTTGAAAATTTTAAGTAGCGCTCGTAAGTCAAGTGACTTGACAGTTCTTAACGGAACACATGTTTTAGCAATTTGAAGTTTCCATTCTTCATTCTAGATGACCTCGAATTAGAATAAAATTTTACGAACAATGTTAAATTAAGTGATTTATGATTGCACTTATATTAATTTATCAAACGTGTTAAAATATTATTGCATTATCAAAATTGGGTCTTTGCTTAATAAATCAAAAAACTATAATTTGGGGTTCTTTTAAATAATATTAATGTCTGTAATAACAAAAGGAGATAATGGCATACTTACCTGTAGTTTTCGAATTACTATACGAAAAAATTAATGGCTTTTGGGTCAATAAATTACTAAATAAAACTTCCATTATACTTGAACAAGGATTCAAACATTGTCCTTTGAGTGCGATTTATAAATCTGCGCTGGCGCTCGAGTTCCAGGAAATGTGGGTACAGGATGTATTAACTTTTATGACTTTAGGAAGGAAAACAGTAAAATGAATACATAACAAACGCTCTGATAAGAGAATAATTAATATATTTGATAGCTGCGTATAAAATCAAACATTTGTAAAAATATCGCTCAAGGTGGCAAACAAAATTTTCAGAAACAACACATTAATCTTCACAGTGTCCAAGGAACTCCGCGGAAACTGCCAAAATTCAAAGTTCAAATTCCCAAATTTATCAGATTAAACATTTTTGTTATGCTTCGAATTTCAAAACATAATTCTTTAATTTTTAGTCCCATTGGAGGCGTTGGTCAGCCTTTAAGACTGAAACGTCTTTAACCTCTAAATTTTTGAGTTAGTAATGAGTTACTTTGTCTACCATAATAAAGGTTTTTGTTATCTACCCTTAAAAGTTACATAATATTATTTCGGAAGTTAAGGGAACCTTTAGATTTAAAGGAATGACCAGAATCGACACATTCAAATGTTTGATTTATCGATATTTTAAGTAGGTAGCTCATTAAATACAGTTTAACGTGCACACCATTTGTAATTACTTTAATGTTAATAGCTACATTATTGCGGCATAATAAAAATCAATGTTTTATTTTAGGTTTCCGACTTGTATCAACAAATGAAGGAAAATCAAGCTACGCATCAAGTTAAATCCCTTAGTAATGCTGCAAGTTTAACATCTTTAAGTATCGACATTTCTGCAAGTTCAAGTAATTTTATTGAGGTAAGTTGACACCCCGAAAAAGTTTGGGAATCCCTGCGTTAGATGAAATACAACATAATTTGAATGTTGCCCTTGCTTATCAGTTAAAAAAAGACCATTCCCAGTTGGGTCCAGTTAGGATTTCATTAATTAGGCTAATTATTTTCAAACTGGGCGAAGTTAATGTCTATGAAGGGTGTAAAATTACCTAAATTAACTTTAATGCTTTAGTGCGTTACAATAATGCGTATTTTTCATCATTGCTGAGTGTCTGAGTGATTTTTGTAATTTATTTTTTTTCTATCTCTCTCAAGGTTTTATATATTGGAAAAATTAAAGTATGGAACAAAAAAGTTCCCGACACGTTCATAGATGATGCGTTAGAAAAATTTAAAATCCACGATGAAGAGAGGCGGTCCAAACTCCATGGATCCGTCGAAACTCTGCGAAGAGGTTCAGCCGTAAGACTTCCAATGTTTCGGTCATATTCTCGAATCTAATCCCATTTTTTCAGGACTTGAGCTTCAGTAATTCCAGCTCAACGGAAAACCTCAAATACCCAGCAAACCTCATACGCTCATCGACCATCTCATCTCTCTCGCTAAAGTCTCCCGAAATTGATAGAAAACCGCTGATAAAATCTGAAACAAACTTTTGCGTAGAAAAACAATCCCAAAATGAAAACACCCCAAACAAAGTCCAAACGACAACCGACGCGCAAGAATCTCCAGAAGAAATCTGTGATAATGTTAGTCCAAATACTCTTAGTAAAATTAAAAGGGTGAAATTTAAAACCAGAAGTCTTTCGGAGAGCAGTCAAAACTCAAACCAATCAAATCCTTATTCAAGTGATTCCGAATCGTCTTCATTAGCTAAATGTTTGATCAATTTCGATGACCACAATCGCACAATGGTCTTGCAAGTCGGAAGAATCGATTTAAGACTCATCAGTCCGGACCGAAAACTGATCTTGCTCCATAAGCAAAACAGAGACATAACGACTTGCATCCAGGTAATTTTAAAACTTATTGTGTTGTGGTACAAAAAAAAATGGCGGTCTTTTTTAAGGGATTGGTCAACAATACTCATTTTGGATTTATTTGTCGCGAGGGAAACACCATCAATACTTATATTGGTTTTGTTTTCAAGTGCGAATCGCAATCGGTTGCCAGTGAAGCTGTTGGAGGTCAGAAATTGGAAAGTTTTAGTGTCCATCAATAAAGTTATTGATTTTTTTATAGCTATCACTCAAGCGCTGACTAATGTAGAATCAAAGTTTTCCAAGGTTGGATTAACATCTTGTGAGCATTGCCCTATGGTGTGGTATCACAAATTATGTGTTGAAATTGAAAACCTCACTGATAGAAAAACCCAAGGAGCAATTTTACGCAGGTGAGCTGCACTTATGACTTTTTTTATTTTTTACCGCAAACAATTAGTTATGTTTTATTGGATGTAAAAAAATTTAATGTGTTTGCTAGTCACTTTGAATGATATGTTGTTTACGAATTACCATATCGATAGAATAATAAAATAAGCACATAATACTTTGAACTATCACATTTCTTGTATACCATAATAAATTTAATGTTTGAATTAACATCAGGTTTGAACTGGCTTACCGATATATTTCATAGTGGGCTAGCAATAATTAATTGTATCTATTGGTTGTCAGTATAAACCTGCCAAAAAACGGTTGATTCCTTAAGCCTTTTTGCACTTTTCTTTCTGACCCTAAATACGGTTTGGTGATCCTTTTTAACAAAGTCTTCTCATGGCAGATTATACTTCGGTGGTTTGCCATTGCCTGCCGAGGCAATAATGTATAGGATAGACTTAATTGCTTTATTTCGCAGTGTTTCTAATTTCACCGCTTTCTGTTAGAATTTATTGGATAAAAAATAAATTCTTAAAAATGCTGCAAAATTAGGAACACCAAATAAGACAAATCCGCTCCATTCGATTGCTGGGTTTAAAGCTGAACTAATCAGAGGTGGGCCGCAGAGAACCAATGTTAGGTTATATTTTAATTTCTATGTCACATGACTCGTTTTTTCCCATTATTCGATAAAAACTACAACTTACATACAAATACTGATTGGTTTATTTCTTTATTACTAACCTTTAAAATTAAGTGCGGTCTTTAGGCCTCACAGCATGGGTGGTTAATTCATTATATTGACTGCATCTGTTCTGCCTAGTTACTGATATTTTTTCCTTTTTTTAAAATAGTAGTTATGGGCAGGACAGGTTATGGGTCTGCGTTTTTGTAATGTAATGTAACCATGGGCGAAGGGAGAAAAGTGCTTAAAATTCTAAGATACGTCTTGTAATTTAAACATTAATTATTAATTAAGAATATTAATTAATATTCAGTTTTAAGCACATATTGGTGCTGTAATGAATGTGAAGCCTTTTTATCACTCTTCAGGAAAAAATATTAATCGATTAGGAACTTCCCGTTGCGCTATTTCTGCCCAATCAAATCCTGACTAACATAGAAGCAAATGGTTTCAAAAATGCTTTACAAAATAAAAATAACACAATCCAAAAATAAAATTGGACCTTGTATTGAAGTATTTTAGAAAATACAAAACTTGCAAATTGTCGCACGTGCTTGATAGATAGGTAAACACGAGGGAAATATTTTTTTAATTCCATCGTAAATTTTACATGCCTTGATACTACAAAAAATATTTTTTCCGAAAATCACGCATCCAAAATATTTCTAATAAAATTGAAGGCCACATCCGCGTTTTGCATCGATTTAACGCATCCAGTCAAAACAACGTCATGGTCATAATGGTATTTGACCTCACGAATCATACTGAAACAACTGATAGCTATTTAAAGATTCGAATCCAAATTACTGTTCAAATTGTTTCGTTTGATTTTTAGATTGGATCAGCTCGATGATGAAGAACAAAATACCATCCTCACAAAATTTCGAGGAGCGGAAACGGATTCCCTTCGCGAACAAAACGAATTCCTGATGATGTTGTTGCGAGCCCACTGCGAGATGAAACAAGGGCGTCACATCCACGATACTGCCGAAAATCGATCAGAATTCTTGAACCAGTACCTGGGAGGAAGCACAATTTTTACAAAGGCGAAAAGAACCCTCACAAATTCATTCGACAATTTACTAAAGCGAAAACATTCAAAAGACGACATAGCATCGTCTATAAAAGAAATGTCGCTTCCGATTTTTCAAAATCGAGTAAATATTGAAGTTTTGTAAATTTCACTTTTCAAATTTGTGTGTTAATTTAGGAAAATTCTCCAAATTCACTCAATTCTAGTTATATTGGAGATACATCGGATAGAGAGTCGGATGGATTTAGGTCGAGATCATCGACAGTTGGGTCCCAAAGCGATGCGAAAGAAACGCGCCTGTCGGTTAAGGAAAGTTTAAACAAACATTCCGTTTCTCCAGAACGAGGATTCTCAAACTCGGAGAAAAGTTTGAAGTCTCCGATAATGGACATGTAAATAAAACGAAACTGGCGTTATTCCTGCTAAATATTTCTTTTCCAGATTTTTCAAAGTAGGAAGTAGCCCAAAATACAATAATTCCGAAGACATAGCGGCGATGGATTCGGGGTCATGGAGGCAAGCGATCTTCAAACGGGTAGCAACCCCAAGCGCTGCTGAGATCGAAAAACCGAAACGAAAGCGCAGCAAGGAAGAACTTGTACAATTGTGGCAAAAGTCCATTCATCAGGCCATTTTACTGGTCCGCATGGAAAAGGAAAACGCTAGAATCAAAGGTACCAGTGCCGAATTCAAAATCTGTTAAACTATAATCAATAACCTTTACAGCAAAACAAGAAGAAACTGCGGTGAAGAGAATCAAGCTTGAATATGACGAAATGAAGTCTGGTCAACGCGAAGTTATGGAGGTGTGGGATCTCATCATCAACAAAGATGCTCGTATAAACATGAAAACAGACAACCATTTACTCCTGCAAGCAATTCGGCAAGGTGTACCCAGGGGAAAACGTGGGGACGTTTGGTATTTCTTAGCAGAGCACTACTGCGCTAAAATAGGACCGATAGACACCGCACAGTTTCCTAATTATGACGTACCATATGAAAAGCTACTCAAGCAACTCACTTCTCATCAGCACGCTATTCTTATCGATTTGGGCCGCACGTTTCCTTCGCACTCATACTACAGCAGTCCTCTAGGGCAAGGACAGTTAGCCTTGTTCAATTTATTGAAAGCGTATTCGCTGTTGGATCACGAAGTGGGTTATTGTCAAGGTTTGAGTTTTGTTGCTGGAGTTTTACTTCTTCATGTAAGTTGTGAATCGCGTATCGGAATTCGTAACCAAAAGATTGTTTTAGTTGGAAGAATCGCAAGCTTTCATTTTGTTACGGCATCTGATGTTTAGAAGAGGCTTGAGGAATCAGTACCTGCCTGATATGATGGGGTTACAGATAAAGTTGTACCAATTGTCGCGGTTATTACGTGATCAACTTCCGGATCTCTATAACCATTTTGATTTGTACGAAGTTGCTCCCACACTGTACGCTGCACCATGGTTACTGACTTTATTTGCCTCACAGTTTCCGTTAGGATTCGTATCGAGAGTTTTTGGTACGTTGAGTTTTTTTATAGTCCAAAATGTAACAAAACTGTGTTTTTAGATTTACTCTTTTTGGAAAACACCGATGTTATCTTTAGAGTTGCACTAGCGTTACTTTCGCTTCATAAGGAATCCTTACTGCTTTGCGATAGTTTTGAAGAAATAATGAATTACTTAAAAATAAAATTACCGGCAATAGATAAGACGATTTTAGAGAAAGTGATGAAGCAGGTACGTTTTGACCACTTGAAATTATCATTTGCTAAAAAAAATTTTCTAGGTTTGCACCAAAGATATCAGCAAGCAACTGAACGAATACCAAGTCGAGTATCAAGTTTTGCAAGAAGAACTGGCATCCATACAGCCCCAAGTGGAAGCCATACACAAAATTGAAGCCCAAAATAAAATGTTAACCGATCAAAACAGAGCCTTAATGGGACAGCTGGAACTGACATTGTCAAACGTCCAGCGCTTGGAGAAAAATCGTACTCTGCAGCAAGCAACGATAAACCGACTAGAAATGCAAAATCGAGGTTTTGAGGTTACGATTGCCACCTTAGGCTCCTTCGTAAATTCCTTGGTGGAAGAGAAGGTTGACATAGAAATCCCGGACGACGTGCGTAGAATTTTATCGCAAATAACCTTCAACGAAAAACAACGCAAAGGTGAACTTAAAAGTCCCCAAAATAACTTACTTAATATGTTCAGGCCAACGCAAGACAAAATGATAAAATCATTAAGCGCGGGAAAAATTACTACCAATGAACTCCAAGTACAAAATGTTGCTCATAACGTAAGGTCTCACAGCCTAACAACCAAAAACGCAAAGGAAGCGTTAGAATTGAGCATGGATAGTGAAGGCAACAAAAATAGTAAACCGTTCTTCTCGAACTCGCACACACAAATCTTGCAACAAAAATTGCATGGTCAAACTATTCTCAGCGGTTCCAAAATAGATATAATGGTTGAAGACTATATGGAAGGTGATTCTATAAAGAGTAAAAGTAACTCAGATTGTACTCAAATTGGAAAACATTTTGAGATGGACGAGAAATCCGTTAGTTTTCCATCAAATAAAAAACTTCCAAGCTATAACAATAAGGAGTCCCCTACCAATTCGATCGACAGCGGAGTTGGAACGCCATCCAGTCCCAAGGAATTAGTGGAACCACATCCCTTAAGCAATTGTGATGTACAATTTACGTTTAATGGTACAAGAGAACTTAAAAATATAAAAACTTTGCGAAACTTTGCAAGCTCAAATCCCGATATGTTGGCAAAATAATTTGTTTGATCGTTATTATTATTGTGATGATATTGTATTAAATGTTAGTCATAAGTTTAAGTTTTTATGTAGAAAGAGATAGAAATAAATAAATTTAATTATGAGATTTTTGGGATGAGAAATGGGATAAAATGTAACAGTGTTGAGACTCTCATTTTGCATTTGAAGTCTTTTTAAAGATTGCATGTCGATGGTTTGCCATTGCCTTTCGAAGGGCAGCGCCCAGAATTGTTTTAATTGTGGTACTTACTATAATTTGTCATTGTATGAGTCAGTTCCACGAAGCTTTGCAGTCGACATCTTTGTCACCCCTGTTCTATCCTATATTATTCACAATCTGCCCAACTGATTCTTTCATTAGTGAACAAGGACTCATAGGATGTATTGATATGCTTACCAATTTGATCACGTTCGCAATAAATTAATAAAGAGGAAGACATGAATAATATTGTAGCAAATAGGGAAGCCAAATAAAATTAACTGAAGTTAAGTGTTTGATTGAATTATAAGTGGAAACAACGAAAGAGAACCCGAGACAAGAGATCCTACGACAATGTTAATAATATATTTCGGCAGAATATTTTATAATTATTATTATTCTGACGAAAGACGTACCCACATCTGAAAGCTCAATAAAATTAGATAAATAATTTATTTAATTTAACTCGATATATTTTTAAATTTATCAATTAATTTATTAGTATCACGAATTAATAATCTAACAATTTAACTATAATTATTATGTAATCTATGCGATTATACATTAAATAATAAATATAAATTAACGTACTGCAATCAATCAAGGTGCATATCCCCCCATCTTGAATTTATGTTTGTACCTCCTTTGTGAAAATAGAAAAACATGTCTACAGCCCCCCCCCAAGATTTCGCGAATAACTTAGCGATATGGAGGCTCAATTGAAAAAATTGGAAATTCATTTAGGCTCGAACGTTTAACACCAATTTCACCCAAAAATTCGATTTGCAGGGTTAGCGACATGCAGCTAAATATAATTATATAAATATAATTAGATTTAGTTAAGCTATTTAGTCAGGTTTTTACAAAGTACAAACAAATAAATTAAAATATGAGTAGCTGTAAGATAATTACCACTTGTCAAGAAATGCTATTTCCACGTAAGTATCTGTCTTATAAATGATAATTATTATGATGGATGATGATAATGACCATACACAATAATAATTATTTTAATTTATTATTAATGTATTAATGCAAATTAGTTGCAATTTATAAAGTCGGAAACTAAATTCTGGAAGTTTTGATCCATAAATGTCTTCCTGATTGTGAGACCGAAAGTTAAATACATCATTTTTAATTATTATTTTTAATTCCATTGTAAGACTTAAATAATTCACAATAGATACTTTGTACAATTAACAATCAAATCTAAAAATGTAATCTATTTCAATAACGAAGGGGAAACATTACTACCAAGCACATTTGAGTATTTTGCCATTTCCACGTTGCCTGCAGTTTCTAATTTTTCATCAGTTAGTAACCGCTTGTTTCTTGATTCCTTTATCGATTCTATAATGAAATTTATTTGCATTTGTCATACATAATAGTAACTAAACTTACCATTAAATGGAGTATACTTATCGGAAAAAATACTTTCCATATTATAGCCTACGTAACCAATTACGGCAGCAAAAGGTAAAGTTATATAGGGAGCATAGACACGCAGAAGTCGAACTGCAGCAACTTGCCACATCTGTAACAGTTTTACATGAAATAAACAATAATTATTTACTATTTTCCTAGGTTTTAAATAATATATTTTTCTTTGCTTCGAAGATTTTATAGATATTTACAAAAACTTAACGGGATCTGATAGATAACATTAAAATGAAGTATTTATGCTATAGAAGAACGTGAAATTCAAACAATTTAGAAAGCGACGACGGTAAGCATTTTAATGCACAATTCTAGAAAGCTCCAGGTCACCTCGACGTATAACAGACCCCGAAACCCGTTACCTGCAGAAGACATCAAGAAGATTCTTCACGGCTCCGGTCCTAAGATCATCACAGGTGACCTCAATGCCAAACATACGACGTGGAACTCGAGAGTCGAGAACAGTAAAGATAAAGGTCTTTTCAGGTTATCCCGACAAGACTTTGTGGTGGCGGCACTGGACGCATTGCCACTTGGGTGAAGGCCAACATGTCTATAGCACCCCCCCCCCAAGTTTTCACGAATCATTAAAGAGACTAAACACATATTTTAGCCGCTGTTAACCTCTTGGTGAAAACATACAGACAAACAAAGCTTCGAAAACTAGGAGAGCCGACAGTGGCAATCAGTGCCCATAGGCTGGATAGTCGAAAAGTTGTTAATCCAACTTGAAGGCCTTACACACACTTGAAAAGGAAACGCTGTGACCTACAAAGTTATAATTTTACAATAATGAATTGTGGTGTAATAATCATTACCACCTGACAATCACCTGCAAATTAACAACTTAAAATTTTCACATTAAGATTACCCAATTCTTTAACCACCACTCAATTAAAATACTAAACCCTTAACAATTAAAGCAAAACTTACCTTAAAAGTTAAAATTTGTTAAAATCAAAAGCACCGCAATGTTAAAAATTTGGAGGTTATTTGCAAGTACAAACGAACTAATTTCCCTAATTTCTAACCTTCAAAAAATGAATTTCAGTAGAATTTTAAGTGCCCGAAATTTAAATCGAATATTAAAAGAGAAATATAGTTACAAGGTGCTGAATTACAACCACTTAAGTAGCGGACAAATCAGCCTATCCAAACAGTTAAGCAGCAAAATAAAATTCAGCGGTCCAATAACTGTTGCGGAGTACATGAAAGAAGTGCTGATAAACCCTGCTTGTGGTTATTACATGCATAACGACGTTTTTGGAGAATCAGGAGACTTCATAACGTCACCCGAATTGGGACAATTATTTGGTGAGTTGATAGCGATTTGGTTTTTAAATGAGTGGTCGAAAGCGGGCTCTCCGAAGCCTATACAGCTCATCGAGCTGGGACCAGGACGTGGCAGTCTGTGTCAAGATATCTTGCGGGTTTTTAAGCATTTTAAGTTGACGGATAAAGCCAGCGTGCATTTGGTTGAAGTAAGTCCACATTTGAGTGATTTGCAAGCGAGACGACTTTGTGCGATTGAAAAAACAGGTGAGAATGAAAAAAAGGACGACACTTTAGCGTATAATAAGTGCGTGTCAAGTTTCGGTGCCTCTGTTTCATGGTACAAACATTTGGATGATGTACCAAAGGCGTTTTCGTTGATCGTTGCACATGAGTTTTTCGATGCTTTGCCTGTTCATAAGTTTCAGAAAACTGAGAATGGTTACCGAGAAATTCTGGTTGATGTGGATCCGAAAGACGATACAAAGTTTTGTTTTGTTTTGTCGAGAGAAGAAACCATTACGGGGAAGTTGTTTATTAAATCTGATGAAGCGAGGCCGCATGTTGAAGTCTCACCGGAGAGTTTGGCTTTGATGCAGAAGATTGGTATGCGAGTGGAGTGTGATGGAGGTATAGGACTCATTGCTGATTATGGACATGAAGGTACGGGTACCGATACATTCAGGGCATTCAAGAAGCATGAACAGCAAGATCCTTTGGTGGAACCTGGGACTGCAGACCTTACAGCAGATGTTGACTTCTCGGCTTTAAAGAAGGTAATAAGTTTTTAAAATAACTTCTACAGTAATATTTTTACTACTTTGAAGGCAGCTACAGAGAAGAATCACATTTTAGCATACGGACCCATATCTCAAAGGGATTTCTTACTAAACATGGGAATTGAACACCGATTGGAAATGTTAAAAAAGAATGCAAATGAGATCCAAGTGAAAGGGCTGGATTACACTTACAATTTAATGACGGATCCAGATAAAATGGGGACCAGATTTAAATTTATGGCGTTGTTACCAAAGGTGCTTGAGAAGATTCTAGCAAGATATCCTCCTGCAGGTTTCAAATAATATTTAAGTTTATTGAAGTGGGTTTTGTGGCGTTACAAGAAGGTAAATATTTCCAGGGTTATATTTTAATCTATATCAAATGCTTCAACAAAAAAAATAATTAAGTGGTTGCTTGAATATTTTTTTATAGTTCCATATTTATAGGATAATTCTGTAAGAGTGGTGATTTAGCAGCCTGTGGCCTCACATTTTTTTGTTTAGAATTTATTCACTATTTTGGTAGTATTCACAAATTTAACACTTAACCAACTTACCCAAGTTTTAAATATTTTAAACAAAATTTTTATTGACCCCCCCTCAATGTGATTATAATTTTTTCCACTATTTTTGCAGTATTCACAGATTTAATATTATTTAATTTACATAGTTTCAAAAATTCTAGACAAAATGTAACAATTTAACCCCCTCAAAAACTACCCCTCCGTTTGTTTAGAATTTTTTCACTAGTTTTGCAGTATTCACAGATTTAATATTACTAAATTTATATAGTTTCAAAAATTCTAGACAAAATGTAACAATTTAATCCCCTCAAAAACTACCCCTCCGTTTGTTAAGAATTTTTTCACTATTTTTGTAGTATTCACAGATTTAGTATTACTAAATTTACATAGCTTCAAATATTCTAGACAAAATGTTACAATTTAACCCCCTCAATAACTACCCCTCCTTTTGTTAAAAATTTTTTCACTATTTTTGCAGTATTCGCAAGTTTAACAGCAATACATTTACAAAATTTTAAATAAATATTTTTCACACTTTTTCTTTAACTCATTCCTCCTTATGGGGTTTCTTTATAGCAGTGATTCTCAACCACTGTGCCGCGAAATTCTAAAAAGTGTGCCGCCAAATTTTAGATATTATAATTATGTTAATATTAGCAAATATTTACGCAGTGTGTTATAAGTAAGTAAATAATTTTTAAACTTATCTTTTTTTTTGTGTGCCGCCAAATTTTGAAATCGTTAAAAGTGTGCCGCAACAAAAAAAAGGTTGAGAATCACTGCTTTATAGCATAACCTCTTAATTCTTTTAGGTTGGTAACTAGAGTTTCCTATATAAAGGCAACGTTTATGTGTTTTCTATTGTAACTTTGTGGAATCCTGAAGAAGAAGAGGTTTATCCCTTCGAAACAATATTGTAGAAATATTTTGATTTTTAATAAAAATTTTTAATTTTTAATTTGCACGAGCAATTAAGCCGATATTCCTATATCAACAATGAAATTTTAATCTCAAATAAATATTTTATTATTTTACTCCCCCCCTCTCAAAAATCACCTGTTTTCCTTTAGAATTTTGTCACTATTTTTTTAGTGCTCACAAGTATAACAGTAATATTTTACTGTTTATTTAATTTTTAATTTTTTGTCAGTCGTTTTGCAATATTCCCTGATTTAACATTAATTTCACTTTTAATTTCAAAAATTCTAAACAAAATGTTATAATTTAACCCACTCTAAAACTATCCCTTTTCCATTTAGAAGTTTTTCTAACTTTTGCAGTGTTAAAAAATTTAATACATTCAAAACTCTCTAAATCGACCTCCCTTTAATTCGAAATATTCTCTAAATTGAATTATTTATTTGACACGTCCAACTAACTTACAATCCATTTCTTACTCTCTAATTCGAACTCCCCCTAATTCGAACAAATATTAATACATTATGAGAATCCGATTTAGAGAGTTTTGACTGTACTAATATTTTATTTACAAATTTTTAAAATTTTAAACAAAACTTTTGTTGTTTTACTTCTCAAAAATCACCACTAACGCAGTGGTTTCCAAACTTTATGTTACTATGCCCCCTATTGAAAGAAAATCTAATGTTAGCGCAGGAGGAGCAGAGGAGTCCACGGACCTCTTAAAATAAAATGAACTGTTATTCAATGAAAAGAAAAGGGTGGCCACCAATTTAAATTGCTCATTAGAAATAATACGGTTAACTTACGGCTAAAATGTGAAATGCACTAATTTTAGTACTAACAATATACTATTAAATTTCCCAAAACAGCACCACAAATGGTGCCGCACATTTTTGAATTCACAGTCGCAAGGAATAGCAGTCCATCTTTGTTTAACAGGTCCGTGACCTCCCTTTATTTAAAAAAAATAATACACACGTTTTTAAACGGTAAAAAATGCATTAATACAATATTAATAAAATAAAACCTTCTTTTTTTCAATATCAAAATTTCGCACCTCCATTTGCATCAGTTCGCAGTTTCCCAGGGAAGCGAGCCTCCCACTGCCTTAATTGGCTTTTCACTTTTATTATTTTCTTTAAAATTTAAATCTTATCTCATATTTTTAATTGGTAGTATCATAATTCTCCACAAATAATATTTGTAATCATACCAATAAAATCCCAGATCTGTCTGTCTGTAAGTAACACAAAAATGTATTAGCTATACTTCAATTTAAAAAAGACATGCAGGTTATGATCAATTATTACGAATGCGAATCAATTATTTTAGGACATTGTCATGTCAGATTTGCACCGTAACAAAACAAAATGTGTAATTCGGGGTTGTCCATGTCGGGGAGGGAAGGAGGAGGTGTAAGCGTGACTAAAGGCCACTTGATACGAGCACATATTTGTTATTAAATTTTTTGTTTTATACGTGAAACAATTTGTTGACTTTGTGCTCGAGTCAATTAGCCTTTAATGTGAGCAGTGGGTTATCCAAATCTGACATACGCATAAAAATCCCATTTTAAATCAAAAATTCTTGATTCTTTAATTCCAGTTTTAATTAGACAAAACAATTAATGAATAGTTTTTGTCAAGTTGGATCTTAGAGAAATAAGAGGAGGAGAAATAAAACTGATTTGTGACCATTGCACATTCTTCGGGGGGGGGGGTCGCACTTTCTGCTCCTCGCTTAACATAACTCGGCTTTCGGTCTCACACTGTGCAAGGTACATAATAAACATAAAGATGTCGTAGAAAATTTAATTGTACATATAAAACAAAACAAAAAATTCTTTGGGGGGGGGAGTACCATTTTTGTGCTCTGGCTCCAATAATACGACTTTCATTTAAATCTTACTCTACTTCATATTTTCAACGGTTGATTCTACATTTTCTCTTTGTACCTCAAAATTTCATATTCAAGATGCCATTTGGAGTTCTATTTTTTCTCAAGGTTTGTTCCAACTAGCCGAGAAATCGTACAATGTACTGTCATGCTCATGCGCAATAAGTAAAAATCATGCAGAATAGATCAAAATAGTTCGAACTCGTGACGGTTTCTCGGCTGGTTGGAACAAATCTAATCTGTTATTCGTTTGAAACCAATTACCATATCCTTCCTCGCTTTGCTGACCATAAAGCCAGTTCCCAACCTTCTGTCACTTCCTCCACTTTTGAAAACAGTATAATCCTGTATGTTTATATGGCATTATCCTTCTGTTTTGTCTCTTGTAACTTCAAAATATCTACTTTATACTTTTTCAATACTTTTATTAACCCTCCGTTAGGCGCGTGATTTACGCTTGTAGACCAGCCCTGTTTCAGAACTAATAAAACCAATAATTTACCACTTTAAAAGTTCTATGATCGTAGACAACACATTTCAAAAAAATAAATAAATGTAATCTCGAACTATTACTACCAAACTAAATTTTTAAAAAATGGTCAAGCAATCAAAGTTGAACCATTTGAAATGGGATTAGCTCTGAAGTTTTAATTTATGCTAAACATTTTTCAATTTTTTTAGAACTGGAGAAGAAATTGTGGACATCAAAGAATTTATTACGTGGCTTTTGAAAAGTCGAGTGTTGTTTTGTTTACCATGAGAATAAATTATAAGCTGTTATAATTTCTAACTAATAAAATTTGAATTAAAAAATAATTTTTTTTATTAAAAGCTTTTATTTAACTTGGTGTGAGCGTTGTCCGTCGCGTCGTCCGTGTGGGTGGACTTTTTTGAAGCCAATTTTAACCGACTTTTCGAAGACCCAGAGAGTTGAAATTTGGTACACCGCTTTCACTTACGGCGAATTTTCATATTTTAATTTTGTTTTTCTAAAATTTTGGAAAATAAGCCAAAAATCGGGAATAAAACTGAAAATAATAAAGCGCATTGAACGGTTTTACCATACAGGGTGGAAATCAGTAACATTTCTAAATCGCATTCTTAGTGAACGCATTCAGGGTGCAGTTCTTTGTTTTAATGATGTAACGAAAAAAAAATCGGTTTCTGAGAGAAAATTATGAAATGTTATTGAATTGACTGACAAACTTATTTCTAAAATATAACAATTAGTATTTAAATTAAAAGTAAAGGTACTAAAATAATTAAACATTTAATTCTATTTCACAACATTGATCGTGAAGCGATGATACATGAACTTTTATGTGAGCAAACTTAAAAAGTAATAATGGTTCTTTACACGAACCGCATAATTTCCATCTTGCTTGGTTTGATACAGTTGGAACAGATTGGCGCCTAACGATTGCTTTTCTTTTAGAAGATATCTGTGGTTCAGGAGGTGGTTCAATCACATCTTCTCTTTCATGACCTGTATTGATTTCTCTTCCTGCTAAATCATTCGCTTCTAACTCCTTTCTCCTTGCCTGGAAGGCAGTTTGTTGAGCGTAATATTCTCGTAGTTTATTTTCTTTACCATTTTGGAAACGAAAGAAATTCTCTATCCCTTTAAAGGCCAATTTACCGATGTCTTTATATGCGTGGACAATATTTTCCTCATTTTCTAAAAGCGATTGGTCGGATGTTAGGGATGTCTCTTTGTCAATATAATCAATATAGTCGTCCAATTCTTGTTCCTCATCTGTTCTTTCTTTTTTGATGTACCGGTTTAAATCGTAATCTTCGTTGATTAATATACTCCCAAGATCTATTTTGGTCATTTCAAAATATGTGGCATCTATTAGATGTTTTGTGTTGAGCAATTTTATTTTTAAATTAGCTGCTTCCTTTGCAGTTCGTTCGCATACCTCGCAAATTATGGAGTCCTCTGCAGCCATTAGGTCTTTATACTAAATTTACAAGATGTTGACATTATTGTAAAATATAAAATTAATTGAAAAGGTTTGAACTCACCATCAATGAGGAAAAAACTTTCACGCATTTTCTTAAACAATCTGAATTTTCATCGTTGAAGTACTTCATGGTATTGTCATCCCAAGACGAAAAATACTCATTGCATGTAAAACAATTCATTTTTCTACTGAAAAGAAAAACTTCAATGACATGCATTTTTTGTTTAAAGTTTAAGTAATTCTCAACGATTTAATAAATTACGTGGAAGATTAAAAATGTTAGTTAATTTCAAAGAAAAATGTTAATAAAATTTTTTTATTTATATGCAAGATGGTTTTAAAATATAAGGGAATTACCTGATACTTTAACAATAATTATCACCCACGAGCGTACAATTTACACGTCAAGATGTCAGCTTTTACCGGAAGCTGCACTTGTAGCGATTGCCGCGCCGCCTGATATTGGCGCGGTACATTTAAATTGTATATTATAAAACAAAAGTATGTTCTACTGTTACAAAAACATAAAAATGTTGTGTTTCACTTTTAGAAAATTTCAGAATTTGAATATTGAATTTAAAGTTGTAAGTAATTTTCCGGAAGGACATAATAGTACGGTAAAATGGGGTTAGGTTGACCGATTTTCAACTTGGGAGTGCAGAAAATTACATAATAAAATTGTCAATACGATCAAATCAATAATAATAAAGTAAATTATATTTATAAATTACAATAAATTAGTCCTTGTTTAGATATTTCCGTTAAAATTTTAATGCTTTTCTTTGATTTCCATAACAATATTAATTGCTCAGAACAATAATTATACAAATTTGTCTCTTTTTTTTTCACTTATTAGAATAAATGCTGAGACACGTATATAAATCCCTTTATTTTCGAATAAAATCAAAATTAGTGACTCGTCAGATATAGGTTCCCCTTGTATATTTAAAAATAATTGATGAACATTCACGTAATTACTTTTATATTATTTCAATATAAGTTGTGACTCTGTTGAATAGCTTCTATAATATAAGAGCGCCATCGACTTGATTTTATTGATCGATAGCTTTACATCGAATTTTTCTAAAATTGCTTTGAATTTGTGCAGGAGACACTGCAAATCCTCCTCCTCCAATTTTCCACTGACATATACATTTTATGGCTGTATTTCCCAATTTATACTATCTGCCCATGTAATAACATTTATGACTGTTTTGCCATCAATATAGCAATCCCAAAAATAATGTAGAGCTGATGAGACTATTTTCCTGTTTTATTCCAGAGGATACCAAAACTTTCTTTTTCGATTAATTTTCAATTTGGTTTTTATTTCGGTCATGCAATTCGTGTTCATTTCAGTATTAATTCTGGCTATGTTGTGGTGAATGTGGTTTGTTCTCTTTTATAATATGTTCCCTTAAATTACCCCGGTCAAATGCTTGTGTTAAATCAATAAAACACAGATACGCTGGTTTATCATACTCGACAAGCCTTTACTACTATTAGTTTACGCAGTATGCAAATTTCGTCGATCGTAGACCTATTCTAGCGAAAACCATGTTTCTCCTCACTTCTTATAATATATTCCTACATGGATCGTTATTTCATGAGATAATTTTCGTCAATAACTTTGAAATATTACTTAATACAAGAGGAACATAACACTAAGCTGCCCATCTGTCAATTTCGGAGAAAGAAAATCACATTTAAACTTTTTATTTAGGTGGAAATGCCGCGCATGAATGGATCAACGAGATCTCCAAATGAAATTGGAAATTTAGGGGAAATTTTGTAACAATTTTTGTCAGTTCAACTTTTGAAACTTCAAAAACAGGTAATGAAATTTTGAAAAATTTATTAAACTTTATTTCGAAAAAGTCATCGATTGGTTTTTGAGAAATCGAACTACAAATATTTTGTAATTGTCTGCCATTTTGAATGGTTAGAGATGTAATAAAACTTGATGAATATTATTTTTAGAGATTTTTCTGCATATTTTTAGTTTTTTCCTAACTCAAAAAATAAGGAAAATAAATAAAAAAAATACAAAATTAAATAAATCAGCCCTAGCGAAAGACCTAAATGCCATTTTGAAAAATGGAACTGACAAAAATTATGTATGTACCTTGTATGTACCTACCTATTTACTTTAGTCCAGCGCTTCTCAACCTTTTTACGACGCGACCCCCAAATGTTCTTGCTTACCCTAAAATAGACCCCCTAAAATAGATCTGCGACCCCCAGGTTGAGAATCGCTGCTTTAGTCGACCCTGGTCGACCCACATTCGGTTTTTTGAATTTACAAAGTTTCAAACGCCAGGGAAAATTTTCAATTTTTACCATGAAAAAATCGAAAAAATCAATAGAATTTGTTTTGGAAAATTGATTAAAATTGCAAACCAAAATTGACTCAGTGCTGAGTATCTTTTTAGAATGGTGGCAATTCAGTTGGACCTTGTATTAAAATAATATGTTGAAATCTAATAATAATTTATATAATAACTACATAATAACAGTTTACCATAATTAAATGAAATAAACTTTTTCCATATTTTATAAATTTCTTAATATTCTTTTCAAATTTGTCGGCTTTCTCTTACGGACGTTATCGCATGACCTTCCAATACACGAAATTATTTTACATGTAATTTACAAGTTAGCTACTTTTCCAAAAACTCTCAAAATTTCTTCTTTTTATTAACTACTGCCAAGAAAAAAATAAAACTCTTTTCTCACAAACTTTCTTTAATTTTCGCACGAAATAAAACTCTGCGACCTTGCCATTTTGTCCCCCTTCTTAAATTATTCCACCCCCTATCTCCTCTATTAAACCAGAGGCGTTACACAAATTTTTCAACCTTGCAAAATAATACAAAATTAAAATTTCTAAACAAAATTCTGGCAGCAAATCCAACAGCTTCTTCATTCCAAAAATAATACGACAATATTATTATTAATTATGCGGAATATAGCTGGGCTTGGTTTGATCGAACCATTTTAGAACCTTGGCAGTCACACCCCTGATTCTAATAATTTTATTACATAATTTGATTACACAGTCGAGCCCCTCTTATCCGACAAACGAAAATAAAATTCTGGACATCAGATAAGGAAGAATTTCGTAATCATTAACCCTCTGAACGAATAAACGTATAAATTAGGTGATACTAATGTGGGATTCTACCCTGATATACCAGTTACTTCCCTGCTAAAGTCATGGGATAGTCACATCCGAACATCACGATCTCTCACCAAGTGAGGCCGTAGGTCGAACGACTACATTCGATATTATTTGTTTGGTTTGCAAACAATAGTTTTCGAGATATCTAAAATTTAACGAGCGTCGTAGTCATAATAATTTTATTTTTACACAATAGTATGAAATTCAGCACCATACTAAGGTCTATTTCCCCAGCCTTCCCCCCATTTTGATTTTTTGATCAATTTTTATGTCATCGTTTGTGCAAACAATTTTTTCGTTTGTGCAATCACAGTTTGCGAATTATTTAACAAATAAGTTTTGGGGGCTGGGGAAATTCCAGCCCCCCATTTCGATTTTTGTATAAAATTTTATGTTAATCGTTTGTGCAAACATTTTTGTTTCGTTCGTGCAATCACCGTTGGCGAAATATTTTGAATATAAATGGGGGGGGGGAGAAAGATTCCAGCCCCCCCCCCCCTCATCGCGAATTTTAACTCAAAATTGGTGTCAATCGTTTGTGCATTTATTATTTTCGTTTGTGCGAAATATCTTCAATTGAAAAGCCGACGACCATTTCTCCGCCCCCCCCCCCCCAATTTCGAGTTTTGGATCAATTTTTGTGTCATTCGTTTGTGCATAATTTATGCAATCATTTGTTTGTTTGTGCATTCACCGTTCGCGAATTGTTTAACAAATAAATAATATTTGTAAATCTCCGAGCAACAGTCGCCGTGGTGTCTTAAGTTAGCTTAACTTGAAAATAAAATTCGTATTAGGTATGGTGTCAAATGTACAAGTATTGGGAAAGTGCAATTTCGATTGTGAATATTTTTTACACCTTTAAGATCTAAAAAGGTACCATTTTTTAATTATCCTATGAGCCTATGACAAGACATTTTCTCAGGTGCGGCCCCAGCAAGATTTTCAGATAGTGCGAAATCTCATTTCCCCCCCCCTCCTGAAGAGACTAAGAGTAAACTGTACATAGAGACTAAACGTAATATACATTTCTACATTAACCTTTGATTAGTGACGTGACACATTCATACATACATTTCAATGGGGAACATTGCCTCGGAGGCGCCGACGTCACTAATTAATGGTTAATAATAACTCAAACCTCCGAAAGATTAGAATAATAGTGGTTTAGATGAGATACAATAACAGTAAAAATAAACAATATTTGTTTGAAATTTGCAAAGGCGATTTGAATTTCAGTAATCCCCCCGCCCCCGCCTACTTCTAGGCCTAATTGTTATAATTTTTATAAGCAAAATAAGCTAAGAGACGGTCGGAGCATAGTGGTCAGGCGAGTTGACTATGAACGCTAAATACCTGGTTCGAATCCGAGTGAAGTAAGAACTTTATTCTGGCCGTCTCTCTGGTCCTCCAGGTTGGGGGTTCTTTCGTCGGGTTGGCTCACCGTCGTAGGTAAAAAATACAATGCCATGAAAACCATTTGATATTAAAAAGTTTATATTATAATGGTCAGCAAAGACCCATCAGGGTTGTAGCGCTGCACGATAGATAGAAAATAAGCTAGAGGGCTTCACCACCCTAGAAAATAGAAAAAGGACTTAAAAAATTAGTATTTTGTAGATTTAAATTCTGAAAAATAATTTACTGGTTGCCTGGAGGGTATCTACTTTTAAAAGTAAATAATTGGTAAACCGGGGGGTCTGGGGGGTATGAGTCGTAAGTGAGCTAAATTATGTTTTCTCAAAAATTAAATTTGTTTTTATCAATTTTGAAAAGTCATCTCATTTCACCTTATGCTGAAACTCTTCGTATTTTAGGGGCTCTAGTCATTCCAGTCGCGGGCCGTTTCGTGACAAACAAAATTTCCGCGGGCCGCACGAGTGACTTTTTTGTTAACCCATCTCCATTTTTGAACGAAATATATATCCTAAAATATACAATATTTACAGAAATATATTTTTATACAAATAATCACCGAAGTTCTCTGGTCCTCCAGGTTGGGGGGTTCTACGTCGGGCTTGCTCCTCGTCTAGGTAAAAAATGTAAAAATGCTAACAAACCAAACACCAATTCGCAAAAGGTTGGTAGTTGGGTTCGGATAACGTTGTAATGCGTTTCAAAAACCGATCATATCACAAAAAAGAAATCACCGAAGTTCATTCGGGCCGCAAAAATATACGTGGCGGGCCGCCAGTTTGACACCCCTGATCTACAGGGCTTTAGCCACTCTAGAAAATAGACTTAAATTTAAAAATGAGATAAAGTTAAGTATTATGTAGTTTATGTTCCTAAGAAATCTTCCTCTAATCTGGATGATACTTTTAAAAATAAACATTTGGAAAACTGGGGGTATGGGGGGTACGGAAAGTAATTCATTGTTGGACAAGGTGAAAAGATTATTTTTCGCAGAGTGGACAAAAAGGTTATAATAAGACTATCATTATTTTTTTAGTTTCATGCAACAAAAACTAATATTTAATTTAAATATCCCACGTCGATGTGGTTAAAAAAATCAAAGATCAAAAGTTCACTTCTTACAATAGAATATTTTCTGCTTCCGTTGTTGAATGAAAATTGTCAAATTTGGTTTAACGATGTTTTTTTTATAATATTGTATAAATAAATATTTAACATTAAAAAAATTCTTGGTTCGAACCGCTTGCCACAAATTTTAGACAGTTTTTGAAAAAATATAACAATTTGTAAAAATTAATGAAAGAATTTAAAAAAATTAGCTGCTAAATCAATTTTTTGTTTCTGGCATTAAAAAATATAATAAGCAAAATGCAAATATTGACTGACCAAGGGTGAAAATTTCGACAGAATGTCAAGAGATTGATTTTATATAGGAAACCAAATTTCCTACAAAATGAAGTTTAATTATTTTTTGTGCCATCGATAATTTTCGAGCGACCTAGTGAAAATGAATTTATTTTTCAACACTAGCATGAGATTACTAATTATTTGCTTAACATTTTTCTGGTTACGCCATAAATGTTTTTGTATAATCAACTAAAACGTTGATTGTGCTAGGAATTAAAAATAAATTTCAAAAGCTTTGCACTTTTCGTGCCTCTTCTTACATCTCAACTATAGAAGATAAGCAAATTATGTCCATCAGCTATTCTATTAGAACGGATGCGATACATCCGTGCAATGTATCTGTTATCTGCTTTGTAATAATTACTTTATCATTAACAATAAAACTATGAGGACGAACGAAGCGCAACGTATTCAGATTTTTTATAATAAAGTAGGTAACCGATATACTAATTCAATTTATGGATAACCATTTTAATAAAAGTCAATACTTGTTAACGGCTAAGCATAAACTTAACGCCAACTACTTTAAGTATAATCATGGACTTTTTTGTAGGAAACTTAATTTTTTTTATGAAATGAAAAATTTAAAAAGCAAATTTGATGACCCTAATCAACCGCAATGTGATGTCAAAAAGCAGCGTTAAATAAAATATTTATTGTATATAAAAAAAGTACAAAAAAATCAATAAAATTACAACAATATAAGTAGGTACTTCAAAATCAATAGAGTAACAATTTTAAATCACAAAAGTATATTAAATAAGCATTTTTAAAATCAAAATAAATAAAATTTTCATTGGTATACTCAGATCATCTCTCAGACCTATAAAATTCTGTGCATCATTTAAACTGGAGGACACGTAAAATATTCAGCACTAAGGCTTTAAATATGGCACAAAATCTTACTGCGTCACAGTTGGTAAAATAATTTCTTGTCACAAACTTTTTACCGTATTTATATTTTTCTCTAAACCTACTTAACCTACAACTACATTCATCTTTCCGAGAGATCTCAAAATAATACTGAATCATATATCTACTGAAAAATTCTTCATTCAATGAAGAAACTATTCTATCAGATAAAGTTTCCAATTATTGGAAATAATATATTTATTTTTACAACTTTAAACTTAAGACAAGTTACTGCTCGTGGCACTAACTGGATCTTCGAGAAAATGTTTCCCCATGGAGTGTATTTCTTTGTGGCTCAATAAATTTTCCTCGCTATCCGCTTCATAAAAACATTCTTTACACGTGTATAATTTTTGTTTGGCGTGATTGTTTAAGTGGTTCTTCAACCGTGACAATTTTGTTACGCTATAATCACAATAATCGCATTTATATGGTTTCTCACCTGTATGAACCCTATTGTGCTTCTCTAGATTACTAAAATATACCGTACAATAACTACACTGGTCACACCTATAAATTTTTCCACCCGTATGGGTGGCTATGTGAACTTGCAGGTGACTTTTCGTGGTTGTCCGATACTCACACATTTTACATTCCAATATTTTCTTGGTAACCGAATGAATTATCATGTGTTTCTTCAGCTGATACTTAAACTGAAACGGTTGATTACATACAGAGCACTTAAACACACTTTTATCGGTCCCGCTCCCGCCCTCCTCGCCGCTCTGTTCGAAATCGCTACTTTTATTTTTCAAATCCCCCGACTCATTTTCGACATCATCTGACGGTTCTTCCTTCAAGATTTTCTCCAAATCCGCGGCAGTTATCATGTAGGAATCGGAATCGTCCATAAGTTCATTTTCGTTCTCCATGAGGAGTTCCTCCTTTTCACTTTCATCATTAGACTCGTGGTCGTCTTGAAAAATGTTCTGAATATCGTCGATGGAAACTTGGTAAGGCTCCACTTGTACGATTTCTTCTTCGGCATTCTCAACATTCGAAACCTTCTCAGAATGGAACTTAATCATGTGATCCTTCAACAGGTTATCCTTATCGCAATCGAAAGTGCACTGGTTACATTTGTAAATAGAATCTGTAACGGTCGAGTGCACCTTCATGTGTCTCCTTAAACTGTAGGAGTGTATAGTTTTGAAGGTACACAATTGGCACTTGTAAAAATATTCAGATTTATGAGAAATGGTGTGTTCTTCATAGGAAGCTTTATCCTGAGTGTTGTAGTTGCAAGTATTGCATTTGTACACCTGATCAACAGGCTCTTGTACTTTGGCGTTACTTACATCTGCATTATCACATTTTTTGTGGGTCGACAAATGTTCAATGTAACTTTCGTTTGAAGTTGTTAGGAAGTTGCATGGGTCGCACTTAAAGGTATGGATGGTCATGTGTTGGTCAAGAAGCTCTTTAGATACAAAATTCCTTCCACAAATTGGACACAACAAAACTGGAGGTTTGTTCACTTGATGAGAAAAGTTTGCTTGTTGGTTTCCCGGATCTTGCATTCCGTTCATGTTCAGGGAGGAAAAGTTTGGATTAAATATACGGATTTGCGTGTTTGGTCCAGGTTGAGGTAAGCGGTACATGGAAGGATGTTGAGGCAAAAATGACGAATTTTGGGAGGGCGGCGGTCGCATGGCTTGAAGGAAGGAAGAAACGGTCGATGAGGGCGGGAAGAAGAGCGCCGGTATGTTTTGTGGAGGAGGGGATGGCACAGACGAACGAATTGACGATAAGTGGGGGCGTATTGATGATAAATGTGGACGAATTGATGACATGGGTGGGCGCATCGAAGAAAAGTGTGGGCGATTTGAAAAGTTTGGATGAAATGAAAGATTGGAATGGAACATTGGTGTCGAGTCTCCGGATGAAATTGAGGGACGTGGTCCCGATGTGTTGTTGTAAGAAATTGGGTAAAATGACGGCGGATACATGGAGGAGTTTGAGTTAAATTCGGATGATTGGTTATGGTGGGCTGATGGGGGGAAATTAAACGATGACTGGTGAAGAGGTGGCGTCGAATCGAATTTTGAGGAAGGTGGGGGTGTGAATCTTGTTGAAGGTAGTGAATTAAACTTAGGATGGTTGAATCTTGAAATATTTGATTGCATCGGGGAAGATGAATTAAAATTAGAAGGGCGATTAAATGGCGATGGTGGAGTAAAAGTATTGCGATTTGGATGCATTGAAGAGAGTTGGAGGGGGTGAATAGATGACGCTTGAGGAAGATGCATTGAAGGTGACTGATTTGAAGATGGAAAAAGCGAAGTTGGTTGATTTGAAGGTGGAAAAATTGAAGTTTGATTATTTGACGGTTGACTTGAAGGTAAGTGATCCAAGGATGGTTGAAGTAAAAGCGATGCAAGTGAAGATGGTTTATTTGACTGTTGTACTTGCTGAACAGGTGGTCGAGTTTGAGCGTGTTGAATCAAATCTTGCTGTTCAGTTGAAGCTGATTCGACTGGAGGTGGTTGAAGAAGAATTGGAGGTAAATTAATTGTAGGGGAAGCCGAATTATTTTTAGGTGAGGGTGACGGAAGTACAGGTTTAATATCTGGAGGTGAAGTGCTAAATTCGACTAATGGCGATTGGTTAGCTAGGGGTGTGGCAGGCTGTGTCGCTGTTATTGAGTTTAGTTGCGATTCAGGTTCTTTAGAAGGTTGTAGAGCGGACTGAAATTCAGCTAAAGATGGCGGATTGATTATAGGCAAAGATGGCGGATTATTTTGTTGTAAATCTGCTGTGTTTTGGTTTTCCGTCAATGGAGGTGAACTAAAAATAGGATAAGGAGATCTTTGTTGTATTGGCGATCTTTGTCGTGCAGCTGGTGGATTATGTTTTGGAGGTCTGTTAAGTGAAGGTGGATATGGATAAAATGAGAATTGATTTGCAGAATCAGAACTGTATGACGATTGGGTGCGTGGAAACTGCTGCAATGCCGCTAAATGATAATTGGATTGATTTGATGATGAAAATGGATTAGCTTTGGAAAAACGTGGATGATATGTTGGATTATATGGATCCAATGATTGATGTCGGGGCTTATTAAGTAGGGTAGAATGGAGTATGGAAGGAGATGATCCATTTGACCGTTGTGAAGGTAAATTTTGAGGAGAATAATGAGAAGAGAAAGCTTGAGATGTCTGAAAGACAGCTTGTGGTGGCACTCTAAATGTACTATTGGTTGGGTAACTTTGGGATTGGTGAAAAAATGGAGATGTAGGAGCTGGTGCAGGAGAATGCTGAGATGTAACATCAAAATTGGTTGGATAAAGCGCAGATGGTGTCGACTGGAAGCTTTTCGATAATGGATGAGTTGATGAATTATATGATAAATTTGGTTCTGGTTGACCAAATGGAAGCCTGGATGATAATTCCACAGCATTATTGCTTTGATCATATGGCTCAATTTTAGTAATATATTTATTCAAGTCTATACCATCGTTTGTACTGTATTTTACAAAATGATAAATTTTCTTCTCACTTTCAAGACATTTTGTTTTAAAATCATATGCTGTGTTTAAAGCACAGAGGCAGTAATTACATATAACGGAGTCCTTTACACGATTTAAGACCTAAAAATGAAAAATCAACACTAAACATTCATTCAAAAATTATTTAACTTACGATTTCTGGTACACATGCTTCTAATTTTGCTTTTATATGGACAATGTCATGTGTAGGTTCTTTAACTTCAATATTAAATACTAGAGATTTGTTTTCTACAATTTTTAAGCACGTTCTACAAACTTGACTCATTTTAAATTAATTAAAATTTTAAAACCGGTTAATTAAACATTTTAAACGTTAATAATTATTTTAAATACTTCAAAAATGACAGATATGATAATTTACATAAACAATCCACCCACAATAACACATTTCAACTATGAGACATATGAACTACACCTACCTAAAAAAATCTATAAGTCGTTTGAACTAATAACTCAAAATTTAATTAATAATGAGATATAAAAAATAGTATCTTCCAAATTTGAATAAATTGCCATTTTAAATAGTAACTTAATAAAACCTGTCAATATTACAATAACAACAAAAATTTGAGCAATTAAATTGTATCATTTTGTGCCGTTTTGTCAAAATTTGTTAATTAAATTGCAAAATTTTTTAAAATATGGTTTCTTGTAGATATCTGGAATTTGAATAAAACTTTAATTAAGGGTCGATGTCCTGCTTAAAAGTGCAGCCAAGATAAAACGGAGCGGGCAAAGGCTTAGCATCATTGATTTTTTGCTATATCAATCAAATTTTTCTCAGTCACGCGCTCTCGGCTGCACACTATCGTATAATGAAAAATAATTAGCAAAGTTGTCTATGGTTTCACCGTAAAAAAAGAAAGAATTATTTTTAATTAACTAATAACCTAATAATTATTATTTGATTAGGTATTAAGGAAAGCTAGGTACTACCTACTTAATTTATCGTTTCCAATAGATGGTGGTGTAATGAGAAGCAAATACAGGAAGATGCAAAAGAGATTTCTAACCGACTACTATACATTGCTCGGCCTGCGGCCTCGCATATTTGTATTGATAAACCCTTAATAATCTACTACTTAATTATTTGAAAATCGTTGATTGGTTCACTAAAATTTATCTAAATATGGCTTCCTTAAAAAGTTTCCAGATTGGGGGGGGGGGTACAAATGCGTAAACTAAATTAAGATAGTTTTATGAACTCCGTACCTGTCTATTTATCACTAACTTCTTCCAAAATTGGTTAAGTATTTGTAGAAATCTCGTTAATCTATTCATGTGCACTGCCCCCTTTTTGTTTAGATTTTTTTTGCTATTTCTGCTGTATTCACAAACAAAAATCAACTCTAAATCACTCTAATCAATTTCGCGCCTCTTAGTTGGAAATCGCTGATATGGAATAATAAAGACGGTATCGAATTTTTGATCGGATTTCGAAAAAAATTGAAGACAGTTCTAGACAACAATTGATTTTTCAATTAATTCTAATGTATTTCGATGAGAAAATTGGACTCGCGCCGCTATAGGGCAGATAAAATTTTTCTAATGTCCGGATTTGCGAATGTTACAGATTAGAGAAATATTCAAAAAAGTCCCTAGTTATATAATGAGTAAAATAGTATATCATACACCGAGGGAGTAAAGTGCCACTTTTCGTCATGAGGGTAAAGGTTTTTTACACGAGGCGCAGCCGAGGGGAAAAATTACCCGAAGGACGAAAAGTCACTTTAATCCCGAGCGCGAATATACTATATTTTGCCTTTCCGAAAGCCAATTACAAAATTCAAAGCAAATATTTGTATTTAACGAAGTGTTGATTAAGTAATACCAACTTAAGTTAAGTTTTTACTTTTCCTCCCGCTAATTTACTTTTACTCCCGCTCCTAAGAAAAGTGGCACTTTGCTCCCGCAAAACTGGGAGTAAAGTGACCACTTTACTCCCGGAAAGGCAAAAAAAAAACTTATAAATTTAGTAAGATTTATCAGTTTCCTCTTTGCTCCCTTCGCCACTTTCCTTATTCCCCTCAAGATTATTTACGTTTCTCTCTCTCTCCTCAGTCCATAACCCTTCTGCAGGGTGTGGTGAGCCTTTTAACAAAGGCTTTTCATGGCAGATTACACCCCGGTGGTTTGCCATTGCCTGCCGAGGGGAGACGGCCACAATATGATTCTTACTTCGCCCGGAGTCGAACCGGGTTCTCTGTGTTAGCAGTCTATGCGTTTAATCGCTATGCTAACGACCGTCTCAATCAATATGATTTACGTTTAGACCATATGATTTTTACGATTTGCATATGTATCCGGATTATGGAGTCAATGACATAAAAATATTAACAATGTAACTGTGCTCCAATAATAATTACTGAAGTGCCCGCGTAATCGATTGTCCTGATTATAAAGCTGAACTGCATTTACATTTATAAATGTTTTGAGCGACATATCAACATTTGCGTCAGCCCTAAATGCGTTTTTCGCAATCTACACCTAAAAATTCGTCATAATAGAATAAAAAAATTTGATGTAATACAACGACTTTCCCATTTGAAAAAGTAAAAGCAAATAGTAACAAAACATTATGATTTCTAATCCCCCCTACCTATTATGAATCCGTGGGTACGGACCTGCTTCTTATTAGCCCACTGGTTCGTATTAAGACATTTTATCCATTATTTGTACTTCATTTATTACAACGGAATTTTAAAGATGAATAGAATCTCATTAATCCTTTCATTCGCGTCAGTAAAAATGAAAAATATCAACAAAACGAAAATAAAAGTGGTTTCAGCCGAATGATTGCGATTTCAACCGAAATCTAATCACTTATGAGCTGCTTTAATTTCCCCTTCCCATTGTCAGTCAGTAGGTAGAGTGAAATTTGTCCTTACTGACTAAGCGGAGCCAAAATGCTGCACAGTAGATGTGGAGGGAGAACGCGATTGACACCAACATGGAGCCGACCTGACGAATAGTCGTTTTTGCACATTAGCTCCACCTACTTAGTCACTAAGGAAAAATTTAATTAAAATTTAAATCATTTGCAAGTATTTTTGAGCGACACTCCAAACGCATTTTTCGTACTCATCGTACGTAAATACGTCATATGGAATAACAAACAATGAAATAAAATACAAAACTTTGTAGCAATTTTTATTTTTCAATTTTTGAAGCATTCAACCAAATTTTACCAAGTGGGGCTAAGATAAAACTTGTTGGATCATATTCCAAAGGAACTGGAGTTTTTTCATTGCAATCAAATCTGTAATTTTGTAATAGAATGGCTAAACCAACTTTCGTTTGCATGACTCCAAAACGTAAGCCTAAAAAGGGAATCGTCAAAAAATTAACTAACATAAAAAAATATCGTAGCAAATACCGATGCAATTCCTTGGTCCTTCTCCAAACGGTAAATAAGTAAAAGGAACAATTTTGCTTCTGTTTTCTTTACTAAACCGATCAGGATCAAACTTTTCTGGATCAGGGAAGTAGTCAGAATCGTGGTGTAAACCATAACTGCTGATGAAAATTGTAGTTCCTTTTTCGATTCTACCATAATTTCCGGGAAGTTCATAATCAAGTACACATTGCCTATTTAATACCCCAACAGGGGGATACTTCCTCAACGTTTCTAAAAACAAAACATTTATTTTGGTTAATACATTTTTTTTTCAATTCCTTACCATCTATAACCTGCTGCATATATTTCATTTCTGAAAGAGCTTCATATGTAATCTCTCCTTCATATTTTTCCAAAACGCATTTTACTTCTTCTCTTACCTTTTCTTGGATATTTTGATTAAGAGATAATTCGTACAGGAAGTACGTCATCGTAGTTGATGATGTATCGTATCCAGCAATAAAAAACACAAACACTTGAGCTGCAATTTCCTCTATCGTTAACAATCTCTTCTCAGACGTCGAGGACTGATTTTCTCCGTTTTTCATATTTAGCAGTAATTGCAGAAAATCATTACGGACCACGTTATTTTTTTCCCTGTAAGCAATCGTCTCCTTAACAATACCAAGAAAAAAATCAGATACATCCTTATCGTTGTATCGTAACCGCAGTTTTCTGGCTGTGTTAGGTGAGAAAAAACTAAAAAGGCCCTTGATTGCTTTCCAACTGCTATCTTGAAATACCTTTTTACCATATTTTCGGAAATCGGAATTTGGATTTTTGAAACAGTTGCAATCCAATCCAAACGCACACGATCCAATAATATCGGTTGTGAAACAACCCAAAATGTCTCGAATATCGAGCGGTTCCGAGGTAGAAGTTTGTTCATCCACAAAATTTTTAAGTTGGTTTCCACACTGAATCAAAGTTGCAAACATCATTTTCAATTTTCCTGATGTAAAAGTTGGTGTTAGTTTTTCACGAAGTTTTCGCCACTCTGCCCCCTCTATGGAAAACAAGTGGGCGCCTATTGGATCGTCTCTTTTATTAAAATAGACACCACGATTGACAAAGTGGTTGAAACCTTGACTCAAAATATGTTTAATTATGACTGGATCAAGCGGCATATAAATTGGTTTTGAAAACACAAACAGACCGTAGTGCTTATATGCAGACTTTTTGGCGTTATCATAGTGGGTTTTGATTCCACCTGCAAATCCTTCTCGTTGTAGGAGAGTATTCAAAAATGTACCACATGGAATTGTTGGGCTTCCATAGGGTATATTTTTTCTTTCCCAATGTTTGAAAGCCCAATTGAAATAGACTAATATTCCAAGGATTAGGGTAACGAGCGATGTTAACGTTGTTAGAAGATATTCCATTTTTGAAGCTAAAACAAAATTTCATTAACACTTCGACCGCCACGCTTAAAAATAGCTTATTGTTTTTAATGTTAGTGTGAGTTAAATTTAATGCACGTGGCGGCTAACGTATTAATATTCGGTGATTTTCTTATCTAATAAGTCTTTCTTATCACACCAGTTTTTTTTTGACGTATGGGAAAAATTTGCATTAATCAATTGTTTTAGATGATGACCATTATATTGTTTTGTGGAATATGGCTATTTATGGACGTCCTTATTGAAGGGGAGGAGGAATTTTTCTTTTTCCCTTTAGAAATTTTGTTTTAGATTAATGTTTCTAATAGCAGTAGGTAATGATTTTTGCTGCTAAGGCAGACAAAGTACCACATTTCATTACCACGATATTGAAAAAAAAATTTTGAGCCTTCATAAAAGTCTGTTTATGATTTAATAATAAAACGAAAACATGATTTATTTTGCGCCTTCAATCTGTGGGCCAGTGGCCTGCGCTACCTACGACGTATTATTTTCCGCAACGCAACGCCGTAGTTACGTCTCTGCATTTATTCCAAGTGTATCAGAAGTAAAACTTGCGATGGAAGAAATTAAATACTTTTAATCTCTAAAGTAAAAGATATTTCTATAAATAAAACTTACATAAAATTCACACATTCACTCGACGGTGATAACAACGTTATAAACTGCGATTATATTGCTTTGAAGTACTCTATATAAATAATGATTAATGATTCCATACTAATTATTATTGTTAACAGTGGCGGTTCGTATAGGTAAAGTGTCGCGAGGGCTATTAAAAAAAATTCTTACAAAATTATTTGAAATTCTGCTCATTATTAAATAATAAATATTAGTAAAATACAGTGAACGATCAATAGAACGAACTCCGATTTAACGAAATTCCCGATTTTATCAGCATCATGCTCGAGGAAATTCCGAATGTTTATGAAATTGGATATTTAAAATCCAGTCGTGTAATCATAGATGGGGTTGGGCAGGGGGTGCTAAGTACCCCCAGAAACTGAACGAGCACTTTCCATTTTGATTTAGGGATCTTGCAGGGTACATTATTTTTTGGTTATGTCAAGTATAAGCTATTGGATTGGTACTCCTGGGTTATCAACAACAGGAATAATTAATTTTCTCTTCAAATTTACGAAAATCCTCTATGCCTTTATGGAAATTTTGAGAAAGACAGATAATAATCATTTCATTTTTTACCAAAATATCTCTCTTCTAGTGCCATATCTTCTTTAGACGTAGGCGATCTTCCTGGCTAAGCCAGGACGACTTTACTAGGGAAATATTTAATGGGGTGGTTTCCCGTTGCCTTTCCCAAAATATCACTCTGATTAATTATCCTCTCTTAAACAATAACCCAGTTTTACTAAACAACGCAAATTTATTTATGGACCAGCAATAATTCAATGGCTTGTTTGTGCATCTCAGAGAAAGCTTCGTATGTTTGCGGTTCAATGAAAGACCTAGGTATAGATCGATAATACTTAGTAATTCAATTTTACTTACTTTGTTTTTCTCCTCAACATTTACTACATAGGATAAGTTAGAATTGTATAAAATCTTTAATTTTAAGTTATAATATTCCGTAACCCAAATTCGTTGGATGGCACGTGTTGACTGCTTCAGGGGCCAGCTATAACCAACAAGTTCAATGGCTTGTTTGTGATTTCTGTTATGTAAAAACAACTCAAGGTTATGCAAATAACAAAACTCTTCGTATTGAAAAGTACCACGCCTTACCACCTTTTTATTGCACAAAAAATGGTAAATACGTTTATGTATATAACTCCCAAATCACTAATTAAGTTACTAAAGTGCGACTAAAGTGTTAAAATAGGGGTCACCAATTTACTGATCTAAAATGTTTGGCCTTTGAACTTTTCCCCCTGAAACATCTGAATTTTGAATTCGGAATTTTGGATATTCAATTACTGGAAGAGAAAAAATATAATCTCGTTTGACACATCATTTGCAAATTACTTATTGCAGAAAGAAAGTTTTAACGATTACACCAGGAAAAATAAAAATAATGTTTAAAATTTTGGTTTAATGCCCAACTTAAAAAATTCGTCGACGCTAAAGAGTCCTCTCGTGGATATCAGAGATATTTTGGGTTGCTTCATCAGTGGCCACGCTTCTATTTTATCAAACCCTTTTATTATAATGATAGTACGAGATATCATACGTGGGTAAAGCTACGTAATCCAAATGTGAGGATAGTTGGAGAGATCCTATTGGATTTGTCATAACTTTACTTGTCACTTGTCTCTTTTGAAGACTAACGAAGGACATCCAAAAATTATACGAGAATATCAGGAGAAGCCCCAAGAAAGCAAGATAAAGAGGAAATAAGATCGCTGCCAGCTTTTTTTTGCATTGCATAAATAGTGCGGGTATGCATTCTGCTGGGAGGAGGAAATCTCGTCTGAGACACCGCCACAATCTGTGACGGTAGTGTCAGACTTCACTGACTTAAACCTCCCCCCGCAGCCCCCTTAGCTACAAGGAAACCGCCTCCATATAAGCTGCCAGCTTATATGGAGACTTAGGTCGGGATGCAGAATAGAATCGAGATCCTGACAAATTTAGTAGAAAGAATGGCACGCGGAGGGATTGAAGAGATCGGAGACAACGTCAAAAACGTAGATATTGGGGGGTATGCCGACGGAGGTATACTTTGCAAGATCACAGCAAAAGGAAGAAAAGACCTCCGAAACGCTTGGTCTTGGTGGTAATATGGACCATAGTGGAGTGTCCACAAACACCAAGGGACCAAAATTAGAGAATTGCTAGGCGGAGGCGGAAATCCCCTTTAAAGTGGTTAAACGAATAAAAGGAAGTAGGCAAAGATTGATTTCGCCAGTAAAAAGATGACGGTGCGAATCAGCGATACAGATCCCAGAATGGATAAGAGTGACATTGGAAAGAAAATTGCAAGCATGGAGGAAGATGGAGGATAAACGTCCATTAGATCATTAAGATCCACACAATCTAACGTTAATCGATCTGGAGTGCCACTGGTCATGAGGGAAACAAATATGTAAGGGTTAGGAATGCTTAAAGGCGGATATCTTGCGACCATGGGGTGGCATGGAGGAAGGCTCCGGTCAGTGAAGGTCTGACACTACTGCCAATTAAAATGTAATTCTCCTGCGGAAGACTAGGAGCTTGTGATGCCCATTTCTCGAAAAGTATGAAGATTTTGGTGGGTAAAGGCGAAGTAATATAATAAACCGAATAGGGGTTTTAAATATTAACGCAGGATAGGCAACCTATATATCTGCTATTGTACGTGACGGGATTCGATCGAAGGAGTAATGCAGATTTATTGCATTTTGCCGAAATTTTATTTATCTTGATCACCCTTGATGGCACCTATTAGAATGGTGCATTTTAATTGTGAGGCATGCCTGCATGGGATGCAGGGAGGGGGAGCTTCCCCCCCAATAACTTAGAAAATTGGAAAAAAGTTGCAAAATCACTCAAAATTTGGTCAAATCACTCAAAATTTGGTCAAGTTGGCAAAATCTGCTAAACCTATAATAGGAAAAACGAGGAAAACTAGACAATTACAAAGAGTTGGCAATTTTGAATTAATTAAGTTGGCAAATCCCCCTCCCCACCAAAGTTGGCTGGGCACATCCCTGCATGCCTGAGTTAATCCTTCTACTAGGTTGTTAGGCAAAAAATCAATGTTAAAAAATTTATTCCTTAAATTAAGCATTAATTTCAATAATATAAAATTGAAGTTAGTTATAGCTTTCTCATATCAAGAAAGTGAATATGAAGAATCCTGATCAAGAAAGTGTTGGAAAGTGTAGAAATGTTTAAAAGGGAGATACCTGTACAGGGTAAAAAAACAACAAAAAAATTCAAAAATAAATTTGATACAACAGAAGAAAAAAACCAAAAATACATGTAGAACAGAAAATTTAGGTCACATTGACGATTACCTCAAAAGGAAGTGTCTAGGCTAAGGAAAAATTGACGAAGTCAATTTTTTTTATATTTAACTTTTAGAGTGAAAATAAGAACAAACTATAAGAAAAATTAGAAAGACAGACAGAAGAAGAAAATGCATGCCATCGAATATTGAATGCAAATAAATTGCACCGCAATGAGGAAAATTGTGAAATGCAATTCAAGGAGGAACTAAATAACAAATAATGCAAAAATTTGTTAGGACAAGAAAAAAATGGAAAAAGAATTTATATAGTTTGAAACGAGAACTACCCTCTGAAACGCAACCCCTAATTAGAGGGTCGAACTTGGGGAAACTAGAAAAAAAAGGAAATAGTAATTAAAGTGCTTAAATTGAAAAAATAGAATTTGAGAGATGCTATCACAATTCAAATAACTGCAATGTAAATGGTTGGGCAAAACATAGACACAGTAGCAAATGAATAACCACAATTAAACAGTGCACCTAATTCAAATTAAACAAGTACTCAAAATGTAAAACACAGTAATCTCTAACGGTTACCCAAAATTGTACACAAAAGCCAAAAACATGTCAGTTCACATGAATTGGAAAAGATAAAATTGCTTACCTCGAGCTCTCGTATAAGCTTACAATATAATGGTGACAGATGTTCGTCTCCAATTGTATTAGAATGTGAGTCTTCAAAAGGTAAAGATTTGGAACACTTGTTAATTCTACAACGGTTACACTTGATTCGACTTCCGCGAACACAAACACTGCTGCAGATCTGAAGCTACCCCTTGAGAGATATGGTGTTGGAGCTGTAGCAAGATTGTGTCATCTATATAACAAAAAAGCTCTCCACTTGTCATCCAAAACAACAACAATGGTCGTTTCCAACCAAAGGGAATCAGATAATGGTTGCACAATTTGCACACCGAAAACCTGCGTAGCAGTTTGCGTATAAAGAAGTCTCTCTTCAGCCCTGGATCTAGGGGGGCAATTCCAGTGGGTGACAAATTCATATATATCGTGAGTTTTGTTAAAATCTTTAAAGTCAAATGCTGGTGGAAAGGGTTCCTTCTTCTTTCTCTCAAGTCAAGTTCTTACCTCGGTTCGGAAAAATCGTAGATCTGGGGCTACCTCTCTTTTGCTCGATTTCCAGATGTTATACAGGGGCTCTAAGACACTACACGACAGCTGAACTACTTGTTTCAAATTATTGGCACGCCAAAAATAGTGACATTGGACCAAAAAACTATTTGTCCAAGCAAATTAGCGGTAATTAACAAAGTCGCTCTGAAATTACAGAGTTGGGAACATTGGAGGACAGATTAGGCTCAAAAACAGAACGAAAAGAAGAAACAAATTAATTATAATGGGAGTAAAAATAATCAAACAAACAAGTTCAAGTTTTAGTTAAATTGCTTTTCATCCTTCGTGTAATCATTGAATGAGAGAGCAAAATCTGAATTATATGTAATGTGTATTTGATTCCAGGGAATATTATTTCTTTGTTATGTCATCAACTAGGTCCTGCTGATGAGATTCCAACTTGAAGAATAATTAATATTCTGCTTAAAATTAAGAAAATCTTAATTGGATGTCTGATTTTTGGAATAAGATACCATTTTCTATCTAAGCATCATATTTGACTATTTATCCGTTTGCAAAAACTGACGGTTGTTTATTAACCCAATTTTGCTAGACGGCACGTGTAGCTTGCATCAAGGACGAGCAATAACTGCGAAGTTCAATGGCTTGTTTGTGCATCTCGGAAATTGCTTCATTCTGCAGTTTAGTGAAGGAGATTCCGGTAGCCTTGAAATTGGCTTAATTAGTACATCGATTCTATTTAAAATTGATGCAATAAATTTGTATGAAGATTTTACTTAGAGTACTTTATACCTAGTTCAACTTGGTTTAATTTGTTACTTATATAATATGATGTTCTTACAAGTTGCAGTTGTTGTGTAACCCAAATTTGCTAATGGCACGTGCAGACTGCATCAGAGGAGATAAAAAGTGCTAAGTTCAATGGCTTGATTTTCTTTGTAAGTGGTTATGCATAAAAGCCACTCATTCAAGGTAATCCAAATAATATAAATATTAACGTTAAAACCTATTACCGCCTTAGTGCCTTCTTGGTGTGCTTAAAGAGTACTTCACTTTGGTTTTATGTACAATGGTAAATGTTTTAAAATAATTTTCTTTCATTTTAATTAATCGACTTAAACATCGGGGTCACCAATTTACCACTTATAATTTGAATTTCAAACCTTTTCATGTCATTACAATTAACGATTTGAATTATATTTTCAGTTTATAATAATGGAAAACATGGGATGGTTGTCAGTATTGTCGACGTTCTTGATCGGTGTAATAATTTATTTCAAATGGGTATTCAATTACTGGAAGAGAAGAAATTTACCATACGCCAAATCAGTAATTCCGTTCGGAACATTTACAGATTACCTGCTACACAAAGAGGGTTTTGGATCGGGAATTAAAATTCTCTACGATCAAGCTAAAGCTGCGGGATACAAACATTATGGGGTATTCATATTTTGGAAACCAATTTACATGCCATTAGATGTGACCATCATTAAACAAATTTTAACCACAGATTTCAATTACTTCACCAATCGTGGCTTTTATTATAACAAAAAAGATGATCCTTTAAGTGCCCACTTGTTCTCAATCGACGGGTTAGAATGGAAAAATCTCAGGATAAAATTAACTCCAACGTTTACATCAGGAAAAATGAAAACAATGTTTAAAATTTTGGTTCAATGTGGTGATCAACTTAAAAATTTTGTCGACCAAAAGGTCCTTTCCCCCGAACCATTGGACATCAGAGATATTTTAGGTTGCTTCACTACGGATGTCATCGGTTCTTGTGCATTTGGATTGGAATGTAATTCTTTCAAAAATCCTAATTCTGATTTTAGAAACTATGGAAAAAAGATTTTCAAAGGCGATATGAAAAAATCCGTTATAGATTTTTTTTGTTTTTGTTCTTCTGATTTAGCTCGACGTTTTCGACTGCGCTACACTCGTAAGGACGTGGAAAAGTTCTTCCTAGCGATAGTTAAAGAAACACTTGAATATAGAGAAAAGAATAATATTGTTCGGAACGACTTCTTTCAACAGCTGATTAATCTTAAAAATCTCACCGTTGAAGAAATTGCTGCGGAGGTGTTTGTGTTCTTCCTCGCTGGATATGATACATCCTCAACTGCAATGACGTATTGTTTGTACGAATTGTCGCAAAATCAAAATATTCAAGATAAGGTAAGAGAAGAAATTGATCACGTTTTGGAAAAGTATGACGAAATTACCTATGAATCTTTAGCAGAGTTGAAATATATGACCCAAGTTATAGAGGGTAAGAAATTTTGCATCAAATTTTTATTTTCGTAACGAATGATTTTTAGAAAGTCTAAGGAAATATCCTCCAGTTCCTGCAATTAACCGGCAATGTGTGAATGATTATAAAGTTCCTGGAACTGATATTGTGATTGAGAAAAACACTCCTGTGTTTATAAGTAACTTTGGATTGCAAAACGATCCAGAATATTTTCCCAATCCCGAAAAGTTTGATCCTGACCGATTTAGCGAGGAAAACAAATCGAAAATTATTCCATTTACTTATTTACCATTTGGTGAAGGACCAAGGAATTGCATTGGTATGTTTAAGTAAACCAAAAATTATACTTTAGTTTTTTTGATTATTGTTTTAGGACTTCGTTTTGGTTTAAATCAAACTAAGGTAGGATTGGCAATCTTATTAAAAAATTTCAGATTTTCTCTGAATGAGAAAACCCAAGATCCGTTGAAATTTGATCCGTCAAGTTTCGTTTTATGTCCTCTTGAGAAGATTTGGTTAAACGTTTCCAAGATTGAATTAGTTTAAGTTTAATTATTATGCTTTCTTATCATCTAAAATATTAATTTTATTATTTTTACTGTTGCCTTATTTTAAAATTTTGGATTATGAAAATAAATAACTAACAATTTTTATTTTATTACTACAAAGTTGTATTTTACCATTAACCAGAGCAATTATTGACCATAGTTACAATTACAATATAATATTGAGAATTACTATGGAATTTTTGAACAATTTAACCAAATTTTATCCCTCGTAGTTAAAAGCAAACTAACTGGATCAATCCTAAGTGGTGTTACCGTTTTTTCATTAAGAGAAAATAAAAAATTTCTTAACAATACAGTCAAACCCAGTTTTATTTGCATCACTCCAAACCGAAGACCTATAAGGAAAATTTATGTACTTATGTTAGTGAAATTTAATTGTATTTCCTTACTTATGCAATTTCGTGGTCCTTCTCCAAACGGTAAATACGTGAACGGAACTATGTTTTGGTTACTGAATCGATCAGGATCAAACTTTTCAGGATCGGGAAAATATTCTGGGTCGTTGTGCAATCCCAAAGTTGAAATTATAATCGGAACGCCTTTCTCAATTATTTGATTAGTACCTGGAATTTGATAATCTTCCACACATTTTCTGTTCAACACGGGTACAGGTGGATACTTTCTCAACGTTTCTGAAATCAAAGTGAAATGAAAAGTACCTCAACTGTACCAAACTTACCATCGATGATTTGCTCCATATATTTCATATCCATAATAGCTTCATACGTTATCGCCCCACCATGTTTCTCCAGTACGGTTACAATTTCGTTTCTAACTCTTTCCTGAATTTCTGGGTTAACTGACAATTCGTAGAGACAAAATGTCATCGTAGTGGAAGAAGTTTCATATGCAGCAACAAAAAATGCAAACGATTGTGCAGCAATTTCTTGAAATGTAAAAGTTGTTTCGGTTCCATCTTCATTTTTGCTGCTTTTCTGATTAATGAGTAATTGGAGAAAATCGTTACGTACTATACCGTCTTTTTCTCTGTAATCCAAAGTTTCTTTTATAACCATTAGAAAAGAAGTTTGTTACGTCTCGATGAGATAAAATAGTACCAAGTCGTCGTGCAAAATTTGGACAATTAAATGCAATAATATTTTTAAATAGTCCAAATAAATTATCAGTAAATGCTTTTTTCCCATATTTGCTAAAATCCGAATCTGGGTTCCCTAAAGAGTTGCAATCGAGTCCAAAAGCACAAGATATAATGTTATCCGTTGTGAAGCGACCCAAAATTTTTTTAATATCAACGGGGTTTTTCGGATAACTTACGGTATCCATGGAATCTTTTAAATGTTTTCCGCACTGGACGACAGCATGCAGCATAATTTTCCTTTTTGCCGATGTGAATGTAGGAGTCAGTTTTGTTCGAAGAATACGCCATTCGGGTCCGTCCAGTAGAATTAAATTTGCACATAATGGATCCTTTTCCTTGTTACAATTAAAACCGCGATGATATATTAAATGAATGATTTTTTAGGTCTTTAACCAACACATAAATGGTAATAAAATAAAATAAAATAAAATTTTTGGTTTTATTTTCGAGAAAATATCTTGCTTCGTTATTGAAAAGATTATGTGATAAAAAGTAACAGGTTATATTTATGTAGGTTTTCTTAAATTTATATTAATTATCCAACAGGGGGCCGGCAACCCATAGGGCCGCGAGGCGTCTTTAAAAAAAAACTTTGTACTGGATTTGCCATGAAGTGCAATATTAAATGAAGTAAAATATTTGGCCCTCTTACAACAAAAGGTTGCCGATCCCTGATCGAGTAGGTACATAATGTTTTATTTCTACATTCTAGCCTAAAATTTTATTAACAAGTCTACCATTACAATTTATTCTAATTTAGTTAAATTCTCTCAAAGTTATATAATGCAAATTATTATAAATTTTTTGAATAATTTAACCAAATTTTATCCCTAGTAGCTAAAACCATACTAACTGGATCAATCCTAAATGGTGTTACAGTTTTTTGATTAAGAGAAAACACAAAATTTCTTAACAATACAGTCAAACCCACTTTTGTTTGCATCACACCAAACCGGAGACCTAAAACAAAATTAAATACTTTATGAAATGTAACATTATTTTTTTACCTATGCAATTTCGTGGTCCATCTCCAAACGGCAAATACGTGAACGGAACGATATACTACCTCTCCTTTCTTTGCTGAATCGATCAGGATCAAACTTTTCAGGATCAGGAAAATACTCTGGGTCCTTATGCAACCCTAACGTTGAAATGAAGATGGGAACACCTTTCTCAATTATTTGATCAGTGCCTGGAATTTGATAATCTTCCGCACATTTTCTGTTCACCATGGGTAAAGGTGGATACTTTCTTAACGTTTCTGAAAGGTTTCCTCAAAGCGAAATCAAAAGCATTTCAACACTTCTAAACTTACCATCGATAACTTGCCCCATATATTTCATATTCACAATTAAAAGTCCACAATTAAGAGTCCTCTAAAGACACGGAGAATTTGAGAAATGCCTCAGGGTCTCCAACTCAATGATGTGGAAACTCCGATCTACACCTCCAAGTGGTAGGGGACGGTAAACGCTACAGAGGTAACTCTAGCGGCTAACGTAGAAGGAGACCGAATGTGCGCCGGTATAAGCAATCAACCGATATCTTATCGGAAGGGCACTCTATTGTCCTGGGGGGGGAGAAATCGCCCCCAAAGGCGGAGGAATCAACAGTGATCAACGGCATTGGAATCAAGAAGGCAACGGGAAACCACTTGATTAAAAATCCCTAGTAAAATCATGAGTATGGCTGAAAATAATAAACTTAAAACTGATCACGGTTATCGGAACCCGAGATCCGGCAGGGGAAGGAGAAAGGCTTCCTCGGTCGTCATCCAGCGAAATCCCTTCAACAACAATAACAACAACAACAACAACAAAAGAAATCACCAAGTGGCAGACAAGCGAATGGATGTGCACGCAGATACAATTACCATAGCGACCTGGAATGTAAGAACCATGTTCCAAGCAGGCAAGAAATGGAACGACTAGGAATTGGAGTTCTCGGGGTTAGTGAGATGCGGTGGCCGGCGAGTGGGGAATGTAACGTCAACAAATACCGGGTAATGTACTCCGGAAATAACAATAATCTACATATAAATGGGGTTGGAGTCATACTGGCCCCCAAAGTGGCACGCTTTTTGGTGGGCTATACAGCGGTTTCAGAAAGAATTATAACCGTACAACTGCAAAGCTATCCCATTAAAATAAACATTGTTCAAGTCTATGCTCCAAGTGCTGAGGCCGAAGAGGAGGATATAGAACAATTCTACAAACAGTTGAAAGACGTTGTAAGACAGTTTAAGAAAGAAGAGATTGTTATAATTATGGGAGATCTGAACGCGAAGATAGGTGAAGGAAAGGAGGGTGAATTAATTGGAGAGTTCGGATTGGGGGTCAGAAACGAAAGAGGTGAAAGGCTCAGAGATTTTGTTGAGGAGGAACAATATGTTGTACTCAATACTTTCTTCAAATTACCCCCTCGAAGGCTATATACTTGGGTCTCACCCCAGGATGACGAAGGAAAAGTGATAAGAAATCAGATAGATTATGTAATGGTAAATAAGAGGTTTCGGAACAGCTGCCTATCGGTTAAAACTTATCCAGGGGCTGACATAGCATCGGACCATGTGCTTCTACAGGGCAAATTTAGAGTGAGGCTAAAGAAGAACAGCGGAAAAAGATCATAAACAAGAAAATGGGATTTGGATAAATTGAAAGAGGAAGAAACAAAAATAAAGTTGACAAATAGACTAAACACAGAAATACAGAATATTAGAGCCCAAGCACAGTCAACAGATGCATCCCTGGATGAGATGGCAAAAAGTTTCAATGAAATTGGTAATGAATGTCTGACCAGCGGGGAAAGGAAGAGAAAACCATGGATGACAAGTGAGATATTGCAACTCATGCATGATAGAAGGAAAGCCAAGAAAGAAGAGAGTAATTACAGAGATATACAAAAAGAAATAAGGAAAAAAATAAGAGAAGCTAAAGAGAACTGGACAGCTGCACAATGCTCGGAAATAGAGATGCTCGAGGGGAAGCATGACGCCTTCAATATGCATAAAAAAATTAAAGAAACGGCTGGAATATATAAGATAGCAGCAGGAGGCAGAGTGCAAGATAGAGATGGCAAAACAATTGTGGAGCAGGAAGAGAAGATGGCAGTATGGAAAGATTATATTAGAGAACTGTTTGAAGATAGGAACCGACCGATACACCCACCCTCATACCAAATAACAGAGCAGCTACCAATAACAAAGGAAGAAATAACAAAAACAATAACTTTGCTCAGGAATAGAAAATCACCGGGGCCGGATGGAATCCGGAACGAGTTTCTCAAGCTTCTGGATGAAGAAAGTACTGAATGGCTAGCTTCTATTTTTAACGAAATATACTCGTCGGGGATAATTCCAGAGAGCTGGCTCAAGTCGACATTCATTACAATCCCAAAGAAGCCAAGCGCTAAAGAGTGCGGGGATTATCGTACCATAAGTCTGATGAGTCATTTACTCAAACTTTTCCTGAAAATAGTACATAAGAGAATATATCGAGTCTGTGAGGAACAGATCAGCGAGGCACAGTTTGGATTCCGTAATGCTTTGGGTACTAGAGAGGCCCTATTTAGTGTTCAGGTCCTCTTTCAAAGAGCTCGGGATGTGAACAACGACATCTTTGTGAGTCTTATAGATTATCAAAAGGCATTCGACAATGTACAACACCCGAAAATGGTAGAAATCTTGGAAGAAATTGGCCTTAGCAAACAAGACATAAGAATAATTAGTAACCTGTACTGGTATCAAACATCGTCGATACGTGTAAATGGAGAGGAGTCTGAGGGTGTGCAGATCAGGCGTGGAGTAAGGCAGCGGTGTGTGCTTTCACCCTTGCTCTTTAACATTTACTCTGAGTTTGTCTTTCGAGAAGCACTAGAGGAGATAAATGAAGGAATAACAGTTAATGGAGAGATCATAAATAATATACGATACGCAGACGATACAATTGTTTTCGCAAAAGATCTAAACTGCCTTCAACATATAATGAACAAAATAGTGGAAGTGAGTGAGAGGTATGGGCTGAAAATGAATATAAAGAAAACAAAATTTATGATTATATCTAAAAACAAACAACTAAATGGAGTTCTGACTGTTAATAACCAACCAATACAGAGAGTTAAGTGCTGCACATACCTGGGCACCACCGTTACTGAAGACTGGGATCACTCTGTAGAGATTAAATGCCGCATTGCAAGAGCACGATCCGCGTTTCTGAAGATGGTGAAAGTATTCAAGCCTAGAGACCTAGCGATAACTACGAAAGTACGAATGCTGAGATGCTACATTTTCCCTGTTCTGCTGTACGGGGTGGAATCGTGGACTCTGACAGAGGCTTCGTGTAAGAAGTTGGAGGCGTTTGAAGTGTGGCTATACCGCCGGATACTTAGAATTTCTTGGGTCGATCACGTTACCAACGAGGAGGTCTTGAGGAGAATGGAGAAGGAAAAGGAAATACTGTTCACAATTAAGAAACGTAAACTGGAATATCTAGGACACGTGATGAGAAATCCAAACAGATACAGGTTGCTTCAGTTACTTATTCAAGGGAAGATCCAGGGAAAACGAAGCGTGGGTAGACGTCGAATATCCTGGCTTAAGAATCTGCGTACTTGGTTTAATACAACTACAATCGGCTTATTTAGATCAGCAGTCGATAAGGTTAAAATAGCAATCATGATCGCCAACATCCGGAGCGGATAGGCACTCTAAGAAGAAGATATTTCATATCCATGATAGCTTCATACGTTATCTCCCCACCATGTTTCTCCAGCACGGTTGTAATTTCGCGTCTAACTTTTTCCTGAATTTCTGGATTAACTGACAATTCGTAAAGACAAAAACTCATCGTAGTGGAAGAAGTTTCGTATCCGGCAATGAAAAATACAAACGATTGAGCAGCAATTTCTTCAAAAGTGAGGGTTGTTTCTGTTCCATCTTCATTTTTACTGTTTTGCAAATTAATGAGTAATTGGAGAAAATCGTTTCGTATTATACCGTGCTTTTCTCTGTAATCTAAGGTTTCTTTTATGATATTAGAAAATAAGTTTGTTACGTCTCGATGAGATAAAATAACACCAAGTCGTCGTGCCAAATTTGGCCAATTAAAAGCAACAAAACCTCTAAGTATTAAACGAATGTCATTAGCAAACATTTTTTTTCCATATTTTCTAAAATCCGAATCTGGATTTTTAAAGGAGTTACAGTCGAGTCCAAATGCGCAAGATCCAATAACGTCGGTTGTGAAGCGACCCATAACGTCTTTAATATCCAGTGGGTCTTTAATTGAGCTCATGGTATCCATGGAATCCTTTAACTGATTCCCGCACTGCACCAAGGTGTGGAACATCATTTTCATTTTTCCCGATGAGAATGTTGGAGTTAGCTTTGTTCGTAGATTTCTCCATTCTGATCCGTCGATTAGAAATAAATTTCCACTCAATGGATCTTCTTCCTTGTTATAGTAAAAACCCCGATGAGGGAAGTGTTGAAAATTGTTGATTAAAATATTTTTTATAATTTGGGGATCTATGGGCATATAGAGCGGTTTCCAAAGAACGTATACTCCGTAATGTTTGTAACCCTGTTTTCTAGCAATGCGGTAGTGCTCTTCGTGAACTTGTGCAAAATTTTGTTTCATTTTTAGTGAATCAAAAATTTGTTGGAATGGTGTTACGGGTTTATGGGAAGGAATATTTTTTCGATCCCAATATTTGTAACACCAATTGAAGAACGTCATCATACCAATTATACATGTTGCCAAAATAGCTAAAATCGTTAAACAGACCATATTTGATTCTAGAAAAAAACTGCAATTAAATAACGCACAATTTCTTTTAATAAAGTCTTTGTGGAAAAATCATGACAAATTTCGTTACGTGTCATACTAAATATTTTGTATATTAAACGAATATAAACGTAAACGAATGTAAACGAATCACCAAAAGATTTTCTAGTTTATTGTGGAGTTGGTTTTGGCAACCGATATATAGCAAACCGTCGCCGTCGACCCAAATCGAAAGATGCGGATCACCAGAGAGTTTTAATAGGCACTCTATAAATCAAATCTTTTGCTTCCGAAAATGGAAGTCACGACGTTATATCTCGTATGAAACGACAACGTATTACATATACAGTGACTCGTAAAAGTTCTCGGACCACTGATAAAAATTGCAATAACTTTAATGTAATTTGAATTTTTGAAGTTATTTAAAAATAAAATAGCAATATCAACTTACGATTTTATAAAATATCCCGCGAAAATTTTCGCGGTGGTTGTGGGTCTCTGTGAGGCCGACGCGACGGAGCGCTGGATGTTAGGTAGTGGACTTGCGCTGAAATTCCCAAGTGGAGAGGACGTAATTTCGAGAGAGCGAATTTTGGCCATAGTTTTGGACCAGTATTTTTAATTGAAATTAAAGTTATTAATGTCCGTATTAATAGTCGCGGATCAAGCCGAGATCAAGGATTGACCCTCGGTTAAACCGTAACCGGGTAACGAGATAGAGAGAGAGAGAGAGGGTCAATCCTTGATCTAGGCTTGATCCGCGACTATTAGTACGGGCATAAAAGTGAAAAGTGGTGTTTTTCTTTTAGTTTCCCACATCCAATTGTGAATAAATTGGAATTACCTTAAAAAGTTAATTGATAGTTTTTATTATATTTTAATATAATTTTGACCGCCACTTTGACCTCGCGAAGGGTCTTATTGATTGATGGTTTTTCCTCAACATATTTAGTACTGTCGTAATGACATGTCTTCACGGCCTCTCGAAAAGTGCTTCCACAACACCTCCGTGTGCTTATTGTATTATATTTTAAGGTCAAACAATAGTTGTTGTTTCATATTAGTAAATTGTTAGTTACATGTTGTACATTTTAGCTGTTTTTCTGATAACTGGAGACTGAATCTCAGGACACTATTATTATGCATTTGTAATTACTGAAGATTGAATAAATAAATTTGGTTGAAATTGTTGCCCACTTTGATATTGTTTCCACCTATGAATTATTTACGCCAAAACACTTCCTTTTTTTAATCGTTAGGTGAGTGTGACGCTTGATTTGTTACACTACCGCTTCTGTATGACCAATTTTTTCCTCTTTTAGTCCCGAGGATGGTTCTTAGTTAATAAATCGAAACGTCGACCGAAAATTTATTTGTTTTAATGAAGCGTATCCAATATCCTGCGATTTTTAACCCTCATGCGACTGGATAGGGGTACCGGGTACTTTTTCGACTTTGCCGTCGAATATCTCTGCTTGTATTTGTCACAGCGACCTGGAACTTTGTGACATCTTATAAAAAATAGTTCTTAACGTATTAAAGCCATTTTGGAAGTTACAACATTTTAGCAAATGCACTTTTTTCCCGATAATAAAAAAGTATACCTATATCACGCGAATGGGGTACCGGGTACCTTCAACTTAAATTCTCATAATTTTGAGCTAAAAACGGATTATTATATTTAAAACAGGTAACTAATTTCAATTTAAACAACGTAGAATGTATTTAGGCTTATACTTTTTTTATTAGAACAATGTTTTCAACAGTTAAAAATTCAAATTCAAAAATATTTATGAAATTTTTCCAAAAATATTTATGAAATTTTTCCAAAATCTTTTCTACGAAATTTTCCAAAATTTTTTGAATGTACTGATCATATACAGATTTGTTATAATAGTGTACAACATTTATGTGTTTTCTTTAATTCTTTTTCATCCGTTTTACACAGATGATTGACACCTTTGTGTAATTGTCTACTTTGTCCATCTTTAAGCGATCCTAAAAGCTGTGCTGCAGTTATACAAGTTAAATTCCGAATATTTTCCAATATATTTAATGACAAGAATAACAGATAATAGGAGTAGATAAACAATAATTCTGAAAGGACTACATTTCGATTTAAGTGACAAGTTTCATGGACATAAAACAATCGTTTCTCTTTCTACTTCTTTCAAATGCAAATTATTTTTCTTCCTTATTGTCGAAAAGGGCTTTCATTTTTTTTTTATCAAATTTTTCAGATTTACATTTCTGCAGAAGACACGCGGTATATTGGTTTTATTTTCTTGAGCTGTGTTTCTATACATTTTTCCAGAAGCCAATTTGAAAGTAGGGCACACTCATTCTTACTTTTTGAAATGTTATTTGCTATTTTACAAATAAAATTTATTCAAATTTGAATCTACTTGCCCAATTATGTAGGAAACGAGTGGCATTTTTACAAGTACTCAGCTAATTTATTTATTTATTTAACAGACTTTATAAACAAGAATGTGATTATAAATGGCGTAATATGATATTAATACACATTAAAAATATAAATAATAGCTGCAAAACCCTAATAATTGCAAAAAAAAGTACAGAAAACACCGAATTACATATAAACTATACCGGGGTACCGGGTACCTCGTTCGAGTGATATATGATGTATTTTTATTCAGTTACATGAGGGTTAATATCCATAAATTAAATAAGTGATTACTTAAGACTTAGAGGATGTGGCTTTTTGTTGTAATATATTCCACGATCAACAATTTTATTGATTTTTTAAAAATAATTTTCATTAATCAAAGTAAAAGTTTATTGTTATCAGGGAACTAACAAATTTTAATTGAAAACTAGCTTTTACTAGAATCGAAAGCTATACTTGGGTATAATTTTAACCGTAATGAAAGAACAACATACAAGAAATTTCATTTAGAAACACATTTATGATAATCAAAACATTACCTATTTTATTTAAAATAAGCATCAGCTAAGGGTTAGAAACAGGGGCGGATGGGCTATCAAAAAGTTACCGGGAAATTTATAGTCGGCGGCCCAAATATGCAATCGTCATGGCCCCCAAAATTGCGCCGTAGGCGACATTTTTTTGAATGGGGGGGGGGGGGTCCCCTGCCGTTGCGAAAAAAAATTTAATACCAGTAACAAAAATTATATTTTTATTAAAAATTATATTTCTATTAATAACAAACCATGGTGAATATAAAAAAAATTAAAATAAAAGTGCATCTTTCATTAATTTGCTGCTGTTATTGTCGATGTCATTAATGAAGTTTTTTTCTATATTCATCAACTTGAATCTAATCTATTATCTGATAACGATCTCTCGCGAGTTACTTGCGAAATGGGCAATGAATGTAAAAATTAGTATACCAAAGTAGGCTCATATAGCCAGATAGAAAATGAAGGTAGGGTAAACGGTTTGTATGGCCGGGCAAATTATGGGTGCGTGGAGGTGGCGGAATTTTTTCTAAGCGCCGCAGGCAAAATTTTTTGAAATTTCAAGGTCAAAGCGGTTTAAGAAAAATTAGAAAATTTATCAGTTTGGCAGATAGCTAAAGATAGTGTAACATTAAAAAATTGACTTAGGAGGAGTCCTAACATAACCCACCAATACAGAAAGTTTATTAACGCTAATAAACGTTTTGATTGGTTTTTTAACGTTATAACTTCTCCTAAGTCAGATCTGTTTTTGCCTAACTATCCTGTCTCTAATTACGATATAACTTAGGATATCCATGGGAAAACACAAACAAATAATGATTGATAAATTCTAAAGTTGATATTATATTTCATTATGTTTAATTAGAAATGGGCCAATGGCCGTCAATGCGGCCGACAGCCGTGACAATTTTTTTCCATTGAAGGTCATGATTAACAGAAATTATTAAAACGAAGACGGTCTGCGGACCGACGCGCCGGCCCACGGTCCCACAACCGACGGCCCACGGTCCTACGGACCGACGGCCCACCGGGAAATTTCCCGGTATCCCGACGGCCCCATCCGCCCCTGGTTAGAAATGATACAATGTTAAAAAGTGTTAGTCAAAGCTTTATTTTTTACTTACGTAAATGTGGATGCACAATTTTCAAAAAATGTTTGGAGCAAGTGACTGCTCTTTACAATTACTGCTTGTATTTGTAGGTAGAATAACATTGTGACGAAGACGTCACTGCTTAATAATATTTATTTATGTAGCTGTTTTATGTTATTTATGTACTATAATGCAGAAATTAAAGAATAAGTACTATTGCAATGTCCTCCTGCTTATAAGAGTATATTACATACTTACCGAAATATCAACTTATATGATTCTTAATCGCTTACCACAAGCAAAACTAGCGTCCTCTCGCCAGGGACGTGCCCAGCCAACTTTTTGAGGGGGGAATTTGCCAACTTAATTAATTCAAAATTGCAAACTCTTTGTAATTGTCTAATTTTCCTGATATAGGTTTCGCGACTTTTGCCAACTTGACCAAATTTTGAATGATTTGACCAAAATTTGAGTGATTTTGCCAACTTTTTTCCAATTTCCTAAAATGTTGGGGGGAGACTCCCCCGCCGTAGGCACGTCCCTGTCTCTCCCTCTGCCAAAACGTCGAGAACAGACCACCTAGAGGTACTCTGATCGGTGATAAACAAATTTGATTAATTGATGAACGACGAGGCGTGACGAACACAATATAAGAATTTATAGATATAATTTAACGATTTATTATTCACACTATCCCACAATTTCCCAAAAATCCCACAATTTCTAATCTAGAGACAATAATAATCAATTTAATAAAACCTGTGGCACCCAGATTATTTAGGTGCTTATTTTCTTCGTCGCTAATCCAATTATGTTCTCCTTTGCCCTGGTCTTCTTAATAAATTGCTCAATTCTGTATAACTGCCATTGTCCCAATTTCCTTCCAATATGTCCAAATTAAGCTAACTTCTCATCCCCTTTACTTGATGTATCGAAAGGAATAACCAACCACCATTTAATTACGTTCCATTTGTTCGCTCTTCTTAATTTTTCCAGCTCCGCACTTTTACCACCTTATCGTTTCGAAGCACTCAGATTATTTTCACTTAATTTGTTTTCTCTTTAGGTCCGCAGTGATGCGATCTGTTTGTTTCACCAAGCCAAGATCAATTCAATTATTTATCTTCCGCGTTTCCATGGGATCATCCATTAATGAAATCATCAAATATTTACTTTTAACGTAGGTCATTGTTTCTGAATTTTCTTTGTGTCGCGAGTCGCGACCTTCTAAAGAGCTAAAAGATAGAGAAAGAAAAACTCGCGATTCCCTTCAGAAAAGCAATGACCACCTTTTTTTTTTACTTCTTATCCCTTAAAAAGCTAATGCAATAGAATATTTATCTTTCGTGAGAGCCCTGATATTCTTTGCGTCCCCCAGAAGATTCTCTCCCTGGAGAACAATGTAGTATTGTTAACTTGTATTGTTGCAATAAAAACATTTAAAAAAGGATGAAGCATGAAACATAATTATTTAGACAAGTATAATTACCTCATGATCAGGAAAAACTGAAATTATATTCTATTGTATTAGCATTGTTAAAATTGCAATCGCAATTCAAATTCACAAAGATTTCCCATGTGCACAAACTACTCTGCTAATGTTTATTTCTTAATTAAATATGTACAAGATTAATACAAAAAAAATGGATGACATCACTCAACTTTTGTAGCATTTAACCATCATACCTCAAGAACTTCCAACATCAAATTTCTTGGAGCCAATTTTAGGGGAATTTGGGTTTTTTCACTTAACGAAAATTTGTAATTCCTTAGTATTAGAAGAATGCTATACCGAGTATCAATAGATTTGATGGCAACTAAATCCATGAACAAGTAAATTACCGAGGGAGAGAGAAGTCATTCAGATTAGGGTTGACTTTGCTCTAAAGGAGCAGATGTTTGATATTATATTTTAGCCTATAGGTGTGCATTTTCCGAAATATTTCTTGAGAAGAAGGCAGGATAGTTCTGGATCATCCGAAGGTCACTCAGAAAATTTCATCAATTGATTTTGCTACTATTTAGGGGCTAAGTAGGAACAAACTGTTACAAATTGATTGAGTTGTAGTTAATAGAAGTTTTAAATTATTATTCTTAGCTGAACATTGAAGATCAAGGGCCAGATTGTGACATTCTGACATAATTCATTACCTACTTATTTGAGAACTTCTGTCCTATATCACATTTATTTAGAACACTTGCTGATGTCTGTGATTTTGTCGGAGAGAATGTTGCTGTAAAGGCATTAAATTTGGATGAATTTTGTGAATAATTGGTATGCGAAATACGTGAATTTGTCTTTGAGGGTGTCAACTTTTGGTAGGGTACAGATCGCAAATACAATTTTTAAATAGGTACCTAATACCAACTAATACCTTATAAAAACGTAGTCGCTCGTAACAACCTTTAGGATGTTGGTCACCCCTAATACAAACAATACAGAGAGACTAAAAACAGGACTAAAACTTTTGAATTTCCGATCCTGCACTTTTATTTACATACAATCTTTTATTGCATGCATTTGATGAATTTGGTACTAATGTAGATAACCTGGCGTACACGAAACGTTGAATTAAGTCTAAGTCTAAGGAAATATCCTCCAGTTCCTGCAATTAACCGGCAATGTGTGAATGATTATAAAGTTCCTGGAACTGATATTGTGATTGAGGAAAACACTCCTGTGTTTATAAGTAACGTTGGATTGCAAAACGATCCACAATATTTTCCCAATCCTAAAAAGTTTGATCCTGACCGATTTAGCGAGGAAAACAAATCGAAAATTATTCCATTTACCTATTTACCATTTGGAGAAGGACCAAGGAATTGCATTGGTATGTTAAGTAAATCAAAAATTATACTTTCGTTTCTTGATTAATGTTTTAGGACTTCGTTTTGGTTTAAATCAAACTAAGGTAGGATTGGCAACCTTATTAAAAAATTTCAGATTTTCTCTGAATGAGAAAACCCAAGATCCGTTGCAATTTGATCCGTCAAGTTTCGTTTTATGTCCTCTTGAGAAGATTTGGTTAAACGTTTCCAAGATTGAATTAGTTTAAGTTTACTTATTATGCTTTCTTATCGTCTAAAATATTAATTTTATTATTTTTACTGTTGCCTTATTTTAAAATTTTGGATTATAAAAATAAATAACTAACAATTTTATTACTACAAAGTTGTATTTTACCATTAACCAGAGCAATTATTAACCATAATTACAATTACAATATAATATTGAGAATTACTATGGAATTTTTGAACAATTTAACCAAATTTTATCCCTAGTAGCTAAAACCAAACTAACTGGATCAATCCTAAATGGTGTTACAGTTTTTGGATTAAGAGAAAACACAAAATTTCTTAATAATACAGTTAAACCCACTTTTGTTTGCATCACACCAAACCGGAGACCTAAAACAAAATTAAATACTTTATGAAATGTAACATTACTATTTTACCTATGCAATTTCGTGGTCCATCTCCAAACGGTAAATACGTGAACGGAACGATATTACCTCTCCTTTCTTTGCTGAATCGATCAGGATCAAACTTTTCAGGATCAGGAAAATACTCTGGGTCCTTATGCAACCCTAACGTTGAAATGAAGATGGGAACACCTTTCTCAATTATTTGATCAGTGCCTGGAATTTGATAATCTTCCGCACATTTTCTGTTCAGCATGGGTAAAGGTGGATACTTTCTTAACGTTTCTAAAAGGTTTCCTCAAAGTGAAATCAAAAGCATTTTAACGCTTCTAAACTTACCATCGATAACTTGCACCATATATTTCATATCCATGATAGCTTCATACGTTATCTCCCCACCATGTTTCTCCAGCACGGTTGTAATTTCGCGTCTAACTTTTTCCTGAATTTCTGAATTAACTGACAATTCGTAAAGACAAAAACTCATCGTAGTGGAAGAAGTTTCGTATCCGGCAATGAAAAATACAAACGATTGAGCAGCAATTTCTTCAAAAGTGAGAGTTGCTTCTGTTCCATCCTCACTTTTACTGTTTTGCAGATTAATGAGTAATTGGAGAAAATCGTTGCGTATTATACCGTGTTTTTCTCTGTAATCTAAGGTTTCTTTTATGATATTAGAAAAGAAGTTTGTTACGTCTCGATGAGTTAAAATAACACCAAGTCGTCGTGCCAAATTTGGCCAATTAAAAGCAAGAAAACTTTTAAGTATTCCACGAAAGTCATCAGTAAACACTTTTTTCCCATATTTTCTAAAATCCGAATCTGGATTTTTAAAAGAGTTACAGTCGAGTCCAAATGCGCACGATCCAATAACGTCGGTTGTGAAGCGACCCAAAACGTCTTTAATATCCAGTGGGTCTTTAATTGAGCTCATGGTATCCATGGAATCCTTTAATTGATTCCCGCACTGCACCAAGGTGTGGAACATCATTTTCATTTTTCCCGATGTGAATGTTGGAGTTAGCTTTGTTCGTAGATTTCTCCATTCTGAACCGTCGATTAGGAATAAATTTCCACTCAATGGATCTTCTTCCTTGTTATAGTAAAAACCCCGATGTGAGAAGTGTTGAAAATTGTTGATTAAAATATTTTTGATAATTTGGGGATCTATGGGCATATAGAGCGGTTTCCAAAGTACGTATGCTCCGTAATGTTTGTAACCCAGTGCTCTAGCTCTGCGGTAGTGCTCTTCGTAAACTTGTGCAAAACTTTGCTTCATTTTTAGTGAATCAAAAAATTGTTGGAATGGTGTTACGGGTTTATCGGATGGAATATTTTTTCGATCCCAATATTTGTAACACCAATTGAAGAACGTCATCATACCAATTATACATGTTGCCAAAATAGCTAAAATCGTTAAACAGAGCATTTTTGATTCTAAAAAAAAAATTGGTACTATTAAATAACGCACAATTTTTTTTAATAAAAATGTACTTTGATTTATGAACGATACAAAAACAAACTGTTAAGAATTATTTGTTTTCGTGTTTTTTTCTGATACTCGAATAACTAATAGATAAGATTCATGTTAACTGATAAGAGAGAATAATATCATACCGAAAATTATTTAATAAATAAGTATCGGATTTTATCTAGTATATTCCACTGTTTCTTTTACTATTCTCAAGAAAAATTTGGTTACGCCCTCATATGTTAAAGATATTTCATTTTTTTTCCGAAAATTCAGGAAAAGATGAAGTTATAAAATCTTTCATTCTCTCAGAAGTGGTTGCTTTAAAAACTTGTTTACTATATATTTTATAAATTCTGAATTTGGATTTTCAAACGAATTACAATCTTCTGTAATTCCAAATGCACAGGATCCAACCACATCTGTAGCGAATTGTTCCGATATATCTCATTTTTCCTGATGTAAAGGTTGGGGTTAGTTTAACCCTTAGGGTTTTCCATTTCTGAGGAGGCAGTGCGAATAAGTTAGCACTGACAAGGGGACATTACAGTGAGGATGTCGCCAATCGATATCCCAATCTTTTTGGTGATTCTAGTAGCTAAAAAAATAATCACTTTTTCGGCTTTTAGTCGATTGCCTCTTAGTTCTTGAGTTATGAATTTTTGAAAATGGATACGTTTTACCATAGATTTAGCATAATATTATATGGGAATTGTAACACATCGGTCATGAGTTGTAATCCCATCACCGGTGAATTTTTTGTTTAAAATTATGTAATTTATTATCGGAATTATAAAATTATGACCTATGAATTACCATTCCAAATTTTAACAATGAATTATTCTTCAAATACTCACATGAAATTACAAACAAGTTTTAGTAATTAATAGAAGAAATTGATTTTTATAAAAACTTTGGAGTAAGTTTGCATTAAGATACTTTTGAAGTATACCTATATTGGCAACTTGAAGAGATCACTAACTTGTACTGAATTTGCACGAGATTCGGACCTTGTGATATCAACTGATGTAGTAATAAATAATAACCTTGGAAATTGGTAATTATTTATTTATTATATGTGCCTACTGGTAGGTATAATAATTACGTATTGCTATTTTTACTCGTAAACAGGAAGCAATGTTAGTATATTGGCAAGAACATTAGGCAAGAAAGCCTAAGAAAAATATGACAAAAATGTAAGGTTCGAATATAGAAATATTTTCTATTGCAATCCTTTAACCTTCACAAACCAAATAAATCAAAAATTAAATTAATTGATGAACTCCAACATACTCAAAATTCTGTACATACTCATTTGTACACAAGAACAAAATTCAAACTCAAATTAGCAAAATGTTGGAACAAAATATTATCAGGAATTCGAACTCATTTTGGTCCTTACGGGTCCTCACCAGATTGGATAGTTCCCAAAAACCAGACGTCAATGGCAAGAAAAAATGATGAGTTGTCATCGATTACTGAAAATTAAACGAAAACACAGTGTGTTACCAACTTTTTAATCACTACGACACCTGTAACAATATTAAAATTTTCCCCGGTAGCTCGCCGTAGGTCGTAGGTTAAAATTTAATTAGGTGTCGTAGCGAAACGTAACTAAATTCCTAATGATAATAACAAAAATAAAAAAAATATATGTTGAGCGCCACTATCATAAAAATAATTAAAGTCCACGCCGGATCGTCATAAAAATAGATGATAGACTACTTATTAAACCCGCGACGCGTCTTTATAAAAGGAAAATAATCAAACCTTATTAAACGTTACAAATTTGTATTCCTCCTTACAAATGAGACCTGTAGAAACATAAACAAAACACACAAAATAAAACTCATAATTAATAATTAAAACATATAATAATTAAAAAAAAATAGCATAAATAAATACAGTGAAATTAATAATAAAACTAGATTGCAATAAACAATGAAATAAAAATAATAAATTTTGTAAATAACTGTTTTGGGCCCAATTAAATTAAAATTAAATTAAATTAAAATTAAATTAAATGAACAAAAAAAATTACTAATTAATTTTATAATGAAGATAAACAAATGTAAATAAATGAGATGAAACAAAGGAATTATTAATAAAATTATTCACTGTACGCCACTGACTGTTGAAATTCACTGTAGGTACTCGTATTTCTTAAAATTAAAAACAAAATTCACTTACTTCTAAAATATTCTTCATGGTCTCTTGGAAAATCCAAATTTGTAAACGTTGTATATAAGGATGTTGCAAAATTTTGACAAACAGAAGATGGTAGTTTGCGAAATAAACTATATATGAACCCATCCAAATGGTGATTATTCCCTCGAAGGTATTTTTGACAAATTGTGCCAATAGATTTATTCAAATCTCAAATTTTATATTTTGCACTTAATTAAATCCCGTTTTACGGTAATAAAAGAAAGATTTAATTTATCTTTCATCGATATAAACTTTTAAATTGCAACAAAAATGTTCGAATGTAAATCGTTAATTTTTCACCAAAAGTTCAAAACTTTGTTTATTCGCTTATAAAAAAATAATTAATTTGTTTGCCGAATTTATTCACAAAAATACTTTAATTAAATGTTTACTTTTATTTAATTATTGTTAACTCCAAACACTTAGTTTTCTTGAAGAATTAACTTTTAAAATCCGCAATGCGCGACTGAGTCAATTTTGATTTTGAAGATTCAAAAATCGTGATTAAACTAACTGAAATTTGACTGTAACCCTTTTTTATATTGGAAACAAAAATACATATATGCCTTTAAAGTGATCTATATGTTAGGGGTTTTTGGTCTCATAATCTGAATTTTTCTACTTTAATTGTTAACACGCGCCAACCTAAAAATCCCAGTAAAGAGCTTCAAGATTTTTACGACTTTCTCACCATAAAATTAATTTTTCTATGTTAAAAATGTCTTAAAATTTTCAAAAATTAATCGATTATTTAACGATAATGTAATTCACGTGGTAAGAAAATTCAACTTATTTTCAAAAATATACGTCATAGATGTAAAAATTTGGCTCGTGTTTGAAATAAAAACTTAATGAAGCAAATTAAAGAACAAAGAAATTTAACCTTTACTGAACAAAGAAATGAAATTGCTATGGGAATATATATTTTTCGTATACAAATTTGTAAAAATTGGAAAAATTAAAAAAAAACTGATTTGACTGAAAAGATTCTAACAAGTGACAAATATCTTATACGTAACATCCACCATATTTTGGACAAATTAGGAAAATGTCAATATTATATGCAACTTTGGACTTAGCTTCAGGATTCCACCAGAACTAGATTAATCTAGACGACATTGCATTAGCGGTCATTATGAGTTCTGCAGAATACCTTGTGGTTTCAAAAGCAGCTCCTCCATCTTTTAAGAGGAATCAAAAACTATTTAGTTCACTTGGATGATGTAATTATATTTTCGGTACCACTACAAGAACATTTTTAGAAAAATTTCGAGAAGCATTTAAAAAATTAAGGAGCGCAAAGTTTAAAATTCAATTGGCCAAGACAGAATTTCTTTAAAAAGATAGTAGCCTAGTGTAACGAATTTTTACATTTATTACTTGGTTCTACTTTTCCATTTCATTTCACATATTCATCGATTCGGCCTAACGTTTTTATTTAAATGCAATTTTTGAATGCATGCATTTTGACCCTACCACTAAATAGCACTCACAACGATTTTTCAGTGCCGATTTGGCTTGTGTTTAATATGTTTCAAAAAACATAATAGACACAAGCCAAAGTTAAACCAAAGTTTAACGCTTCCATTTTCGTGTCAGTTCGTTTGTGCAAGTTGTTCCGGCTCTGGCTGATGCTTTTAGTACAACTGTAAACATTTGGAAGTAATTACGTTGTTCTTTATGCGCGAGCTACTACGCTGAGGCCATTTTCGATTCTCTACGGTTGGTAGTGCCTTTTGTGTTGTTGTTTTGACAACCAGATCCTAACCTACAAACTTTGTTTTCCGTTGGAAGACGGATCACTTGGAGAATGCTTTGGTTATCTAGATGATCAAATATTGTTTATCAGCTCCAACATCAGGTCTCTCACGGTCCAGCAGGTCAACATCTGCAGTGGCGGTTATTCCCTATGTGCTGCAGAGCTGCAGAACTGCCAATTATTTTTTGGTTGGTAAATTTCTAATATAGTTTCTAATATATAAGAATATGTATTCCGACCTCAGGAAGAGGTTCGAAAAGTACAGTTTTCCGCATGTTTTCCGATAAAATCTTTTAAATAATTACTAAAAACAATTGCCAACCCCCCACCCTTTTTGAAGTTCCCTATTGCAGCACACCTGCTTCATAATGTCAAGAGCCGCCACTGACCAGCAGTGTATTTGTGTCACGGAAGTCGATCAGGTATCTCATGTGTAAAATTAACAAGTGCTCCAGGTTTTCATCTTTTGAAGCCTCACGTAATAAAGCAATTGGAAGCGAGCACCTGTCACTAATCAGTTTTTAGCTTATACGAGCTCGAGGTATAATTTATCATTTCCAATTCGAGTAAACCAACGTGTATTTTGACTTTAGTGTTTCATTTTGGGTGACCCATAGAGGTTACTGTGTTTTATATTGGATACTAGTTTTATTTGAGATGGGTGCACTTTGAGATTCAAAAAGACCTAAATTTAGGCAATAGGAAGTTTAAAAACTTACATTCTTCCTACATAGTAATAATTTTATAATGTAAGTGTAATTTGATGTTATTTTAAAATTACTCTTTAAGACACAATAATTAATTGTGGGTAGTTTGTGGGTGATCAACGTTAATCTAATACATAATAAGGTATATAATTAAGTAATTTCGCGCATAGAAGTGCCCATCTAGGTATATACGGCATACAGTAGTCATTTACTAGTCATTAGTCATTGTTCGCCAAATTTATTTTAATCTTTCAAGGTAACTAATTGGCGGCAATATGTATCTTTTCCGCATTTTTCGCATTTTACATATTCGGTACAATCCGATTACTTGAGTTTTTGTAGTTGAGTCAACTGCCAAATTGGGTCGCATTCCTGTTTAGTATTATCCAGAATATAATAATGAGCTAAAAGTGAAAATCAGCAGTCGTAGGTACTATTTTCGACAACAAAATTTAACCACCCAGACAACTATGTACTAAATGGCTTGAGCTGGTTACAGCACAATTTTTATGACCATTTTGCAGATCAACAGAGTATTGTTCTTCAATTTCTTCATCAGCCTTTTTTTTTCGCCCACTGCTGGACATAAGCCTCTCCATATTATGGAGGATCTGGCCATAACTCACCACGCTGGCCAGACGGGTTGGTGAGTAGTCCGCAGACCGATTTTGGACTATTGTTGTTTTACATCCGTTAGCAGCTTGATAGTCTAGCATTCAGATGTGCCTGTAGCCCTGTTTTTCTGTTAACGGTGGCAATTCGTCAACTCAGGAGGACCACCGGCTTAACGTGCCCTCCGAAGCACGAAGACTTGGTCATAAGAAAGTTTGACTCTCCCCGGGTTTGAACCCGGTACCCCGCGTTCGCATCCAACTGTGTTAGCTGCAAGGCAATGACCGTCTCTTTCTTCTCGTTCTTCAATTAAATTATGTAAAATAATTATTAACAAATAATTTTCTCATGAAATTTAATATTATTACAATTTTGTGGTATTCAACCAGACGCCTCCAATAGGTAGAAGTGAGAAACTTTCTGGATCCATTCGTCGAGGTGATTCTGTTTTTTCATTCAGGGAAAGTTTGTAATTTTTTAGCAAATATATCAATCCCACCTTCGCCTGTATTATTGCAAAACGTAATCCTGGAGAATAATAAACTCAGAAAATCAAATATGAAATATTTTAAATCTTACCGATACAGTTTCTTGGTCCTTCTCCAAACGGTAAGTAAGTGTAAGGATTAATTTTATGTTTATTTTCGTCACTAAATCTATCGCGATCAAACTTTTCCGGATTTGGAAAATATTCTGGATCTTAATGTAAACCCAAACGAAATAATAACCGAAGTTCCTTTTTCCAAAATTTCGCCAATTACTGGAGATTTATAGTCCTTAATACATTGCTTAACAACACCGGCATTCGAGGAAATTTCCTAAGGGTTTCTAAAAATTAGTAAAGTATTAATTGAGAATATTCACAAATTAAAACTATTACCATCTATAGTTTGTTTCATGTACTTCATATCCATAACAGCGTCATAAGAAACCTTCCCGCCATGTTTTTCCAAAACATTCCATATTTCTGTTCTAACTTTTTCTTGAATTTCAGGATTTCTAGATAATTCATAAAGGAAAAACATCATCGTAGAAGCAGACGTTTCGAATCCAGCAGTAAAGAAAACAAACGCTTGAGCGGTAATTTCTTCCAAAGTTAGTTGAGCTCCAAGTTCGTTTGGTTCGTTTTTTAAGCTCATCAAGAGTTGCATGAAATCGTTTCGAACAATTTGATTTTTTTCTCTATATTCCACTGTTTCTCTTACCATTCTCAAAAAGAATTTGGTTACGCAGTCATATGTTACAGATAATCCAATTGTTTTGGAAAATTTAGGAAAACAGAAAGCAAAAAAATCTTTAATCTTTTTGGAAGATGTGCTTCGAAAAACTAGTTTACTATATTTTATGAATTCTGAATTTGGATTTTCAAACGAGTTACAATCAATTCCAAATGCACGAACCTACCACATCTGTCGTGAATTGGCCCGAAATATTTCCAATGTTAATAGGCTCATTTAGCGTCGTCAAATGTTCCATTGCTTTTTTTAATTGTTCCACATATTCAGTAAAAGTTTGAAACATCATTTTCATTTTTCCTGATGTAAAGGTTGGGGTTAGTTTAGCCCTTAGGGTTTTCCATTCCTGAGGGGGAAGTACAAATAAGTTTGCACTGAGAGGATCTGTGTTTTTATTGTAATATATTCCACGATCAGCAAAATTTTGGAAATCGACACTCAAAATATTTTTGATAAGTTGTGGATCTCTTGGAAAATAAATTGGCTTCCATAGGAGAAATGTTCCGTACTCCTTATAACCAGCCGCTTTGGCTGCTTCGTACCGCCGTCTATTTTGAGTATTGTAGTTTCAGAAAAAGCGATATTCTTTCTTTCCCAATATTTGTAGCTCCATTTGAAGAACATAACTAAACTTAACAGGAAAGTCACAACAAATACTAAACCTGTGGCAATAATTTCTTCTTCTTCTTCTTCTTCCTTTGAGGGTTTAGGCATTCCGACTTCACAAGTCTCGCCATCGCTTTCTAGGGCGTCCAATATCTCTCTTGCCTTTTGGACTATAAGAAAGCATCTTTTTTGGTATCCTTTTGTTTTCCATTCTATTCAGGTGTCCTCTCCAATTTTCTCTATATTCTGAGATTTTTTCCTTCACCGAGAAGATTTGTAATTCGGAATAATTTCCCACATAGTAATTCTAATTTATGGAAAAAGTTCGGATTAAGCTGCTTATGAAGGATAAATAATAGTAACTTGAAGAGATCACACCTAGTGCTGAATTCGTATAAGATTGCATTGTCATATTAACTGTAATAACTTTAGGAAATTGCTTATTATTTTTTATTATAATATTAGTTTATTAACATAGGGTTATGTTTACGCGTAAATAGGAAGACATAATGGTTAAAACCATTCATAAGATAATAATACTTCAACATATCGACGGTTGAAAGTTATCTATTAAAACTTCACAAATCTCACAAAGTTTCAGATGATGAACCATAATAACAGCAGTAAAAATCGATAACAAATTTTAATAAAAATTATTACAAATTTTAACAATGAAACATTATTACACTTTGGTTGCGTTTAAGAAAACTCCTCCAATAGGTAACAGAACAAGACTTGCTGGATCCATTCGCAAGGGTAATTCTGTTTTATTATTCAAGGAAAATTTGTAATTTTTCACCATATAAATCAATCCCACTGTCGTCTGCATTATTCCAAAACGTAATCCTGGGGATTAACAAACTGAAGAAAATCTAAAATTAAAATATTTTGAATCTTACCGATACAGTTTCTTGGTCCTTCTCCAAACGGTAAGTAAGTATAAGGAATAATTTTATGTTTATTTTCGTCACTAAATCTATCGGGATCAAACTTTTCTGGATTTGGAAAATATTCTGGATCATAATGTAAACCCAAGGAAGAAATAAAAACTGCAGTTCCTTTTTCCAAAATTTCGCCACTTACTGGAGATTTATAGTCTTCTTGGCTTTGTCTAAACAACATTGGTATTGGTGGAAATTTTCTAAGGGTTTCTAAAATCACGGAATTATTAGTTCTGAATTTTCACAAGGTTTAACTTTCACCATCTATGGTTTGTTTCATGTACTTCATGTCATTAACAGCATCGTAAGTAATCTTCCCGCCATGTTTTCCTAAAACGATATTTATTTCTTCTCTAACTTTTTCTTGAATTTCAGGATTTCTAGATAATTCGTAAAGGAAAAACGTCATAGTAGAGGAAGACGATTCGAATCCAGCTGAAAAAAAGATATACGCTTGAGCTGCAACTTCTTCCAAAGTCAGACGAGTTCCATGATCGCCTTTTTCGTTTTTTAAATTTAACAATAGTTGCATGAAGTCGTTTCGAACAATGTGATTTTTTTCTCTATATTCTGCTGTTTCTTTAACAATCTTTAAGAAAAATTTGGTTACATCACCATACGTTAAACTCAATCCAATTTTTTTTGCAAATGTAGGAAAACAGAAAGAGAAAAAATCTTTCATTCTTCTGAACGTGGTGTCTAGAAAAACTAGTTTGCTATATTTTATGAATTCCGAATTTGGATTTTCAAACGAATTACAGTCAATTCCAAACGCACATGATCCAATCACATCTGTTGCGAATTGGCCAGAAATATTTCGAATGTTAATAGGCTCATTAAGTGATGTAAAATGGTCCATTGATTTTTTCAACTGGTCCGCACATTCGACAACAATTTGAAACATCATTTTCATTTTTCCTGATGTAAAGGTAGGAGTTAGCTTAGTCCTTAGAATTTTCCATTCATGAAAGTCTAGTGCGACTAAGTGGACACTTAGGGGATCTGTCTCTTTATTGTAATACATCCCACGATCAGAAAAACTTTTGAAATCGACACTCAAAATATTTTTGATAAGTTGTGGATCTATTGGAAAATAAACTGGTTTCCATAGTAGAAATGCTCCGTATTCTTTCACACCAGCCGCTTTGGCTGTTTCGTATTGCCGCCTACTTTGAACAGTGGCGGTTTTCCCCTTAGGTCAAATGGTCAATGACCTCCCAAAATATTTTCCAAAAAATATTTAGGTATTAAAATAAAAATATTTATTATATAGGTTAGGTTGTTAGGTATCTTAAATGTTAAATTTGAAATATTTTTACTTGAGTATGAGTAGTTATTTTTACATTTTTTTTACCCTTTCATTCAGCGAAATTTTCAAAAAACGCGCTACGCGCCCACCCACAATCTCTTTACGTTACCTTATTTCATAGCACGACTTAAATCAGCGTCAACGAGTATGCACGGGTCAATACGAAAATTGACCCAGTTGGTTTAAACGGAGCCGAGAAAACAAAGACAAACATATCGCAATTTTCCTTGTGTTGAAGAAAGACATTCTCTCGCCATCTTAACTCGTGCAGGTCAACAGCCGGCTGTCGTGTGAAACAATCCAAGTAATCAGTAGAAATCTGTTCGCACGCGCGTGATAGAGATGGAAGATCGGAAATCTGTCGCTGATAAATGACTATATAAAACAAAATTGTTTTATTAAATAATATTGTCAAATAATTGAGTAAGATCGATTATATTAAATAAAATCTTAAAATACTTAAAAAAATCACCAGAGAAAATTAAAAAATTTAATAAAACTTATATTTTCCTTTCAAAGAACGATCATACATAGTCCAGAAAAATACTGAAATTCTCTAAAAAGTAAGCATTAATATTTTGTTTTTTGGCAAGGAAAAGTGTATTTTTACCTTTTAAATATCATCATCTGTGTCCATTGCGGTACCTGCATGGGGTAAATTAGAGAAATAGTAAGTACGCCGCAATAGTGCATAATAAGATAATATACTAAGTAAAGGAACCTTGAACGTTTTATCAAAATACGCGAACTCTTTGATCGTTCTTTCAAAGGATACCTTATTTGAATTGCTTATTTTCAATGATTGTAACCGAATTTTCGGAATTATTAAATTTTTTTCTAATAGTTCTCGCTATTAGCTATAAGATAGCGATGCTAACCCATTTTGACAAAAAAGTGACTATGATCGTTCTTTCCGTGTACCCTTCAATTGTAATAGATCTATTACTTTTAATGAAAATCTGTTACCCCATTACTAATTGATTAAATCTGTTACTATTTAAAAAAAATTCTAAGCAAGAATGAAATGCATTTTTGCAATTTAATGCAATTTTCGCTTCGCGTTAAACAGACCAAAGTGACCCAAAATGACCCCCTGGTAAATTTGACCACCGGCCGCCACTGACTTTGAATACCAATCGATTCCTTTGAGTTAATTGGATATGAACCGAATGGTATTACAGGTTCCTCAAAAGGTATATTTTTTCTTTTCCAATATTTGTAGCGCCATTTATAGAAAGCAAATAAGCTTACCAGAAAAGTTCCAATTAAAACTAAACCAGTGGCGATCATTTCCATCATAATGACTAAAAATTAATTTTTATTGGCAAAAATATTTTTCTAGCAGATGCACAAGGTATATTTTACATCGAGTTATATATTTTCATTTATTTGCAAACATATGGGTTGAAATATCATCATCTTCAATTCTTATTTCTTTCTTTAATAAGGTCCCCGTAAATTTGTGGGTAATTTCTTAAAAGAGAAATAAGAATTAAAGATGAAATTTCACCCTCTATGATTGTAAATAACTAAAAATGTACAACTCGACTTATAACCTTTATAATTCAATTACTGTATTTATCTTTGTTTATGGCGACGTTATCATTTCAAAATAAAACAACTTAAGAACTACGTAGATGAAAAAAGTAATTAATAATTAGATCACCTGAAAATCTCAAATAATCTTTGAGTTCATGGGTTAATCTAACCCCAATTTTTCACCAACTTTTTTTCTAGCTTTCTAAGCGACACTTTTGAAGGACTGCTTGTTGAACTTTGAACAATACGGGCAATTAGTGATGACGAAGCAAAGGTAAGCGCTCACAAAGCGCAAATGGCGGGAAATATTGGGTTTTAAACATTGCAAAATTAACATGGGAAAATACAGAGCGCAAAGAATAATTCGAAAACGAGAGATTTCTTAGCTATGAGATTCATATAGCACCAACAATGCACTAATAAGGAATATAACTGGTAAGTTTCAATGCAGTAGATAAACTCAAATTTAAATGATTACGATTTGAATGTTTGAACTATTTAACCTCCCTTTTTGTTACAGATATAATTTTCGTAAAATCACGCAAATAACTAGTTAATATGTTACTTAGACATGTTACAATTACTGAAAATTAATTTATCGTACTTTCTGTACGTTTTATAAATACTAACTAGTTAACATAATGGTTTCGTAGTTACAAATTGCTACGATAAGGAAATTTGCAAGTTTTTTTAATTTCCCACCGATTCAAACACCGATTCAACAAATGAGACGGAAAAAACATTTCAGATCAGATTTCACAGCGAACTTTGCGATATGAAGCATCAGAAATTACAGTTTTGTAAAACCATTTTAAAACGCACCTACCGGCGAAAAACCATTTGAATGTGAAAGTTGAAGTAAAGAATGCTTTATAAATAATTTAAATGATTGTGTTTGTAATTTGCTTTTCTTTACAGGTAATCATTGTCGTACATTTTAAACAAGAAATATTGCCATTTGGTGGTGTGGACTCCCAAAGAAACCCAAATTGTAATTATTTTAAGATCAAAAAGCTGGGAAATCAAGATTGCTATTTTGGAAAACTTTTATGTTAACAAATTTATACCAAATATTAGTGTTATTTCTACAATTGCTAGTTAATTTGTTTTTTAAACTTTTGTGTTTGTTAATAGTAATTTATTCAAAACATGCGACTCGATGCGAAATCGAAAGATCCTAGTTTTCCCTAACTGCATTTTTAATTAACAATTAATAAAATATGAATAACAATAAGAGTAAATGTCTATTATGTACCATTGTTCCTTTTATTAAAAATTTGTATATAAATTGGCAAAAGTTAATTACAATATTTATTCAAAACAACACATTTCATTTTTACGATGAATCGCTATCTTCACGATACTTGTCTTCTACTTCCTTTATTAAGGGGTTTTACAAGTGCCCCAATTGTTTAAAATGTACGACAATGATTACCTGTAAAGAAAAGAAAATTACAAACACAATCATCTACATTATTTATAAAGCATTCTTTACTTCAACTTTCACATTCAAATGGTTTTTTGCCGGTAGGTGCGTTTTAAAATGGTTTTGCAAAACTGTAATTTCTGATGCTTCATATCGCAAAGTTCGCTGTGAAATCTGATCTGAAATGTTTTTTCCGTCTCATTTGTTGAATCGGTGTTTGAATCGGTGGGAAATTAAAAAAACTTGCAAATTTCCTTATCGTAGCAATTTGTAACTACGAAACCATTATGTTAACTAGTTAGTATTTGTAAAACGTACAGAAAGTACGATAAATTAATTTTCAGTAATTGTAACATGTCTAACAAGGGGAAGGCCAACTTTGGTCGTCACAGATCTGCACCACTATCTTTATATCTTTACAACCCAGTTAGAACGTCACTTCATGAAAGTTTAACGACCCGGAATTCAGAAAATTTTGTGAAAATAATTTTTAAGGAGCAATGTAAAATTAAAGCATTGGTAGTTCAAATGCATTTCATTATTATTTCCTTCCTAAAAAATCAGTCGACAACTGCTCGACATAACCTTAGATTTACCCATTATTTTATTTATTAATTTGAGCATTATATCTTTGCTTTGTGATGTAACAGCTTGCAATCCTTTTTGTAACAGCACAAAGTTTACAAATACAACATGTAATAATGGTTACACGATAAAGGAAAAAAGAAATTTAAAAACTCATACTGGTGAGAAACCGTTTGCCTGTAAGATTTGTGACATAAATAATGCTTAATTTTGGTTTAACTGTATGCACATTGCATACAATCTGAATGCACACTTAAAGATATTGATAATCAAGAAGTGGAATGTTTCAAGAACGAGGTTCAAATTATAATTACAATCAAAGTATTACTGATTATATTGTTTATATCGCAGTTATGGTATTATGAGTTTTTAAATGTCGTTTTAAATTTGATTTGTGTACACATTTTATAGGCACAAGACTCACAAGCACATGACCTTTCTTTCTCCTGTGTGAGTACTTAAATGATCCTTTAAAGATGATTTTTGAGCACATTTTTATAGTCACAAATTTTACAGGCAAACGGTTTCTCACCAGTATGAGTTATTTAAATGTTCTTTTTTCATTTATCGTGTAACCATTATTACATGTATTTGTAAACTTGGTGCTGTTACAAAAAGGATTGCAAGCTGTTACATCACAAAGCAAAGATATAATGCTCAAATTAATAAATAAAATAATGGGTAAATCTAAGGTTATGTCGAGCAGTTGTCGACTGATTTTTTAGGAAGGAAATAATAATGAAATGCATTTGAACTACCAATGCTTTAATTTTACATTGCTCCTTAAAAATTATTTTCACAAAATTTTCTGAATTCCGGGTCGTTAAACTTTCATGAAGTGACGTTCTAATTGGGTTGTAAAGATATAAAGATAGTGGTGCAGATCTGTGACGACCAAAGTTGGCCTTCCCCTTGTAAGTAACATATTAACTAGTTATTTGCGTGATTTTACGAAAATTATATCTGTAACAAAAAGGGAGGTTAAATAGTTCAAACATTCAAATCGTAATCATTTAAATTTGAGTTTATCTACTGCATTGAAACTTACCAGTTATATTCCTTATTAGTGCATTGTTGGTGCTATATGAATCTCATAGCTAAGAAATCTCTCGTTTTCGAATTATTCTTTGCGCTCTGTATTTTCCCATGTTAATTTTGCAATGTTTAGAACCCAATATTTCCCGCCATTTGCGCTTTGTGAGCGCTTACCTTTGCTTCGTCATCACTAATTGCCCGTATTGAACAGCTACTAAATTAATTTGCATGAGAATGTGATAATCAGTCTGATATCATTGTGAGATAAATTACAGCAGGAGCTAGGCCCGTAGCCAGGATTTCATTTGGGGGGGGGGGGCACTTGTAAAAAATCTTTTGTAAAATGTAAAATTTTCGGTTGTTCCCCTTCCATTTTCTTTGTCTTTTCAACATTTCGGGGGGGGGGGCACGTGCCCTCAAGTGCCCCCCTTGGCTACGGGCCTGGCAGGAGCAACCTGCTAAAATTGCTTTTGTTTTGGCACAGCGGAAGCTTATAATGGTCATTAATATACATAAAAATTCAGGGTACTTTAGGGTTTACCGGCACCTTGTATTAACATTTTTAAAAATAACTCTTTTTTTTTAAACTTACTTTTTTTTACAAAATAAATAATATATTCATATATTTTGAATAGGGAAATCAAAAAAAAGATTCCTAAAATCAATTACTACTGCCAGCTATAAATGAATTAATGTGACTCACCCAGCCTTATTTAAATAATTTCTGGAGTGTTATATAAACATAGACACTTTCTAGCAGTACCAAGGTCAATTAGGAAAAACAATGTAAATTATAAGCTACTAATAAGTAGATACATTTTGGACTGTATTTATCTCCGTTTGGTTTGACATTCCGATTCAGAAAAGTTTCCTGATCCAAGTATAAATTAATACACTTGCTTACCATTTGGAAAAGGACGAAGATACTATATTGCTCAGTGGCGGTGATATGAGTAAGCGAATGTAAGCTATACTTAAGGGACCGGGATCATAAGGGGCCCTACCCTACCTGCCCATATACCGTTATTAAAATAAATAGACAATACCCAATAGCTTTACTTTAATTTAATAATTTTTTAAAATTTAAAATTTAATAAAAAGCAATACTTTAATTTATTATAGAACGTACAAAAATAAAAGATTTTGTATGCAAGTAAAAACCTTACGAACTTTTTTTTTTTAGGGGCCCGTTTTGTATATTTGCTTACGGGCGAGCTACTCCTGCACCGCCGCTGGTTAGAACCAATATTTTCATGCAGTTGCAGAATATTTGAATAAACTTTATATTTTATCCAAAAATTTAAATCAAAAATCGCTCCGAAAACAAATCATCAGAAATTAAAGACAACTTTTAGTTTAGAAATTTGTCATTATTTTTCCTGGCTTTACTATAGGTTATAATCAATAGTTTTATGCAGTTGCAGAATATTTGAACAAACTTTACTTTTTATCCAAAAATTTAATCAAAAATCGCTCCGAAATCAAATCATCGGAAATTAAAGACAACTTTTGGTTTAGAATTTTTTCATTATTTTTCCTGGCTTTGCTAGGTTGTAATCAATAGTTTTATGCAGTTGCAGAATATTTGAACAAACTTTAATTTTTATCCAAAAAAAATCAAAAATCGCTCCGAAACCAAATCATCGGAAATTAAAGACAACTTTTGGTTTAGAATTTTTTCATTATTTTTCCTGGCTTTGCTAGGTTGTAATCAATAGTTTTATGTAGTTGCAGAATATTTGAACAAACTTTAATTTTTATCCAAAAAAAATCAAAAATCGCTCCGAAACCAAATCATCGGAAATTAAAGACAACTTTTGGTTTAGAATTTTTTCATTATTTTTCCTGGCTTTGCTAGGTTGTAATCAATAGTTTTATGCAGTTGCAGAATATTTGAACAAACTTTATTTTTTATCCAAAAATTTAAATCAAAAATCGCTCCGAAACCAAATCATCGGAAATTAAAGACAACTTTTGGTTTAGAATTTTTTCATTATTTTTCCTGGCTTTACTAGGTTGTAATCAATAGTTTTATGCAGTTGCAGAATATATGAACAAACTTTATTTTTTGTTTGTTAAAAAGACCGTCATGTGCAAAATTTCAGCCTTCTAATTTAATTCCTGTTGATTTTAGAAGAAAAAATCGGTTTTTTCACGTCGCTTCACATTTTGTCATTTTTATTGTACTAAGAGATATCCGAAAAATCTCAAAAAATTCAGAAAAATCTAAAATTACCCAACAAATATAAAAATATTTTTTTAGAATTCATTCGCAATTAAATTCAACAAAATAAGAATTGATCAATGTTAAAAAAAAAATTTGGCCATGTTAGAATTTTGGTACCACTCTAAAAACAATTGACAAAATTCTACTTTGGAATCCCTACAAGTTAAAAAAAAGATCGTCTCAAAATTCCGCCTTCAACACTTTCAAAAATGCAAAATTCAATTCAAAGTTGTGACGTCTTGGAGTCTATTGCATTTTAACCACGTTAGCATTTTCGTACTACTCTAAAAAAATGTTGACATGATTCTGCTTTGGGATCCCTACAAGTTAAAATCAAAAATATTTCACAATTCCACACCTTCAAAAATTATGAATTTTGAATATTAAGCTTTAAGGTCGTGTTCTGGTTTGGTATTAAAAAAAATCAAGTTTTTGTTTTTTTGCATATTCTTAAAGTTTAGACCTTCAAGAATATATTCTCAAGAGAAAATTTTAAAATTCCAACAGTTTACCACGTTTTAGCTATTTAAGTGACGCAGCAACTGAACCTGCAGTGAGCAACTTACCGAAGGTCGTAGTAATTATGTATTTTATGACATTTTAACATTTTTCAACCTGGTTGACATAATATCTCAAGTTCTATTTAACCGATTTGCTTAAAATTTTGTACCAACCTTCACTATATAACTGTCTATCGCCCCTACTACTTTTGTATCAAAATTTTTTGTTTTACTGGTCGAAACTTTTGCTCAAAACTTTAATCGAATTTTTCTCCAAACTACATTTTTCAACATGGTTGACATGCTTTATCAAGTTCCATCTGAGTGATTTACTTCAAATTTTGTACAAGCCTTCTACATATAACTGTCTATCTCCCCTACCACTTTTGTATCAAAATTATTTGTTTTACTGGTTGAAACTTTTGCTTAAATCTTTAAACGTGTTTTTCTTAAAACTACATTTTTCAACATGGTTGACATGATATCTCAAGTTCCATTTGACCGATTTGCTTCAAATTTTGTACCAACCTTCACTATATAACTGTCTATCGCCCCTACTACTTTTGTATAAAAATTATTTGGTTTACTATTTTAAAAAATTAAGAATTGTGAAAAAAATAGTCAAAAAATGAATTTTTCTCTTCAGCCAGCTGCCATTTTTCGAAAAAAAATTTTTCCGTTTCCTTTTTAGTAGGGGCTATAACGACATTCTTACTAATTAAGAATCTTTTTTTAAATCTTGTTTTCCATGACCTGAAGGGTTGCAATCGTGTCAACCAGCACACCCTCAATTTTTTTTACCCCCAACTTTACCAGCTTATAGCTTGTTTAATTTTCATTTTTTTTTCTTAAAATTTTTTCTTTATATTCTCGAAATATCAACAAATATGTTGTAAAAAACTGAATGGTAAAAACATTGTTCGTTTTGATTTTATTGAGCTCGACAAATCGCCCATAATTTATGCTTTTAAACCAGAAGACGGCTTTAATTTATTATATGAAAGTTAGCAGGAAGTGTAAACAACGTTCATATCCTAGTTGTTAGAACACCTGACGTGTGACCATGTTGGTATTGGTACTTAGGGGTCGATTGGCTACGAGAGCCTTTCAGAACTGCGACCAGTATTGATCTTTTGTTCATAACCCCACTAATTAGGTGTTCAGGAATTCAATTTCGCTAGCGAAACACAGAATGCTCCTGAGGGGTTTGCTTTTTACCTCTTTGGGCGTCAGTTGTAACTGTCCCAGATGTTTAAGCCTGAGTCGGCCTAAGGCATCGCAGTTACAGAGGATGTGCTCGGCCGTCTCCGTTTCCGATTCACAAAGTCTGCACCTGTCATTATCTTCTAGTCTCATTTTTTTGAGGTAATATCTCACCGGGCAGTGTCCGGTGAACAGCCCCGTAATGAGTCTAATTTCATTCTTTGTCAAAAGAAGAAGCTTTTTAGCCTCTCCAGTCGAGTACTTTATAAATTTCTTCGCCTGTCTTTGTCCTGGTGTATTATTCCAGAGAGTTTCCTTGTTCTCTGCCTCCCATTTTTGGATCTCTAACCCCCTGTGTGCTTTGGTTAGCCCACAGTATGGTTCAGGTCCAATCGGGGGCGTTTTTGAGCCTGATCTAGCCAGTCTGTCGGCTATTTCATTACCCTCAATTCCCTCATGACCTGGCACCCAGCGTAGGGCAATTTTGTTGCCCATTGCCAGTTTCTTGAGAGATTGTCTACATTCCCATGTAGACAAGGACTCAAAGCTATTTGCTTCGAGTGCCTTAATCTGTGACCATGTTAGTTTTCAAATAATATTTTTTTAATTAGTATGTGAATCAATAATTTATATTTTAAAATTTTATTCAATTGATAATAATGAATAAAACGATTTCTTGTATTGAATTGAATAATTTAATATTTATAATAGTATATCTCTTAAAGAAGATCGGTACAGGCAACTCGGTACCGGGAAAACTCGGTACCGGGAAAACTCGGCATTGCGACAACTCTGTCGTAGGTGGATGTGTTGCTGTGTGAGTCAAAATTGACTCTTCCGCAACACTACTCATTAAAAACATCCCCCTAGGGCCGTCCAACTCAGCAAAGTGTTCTACTGGGAAGAGGATGGATCTTCTATTTTTTTATGGATTCTAGTCGAGGGTAGATGTCTTGTCAAAATTGACTCTTCCGCGCCTCCGCTCCGCTCCCGACGCTCCAGATCCATTTTGACAACACTATAATAAATAAAAACATCCCCCTAGGGCGGGGGTCGGCAACCCGAGGCCACCGAAGGGTTTTTAGCCTTTTTAGACCTTTTTAGCGAATTTCCACTTTGTTTAAAAACAAAGCTCTTCTCAGTTGATTTTCCAAAAAGTGCGGCTCACACTAATCTCAAAGTAAAATATTTGGCCCGCGTACAACAAAAGGTTGCCGACCCCTGCCTAGGGCCTTCCAACTGGGCAAATTGTGCTACTGGGAAAGTGGGTGAATCTCGCTTTTATTCCTGGTGCCGAATTGTGCGGTGTCGAGTTGTCCGTGTCCCCTCTTAAAGAAGATACACATACTAATATAAGAAATCGTTTTATTCATTATTATCAATTATTGAATAAAATTTTAAAATATAATTAATTCATAAATTAAAAAAATGTACATATGGGAGGCGAACTCAGGATGCATGGTCACAAGTCAGGTGTTCTAACCACTAGGATATGAACGTTGTTTACACTTCCTGCAAACTTTCATAATATAATTAAAGCTTATATTCAAAATTCATAATTTTTAAAGGTGTGGAATTGTGAAATATTTTTAGTTTTAACTTGTAGGGATTTCAAAACAGAATCATGTCAACATTTTTTTAGAGTAGCACGAAAATGTTAACGTGGTTAAAATGCAATAGACTCCAAGACGTCACAACTTTGAATTGAATTTTGCATTTTTGACGGTGTTGCAGACGGAATTTTTAGATGATCTTTTTTTTATCTTGTAGGGATTCCAAAGTAGAATTTTGTCAATTTTTTTTAGAGTGGTACCAAAATTCTAACATGGCCAAATATTTTTTTTTAACATTGATCAATTCTTATTTTGTTGAATTTAATCGCGAATGAATTCTAAAAAATATTTTTATATTTGTTGGGTAATTTTAGATTTTTCTGAATTTTTTGAGATTTTTCGGATATCTCTTAGGGAAGGCCAACTTTGGTCGTCACAGATCTGCACCACTATCTTTATATCTTTACAACCCAATTAGAACGTCACTTCATGAAAGTTTAACGACCCGGAATTCAGAAAATTTTGTGAAAATAATTTTTAAGGAGCAATGTAAAATTAAAGCATTGGTAGTTCAAATGCATTTCATTATTATTTCCTTCCTAAAAAAATCAGTCGACAACTGCTCGACATAACCTTAGATTTACCCATTATTTTATTTATTAATTTGAGCATTATATCTTTGCTTTGTGATGTAACAGCTTGCAATCCTTTTTGTAACAGCACAAAGTTTACAAATACAACATGTAATAATGGTTACACGATAAATGAAAAAAGAAATTTAAAAACTCACACTGGTGAGAAACCGTTTGCCTGTAAGATTTGTGACATAAATAATGCTTAATTTTGGTTTAACTGTATGCACATTGCATACAATCTGAATGCACACTTAAAGATATTGATAATCAAGAAGTGGAATGTGACAAGAACGAGGTTCAAATTATAATTACAATCAAAGTATTACTGATTATGTTGTTTATATCGCAGTTATGGAACAAAAAGGTTGTTATAAAAATTCGCGAGGATCTAAAGATCAATTCATTATTGAAGAGATAATTTATTAAAAACCAGCAACCAAAACCCACAGAAATTTAAATATTGCTTACGTAGACTACAAGAAAGCCTTTGATTCTGTTCCTCATTCTTACCTAATTGATATCTTGAAAATATACAAAATTGACTAAAAACTAATAATTTTCCTTCAACGTATTATGACGACATTGTCAACAATTTTAAATATATAATCAAAATTAACCGTGGAATATTCCAAGGTGATTCGTTTAGTGTATTATGGTTTTGTGTTGCTTTAAATCCACTAAGCAACGCTTGAAATGACTTCAGTTATGAATATAATCCTCAAAAATGATGTAAAATGAAACCAAAAAATTATCCATTTACGTAATATGGACGATGTGAAACTATACTCAAGTTACGGATGAATAGATTGCTAAGATTTCCAAACAAAGACCTCCAAATACAATGTAATCGATTAAAACTATTGATTCCTGTGATTTCTATGATGTGGGATGCTCTAATAAGTTGTTATAAGGAAATTGATTCCCACACGAAAGTATTTATTTAAATTGGAAATTAATCATAATAGTCAAGTGATGACATGGAAGGTTTTCTTCTAACTCATAGTTACGTCCGTTTTCACAGTTGAACTGCTTTCGAACCTTGATTATTTAATTTTCTCCAAAAAAGTTCCTGCAATTCTTTCGCTTTTTGCAAACTTCCAACTAATGATATCATAAAATTTTTACTTTTTTTGAACTTTCTTTGTGTCGCGACCATCGAAAAAACTAAAAGATAGAGAAATAAAAGCTCGCCATCCGCTTACGGAAAGTAATGACCTCCTTTTTTGTACGTCTTAACCCTTAAAAAGCTAATATAACGGAATATTTATCCGTTGTGAGAGCTCTGATATTCCTTTTGCGACCTCCCAGGAAATTCTTCCCATGGAGAACAATGTAGTATAATGTTAATTTCTATTGTTACAATAAAAGCATTTTAAAAAAGGTTGAAGTATGGACCATAATTATTTAGAAAAGTATAATTGTCCCATCATCAGGAAAAACCGAAATTACATTCCTTTGTATTAGCATTGTTTATACCTACTTACAGAATTTGTAATCACAATTCAAGTTCACGAAGATTTCATATGTGCACATTCTCTCTCTGCTAATGTGCATTTTAATGTTTACTTCATAATTAAATATGTACAATATTACCACAAAGAACAAAAAAAATGAATAACATCACTCAACTTTTGTAGCATTTAACCACATATCTCCAAGAACTTCATCATTTCATCATCATCAAATTTCTTGCGGCCAATTTTAGGGAAATTTGTTTTCTTTTTTCACTTGACGAAAATGTGTAATTCCTTAGTAAATATGTCAAACTAACTTTCGCCTGCATTATACAAAAGCGGAGGCCTGAAAAAAAATTGATCAAATGTCATCTCCGTCGTATTGCTTCTTGACAGAAGCGTCGTGACCTTTAACAATGCTTGTTAAAGGCGTTCATGGCAGATTACATCCCGGTGGTTTGCCATTGCCTTCCGAGGGGAGAGACGGTCAGAAATAAAGTTCTTACTTCACTCGGATTCGAACCGGGTGATTAGCGTTCATAGTCAACTCGCGTGACCGCTATGCTCCGACCGCCTCTAAACGTAGATCAAATCTGATCAAATGTAGAACGGAACAAATAAAGAATTATATGTAATGAAAACGGAGGTCCCCTTTGCCGCTTCAATGTCTTGTCTAAAGACTTGATTACTGTATTTTAAGAAATCTGAATTTGGGTTATCAAAAAAATTGCAGTCCTGTCCAAATGCACAAGATCCAATTACATCTGTGGTAAACATTTCTGCAAGATCCCGTTTATTAAATGGCTCGTCATGAGAAGATTTTGCGTCTTCAGTAGTCGGTTTCTGTTTCGCTGTACCTGGAGACCCGTGTGCAATACCGGGGCCCCATAGAGCAGAATTGACTCCGATACCAATTCCAGTGGTCTCCTTTTGGCTGCCTTCAACTGATTGAGGAATGAAGAAAGATAGTAATAACCCAATAACCTCTGCATTCTGCAATATATATGAAAAAAGGAAAATAGTAACTTTTTTGAGCGCCATTGGTAAGCATTGGAAGTTTATAGTCGATTCAAGAATGCAAAAATCAGGAATAAACGAGATTTAAAATAACGTTTTGACAAAGTTTGATAAATATTTCACACCAAAGATGAATGTTGAGTACACGCGATTTCAGTTTCAATTTTCTAAGACAATTATGCAAAACTGTGACTAGTTATGAATTGTATTTGGAGTCTATGAAAAATCTACCCAATCAAGATAAGGAACATAATTTTTAATTGGTGGAATGACCCATATCACAATAATAAAAGTCCAGCACGCTGCTGCTCCTGATCCAGCGTGTCATTTTTTTAGGACACACAACGCGCTCTGATTGGTCGTTGGTCATACCAGCTTAAAATCACCTCCCCTGAGAGTTTCCAACCTTGGGAAACTATTTTTTTAATGAAGCCCGTTAAATAAGTTCGAGCTTAGGTTAGTGCTAGTGTGATGAAATAACATTTTTTTAAATTTAAGATTATTAAAAGCCGCTAAAAAAGAGATCCACTGGATAGCTACCCCTCCGTGGACGGGATTACCAGCTATTATATTATATAAAATTACACTATGCAATATAACTATGCGCACGATAATACCAAAATGTAATTCTCTATCCATGTCAGTACGAGATTGACCGTTTACGATATACGCTGCAGTACGTAATTAATTTTTTGTCGTTTATGAAATGATTTGAAGAAAAAAATATTGATTATAATATAATTATGTTATTTCGTAGGGACTAGTTTCCTTCTACGGTGTGCGCAACTTTTTTTAAATTCGTAACTGAGTTTAACGTGTAGAATAAACAGCACTTCGAATTTATTAATAGGTAGGCAATGTATTATCGGTAATAATGATCGTATATTGAAATTTATCAATTGGCTTTTAACATAATGAACTAAATTTTAGTGAAACAATAATAATGGAAATTTTTACCACCTCTTTGGTTATATTAACAACTTTTCTGGTCGGAAAAATTGCATATTATAAATCCATTTCTAGTTATTGGGCTAGAAAAAATATACCATATGACCATGAAAACCAGTTTAAGGCATTCTTGGATGCACTACTGTTAAAGGATGCCTTTGCAACTAAATTAAGTAGACAATATGCAGAAGCTAAGGCAGCTGGATACAAAAGCTATGGTCTATATATGCTCGGAACGCCCATTTACATACCAATCGATCCGAATATTATTAAAGATATCTTGGCGGTTGAATCTCAGAGATTTATAAATCGTGGTATGTACCACAATAAGAAATCGGATCCCCTCAGCGCTCACTTGTTTTCACTGGACGGACAGGAATGGAAAAACCTTCGGGTCAAACTTACACCTGCTTTTACCTCAGGAAAAATGAAGATGATGATTCGTACCGTTGTTGAATGTGGAGAGCAGCTAGAAAAAGCAATGGAGGGTTTAGCGGATCATGACGAGCCATTTAATATACGGGATCTTGCAGGAATGTTTACCACAGATGTAATTGGATCTTGTGCATTTGGACTGGATTGTAATTCGTTTGATAACCCAAATTCAGAGTTCCTAAAATATAGCAATCAACTTCTTGAGCAAGGTTTCGAAGAAGCACTAAAGAGATCAATTTCATTGATATTTCCAGGTTTTGCCAAAAAAATTGGCATGCGCTAAATAAATAAAGGTGTAGCACAGTTTTTCCTCAATATTGTTAGAGAAACCATCGAATACAGGGAAAAAAATAATGTTGTTCGCGATGACTTTATGCAGCTGCTTATAAACCTACGAAACGAACCTACGGAAGATGGAAACCAACATTTCACATTTGAAGAAATTGCAGCTCAAGCATTTCTTTTCTTCGTTGTTGGATATGAAACGTCTTCGTCCACGATGGCATTCGTCCTTTATGAACTATCGGTAAATCCAGATATTCAAGAAAAAGTAAGGGATGAAATAATTAGCGTCTTGGAGAAACACGATGGTGAGGTTACTTATGATGCCATCATGAATATGAAGTACATGGGGCAAACTATAGACGGTAATGATATATGATTAAAAGTTACTTGGTTTTTCAATATCTTCACTTTTAGAAACACTTCGGAAATACCCTCCTGTGGGTGCTTTGTTTAGGCAAAGCGACTCAGACTACAAAATACCAGGTACCGATCAAATATTAGAAAGGGGAACTTTCATTTTCGTTCCGATTAGTGGGTTACATTACCATGCAGAATACTTCCCCGATCCAGAAAAATTCGACCCTGAACGATTTAGCGATGAAAATAAAAGTAAAATATATCCTTACACTTATTTGCCATTTGGAGAAGGACCAAGAAACTGCATTGGTATTTATGATCATATTGACTATAATATCTTATTTTGCTGGAATTTTTTTGCAGGACTTCGTTTTGGTATAATGCAGACAAAAGTTGGTTTAACGTACTTACTAAGGAATTATAAATTTTCGCTAAATGATAAAACCATAACTCCATTACAAATGGACCCAAAATTTTTCTTGTTGCAAGTTCTTGGGGGTATGTGGTTTAATGCCACAAGGGTTGAATGATATAAATTATTATTTTTTTTCTCTATGCAAATTTTGTATGTAATTATAAAATAAAATTATCGGTACTTAGCATAATATGTATAATGCAGAAAGCTTGAATTGTTATGCCTAATTAAGTTGCACTATTAATTATATGTTAGATACGAATTTTGTTATCAATATCTCGCATAAAAATTTAAATGTTTTTAAATGAAATCTTAACTAGTAATCTTAGTTTGATTATTATTATTCTCAGACCGTGTTATCAATGTATTGACGCTGTTAAGGTTAAATATACCGCCACTAAATAAAAAGTAGAGTAGGGTAGTTAAGGGCAATGGTTGATGGTTTCGCAAGGGTAGAATTAAGTAGTATTAAGTATGGTATCAATGTTAGCCAGTCATGGCGAGTGAATAAATTGTGACTTAAAATAGAAAATGCAGTTTTTAATATTTCGATATCTATTTTAACAATACAGGCAAGTGAAAATAATACTCAGTTATTCATTGGTCCTTCGAGTAGATGAATGAACATTAAACAAATATTTAAATAAAAACAAGTAAACCCAACCCCACCCCATTTTCGAGGTCAAATCGAAAATTAGCCGACATTTGCCAAGAATAAAGAGCTCGACTACAGTAACAAGAACAAAGACAAAAGTCCCATTTGCTTATTTGTGCAATAATAATATGTCTGAAGATCTTAAAAAGTTAAATAGTAGAAAATGCGGTTTTTTATTTGGAAAATTTCTAGATAAAGTTAAAGTACAAGAAGTAATATCTAATTGTGATATAATTTCGTTAGAAAAACGACTGGATACATTTGTAGGATTGTTTGATATCTTCAATAATATTCAGGGTGAAATAGAAGAAATTGAAACCGATAACGAAGAACATAATTTAATAAAGAGAGAAGAATTTCAAGATCTTTGATTTGATTTAACTTCTATAGCAACTAATTGTTGAATGAAACAATAAATGAAACAATAAATGAAACCACAGTCGAAAGAATATGGGAGAAAGTTAAGAATATCATAACCACCATACAAGAGCAAGATCTAAAAACGACTCGCAAACTAAGCAATAAAAAGTGGATGAAAGACGATTCTTGCAGTTAATGGATTTACGATGGACGTATAAGGACCGAGATCGCGCTAAATATCGAGAAATCAAAACAACAATAAGACGAGCAATTAGAACAGCCAAGAAGGTATAGATGAAAGAGAAATGTGAAGAACTAGAAGAACTGCGAAGGAGACATGATCTGTTCAACATGCACAAGATGATAAAAGAAGTCACTGGAAATCACAGAAGGCGCTTACCAACAAGACTGCTATCTGAGACCAACAAAGTCATAACCGATTTAAAGGAAGAAGAGGCAGAGTGGACAAGCTATATTAAAAAACTATTCAGCGACGTAACACCTATAGAACTGAAGAAAGAAGAAAGAGAAATAGGACCAGAAATTATGGCAAGTGAAGTTCACAAAGCAATTGAACAAACAAAAACTGGAAAGGCTGCTGGGCCAGACGAGATATATCATGAAATGGTGAAAATGATAAGCAAAGATAACACCGCACTATTAATAAAGCTCTTCAACGCAATATATAAAACTGGCAAGATGCCCAAAGATTGGTTCGAGTCTACCTTTATTCCCATCCCAAAGAAGAGGAATGCCAACAAATGTGACCAATTTCGATTAATAAGCTTAATGAGTCAGGTTTTAAAAGTATTTTTGAAAATAGTACACAATAGAATAATCTCGAAGTGCGAGCTAGATATAAGCGACGAACAATTCGGTTTTAGGCGAGGACTTGGAACAAGAGAGGCTCTGTTTGGGCTCTCAGTCCTCCTACAGAAATGCAGAGATCAAAGGAAAGATGTTTATGTGTGCTTTATAGATTATGCCAAAGCATTTGACAGTGTCAAGCACCAAGACTTGATGACGATATTGGCGACAAAGGGTCTGGACGAAAACGATATTCAAGTCATAGTGAACCTATATAAAGAACAAGTGGCTTCGATAAGACTGGATAGTGGCCTTACAAGAGAAATACCAATCAAAAGAGGCGTAAGGCAGGGTTGTGTATTGTCCCCGCTCCTGTTTAATGTCTACTCCGAGTATATCTTCCAGAAAGCAACGGAAGACTCACAGGATGGTATAAAGATCAACGGGAGAGTCCTGAACAACCTCAGATATGCTGATGATACAGCAGTCATAGCAGATAGTAATGAGGGACTCCAACGCTTAATAGATGCCATAATAAGAGAAGGAGATTCGCTTGGCTTGAAAATAAACACAGAAAAAACAAAGGTAATGGTCATTAGCAGAAACCCTGACATACAGGCTAATCTAATCATATGCAACAAACAAATAGAGCAAGTACCCAAGTACAGATACCTTGGATGCTGGCTGACAAACAATGTGGATCCGGACGCTGAAATACGAACACGAATCGAACAAGCAAGATCAAGCTTTATAAGAATGAAAAATTTACTATGTGATGGGAGCCTCAACTTTAATATAAGATACGATTTTGTGAAATGTTATGTGCACTCGGTTCTTCTGTATGGGATGGAAGCATGGACACTGAAAATAAATACCATGAACCGACTGGAGGCCTTTGAAATGTGGACCCTCAGAAGAATGATGCGGATATCGTGGGTGGACCGTGTGACCAATGAAGAGGTACTGCGGCGAGTTGGGAGAGAGAGGGAGCTGCTGGCCATAGTTAAAAAACGAAAGACTGCATACTTGGGACACCTCCTCCGACATGAGAAATATGTCTTGTTAAAACTAATAATGGAAGGCAAAATAGAAGGCCGAAGAGGACCAGGTAGAAGACAATGTTCTTGGCTCAAAAACCTCAGAGACTGGACGGGACTCCGCTCGCACGAATTAGTCAGAACAGCACAAAACCGAGACGAATTTGCCAGAATTGTTGCCAACTTTCATTTAATGGAGACGGCACCTGTAATAAGCAGTGCTTATTTATTAAAACAATTATTTGCAACGATTACAAAATGTGTATTTATTAACTAATAACTTACTGGTTCTTGGTTGACGTTCAACTGGGCTACCAGTGTGCTGCAATACTTAAGTAGGCAATATAATATACAGTATTGCCAACACTAACAGATACAATTTAGCGCCATCTGTTACAGCACCTGAAGAAGAAGAAGAAGCAACTAATTTAATTAATTAGTTCGATTCCGGGTGAAGCATTCTGGCCATCTCTTCCCACAAAGTGTGGGTTTTGCGAACTGGTAAACCGCGCAGCGATATAAAAGCCAGGATATTGTTTCCTTAGTTAGTTGCCATTTGATCGCCTGAGCCACAACGGAAGAACCTGCGAACCGCGTCCGCGCGACCCGCGCTCTGGCACTGGACGGGGGTGTAATCCCTTAGCTGGCCTGTCTACCATTCCATTCGTAGATCAGCGGGGCAAGTGGCCCAAATTAGAGCAATTTGCGTTACACTTTCTTGGCATTACATTACATTACATACATTCACGTGCATTAAATAAAATCAATAGTAATAGCAGATTAAATAGTAAACTATCTGAATCAGTAAATGAAGGTGATAATAATCAATCAGTAGCAGACAGTAATTTAAATACTAATAAAATTAGAGAGGGTAATAATGAGGATTTGACTTACAAGATGTACAAACTTACAAGATGTTTATTACCTACCGCCCTGATTGAGGTATATGACAAAGACAAAATTTTATAAGTGAAGAAGCATTTAAAAAATTAAAGTTGCAGAAAGGTCCTGTCAACGTTTCAGTGATCAGTATAAATAAAAATTCAAGCGTTATCCAATTTTCCACTACATTTAAGTTTTTTTCACAGCATAACAATTATTCAAATAATATTCAATGTTTAATAATACAATAAATCACAAGTGAATTACCTCATAGTTTAATAAACTCAGTTAATCTAAACATTCAACCACATGTAAAATTGGCGGACCCAAGCTTTAATGAACCAGGAAGTATTGATGTATTAATAGGCTGTAATCTCTTTGAAAAATCTACGCAATCAAGCTAGGGAATCTAATTTTTTAAGCTTAAAATTTAAATCAGTGAAATCTTGGGAAGCTATGAAAAGAAAACTAAAAAATTAATGCACTAAAGAAAGGGGCGTGCGATTAACAAGGGAAGAAAGTACCTCGAATTGGTCAAGATTAAAAGGCCTTTGCATCATATTATGCTATTATTATGGATACACACATCAAAAGAACAAGTGACTTTGCAAAATATTCAACCAACGAAACCACTTTGTAACAGTGGGTGGGAGTAAGACAATGAAAAACAAACAACAGCATGCAGTTGAAACAGGACAGGACTCAGAAAAAGAATTTAACATCCCCAGTCTACAGATTAATTCGATTGTGAGGAATAAAGCAGAAAGAATGTGGACAAAAGAAATCGAAATAAGCGGAAATAAAGTAATATTTAAACTTTATACGGGAGCAGAAATAAGCATAATTCCCGAATCTTGGCATTGCCTCGTGTGCTAAACTTTCCCTTCGTGCATAAAAATTATCTTTACTTACTAGTCCCATAAATTACTAATTAATATTACTATTATCCGTTTTGCTATTAACCGCTTGATAAATTTTAATCAGTGATATTTATTATAGTGGTCAAGCAATTTGGACAATATGTTTGTAGCTGTGGGTCAATAAACAAAACATAACCGTGATACCAAATGTTTATATTATTATTACAACATTGTTCAGGTATGGTTAGAGATTTAAATTTAAAATTTGTTGATTCTGAGGACAAGAGCAAGGTTAATACACGAATTATATAATGTAAACTAATACGTAGTTGATGCCTAATAAATATAATGATATATTGTAAACAAAATAGTAATTACAGTTTTAGTCCAATATTTTGATAATAATCGATGCTAAAAAGTAAAATCATAAATCATAAATCATAATCTCAAAAATAAAAAATGATTTTGTATCTTTACCAATCATAGTTTAGCGCTTCTTAAATCACTTTTCTCCGAAAAGATTGGAATACAAATGTCTTTTTACTTTTAGGTTAGTTCGACATAGCAGGGGTAATAAAAGAAAAATGTTTCAATGGTAACAAAAATTGCACAAGATTTTGACATTGTTGCTCAAATATTGAAATTTTAATAACTTCGCAGCAATAAGAAAGAAAAATTACCATAAGGAGATGAGTTACTGGTTTTGAAGATGACGTATAAGATTCCTTTTATGCCTATCATAAAATTCAATTGGGCGCAGATATCCTATAGCAATAACGGAAAGTTCAATCCGGAAGTAACTATTTTTAGTCTGGTAAAAATACAACAAGGAATAATAAATATGTTTGCTATCCAATAAGCTGGAACAATATTCTCCGTTGATTGTTTTTCCCTTTTCAAAGTAATCAATGTGGATTATTGTGCATACCAAAAAACTGTCGCAATAGAGACCTTGAATTATTAGAAGAAGAGGAATCTGTCATTCTAAGATAAGATGATGGAGGAGAGACAAGATGAAGCAGATTTTTTCATAAAAATAATACTTAGAGAAGGAAACGAGAAAGAATTTAGTCAGTGGTGGACGGAAACAAGTGGTAATAATTGCGAAGAATATGTAATAAAAGAGTAAACAATAATTTTTTTTCATAAAAAACAAAATTTATAATACTAGAAACGCCATTACACTTTCGTGACATTCAACCAAATTCCTCCAAGAGGTTGTAAAAGAAAACTTGCTGGATCCATTTCCAAAGGCGAATTTGTTTTTTCATTCACAGAAAATTTATAATTCTGCAGTAAGTATATTAAACCCACCTTAGCCTGCATGACACCAAAACGTAACCCTAAAGAAAGGAAAATTCAGTAAGAATACATTAATATATTGGGTATCTCACCAATACAGTTTCTTGGTCCTTCTCCAAACGGTAAGTAAGTGTAAGGATTAATGCTAGTTTTATTTTCGTCACTAAATCTCTCGGGATCAAACTTTTCTGGATCTGGAAAATACTCTGGATCGTAGTGTAAACCATAAGCAGGAATAAAAACTGAAGTTCCTTTTTCCAAAATTTCTTCTCTTCCTGGCATTTTATAGTTTTCAGTGCTTTGCCTAAACAAAAATGGCACAGGTGGGAATTTCCTAAGGGTTTCTAAAAATCACAAAATTATAAATTTAAAAGGGTTACAAATTTGAAACAGTACCATCAAAAGCTTGCTTCATGTACTTCATATCCATAACAGAGTCGTAAGTAACCTCTCCGTTATATTTTTCTAAAACAGAATTTATTTCTTCTCTAACTTTTTCTTGAATTTCAGGATTTCGAGACATTTCGTAAAGGAAAAACGACATCGTAGAAGAAGACGTTTCAAATCCAGCAATGAAGAACAGAAATGCTTGGGCAGCAATTTCTTCCAAACTCAAGTGATGAGTTCCATCCACACCTTGCTCATTTTTTAAATTTAACAAGAGTTGCATGAAATCGTTCCGAACAATTTTATTTTTCTCTCTATATTCCACTGTTTCTCTAACTATTCTCAAGAAAAATTCGGTTGTGTCCTTGTATGTTAAAGTTACTCCAATTGTTCTTGAAAATTCAGGAAACCAGAACGAAAAGGCACCTTTTATTTTTCTAAACATGTTTTCTTTAAAAACTTGTTTACTATATTTTATAAATTCTGAATTTGGATTTTCGAATGAATTACAATCAATTCCAAACGCACATGACCCAATCACATCTGTCGTAAATTGACCCGAAATATCTCGAATTTCGATAGGTTCATTAAGCGATGCCAATTGGTTCATTGCTTTATTTAACTGTTGCCCACATTCGACAACAGTGTGGAACATCATTTTCATTTTTCCGGATGTAAAAGTAGGAGTTAGTTTAGCCCTTAGGGTTTTCCACTCCTGAGAGTGGAGTGCAAATAAGTGCGCACTTAGAGGATCTGTCTTTTTATTGTAATAAATTCCGCGATCAACAAAACTGTGGAAATCAACACTCAAAATATTTTTGATAATTTGTGGATCAATTGGAAAATAAATTGGCTTCCATAGGGCAAACATTCCGCATTCTTTCAAACCAGCGGCTTTAGCTGCTTCGTATTGTCGTCTAATTGTTGTTGCAATTGCTACTTTAGTGCTAATTGGATACGAACCAAATGGTATCACAGGTTCCTCAAAAGGTATATTTTTTCTTTCCCAATATTTGTAACGCCTCTTGAAGAAAGCATATAAGCTTACCAATAAGGTTGCAAGTAAAACTAAACCAGTGGCTGTGTTTTCCATCATTGTAACTAAAAATAAATTTTAAGTAAGAAATTATTCAGCAGATGTTTTTGCTTATAAAACACAGTATTGATACTAAAACACTTAAAAATATTTTATATAATTATGTGACTAACAAGATGATAAGCACCTTATCAAATACGAAGTGCATGAACTTTATAATTAAACCTTTATACTGTAAATAATATAATCTTAAGATAAATGTTAACGAAAAGAATGAAATTAGATATAAGGTTCAGTTTATAATTTGCTCTAGGTGAATTAACTTGTAATATTATAATCTCAATAAAATATTTTTTTATAAATAACACAATACTGTGTTCTTAACTGGCGCTGCGAACAGGATTGTTTTACGAGTTTTGTGCTTCTTATTCGGTAAAACTTCAGGAAGAATTCAAGACGACTGACATCCTCCATTTGGTATAAACTTCAGGAAGAATTCGAGTCAACTTGTACCTCCATTTGGTAACACCGAGAGAAAACAGGACTTGGCGTGTTTCAACACCTTGGAAACAATCAACAACCAAAGGGCTTTCCCACGAAGGAAACATCACAAGCAACGAAAAGAAAAGGATCATCTAGAACGAAACATTGAATTCGAGATTGGGAATGCAAACCCTTCAAGTACCTCTGTAAGTTTTTGAATCTTTTCCTTTCCTAAATATTTTAATTTTATTACTGTTTTGTTGCCATTTTTGTTATGTCAATAAAAAACGAAATTGAAGTTGAGATAGAAGATAACTTAGCTTCTTTAGAAAATACGCGTAGCTTTAAAAACAGATTTGAACCGTACCAAAGAATGCCTGCCGGTACGCCAAACACAATGCTAACACCGACGGTAGATCCAGTTGTTCAACCCTCAGTAAACTTATTTTCTACTCGGGAATTGACTGCACTAACAGACTCGTTACCAGAATTTTACCCGGATAGTAATCTGTCTACCTTCATAACGAGCGTTGACAATTTAGCAAAGTTCTTAAAAAATAGATTAACTCCAACGTTAGTATACCTATTTAATGTTTCTATTCTATCAAAAATAAAAAGAGAAGCTCGCGATTATTTAAACTTTCACAACGAAACGGAATGGCCGGGCATAAGAGAGGCACTTTTACATAAATATGGCGATCAACGCAATGAAGAACTCCTAATTTCAGCCTTACGTAATACGTTCCAAAAACGAAATGAAAATTATAACGAATTTTATGATCGAGTTTTGCTAGCTCAAAATGATTTATTACAATTTGTACAATTGCATGAAAACGATGCAAATATGTTTAATTTTAAAAGTAACCTATATCAAAACCAATCGTTGCAAGTATTTTGTTCAGGGTTGTTAGAACCTTATAGATCTCAATTAATGAATTTCGAAATTAAAACCCTGATAGGAGCGTTAAATAAATGTAGGTTATACGACAACAAACTGCAAGAAAACAATTATACCGATTACATGAGGAAACTACAAGATAATCGACCTATAAAAAACTACGCACAACCATCAAAACCTACAACAAACCCTAGAAATAACTTTCAAAATAATTATCAAAATAACTTCCAACCGAATTACCATAATAATGCGCAAAATAATAATCAGCGAAACCCTCATCCTAACTACCAACATAATTTTAAACCTAACAATAATTATCAGGGCAATTCTCAATTTAATTATCAAAATAATTACCCAAATAACTTCCAACGACCTCAATTTCAACCTAAACCATTTGCGGGGGACATTAACAAACCTACGCAACAAACAATGAGATTTCCATCCGGAAAACAACTTTTTAGAAATAAACCAGATCCCACACCTCAAAGGAACCGTTACGAACCGACACCTATGTCCGTACAAACCTCAGCGTTCACCTTCAAACCAAAAACAAACTACCAGCAAACCGCGAATAAACCAAACTTCACCTCAGAAGAATTATTCAACGCAGAAATAGCAGACGGTAGTAACTATGATCAAGAAGACGAATACGAATTTTACGGTGAAAACAACTCGCAAATAGATTACGAAACAATTCAAAACGAAAAATTTTCGTATACAAGCCTCGGAAAACCAACAACAGTAGATTTAAACACGATATGTTCAAAACCTAAATTACCCTTCTTTTACCTACCACAGCTAAATTTAAAGGTACTAATAGATTCAGGTGCGACCGAATCTATAATAAACCCAAACGTTGCTTCAAGATTTAAAAATTATTTTTATCACGAACCATTTTCAGTCAAAAGTCTAAACAGAACGGTTAGGTCGGATCAAAATTTAATTTTCCCTTTACTGTCGGAATTAAAGATAGAGAAACCAATCAAACTGAGAATCGTCCATTGGCATGAGAAGTTCGACGTTCTTGTAGGAACAAAAGATCTAGACAAACTAGAAGCCAACGTTAGCTACAAAGACAGAATCCTTACTCTTGAGAATAACAAAATACCATTTTTTCTAGAGTACAAAAACGATCAGGTAAAAAAAACACCTATATACGAAAATTATCTGGAAATTCCAGTAACGATAGACGAGGGCGAAGTATTCATACCAACCATTAAATTAAAAGAAGACGTAGAGATTCCCGAATGCATAGCCACAGCAAGAGAAGGAATATGCAAAGTACCAAACCCCACACAAATGGACGCAAGTGGAAAAAAGAAATATAGAATGGTAATCGACTACAGAAAGCTGAATGATGTCACAATCGAAGAAAGATACCCACTACCATTAATCGAAGAAATCTTAGATAATCTCGGTAAATGTACTTACTTCACCACGCTCGATTTAGCACAAGGGTTCCACCAAATTGAAATGGACCCCGAATCAATTGAGAAGACAGCCTTTTCAGTCAACCACGGTCACTACGAATATTTACGAATGCCGTTTGGATTAAAAAATTCACCAGCTACCTTTCAGAGAACATTAGATCAAACGCTTAAAGAATTCTTATATAAATTTTGTTTCGTCTACATAGATGACGTAGTAATCTTCTCTAAATCCTTACAAGAACACCTGCTCCATATCAAGTTGATATTTCAGAAGTTGAGAGAAGTAAATCTCAAAATCCAACTAGACAAGTCAGAATTTTTATGCAAAGAAGTTGCCTTCCTAGGACACGTCATTACACCCGAAGGAATAAAACCTAACCCAGATAAAATTAAGGCAATCCAAAATTACCCTATACCAAAAACCATTAAACAAGTTAGATCATTCTTAGGCCTCGCGGGCTATTACCGTAGATTCATCGCGAATTTCGCAAAATTAGTGTCACCAATGACAAAATGCTTAAAAAAGGGAACAACTATCAATATTGAAGACAATGACTATAAAGAATGTTTTGAGGCATGTAAAGAATTATTAATGAACGCGCCAATTCTAACTTATCCGGACTTTGAAAAACCTTTCGTATTAACCACGGACGCCTCTAACGTCGCTATTGGAGGTGTATTAAGTCAACAGAACAAACCCATCGCTTATTATTCTAGAACATTGAATTCAGCGGAAAGAAATTACAGTACTATTGAAAAAGAACTACTCGCGATATTAGATGGAACCAAACACTTTAGACCCTACCTATACGGTCGAAGATTTAAGGTAGAAACAGACCACAATCCGCTAATTTGGCTGCATAAAATCCGCGAACCAAATTCAAGGTTAATTAGATGGAAGCTCAAATTAGAAGAATTTGACTTCGAAATAGTATACAAAAAAGGCAAAGAAAATATAGTCGCTGATGCTCTCTCAAGAATAGAGATCAACAACAAAGAAATGGAGGAGGTATCAATGATCCCACAAGTAGAACAAGCACCTGACCCAGAAGAGTTAGACGAGATAATCAACGACTCATCGAATGATCAAAACCCAGAATACGAAAGAGTCCTGCACGAATTGGAAAACACGGTACATTCGGTAAGTGAAGAAAATGATGGAAAGGTCATTCCAATTGCAGAATACCCCGTAAACCACTTTAGTAACAGAATAATAATTTTAACCGGCGAAAATTATGACGTCCGTCTTCAACGACCGTTCAAGAAAAAACATTATACAGTACGCATAAAAAAGGAAGATATTACAAGAAATTTGTCACAAATGATAAAAGAAGTCGTCCGACCAGACGCCACCTTCGGAATTTATTGTCCAGATCCAAAAATCCTAGAAGAACTAACTAAACTATGTAAAACCTACATGAATAACTCCGCGAAATTAGTTATTTCAAAAAGTTATTATACCGACGTGTTAAATGAAAATGATCAAAACGAAATCATCACAAAATACCACGACCAAACCCACACTGGAATTATAGAAACGTATAATCATCTAAAATCTAAATATTATTGGCCAAATATGAAATCATGTATAACTAACGAAATTAACAAATGCGAATTATGCCTACAAGCAAAATATGAAAGGCACCCGTACAACGTAAAACTACGAGGCCCATTATTAGCTAGAAAACCTTTTCATACTATTTTTATAGATACATTTTCATTCCAGAATAACAAGTTTTTGACAATAATAGATTCATTTTCGAGATACGCTCAAGCTTACTTTTTAAAAGAAGGAACCGGCCTAAACGTATTAAACAAACTCCGACACTACTTTGCGCACCACAATTTTCCTAAACGAATTGTATGCGACCAAGGGAGAGAATTTTTCAACAAAACATTCAAAGAATACTGTGAATTACATTGCATCGAGCTACATTTCACTACAGTAAACAACCCGAATTCAAATTCACCTGTCGAACGACTCCATTCAACCTTGTTAGAAAAATTGCGAATCTTAAAACTAAAGACACCCAACGAATCTCCCCAAAACCAAATGATCACAGCCACTCTTATTTATAATCAATCAATACACTCTTCCACGGGTTTTTCACCATTTTCAATTCTCTATGGTCCTTATGAACACGAAATAGATCTTGCGTTAGACATGACCATTTACGAAGAGTATAACAACAAAAGGAAGAACGAAATATTACCTTTTATCGACCAAATCTACCACAAGAACATGACGAAAGAAAAAGCAGTCTTAGAAAAACGAAATCTAAACAAAGAAACAGGTCCAGAAATTCATGATGAGACCATCTTTGTAAGGAAAAGCAAACCAAGCAAAACAGATCCCCTTTACGCAAAAATTCAAGTCACTAAACAAAATAAAGATACGATAGAAGGAAAATCAGAAAAAGGAAACTTTACCACTTCTAATCTTCGTAAAATAAAAAGACTAAGAAAACACATTTCTTTACAGGATCCCGATTTACCTGGGACTAGTACAGCTCACGATTCAGTTACAAGTGATTCCGATTCAAACTAATGGCTATTTTGGAGAAGAATTAGGAACTACAAAAATGCATTCTCATTATCATAAATTCTATTTTTATTACAATCTCACCTTATTAGAATCAGGCCTTAGAAAATTAATTGCAAACACTCTCATTTTAGAACACAAAATTCCAGAAAATCTTTTATTAAAAAGACAATTCAATCAATTAAAATCAGAACTAACATCTACGGAAAATTCATTAGAAAAGCTTTCACAATTCAGACAAAAACGAGGATTAATTAACTTCTTAGGTAATACAATCAAATTTATCACAGGTAACCTAGACGATGATGATCTACAAAACATAAATAAAAACCTCGATACCCTTTTCGCGAATCAAAAAACCTTAATGTCAGGAACTTCAAAAATTACTTCATTTGCTAAACATGTCACTGAACGTTATGAACAAGACCTAATCAAATTAAACAATTTTCAAAATGAAACGATTAATGCACTCAAATCCGAGACAGAAATAATAGACTACAATCAATTAATAAACCTTCAATTAACAGATATTAAGAATTATCATCAACAAATAAATAATTTACAGAGAACCATCAATTTAGCCAAACTAGAAATTGCAAATATCGAACTAATAACTGCATCTGAATTAAAAGAAATTTATAACACTTTAATAGGCATATATGGCACGGGTCAATTAATGTTTTTAAATGATACACACCTCTTTGAATTATTAGATCTTTCGAAATTCACATTAATGATCTTAAGCAACACAATAGTAATGATTTTAAAAATACCTATCCTACATCCTACCCCATACACTTTAATGAAAATCTATCCCATACCCAATTCACACTCTCGAATTCTGGTACCACCGACGCCGTATCACATAAGACAAAAGAAAAAAGAAAGATGGGTAAAAGACTGTTTCCACGGCATCAATCAAACGGTCTGCTACAATCCAGTAGAAAACACGTGTAAACTAGAAAATATGGAAAACTGCACGATAGCAATAACTAAAGGAAAATACAGCGTTTACTCAATACTAAGTACGGGAATAATTACGAGCTTCAATCCAGCAGAAGAAATCATTGAAACATGCAACTACAACGTGAACAAGTACATGTTACAAGGAACGAACCTCTTACAAACAAAGTGCAACATTTTGATCCACGAACAAATTATCAGCCTAAAAAGAACCAATTTCTCGATACCACCACCTGAAGTTCATACAGAAAATTTAACAGGGTTTTACGAAGTTCAATTAAAAATGGAACATCTCAAAAATCTGGAACAATTAGAAAAAGACATCAAAACAATTGAAGAAAATCCAACCACTATGCATCCACTAGTACACTACGTACATTATTTTGTCACATCAATAATCATTTTAATCATTATTATTTTTATAAGTGTTCTAGCCAAGTACAGGAAGCAAATTTACGACCGCATAATTAAAAAGAAAACGATAATCAAAATATCAAAGGAAAACGCAGTAGAATTAAAATTAATGGATACAAAGCACGAGGACATGCTTCAATCTTAAGGAAGGAGGAATTATGTGACTAACAAGATGATAAGCACCTTATCAAATACGAAGTGCATGAACTTTATAATTAAACCTTTATACTGTAAATAATATAATCTTAAGATAAATGTTAACGAAAAGAATGAAATTAGATATAAGGTTCAGTTTATAATTTGCTCTAGGTGAATTAACTTGTAATATTATAATCTCAATAAAATATTTTTTTATAAATAACACAATACTGTGTTCTTAACTATATCAAACCCAAATACAATTCGACAGCATTTCTAATCCTATTTATTTTTTATCATTATTTATTTTTATCTTGTCATTTATCAAAAATTAAAACTATTTTATGGATATAATATATTATAATTATAATAAATATTTGAATTTTATATGTAATGTCGTCCAAATATTGCGCAATATAAAAAAATAGTAATTTGCTCACATGAAAATCACAGAATCTTCAATTTTCTTGAATTTTCTTTTTCACTTTTTCTTTTTTTTTTATCACAAAATGAATTTTTGTACTTATCGGATCAGCCTACAATTTGAACGATACCTAAAACTTCGAAACTCATACACCTACTGAATTTGTATCTGATGAGTAACCATCATATCTTTAATAACCTTGGAAAGTAATTACATGTTGCCCAAACAAAAGGAGTGTTTACTTTGAGACGACGCGACGTTCATATTAATTTATTTTTGTTTATTTAATCCTTGATTTAATCCTATGAATATATGGGGGGTGACCATCTCATCACATAATAAATTGATTAATAAAATAATATGGTCAGAGTATGCAGGCATCAACACAGACAAGATTACTTTCTAGCCGACGTTTCGGTGTTATATTTTCACCATATTCATGGCACTATTAAAACGGTACAAGTCAATACAACGAATAAACAGAATATCATTAGGTAGTAGGTACTCATCAGTATAGTAAGTAGGATAAATTTACGCTCATTATACCATAGGATGGGGGGTGAATAAGCAATAAGAATTAGAAATACTCTTGTCTGGTTTTATACCTCCATAATCCCAAGATATTGTTTATATTATACTATGAATAATGTTGATATAAAATTAAAATTTTGAATCTGAATTTTTCCTGACGTACACAAATTTGTAGTTTCTAATTCTCTAATTCACCTGAATGGTAGGGCCACCTCCCTTCACAGAAGGAATGAATATGTGCCTGTTAAATTTTTGCACATTCTTCTTCTTCAGCCCATTCTAGTCCACTCCTGGACCATAGGCCTCTCCAGTAATGGAGGTTTTTGCCATAACTCACCACGCTGGCTAGACGGGTTGGTGAGTAGTCCGCATATCGATTTTCGGACTATAGTTGTTTTACATCCAGTAGCAGCTTGCTAGGCTAACCTTCAGATGTGCCTATAGCCCTGTATTTTTGTTAACGGTGGCAATTCGTCAACTTAAGGGGACCGCCGGCTTAACGTGCCCTCCGAAGCACGGAGACTTGGTCATAAGAAAGTTTGACTCTCCCCAGGTTTGAACCCGGTACCCTGCATTCGCATCCAACTGCGATAGCTGCAAGGCAATGACCGTCTCTATTAAATTTTTGCACATTGAATGTCGTTATATACGAGGATTGCTTTTTATATTTCGGGATTAGAGAACAAAGACAAATATTTATCATCAAAAATGGCTTTATCATTTTTCAAAATATTCTCTAGAAGATCAATAACCACCTGCATGCGGTTGAACCAATTTTAGAAGAACTTTTTCCACTCAAAACATGCATTTTGGACCCATCAACCGCTTCTTTGTGTATAGAAAAACGTTGACCTCGCAATTTATTTTGATGTATGGAAATAAGAAGAAGTCATTGGGATCTAAATCGGGACTATACGGCAGATGACCCATCAAATCGACGGCTTTAGTGCTCAAAAGGTTTGAGCCGATATGTGAGAGCTCCAATTATTGTGGTGGAGAATGATCCGTCTTCAGCAGTTGGTTTTCCTTATTTCTCTGAAGGCTTTTGGCAAACAAATAGTTGTGTGCCATTCAGAATTACCAATTAACAGGTAATTCAGAAAAGAACATTCAGCGTTCTGCATTGCACCAATGGTACGGTTGAGACATATCCAGTTTTTCCTAAAAAACAAAACAGGCCGTCAAATACTTCGTGCGCGAGTAACTGTTGTTAGATATGGTTCATTTTGAAAACCCACACAGTCGACTGCTGTTAAGCAATTCTTTGCTTAATTTGAGCATTTCTTTCGACCAATTGACACCATCCCTTTTTTGAGCGATTGTCAGTATCAGTTCACGCACAGCGTCAATGTTTCCCGGTACAAGAATCGATTTTGGACGACCTTCTCGAAATTCGTTATTGAGCGAACTACGGTCAAGATTTAATTCGGTTAACCAGCGATAAACAATGATTTTTAATGATGCATCATTGCCAAAAGTCGAATTAAATTCATCAATGCACTGCTGTCGAGCTAATGCACGTCAAAATTTGTAAAAATGATAATTTTTCGACGAATTTAGTTTTTAAGAATTTTTAAACAACACCAATGGTACTCATACGTTAAAACGTTCTATGTACATATTCGCTGTGTGCATTCCTCCTGCTGCCCTCTGGTGGCTCAATAAAGAAAATGAATTGGGACTGTTTTAGCAATACACAGCACAGCACAGCTTCTCATTGATTCAGAGTTTCTTGGAGGCGAAGCCTCCATCATCTCTTTCAACATCTGTGGACCAACTAATTAAAATTAGCTAGTCAAGTGGTGATCGAGCGCAAGGCATGAACGCGTTCGAAGTTTTGCTAAAAACCCGAGTGGCATTTAACCAGCCTTCGGGGTGAAAAAGTTTTATTTTCGTCTTGGGGGAAAATAAAAATATTTCCTTTTCTGCAAGAATTCGCTAACGTCTTGGTACTAGTAAGTGTTTTAGCAACAGCAACTGTTTTAATTAAGGATTTTTGAGAGAAATTTCAATTTAAACTTTATTTGAAAGGTCCGTAGTGTATTGGTGTGTAGGCTAATCACATATCATAAGGACATAAGGTATAGATAAATAATAATAATTAATAGATAAATAAGTCCCGTTTCATTTCTATTACGGCCACTCCGAACGCTTCGATCGGTTTTCGTATCCCCTCTCCACACACGCACATAGCGAATACCGTCAACAATGTCAAACTTCACCATAGAGGAGTCAGTTTCCAGATGGCAAAACCAGAACGCGAGAAACAAATGGTGCGTCACACGCTATTTTTTGTAACAATAGCTGTAAATTTGTTCCAGGAAAAATCCGAAATCTTTTTTTTACTTTTACATTCAAAATAAAAAGGAAAATTATAGAAAAGAGAAAACTCCGACAACGCTGGCAATTAACTCAAGCTCCGAGTGACAAAACAAATTTAAATAAGGCCATAAAAAACTCAAATAAATACAAAAACTCATAATACAGGCATACTGGCGTCCGACGAGGATCCAAATCAAGCATCTCGCCTATTGCGGACCCACCTAAACAAAATTGAGATCTGGCTGAAGACTTGGAGAATCACAATCAACACTACTAAGTCTGAGCACATCAGTTTCACTCTCAGAAGAGGAACTTGCCCAAGTGTGGCTTTATATGGCCAAATCCTTCCTGTATAAGATTCAGTAAAGTACTTGGGATTCCACCTCGATAGACGATTAATGTGGGCCAAGCATATTTGGAGCAAACGCCTGCAACTTGGGCTCGTACATAGGAAGATGTACTTGGTTTATGGGCCATAAATCGCCTCTGTCCTCAGAAAATAAAGTGTTACTATACAAAACTATCTTAAAACCCATATGGACATATGGCGTACAGCTGTGGGGTGGTGTCTACGATACCAGCATCGCAAGAATCCAACGCTTCCAAAACAAAGTGTTACGTAGCATTTGTAATGCTTCATGGTACGTTACAAATCATACCATTGCTACTGATTTGCAGGTCAACAGCATAGAGGAGGAAATAACTTCTATGAGCAGAAAGTACCAGCTGAGACTGGGCGACCATCCCAACCTATTAGTATCAGATCTCCTTCTTGGACTTCAAACGAGGAGACTGAAGAGGCACAACCCGACGGACCTGCCCAGGGGAAATTAAGCGCATGCGTTACCAATAATGTTGTATTTATGTAATAATTTCTAAAGGAAAGCCTAGCCATTGGGCTAGCTCTCCACTGTGTCACGTTTTCATACAATTCAATTAATGTTGCTTATAGTCCACGGATGGATTGTAATAATTCATGGAGTCCGTAAAAAAAACATTCAAAATTTGCCGCTTTAGGCTGCAGCCTACTCAGCCTATTTAGAAATATGGCCCTGCGTTCTTCATTCCGTATTTCGTTACCGATATTCCACAGTTTCGTTTACAATAAGTAAGAAAAAAGTGTATGTGACATCAAGTAATCCAATTCGATTTCAAAAAAGAAAGATAAATACGTTTAAATTCGTTTATTGATAGTCTTGTCAAAAACTTGTTTGCTGTACCTTATGATTTTAGAATTGAGATTTTTAAAGCAAATTGCAATTAATTCAAAACGCACAGGGTCCATTTACATTCGAAATGAATTAACTCACACGCTCTCTGATGGTTCTGGGTTCTTTTGTTCTCTAAAGGACATTAATTGGTTGGGATTCTTATGTTTCTTACAGACAGACATTTTATTATTATGATTATGATTATTTAGGTAAGAGGACTTTGTTCAATGTATTCATTGAGCGGCTTCTTTAATTTTTATTATTTTATTATTTACTTAATCGGAATCCTTCTACTTTATTTTATGGATATCCAACCAAATTCCACCAAGAACATCCAGTGTTGTTCTGGCAGGATCCATTCGTAACGGTACTTGGGTTTTCTTGTTTAGAGAAAATTTGTAATTTTGCAGTAAATATATTAAGCCTATCTTCATTTGCATTATCCCGAAGCGTAGTCCTGCAAAAAATTAATAGAATATAACCCGAATTAAAATGTTAACAATTAAAACGTACCGACACAGTTTCTTGGTCCTTCTCCAAATGGTATGTAAGTGTAAGAATTTATTTTAGATTTATTTTCTTCATTAAATCTGTCAGGATCAAAGTTTTCTGGATTAGGAAAATATTCAGGATCGTAATGTAAACCCAAACATGAAATGAATACAGGCGTTCCCTTATCCAAAACTTTTCCGCTTCCTGGTAACTTATAGTCTGCATTGCTTCGTCTAACTAAAAACGGTGCTGCTGGATATTTCCTGAGGGTTTCTAAAAGCAACCATGTTATAAGGAAAACTAGTACCTCAAAACAAAACTGTACTACCATCTATAATTTGTCTCATGTACTTCATTTCCATAACAGCTTCATACGTAACTTTTTGATCATACTTTGCCAAAACATTATTTATTTCTATTCTCACCTTTTCTTGTATATCAGAATGTTGGGATAATTCAAACAAACAGAACGTCATTGTACTTGAAGACGTTTCGTATCCAGCTACAAAAAATAGATATGCTTGAGCGGCGATATCTTCCATACTAAAGTGATGGCCTTCGTGATCACTTTCATTTTTTAAATTAATCAAGAGCTGCATGAAATCGTTCCGAACAATTTTATTCCGTTCTCGGTATTCCACAGTATCTTTTACAAGACCTAGAAAAAATGCGGATGTGTTTTCCTCTGTTATGGTTAATCCAATTTTTTTCGACAGTTTCGGAAAAATAAAAGAAAAAATAAGTATCATTCTTTTTTTGAGTGTTTCATGGAAGACGTGTTTGCTGTGTTTCATGAATTCAGAATTGGGATTCTCAAACGAATTACAATCAATTCCAAATGCACAAGATCCTATTACATCTGTAGTGAATTTGCCCATAAGATCCTTGATGTCAATGGGTTTTCTCAGAGACACCAAGTGGCTAAAGGATCTTTCTAATTGTTCCCCGCATTGAATAACGATATGAATCATCATCTTTATTTTACCAGATGAAAATGTTGGAGTTAACTTCATCCGTAGGTTTCGCCATTCCTGTCCATCTAAAGTAAATAAGTGAGCACTTAGAGGATCTGAATTTTTGTTGTAATAGATTCCACGATCGACAAATTTATTGAAATCAACACTCAAAATGTTTTTTATTATTTGTGGATCTATGGGTATATAAACTAGTTGCCATAACAAAAATAGTCCATATTCTTGAAAGCCTGCGGTTTTAGCTGTTTGGTATAGTTTTTTAACTTTATATCCAAATGGTTCAGCTTGGTTCAAAATTATATTCGTAATTGAACCAATTATTGGTATTGTTGGTTCCTCAAACGGAATACCTTTTTTTCCCCAATATTTGTAATTCCATTTCAAGAAAAAAGTAATTCCTAAAAGAAACGTTGTAATGACAACTACGGCACTGGTTATAATGATGTCCATTAATTAAAGCAAACGATTATTGTTATCAAGGACTAAAATGAACTTCAATTGGAAACTTGCTTTTTCTAAAATCGCAGACTATAAGCATCAACAATACTGTTAGTAAATACTTTATTTTTTACTTACCTAAATGTGGATGCATAATTATCCAAAAATGTTAGAGCAACTGACTGATTCTTAAAATCATTGGTTGTTTCTGCAGAAAACCAGTTTGACGAAGAATTTACTAGTTAAATATTTAGCCATGAACCACAACGTATAAGAACCTAACTGCAACTGATATTAGTTAAGGGGTTACGCACAGTCAAGATGTACAAATACTTTAAATTTTGTGTGTGTGAATTTTCTCACGAAGTACAATACTGCATGAATATTCTGTGAAAATTTAAAGTCGATACGATGTTCACGATATTTTAAAACCACTCGATGGATTTAGATGCAATTTATAAACAACCTTCACATTCACCAATACCGAATAATGCACACATAATAAAAGTTGAAATGAAACAACTTTTACTATATTATAATAGCATTATATTATAAGACCGAGGTTGTGAGTTGTGAGTTGTGAGAATTAAAAGCCTTATCTTTTGCATTTCTCAATATTATCTTCAAAATGCATTACACACTTACATGGAAAAGCTCCTACATGCAAACCACCGAATTATATTGTTACCGCAGGTGTAAATCAAAATTAAGACTCCAACATTTAGGGCCGGTTCCACCATCTCTGATTAAATTGTTGGTTAACTAATCACGGTTAGTAATATTTAATCACGGTTAGGAATATTTAACCGTGATTAATTTCAAAAGCATTTTTGTTAACCGTTTGAAGTTCGGATATCTTCGCTAAAAACTTCTAAAAGCTGTTCTGGTTGGCTGCTGATTGATAGTCACGTGAAAGTTGTAGTAGGGGTGCTGCTACCCTACTACTTTAAAATTAAACGACACATATTTTCATAATATTTTTTTTAAATGTTTATTTAGACCCTTTTTGCTTTTTGAAATGATTTAGGATTAGGTAGATAATAAAATAGATAATAATATTGATGGATCAAGTGCGAAGCGATTTATGATATGACTGAAGCTGGTTTTACGACCATAAAAATGAAAGTGACTTTTTAAAAGGAATTTAAATTTAACAATTTTATTAGGCTACTGTAAACTATAGTATCCGGAAACTGGGTTTTATTTTATAAGATCATTAACGAAAAATTAAAAACCGAATTCCTCAATAAACAATTATCATAAATATGCATTTTATTACTATTTTAAATTATTATTATTATACTATGATTGGTTTATTATTAATTTGTGAAATTAAATATGTTCTATTTTTAATAAGTAGCGAATTAAGGAATAATATTATCAAAAGCTCAAAATAAAACTTTTAATATTATTCCTTAATTCGCTATTTATTAAAAATAAAACATACTATGATTTATGGCTTACCATTATACAAAGGATTTAATTACCAACTTACCCGTAAAAGAAATAATCTTTATTTTTTTAGTTGTCAACATTTTTGTTGTAAGTTGAAAGAAAGAGACAGTTGCTCGATTGAAATCAAAGCGCATGCCTCTATCAGTTAACCGTGATTAGTTCGACCCAAATGGTCAACATCGACCGGTTAGTTTGAGGGTTGATTAAGCTTCCTTAATCATGGTTAAAAAGTTGGTGGAACAGCCTCTTCTATTTAACCGTGATTAACTCGAACTAACCGTGATTAGAATACTTAACCAGAGTTGGTGGAACTGGCCCTTAGACTGAAATATTTTATTTAACATTATTCATATGTGCATGGAAAAGACGCGGATGAATGGATTGAGAAGATTTCTAAACGAAGCCATAATAAATATACTAATAATTAATCCATAAAAACCAGTAATTACTCTGATTTCTATGATATGGGATCCTCTTAACTATCTGTCATCATTAGGAAATTGATACCCACACAAAGATACTTATTTAAATTGGAAAGTAATCACAGTTAGGTCTGGATTACATGGAAGGTTTTCTTCGAACTCATAGTTACGTCCGTTTTCATATTCAATCTGTTCCTGTAATTCCTTCAGATTTTTCAAACTTCCAGTTAATGAAATCATCCAATAGTTTTAATGTAGTTTTCAGCTTTATTTGCATCGTGACCTTCTAAAGAGCTGAAAGAATGATAAAAAGAACTCCCAATCCCACCAGGAACAGCAATGACCTCTTGTTTTTACTTCTTAACCCTTAAAAAGCCAATATATTAGGAATCAACGAATTTATTCATGACACGTTTGATGTGAAGCATATTGAATACAATTTAAACAAAATGCTTAATAATTATTTTGCCGAATCATTTTGTTTAAATTGCAATATATTAGGCACTAAAGGCCTAGCAGGCCCAATGGCTTGTTTAATCATGGGAACCTCCATAAGATGGAGAGGCTTATTATGTCCAGCATGGGGCGGATAAAGGCTAATGAAGATACTCCTGGAATTTTTTGGGACCCCTAGAGTTTCTCCTCCGGAAGAACAAAGCAGTAAGTTGGTAAGGAATAATTTATTTCATAATTAAATATGTACAGATTACAACAAAAACACACAAAAATGGATTAAATCACTCAACTTTTGTAGCATTTAACCACATTCCCCCAAGAACTTGCAACATCATATTTCTTGGGTCCAATTTTAGGGGAATTTGGGTTTTTTCACTTAACGAAAATTTGTAATTCCTTAGCAAATACGTCAAACCAACTTTCGCCTGCATTACACCAAAGCGAAGACCTGGAAAGAAATCGATCAAATGTAGAACGGATCAAATAAAGAATTATATACCAATGCAATTTCTTGGTCCCTCGCCAAATGGTAAATAAGTGTAAGGATTTATTTTACCCTTATTTTCATCACTAAATCGATCAGGATCAAATTTTTCTGGATCTGGGAAGAATTCTGGATCGTAATGCAACCCAATACTCGGAATGAAAACGGAGGTCCCCTTATCCAATATTTGATCAGTTCCAGGTATTTTATAATCTGCAATACTTTTCCTGAATAAAACAGGCAGAGGAGGGTGTTTCCGAAGTGTTTCTAAAAATTAATTATATAAAAGCTTAATTAACCTCTAAAAAATGACGATAAATTATTACCGTCTATAGTTTGCCCTAGGTACTTCATATCCATGATAGCCTCATAAGTAACCTTTCCATCATAGTTATCCAAAATGCTATTTATTTCTTCCCTTACTTTATCTTGAATATCTGGATTTATAGATAATTCGTAAAGAAAGAATGTCATCGTGGATGAAGACGTTTCATATCCAGCAATGAAGAAAATAAATGCTTGAGCTGCAATTTCTTCAAATGTGAAATGATGGCTACCATCTTCCGTAGGTTCTTTCTTAAGATTTAAGAGCAAGTGCATAAAGTCATTACGAACAATATTATTTTTCTCCCTATATTCTATAGTTTCTTTAACAATTTTTAAGAAAAAGTCTGATACATCTTTGTCTGTTAGACAAATCCCAAATCGTTTGGCAAAATTTGGAAAACGGAAGCTAATGAGACTTTTAAATACTTTTGATGCGCTGTCTATAAAAACTTTTTTACTGTATTTTATAAAGTCAGAATTTGGGTTATTAAACGAATTGCAATCCAATCCAAAAGCACAAGACCCAATTACATCTGTAGTAAACATTCCTGCAAGATCCCGTATATTAAATGGCTCTTCAAGAGTTGCCAAATGATCCATTGCTTTTTCTAGCTGCTCCCCACATTCAGCAACTGTGCGAATCATCATTTTCATTTTTCCTGATGTAAAGGTGGGCGTAAGTTTGACTCGAAGATCTCTCCAATCCTGCCCGTCAAGTGCAAATAAATGCGCACCGAGAGGATCCGATTCTTTGTTATGATACATTCCACGATTGATAAATTTGTGAAAATCTGCCGCCAGAATGTCTTTAATAATACAAGGATCAATTGGCATGTAAATTGGTTTGCCTAGTAAAAACAGTCCAAAGCTTTTGTAACCAGCAGCTTTAGAATCTGCATATTGTTTTCTAAGTTTAGTTGCAAAAGCATCTCTCTTCAATATTCCTCTAAAGAAGGAACTAATTTGGTTTTCATCATCATATGGTATATTTTTTATAGCCCAAAAATTATAAACTGATTGGTAATATCTAATTATTCCTACCAAGAAAGTTACAAGTAGCACCAAACCAGCGGTAAGAATTTCCATTTTATTTAACTAAAATTAAAGTTTTGGTTATTGATGATTGAACATAAATTTAGTAAAATTATTGCAATAGTTTATTAAAAAGTAAACACATACCTACTCGGACCCAGAAAAGGTACCAAATGTTTATTTATACGTGACTTTGAAAAGTTACTCACCCACACTGTGAAATGGATGGAGTAAGGTCAAAGAACGATTTGAATTAAAACGTATAAAGATGTTTTTAGACGAGCTTGTACTATTGTCTCATCAAATATTTTGATATCCCATATCAAAACAAATAATTACATCACTTTAGATAATACGGTGAGATAATACTGTATCATAAAAAGTCAATTTTGTACTAAAATAGGTACCTACAAATACCAAAAATATAAAAATCTAACCTCATAGTTACGTCATATTTGATGATAGGTGTGAAGCATACCATCAAACAAATTTTGTGTTTATATTAATCAATTATATCTACAATATCAATTTGAAAATTTATTTATATTATATAAATGGAGGAAATATAACAATTAACACAAAGGAACAATAACTAAAACGTTTGAAGAATTTTTTCAAATTTTAAATCACGCAAACGAAAGACAGAATACTTCAGCCGTCATCTTCTTCGCCCATTCCAGAATCCATCCCAACTTCTTCGTAATCTTTCTCCAAAGCGGCAGTATCTTCTCTCGCTTCAGAAAACTCACCCTCCTCCATACCTTCACCAACATACCAATGCACGAATGCACGCTTGGCGTACATCAAATCAAATTTGTGATCTAGACGAGCCCATGCTTCAGCAATGGCTGTTGTGTTAGATAGCATGCAAACAGCTCGCTGTACTTTAGCTAAATCACCTCCCGGAACAACCGTCGGTGGTTGATAATTAATTCCAACCTTAAAACCAGTGGGACACCAATCAACAAACTGAATGGTACGTTTCGTTTTAATTGTTCCAATAGCAGCGTTAACATCTTTTGGAACAACGTCTCCTCGGTACAAAACACAACAAGCCATATACTTTCCATGCCTTGGATCACATTTCACCAACTGATTTGCAGGCTCAAAGCACGCATTTGTTATGTCAGCAACCGAAAGTTGTTCATGGTAAGCTTTCTCAGCAGATACGATAGGAGCATACGTGACTAACGGAAAATGGATGCGAGGGTAAGGAACCAGATTAGTTTGAAATTCCGTTAAATCAACATTAAGAGCACCGTCAAAACGCAACGAAGCCGTTATGGAACTTACTATTTGTCCAATCAACCTATTTAAGTTAGTATACGTTGGTCGTTCAATATCCAAATTACGCCTACAAATATCATAAATGGCTTCGTTATCCACCATAAACGCGCAATCGGAGTGTTCAAGGGTAGTATGAGTGGTTAAAATCGTGTTGTAGGGTTCCACCACGGCTGTCGAAATTTGAGGAGCAGGATAAACAGCAAACTCTAATTTAGACTTCTTCCCGTAATCAACAGATAATCGTTCCATGAGAAGCGAAGTAAACCCTGATCCTGTTCCACCACCAAAAGAATGAAAGAGGAGGAAGCCTTGTAATCCGGTGCACTGATCTGCTAATTTTCTTAAACGGTCAAGAACAATATCGACAATTTCTTTACCAACAGTGTAGTGTCCTCTTGCGTAATTATTTGCTGCGTCTTCTTTACCGGTTATGAGTTGCTCGGGATGGAACAATTGGCGATAAGTTCCAGTTCTAACTTCATCAATGACGGTGGGTTCTAGATCGACCATAACTGCTCTAGGCACATGTTTTCCTGCTCCTGTTTCGTTAAAAAATGTGCTGAAACTGTCGTCTCCACCTCCAACTGTTTTATCTGATGGCATTTGGCCGTTAGGTTGGATCCCATGTTCCAGGCAGTATAACTCCCAGCAGGCGTTTCCCATTTGGACCCCAGCTTGACCTAGGTGAGTCGAAATAACTTCACGCTATGAATAAAAAGTGTGGCGTGAAAAACTGAACAATAAATTTGATTAAATAATTTTACCATTTTATTAAAGATGAAATCAAAAATGTCAAATTGCTTATTTTGAAATTGGATGTACTTTGTTTATGGTTTCGTTGTTATGGTTGTTAAGTGAAATAAAGTGACTTGATGCTAAAATGTGAATGGTGAGCTGCTGTGGTGTAGCCAGTATTGGAGCACAAATGAACCAATGGTGCCAAAAAAAATTATTTTAAAGTTTAGAAATATTTTTTTCAAATTATTTTGGTTATCCCAACACATTTCCATAGGAAAAGAACTTTTTGTTCTTTTCGTCCATGAAAAATTTATAGTAAGAGGATTTATTTTTAAATATTTCCTATTTATAAAGCCACTTGAACGATTTATTTTGCAAATAATTTTATTTCACATTATCTCTCTGATTTCAATTTATTTTTCAAGTACTTAAGTACTTTTAATAGTGTAAATCTACATAATATATTATATTATCCGCAAGGATCTCTGTTGCACTGTTGTTTATGTTATTTATGTTATGGTGGTTAACAACTTCTTCATCAGCCCTTTTCCGCCAACTGGTCGACATAAGCCTCTCCATATTATGGAGGATCTGGCCATAACTCACCACGCTGGCCAGATGAGCTGGTGAGTAGTCCGCAGATCGATTTTGGACTATAGTTGTTTTACATCCGGTAGCAGTTTGCTAGGCTAGTATTCAGATGTGCCTGCAGCCCTGTTTTTTATTAACGGTGGCAATTTGTCAACTCAGGGGGACCGCCGGCTTAACGTGCCCACCAAAGCACGGAGACTTGGTCATAAGAAAGTTTGACTATCCCCGGGTTTGAACCAGGTACCCCGCGTTCGCATCCAACTGCGTTAACTGTAAGGCAATGACCGTCTCATTTTCTAAACTTTTTTTAAAATCTGTAAACAACAGATTACAATAAATTCTCATTATTGAAGTCATTACATTTTTTGCTAATCATCAGTAACTTTTTAATATTTTAACATAAATTTTAATAAATTATTCCGTCACTAAAAATTCAGGGTCCGCGAAAATATCTAAGTCCATGAAACTCTCAATGATATTTATATATACAGGGTGAATGAGAGCACCCGTATCAGTAATTTTTTTCAAAAACGGCTAGTCGTAGAGAGTCGGGTTAAAAATATTTATTATAAAAGCCATAATAAAGAATCGAATGGTGATATTATTATTTCTTGGAAAGGTCGGCGTCCCGAGTAAATTGCTCCAGAAACTCCAGAACTCCATAATTTTAAATGGCACCATAGGTCGAAAATGGTATCGTTGAAAAGACCTTGCAAAAATAAGCAAGTTTGGTAGGAAAAATTATTTTATTACTCCCTCCCCTTTTCAGTAGTAGTATTCGATTGCATATGGGTGAATGAGACTACCATTACTTAAAAGGGGTGGGAGTAATAAAATAATTTTTCCCACAAAACTTGCTTATTTCTTAAAGATATTTTCAACAATACCACTTTCGACCTATAAAATTTAAAATTCTGGAGTTCTGGAGTTTCTGCAGCAAACTACTCGGGATGCCGACCTTTCCCAGAAATAATAATATCACCATTCGATTCTTTATTATGGCTTTTATAATAATTTTTTTTACCCAGCTCTCTACGACTTACCGTTTTTGAAAAAAATGACTGATACGGGTGGTCGCATTCACCCATAATATTCAATCGAATATTACTTAAAAAGGGTGGGAGTAATAAAATAATTTTTCCTACAAAACTTGCTTAGTTTTGCAAGATCTTTTTAACGATACCATTTTCGACCTATGGTGCCATTTAAAATTATGGAGTTCTGGAGTTTCTGGAGCAATCTACTCGGGACGCCGACCTTTCCAAGAAATAATAATATCATCATTCGATTCTTTATTATGGCTTTTATAATAAATATTTTTAACCCGACTCTCTACGACTAGCCGTTTTTGAAAAAAAATGACTGATACGGGTGCTCTCATTCACCCTGTATAATTTAAAATAATTCAAACATTTAAATTTGTATGCGCTTAAGATATTGATAACAAAATTCGTATCTAATATAATTGGTACTTAATTACAAATTAGGCATCACAATTCAAGCTTTCTGCATATTATACTGCTAAGTAACAATAATTTTATTTTATAATTACATACAAAATTTGCAGAGAGAAGAAACTTTAGTTGCGTTAGTTTTATTAAAAATTCTTTTTAATTGTTTATAAAGAATCGCCGTTTAATTTCAAACGTTATTTATTTTATAAGTACAATTGACATTACCCCCTTCCTAGTGAGATCCCGTGATCGAACGATGCTAACGTATGTCATTCTCCAATTCGATCTTCTGTACGAGGTCCCCATAGTTCGTTGGGAAACGTACTCTTCGTCCCGATCTCGTAGTTTGTTCAATATTTGGAACTGGTTGAGTGTTTGCCTCAATTGGGATTGGTTTGGGATGAGCTGGTTTTAAAGAAGAGTTCTGTTCGCTTGGAGGTGTTTGGAAAATCTCGACGGAAATCAGGTATGATGGCTTAACTCGGTTTACGGAGACAACGTGTTGTTTATTGTTAATTATTATCGTAAACATTTTTGAGTTTCTTTGCACGACTTCGTAGGGTCTATTATAAGGTGGTTGTAACGATTTCTTAACGGCGTCATATCTTAATAATACATGGGTGCATGATTTTAAATCTCGTGACATAAAAAGTTTTTGTTTACCATGGAGGGGCGGTTCTGCTGGTCGTAGAGTGTTGAAGTGTTGACGTAACCGAGTTACAACTTCATCGGTATTGTTAAGCTCTTTAGATGCCGAGAAAAATTCTCCGGGTAAACGTATTCCTTCGACGTAAACCATTTCTGCTGCACTTGCCTTCAAATCTTCTTTAAATGAGGCTCGTATTCCAAGTAGTACAATGGGTAATGTTTCAGTCCATGAATCTTCTTCGTGGCTCATTATCGCGGCTTTCAGTTGTCTGTGGAAGCGCTCAACCATGCCATTGGCTTGTGGATGATACGATGTGGTTCGTATATGCGTAATGCCCAGTAGCAAAGATAGATTTTTAAAAAGATGAGATTCAAATTGTCGGCCTTGGTCCGTAGTTACTCTTAATGGTACACCGAATCTAGAAATCCAATTTGCTATGAACGCTTTCGCTACCGTTTCTGCTGTTATATTTTCCAAGGGTATTGCTTCAGGCCATCTTGAGAATCGATCGACACATGTTAGGCAGTATTTAAATCCGTTGGAAATTGGTAGGGGTCCAACCAAATCGATGTGGACGTGTTCAAATCGTGTAGAAGGTAACATATAGGTACCTAATGGAGCCATAGTGTGACGTTGTATCTTCGAGCGTTGGCAAGGTAAGCATTGTCGTGTCCATTTCTTACAATCCTTGTTCATACCAGGCCATATAAAGCGAGCTGTAATTATTCATTATAAATTGCATTTCAATTTGCGCAAACCACATAGCTGGATCATCTTCCCAAAACTGAGGTATTTTAATGCTTACTTTAGCAATTTCATGTGCGGTAGTCTTCTCATTGTTTTTGATTTGTATCGTGTCGTTGGTCATTTTGTGTTCGTTTCTCTATCGTCGGGGTCACCAATTTAGTTGCGTTAGTTTTATTAAAAAGTCTTTTTAATTGTTTATAAAGAATCGCCGTTTAATCTCAAACGTTATTTATTTTATAAGTACAATATTGACATATAATTTTATTCTAACTGACATTTCATAATTCACTGACTCTTGATTACTACAAAACAATAATAATTTATATCATTCAACCCTTGTGGCATTTAACCACATACCCCCAAGAACTTGCAACAAGAAAATTTTTGGGTCCATTTGTAAAGGTGTTACAGTTTTATCATTTAGCGAAAATTTGTGATTCCTTAGTAAAAACGTTAAACCAACTCTTGTTTGCATTATACCAAAGCGACGTGCTGCAAAAAATTCCAAAAAAATAAGATATTGTAGTCAATATGAACATAAATACCTATGCAGTTTCTAGGTCCTTCTCCAAATGGTAAATAAGTGTAAGGATTTATTTTACTTTTATTTTCATTACTAAATCGTTCAGGGTCGAATTTTTCAGGATCGGGGAAGTATTCTGCATCGTAATGTAACCCAATACTCGGAATGCAAATTGAAGTTCCCCTTTCCAATATTTGATCGGTACCTGGTATTTTGTAGTCTGCAACGCTTTGCCTAAACAAACCACTCGCAGGAGAGTATTTCCGAAGTGTTTCTAAAAGTGAAGAAATTGAAAAACTAAGTAACTTTCAATCAAATATAATTACCGTCTATAACTTGCCCCATGTACTTCATATCCATGATGGCATCATAAGTAACCTCACCATCGTGTTTCTCCAATACGCTAATTATTTCATCCCTTACTTTTTTTTGAATATCTGGATTCACCGATAGTTCATAAAGAGCGAATGTCATCACGGATGAAGACGCTTCATATCCTGCAAGGAAGAAAATAAATGCTTGAGCTGCAATTTCTTCAAATGTGAAATGGTGTTTTCCATCTTCCGTAGGTTCATTTCTTAGGTTTATCAGCAGCTGCATAAAGTCATTGCGAACAACATTATTTTTTTCCCTGTATTCGATGGTTTTTCTAACAATATTCAGGAAAAAATGTGTTACTCCTTTCTTTGTTAAGCGCATGCCAATTTTTTTGGCAAAACCTGTAAATTTGAATGAAATTAATTCCTTTAGTGCTGCTTCGAAATCTCTATTAAAAACTTGATTGCTATATTTTAAGAACTCTGAATTTGGGTTATCAAACGAATTACAATCCAGTCCAAATGCACAAGATCCAATTACATCTGTGGTAAACATTCCTGCAAGATCCCGTATATTAAATGGCTCGTCATGATCCGCTAAACCATCCATTGCTTTTTCTAGCTGCTCTCCACATTCAACAACGGTACGAATCATCATCTTCATTTTTCCTGAAGTAAAAGTGGGGGTAAGTTTGACCCGAAGGTTTTTCCATTCCTGTCCGTCCAGTGAAAGCAAATGAGCGCCGAGGGGATCCGATTCCTTATTGTGGTATAAACCGCGATTTATAAATCTTTGAGAATCAACCGCCAAGATATCTTTAATAATATGCGGATCGATTGGCATGTAAATTGGCTTTCCGAGCATAAATACACCATAGCTTTTATATCCAGCTGCCTTAGCTTCTGCATATTGTTTTCTTAATTTAGGTGCGCAGGCATCTTTTAACATTACTGCATTCAATAATGCCCTAAACTGGTTTTCATGGTCATATGGGATATTTTTTCTAGCCCAATAACTGGAAAGCGTTATATAATATGCAATTATTCCAACCAGAAAAGTTGCTAATAAAACCAAAGTAGTGGTAAAAATTTCCATTATTATTTTTCACTAAAATTTAATTTACTATGTTAAAAGCCAATCGATAAATTTCAATATACGATAATAATTTCTGACAACACATTGCCTACCTGTTAGGGGTGTTTATTCTACACGTTCAACTCAGTTTTGAATTTAAAAAAAGTTACGCTCACAGTAGAAGGAAGCGAGTAAGGTCACAGAACGAATTATGTAATTATGAATTACCTACGAAATAATATTTAAAAATAATAATATAATAATAAAAATAATATTTAATTATAATCAATATTTTTTTCTTGAAATCATTTAATAAACGACAGAAAATTAATTATGTACTGAGGCGTAAATCATAATGGCTTGTTTTTATTTGGTCAGTATTTTAAATAAATGGTCATTATTTTAAACATATCAGTATTGTGGTGTTCCAAAATTCAACCTCTTAGTCCCTCGATCGGAGAACTGACGTAGTCGTTACGTTGCGAACAATTACCCAAAAATACATATACAAGCAAAATACAAATACAGCAAAACTGTAAAATTTGATCTTATTTAAAATTTTATGTATATAGTTTGACCACAAACGGTCTTAATTGCCGTAATTGTAAAATTGTGTATTCAAATCAGATCTCCACTATATTTAAGATCAATTCTACTGAATGGACGTCTGATTGAATTAATATAATGTGTAACAAATTCAAAAGGTGTACAAACAATTCATAAATAAAAGTTTTTATAACGAACCAAAAAAGTTGAATACTGCTATTGTGTTGGTCACGCCTTCTGAAATTATTGTTCGTTTTAGGTTGATCAAAACTTTAACACAATAAGCGCACAAATCACTTCAGAAATCAAGATATTGTACCTGTGTAGTGTGTTAACAATAACAAATGTGGCTTTGGATATCAACAAAATCAATTTTTTACAGTTTTCTGGCATTTGCTTATATACCCTTTTGACAAATAACCTCCTATTCATTTTTATCATTGCAGTATTATACAAGGTGGCGCAAAACGATCATTATTGTTAGAATGCTTTTTTATTTCAGGGTTAACTTCTTATTTTTGTATTCATTATTTCGCGTAGTAGCGACTTCAATTGGCCTTCACGTTCACCGAATTTAACTTAACTTAAAAAAATATATAAAAAATTAACCCTGAAAACGATGATTTTGCGCCACCTTGTAGTAATAAAGTCTAAAATGCAATAAAAAAAATTTCATGTTTGTATTTGTTTTTCAAGATAGTTAATATTTACCACCTCTAGTTAAGTGTGGTAGTTAACGCGTAACTAATAGTTAACAAATCAATCCATGATTGGTTAAACAAACCAATGTTGGTTGCTTAACCAATCAATGTGTGCACACTAATGTTTACACCTAATTAATTAATTAAAGAAAATTTTTCTGTTTTTCAATTTTTATAAATTATTATAATTAAATGAACTTTTTTTATAATAATTATTTGAATTTTTTGTTTTATATTAAAAATGGTTACTGACAACAAAAATTAACTAAGCAATAAAATATACTAACCAAACAAGCAACTTACAGTACTATACTGACCAAAATAATAAATAATACTGACCAAATTAATAAATTATATTGACCAAAATTCGATTTAATACTGACACTTAAATCTTTATACTGACCAAAACATTATTATGATACTGACCATTTGTTTTAAAAAATACTGACCATTTAATGATAAAAATACTGACCAAAAAATTAGTTATCAATCTAATGTTACTGCATCGCAAACGGTCAATCTTGTACTGACATGGATAGAGAATTACATTTTAGTAATACCGTGCGCATAGCCTAATAGGTACATTAGGTCCATCGACCAATGGAAATCACGAATTAATTTCTACGATTAGTTTATAATAATATGTCTATCTATATTATAATCTTAAACAAAACAAAAATTTTTTTTTTATCAAATTCAATAATCGGAACATATTTTTTCATTTTAAGTAGTTCGAATTATCGAAGGTGCATTATATTTTAATACAAGAGCCCTTTTCTTAGCAGCTTCTATTATCTATAGTGACCACCTATAGAAAAAGTTATACTAAATACACTAACATGGATTACACAAGTCAACATGAATTTTGCCTAGAAATTAGGGTTTAAAAATACATATTTTAGGTTTTATCTGTTAAGAAACCAAAACAAATATATTTGTAAATTAATTTTATTAACTTCAACTATTATATTAGCTTACAAAATAATTGAAAAAAATTTAAAAGTGAACCCTATTACTCTTTCTTTGATGTTCATGAGCACTTTTTCTTATTAAACCCCAAATACAGTCTCCCATCATATTTTTACTGTATTGGCCTTGATAACGGCGTTCGAAGTCCATAACGTCTTGATAAAACCTAGAACTAACCAACCTAGACTAATATAAATGCGAAGAAACATATTATTACTATAAAAGGTTCCACAATAGAACGAATTCATTATTATAATTACTGAATTATATTATTATTACGGGTGCAAATCAAGAGTATGACATTTAGACTGACATATTTTTTTAGCATTATTCACATTGGCATGGAAATAACGCGGATGAATACATTACCAAGATTTCCAAACGAGGACCTCCAAATACAATGATAATCGATTAAAACCAGTGATTCATTTGATTCTATGATGTGGGATCCTCTAACAAGTTGTCATAAGTCAACACTCTGGATGAAAAGGAAGGTTTTCTTCTAACACATGTGGTTACGTCCGTTTTCACAGTTGAACTACTGCTTTCGATCTCTGATTGTTTAATTTTCTCCAAAATAGTTTCTGTAATTCTTTCGCTTTTTTCAAACTTCCACATATTATGACATCGTTTCTGAACTTTCTTTGTATCACGACCCTCTAAAGAGCTAAAAGATAATGAACTAAAAGCTCGCGATACCCTTAGGGAAAGCAATGACCTGCTTTCTTTTACTTCTTAACCCTTAAAAGGCTAATGTAACGGAATATTTATCCTTCGTGAGAGCCCTGATATTCTTTGCGACCCCCAGGACATTCTACGGCCCGTGAAAAACAATGTAGTTATTTTATATTGTTACAATACAAATATTTAAAAAAGTATGGAGTATTAAACATAATTATTTAGAAAAGTATGAAGGATAATAATAGTTTTCTCAGCATCAGGAAAAACTAAAATTATGTTCTATTGTATTAGCATTGTTTATTCTCGTACCTACGTACAGAATTTGTAATCACTCAGAGAGCGGATTTTAGTCCATTATGACTATCCTTAATATTGAAGGGAATGTAAATAAAACGATTTATGAAAAATGTGACCATTTGGCACCAAGTTTTTTATGCCTTTTTTGCCTTTTTTGCATTTTTGTGCCTATTTTAAATTGTTATGCCTATTTGAAGCCCTTTTTGTCTAATTTTCAGCATACCTTGAAAAACTTCTTTTTAACAAACTCAGAAATTAAAATTTTACTTTCAGAGAATTGTTAACCAACAAAAGTTATGGAAATCGCGATGTGAAACTTTAACATTTTGCTGTTTTTGCTTATTACTTTATCAATAAAATTCAAATCGGAAAAAGTTTTTTCCAAAAACGAGGGATTTGCAATATTAAATAAAATCAGTAGTACTATTATTTTGAGTGAAGCCAATGTTCTTGATTTTCAAATGGATCAAGCTATTATAGCCAAAAAAGCGATCATAACAAGAAAGTGTGGATGTGGAAAGAAGCTTCTCTGCTTTTAAAAATATTTTAAATGACAGAAGGCAGACTGTTTTCACGAATAATAAATTTTTAGTTACGTTTTAAAGTAAGGTGTATTCAATGTTTGTTTGTATAAATTTAACAAAAACTTAACAAAACGTTAAAATATTAGATTTTAACTGTAACTAAAGAACTACATACAAGAAAATTTAATTTAGAAACACTTTAAAAAACATTTTTAACTTTTTTGTGACAAGGTACAAACAAAGAATATTTGAAAAAATGAGAAAACTGTAACTACGGGGGGGGGGGGAGTTAAAAAAACGTGGTGGTTTTTATAAAAGTTGAAAAATATAGTAAAATTAATGAAGACTATTCTTGGAAAATTTCTTTTTAAGATCATATTCTAAGTTTTTTTGTACTTTTTTTCATGCCTTTTTTTATCTGATTGCCATTTTTAATGCCTTTTTAGGCCATTTTTCGTGCCTTTATAGGCGCCTTTTTTGGAATTTTTTATGCCTTTTTATCCGCTCTCTAGTAATCACAATGCAACTTCAGGAAGATTTCATATGTGCACAAATTAATCTGCTAATGTGCATTTTAATGTTTACTTCATAATTACATATGTACAAGATTACCACAAAATCCCCCAAAAAAATGGATTACATTACTCAACTTTTGTAGCATTTGATCACATACATACCTCCAAGGACTTACAACATCAAATTTCTTGGGGCCAATTTTAGGGAAATTTGTGTTTATATAGGGTGGCCCTTTGAAAACGAAACAGACGGGATTGTGGCCAGCAGAATTTTTTTTTCAAGAAATGCAAAAACACGTCAATTTTATCATCGAAGGGGACAACTTTTGCCACCAATGTCACTCCCGTATTGTTTCATCCCTCCGCGCTGTGATGACAACCCCTGAAATGTTAATAGGGATGATATATCAAGTGACACCTCACTTGAAAGGTCTTGCTTCCCTGAATTCAGCGAAATAATTTTTATGAAGTTTTATCAATTATTCAACAAAAAAAATTGAAGCTGCAAAAATGTCAAATAAATCCGATATTTCAAGACATTTAAGAATAAAAAAGTGAAAAACGCTTGATCAGGTTGATTTTAATTTCAAGGGCGCTACTTTTACTGCTATTCATAAACATTGATAGTTTAACCCTTAAGGTAAAGGGCAAACCACCTTTAGAATTTTGAATGAAAATATGGGTCTGAGAAAAAGATCAGTTTAATCAAATTATGTGTTCCAATTGTTCACCACCAGCTTCTTCAATGGAAGAATTGTTTTAATTCCTCATTACATTCAAGACTGTAAGGGTGACTTGCCCTTTACCTTCAGGGTTGAACTGTCAATGTTTATGAATAGCAGTAAAAGTAGCCCCCTTGAAATTAAAATCAACCTGTCCAGGCGTTTTTCACTTTTTTATTTTTAAATGTCTTGAAATATTGGATTTATTTCGCATTTTTGCAGCTTCAATTTTTTTGTCGAATAATTGATAAAACTTCAAAAAAATTATTTCGCTGAATTCAGGGAAGCAAGACCTTTCAAATGAGGTGTCACTTGACATATCATCCCTATTAACATTTCAGGGGTTGTCATCACAGCGCGAAGGGATGAAACAATACGGGAGTGACATTGGTCGCAAAAGTTGTCCCCTTGGATGATAACATTGCCGTGTTTTTGCATTTCTTGAGAAAAAAATTCTGCTGGCCACAATCCCGTCTGTTTCGTTTTCAAAGGGCCACCCATAATAAATACAAAATTAAATAAAGCATTACAATCAGGTAGAGGACAGCTTATAATTTAAATAACTGTCAATACAATTTGCAATAGCAAATTGCAAAGTTAGTCAATACGACTAAGACCAGCAGTCTGGCTTAAATCAAACACGGATAGACTAAAGAGCGGGAAACCGCGGTTCTAATCCTGATTGCGTAGGATATGTGCTGTGACCTAAATAGTCCAAAATCGATCTGTGGACTATGGGGAAGGCAACGGGAAACCACCCCATTAACATTTCCTTAGTAAAGTCTTCTTGGCTTAACCAGGAGGATCGCTAACATCCGAAATCGGATAGGCACCTGAAGAAGCCAATACAATAGAAAATCGTATGGTTTGTGTCTATGCTTAAGATTTTAGTGCCGACCTCTTTTCGAAAATGCTTGAACTGTACGTTTACTTCTGATTGGTTAATGCCATGGCACCAATTTGAAATTTCATGTAGATTAATTCAATTCTTGTGTCAAGTTTGTAACCATTGCTTGATGCTATCGTCTTGAGGTTCTTCACTTCAATGGAGAAACTTTCCTTCGCTAAAGGGACATTAAAGAGTCTATGAATTAGGCTATGGAAAGCAGACATTTTTATTTTTCTTGCTTATTCCATGAGTACGGGATAATTGTATCCGTTGTGGTGGGCTTTCTCAAAATATCGTCGTCTAATTCACTTTTCTACAAGCATAAATCCAATAAACTCTTATTTATGCTTGTCTAAAAATGAAGCTTGTTCGATGTCCGACTTGGTTATTTCAACATTTTCGGCTATTATCTGGATTATTAAAGTGAGCTACTGTGCCTCTTTCACATTTAAGCAGATCTACTAAGTACTTGGTCCATGTCTCCGTGTTTATCTGATTGGATTCAGTTATTTCACTTATTACTTTTCCTTGTGTTCTAATCAGTCTCAAAATTTACTTCTGCTTCTGTAGCCCATAGAAATCACTCTCCATTCTCTTTGTAAAACTCTCCCAATAGTCCTCCTTTAGTTCTCTCCTTCGAACTGCAGTTTGCTTTTGCTGTACCCAAAATTGATACTACCTGTTTGAAACAGGATTATTAATTAATCTCTTTAAACGCTAATAAAAGTATGAGAGACGTTAGGCACTAAATAATTCTTTTGGGCACTTGAAAAAATCAATAATTAATATTTGGCCAAACTTAAGTTGCCATGTTTTCAAATCGATGAAATTATTTTCCTTTACAATGGCACTTGATTTCTTCGGTGTTTCTTTCCAAACTCCTTAATTTATTTTGACTTCTGTGTCCAAGTGCATTTAGTTTAAAAAGTATTAATAAATATTAATATAGGGGGTGATCGACTTAGAGCGGGTGGATAAGATCAAGTACTTGGGATGTTGGTTGCACGAAGATTAGAATCCCGATGATGAGATTAGGAAACGGATAGAGATAGCACGTAATTCCTTTTTTAAGTTGAAGACCTTGTTATGTGGCCGAGAATTAGATCTGAAAACCCGCTGGCGCATAGCAAAGTGCTTATATCCTATTGATACTCTTCTATGGAGTTGAAGGATGGACTCTAAAAATTTCATTCATTAATAAACTGCAGGCTTTTGAGATGTGGATATACAGAAAAATACTCAGAATATCTTGGATTGATCATGTCACGAACGAAGAGGTTTTACGGCGCATGCACAAAGATCGAGAAGTCCTTACAACTATTATCAAACGAAGAAAGGCGGCTTACTTTGGGCATATTTTCAGAAATGAAAAGTATGCTCTTCTCCAGCTGATCATGGAGGGGAGGATAGAGGGCAAACGAGGTCTCGGCAGAAAAAGACAATCAGGGTGAAAAGTCTGAGGCAATGGTTCGATATTCGGGTTCCGCAACATTAATAAGACTCGCGAAGAACAAAGACGAATATAACATCATGGTAGCCAACCTCCTGTGAGGAGACGGCACTCTAAGAAGAAGAAATATTCCTACAGTTGGAAACCCACAAAACTACGGTACAGAATCTGAACATATTATGTTTTAGAATGTTAGGAAACGATCATTTTAATGGAGGATCATTAAAAAGTGTGGTGTGAAAAACTGAACAATTTTGATTAAATAATTTTACCATTTTATTAAAGATGAAATCAAAAATGTCAAATTGCTTATTTTAAAATTTGGTTTACTTTGTTTATGGTTTCGTAATAACTAATATATTAAAATAATAAAGTGACTTGATGCTAAAATGTGAATGCTGAGCTGCTGTGGTGAAGCCAGTATAGGAGCACAAATGAACCAATGGTTCCAAAAGAAATTATTTTTAAGTTCATAAATATTTTTCACAGTCTATAAAACAAAAGAAATATTATTTTGGTTATCCCAACACTGACAGTTATCCAACAATATTAGTCCAATTACCCTGACTTCTACAGCAGCTTCCCTAACCATGGTTCCATGAAAGATTTATAGAGAGAGGCTTTATTAAATAATTTTATTTCACATTATCTCTCTCGTGTGTAATCTATGTTTCAAGTACTTTCTACAGTGTAAATCTCCATACATATACTATTATATTATCCGCCTGTATTTCTGGTGTACTGTTGCGTCATTATATTGATAACACGGTCTGAGAATTAGATTACTGGTTAAGATTTTTTCAAATCTTAGATAAGAAATAATTATAAGTAATAATTTATGTTATGGTAGTTAACAACAGATTACAATAAATTCTCATTACATTTTTGCTAATCATCACTAACTAAAATTACTATTTTAAAATACATTTTTAAAAATTATTACGTTATTAAAAATACGGAGTCTGCGATAATATCTAAGTCCATGAAATTCTCAATGATATTTATATAATTTAAAATAATTAAAAGAACATTTAAATTTGTATGCGATAAGATATTGATAACAAAATTCGTATCTAACATAATTGGAACTTAATTGGACATCACAATTCAAGCTTTCTGCATATTCTATTTTATAATTTTATACAAAATTTGCAGAGTAGAAACAATAATAAATTATATCATTCAACCCTTGTGGCATTTAACCACATACCCCCAAGAACTTGTAACAAGAAAATTTTTGGGTCCATTTGTAAAGGTGTTACGGTTTTATCATTTAGCGAAAATTTATAATTCCTTAGTAAGTACGTTAAACCAACTTTTGTCTGCATTATACCAAAGCGAAGTCCTGCAAATAAATTCCAACAAAATAAGATATTGTAGTCAATATGAAAATAAATACCTATGCAGTTTCTTGGTCCTTCTCCAAATGGCAAATAAGTGTAAGGCTTTATTTTACTTTTATTTTGATCACTAAATCGTTCAGGGTCGAATTTTTCTGAATCGGGGAAGTATTCTTCATCGTAATGTAACCCAATACTCGGAACGAAAATGGAAGTTCCCCTTTCCAATATTTGATCGGTACCTGGTATTTTGTAGTCTGCAACGTTTTGCCTAAACAAAGCACTCAGAGGAGGGTATTTCCGAAGTGTTTCTAAAAGTGAAGAAATTGAAAAACTAAGTAACTTTCAATCAAATATAATTACCGTCTATAACTTGCCCCATGTACTTCATATCCATGATGGCATCATAAGTAACCTCACCATCGTGTTTCTCCAATACGCTAATTATTTCAACCCTTACTTTTTCTTGAATATCTGGATTTTCCGATAATTCATAAAGAGCGAATGTCATCGTGGATGAAGACGTTTCATATCCAGCAATGAAGAAAATAAATGCTTGAGCTGCAAGTTCTTCAAATGTGAAATGGTGGTTTCCATCTTCCGTAGGTTCGTTTCTTAAGTTTATCAGCAGCTGCATAAAGTCATTGCGAACAATATTATTTTTTTCCCGGTATTCGATAGTTTCTCTAACAATATTCAGGAAAAAATGTGTTACTCCTTTCTTTGTTAAGCGCATGCCAATTTTTTTGGCAAAATCTGGATATTTGAATGCAATTAAACTCTTTATTGCTGTTTCGAAATCTTGTCTAAAAACTTGATTGCTATATTTTAAGAACTCTGAATTTGGGTTATCAAACGAATTACAATCCAGTCCAAATGCACAAGATCCAATTACATCTGTGGTAAACATTCCTGCAAGATCCCGTATATTAAATGGTTCGTCATGATCCGCTAAACCATCCATTGCTTTTTCTAGCTGCTCTCCACATTCAGCAACGGTACGAATCATCATCTTCATTTTTCCTGAAGTAAAAGTGGGTGTAAGTTTGACCCGAAGGTTTTTCCATTCCTGTCCGTCCAGTGAAAACAAGTGAGCGCCTAGGGGATCCGATTCCTTATTGTGGTATACACCGCGGTTTATAAATCTCTGAGAATCAACCGCCAAGATATCTTTAATAATTTGCGGATCGATTGGTATGTAAATTGGCTTTCCGAGCATAAATAGACCATAGCTTTTATATCCAGCTGCCTTAGCTTCTGCATATTGTCTTCTTAATTTAGTTGCAAAGGCATCTTTTAACAGTAGTGCATCCAAGAATGCCCTAAACTGGTTTTCATGGTCATATGGTATATTTTTTCTAGCCCAATAACTAGAAATGGATTTATAATATGCAATTATTCCGACCAGAAAAGTTGTTAATAAAACCAAAGAGGTGGTAAAAATTTCCATTATTATTGTTTCACTAAAATTTAGTTTATTATGTTAAATGCCAATCGATCAATTTCAATGTACGATAATAATTCCCGATAACACATTGCCTACCTATTAATAAATTTAGTGCTGTTTATTCTACACGTTAAACTCAGTTACCAATTTTAAAAAAGTTGCGCACACCGTAGAAGGAAACGAGTAAGGTCACAGAACGAATTATGTAATTACGAACTACCTACGAAATAAAATAATTATATTATAATCAATATTTTTTTCTTCAAATCATTTGATAAACGACAAAAAATTAATTACTTACCGAGGCGTAAATCATAATATTGCTTCATCGCAAACGGTCAATTTCGTACTGACATAGATAGAGAAATTACTTTTAGTAATATCGTGCGCATAGCCTTATATTTCCAGTTGTCGACCAATAGCAATCTCGAATTACTTTCTACGATTAGTTTATAATATGTTTATCAATATTATAATCTTAAACAAAACAAAAATTTGTTTTTTTTATCAAATTCAATTATCGGAACATAGTTTTTCATTTTAAGTAGTTCGAATTATCGAAGGTGCATTATATTTTAATACAGGAGCTCCTTTCTTAGCAGGTTCCAATATATCTATAGTGACCATCTTATAGAAAAAGTTTCATCCACCTCTGAACTACACTCGAAATTAATGTTGTATTTTATAATTATTATGTTATTTAAATAACGTGTAACTAAATACACTAAAATAGATTATTATCTTTGATGTAAATCACAGGCATGAATCAACAAAATAATAATCATCATGTGGTAGGGATTCGTACCTACATTATTTATCCTTGTATTATAGTGTTTGTGTCGTGTAATATATTGAAGAGTAGCAGTGATAAAATGAACCTCATTTACCATACCACCGCAAAGAAGCAGATTTATTCAATAATGCAAAACGATTTGTTACAGTATGGCATTTGAATCGTGGAAAGTTTATAATTTTGCCATACCTTTGGTGTGGCGCAAAAGTGGTGCCATATCCCATAATTTAACCTACAAGTTTAATTAATTACCCTGCGATTATGACCCGAGGACCAGCGCTACGACCATTTGTTTCCTTTCATTAATTACCTATTTTGACCCCTGAAGGGTCGCCATAATTGTAACAAATGACTTGGAATTTTGTGTCAATTTCTCCCTGTCTATTACCATTGCTTTTACGAAAACAAAACAAAATTTTTTGAATTGGCGAAAGCACATATTCACAAAACGCAAACAGCTGGGAATAAAGCTGAGACAACTGTACTGGCTACTGGGGAGAAATTCACAAATGTCGTTAGCAAGCAAGCTGCTTATATATAAAGTTGTAATAAAACCCATTTGGACCTACGGCATTCAGCTTTGGGGAACAGCAGCTACATCAAAAATCGAAATCTTGCAAATATTTCAGAATAAAGTGCTTCGAATTATTGTGGGTGCCCCGTGGTATGTGCCCAACGATGTCATTCGACAAGATTTACAAGTGTCATCCGTGAATGAGGAAATTAAAAATATCTTTCATAAATATGAACAAAAAATTGAAGTGCATCCCAACGAGCTGGCAAACAAACTGCTGGACCAAACTCAAGAGATCAGAAGACTGAAACGTTACAAAACAGTCGATCTAGCGATGCGTTTTAAATGCATAGATGTTTATTTGCTATTTTATGTCAATTGTATATTTTTCACCATTAGAACAATTTATTTTGAGTTGTTTAAATTGAAAGCATTCAGTGGAATGCTTTCTTATGTCAACTACTAGTCATATGATGTACTGAATGTTTGTTGATAACAGATTGTAAATTTATTTAATAATAAAAAAAAACAAATTAATTACCTATTTTGACCCCTGAAGGGTCGCCATAATTGTAACAAATGACTTGGAATTTTGTGTCAATTTCTCCCGGTCTATTACCATTGCTTTTACCAAAACAAAACAAAATTTTTTACGTTCCTTTACGTTACTACAAACATGGAACCCCAAAAATATTTACCCAACTTCGTGAAGCTCTTCCAATGTCAATTTTATGATTTAATATATATCTGCAAAGGATTTACACTAACAAAACCTTCAATAGAACTAAAAGAATAAAATTGTCATGTGATGCAATAGGAATTTTATAACAAATTTTAAGATTAATATAATCGGTACATAATTAAAATTCACAAATCAAGCTTTTTGCACAAACTGTTAAGTAACGATAACTGTATTAAATAATCATTCAACCCTTGTAGCATTTAACCATACATCCCCAAGAACTTGCAACACGAAAGCATTTGGGTCCATTTGTAGAGGTGTTATGGTTTTATCATTTAGCGAAAATTTGTAGTTTCTCAGTAAGTACGTTAAACCAATTTTTGCTTGCATTATACCGAAACGGAGTCCTGCAAACAATCCAACAAATAAGATATTATGGTCAATAAGTTCATAAATACCAATGCAGTTTCTTGGTCCTTCTCCAAATGGCAAATATGTGTAAGGATATATTTTACTTTTATTTTGATCACCAAATCGTTCAGGGTCGAATTTTTCTGGATCTGGAAAGTATTCTGGGTCATAATGTAACCCAATACTCGGAATGAAAATGGAGGTTCCATTTTCCAATATTTGATCGGTACCTGGTACTTTGTAATCTGCAACGTTTTGCCTAAACAAAACAGTCAGAGGAGGGTATTTCCGAAGAGTTTCTAAAAGGGAACATATTAAAAAATAAAGGTACCTTAAATCAAATAATATTACCGTCTATAGTTTGTCCCATATACTTCATATCCATGATAGCCTTATAAGTAACTTTCCATCGTGGTTCTCCAAAACGATATTTATTTCCTCCCTTACTTTATCTTGAATATCTGGATTTACCGATAACTCATAGAGGAAGAATGTCATGGTGGATGAAGACGTTTCATATCCAGCAAAGAAGAAAAGAAATGCTTGAGCTGCAATTTCTTCAAATGTGAAATGACGGCTTCCTTCTTCAGTGGGATGGTTTTTTAAGATTATCAACAGCTGCATAAAGTCATTGCGAACAATATTATTTTTTTCTCTGTAGTCGATGGTTTCTTTGACGATTTTTTAATTTTTTAGTGCCATTTCAGTGTCGTCAACCATAAATCGTTTGCTATATTTTACGAAATCTGAATTTGGGTTATCAAACGAATTGCAATCCAGTCCAAATGCACATGATCCAATTACATCTGTGGTAAACATTCCTGTAAGATCCCCTATATTAAACGGCTCGTGATTATCCGCGAAACCATCCATTGCTTTTTCTAGCTGTTCCCCAGATTCAATAACGGTGCGAAACATCATCTTCATTTTTCCTGAAGTAAAAGTGGGTGTAAGTTTAACCCGAAGGTTTTTCCATTCCTGTCCGTCCAGTGAAAACAAGTGGGCGCTGAGGGGGTCCGATTTTATATTATGATAAACCCCGCGATTTATAAATCTCTGAGAATGAACCGCCAAGATATCTTTAATAATATGCGGATCGATTGGTATGTAAATTGGATTTCCGAGCACAAATAGACCGTAGCTTTTATATCCAGCTGTCTTGGCTTCTGCATATTGTTTTCTTAATGTGGTAGCAAAAGCCTCTTTTTGCATAATTGTTCTCCATAACATACTAAATTGGTTTTCATGGTCATATGGTATATTTTTTTTTGCCCAATAATTAAAAGCAGATTTATAATATGCAATTATTGCTACCAGAAATGTTGAAATTAAAACCAGAGAAGCGGTACAGATTTCCATTATTATTTTTTCACTAAAATTTAGGTTATTAAGTTAAACATCAAACGATTTTCAATCAACGATAATAATTTTAGCAACTAACACTTTACCTATCTAATAATAAATTCTGAGTTCTGTTTATATTACACTTTAATCTCAGTTATGAATTTTAATTTAAAAACTGCGCGTATTATAATATATACTTTAATATTTCAATTTAGTTTCCTTTATTATTTTGATATACCGGGTGACCGGCCGCCGATGTGAACATAGGAAATTAACATAGGAAATTAATTTTTCTTTAATTCCTGCTTCCCATCAGAACGGATAAGAATGATGAAGGTATCAATTCAAAGAGTTTTATTTTCCGCGTCTAAAGACACCCAACACTTGATGTTTTGTTCTTTAATAATGTTAAAAATGTAGAATTAAAATAAGCGATTTTCTAAAAATCAGACCTGCTTTGGATGGTTGAACTATCAAAACTTACGTTTAAAATTAGTTTTCAAGCAAAAACAATTATTGCAATGAATTAAACAAGGCATTTATTTAAAAGTGCGACTTTGTCATTTTATTTTTTTAGTTTTTAACAATTATCAAAGAACAAACCATCAAGTGATTGGGTATCTTTAGACGCGGAAAATAAACCTCTTTAAATTGATACTCTTTTCATTCTAATCCGTTATAATGGGAAGCAGGAATTTTAAAAAAATCTATTTCCTATGTTCAGATCGGCGACCGGTCACCCGGTATATTATTTTATAATAAATTCAATTAATTTCCTTTATTATTTTGGTATAACTTTATGACTTCAATATTCAATTACATTATTTTAATTCATCATTTACTTGTTTTTAAACCTTGACTTTTCATCTCAAAATGCGATCACTACTACCATATACAGGTATGATCCTAAATTATTCTCTAAATATGCAACTGCTAACCAAACAAAGGTCACAGCACGAATTACTATGTAATTTGTTTGATGAAAATACAATTTTACTCACCAATTTTTCAAAAATACTTCGATTCTTTAGGTTTCTGATTGTACAACTGCTTTTATCTATATATAGCTGGAAGGACCTCCACGGACGGGAGCTCGCCGAAGTTAGAAGAGTTAGAATAATTTAGAAAAGTATGAAGGATAATAGTTGTCTCAGCATCAGGAAAAACTGAAATTATGTTCTATTGTATTAGCTTCTTTATACTCATACCTACGTACAGAATTTGTAATCACAATGCAAATTCAGGAAGATTTCACATGTGCACAAATTAATCTGCTAATGTGCATTTTAATGTTTACTTCATAATTACATATGTACAAGATTACCACATAATCACCGCAAAAAATAGGTTACATTACTCAACTTTTGTAGCATTTAACCACATACCTCCAAGATCTTACAACATCAAATTTCTTGGGGCCAATTTTAGGGAAATTTGTGTTTATATAATAAATACAAAATTAAATAAAGCATTTTAATCAGGTAGAAGACAGCTTATAATTTAAATAACTGCCAATACAATTTGCAATAGCAAATTGCAAAGTTGGTCAATACAACTAAGACCAGCTGCAGGCTGGCGTAAATCAAACACGGATAGACTAAAGAGCGGGAAACCGCGGTTCTAATCCTGATTGCGTAGGATATGTGCTGTGACCTAAATAGTCCAAAATCGATCTGTGGACTATGGGGAAGGCAACGGGGAACCACCCCTTTAACATTTCCTTAGTAAAGTCTTCTTGGCTTAGCCAGGAGGATCGCTAACATCCGAAATCGGATAGGCACCTGAAGAAGCCAATAGGTACAATAGAAAATCGTATGGTTTGTGTCCATGATTAAGATTTTTTATTTTTTAAGAAAAAGACACGTTTACTTCTGATTGGTTAATGCCATGGCACCAATTTGTAATTTCATGTAGATTAATTAAATTCTAGTGTCAAGTTTGTAACCATTGCTTGATGCTATCGTCTTGAGGTTCTTCACTTCAATGGAGAAACTTTCCTTCGCTAAAGGGAAATTAAAGAGTCTATGAATTTAGCTATGGAAAGCAGACATTTTTATTTTTCTAGCTTTATTCCATGAGTACGGGATAATTGTATCCGTTGTGGTGGGCTTTCTCAAAATGTCGTCGTCTAATGTGCCTATTTCACTTTTCTACAAGCATAAATCCAATAAACTCTTATTTATCCTTGTCTAAAAATGAAGTCAAGCAGTCTGGCGTAAGTCAAACACGGATAAACTAGCGAATGGGAAACCGCGGTTCTAATCCTGACTGCGTCGGATGTGCTGTGATCTAAGAAAGTCCAAAATTGATCTGTGGACTATGATCCATTCCAACCCGCATTAGGCCAGCGTGGAATGGTAAGGCCTCAACCTTCAAGTTCGAAATTGAGAGAACTTGAAGAGTTTATATCCAAAAATGGATGTAAATAAAAACGCTAATGAAGAAGAAGAAGAAAAATAAAGTAGACACATTACGCTACGACATTTCCGAAATGTATTACTTTACTACATTTACTAAATGTTCTACGATATTTCCAGAAATAAAGATGTCTGCTTTCCATAACTTAATTCATAGACTTTTTAGTGTCCCTTTATCGAAGGAAAGTTTCTCCATTGAAGTCAAAAACATTAAGACGATAGCATTTGTCATACGGATCTAAATTGTTCCTAATCGTTCCAGAAAATATTATATAGTATTGGATCTTGTAGAATTACAGCAATTTTTCATCTGAGAACGTTGATAGGTACAGTATAGCTATATCTACGCCGTCAATTTTGATGTCACCTTCAAATTTATACAATCGTAACAAAGTTGAAGTAAGGGATGATTTTACAGCACCAGTTCTACCAACAATACCAATTTACTATTTGCTTCCAATTTCAAAATTCAAATCCTTCAAGGCTACGTCTCCAATGTAGTATCGAAGACATACTTTGTTGTATTGGATTTTACCCACACTTAGTCACGTCTTTTCCGGTTTCTCTCCAGAATTATCTTCAGTTTCCATTTTTTGTTATATTCAAGTATTCTCTCGGCAGAAGGTATGTAAATTTCGATTTCAGCCCATTCCCTAACACCCCATTGCAGGTAACTTGCTAAAGCTAGTGATTGGATTAGAGCTAAACCGACGTTTCCAGCAATAGCACCTAAAAGTAGCAAAGGTTGTAGGTAAAAGTTTATTTGATTGTGTTTCTATTTATTTACCAGTTTTAAGAAACGGAAACCAGATTGTTATGACGGCAATATAAAGAGAACACAATTCGTCATTTGAAATGAAGAGTTGTAGTGGTCAAATAGATTTTTGAATTCGTTACTGAGTATGCCTTGTGCGTTACTTGCTCTGATGGTTGCGAATCCCTCAAACGTTGCTTTAGTATGTCCAATCACTACACTGCGAGCTAAAAGCAAATGATTATAAAAATAACTTATTGGAGAGAAAGGAATTGTTGAGACTCTCTTTGCTATACTGATTGACTCCATTAGTAATTACGTCAAAACGCCTAGATATAGGCCAAACAAACTACACTAGTATGGATGGTCTATTATATTGTTATGATTACTCACCCCTAAATGAATAGTCAACCCAAAAAGACCCCAAAAACTAGCTTATGCCGGAGTAGAGTTTTTCTCTTGTACAAGGCTGGTAGGTTCGACAGACAAAACAACGAAATAGTAATTTGCAGCAAACATAATTTATCAGAAGGAAAGAAAAATTTTATAAAAACGATTTGCATCAAATTTTTATGTGTGGACAATAAATTTGTCTCAAACCAGAGGTATCAGTGTGTAATGACTCAGATATACACGTAACATTTAATATTTTAAATTCTGAAACTAGACGTGTACATCTGTTCATTTATGTAACAAGTGTAATTTTATAAAATCAGTAAATACAAGTTTCATTAATAAAATCATCGACAACACAAATCGTTGTTTAATTTGAGTTTATTAATTTTAAAATAAATTTTTATTTTACCTTACAAATGGTAAACTTCTTAAAGTTTTCGTGCGCCATTGTTTTGTGTATTACCAACATCTGTTTTACCGACCATTATGTTAACATCTGTTAGAATCTTGCGTACAACTCCCGTATTCGCTTACATCCAAATTCCAGTTAAATCGCTATTCTTCAATCCAATCTTCTCACTAATCGTTGATCGGACAACTGCTACCTGAGATAACACTTCCGGTAAGTAATTGATCAATTATCAATTATGATTTTCCAGCAAACGTAGAGTTAACCTCCAAATTTCACACACGTGCGTACAATTTTTATAATTAACTTTTTATTGTAGGTATCCAATTTATTAATACCTCATTACGCTTGAAATACACAGTTTTCCACTAATAATGGAACGTAATTACTTATTACGCGAAAACACGACTCTCGTAATAAATCACTTTGTAGAATCACGAAATTTGCTTCCTGATTTTTAATCAAGAAACTTAATATGGGTTTCCTAATTGGATTTTATCCAAAAAACCCTCGACACGAGTTCATCAATTGGATTTTACCAACGAACTCCACGTGTACTCAGTTTGAGTTTCACCCAGGAACTGCTGTGTTTTTGCTCGCTGATTTTTAACGTTCCCAGTTTTCGAAAAATGGATATTTTAGGTGGGAGTTTTTGTTCCTTGTCAGCTAAAATGGTCCTTACAGCGGGTAACATGACGTCGTTAATTGCGTACGCACTGAATTTTTTATTCACACTTTACGTTTTCTAGGACTTTGGCGCTAATTTCAAATGAAGTTCATACACAAGGCGTGTCACAAGTTTTATACCTCACAAATAATTACAGAAATGTTATGTTTTGTGTGTCAAATTGTTACAAATAACGGTTTGTTGTTAATTTGATGCAAATGTCACCCAAATGTAAGTCAAATCACCTGACTCACTGTTTTTAAAGAAATTTAAATCAAATTACTATCTCATTTGTCCGCTGTCACTCTTAATGATGAAAATATCACAACAATATCTAGGCGTTTTCATTTCACACTAATGAAGTCCATTAAGAAATTCAAAGTTAAAAATCTAAGTAAGTAAATGTAATTAAATTAAATACTTTGCTTAGTAGTAAAAATCAACTGGAACAGAATATTTGCTTGGTGAACGTAATTGCATAATATTCTGTATTTTGTGATGGAAAGTAAATGCCAGGTGATGTCTCATTAACTTTTATTTTATGCCACCAGTGCCAGCTTGCTAGTTTTTCTAGTATATTTCACATTTTACTTTAGCTCTTATCTGACATTCCCAATATGGGACATTTGCTATGTTAATATTTTGTTACTTACTTGTCCCTTGAAATCGCTTTAAGCTGCGATTGGTATATAACTAGAACCTCCTAAATAAAATCAATAAACTGGCAAACATCATCTCTGGTATTATAAAGTATTGTTTTCACGATTGAAGTAACAATTAGAACAGATAGCAACAACAATCCAGTCTAAAAAATAATGGAATTGAAATGTTTTCGAAGAAGATAAGATTTTCTAAATATGTAGTAGGTACTTACCATGGATACTTCAAAAAGAACATAATGGCAACGCACCGAGAGTAATATGCCAAGAGAAGCCTTAAATGCTAATGATCTAAAAAGTCCAAAATTGATCTGTGAATTTTGGGGAAGGGTAACCACCCCACCAACATTTGAGGATCACGACGCTGTTGTCAAGAAGCAAAACGACCGTATGATGATGATTTTACCCACGACTTTTGGTATGACCAAGTTAGATGAGAAATCAGATGGTGTGAACCAGCTTTAATAATATTTATTTATGCACAACAACGTAGAAAAACAAAACTTTAGCTGATATTAGTTAAAGAGTAACAGTGGTAAAAAAATGCCTTAAAATGCCATTATAAGCCTTTATTTTCCTAAATATACCTAACGAGGGGTTTAAAAACCTGTTGTAGAAATTGCTTTATCATTATCTTGATAACATGGTACCAGTATTACAGTTTCTAATTTAATGGAATGTAAGGCGAATATTTTTGATAAGATTGCAAATCTTTGATAAGAAATCATTATGGTGCTTAATAACAGATTTCAATAAATTCTCAATTTATAAGTATAAGTTATTACTACATATTTATTATTTTTTATCAGTAACTAAAATAGCCATTTTAAAATAATTTTTAATAATTATTAAAGCTAACCCAAGGAAGCATGGCCGGGAGGAACTAATGTGCAGAAACGAAAATTAATCCGTTGGATTTTTTCTATGTCACTTGGTGGAATTGGGTGTCACTTGTCATCTACTGCGCAAAATTTTGGTTTTCTCGGCCATGATTCCTTGGGTTAGCTTTACGTTACTACAAACATATGGTACCCCAAATATATTTACCCAAGTCCGTGAAGCTCTTCCAATGTAAATTTTATGATTTGATATATCTGCAAAGGATTTGCACTAATAAAACCTTTTTATATATAATAATAAAACCTAAAATTGTCTTATGATGCAATAGGAATTTTATAACAGATTTTAAGATTAATATAATCGGTACATAATTAAAATTCACAAATCAAGCTTTTTGCACAAACTGTTAAGTAACGATAACTGTATTAAATAATCATTCAACCCTTGTAGCATTTAACCATACATCCCCAAGAACTTGCAACATGAAAGCTTTTGGGTCCATTTGTAAAGGTGTTAGGGTTTTATCATTTAGTGAAAATTAGTAGTTTCTTAGTAAGTACGTTAAACCAACTTTTGCTTGCATTATACCGAAACGGAGTCCTGCAAAAAATCCAAAAAATAAGATAATATGGTCAATATGATTTGAAATACCTATGCAGTTTCTTGGTCCTTCTCCAAATGGCAAATAAGTGTAAGGATTTACTTTACTTCTATTTACATCACTAAATCGATCAGGGTCGAATTTGTCTGGATCTGGAAAGTATTCTGGGTCGTAATGTAACCCAATACTGGGAATGAAAATGGAAATTCCCTTTTCCAATATTTGATCGGTACCTGGTATTTTGTAATCAGCAACGTTTTGCCTAAACAAAACAGCTAGATTAGGGTTTATCCGAAGAGTCTCTAAAAGTGAATATATTATAAAATAAAGGTAAACTTTATTCAAATAATATTACCATCTATAGTTTGTCCCATATACTTCATATCCATGACAGCCTCATAAGTAACCTTTCCATCGTGGTTCTCCAAGACGTTATTTATTTCATCCCTGACTTTTTCTTGAATGTCTGGATTTACCGATAGCTCATAGAGGAAGAATGTCATTGTGGATGAAGACGTTTCATATCCAGCAATGAAGAAAATAAAAATGTGAGCTGCAATTTCTTCAAATGTGAAATGATGGTTTCCGTCTTCAGTGGGATGATTTTTTAAGTTTATCAACAGTTGCATAAAGTCATTGCGAACAATATTATTTTTTTCTCTGTATTCGATGGTTTCTTTGACGATATTCAAGAAAAAATTAGATACTTCTTTGTTTGTTAGGCTTAAACCAATCCTTTGGGCAAAACCAGGAAGGTTGAATGCAATTAAACGTTTTATTGCTGTTGCAGTGTCTTCAACCATAACTCGTTATGGTTCTAACTAGTGGTCATTAGGATTCGACGTATACTGAAACAATTAGCAAGATAAATTATAAAATCAGAGAACACCTTAACGGATTACGCGTTTCAACCTCAGACACGTTTCTACACGTGATACTGATATCATCAGACCCGTGCTGGTTTGATAAATATACAATAATTTTACTCACCAATTTTTCAAAAACACTTCGATTCTTTAGGGCTCTGATTGTACAACTGACTTTATCTATATATAACTAGAAGGACCTCCACGGACGGGAGCTCGCCAAAGTTTGAAACCCGATTGGGGTGCATCTCGTTCCCAGGGGAGGTTATTTAAGTTGGTACGACCAACGACTACAACCAATCAAAATGCGTTAAATGTCTTAATAACATGGCACGCTGGAGCTGATATAGAGTGCTGGTCGTTTATTATTTTGGATATGATGTTTTGCTTTTGTTTTGTATTGTATAATTTTGGATTTATTTTTGTTTTGTACTTTGGTTTTATTTTGCGTTTGATCTTGTTTTTGCTTCGCTCTGCTCTGCTGTACTATTACTTTGTTTTTGGGTTCTACTTCGTATTGTCTTTGTTTATGTTTTTGACTTTGTTTTTGTCTTTGTTTTATAAACCAAATAAGAAAATGCATAAAAATAATAAAATAACATTTAAATTTAGAAACTATTCCATTACAACATAATAATTTATTAGTACCTGGGTGACCGATCTCCGATCGTAACTATTATTACTTTTGTTTACAAGAGAAAGACGTAGGTTATCCTTTTATTTTTATATAAGGACATGTTATCCTAAGAATTTATACATTTTTCAAATATAGTGAAAGAGAAATATACTACTAAAAGAAAGAAAAACACTGAAAAAAAAATACTGAAAATTTTACAGACAAAAAAGGGACCATTTGAACAGACCTTAATATGTAATGAAATTTTGACATTAATGTTTTGAAATAAAGTTAAATGTGCGTACTTCTCGAAACAATATATTAGAAAAAACGTATGTGTAAAAGTGAATTCTAAATTGTAATTTTCATTTCAAGTAATTGAGCATTAAAATTTAGCTTATAATGTAAATCTATCTTTCTACTTTGTTTTATAAATACATCATTTTCTTGTAAGTTCAATAGGGTTTGCTACTGAAACGCTGCCGTTTGGCACTAAAATCGCCACAATTAACATAAGGCTGAATCGCCCATCTAACGCATCTTATCCCAATTCTAATTGGTTGATTACACAAAATCTAAATTTTTTTGAACCAACCTTGTATAATCAATAATATGGTCATCAACATCTTTCGGTTCTTTTTTTTCACGAAAATGAATTTTTCTTGACACATCGATTAGTAGACCCAAAAAGCCAAGTTCGTGATTTTCATAGAAATCGTTTAGGGGTTGTGTCAGTGCAGCCTGATTGGTAGATTATTTCGCCAATATTTGTGCTGGATGGGTAATTATTTTTGAATGCAAGCTTTACATCGAGGTTTATTGAAGTCAAAACACAAAATTGGTAGCATTATAATGCAGTTTAGGGGGGGGGGGGGAATTGGGTTATGGGACCATTGCTCCCTTTGCTACCCGGTATTTACGTTACTAGGGCCCTATTTATTACTCGATTATTTCAATATTCGAGATTACTCGAGAATACCAATCCATCATTAGTCAAATTTCGCCACTTCACATGCGAATAAATCAATGGTCGTTCACTGTAATTTCTGCACTATCAGAAAGATTATCTCTGGAATGATGAGGTTCTTCGCGCAAAGTAGAAAAGTTATAATTTCGTGATTTCCTTGGTCGTCTTCTAGGCATATTAATACATTGATTGTTTGAAATATTCACAACTACGCTTAAACACTAATAAAATTATTTAAAACTTTAGACATTTGTTCAACTGTCAACGCGAAAAACAATTGAAAAAGGTAAACAACAAAATTTTGAGTAGCTTCGCGGCCTACTAAGTCCGCCGCTATTCAAGTCACTTTTTCTCGCGAAAATGAATTTTCCTAAATATGAGACCCTGTTAGATCGATTTGTAGACCCAAAAAACCCCAGTCCGTGATTTTCATCGAAATCGTTAGGGCCGTTTTCGAGAAAGCCATTGCATATATACAAGAATTGCTCGTTTAATGTTATAGGATATTATATTGAAAATATATAATATTTTGATTATTAACTCGAGGCGGTCGGAGCATAGTGGTCACGCGAGTTGACTATGAACGCTAAATACCCGGTTCGAATCCGGGTGAAGTAAGAACTTTATTCTGGCCGCTTCTCTGGTCCTCCAGGTTGGGGGTTCTACGTCGGGCTTGCTCCTCGTCGTAGGTAAAAAATGTAAAATGCTAACAAAATCCAAAAGCCAATTTGGCGTTTGAGAACCGGGAAGCTGCGTATTGCGGTATAAACCGGATATATTTATATAGATATATAAATATCTATATAACTTGCTGGTAAAATTTTATTAAGTTACTAAATTGTACTAACTTTTATTATTTATTATCAAGTTATAGTAAATAAAATCTATAAATGAAAGTATATTATAATATGTTAATTACATGTTAATAACCAAAATATATTTATATCATTTCAATTTATAATTATTATGTTGTAATAGAATACTTTCTTTCTAAATTTAAATGTTTATTACTTTTATGCATTTTCTTATTTTTCTTATTATGTTCTAAAATTGATGATCAAAGGTTACACAAAAGACTTCAGCAGAATAAAATAATAAAATTGTTGATCTTATTGAAATTATAATTACAGTTTTGTAAATAATATTTGTGATGAATGAATTTTGATTGCAAAACTTAGTTCTTGGATAGTAAAATCTACACTTTCAGGCAGTGGCGTAGCTAGGTGGACAAGGGCCCCGGTGCATAAAAAAAAATCGGCCCCCCTCCCCCTTTTTCCACATGTTTGCATTGCTGCAGCCCTTAAACTTATAGGTAGATAGGGATAAGATAGGTCCTGACTTACCTTCATCGATATAAATAAGTGGTGTTAAAAATCTTAATTCAGGAGTTCTGCTGACTGCTGTTATAAATGTTCATTAGAAATTAAAAAGAAACAGCTCAGGGGGCCCCTGCACTGCACCGCTTCGCCCTATGGTAGCTACGCCACTGCTTTCAGGTCAAAATAAGCTATATTTGCTCACAATATTGCTTGGAAATCGATGAGGACTAAACCAAAAGTCGTTTTGATGTGTTGATTCATTTAAAATTAATTTATGAAATAAAAATTAAAAATTTAATTAATTTGTTTTACAAATCATAACAAACCAGCAGGTTTTGTTTAAATTATTCAACTTACCAAACTTACCAATAAGCAAATAAAGTTGAATGCTTTTGTGCAAGCCGTAAAAAAATGCACGTCTATGTGAATGCCCTGCTACGATTATTTTCACACAAGTGACGGAAAAGGGCAGAGAAATTTAAATCTTTGAATAAGTTCAATAGTTCGACAAATGAAGAAGCTGTCTACGCAAAATTGTAAGTGAATTTCTACAATTTATGTATTATTTTGTGATTTTCACAATTGAAAAAATGTACGTAACATACAAATTTTATGGTCACTTATGAATGGATATCATAAGTCATCCGAAATTGAAAATGAAATTCAATTACGTTTGGTGATCAAACGGAATTTTTATAGTAAAATTAACATTTTTATATAATTTGTTATAAAATTCTATTAAAGTTGAGGACGCAGTCCCATAAACTCTATCAAGTTGATAAGCTACACGTAGATGGCCCTACAATTTAATGTGGAATAATCACATCAAACTACCTGTTTATTTGATAACATGCAGTCATGATTTTCAAAAAATCAGATTTTTGTTTTGCATTTTCTAATAAAGTACGATACTTCAATTCTGTGAAAGTTTCGAGACTATCCGATAAATAGTTTTAAAGATATCCTTTCCTTTTTGAAACTGTAATTAAATAATTCATTGATTAATTCAAGTTTCAAATGCATTTTTCTCAAAACTTCGTTTTCTTTATTTTTAAAAGTATAAAATTTATTAACTTTGATAATAAATTTCTTCCGGAGAAAATAAGAAATATTATTTTGCATAATAATTTACTTCATAATTTAAGAGGTAGAATATTATTCACTTTCTAAATTTAACTATAATCATATAAGTACGTATCATTCATTTTGGCAGAGCATTTCGTCAATGATGTAACAAACATTAGCAGGTACATGGTAGGACCTGACTAGCAAATTTAATTTGACTCTCATGTTTTTGTTTTTTTTTGCTTGTGCATCAATTTATTGTGCTTCATATTTTGTACGATTTAGATGTGTGATACCAAAACTTTAAATATTTGGTGTGTTAACAGACTTATTGCCAAATTTATCTCTATTAGTTGATACAAAATTGTAAACTCAGTTTATTTGCGGTAATAAAATAAAAATGAGTGTTTTGGGTTGTTCTGTTAGTTATAACGTCCTAAGTGTTGTAATAGCAGTGATAATCGGACTCATAACATACACGCAATGGTTGTACGGTTATTGGAAACGCAAAAACTTACCATTCCTAAAACCGTCGTTTCCGTTTGGCACAATGGAAAACCCTTTTCGAAGAACCAAACCATTAGGACTCTGGATTCAACAAAATTATAATGAATTAAAAGAAGGTGGTAACAAACATGGCGGCATTTTCAATTTTGCAGCACCGTCTTATATACCAGTCGATCCTGAGTACATAAAAAACATCATGCAGAAAGATTTCCAACACTTTTGCGATCGTGGAATTTATTACAACGAAAAGGACGATCCTTTAAGTGCCACTTTGTTTGCAATTAGTGGTCAAAAATGGAGAAATCTTCGAACAAAAATGACACCGAACTTCACATCTGGAAAAATGAAAATGATGTTTGAAACTTTGGTCGTATGTAGCGCTCCCATGAAAGAAATAATGGCTACATATACGGCGAATAAAAAGGAAATTGATATTAAAGAGTTTATTGCAAGGTATACCACAGATGTGATTGGATCATATGCATTTGGTTTGGATTGTAACAGCTTTAAGAGTGAAGATGCCCAATTTAGAAAATGCGGAAAACGCATCTTCCAGAGAACCCTTTTCGAACAAATTCGAATAATGATATTTTTTTCGCGACCTTACCTGGGTCACTTCTTCAAAATTCCGGCACTACCTAAAATTTCAACAGATTTCTTCTTTCAGATTGTTAAAGATACTCTTAACTATCGAGAGAAAAATAATGTCCGACGTAACGATATGCTACAATTACTAATAGACATAAAGAAAGGGGATGTCGACGCAACGGAAAACAACGATGGGACATCTTTAACGGTTGAAGAAATTGCTGCACAAGCATTCAGCGTTTTCGCGGGAGGATTCGAAACCTCTTCGACTACGATGACTTTCTGTATGTTTGAGTTAGCTAAAGATTTTGAAATTCAACAAAAACTGAGAGATGAAATTAACCAAGTTCTACCAAAACATAACAACAAAATTACATACGAATCGATGTCCGATTTGAAATACATGAGTCAAGTGATAGACGGTAAGTTTTAACTTTTAATAATAGCGTAATAATGATTTTATTTTTTATATAGAAACTTTGCGGAAATATCCTCCGGTACAGCTAATAACACGAAAATGTGTTAAAGATTATCCAATTCCTGATACAGATGTCGTTATCGATAAAGGAATGATTGTTTTTCTGCCAGTGTATGGACTGCACCACGATCCCGAATATTATCCTGACCCAGAAAAATTTGACCCTGAACGGTTTTCGGAGGAAAATAAGAATGAACGACTTCCGTTTACTTATCTTCCATTTGGAGAAGGTCCTCGATTGTGCATAGGTAAATACTTTTCTCGCACTAAAATTTTGTTTCTAATAATTGTATGCGTTTTAGCGATGAAATTTGGATTAATGCAAGTAAAAGTTGGATTAACTGTATTACTGAAAAATTTCGAATTTTCTTTAAGTTTAAATATGAAGCTTCCTTTGCAAATTGATCCATATCAGATCATCCTGGGTTCGAAGGGAACCATATGGTTAAATTCTAAAGCGTTGAATTAACAAACTGTGATATTTACTGTTAAATTGTTTGTTAAATATTATTATGATAAAGCTTTATGTAAATATACCTACCTGTTTTCACGAACCACAGACCTAAAGGATTGAAGTATTTTTGGAAAATTGGTGAGTAAAATTGTATTCTCATCAAACCAGTGCGGATCTGATGATATAAATCCGGTAACGTGTTCTTTGATTTTATAATTTTTCTTACTAATTTTTTCAATATACGTCGACTCCTAATGACGGCCCTGATTTTCGGTGCTTTTGTGTTAATGGACTGTAAGAAGTAAAAATTTAGAATCTACTTGTTAGATCATTAAAGACATTTTATCAAAATATAAAATTGCATTAAAAACTGCCATATAAGATTCCGCTTCGAGAGGAGCTTAAAATGTGAGGTCAAAATTTTCTGGAAATTACTTAATTACTGGGAATTCTTTATTTCTTATATTTAGCTATTTACATATTTGTAACAAACAACCAAATTCCACCCAGAACATGCAAAGTTATATTACTCTCAGGATCCAGTTTTAACGGTATTTGAGTTTTTTTGTTTAGAGAAATTTGTAATGTTGCAGTAAGTATATTAAGGCCATCTTCATTTGCATTATCGCAAAGCGTTTACCTGCAAGAAATTAATAGAATAAAACTTGACATAAAATGTAAGAAATTAAATCGTACCGATACAGATTCTTGGTCCTTCTCCAAATGGTAAGTAAGTGTAAGATTTTATTTTAGATTTATTTTCATAATTAAATCTATCAGGATCAAAGTTTTCTGGATTAGGAAAATATTCGGGATCGTAATGTGAACCCAAACATGAAATAAATACAGACGTTCCCTTATCCAAAACTTTTTCGCTTCCTGGTAACTTGTAATCTGCATTAAGCAGCGTTCACATAGAATTATTGCGGCGCCTTGCTTTCGTTGCCTTGCAGAATTTGTTGCTTGATATTTGCTTTCGACCGTATAGCGGTCACAATGAATTAGCGCGGTGCCTTGTTATGTGCACAGACTTCATTGTCCAAATCCTTAGATCTAACAGTAGTTTACCTGTTATGTTATGAAAAGTAGTTATACAATATTTATTTAAAGTAGTCTCCGAATATAATCTTAAAATAATTAATATACATAATCTTTAGTTTTGCAATAAAATTCGCATTTACTTATTTCGATTTAATTTTCAGATTTAATTTTGACTACATTAATTTATTCATTTATTGCAATATAAATGCATAAAAATTATTCAATAATGGTAAATATTAAATTTATATAAATTTTTAAAAATAGAAACAGTAATTAAATTTTTCAAGCATTACACACTATTCTAAATACTGTTAGGTTTTATGGTCTATTTTATTGCCATAAATCTTTTGGTCCTGAATAGGGTTGCTAGGTATAATTTTAAAAGTTTTGTACCTACAAATGTGTTGAAAATATTTCTACAAAAGGTGCATGTCGCTGGCCCCCCCAAAATCGAATTTTGGGGTGAATTTGGTGTCAATCGTTAGAGCTTCGTTAGAGCCTAAATGAGCTTCCATTTTTTTCGTTTGAGCCTCAACCGTCGCGAAGATATTCGCGAAAAAGTTTGGGGGGGGCTGTAGACACGTTGGCCCCCCCCAAGTCGAATTTGGGGGTGAAAATGGTGTCAAACGTTAGAGCTTCGTTAGAGCCTAAATGAGCTTCCATTTTTTTCGTTTGAGCCTCAACCGTCGCGGAGTTATTCGCGAAATAGTTGGGGGGGGCCACAGACACGTTGGCCCCCCCCAAGTCGAATTTGGGGGTGAAAATGGTGTCAAACGTTAGAGCTTCGTTAGAGCCTAAATGAGCTTCCATTTTTTTCGTTTGAGCCTCAACCGTCGCGGAGTTATTCGCGAAACAGTTGGGGGGGGCCACAGACATGATTTGCTATTTTCGTTATTTTTACGAATTTTTGGATGAAATTGGTGTCAAACGTTAGAGCTTCGTTAGAGCCTAAATGAGCTTCCATTTCCAACATCCTAATTTCATTTTCTAAATAGTTACGGGCATTTCAAATTTTCGATTGCTCCGAGCAAGTTGCGTCCGATAATCCTCAAATTTTATTTTATTTTACCAGATTAAATCTTTTGTTTAGATTAAAAAAATTAATCCTCCTTGCCATTATAATCTTCATAATAAATAAAAATGGAAAAATTAATTTTACAAAATTTTTCATACTTTTATGTTTCAATTCTGTTTCCCACTAATGTAAAGTGTGCACGCCCTTTTTTCATATAATAATGTAAGTTAAATTGCAAGAATTTGTAAAAACTGCACACGTTTCTGAAAAACTAAAAGGGCCGAATACGGTAAAATTACATTTTTATATCTTTTTCATTACTTACAGGACGTAGACACGTTTTACGTCGAATTTTGGGGTGAAATCAATATCAAACTTTACAACCTAAATGAGCTTTCATTGTTGGTTTAGGATTACTTTTTGTAATCGAAACAAAAATGTTACGCTCTAACGTCTGACACCAATTTCACCAAAAACTTCAAAAATATAACGAAAATAGAAAAACACTTCTACTCCCCCCCCCCCCCCAAAAAAAACAGATTTAGCGAATAACTGCGTGACGGTTAAGGCTCAAACGAAAAAATGGAAGCTCAGTTAGATTATAACGATGCTTTAACGTTTGACACCAATTTCACCCCAAAATTCAAAAGAGGGAAAATAGGAAAACAAGACTACGACCCCTCCCTCCACAAAAAGAAAAGATTACCAGCAAGGAATTAATCGTTTGTGGAAGGAGGCAAAGCTGAAGGTCACCGATAAGATTGCTCTATGTGAAGCAAAATACACCAACATATCAAATTATTGATTAGTAATTAATTAATTTAAATTATAAGGTAAATCTCATGCGAGGGGGAGGGTGGCTCCACCACATTTTATCAAATCTCACCAAGGGGGGGAGGATGTCCAAATCAAAAAGAAATACCACAAGTAATTAATTAACGACCCCAGTTAGGGGGCTAACGTTAGGCTCTAACGATGCTTTAACGTCTGACACCAATTTCACCAAAAACTTCAAAAATATAACGAAAATAGAAAAACACGTCTACTCCCCCACCCCCCAAAAAAAAAGATTTAGCGAATAACTTCATGACGGTTAAGGCTCAAACGAAAAAATGGAAGCTCAGTAGTTAGACTATAACGATGCTTTAACGTTTGACACCAATTTCACCCCAAAATTCAAATAAAGAGGGAAAATAAGCAAACAAGACTACGACCCCTCCCCCCACAAAAACAAAAAGATTACCAGCAAGAAGTTAATCGTTTGTGGAAGGAGACAAAGCTGAAGTTCACCGATAAGAATGCTCAGAATGCTTTATAATCTATATGAAGCAAAATACACAACATAATATCAAATTTTGGTAAAAGTTACCTAAAATATACTGTAACAATTTTATGTTATGCATTAAATAAAAACACTATGCAATAGTTCAAAAAAATTCTTGAAAATGTCTATTTTTTCATAATTGAAACAAAATAATAATCTAATCAAACAGATTTAAACTTGAAGATTATCGTACGGAACTTGCTCGGATGACTTGAAAATTTAAAATTCCCGTAACTTTGTAGAAAATATAATTAAAATTATGAAAATAGAAGCTCATTCAGGTTTTAAATAAGCTCTGACGTTTGACACAAATTTTACCAAAAAATTCATTAAAGAGCGAAAAAGAAAAACAAGTCTACTATTCCCCCCCCCCAAAAAAAAAGATTTCGCGAATAACTTTGCGATGGTTCAGGCTCAAACGAACAAATAGAAGCTCATTTATGCTCTCATGAGGCTCTAAACTTTGACACCAATTTCACCTCAAAATTCGAGTTGGAGGAGGAGCAATGAGTCTACGCAACTAATAAAATTAACCCCATACCGGAAAGTAGACATATTGCCCCCCTCCAAGTCAAATTTTGGGGTGAAATTAGTGTCAAACGTGAGAGAGTCGTTAGAGTCTAACTGAGCTTCCATTTTTCGTTTGTGCCTCAACCGTCGCGGAGTTATTCGCGAAATCCTGGAGGGGAGGGTAGACATGTTTTTCTATTTTCGTTATATTTTTGAAGTTCTTGGTGAAATTGGTGTCAGACGTTAGAGCTTCGTTAGAGCCTAACGTTAGCCCCCTAACTGGGGTCGTTAATTAATTACTTGTGGTATTTCTTTTTGATTTGGACATCCTCCCCCCTTGGTGAGATTTGATAAAATGTGGTGGAGCCACCCTCCCCCTCACATGAGATTTACCTTATAATTTAAATTAATTAATTACTAATCAATAATTTGTTATATTGGTGTATTTTGCTTCATATAGAGCAATCTTATCGGTGACCTTCAGCTTTGCCTCCTTCCACAAACGATTAATTCCTTGCTGGTAATCTTTTCTTTTTGTGGAGGGAGGGGTCGTAGTCTTGTTTTCCTATTTTCCCTCTCTATTTGAATTTTGGGGTGAAATTGGTGTCAAACGTTAAAGCATCGTTATAATCTAACTGAGCTTCCATTTTTTTGTTTGAGCCTTAACCATCACGCAGTTATTCGCTAAATCTTTTTTTTTTGGGGGGGGAGTAGACGTGTTTTTCTATTTTCGTTATATTTTTGAAGTTTTTGGTGAAATTGGTGTCAGACGTTAGAGCGTAAAATTTTTGTTTCGATTACAAAAAGTAATCCTAAACCAACAATGAAAGCTCATTTAGGTTGTAACGTTTGATACTGATTTCACCCCAAAATTCGACTTAAAACGTGTCTACGTCCTGTAAGTAATGAAAAAGATATAAAAATGTAATTATACCGTATTCGGCCCTTTTAGTTTTTCAGAAACGTGTGCAGTTTTTACAAATTCTTGCAATTTAACTTACATTATTATATGAAAAAAGGGCGTGCACACTTTACATTAGTGGGAAACAGAATTGAAACATAAAAGTATGAAAAATTTTGTAAAATTAATTTTTCCATTTTTATTTATTATGAAGATTATAATGGCAAGGAGGATTAATTTTTTTAATCTAAACAAAAGATTTAATCTGGTAAAATAAAATAAAATTTGAGGATTATCGGACGCAACTTGCTCGGAGCAATCGAAAATTTGAAATGCCCGTAACTTTTTAGAAAATGAAATTAGGATGTTGGAAATGGAAGCTCATTTAGGCTCTAACGAAGCTCTAACGTTTGACACCAATTTCATCCAAAAATTCGTAAAAATAACGAAAATAGCAAATCATGTCTGTGGCCCCCCCCAACTGTTTCGCGAATAACTCCGCGACGGTTGAGGCTCAAACGAAAAAAATGGAAGCTCATTTAGGCTCTAACGAAGCTCTAACGTTTGACGCCATTTTCACCCCCAAATTCGACTTGGGGGGGGCCAACGTGTCTGTGGCCCCCCCAACTATTTCGCGAATAACTCCGCGACGGTTGAGACTCAAACGAAAAAAATGGAAGCTCATTTAGGCTCTAACGAAGCTCTAACGTTTGACACCATTTTCACCCCCAAATTCAACTTGGGGGGGGCCAACGTGTCTACAGCCCCCCCCAAACTTTTTCGCGAATATCTTCGCGACGGTTGAGGCTCAAACGAAAAAAATGGAAGCTCATTTAGGCTCTAACGAAGCTCTAACGATTGACACCAAATTCACCCCAAAATTCGATTTTGGGGGGGCCAGCGACATGCACCTTTCTACAAAAGATATTATAATATAATTTAAATAGACCTATTTTAAATGTTAGTGAATCAATAAGAGAAAAAATGTATACAAAAACAAATAATATTTTATCTAAATTGAAAATCATCTATTAAAAAATGGCTATTTGTTTGCAATAATTTAAAATTCACCTATTGGAATCTAACCACAATTTAAAACACAATTATCTAACAGGCTGATTATCAATTATTATATTATTTAAACTTCTACAAAATGCGCTCTGTTTAAAATGAAATTCTTCAATTTCATTCGTTATAACTTCACCGTGATGAACCAATAAAATTTAAAGCCATGCAAAGCTTTTACATTTTATTGGTTCTTGCTACGTCTTCGAAATAAAAACCTTGACATGGTCAAGCTTTTGATAATTTTCAGGCAAGAACTTAAAAAGAGAGGAGGAAAAAGATATTAAAAAAGGATAGAAGACAAAGCCGGGGCTTGAAAGTCCTTTTTCAGGTAAAATTGTAAATATTTTTATTTCATGTACTTAACCAACATCCAATATCTAACCAAAATAATTTAAAAAATTGTAGTAGTAAATTTATCTGTCAATAAATACCATTATTTCGTAATTTAATTTAGTAATCTTAAAAATAAAATCATTTAGAGCTATTAAAATCATTCTGCAATGTAAGTTTTGGGGTGCTTTTTTGCATAAAAATATATAATAGGTACTTTTCAATTATCAAATCAGTTTAAAACAGTATAATCTTAATACTGGAGCTCATTTCAAAATTATATGTTGTCTACTAAATTTGACCACGTACATTTAAAACACTTTAATTTTATTGGTTGTTGCTTTCAAACCTTAGCAAAGTCTGCAAGACCGCGGCTAGGCAAACGGTAATATTAAACATAAAAAGGATAGAAGACTATACATGACTCTGATTGGCGCTTGCCATCTTCTACCGAAGCAAGGCAATGCAAATTTTTCATTGTGAACGGCGCTTTACTTTTCCTACTTATAATCGATGTTGCTGGATATTTCCTGAGGGTTTCTAAAATCAACTATGTTATAAAGAAAACTAGTCCGTCAAAACAAAACTGTACCATCTATAGTTTGTCTCATGTACCTCATTTCCATAAGAGCCTCATACGTAACTTTTTGATCATACTTTTCCAAAAAAATTTTTATTTCTCTTCTCACCTTTTCTTGTATGTATATCAGAATGCAGAACAGAACAAGCAGAAAGATAATATGCACTTGAGGTCGTTTCGTATCCAGCTATAAAGAAAAGATATGCTTGAGCAGTTATATCTTCCATACCAAAGTGATCACTGTTATTTTTTAAATTAATGAGAAGCTGCATGAAATTATTCCGAACAATTTTATTCCGTTCTCGGTATTCCACAGTGTCTTTTACAAGACCTAAAAAAAATCTGGATGTGTGATCTTCTGTTAAAGTTAATCCAATTTGTTTCGACAGTTTCGGAAAAATAAAAGAAAAAACATGTTTTATTCTTTTTTTGATAGTTGTATGGAAGACTTGTTTGCTGTATCTTATGAATTCAGAATTGGGATGTTCAAACGAATTACATTCTATAACAATCATATCATTGATTGATGATATTTATTATGAAAGTCTTGTTGCAGGAAACAGGAACCATTATATCACAAGGTAAGTAATTTGTATTAATTTATCCCTTTCTGGATCAATGTTAGCTGTAGCTTCATCTAATACTATTACAACATTGTTGCGCAAAATAGCCCTTGATAAACAAATTAGTTGACGTTCACCTGAACTGAAATTTATTCTACCTTCAGTAAGTTTCATTTCTAAACTATCGATGTATTTCTTAACTTGCACTTCCCCTAATGCATTTCAAGTTTCATCATCACTGTATTCGTCATACGGATCTAAATTGTTCCTAATCGTTCCAGAAAATATATAGTATTGGATCTTGTAGAATTACAGCAATTTTTCATCTGAGAACGTTGATAGGTACAGTATAGCTGTATCTAAGCCGTCTATTTTGATGTCACCTTCAAATTTATACAATCGTAACAAAGTTGAAGTAAGATGATTTTCCAGCACCAGTTCTACCAACAATACTAATTTACTGTTTGCTTCCAATTTCAAAATTCAAATCCTTCAAGGGTACGTCTCCAATGTAGTATCGAAGACATACTTTGTTGTATTGGATTTTACCCACACTTGTCCACGTCTTTTCCGGTTTCTCTCCATAATTATCTTCAGTATAAATTTTTTTTATATTCAAGTTTTCTCTCGACAGAAGTTCGGCCCATTGTCTAACTCCTAACACCTCATTGCAGGTAACCTGTTAAAGGTCTTATTTTCTTATGTCCTATTTTCTTCATCTTATTTGACAACCTCCTTTTCTTTTACAGCCGATTTTTCAAGATCCTTGTATTCTTCTAATTTCTGCAAGTTTGCAAAAGTGCTCTGAAATTTAATACTGATGCCTTTATCGAAGATCACTATAAAGTCTGCTTCGTGTAAATAAAAATGTCGCTGGGAGGCAAAAACGCACACTTTGCCTTTAACGAAACCTTTAATACATTCACTAAAAATATGCGAACTGATGTGAGTATCTATTGCCAATAGTGAATCGTCCAATAAGTAAAAATCCGCCTTTTTGTACACAACACGAGCTAAATTTATCCTGAATTTTTGTCCACCACTTAAATTTAAATCACGATCCGTTACGCGCGTTAAGTCACCATTGAGGAAGTTGTCCAAGTCTTGTTTTAAGCCGAATACACGTATCACATCGTTGTAACGTTGATCAAATTCTTCGTTAAATATAATATTTTGTTTAACTGTACCTGGAAATAACAAAGCTTGTTGACTAGCATAAGATATCACAACGTGAGTTTTAATGGTACCACTTGTGAGTTGCACCTCACCAAGCATAACTTTCAGAAGACTTGATTTGCCGGAACCGACTAGGCCAGTCAATACATTTAAACCGGGTTTTAGGGTTAAGTTTATATTTGTTAATATTATCAAAGTTATCGTTAGTTTTAGCAGATACTTTTTGCAGTGTTATCGAATTCGTTTTTGGCGCAGTTTCCGTTGCTTCTTCTGATATTTCATCAGCGATTGGATTTATATAAGCTCCAATCTCCGGTTTACCGGTATATTTTGGGGTGAACCCGTATTTTGGTCTATCGCGTTTTTTCGGAACGACGGAAGTCGATATTTCTTTCAATAATAAAAAGGTCGTTATCCTCCTGAACAAATTCTGTTACATGAGCAATTCCTTTTGGAATGTTATACATGACAATCAAATGGATAGTAGCAAGACATTCAATCACAATGAAAGCCTTTTCTGCCGTTATGTGATATCCAAAATGCACATACATCATTATATAGACGTAAATAGCAATTTTGGAACATACTTGACCAATTGAGAGTGCTAACGCTTTGATGTGATACAACATTCTGAGGTTACGAATTTCTGTGCTAAAATTGAAATTAATGTAAATATAGCAATGAAAAATTAAACTTTAACATACCTTCGAACTTTGGTTAAGTAATTCAGGAAGAATTCTTCCCAAGAGTACATTTTAATCGTATGAATAGAATTCAAAACTTCTTGCGTTAATTGGATTCTTTCGTCTATTTTTCCGAGGTTCTGAGTTTGTAGGATCCCAAATACCCTGAAACTTATAATGGTTAATTTACAGAAAAAAACTAAAATGCTACCATCAGACTTACCTTGCAGTGGTATTAAAAATTAAAAGCAATAAGAAGCGCGGAGAGTGGGAATCGACGCAGCACTGCTAGTTGGACCTACACCATCGTACAGTTAACATCGAGCTAATTCAAATTTTTAGCGGTATTTTCGGCTTCAATTTGCAGCAAAACAAAGAGAGATCCACCCCTTCCCAGTAGCACAATTTGCCGAATTAGAAGGCCCTGGGGGATATTATTAGCTGATATAATGTTGTCAAAACGGCTCTGGAGCGCCCAGAGCAGATCGGCGCGGAGGAATCAGTTTTGACAAGACAACCACCCTCCACTCGGATTCAACGTCGTTAAATTAAATAAAAACCTTTTCCTAGTATTTTTGGTCCTAATAAAAATGCTAAGTTCTGACAAGTACCTACAGGGCCGGCGCAATTTTCAGCCAATCTAAACATACTTATTGGCGCCTGTGCAGAGACCCTGGTGTCGAGGAGGGTAAGGAATGTTTATATGCTAACGGGAGAGGAGTTTTTGAGTTCGTAGAGAACTTGCGGACAACCTACGGGGCCGCCAGGAAGCGTGAAAATTTTATAAGAACAACAGAACAACATACTTACAAGAAATTTTATTTCGAAACACAAACAGAAAATATTTGCAACTATGAAGTACAAATAACGGGGGGGGGGCTCTGTAGGCCTATGGCCGACTGCTTGCTGCCCTTTGGCCAAGCTCTGCTCGCCACCTAATTTAATTTCTTGTGTAATAAAGGAACGGAAAATATTATTAATCATATAAAGGCGGCAATTAGTAAATCAAGCCCTGAAAGGGGGGGGATTCGATGAATATTATGATTGAAAATTGAGTCGCAAATGCTGAAAGGTTCACAAACGCTGGTCTAAATCATTCACCACCAACACCATATATAATTAAATAATTTTGTTTGAAATAATTTATTATATTTGTTAATTTTATTCACTATCAGCGTCTCAGTGGCGTGACATTCGGGTTTCCCTTATCGAATTAAATATTTTTTCAATTTTAATGCTTGAGGTGGAACAAACATTAGAAAATTTAACTTTTAAGTGTGCTTGTTTAATTTTTATCAATTTATTCACCATCAGGTACTGGTTGGATACATTTCAAAAGAGATATCGGACGAAAGGAGTCCTTGTTTCGTGACCAATTGGGAAGGAACAAGTTGAATTTAAGTTAGGGCACTTGGACAGTTATTTTTTGCAATTGATTTCTTTTACCATACAGAAGCGTAGCATTAACGTTATCCATCCCCGTTAGGGTATTGCTATCATTTAATTGAGTGGAGTGATCCGTTGTCACAATTATTTGTTACAGGGTAATTTGTTTATTCATTAAATATGTTTGAATAAACATTCACGAAAATCATACGGTTCGAAATAATCGGCATACCCCCGCAAAGAAGCAGATTTATTCAATAATGCAAAGCGATTTGTTACACAGTATGGCACTTGAATAGTGGAAAGTTTATAATTATGGCGCAAAAATGGTGCCATATCACGTAATTTATCCTACAAGTTTAATTAATAACCGTGCGATTATAACCCAATAAGGTGGACCAGCGCTACGACCATTTTTTTCATTAATTACCTATTTTAACTATTTTATGGGTCGCCATAATTATAACAAATGACTTGGGATTTTGTGTCAATATCTCCCGGTCTATTACCATTGCATTTACGAAAACAAAATAAAAGGGTTTGGCAGAGTAAGTATGTTAAAAATGCCTTTTTTGAATTTTATGGTGGGAAGTTTTTACAAAATTTGTTATGTAAAAAGACAGTCCTGTGCAAAATTTCAGCCTGCTAATTTAATTCCTACATTAATGATATGGTATTATAACATCTCATTATGTCGTATAAGTTATAAATACATAATTATATAAAAACAGTGGAATCTCGTTAATCCATTCCCTCGCGTCACCCCACCACCAAGTTTCCGTGAACCAATTTCACCCAAAATCTAATCAGCTCTAAGTCTCAATATAAAAGTACTAAATATGAAATTTGGTTGAGAAATTCTTGTTAGTTTGGGCGCTAGAGCGCACACAAAATTTACGTGACATACACACACACACACACCCTCACACACACGCACACATTTCTTGATGTTTGGTCTCAAACAACTCGTTGGACCTCAAGGACCAACCCAAGGATAAACCAAGGACAACCCTTTGGGTTTGGCAGAGTAAGTATGTTAAAAATGGTCACAAGTCAGGTGTTCTAAGCACTAGGATATGAACGTTGTTTACACTTCATGCTAACTTGCATATAATTAAAGCTTATCAAAATTCATAATTTTTGAAGGTGTGGAATTGTGAAATATTTTTGGTTTTAACTTGTAGGGATTTCAAAGCAGAATCATGTCAACATTTTTTTAGAGTAGCACGAAAATGCTAACGTGGTTAAAATGCAATAGACTCCAAGACGTCACAACTTTGAATTGAATTTTGCATTTTTGAAGGTGTTGCAGGCGGAATTTTGAGATGATCTTTTTTTTAACTTGTAGGGATTCCAAAGTAGAATTTTGTCAATTTTTTTTAGAGTGATACCAAAATCCTAACATGGCCAAATATTTTTTTTTAACATTGATCAATTCTTATTTTGTTGAATTTAATCGCGAATGAATTCTAAAAAAATATTTTTATATTTGTTGGGTAATTTTAGATTTTTCTGAATTTTTTGAGATTTTTTGGATATGTATTAGTACAATAAAAATGACAAAATATGAAGCGACGTGAAAAAACCGATTTTTCCTTCTAAAATCAATAGGAATGAAATTAGAAGGCTGAAATTTTGCACAGGACTGTCTTTTTACCCGACTGCCAAAAAAAAAAGAGGGTTATGTTTTTCGAGTGTATGTATGTATGTATGTATGTATGTATGTCTATTTCTTTGGCACGCTCTACAGGCTAAACGGTTTGACGGATTTTAACATATGAGGTGTCATTAGAATCGTATTCATTGTGGGAGTGACATAGGCTATAATATTTAATTAAAGCGTCCGCGAAAAAAAAAATATCAGCACATTATGTATTGAGCTTGAATTATGTATACAGGGCGAAGCATTAATCATCTAAAACACATACATGGAGAATTCTGATAGGATGAAATTGCATTAGTTTAAGGCGAGGGTACACCTTGCCGGTAAAAATAAGAAGTCCAACTTTGTGAATTTGTTCTGAGAAAATGAATGTATTTAGATCAATTTGGGTTTCGGTACATTATTGTACAAGTCTTGAAGAACATTTAACAAATTTTTCAAGTCAAAATATTACAAAATGGCCGCGTGGCAGCTGAACTCCAAAATGCACCTCTTAAAATGCGATGGAAGATATCCCAATGGTTTCGATCCAGATTTTTAAGTTTTTGTCTCAAAAATTTTTTATGACCGTTTAAGTGACGATGTTGACTTTTTGACCGTTTGACTTTGAACCTTAATACCTCAAAAAAAAATTAAAATATAAAAAATCTGGATCGAGGCGGACTGGATAAACATGCATTAAACTAAATTTTTTTATTTCCGATGTTGTAGGTCTAACGACACCATTGGGATATCTTCCACCGCATTTTAAGAGGTGCTTTTTGGAGTTCAGCTGCAACGCGGCCATTTTGTAATATTTTGACTTGAACAAATTGTTAAATGTTCTTCAAGACTTGTACAATAATGTTTCGAAACCCAAATTGATCTAACTACATTCATTTTCTCAGAAAAACTTTACAAAGTTGGACTTCTAATTTTTGCCGACAAGGTATACCCCCCCCCCCCCCGCCTTAAATACAGAAGCTGTATTTGAAACAAATTGACTAAAAATTTAAATAGAAATTGAAGTAAAAAATTTAAAAAAAACCCTTTTACCTAAAATGAAAAATGTGAACTAAAAAGCTAGAAATAAATAAATTATTAAAAATAAACAAAAAACCCGACTGCGTTAAAAAACATCAACTGAAAAGCAATAAACTAAATTAAAAATAAACTAAATTATTAAAAACATAAACAAAACTAAAAAGCGAAAAACAAGCTTTGCAGGGTGTGTTCCACTTCAAGCCCACGACGACCACGGTCGATCGCCAGTCCAATCAAATAACCGCGTTCGATCTTTAGTCCAATCAAAGATCCATGGGACCACGCCGCGGTCGTCGTGGGCTGTAAGTGAAAGTCACCCATAATCTATACAAATTTGTAAGATCAAAAGGTATTGCAGACGGGGACAAGCAAAGAATTACAAAACACTTCACTTAAAGATCACCAACTTGGACTATTAGCTTGTCCCCGCCTGCAATACCTTTTGATCTTACAAATTTGTATAGATTATGGGTGACTTTCACTTACAGCCCACGACGACCGCGGCGTGGTCCCATGGATCTTTGATTGGACTAAAGATCGAACGCGGTTATTTGATTGGACTGGCGATCGACCGTGGTCGTCGTGGGCTTGAAGTGGAACACACCCTGCAAAGCTTGTTTTTCGCTTTTTAGTTTTGTTTATGTTTTTAATAATTTAGTTTTTACATAACAAATTTTGTAAAAAATTCCCACCATAAAATTCAAAAAAGGCATTTTTAACATACTTACTCTGCTAAACCCTTTGCCGAAGACCTAAATTAATATTTAATAATATTTATTTATGCCCTACAACGTAAAAAAACAAAACCTTAGCTGATAGTGGTAAAAAAATGCCTTGAAATGCCCTTAAAGCTTTTATTTTCCTTTAATGAGGGGTTTAAAAATCTGTTGTAGAAATTGCTTTATCATTATCTTGATAACATGGTACAAGCTTCACAGTTTCAAATTTAATGGAATGTAAGGCGAATAATTTTGATAAGATTCCAAATCTTTGATAAGAAATCAATATGATGCTTAATAACAGATTTCAATATATTCTCAATTTATAAGTAGATATAAGTTATTACATTTTTTATTAGTTTTTTTCGGTAACTAAAATAACTATATAATACTGTATAACTGTATAATAAAATAAATAATTATTAAAGCTAACCCAAGGAATCATGGCCGGGAGGAACTAATGTGCAGAAGCGAAAATTAATTCGTTCGATTTTATGTCAATGTCAATTGATGGAATTGGGTGTCACGTGTCATCTCTGCGCAAAATTTTGGTTCTCTCGGCCGTGATTCCTTGGGTTAGATTTACGTTAATACAAATATGGAACCCCAAAAATATTTACCCAAGTCCGTGAAGATCTTCCAATATAAATTTTGTGATTTGATATATCTACAAAGGATTTGCACTACCAGAACCTTCAATAGAACTAAAAGAATAAAATTGTCTTTTGATGCAATAGGAATTTTATAACAGATTTTAATATAATATAATCGGTATATAATTAAAATTCACAAATCAAGCTTTGTGCACAAACTGTTAAGTAACGATAACTGTATTACATTATAATTAAGTACAAAATTTTCCCACAAAAGAAACAATAATGGCTGAATGAAAGCAATAATCATTCAACCCTTGTAGCATTTAACCATACATCCCCAAGAACTTGCAACATGAAAGCTTTTGGGTCCATTTGTAAAGGTGTTATGGTTTTATCATTTAGCGAAAATTTGTAGTTTCTCAGTAAGTACGTTAAACCAACTTTTGCTTGCATTATACCGAAACGGAGTCCTGCAAACAATCCAACAAATAAGATATTATGGTCAATATGTTCATAAATACCAATGCAGTTTCGTGGTCCTTCTCCAAATGGCAAATAAGTGTAAGGATTTATTTTACTTCTATTTTCATCACTAAATCGATCAGGATCGAATTTTTCTGGATCTGGATAGTATTCTGGGTCGTAATGTAACCCAATACTCGGAATGAAAATGGAAGTTCCCTTTTCCAATATTTGATCGGTACCAGGTATTTTGTAATCTGCAACGTTTTGCCTAAACAAAACAGTCAGAGGAGGGTATTTCCGAAGAGTTTCTAAAAGTGAACATATTAAAAAATAAAGGTAACCTTAAATCAAATAATATTACCGTCTATAGTTTGTCCCAAATACTTCATATCCATGATAGCCTCATAAGTAACCTTTCCATCGTGGTTCTCCAAGACGTTATTTATTTCATCCCTGACTTTTTCTTGAATGTCTGGATTTACCGATAGCTCATAGAGGAAGAATGTCATTGTGGATGAAGACGTTTCATATCCAGCAATGAAGAAAATAAATGCTTGAGCTGCTATTTCTTCAAATGTGAAATGATGGTTACCTTCTTCAGTGGGATGGTTTTTTAAGTTTATCAACAGCTGCATAAAGTCATTGCGAACAATATTATTTTTTTCTCTGTATTCGATGGTTTCTTTGACGATGTTCAAGAAAAAATTAGATACTTCTTTGTTTGTTATGCATAAACCAATCTTTTGGGCAAAACCAGGAAGGTTGAATGCAATTAAACGTTTTATTGCCGTTGCAGTGTCTTCAACCATAACTCGTTTGCTATATTTTACGAAATCTGAATTTGGATTATCAAACGAATTGCAATCCAGTCCAAATGCACATGATCCAATTACATCTGTGGTAAACATTCCTGCAAGATTCCGTATATTAAATGGCTCGTGATTATCCGCAAAACCATCCATTGTTTTTTCTAGCTGTTCCCCACATTCAACAACGGTGCGAAACATCATCTTCATTTTTCCTGAAGTAAAAGTGGGTGTAAGTTTGACCCGAAGGTTTTTCCATTCCTGTCCGTCCAGTGAAAATAAGTGGGCGCTGAGGGGGTCCGATTCTTTATTATGATAAACCCCGCGATTTATAAATCGCTGAAAATCAGCCGTCAAGATATCTTTAATAATATGCGGGTCGATTGCCATGTAAATTGGCTTTCCTAGCACAAATAGACCGTAGCTTTTATATCCAGCTGTCTTAGCTTCTGCATATTGTTTTCTTAAAGTGGTAGCAAAAGCCTCTTTTTGCATAATTGTTCTCCATAACATACTAAATTGGTTTTCATGGTCATATGGTATATGTTTTTTTGCCCAATAATTAAAAGCCGATTTATAATATGCAATTATTGCGACCAGAAAAGTTGAAATTAAAACCAGACAAGCGGTACAGATTTCCATTATTATTTTTTCACTAAAATTTAGGTTATTAAATTAAACATCAAACGATTTTCAATCAATGATAATAACTTTAGCTATTAATTAAAAAACCGAATTTTAATTTAAAAACTGCGCACACTATAATAGGACACGAGTAAGGTCACAGCACGAATTACTATGTAATTATGATCTAACTACGAAATAATAATATAATAATCTTTATTTGTAGGTGAGATTGTAATACAGCTCTCTTCAAATCATTTGATAAGCTACAATAAATGATTTATGTTACTTGAGGTGTAAATTTTTAATACCTTATCGTAAGAGGTCAATCCCGTAGCTGCTAGCAGGGAATCACATTTTAGTAAAATTATTTATAAAATACTTTCCTTATAGTATCAAAAGGTACCATGCGCATATTTAGCCTTATATTTCTATATAAAACAAGTTATAGTTTGAGAAAAGCTCATTAATGATCTAACTAGTGGTCATTAGGATTCGACTTATATTGAAACAATTAGCAAGAAATATTATAGTAAAATCAGAGCACCTTAACGGATTACGCTTTTCAACCTCAGCCACGTTTCTACACGTGACACTGATATCATCAGACCCGTACTGATTTGATGAAAATACAATTTTACACAACAATTTTTCAAAAATACTTCGAATTTTTAGGTGTCTGATTGCACAACTGATTTTATCTATAATATAACTGGAATAAGGACCTCCACGCCTCCACGGACGGGAGCTCGCCAAAGTTTGAAACCCGATTGGGGTGCATCTCGTTCCCAGAGGAGGTTATTTAAGTTGGTACGACCAACGACTACAACCAATCAAAATGCGTTGAATGTCCCAATAACATGGCACGCTGGAGCTGATATTAGAGTGCTGGTCGTTTATTATTTTGGATATTATGTTATGTTTTGTTTTATATTGTTTAATTTTGGATTTGTTTTTGTTTTGTGCTTTGGTTTTATTTTGTATTTGTTCTTGTTTTTGCTTCGCTCTGCTCTGCTCTGCTGTATTATTACTTTGGTATTGAGTTCTACTTCGTATTGTCTTTGTTTTTGTTTATGACTTTGTTTTTGTCTTTGTTTATGGCTTTGTTTTTGGCTTTGTTTCTGTCTTGCTTTCCTTTAGCTTGTTTGGCTTTTCGTTTTTGTTCTGCTTTTTGTTTGTTGTTTTGTTTGATCTACCCGTATTCTAAAAAATCGACACGCTGGAGGAAGAGGAGGAGCGTGCTGATCTTTTATAATATATTTGATATTCAGTGGTGTGATGTACTTTTAAAATAATAACATAACGTAAATACGTTATGTTATTCTATAGTGTTTTTCGCGAAACGGTCTCACGTATCATTTTAACAAGCCGCTATTATTATAACGTGAACGTTATAATAAAGGTTTTCCTAACCGTTATAGTGCGAAATATAACGGGTGAAATTTAGGTGAACGTTATAATAAAGGTTTTCCTAACCGTTATAGTGCGAAATATAACGGGTGAAATTTAGGTGCATTTATATTTCGCACTATAACGGTTAGGAAAACCTTTATTATAACGTTCACGTTATAATAATAGCGGCTTGTTAAAATGATACGTGAGACCGTTTCGCGAAAAACACTATAGAATAACATAACATATTTACGTTATGTTATTATTTTAAAAGTACATCACACCACTGATTATCATGTTTCATAAACCAAATAAGAAAATGCATAAAAATAATAAACATTTAAATTTAGAAACTATTCCATTACAACAACATAATAATTATATTCTATTGAAAATATAGAATATTTTGATTATTAACTTGTTGGTAAAATTTTATTAAGTTACTAAATTGTAACTTTTATTATTTATTATCAAGTTATAGTAAATAAAATCTATAAATGAAAGTAAATATAATAATATGTTAATTACAAGTTAATAACCAAAATATATTTATATATTTTCAATTTATAATTATTATTATGTTGCAATAGAATACTTTCTTTCTAAATTTAAGTGTTTATTACTTTAATGCATTTTCATATTTTTCTAATATGTTCTAAAATTGATGATCAAAGGTTACACAAAAGACTTCAGCTCGAAGACAGAATAAATAATAAAATTGTTGATATTGTTGAATTATAATTTACAGTTTTGTAAATAATATTTGTGATGAATGAATTTTGATTGCAAAACTTAGTTCTTGGATAGCAAAATCTACACTTTCAGGTCAAAATAAGTTATATTTGCTCACAATATTGCTTGGAAATCGATGTCGACTAAACCAAAAGTCGTTTTGATGTGTTGATTCATGTAAAATTAGTTTATGAAATCAAAAGTAAAAATTTAATTAATTTGTGTTACGAATCATAACAAACCAGCAGGTTTTGTTTAAATTATTCAACTTACCAACCTTACCAATAAGCAAATAAAGTTAAATGCTTTTGTGCAAGCCGTCAAAAAATGCACGCCTATGTGAATGCCCTGCTACGATTATTTTCACACAAGTGACGGAAAAGGGCAGAGAAATTTAAATCTTTGATTAAGTTCTATAGTTCAACAAATGAAGAAGCTGTCTACGCAAACTTGTAAGTGAATTTCTACAATTATTTAAGTATTATTTTGTGATTTTCAAAATTGAAAAAATTTACGTAACATACAAATTTTATGGTCACTTATGGATGGATATCATAAGTCATCCGAAATTTAAAATGAAATTCAATTACGTTTGGTGATCAAACGGAATTTTTATAGTAAAATTAACATTTTTATATAATTTTTTATAAAATTCTATATAAAGTTGAGGACGCAGTCCCATAAACTCTATCAAGTTGATAAGCTACACGTAGATGGCCTTACAATTTAACGTGGAATAATCACATCAAACTACCTGTTTATGTGATAATTTGTTCTTGATTTGTATCTGAATCTGTTCGTTATTTATGAACCATTACTATAATTTGTAGCTTACCGTTTCGGTTTAAGGGCTTACAATGCTTACATGCAGTCATGATATTCAAAAAATCAGATTTTTGTTTTGCATTTTCTAATAAAGTACGATACTTCAAGAATATTCTGTGAAAATTTCTAGACTATCCGATAAATAGTTTTAAAGATATCCTTTCCTTTTTGAAACTGTAATTAAATAATTCATTAATTAATTCAAATTTCAAATGCATTTTTATCAAAAATTCGTTTTCTTTACTTTTAAAAGTATAAAATTTATTAACTTTGATAATAAATTTCTTCCGGAGAAAATAAGAAATATTATTTTGCATAATAATTTACTTCATAATTTAAGAGGTAGAATATTATTCACTTTCAAAATTTAACTAATCATATAAGTACGTATCATTTCATTTTGGCAGAGCATTTCGTCAAGGATGTAACAAACATTAGCAGGTACATGGTAGGACCTGACTAGCAAATTTAATTTGACTCTCATGTAATTGTGCTTCATATTTTGTACGGTCTAGATGTGTGATACCAAAAATTGCTACTAAGTGATTGTTTAAATAAATATTTGGTGTGTTAACAGACTTATTGCCAAATTTATCTCTATTAGTTGATACAAAATTGTAAACTCAGTTTATTTGCGGTAATAAAATAAAAATGAGTGTTTTGGGTTGTTCTGCTAGTTATAACGTCCTAAATGTTGTAATAGTAGTGATAATCGGACTCATAACATACACGCAATGGTTGTACGGTTATTGGAAACGAAAAAACGTACCCTTCCTAAAACCAACGTTTCCGTTTGGCACAATGGAAAACCCTTTTCGAAGAACCAAACCATTAGGACTCTGGATTCAACAAAATTATAATGAATTAAAAGAAGGTGGTAATAAACATGGCGGCATTTTCAATTTTGCAGCACCGTCTTATATACCAGTCGATCCTGAGTACATAAAAAACATCATGCAGAAAGATTTCCAACACTTTTGCGATCGTGGAATTTATTACAACGAAAAGGACGATCCTTTAAGTGCCACTTTGTTTGCAATTAGTGGTCAAAAATGGAGAAATCTTCGAACTAAAATGACACCGAACTTCACATCTGGAAAAATGAAAATGATGTTTGAAACTTTGGTCGATTGTAGCGTTCCAATGAAAGAAGTAATGGGTACATACACTGCGAATAAAAAGGAAATTGATATTAAAGAGTTTGTTGCAAGGTACACCACAGATGTAATTGGATCATATGGATTTGGTTTGGATTGTAACAGCTTTAAGAGTGAAGATGCCCAATTTAGAAAATGCGGAAAACGTGTCTTCCAGAGAACTCTTTTCGAACAAATTCGAATGTTGATATTTTTTTCGCGACCTTACCTGGGTCACTTGTTCAAAATTAGGTCACTACCTAAAATTTCAACAGATTTCTTCTTGCAGATTGTTAAAGATACACTTAACTATCGAGAGAAAAATAACGTCCGACGTAACGATATGCTACAGTTACTAATCGACATGAAGAAAAGGGATGTCGATGCAACGGAAAAACACGACGGGACATCTTTAACGGTTGAAGAAATTGCTGCACAAGCAATCGGCATTTTCCTGGGAGGATTCGAAACCTCTTCGACTACGATGACTTTCTGTATGTTTGAGTTAGCCAAAGATGTTGAAATTCAACAAAAACTTAGAGATGAAATTAACCAAGTTCTACCAAAACATAACAACAAGATTACATACGAATCGATGTCCGATTTGAAATACATGAGTCAAGTGATAGACGGTAAGTTTTAACTTTTAGTAATGACGTAATAAAAATTTTTCTTTTTTTTTAGAAACTTTGAGGAAATATCCTCCGGTACAGCTAATAACACGACAATGTGTTAAAGATTATCCAATTCCTGATACTGATGTCGTTATCGATAAAGGAATGTTGGTTTTTCTGCCAGTGTATGGACTGCACCACGATCCCGAATATTATCCTGACCCAGAAAAATTTGACCCTGAACGATTTTCGAAGGAGAATAAGAATGAACGACATCCGTTTACTTATCTTCCATTTGGAGAAGGTCCTCGATTGTGCATAGGTAAATACTTTTCTCGCACTAAAATGTTGTTTCTAATTGTATGGGTTTTAGCGATAAAATTTGGAGTAATGCAAATAAAAGTTGGATTAACTGTATTACTGAAAAATTTCGAATTTTCTTTAAGTTTAAATACGGAGCTTCCTTTGCAAATTGATCCATATCAAGTTGTCCTGGGTTCGAAAGGAACCATATGGTTAAATTCTAAAGTGTTGAATTAATAAACTGTGATATTTATTGTCAATTTTGTTGTTAAATATTATTATGATAAAGCTTTGTAAATATACCTACCTCTTGTCACCAACAACAGTTGGTTTCACCAACAACAGACCTAAAGGATTGAAGTATTTTTGGAAAATTGGTGAGTACGGATCTGATGATATCAATCCGGTAAGGTGTTGTTTGATTTTATAATTTTTCTTTCTAACTTTTTCAATAGACGTCGAATCCTAATGACGGCCCTGATTTTCGGTGCTTTTGTGTTAATGGACTGTAAGAAGTATAAATTTAAAATATACTTGTTAGATCATTAAAGACCTTTTCTCAAACTATAAACTTGTTTTGTACTTATTCGAGATGAGCTTAAAATGTTAGGTCAGAATTTTCTGAATAGGTAATTCTTTATTTCTTATATTTAGCTATTTACATATTTGTACCATTCAACCAAATTCCACCAAGAACATGCAAAGTTACATTACTCTCAGGATCCATTCTTAACGGTATTTGAGTTTTTTCGTTTAAAGAATATTTGTAATTTTGCAGTAAGTATATTAAGGCTATCTTCATTTGCATTATCGCAAAGCGTTTACCTGCAAGAAATTAATAGAAAAAAACATGACATAAAATGTAAAAAATTAAATCGTACCGATACAGATTCTTGGTCCTTCTCCAAATGGTAAGTAAGTGTAAGATTTTATTTTAGATTTATTTTCATCATTAAATCTATCAGGATCAAAGTTTTCTGGATTAGGAAAATATTCGGGATCGTAATGTGAACCCAAACATGAAATGAATACAGACGTTCCCTTATCCAAAACTTTTTCGCTTCCTGGTAACTTGTAATCTGCATTACTTTTCCTACCTATAATCGGTGTCGCTGGATATTTCCTGAGGGTTTCTAAAATCAACTATGTTATGAGGAAAACTAGTACGTCAAAACAAAACTGTACTACCATCTATAATTTGTCTCATGTACTTCATTTCCATAACAGCTTCATACGTAACTTTTTGATCATACTTTGCCAAAACATTATTTATTTCTCTTCTCACCTTTTCTTGTATATCAGAATGTTGGGATAATTCAAACAAGCAGAAAGATAATGTACTTGAGGTCGTTTCGTATCCAGCCATAAAGAAAAGATATGCTTGAGCAGTTATATCTTCCATACCAAAGTGATCACTGTTATTTTTTAAATTAATCAAAAGCTGCATGAAATCATTCCGAACAATTGTATTCCGTTCTCGGTATTCCACAGTGTCTTTTACAAGACCTAACAAAAATCTAGTTGTGTGATTATCTGTTAAAGTTAATCCAATCGTTTTCGACAGTTTCGGAAAAATAAAAGAAAAAGCATTTTTTATTCTTTTTTTCCAAGTTGTTTGGAAGACTTGTTTGGTGTATCTTATGAATTCAGAATTGGGATTCTCAAACGAATTACATTCAATTCCAAATGCACAAGATCCTATTACATTCATAGTGAATTGACCCATAAGATCTTTGATGTCAATGGGTTTTCCAAGAGACGCTAAGTTGTTTAGGCATCTTTTTAAATGTTCCCCGCATCGAATAACGTTAAGAATCATCATCTTTATTTTACCGGAAGTAAACGTCGGAGTTAATTTCATTCGGAGGTTACGCCATTCCTGGCCATCTAAATTAAATAAGTGGTTACTTAGAGGATCTGATTTTTTGTTGTAATACATTCCATGATCAACAAATTTGTTGAAATCGACACTCAAAATATTTTTAATTATTTGGGGATCTATAGGTAAATAAACTGGTCGCCATAAGAAAAACAGACCATATTCTTGAAAACCTTCAGTCTTAGCTCTATCATATAGTCTTTTAACTGTATTTCCAAATGGTTCAGCTTGGTTCCAAACAAGATTCTTAATTGAACCAAATGGTATTGTTGGTTTTTCAAATGGAATATCTTTTCTTTTCCAATATTTAAAATACCATTTGAAAAAAACAACTATTCCTAAAAGAAACGTTGTAATGACAACTACGGCAATGGTTACAATGATTTCCATTGATAAAAGTAAAAGTTTATTGTTATCAATGAACTAAATAAACTTCAATTGGAAACTTGTATTTTTTAGAATCTCAGACTATAATAGGTGTTAAAATTTTTCATTCAAATTTCATCGTTATTTATTTGAATTTATGATAATAATCAAATTTTCTTATTTTGTTGCAAATAAGCAGCAACTAAAGATCAGAAATGGAACAATGTTAAAAAATGTTAGTTAATGCTTTATTTTTTACTTACGCAAATGTGGATGCATAGTTTTCAAAAAATGTTTGTAGCAAGTAACTGATCCTTAAAATTATTGTTTGTATCGGTAGAAAAACAATTTGACGAAGACATCACTCTTTAGTAATATTTATGAATGTATCACAACGGAGAAGAACAAAACTCTAACTGAGATTAGTTAAAGAAAAAATATACATTATTATAGTCAACGTCCTTCACATTTCACAAATTACATAATATTGGCCCCATAAAAGTTGAAATGAAACAAGTTTTAAATAAAATTTATTTAAAAATGTCGTAATTTAATCGAAGTTGGATTTAAAAAGTGCAAATATAATATTCTCAATTATGCCACATTCTTCATAATCAACTTCCTTTCTAAAGACATAAAAACGGTGTTGTGTCATACCATGAATGTGTGCATACTAAAAGGAATCTTCCCAGACATCCTTAAATTATCTAAAACGATATACGACCGCTTTAGCTGACTAATTTGGTTAAAAGCGCAATGGACGCGATTATGTATGTACATTATATTTCTTATTTAGAAGATGTTGGAAGAGTGGAAGATATGCCAAATCCTCTTCTGTGACTTATCTAAGACTTTAGACAAATTCACCGTCATAATTATGAAATAGTACGATGATTCAACTTTATAACACAGCAGACAACTCAATTCATTTCCAATAATCGTATAACACAATCTTTATCTGTAAACTAATCTGTGAAAATGCTCCAAAATTTGAATTCACTAACTGAATACAAAAATACCAATTTTATGTCAAGTTGCCTGAATTTACCAAAGAATCCTTAATATTTTAGAAAATGATAACTTATTAAATGTTCTCTTCATGTCAAAAACAGAAGATGACATTACATTTTTTGTTTTTTTAGTTTAAATATATTCAACAAATTCTATAACAATATTAAACTTTTATTATTACCTATATCAATTATTATTTATTTATTATATTAAATCTGAGTTGTGTACTTATAAATTTCATAAGATTTTACAAAGGGGATGTTCAATTCGAATTTCGTTTTCCATATCACAAGCCGTTTTCAGATACTAAATTTATTTTAACTAAATGGCAACTTTTGTGACATTTAACCACATACCCCCAAGAATCGACAACAAGAAAAATCGTGGGTCCAGTTTTATAGGTATTATGGTTTTTTCATTTAGAGAAAATTTGTATTTGTCAAGTAAGTAAGTCAAACCAACTTTTGTTTGTATTAAACCGAATCGCGGTCCTGAAACAGGATCAATTAAATAAGAAAATGTGGTAACTGTAGACATAAATACCTAAGCAGCCTCTTGGTCCTTCTCCAAATGGCAAATACGTATAAGGATTAATTTTACTTTTATTTTCATCACTGAATCGATCAGGGTCAAACTTTTCTGGATCTGGGAAGAATTCTGGATCATAATGTAACGCAATACTCGGAATCATAATAGTGGTTCCCTTTTCCAATATTTGATCAGTTCCAGGTATTTTATAATCTGCAATACTTTTCCTTGATAAAGCTGGTGTAGAACTATATTTCCTAAGGGTTTCTAAAAATAAAAAACGTTAACAATTAAGTATCTTTTAAACAATAGTATATGAGTATTACGTGATTTACCAGCCGTCTGGCGTAAATCAAACACGGATAGACTAGAGAGCGGGAAACCGCGGTTCTAATCCTGATTGCGTCGGATATGTGCTGTGATCTAAAAAGTCCAAACTCGAACTTTGGACTACACTCGCCAACAACCCCCTATAGAAATATGGTGGGGGCCTACATCCAGCAGTGGACTGACATAGGCAAATCATGATCGTGATTACGTGCCAAGGTGGAAAATGCTTCATTACAGCGGAGCGCTAAGTTAGTTCACTGAGGTGCAAAGCGCCGAAGTCAACTGTTAGCGCGACGCTGGAATGAAGCTTGCCACCGAGGTATGTATATGTTACTGTCAATGATGACAATTCGGCCATTAACACCCGCATCAAGCTAGCGCCGCCACTTTCTCAAAACCTAAAAAAAATATGTTGAGAATTTGTTGCTAATTTGATGCTAATTTGTTGCGGCAATCGCGAATTTGTTGCTCTTACCGTTCGATAGTTACAGCCATTTAAGTGGTGGCGCACATGAACGGATTAACGAGATTCCATCTGGATTAACGAATGGATTAACGAGATTCCAATTTATTGCTAATTTGTTGCTAATTAGTTGCGGCATAGCTGCGGCATGCATAACATAAAACATAGCACGCCCCATATCGACGGCCTTATGCTAATACCCTCTATCTCTAAAAACACGATTTTACAGGAGAGGGTTACAAAGATGTTAATCTAATATCCCGTATCTATGATTGATAAGAATGTGCGATACCCCGTAACTTCACAAAATAGCATTTTTTAATATACTTATTTTTAAACATTTCACGATATATCAGTATTGTATTATTTAAAGAATCAATTATTCTTACCTAATCCATCTTACAAGGGCAAGGCCAACCCTTCTCCTCACAGATCTCCAATTTTATCATATCATATAATATATGATTATATGCTTTTATGCTCGGTATATTTGAACTAAAGTACATTTTACGTGCATTTACCAACTTTTCCAATGGTCTTTCGAAAATATTATTTCCAAAATTTCTGAGTTTGGGGTCTTTCTTTTTTCATCAAGTTGACGTTCTAATTGGGTTGTAATCGTATACAAATTTTGGTGCAGATCTGTGAGGAGAAGGGTAGGCCTTGCCCTTGTTAGTAGCATAATTAACACACATTCATGGGTAGTGACATACGTGTACTGATGAAATACGGCGTATTGTTTCATGATTTGGCGCTCTTAACAGTTAGAGGTTATTACGTTATTAGAATAGTGAAAAATAAAATACATACAATTTTTTTAGAGATACGGCTTCTATCTATCTACAAGGTAGCAGTGCCCTCTATCATTTGAAATGTATAAAAACCTAATTTTAGATGTTTTTCGAGATACGGGATATTAGCATAAGGCCGTCGATATACGGAATGGCAAAAAGGATGCCCTCAGGAATACAAGTTTTTGAAATTTTTCAACTTTTCAATAAATTGGAGATAATTGATTAAAAAAAAACACAGGGCTGCACAGAAATTAAAGTAAACAGTCATTTACAGAGAGCGGATTTATAGGCACAACAGACCGGTCTTGAGGTAACAGGGTAACACCCCATAAACAATTATTGGTTTAGAAAAATTTATTAGCTCTAATAATGTTTTCTGTTGGCAGCTATTGGTAACAAATGTTTCTTATCCAATAGTTTATGGGGGTGTTACCTCAAGACCGGTCTGTTGTGCCTATAAATCCGCTCTCTATAAATGACTGTTTACTTTAATTTCTGTGCAGCCCTGTGTTTTGTTTTATCAATTATCTCCAATTTATTGAAAAGTTGAAAAATTTCAAAAACTTGTATTCCGGAGGGCATCCTTTTTGCCATTCCGTATATGGGGTGTGCAATGTTTTATGCTATGCATGCCGCAACTAATTAGCAACAAATTAAAATCTCGTTAATCCATTCGTTAACCCAGATGGAATCTCGTTAATCCATTCATTCGCGTCATGTGCGCCACCACTTAAATGGCTGTAACTATCGAACGGTAAGAGCAACAAATTCGCGATTGCCGCAACAAATTAGCATCAAATTAGCAACAAATTCTCAACATATTTTTTTTAGGTTTTGAGAAAGTGGCGGCGCTAGCTTGATGCGGGTGCCATTAACGTCAATGGCCGGACAATGACGTCAACGCCCTGCTTAGCCGGGCATTGACGTTAACGCCCGGCCAATAACGTCAAAGACCATGCATTTTGGGCAATGTTGACATTTAAAATTTTATATGTGGCTTTTACATCATTGACCGGGCAATGACGTCATTGCCCAATACAGAGTGGCCAATGATGATACTATTATTCTACGGTGAAGAATGAATAACAAATCTGGTATTATTTTAGTTGGTGGTATTCTTTTTTTATTCCATCATAAGGTGACATATTAAATGTGCCTTTGGAATTAATTATTAACCTAAGAATTTACCTATATTAAATATTAATAAAGAAGTAATTTCTTTATAAAAAAAAGTTTAAACGACTGTTTCGATAATAACAAAAATTTCAAATTAACAAAAACTTAACTAAACGTTAAAATATTAGAATTTTAACCATAAGTAAAGAACAACATACAAGATATTTTATTTAGAGATACTCTAAAAAAGAATTGTAACTTTTTGTGTCAGATAGAACCGAAGATATTTGAAAATATGAAAAAATTGCTTATAATATAGTATACCTAATATCGCATTACTTTTCTAAATTCCATAATTTATTCTACTATATTTTTCAACTTTTTTGAAAACACCATGTTTTTAATCCCCCCTCCTGTTTAAGGACTGTTTCAAAATTTCATTTAAAACTCAAAATTGGTTATAGATATAGCAGAGGAGACTTTTCTGAAGGTCATGATATAATTTTTAATCGGTTTTGATAACGGATTAATATTTTAATTATGTTAATTGGCGATTCTATATAAAAATCTCTAGACATGACACAGTTAAAATAGCAATCTGTAATATTCTGCATTAAAATTGTATAATTTCAAGTATTTTAAGTGCTGTACATGAAGTTTCGTTTCGACCATAATTTGAATAATTTCAACAGATGCGCCTTTTGAAACCAATGAAAATTTACTTTAATTCTTTCCAACCAATGAAAGACCACCTGTTGAAAAACTTCTCGTTCTGATGAAATTTTTATTATTTTTGTTAATAAATTGTGACGTGATTTTTACATACGCCGACTAAAGGCAATATTAGTCTAGAATAATGTGTTTTTAAATCGGGTTTGTACAAAAATTTCGTAGTTGTACCTCGTATTTATCAAATAGAGCGGTTATTCATCGAGACATGAGTATTTTTCCGTTAAATAATAAATACTAGATTTTATGGGATTACTAAATTAAATGTTAAAATTATGGTCAAAAGTAAAATGATATTTTTAGTCAAGTACAGCTGCAAATAATAAAACGAGACCCAAAAAGCAATTATAGCACCGGAAAGGCCTAGTTTTGGGAAAACTAATATTATTTAGTTAAGCCGGTCTCGAGTTTTATGGCTTTTTCAGAGAAGAGAACAAAGAATTGGCTGTGAATGAAGTCATCAGGTCGGGCACAAGTGCGTGTGAACGGTTTACCAAAAAGTACCGCACGTCACAATGTCGCGTTTAAAATTACCAAAAAGCACGTACATCTATTATTCACAAACTTACTAATAGGTTTTAAGAAATCATAAAAATTGGGGGAGTGATTAGAAAGAAAGGAAGATGGAAACCCAAAATGAGACCTCTCATTGGATGGGACCCTTCCTAAAAATTAGGAAATTTATGTTAACGAGTAGAAGGGAACAGGCAGATCGACTCACTCGACAAAGTGATTCTGCTCAAGTAAGACGTAAAGTCTTATAAAGTCACCTAACTTGTGAGATCATTTTGTAAAACGTTTAACATCTAAGTTTTCGGGTCAAAAATAGTTAAAGATTCGACGGTCAATACTTATAAAAATTATTTTATAAGTATCGAATACACCAAGTACATCTTACCGGTAGTCGGATCAAAAGTAATATTAAGAATTATTAGTGAATAAAGACATTATTTTATGTGTTAAAATAGTGAATTTCGTTAGTAAACGGGTGAACTTATCACGTTTTATAGTTTAAAAGTGTGTAAAGCCGATCGTTAATTATATTTATTGAGAACATTTAGAGTCTGGAAGAATCGAAGTTATGAAGTTTTTAGTCATCAAGAATAATTAGAAAATTAGTTCTCGATGCAATTTTAACGCGAAGTAGCGGGATTATACTGTTTAAGGTGAATTAAATGTTTATTTTTGAACCATCGACGTGGCCCAGGGGTGCAAGTAAAGCGTACCTTGAGTTCAGATACTTTTAAGTCCTTCGTTTCATCAAAATTCTGACCTAAAGTTCATTAGGAATCCACATAATTACGTGCGTAATATTATAATTTAAACGACGTAAAATCACCGTAGTGATTAATTTGGTTAAGTAAAAATAATCAAAGGAATGAACATTATTGTGCGAAGAGGCGCGTATTTTTTTTATAAAGTTATAAAGTTGGGAGTTCATTCATACTATACACATTTAAATTAATAATTTTTGTGAAACCATCATAAAGTTTAACACCGTGTTTAACATCTTTGTGGCCAAGGAGCCGTTTCATCAATCAAATCAAGGATCGACAACTATCAAATCTATTGTAGTCAAGGAATATCCATAAGGAGTGAACAATTGTGTAAGACACCTGTAATAATCAAAAGTAAGTGTTTTAATTTGTTATTATCAAAAACGCTTAATTTTCAAGAATCGGTGTGAAGTTGAGTTATTTGTTGTTAAGTTATTATAAAGTTCGCATAATTTTATTCAAGTTTTGTATTAATTTCGTTACGTATATTTCATTAGAAATATATCGATTTGATATGGAGACCAAGCCTCGGAAAAAGCTGGACAGGAAAACGGACACTCGAAACAGGCAAAGAAAACGGACTTTGAATATAGGAACATGGAACATCCAGGGAATAAGCACAAAGCAAAGCGAAGTGTTTGAAGAACTAAAAAAGTACCAAATAGATATTGCAACACTCACGGAAGTCAAAAAAAAGGGTACGGGCACTCTAGAAAGTGGGGACTATATATGGTTTTACAGTGGGGTACCAAAGGAGAGTAGAGCAAAGGCAGGAGTCGCAATTGCGATAAGAAAAAAGTTTAAAAATAACATCAAACACTGGGAAGAGATAAACGAAAGAATGATGAAACTAGAGATTGAACTATGGGGTTACAATATAGTGGTGATTGCAGTGTATGGACCAACAGAAGATTACAGTATTACGAAAAAGGACGAGTTTGAAAGCGATCTGACGACACTTCTCGATACTATAGGAAATAGAAAAGAGGTACTTTTAATGGGTGATTTAAATGCAAGAACTGGAAAGAGTAAAAACAGCAAAATAGTGGGAAGATTTGGAGAAGAAATTGTGAATGACAATGGAGAAAGACTGATAGAGATATGCCATAGGTTTGAGCTGAGGATTGCAAATGGTTATTTCCAACATAAGAACATTAACAAGTACACGTGGACTCAACCAACCCGAGGGCTCAAGTTGATAATTGACTATATAATACAGAGACAGAAGGCAGATATCAGGATTAACGATGTCAAAGCAATGAGAGGGGCAGAATGTGGATCAGACCACATGCTGCTTGGAGCCAAGGCGTATCTAAAATACAGGAATTACGTTAAAAGTATAGAGGACGATGCGGATGAGTTGAACCAGAAGGAATACAAATTGTAATTACTACGGGAAGAATCGATACAGTTCTTGTATAAAAGTAGAATGGCTGCGAAGCTGCAAAGTGGTATTGTCGGGAGTGTGGAGGAGAGCTACGAACAAATAAAGAAAATGATCCATGAGGCCGCAAGGGAAGCGCTAGGTGAAAGAGAGAAAAAAAAGAAGAAAATGGAGAAATTCTGGTGGAATGATGATGTGGAAGCGTTAATAAAAAGAAAAAAAGAATTATATCAGAAATGGTTAATGACGCAGGATCGGGAAGACAGAAGACTATATGCTAAAATGACTAGAGAAGTGAAAACAGAAATTGCAAAGGCCAAAAACGATGCATGGAATAGAAAATGTAACGAGATCGATAGTTACATAGGAGGGACACAAACACAAGAAGCATGGAAGACAATTAGAAACCTGAAGCAGAATAACCAAAACTTAACAAACATACAAGTCATAAAGATGGAGGATTGGAAGAAGCACTTTGAAACAATACTAAACGAAGATAGAGACGAGTTTAAGAAAGCAAAATTAACAACCAAATTAAAGGACAATAAAAGTGAAAAAATAGCAAGTATCACAAAAAAAGAAATCTACCAGGCCCTGAAATATATGAAAAATGGAAGATCCCCCGGCCCTGGAGGAATTCCGATTGAGCTAATAAAGAATGCCCCGTCGTGCCTCATAGAGGTTGTACAACGAATATTTAATGAATGCCTAATAGGAGGTAAAAAGGTGCCACAAGAATGGAAACTGGCATACATTACACCAATATATAAAAAAGGAAAAAAAACAGATTGCAATAATTATAGAGGGATTAGTGTGTTATCCTCAATCGGAAGACTGTATGGGAAGATATTAAAAACAAGATTAGAGGGTGAGATCAATGTTGGGGAAGAACAAAGTGGATTTACCGCAGGAAGATCATGCGTGGACAATATATTTTCAATTCGTCAACTTTTAGAAAAAAAGAAAGCAAGAGGTAGAGAAGTACACCTAGTTTTCGTCGACCTTGAAAAGGCATATGATACTGTTCCCCTTCCGAAGCTATTTGAAGTACTAATCGAGTTAAATATAAACGAAAAATATATTGAAGCCATAAAAGATCTATATCATGAAAATAAAGGTATGATCAAAATTGGAAAAAAAGTATCAAAATGTTTCAATACAAATAAAGGACTGAGGCAGGGTTGCTGTCTATCGCCAACTCTGTTTAAAATATACATCAACACAGTCCTAAAAGAATGGCAAAGAAAGTGTAAACCAATGGGGATAGAAATAGATGGAGATATGCTTCATACTCTTCTGTTTGCAGATGACCAAATAGTGATAGCCCAGGACGAAGACGATATCATATACATGATGAAAAATTTGACTAAAACCTATGAAAAATGGGGTTTAAAAGTAAATTTCAACAAAACTAAGTACCTGGTAGCAGGAGGAAAAGGAAGAGACTTAGATATAGAGGGAAAAAAAATAGAAGCAAACGGAGAGTACAAATATTTAGGAGTGGTTATATCTGAAGAAGGAAATTGCCAAAGCGAAATATCGAACAGAATTAGAAAAGCTAAACAAGTAACGCAAAAGTTAAATGCACTTCTCTGGTCAAAGGATCTAAGAAAAAAAACAAATTGATAACATAAATTATATCAATATTCATAAGTACAAAGATTAATTCGGTCAGTTACTCAAATCATTTCAATTATTATTGTCAAAATCATTATTTTATTAGAACTAAGAAAATTTAGCTTTGCATCGAGCTCGAATAATTTTGATAGGTTTTATTATTAAGATCGATAAATGCTTTCGGCATTTGATGTAAGTAAGTCTGTATTTTGAAGTTTTATTATATGTATTTGTTTTACAGTTTTCATTTGTTTTTATTGTCGTTACGTAACTGTGTTACGAGGTTTATTTTTCAGGATATTCCATATTGTGAGGCTCAATAGATTTCCGATAGTCCATCGTCCCTTGACATTTTACATTCAATATTTTCACTAATTAATATTTATTTATTACATACAAGAAATATTAATTCAATAACATCAGCTGCGCGTGGATAAGAGGAGATAAACCGTGTTCTCTGTTGCATAGTTTACCGATCCAGGCAATTAAAATCAGTAGCGTGCCGGAATTAAATAAACAGAGTGGCGCCATTCGTAACCCCCTAACATCGGGTTATAAGTCGAGCATTGTAAATAGTATTAGTGACACTGCGCCACAACACCTTTTCCCGTAATTTTAGTTAGTGAAGAATCTACGCCGATCAAACCCTGAGTTAGCTGATCGCTTTCCTAAAGTGTCAAAACCTTTATTACGTGATTGAGGGAAAAGGGCGTAGTGTGAAATTAGCACGTAATAAAATGATTATATAAAACACATATCACTTGCCAATTGGCTGTCAAATTCAAATCGCCATTTTGCTGTTCCTTATAGTATTTATTCTATGATATCATCAATATCATCATCGTCCAATCCTTTTTGGCCAATAACGTCATTGACCGGCCAAAGACGTAAATATTACAATCAGATGAAAATATTTGCATCATTGCCCATTAACGGGCATTGACGTCAATGACCGGACAATGACGTTAATGGCCAGCTTAAATGGGCATTGACGTCATTGCCCGGCCATTGACGTCAATGCCCGATTAATATCATTGACCGTAACATATACATTTTATTCACAATCAGTTTGTAAATAATTAAATCTCATCAAATTTAATTTTATTTAATTTAAAAAATAAAATTTTTTGTTAGTTCCTTTTCTTGTCACACTGCGACATTGCAGGTCGGGAAGTGATCACTTCCCATCCTAAGGTTTGAAAGTAAAACAAAATAGCTTTCTGATTGGTTGGCAAGTGAAAGTAAATCATAAACTGCTTCCCAACTTTTTAAAACTCAGGAATGTGTCGATTACTAACTGGTTGTGAATAAATATTCTTACTTTCTATTGTTTGTCTCATTATACTTCATTTCCATAATAGCCTCGTAAGTGACCTTTCCCTTGTGTTTTTCCAAAATGCCATGGATTTCTTCTCTTACCTTATCTTGAATGTCCGGATTTATGGACAATTCGTAAAGGACGAAAGTCATCGTAGATGAAGACGTTTCATATCCAGCAAGGAAGAAAAGAAATGCTTGAGCTGCAATTTCTTCAAATGTGAAATGGTGGTTTCCATCTTCCGTAGGTTCGTTTCTTAGGTTCATCAGCAACTGCATAAAGTCATTGCGAACAATATTATATTTTTCCCTATAATCGATGGTTTCTTTGACAATTTTTAAGAAAAAATTGGATGCATCTTTGTCAAGTGCGCGCAGGTTAATAAATTTTGCAAACCCTTCGAATCGTAAACCAATGAAACGTCTAAATGCCGCTGGGATGTCTTCCTGCACAAATTTTTTGCTGTATTTTATAAAGTCTGAATTTGGGTTATCAAATGAATTGCAATCCATGCCAAATGCACAAGATCCAATTACATCTACAGTAAACATTTCTGCAAGATCCCGCATATTAAATGGTTCTTCATGATCCACTAAACCATCCATTGCTTTTTCTAGCTGCTCCGCACATTCAGTAATTGTACGAATCATCATTTTCATTTTTCCTGAAGTAAAAGTGGGTGTAAGTTTGACCCGATGGTTTTTCCATTCCTGTCCGTCCAAGGTTAACAAGTTCGCACTTAGGGGATCTGCTTTCTTATTGTAATAAAGACCACGATTTGGAAATTTCTGAAATTTAGCGGCCAAGATATCTTTAATAATGTGGGGATCTATTGGCATGTAAATTGGTTTGCCGAGTAGAAATAACCCATAACTTTTATATCCAGCTGCTTTAGCTTCTTCGTATATTTTTCTAATTTGCGTTGCCAGAGCATCTTTTCGAAATACATTTCTCAAAATCAAATAAAATGAACTTTCATTGCCCAAGTAGCATTTTGATGCTGAATTGCAGCAATTTGCTAGCAATTTGCAATTAAAAATTGCTATAGGCGCTGCCGCAGCCAACTAAATTGCTGCAAAATTGCCGCAATATTGCAGCAAAATTGCTAATTTGGCCCCACTATTTGTGAGCAAGCAGCAAGCAACTTTGTTTGCTGACAGCGCGCAATTAATTCTTCTTCTTCTTCTTCTAGTGCCATATCTTCTTTAGACGTAGGCGATCTTCCTGGCTAAGCCAGGAGGACTTTACTAGGGAAATGTTAATGGGGTGGTTCCCCGTTGCCTTCCCCATAGTCCACAGATCGATTTTGGACATTTTAGATCACAGCACATATCCGATGCAATCAGGATTAGAACCGCAGTTTCCCGCTCAGTAGTCTATATGTGTTTGATTTACGCCAGACTGCTGGGCGCAATTAATAAACTGTGATATTTACTATTAATTTTTTTGCTAAATGTTATTACTAGATACAGGATCGTTAGGCAAAATAAAACCTCAAAAAAGGCAGGCAAAAAGGCATTAAAAACAAGCAAAAAAGGCAAAATAAAAGGCAAAAAAGGCAAAAACGTTTTTTCAACAAAAATCATACAAATTCAAATTAATTCTCTTGATTTTCGTACCAACTTGTTACCAGAACTTTTTCGATATTATCTACAGCAGCTTAAATTTGTTCTCCTGCCACTCAAAATTTGTTTGAATGTGGAGAACGATCTCTCCACATCGCAAGACGTGGTAGGGGCAAATTTGAATGAACTTATCTGATCTGGAGTTAGCTCTAAATCAATATCGTCATTCGAAATTCCTTGATGTATTTTAGAAATTTCTTGTATAATTTTATACGATGGATTTTTTTCTAAAACATTTTAATTTTTCATTAAATTTTTTCCCTAGTGTCGATTCTCTGTTTCACTGGAAAGCTAATATAACAATAACATCTCAGTCAGTTTGGAATTCGTCAAGTAAGCATAACGTCGCCGAATCATAGTAATTTGATAACGCGCGCTTCATAATCGAATGGAGAAGAGGTTTTGTTTTACTAATTACGTCTAGCATAACCGGATTATTTCAAGAATCGGATTCTACCGATTAGTAGAATTTGAATTTAAAAATTTAAAATTTTTATAATTTAAATATAACATAATACTATAGAAATTTTTAAATAAAATTAAGAAATAAATTTTAAAAAAGCAAAAAAGAAATATTTTGGTTCAAAAAGCACAAAAAAGGCAAAAACAACCGCAAAATAGGTGAAAAAGGCAAAAAAGACTGGAACCCCCCCCCCCAAAAAGGCAAAAAAGGCAAAACAAAAAATGAATTTTTGAATAGTATAGGGTGTTTTTTTAGCTGCATGAGAACTTTCAATAGAGATAACAATTGAACCAAGATTGCTATGGAAACAGTTTTTTGACATTTGTGTTTAGCAAGGTTTGGCATTTGATAATACATAGATTGACCATTGAACAACGCTACCAAATTGGGCTTACAACCAATTGGAAGTGGATCCATTTTTTTACCGTAAAATTTTGTTCAGTGACGAGGCACATTTCTGGTTAAATGGGTATGTGAACAAACAAAATTGCCGTATATGGAGTGAGACCAATCCGGGACACTATCTTGAGACTCCATTGCATCCATTAAAATTGACTGTTTGGTGTGGAATACACGCCAACGGCATCATTGGTCCATATGTCTTTCGAAATGAGGAAGGAGCTACCGTTACGGTGAATGGTGTGAGATATCGACACATGCTCAATACATTTTTGTTTCCAAAACTTCAAGAGCTAAACATTGACAACTTATGGTTCCAACAGGATGGTGCTACGTGCCACACAGCCAACGAAACCATCAATTTATTGAAAGGACAATTTGGTGACGACATTATTTCAAAACGTGGTCCTATCAATTGGCCTCCAAGATCGTGTGATTTGACACCTCCAGATTATTTTCTGTGGGGGTATGTTAAATCCATGGTTTATGCTAACAAACCAACAACTCTAGAAGCATTGGAGGCTAATATTCAGCAAGCCATTTATGAAATAAAGCCAGAAATATTCGAAAAAGTGGTCAAAAATTGGACTGAACGGATGCGCTTCGTAACCATTAGTCGTGGTAGTCACATGCCGGAAGTCATGTTCAAATCATAAATGCCTTTAACTGTACTTTCATGAAAAAATTATAACCAAAACATTCCGTCAGGTTTTTAATGTTTTATTTCATTTTGAAGTTCTCATGCAGCTAAAAAAACACCCTATACATGCTCTGAAACGGATTTTAAATTGGGTCTGCCTGAAATATTTCAATTTAAAAAAAAAGGCATTTTGCCTAACTATCCTGTCTCTAGTTATTACTTATTATGATAAAGTTTTGTAAATATACTTGTTTTAACCAACAACAGTTGGTTTCACCAACAACAGACTTAAAGATATAAATTTAACAAATATTAGATTTTAACTGTAAATAAAGAACAACATACAAGAAATTTCATTCAGAAAACAATTTAAAAAACATTTTAACCTATTGTGATTATGTATTTCCTTTTTTCTAAAGAAATTCCATGTCTTTGACAGTAGACCTACCGGTTTAGGACTTCGATAGTTGGAATCTCGTTAATCCATTCGCGAGCATAACCACTAATTAGGTAATAGGTGATAAATCCCATATTGTTGTATACCTTTTTTTCTAAAGAAAATTCCATGCTTCTAGACCGTATACCCACATCGTCAAGAGACGTCGACAGTGGAAATCTCGTTAAGCCATTCCCCGCGTCACCACTAATTAGATAATAGATGATAAATCCCTTTTGGATAGGATTTTCATAAAATCCTTCCTTAATGCTCGCCTACGTGATAACAGGAACCTCTGTGCAAAATTTCCTCTCTAAGGACCCATTAGTTTGGGCTGTGCGTTGATATATCAGTCAGTCAGTCAGTCAGTTTATTCTTTTATATATTGATATGATATTCTCACAAAAAACCGAACAACCCTAATTGAACCTATCGAGTTCCACGTTGGGCTAGTCAAAAGTCGATATGATTTTTTGCTTTAAAAAAATTCACTTCAAAGGCCGCTGTACCAGTTTTACGCCGGTAGCTGAGTTTTTCTCTTTGTCAAGGGTCAGTGGATTCAGACAGACGAAATAACAAGGCAGTAATTCGAAGTAAACATTATTTATTAAATGAAAATATTCAATTGCGAAAATTTGCATCAATTTTTGTTGGCAATAAGTTTGCCTCGAACCAAATGTGTAAAATAATGTAACAATCCAAAATCCAAGCGATATTTAATTCCTCAAATACAGAAGCTAAACTTGGATATTTAATCATTCGTGTAAACATGTGTAATTTATAAATCAATTATTGTACAAAGTTTCTAATAAATTCATTAACGACACAAATCGTCGTTTTGATTTGAATTTATTAAAATAAAACTAAATTTTCTACCTTATAATTTTTCAAACTGGTAAAATTCCACTAGACTCTGTGCGCCACTGGGTTCATGTGTTCAAATTCTTGCCGGTAGTCGCCACCTGTTCCAATATCTTCAAAGCTGTAAACGCTTCAAATCGCGGCCAATATTCTTGTGTTAATAATTGTGTAAATTATCCAACCAAACCATTTACTTTGCTATCCAACTTCCTTTTTTAATTGTTAATCGAACAATTATTGTCTGAGACAACACTCAAGTAATTGATAGTTTAATTATATTAATCTCACTTTTATCACCAAATGTGAAGCTAACTTCCAATTTTCGGAGCACGTGTATAATTTTTCTATAATTAATTTTCTTACAGGTATTCGATTAGCAAATACCTCGCTGCGTTCGCAATACAAAAATTTCACTAATTCCGCGACGTACGTAGTTAATTACTACGTAATTAACTGACTCTCGTTAATTATTCACTTATGGGAATTCGCAAATTTATACTCTGTAGTCTTGGATCGAAGAACTTCACACGAGCTCCTATTTCGAGATCCAACCAAGAACTGAAGAACTTCCTTCCTTCTTTCCTTTTCTGGATTTGTTCCCCCTATTCAAATTTGGTTTTTTAAAGTGGGAATTTTATTCCTGTCAGCTAAAATGGCTCTTCTTGCAGGTAACATAAAGTTTTTATTCGTGAACGCACCGAAATATTATTAACACTTTATTTTTTAGGATTCTGGCACTATTCACCATGCAGAAAATTATACACAGGATGTGGCATAAACTTTGTACTTTACAAATAAATTCAAAAGTGTTTGTTTTATGTGTAAATCTGTTACAAATTGATGGTTTTTGTAAAATTGATGCAAATATCGCTTTTTATACCAGTCAAATTAACTGGTTACTGACTTTAATGCAAATGAAGTCAAATCACCACCTTATCTATCTGCCCGGACCCCTAAATTAAGAAATATCACAACAATATATAGAAGAAGATAGATAACACATACTAAAATCACACCCCATTCTTGAAAAATTTCTTTTCTAAGATCATATTCTACAGACCTAAAAGATTGAAGTATTTTTGGAAAATTGGTGAGTACGGATCTGATGATATATTTTATAATTTTTCTTACTAACTTTTTCAATAGACGTCGAATCCTAATGACGGCCCTGATTTTCGGTGCTTTTGTGTTAATGGACTGTAAGAAGTAAAAATTTAAAATCTACTTGTTAGATCACTAAAGACCTTTTCTCAAACTATAAACTTGTTTTGTACATAAATTATTACAATATTTTAATTTTATAAATGCCATATAAATTTCCGCTTCGAGATGAGCTTAAAATGTTAGGTCAAAATTTTCTGAAAAGGGATTTCTGTATTTCTTATATTTAGCTATTTACATATTTGTAACATTCAACCAAATTCCACCAAGAACATTCAAAGTTACATTACTCTCAGGATCCATTCTTAACGGTATTTGAGTTTTTTCGTTTAAAGAATATTTGTAATTTTGCAGTAAGTATATTAAGGCTATCTTCATTTGCATTATCGCAAAGCGTTTACCTGCAAGAAATTAATAGAAAAAAACATGACATAAAATGTAAAAAATTAAATCGTACCGATACAGATTCTTGGTCCTTCTCCAAATGGAAAGTAAGTGTAAGATTTTATTTTTGATTTATTTTCATCATTAAATCTATCAGGATCAAAGTTTTCTGGATTAGGAAAATATTCGGGATCGTAATGTGAACCCAAACATGAAATGAATACAGACGTTCCCTTATCCAAAACTTTTTCGCTTCCTGGTAACTTGTAATCTACATTACTTTTCCTACTTATAATCGATGTTGCTGGATATTTCCTGAGGGTTTCTAAAATTAACTATGTTATAAGGAAAACTAGTACCTCAAAACAAAACTGTACTACCATCTATAATTTGTCTCATGTACGTCATTTCCATAACAGCTTCATACGTAACTTTTTGATCATACTTTGCCAAAACATTATTTATTTCTATTCTCACCTTTTCTTGTATATCAGAATGTTGGGATAATTCAAACAAACAGAACGTCATTGCACTTGAAGACGTTTCGTATCCAGCTACAAAAAATAGATATGCTTGAGCAGCAATATCTTCCATACCAAAGTGATCACAGTTATTTTTTAAATTAATCAAAAGCTGCATGAAATCATTCCGAACAATTTTATTCCGTTCTCGGTATTCCACAGTGTCTTTTACAAGACCTAAGAAAAATCTAATTGTGTGATCTTCTGTTAAAGTTAATCCAATGGTTTTCGACAGTTTCGGAAAAATAAAAGAAAAAACACTTTTTAATCTTTTTTTCCAAGTTGTATAGAAGACTTGTTTGCTGTATCTTATGAATTCAGAATTGGGATTCTCAAACGAATTACATTCAATTCCAAATGCACAAGATCCTATTACATTTATAGTGAATTGACCCACAAGATCTTTGATGTCAATGGGTTTTCCAAGAGACGCTAAGTCGTTTATGCATCTTTTTAAATGTTCCGCGCATTGATTAACGTTATGAATCATCATCTTCATTTTACCGGAAGTAAACGTCGGAGTTAATTTCATTCGGAGGTTACGCCATTCCTGGCCATCTAAATTAAATAAGTGGTTACTTAGAGGATCTGATTTTTTGTTGTAATACATTCCATGATCAACAAATTTGTTGAAATCGACACTCAAAATATTTTTAATTATTTGGGGATCTATAGGTAAATAAACTGGTCGCCATAACAAAAACAGACCATATTCTTGAAAACCTTCGGTCTTAGCTCTATCATAAAGTCTTTTAACTTTATTTCCAAATGGTTCAGCTTGGTTCCAAACAATATTCTTAATTGAACCAAATGGTATTGTTGGTTCTTCAAATGGAATATCTTTTCTTTTCCAATATTTGTAATTCCATTTAAAAAAAACAAGTATTCCTAAAAGAAACGTTGTAATGACAACTACGGCAATGGTTATAATGATTTCCATTGATAAAAGTAAAAGTTTATTGTTATCAATGAACTAAATAACCTTTAATTGGAAACTTGTTTTTTCTAGAATCGCAGACTATAGGTGTTAAAATTTTTCATTCATTTCATCGTTATTTATTTGCATTTATGATAATCAAAATGTTACTTATTTTTGTTTCAAATGAGCAGCAACTAAGGGTTAAAAATGATACAATGTTAAAAAATGTTGGTCAATGCTTTATTTTTTACTTACGTAAATGTGGATGCACAATTTGCAAAAAATGTTTGTAACAAGTAACTGATCCTTATAATTATTGTTCGTATCGGTAGAAAAACAATTTGATGAAGACGTGTCACTCTTTTGTAATATTTATGAATGTATCAGGGGAAGAACAAAACTCTAACTGAGATTAGTTAAAGAATAAATATACATTATTATAGTCAACGTCCTTCACATTTCACAAATTACATAATATTGGCCAATAAAAGTTGAAATGAAACAAGTTTTAAATAAAATTTATTTAAAAATGTCGTAATTTAATCGAAATTGGAATTAAAAAGTGCAGATATAATATTCTCAATTATGCCACATTCTTCATTATCAACTGCCTTCCTAAAGACATAAAAACGGTGTTGTGTCATACCATGAATGTGTGCATACTAAAAGGAATCTTACCAGACATCCTTAAATTATCTAAAACGATTCCAATACACGAAAAGGGAAATAAAATCGAAGCAGCCAACTACAGACCGATAGCAATCTTTTAAAAGATATTTGAAAAAGTGTTATACAACCGCTTTAGCTGACTAATTCGGTTAAAAGCGCAATGGATGCGATTATGTATGTACATTACATCTCTTATTTAGAAGATGTTGGAAGAGGGAAGATATGCCAAATCCTCTTCTGTGACTTATCGAAGACTTTTGACAAATTCACCGTCATAATTATGAAATAGTAAGATGATTGAACTTTATATTACAGCAAACAACTCAATTCATTTCCAATAATTGTATAATACAATCTTTATCTGTAAACTAACCTGTCAAAATGCTCCAAAATTTGAAGGCACTAACTGAATACAAAAATACCAATTTTATGTCTAGTTGCCTGAATTTACCAAAGAATCCTTAATATTCTAGAAAATGATAACTTATTAAATGTTGTCTTCGTGCCAAAAATTAATTCGATTACCATTTAGAAATTTTTAAAAAGCTTGTTAAAGGCCTTACGGGCATGATACTGTGTTTATATTTTACACAGAGGAAGCTTATTATGATTATTAATAATATTATATTGCGACGTTAATGTCTTAACATCAACACCGCATATTTGTAGTGACTTTTCCTTACTAATTTTCCGACCACAATCAACAATCGGCTTCTCCAATCTGCTGAAACCTCAAAAAGAACCACTAAGATGTGGTCTTCTAAACCAGCGTTAACAAAATGTTCGAATTTGTGGAGAATGACGAGAAGAAATCGTCACTAAATTTTATTTTTATTTATTCTTCATATTTCTTTTTTTTTTTCGTTTCCCCAGCAACCTCCTACTTCCTTCAAGTCACTGCCTCCTCTTAATGTTTTAGAAATTTGCGCATTCTAACAACCGCCTCCAGGATACCTTGCTTTCCACACACACATAAATACTCAAACAACTTTTTATAAAACTAAATTAAACATAAACATTTATACAGTTTGTTTCTGACTTTTACTCACATCTGGTCATTCCTTGATTTTTTGAAACATGCTGTTCGTTGCAATGAAAGCATGTCCATATTGATGAACCTTTTTCAAAAGGACACCTCCTCAAATAAAGGCTTTTTCTATTTTTGTATTAGCTTCTATAAATCAGACGTGTTTTATTGTGGTATCAGATCCGCTAGGTAATTTTCGAAAATTTGTTGGCATTGGATCACTAGGACAAAATCTTGGTGTTTCATCTCGAGGTTGTTGCAGAACGTGGGGACGCTAGTTTTCCTATGGTCGGAGAAAATATTAGCGGAAATCACATATAAGTTCTGTTAAATTGGGTGAGTAGGCGGTGTATGGTGTCGTGAGAGACATCACATCGCAATATATAAATTAAACATGTTTTTATATAATAAAAGATAAGAGTAATGTATACTGAAGATGACAATATTATATTTATAGAACTTTACGGTGTCCTTATTTAATTATTTTATATCTGGATATCCGATTTATAAAAACTACATAAATATTCAAAAAAGCGTGTTTTTAATTACCTTCGCAATAGCTCAAATAGTTTTTGGATTTTACAATTTTTTTTTAATTTAGTTTTACGAGTATATTAAAATATTTTGAACAAATTCTATAACAATTTTAAATTCTTTTAGAGCCTCACGGTACACACAATTTATATCTGAGTTCTGTACTTCTAATTCCATAAGAATTTACAAAGGGGATATTTAATTCGAATTACATTCGTTTCCAAGATATATTTTTTATTGTAACCGAAAATCGAAAATTTTTTATCCAATTTCTGACTGTAAAATCAAGGAAGGGGTTAATGGTTGCAATTTTGACCATCAAGGCAAAGTCCAAATTACATGTCAGCAGTTTATACTTTTGCTGACCAAGCGACATCGTATTAGGATGATAGTTTAACGTGTAATCCTAAACACGGCTCAGATCAATTTGGGAGCCATAGTGATTCCAGCTATGACCTTTAAATCTATAGCTCCACTCCCTAACCACTACACCAAACTATCTGTACGGATAAAATGATATCTAATTTGTTTACATTTATTAAGAATATAGTGCGGTGAAACGAACTGAAACCCAGCTTTGTACTTAATAGATTTGTTGTAGAATAAGGGATGTTTTATCTAAAATAACATAGTCGAGCATGATTTTGTTATTTAAGGTCGATTTATGTTACCACTGCCACAATTATACTATTATTGGTGAACGTTGATTAAAATCCAGTGATTATAAAGTTGTTTGCGGCGGTGAAACCTAAAAAGGAACAAATTTAATTATTGGCATTTGAAATTTGAGCGCGAGATTTCACCTTTTGTTGACGTCCAAAGTGGCTCCAAATTCAATTTTTGGTTGGTAGGTTGAAGTTTTTAAACATAGAAGGGAGAAGAAGTTGGCATGCGACCTGGGAAGCCAACGGAGGTGTTTTTGGTGAGGTCCACCATAAGTGACGAATTTTCGAGTTTTCTTGAAAAACCCAAGTGTTTTTCAAGTTGATAATTAGTGAAAAGTGTTGTCCGACGTGGACGAGCGTTTTTAGATTGATTTGGAAGTAGAATCTTCAAATTGCGGCGTTTTTGTAAAGGCGTCATTGGAAAATTTTGTAACGCACATGTGGAAGAGTTGCCAGTCCGCCATTAACAAATGATCGAATGATATTTGTAATTACGACGATTACGTGCCTACAGTTAGAGAATTTGGAAGGATGAATTCAAGTTCGTTAAATTTGAATTAAATAATTTTACGTACCAATTTTGAGGTTAGTCGCACGATTTATTTTATGCTTGGTTCAAATTGGTTGAGATTTGCCAACAAACTTTTTTATACGATTGCCGATAGTTTTAATCTGGATAATTTGGAAGAATTGCGAAGATTTGATGTCACAATTCGATATTTTCACAAAATTACAGAAGCTGGAAACTGTGAACAGATGTTACCGTACGACAGATGCAAGCGCAAGTGAGAAATTTGGGAAGAAGGAAAGCAGTGGTTCAAAATAATTTTCGATAAGTGCTGCGATGATGGGTAATTAACTTTGAATTTATTTGTTACACCATTTTTGTTATAATTTATTTGTGTCACACGATTTACACCTTAATAGGAACCTGGAGTATTTTGAGGTTGATTTGAATTTAAATGCAAATACTAAGGGCTCCTATCACACAATTTAACACACTGACGACCAAAACGAATCTGTTCGTAAACATCACATGCTCGACTTGTGTTTTGCTTATTGAATTTAATTAATCTTATGAAAATTAAATTTGTTATTTTGTACGAAGCTGCGTTTGATTTTGATTTCATGCAACGGGTCGTACCCCAATTTAGTTTTGTAGCATTGTCTACAACGACAATCTTTTAATTAAGGCAATTTATGCAAATTTGTTCTTAAAAGAGGAATTTCAATTCAACGGCAATAGTGCTGCGGTATTTAGGCCGCACATTTGTTTCGTTTTTGGCGACCCGGAGAGGAGAGAAGTAGGAATCCAACCCTGTAGATTTGTTCTCGTACAGAAATCGTATGCTCACGATTACATAGCTATCGACGGCACTTTAGTGTTTAGATATTGTCCTGGTAAAGGGAAAGTTGAAATTAAGGGTCGTAGGAAATATCTCTACAATAGTTTAAGTTTCATTTTATCATTATCAGTTCTTACATTTCAGTGAAACAGTTAAAAACATTAAAAATATAATGGATCATATCATTCAACTTTCGTGGCATTTAACCACATACCCCCAAGAACCGACAACATGAAATTTCTTGGGTCCAGTTTTATAGGTATTATAGTTTTATCATTTAACGAAAATCTGTAGTTTTTGAGTAAGTAAGTCAAACCAACTTTTGTCTGCATTATACCGAATCTCAGTCCTGAAACAGGATCGATTAAAAAGGAAAATGATATAAATGTAGACATAAATACCTATGCAATTTCTTGGTCCTTCTCCAAATGGCAAATAAGTGTAAGGATTTACTTTACTTTTATTTTCATCACTAAATCGTTCAGGGTCGAATTTTTCTGGATCGGGGAAGAATTCTGGATCGTAATGTAACCCAATACTCGGAATCAAAATTAAAGTTCCTTTTTCCAATATTTGATTACTTCCAGGTATTTTGTAATCTGCAATACTTTTCCTGAATAAAACAGGCACAGGAGTGAATTTCCTAAGACCTTCTAAAAATAAAAAAACGTTAACACTTAAGTATCTTTTAACCTAACATTATTACCGTCTATAGTTTGCCCCATGTACTTCATTTCCATTATAGCCTCGTAAGTGACTTTTCCATTGTGTTTCTCCAAAACTCTATCGATTTCTTCTCTTACTTTTTCTTGAATGTTTGGATTTTTGGACAATTCATAAAGGACGAAAGTCATCGTTGAAGAAGACGTTTCATATCCAGCAATGAAGAAAAGAAATGCTTGAGCTGCAATTTCTTCAAATGTGAAATGGTGATTTCCTTCTTCCGTGGGTTGGTTTTTTAGGTTTATCAAGAGCTGCATAAAGTCATTGCGAACAATATTATTTTTTTCCCTATAGTCGATGGTTTCTTTGACTATTTTTAAGAAAAATTCGGATGCCTCTTTGTCCGTAGCGCGCATGTTAATAAGTTTAGCAAACCATTCGAATCGTAAACCAATGAAACGTCTAAATGCTGCTGGGATGTCTTCTTGCAACATTTTTTTGCTATATTTTATAAAGTCTGAATTTGGGTTATCAAACGAATTACAATCCAGGCCAAAAGCACATGATCCAATTACATCTGCAGTAAACATTCCTGCAAGATCACCGATATTAAATGGCTCATTAAAAGCAACTAAACGTTCCATTGCTTTTTCTAGCTGCTCCCCACATTCACTAATTGTACGAATCATCATTTTCATTTTTCCTGAAGTAAAAGTAGGTGTAAGTTTAACCCGATGGTTTTTCCATTCCTGTCCGTCCAGTGTAAACAAGTTCGCACTTATGGGATCTGCTTCCTTGTTATGATAAAGACCACGATTTATAAATTTCTGAAACTCAGTGGCCAAGATCTCTTTAATAATGTGGGGATCGATTGGCATGAAAATTGGTTTGCCGAGCAGAAATAATCCATAACTTTTATATCCAGCCGCTTTAGCTTCTTCGTATTGTTTTCTAATTTTTGTTGCCATAGCATCTTTTCGAAATACATTTCTCAATGTGGAGTAAAATTGATTTTCATTGTTATATGGTATATTTTTTCGTAACCAAAAGTTAGATATTGACTTAAAATATGCAATTATTCCTACCAGAAAAGTTGTTATTAACACTAAAAAAGCGGTAAGAAATTCCATTATAAAAAATAACTGAATTTTATTTATTTTTATAGTGAATTGCTAAAATTTAATCTGCGATTAGATACTTGTTATCATAAAAACGAACACAAAACGATGAACTACCTAAAATAATCAACGTGGTTTTTGGTTTAAATATAGGGCTCAAGCAATTTCTCTCTTCTTCGAACTGAAGAACAAAAGGAAGATTTAAAAAACTCCAACAAGCAAAGCTCGAGAAAATTTCAGTCAAACTGGTCTAATAACACAGATTCTATGTTTTGGTTGTGTTATACATTAAATTAGTTTCAAGGTTAGAAAATGAATCGGCCAGTGCCTCCGAATGCGATGATCAATAAAATTCAATTTAGTACGTATGCGATCGACGCTTTCACGATCCGGTATTATCTCAAGTACCTACTGAAGGTAATTAATTTTTTTCCTGCAGATTATCAAATTAATTTTAACAGCCGTATCAAACCACTTATAATTATTGTTAAAATCTTTGAACAGGTACATAAATTATATTACAAAATTCGTGATTCGACTTTACTTTTATTTTCCTTCATTGTGCGCAAAATCATAATGTTAAAATTAATTTTTGTAAAATATCAACAAAGATGAACAGTGCAACGTAATAGGTAAACAAATACACAATATTCGGTACCCCACGTACGTAATGTTTTTTTATTAAGGTTATAAATTGAAATTTATATTTTATTTATTATCTTATCGCTATATTAATTTACAAATTATAAATAAAGGATCTAAATTTTAGTAACAAAATAATGGAATTTCTAACCACGTGTTTAGTGATCATTGCAACTTTTCTAATAGGAATAATTACTTATTATAAATCAACTTCCAATTATTGGAACAGAAAAAATATACCGAATGACAATGACAGCCGATTTGGTACAACGCCGAAAGGAGTACAACAAAAAGATGCTTTTGGAACCAAACTTAGAAAACAGTATGAAGCAGCTAAAGCAGCAGGGCATAAAAGCTTTGGATTTTCTAGACTAGGAAAACCAGTTTATATGCCAATTGATCCAGAAATTATTAAAAATATCTTGTCTATTGATTTTCAAACATTTATAAATCGTGGTTTTTATTGTAATAAAAAATCGGATCCAATCGCTGCGCACTTGTTTGCACTTGAGGGAGACGAATGGAGAAACCTTCGAATCAAACTTACGCCTACATTTACTTCAGGAAAAATGAAAATGATGATCCGAACCGTGGTTGAATGTGGGGAACAGCTAGAAAAAGCAATTGATCGTTTAGCCACTGTAAACGAACCATTTAACATCCGAGATTTTGCAGGAATGTTTACAACAGATGTGATTGGATCTTGTGCATTTGGACTGGAATGTAATTCGTTTGATAATCCAAATTCAGACTTCATCAAATACAGCAAACAAGCTTTCCGTGGCAGCACCCTAAAAATGTTGAAGCATATTATTATATCTTCCTTTCCAGGTTTTGCTAAGTTTATTGGAATTTATCTAACTGACAAAGAAGTGTCAAATTTCTTTTTCAAAATTGTGAAAGAAACTGTCGAACATAGGGAAAAAAATAATATTGATCGCCATGATTTTCTGCAGCTGCTGATAAACCTCAAAAACGAGCCCGCAGAAAATGAAAAACATGAACTCACATTTGAAGAAGTTGTAGCTCAGGCGTTTCTATTTTTTATTGCTGGATATGAAACTTCCTCGTCCACGATATCATTCGTCCTTTATGAATTGTCCATAAATCCAGACATTCAAGACAAAGTAAGAAACGAAATTAATACAGTTTTGAAGAACCACGATGGAAAAGTCACTTATGAGGCTGTCATGGGTATGAAGTACATGGAGCAAACAATAGACGGTACTATAAATTTTCGTAAGTTATGGTAAACTTTTACCTGGTTTATTTTTAGAAACTCTTCGAAAGTACCCTCCTTCGCCTGTTTTGTTTAGGCAAAATGCTAAAGATTACAAATTATCAGAAACTAACACAATATTGGATAAGGGAACTGCAATTTTTATTCCTAGTATTGGGTTACATTACGATCCGGAATTCTTCCCAGATCCAGAAAAATTCGACCCTGATCGATTTAGTGTTGAAAATAAAACTAAAATAAATCCTTACACTTATTTACCATTTGGAGAAGGACCAAGAAACTGTATCGGTATTTATGGCCACATTAATTCCATTTTTTTGTTTTATTGTGTTTGTTACAGGAATACGCTTTGGTATAATGCAGTCTAAAGTTGGTTTGACGTATTTGCTCAAGAATTACAAATTTTCTCTAAATGATAGGACCCAAACGCCAATAAAACTGGACCCAAAGATGCTAATGTTGTCAGTGCTTGGAGGCATCTGGGTAAATGCGACCAAGATTGAATGATTTTGTGCAATTCCTTTTTCACGTTTGTTAATTTAGTATATTAATTTTACCTCATTTTATACCAAGGTTCGGCCTCACTTGCAGTTGCCACAGATGCAGTTCGCAATTTTTGGATCTTGTTAAATATTAATCCTTTTGAAATATAATCTTTGAGTATACCGTACCTAGTGAGACTGAGACGTCCCTCGCGATCAGTCACACCTAAGGTTGGCAACCCACTATTATTTCGGTAGGATAGTTTGTACAGAACCTTCATTTTCTCTGGATGTCAGGTAGAAGTAGAACGCCAATTCTTCTCTCTTTAGAAAAATTTTACACTTTTAGGTTTTTGATTTTGGTAGAATTAGAACAGGGACGGTCGTTAGCATAAACGCATATACTGCTAATACAGAGAACCCGGTTCTACTCTGGGCGAAGTAAGAATCATATTATGGCCATCTCTCCTCGGCAGGCAATAGCAAACCACCGCACCGGGGTGTAATCTGCCATAAGGAGCCTCTGTCTTAGGGTAAAGGACCTAATGTGCAATATAATAAAGTCCATAAAACGTCCCCTAATTAAAATGTTCACCAAGCCCTCCTTAGGGTAAAAGGACCGAGATAAAAGAATTACAACAATTTTTCTAACCTGACGTCCATACAGATTTTGATTACTTTCGAAAGTAAAGTTATGATAGTTATTGTGATTTTTATACAATTTCAAGTTTTATTCCTTAATTTTAACGATTTAGGTTATTGTGTGAAATGTTGTTTTAGATGTGAATGATTAAATTCGAGGGGCATTACCACTTAATGTCTTCCTTTGGCTTGCATTTTAATAAATTTAATTAATCACAATTTTTTTCATTTAAAACCTTATTTTGTTTACACGCTAACCGCAGTTTCAACCTTCCACAGTGTACAAAATTTATTTTAGGCTACTCGGACATATCAGGATACTGTTTTCAGACTTTTTAAATTGGTAAGGCAGTAAAGTGACAATTTTAAAAAAAACTTATTTGTGAAGTAATTTTCCTTGGGATTTTAGGACAAGCATTTCTAAACGTAAATTTATCTTAGCCTTCCGTATAAAACATAAAGTTGTAATAATGTGAGAAGTAGTGGGTTATAAACATTACAATATTCATTCAAAATAAATAAAGGAAAAAATTGTAATGATTCCATGTTTAAAAACGAAAGAATAGATTTACCTTAACAAATTAATTGGCGGTAAATTAATTAATTAAATTTACCTTTGAAGTTGTAGATTTTAAGTGTTCTTTAAAAATCAAAGTAAAATAGATAGTCAAAGACAAAAAAGTTTAGACTCAATAAATCGTAACAAGCAAAAAGTAAATGAGGTTTTAAACTTTCGATTGATCATATAACTCGACATATTCTATGAACACAGCGCATGAGCAGGGATTCAAAATTCAGGAATATTATAAAAAGCAGGAGAATTATTTTACTCTTTGTAGTTGGCACTTAGGGCTATAGGTTTATACCATTTAAAATTATAGCCTTCACATTAAAACCTACCTAATCATTTTAAATCTCCCCAGAATTTTAATGACGCTTGAGATCAATGCATTTGTCGGAAGATACAGCCAATTTCCTCAATACCACTGCACATTTAGGGATATAACAAGCACAAGGAAATTATCTTTCTGATATTTACAATTTACAAGGCGTCACTCAGACTGTTTACTTCTTGCTTAACATAGTTATAGAGTCAACAAGGCTAGCCGGAGCTTATAAGTGTTACTTTGCTAATTGCTCGAGCACATTCCTCTATACCAATTTTAAATTATTACTAGAGCGATTAGTAGAGTACAATAAATAAAAAGGCAGGTCGTAATATTCGACTTTTACATTTTCAATAAATGTATTAAATTATCACCGTCATCGTTGTTGAACGCGAAAAATTAAAATTTTTGATCTACCGATTGAGCTTAGGTTAGTGTTAGCCATTGTAACAGGAAACGATATTTTTTAAATTGATACCGCTAAAATAGAGATCCACTAGTTAGCTACCCATCCGTGGACGGGCTTTCCAACTAGTAAATGATTAATGAATTAACAAAGAAGGTGACCAAGGACCCCAAAAAAAATACCTGTTAAGTATTACAATACGCAGTTTGGGAAATTTCCAGTTGAAGTACAAATAATCCATTGCCCCAGGCATACACCAATACGACAAAGGAAAAAAAACATATTTTGCCTAAACATCTTGAACATGAATGATTTTAACAATTTTGTGTGGCATTCGCTTTACACCGATTCTTATCTTCCTATCCCTGGGTTTTCCCAGTTTTTTATATCATGGTTACTTTCAATAACTTGATTGAAATTTAACTTTATTTTGGAAGATATCAGCACTTTTGGATGTTGATTTTTAATTATTCTTAGTTTCTTGAGTATTTTTGTTTGTTATAGGTTTTTTTTGGTTGGATATGTTGTTTGATTATTTTTTGTCTCACAGTGTGTGGATATCCACTGGAAGGCCGAGCTAAAAAATTTTGCGAGGTCCTTAATTTGAACCAGTGATCACATCACTCCAATGCTGCGGTTAGTTTGCTTTTGATTATGAGTAATTTATCATAATTAACTAAAAATAATTATTTAGATGTACCGATGCGCATTGTAAACAATGAAAGTTTCTATATATAGACATCGTTTAACGGTTCAAGTGTTACTCGACCTTCAGCCATCACTAGTTGATGCCACCCGTTGGACATTTTGTATCGGTAAAATAGCAGAAAATGCATAAAAGTTGAAAAATTACAAAAAAAATTTTTAAAATTCAAAAAAATTAGTTCAATTTCTTTTAACAGCTACTATAAGCTAAATAAGAGAAAATTCTATTGTACAAGATTAAAAAATTTTAGTTTTTAGTCAAATTTTATTATGTAATTAATAAATAATTATATAGGCATGCTAAAAATGTTGTTATACTCGTATTTGGCTAGTAAATAAAATTTAAATATTTAGGTAATTCCGCATTGGTGCTGTTGATTTTCACTTTCCATCTTCGTCGGTCAAATTTACTCTGACCTTAAAAATTGAGAAAGGCAAGTGTTGTCCTTCTTTCTTTAATATTGCGAATAATAATTACTTTTATACATAATAATATGTTTAGTAACATTTCACCATTATACAACAAACAACCTAGTTTTATAAGCAATCATTAAATAATAGTGAAATTTTGTTCAGTTGACACTAGATCGTTGTTGTTTTTAGTTATAAAGTACTAACAAATATGTAAATAAGTTTCCAAAATAAAAAAAATGTAAGTACTTAATATAAATAAAATTAAGTGATCTCTCAAGAAGTCTACTTCTCAATCACATCACTATCAGTCCAGTTCTACAATATTTCGGTAAGCCAAAATGTTTGTTATTCACCCCAGATTCGCAGTAGTCTTGTTTAGTTTTCATAATAAAATTTTATAAATATTAGTTTTTTTATTTCTAGTGATACTTGAAACAAATAAGAAGAATTATAATCTTCAGAAAGATGCAAGTTCTAGCAGCCATAGGAGCGGTTCTGCTAACATTTTTCATTTTCATTGTAATCTACATAAAACGAGCCTTCCGGTACTGGGAACGAAGAAACATACCCTACGCTAAACCAACCATACCATTAGGCACAATCGTAAAAACATTTCTTCAACAAAGCAGTTTTGGAGAAGAATTCGCTTCTTATTACCACGAAGCCAAAGCTTTAAAGCACAAACATTATGGACTATTCGCCTTATGGAAACCAAACTACATGCCAATCGATCCAGACCTTATAAAAAACATCCTAACAAAAGATTTCAATTACTTCGTTGACCGAGGAATGTTTTACAACGAAAAAGATGATCCAATAAGTGCACACTTGTTTTCGTTAGGCGGCTCCAAGTGGAAACTGCTTCGCCACAAATTATCACCTACGTTCTCATCTGGAAAAATGAAGATGATGTTTGAAATTTTACTCGATGCGGGAAACAACCTCCAAAATGCTTTGGAAACTATAGGCGGAAAACCGGTAGATATCAAAAAATATTTAGGTTGCTACACTACCGATGTAATTGGATCTTGTGCGTTTGGGCTGAATTGCAATTCGTTCAAAAATCCAAATTCTGATTTTAAGAAAAATGTTAAAGACGTTTTTGAAAACAGCCTGAAGAGGGCGTTTATCGGCTTCTTTACGTTTTGCTTTCCAAATTTGTCTTTACGTCTGGGTTTGAAAATAGTGCCTGGAGATTCGGGAAATTTCTTTATAAAGCTCGTGAATAGTATGGTTAAGTACAGGGAAGAAAATGATGTTCAAAGAAATGATTTTATGCAGTTGCTTATTAATATGAGGAACAGTTCGTCTGAAAATCAGTTAACGTTGGAAGAAATAGCGGCTCAGGCGTTTATATTCTTTTTTGCCGGGTACGAAACGTCTGCAACTACGATGACGTTTGCACTGTTCGAAATGTGCCTGAATACTTCCATTCAAGACAGAGTAAGGGAAGAAATAAATTCTACACTGGAAAAATATGATGGAAAAGTTACCTACGAAGCCATGTCGGATATGAAGTATTTGGAGCAAGTCGTAGATGGTAAGCTAAGTTCAGTTTTTGAATTTTTTTTAATTCTATGTGTTTTCTTAGAAACTTTAAGGAAGTATCCACCTGGTACTCTTCTAAATCGAAAATCTGTGGCCGATTATAAAATTCCTGGAACGGAAATAGTACTTGAGAAAGGCACCAATGTTTTCATTTGCCCATTAGGTTTACATCATGATCCAGAATATTTTCCAGAACCGGAAAAATTTAACCCTGAGAGGTTCAGTAAAGAAAATAGAAGTAAAATTGTTCCTTTTACTTATTTGCCTTTTGGAGAAGGGCCTAGAAATTGCATTGGTCTTCGATTTGGATTGATGCAAGTCAAAGTGGGTCTGATTATGTTGTTAAAAAGTTACATGTTTTCTTTAAATCGAGAGACTGAAATTCCATTAAAAATAAGTCCTCATAATTTTATTTTATCAACCCTTGGTAAAATTTGGTTAGATGTCTCAAAGATCGATACTTAAATGTTTATTTGGGGATATTATTTTGTCATTATTATGTTATAATAAAATTTTATTAATAAAAAATATAAATTAATTATGATTATAATAAATTTAATTACAGTTTTTCTACGTTTAGTAATATTGGTTTTATGAACTTCAAAGATATATTAAGACGAATCGTTGAAAATAATCTCGTTTTGAGGAAAGAGACAACAATAGCACGGAATAAGATAGAATATTAGCTTTCGTAATAGCAAATACAACCGTTGCAGCAATCGTAGACGGGTAGACTATTTCGGTTGGGATAGAGAATGCGATAAAAATAATGCAGTTGTTATGATAAGTTTCCATTTCAAGATAAGAATTTTTAAACAAACGGTTACTAACTGTAAAGTAATAATATCTTATATTATTATAATCTACGGAAGGTATAAAACTAGGCTTTCTAACCATTCATCCGTTATTTTTAATTCTCTAACTAATTTGCTTAAAAATAATAATGAAATTATTATAATAATTGTTAGGTAAAATACATTACCGTCCTTCTGCAGTCGGGTAAAAGGAAGATAAAAAACTTCAAAAAAGTATTTATGAAAATATATTTGTAAAATACAAAGATTTGGAAGGATAATATTCATTTGAAGAATTTTTGTAGTAGTATCTCTTTACTGGTTACTAAAATTTCTTCACTTTTTCCTGAAATAAAAAAAAACATAAATTTAAATTGTTTAGTACCTGTAAAATAATATATACTTAACTTTTAGCGATTATTTCTCCAAGCTAAAAAAGCATTCGTACATTTTTTTTAATTTAAAAATCGACGCAAAGCAAATCCAATTTTAATGACTAAAAAAAATTATAAGCATAGAAAGTTGGGTTAAATTACAAGAAACTAAATTTAGCTAAGAAATAAGTAATTAAATTAAAATTTTTTCATACTTACCAGAAATAAACATATTGGCATAAACAATCTTATTGGTTCTTTCACTGATGTGTGGTGAAAGAAGCAAGATTGACCAATGATTACCAGTACCCTAAAGTATGAAATTTTTCATACAAGAAATAAATAAATTGGCATAAACAATCATATTATTGGTTCTTTCACTGTTTGTTGTGAAAGAAGCAAGATTGACCATTGAAAGCCGTAACATAAACTAACGTTGGAAATACTGCAGCGTCGATAACAAAACCCAAAGGAAATCCGTTTGAACGCAATAATTTTCAATGAGATTAGCAACCAAAACGCAATGGAACATTAGATTTACAGCAATTAAAAAGGTAGCAGTCTTTGCAACGTTTTAGCAAATAACTTGGAGGTTGGCTTAATAAAGGTGTGCTGTGGACAAAGAAGTCATTTTGAAAAGAATAACAACCGATCAGTGACAGTAAAATGTTATGGTTTATTTTTCGTTTTCTGGCCATCGTGTGCAGGATCCCGAATTTTCATGTTTCTTGATTGCCGTGGATCAATTATTTCTGGTAGAAGACAGCTCATGTAAAAATTGCATAGTTTTTCTTCAATTATTTTCGACCAGTAAGAATCGTCTTTAAAAATGATTTCTGTCTTTAATTTGCAATCACTGGAAGTCCAAACTCCAAGAACACACTTTTTCTTTTTGGCGATATGTAATTGACCTTACGGAGACGGTCGGAGCATAGTGGTCACGCAAGTTGACTATGGACGCTAAATACCGGGTTCGAATCCGAGTAAAGAAAGAACTTTATTCTGACCGTTCTCTCCTCGGAAAGCAACGGCAACCTACCGAGAGTAATATGCCAAGAGCATCCTTAAATGTTAATGATCTAAAGAGTCCATAAGTTGATCTGTGGACTATAGGGAAGCGTAATAACCACCCCACCAACATTTAAGGATCACGACGCTTTTGTTACGAAGCATAACGACTGTATGATGATGAATTGACCTTGAATCTGGTAATACCATTTATGTTTTTGGTTAACTTCATAAACACCATTTACATTTTTCCAGAAAGTAACTTTTTTATTATCGATTGATTGATCTACCGGCTTATTAAAGGAAGAATACGGGCATTTAATTTCTACGATTGTGTCCTCTCCAATAAGGCCATCTCGTCAATGAACATTCCACATTTGTTAATTTTTACATCGAGTTGTGCCTCTAACTGCTTTATAGCAACTTCCTCGTAACACTTGCCATGGTTTATGGCGGGAGTGTTTAACGGAATACCATATAAAATATTTTTAACCAAATTTCCACGATGTGTGGTTTTCTTCTTTGAACACACGTCGTAGAAATGTGATGCAGTCAGCAGCTTTCGTCTCTATTCGACCCATAGGGCACATTCGGATTGCAAAATTGTATTTCTCTCAAAAATGGTTCTCTCTTCTTCGGTTTTTCTTAATCCATTTAAAACTATCAATTTTTTATTTTCGTAATGTTCCTCTGGCATGTCGGGTTGTTGACTAAATAATCCATAATCAGGAACGTAATCTTTTGAAGTTTGGTGAATTTCTTTGTTTGGTGCTTTATAAATTTTTCTAAAATTTATGCAATACCGAGTGAGCTCTACCTTTTGAATTGAAACTCACCTTCTTCTTCTTCTTTAGGTGCCTATCCGATTTCGGATGTACGGCGATCCCCCCGACTTAGCCAAGAAGGCTGCACCAGGGAAATGTTAATGGGGTGGTGGTTTTGCCTTCCCCTTAGTCCACAGATCAATTTTGGACTTATTTAGTTCATTAACATTTTAAGGATTTTTCTTGGCATATTACTCTCGGTGGTTTGCCATTGCCTTCCGAGGGGAGACGGTCAGAATAAAGTTCTTACTTCTCTCGGATTCGAACCGGGTATTTAGCGTTCATAGTCAACTCGCGTTAGCACTATGCTGCGACCGCCACTATGCTGCGGTGAAACTCACCACAGCAGCTAAACAGCGGGATTGGTACGATCTACCTTTGGAATAATTTATTCTTTTACCACCTACAAATTTTGCCACAATTGAATGGAATTGTTCCACTATGTTACTATTTAGATGCAGCAATAAACTTTTTGCATGCAATGAGATACTTCTGATTATGTAATTTATTCTATTAAGAATTTCGGGATAACTTTTTAATAATTTAAATTGACTGTCATCATTATTTGCATTCTCTGCTTTTTGGAAAAAATAAGCATCACATTTACTGTGCTCACCAAATTATGTGACAAACACTACTTTCAATATCACTTTTCAGCAATGTAATTTTTTCTGTCATTTGCCCGTCACAATTTTTCCTAAATTTTACTGCGGATGTAATTGCTCTTCGAAATTTTAAAATATTGTTTTTTATAAATTGTTTTAACACGCTACTTCGAAATTTACTATCAGTTGATAAATTTCTTAATTTTTTTACAAAAATTACGAAGTAGATGATTTTTATATAATATACAGGGTGAATGAGAGCACCCGTATCAGCAATTTTTTTCAAAAACGGCTAGTCGTAGAGAGTTGGGTTAAAAAAATTTATTATAAAAGCCATAATAAAAAATCGAATGGTGATATTATTATTTCTCGGAAAGGTCGGCGTCCCAAGTAGTTTGCTCCAGAAACTCTAGAACTCTAGAATTTTAAATGGCACCATAGGTCGAAAATGGTATCGTTGAAAAGATATAATTAGATAGATAAAAAATAAGCAAGTTTTGTAGGAAAAATTATTTTATTACCCCCACCCTTTTTAAGTAATATTCGATTGCATGTTGTGGGTGAATGCGACCACCCGTATCAGTCATTTTTTTCAAAAACGGTAAGTGATAGAGAGTTGGGTCAAAAAAATTTACAATAAAAGCCATAATAAGGAATCGAATGGTGATATTATTATTTCTCAGAAAGGTCGTCATCCCGAGTAGTTTGCTCCAGAAACTCCAGAACTTCAGAATTTTAAATGGCACGATAGATCGAAAATGGTATCGTTGAAAAGGCCTTGCAAAAATAAGCAAGTTTTGTAGGAAAAATTATTTTATTACTCCCTCCCCTTTTCAGTAATATTCGATTGCATATGGGTGACTGAGACTACCATTACTTAAAATGGGTGGGAATAATAAAATAATTTTTCCCACAAAACTTGCTTATTTTTGCAAGATCTTTTCAACGATACAATTTTCGACCATTTAAAATTCTGGAGTTTCTGGAGCAAACTACTCGGGACGCCGACCTTTCCGAGAAATAATAATATCACCATTCGATTCTTTATTATGGCTTTTATAATAAATTTTTTTAACCCAACTCTCTACGACTAGCCGTTTTTGAAAAAAATTGCTGATACGGGTGCTCTCATTCACCCTGTATAATATGACGATTAAAATCGGGCCAACTTATATTGGAGCCCAGTGGAAATAAGTAAAAAATGTTAGGGTGTACTACTCAATTATTGAGCATTTTGGGCCAACATAATGTCCATAACGAGTAGGCCAAGGAACGAGGAGTCCTTCCCTGGATACATAAAACTTTATTTATGATTGGCATGGTGTTAAAAAGGCCAATGTATGTTACATTTTTGCAACATTTGAAAATCACTATAAAATTGCCATCTTCATGAAAATGATAATTTTATAAGGATTTTCGAAAAATGTTGCAAAAATGTACATTGACTCTTTTAGTAGAGTAATAAATATGTTGTAAATTTCTACTAATAATATTGATCGAATGTTTTTTGCAATTTTAAAAAATTGTAAAAAAGTAATGTAGATTCATTGAAATTTTAAACGCAAAGTGCATACTTAATTTTATTATGTCATAGTGATATAATGTATAATGTATGTATGTACATGATAATGTATCATTTTACTTGCTTACTTGTAATTTTTGAAGTATGTTTTATTACTGTCTGTGCTTGTCTCTCTTCAACAACATGGATAAATGTAGAATTAATATTTTGTTTGAACGTGTGATATTGGTTGCATAATTATTTAAAATTAATTCCAAAATTTAATGAAATACACATGTTTGTAAAGTGGTAATTACAAAGAAACAGCAGTAGCAAAATGCATGAAATTTTGAAATTAAATATAAAAAGCTTCAAGTCACACCGACCTGTTTTTAAGTTTTTAATTTTTAATTTTATTTCTCCGTAATTAATTAGTAAAGTAAAGGTAACTTTGTTCGAAGATTACAAAAAAACTATTTTGTATATTGAAAAAATCTTGACTAGGCGGGATGCATTCAAGTGTCCTCTTTCAAAAAATGTATACTTTTGTACACATTTTTTGAATAATAAGCATGCAATCGTCACTTTACGGCGGTCTGTTTATAAGCTTTGTAAAAGGTATAGCAGATTCCTCTTAAATGGATCAAATTTTTGATTTCGTAAATTTCCTTCATTTAGAATAAACTTGAAATGTTTCACCGTAACAGCCACCGCAAGTTTAACTATCAGCATTCCAAATCGAGCAGCTGCAATTCAAAATATTTTACAAATGAAAATTTTTCAAATTCGGATCATATTATTTACCTATACAATTTCGTGGACCTGTTCCAAATGGAAGGTAAGCAAAAGGTGGGATGTTTGCTCTATTATATTCATTAAATCTTTCGGGATCAAATTTGTCAGGATTTGGGAAATATTCCGGATCATAATGTAACGCAAAAACAGGAATAACAATATCAGTTCCTTTCTTCAATATTATATCAGAATTTGGAATTTTGTAATCATTCGAACATATTCTTGAAATTATGTTAGCAGATGGATATTTGCGAATGGTTTCTAAAAATTAAAAAAACCAAGTTATTGGTTAATTAATTATTAAAAAGTAATTTAAAAACAAATTACCATCTATTACTTGTTTCAAATACTTCATCTCAAACAAATTGTCATAATTAAAGTTTCCATTATTTTTCGCAGTACAACTTTCAACTTCTTCTCTAAGCTTTTCTTGGATATTTGGATTTGCAGCCAATTCAAACAGACAAAAACTAATGACACTGGAAATCGTATCTGATCCAATTACCAAAAATATATACGCCTGCGCTGCAATCTCAATGGTTGATATATTTTGATCTTCGTTCTTTAAGTTAATTAAAAGTTGCATTAAATCTGGTCTGGAATATTTAGTACTGTCTCGAAATTCGACTGTATCGTCAAATACTTTATAGAAAAAATCGGTTACATCTTGAGGTAATAGAGATATTTTCAAAAAGTGTGCCAAACTTTTGTTGGAATGTGCAATAAACCATTTAAAAATTTCGAGCGGTGACAATACAGACATAGCTTTTCCTGCATATTTTCTAAATTCGTTTTCTTGATCGTCAAAACTGTTACACTCCAACCCGAACGCACAAGAGCCCATCACATTAGTAGAAAAACATTCAGCAAATTTGTTGATATTAATAACTTCGTTAGTTTGCAGTAATTTATTTACTGCTGCGACAAATTGGTCACTGCAGGGAATTAATATCTGAAACATCATTTTTAGTTTACCAGAACTAAACGCTGGAGTTAATTTTTCTCTCATTTTTTTCCACTCCTGCCCTTCCATAACCAATAAGTTGGCACTCATAGGATCATCTTTTGCGTTATAGTAAAATCCATGGCTAAGAAAGTTATTAAGATCATTGTTTAAAATTGGCCTTATGATTTCTGGATGTATTGCTACAAAAATCGGTTTTATGGTTAGAAAAATTCCGCAATGTTTATGACCTAGGGATTTAAAGTGATCGTAATGGTTTTTGACTATTTCTGCAGGATGGTTGGATGTTCGATTTGGTAGTCCGTATGAACCAAATGGAAAGCTTGGTTCTAAAAATGGTATGCCTTGTGCCTTCCAATAAGTAAATTTCCATTTTGCGTAGATATAAGCACTCGCACAGATTATCGCAAGAATCTCTAAATAGTAAAACATTGAACTTTTTTTCTTGTAAAAGTTTTTCTTAGATTTGCAAATCTGTATCAAATAAAAGTAAAATTTATTAAATAAAAATTAGATTTGGACTAAGCTATTAAATAATAACACCTAAATGGCATTTGAATTAGAAGTAATTTTGTGTGACAAGCAATTTTTAAACTAGTTAGCGTAGCGTAGCCGAGCATAGCATAAAGATTAGGTGTTAAACAAAGTGCCACTTTTAATCCGAATGCCTCAATATATTTAAATATTTATTGAATTAGTAATAAACTTTTTAGATGCCTCTCTTTAGTTGATTACGCATGTACTAATGCCTTTTTAATTATTTAATTAAAAATGTTCTTGACAAACTCAAAATACCAAATTTCTTTCATATTTACCTAAATAAATTCTGGAAAACAACAGCTCACACTAACGCGCTGATAGATACAGTTTACATAGTTTAAGTTTCCTTTCCTTGCGATAATTAACATCAATTTATTAGTATATTACACTATATAGCATTTAATATAGTAATTGCAGGTTGTAATAATTTTTATAGCTATTCCATAACAATATTATTAATACTTACAGTACATTACAATTACCATAATGTTATATTATCTACAACTACATTGTAGTGTATCACAATAGGTAGTTAATAGTAGTATACAGGGTGTATGTGTAGGGTTTGTCCAACTTTAACTCCTAAAACCACTACAAGATAGTTTGATCTATCGAAAAGTGTCTCATTTTGAAATTTGCTTGGATCGCACGGAAATGCTTTTAGCTTTTTGCTAATGAAAAATATTTTTTAACATATTATTTTGTTTAGGATCAGTGCCTAACTGCAGATCATTCAATTATAAAACTCTTCCAAACCTACCTGTGCTCCTGGCCTCTCAAAGCGGTGCGGACTACCACTGAACTTCCCTAAGAACACTTTAAGATTTTGCTTACATAATTTTGTACGTCTTTAGTTGCTTCTTACCTGTTTTTCGCTTAAAGAAGTTAATTAAACATTTTTTAACGCTATGGTGAATATTTAGATAGCTACGAATGAAGAAATAAAGTCATGGTTGTCAAGGAAACGATTAAATGAAGAAAATAGAGGCCCGTAAATGTTAGTTTGTGCAATTTATGTAAAACCTGTAATCAAGGCAAGTTTTTTAAAATAGTTAAAATTTGATTAATATAAATTTAACCAACTTTAATTATTATTAATAGTAGACAAAAGTATTTCCATAACATAAATTTAGGAAAGCTAATTTACGTCAGTTTAGATACTTTGTATAGTACTTATGGGATTTATTTAAGACCAGGCTCATAAAAAGCAAACATTCCTTCATAAAAATTAATAAAAGTGTCAATTAAACATCCATTAGTCCTAAATGCATTAAAAATAATCGTAATTAGATGTTAAATGTTGAATGCATTATTATTTAAAAAAATCTTTAAGTTTTAGCGGTATGAACTCACACAATTGACAGGTCGAAGCATTGGGGTCGCATACCAATGTTCATCTGACAAAATTAATATGTAACGGTTAAAGTCAAAATCATGATAACGCTTAATGATCATCTGTGGTCGATATTCCTGGCTGCAACTGTTTTCAATTTTAAATAAGAATTATTTCCACTTCTGCTTGGTTAATTTATTTATTACCAAACTAAATGCAGTTCTAGAACCAATCACAAGTGTATTATCGTAACGTAGTGATTACTTTGTCTGTCGGGGGCGCAAGAAAGTTATCTACCGAATTAAGAACTTCGTGGAATATTTATATCGATTTTAATACTAGGTAGTGCTCCAGAAATGCATAAAAAAAATAGGATAAAGGAGGAAGAACGATGATATATGATGTCGATCGAATCAAATAGCACAGATGAATATACAAATTCAACTTGTCTAAAAATTCAATACATTTATTGTCATTATTCATCTGATTATTTTCACTGATGAAGAGGAATTTGACTTTCAGATGGATTACTCTGTCTGGTTTCCACTTCTATTCGCTGGGTGCGAAGTGCATAGTGGGGTATTGAAAACGACGCCAGCGTCCGCTGCGGACAAATTGTGAAAGAAATGCTGCTCCTTTTTAAATTGGCAATTTAAATTTTTAAATTGGTGAATGAAATACGATTTAAAATGAAGTATTATTGATTATCGGATTATTGGATAAAAGAGATAAACCGGCTCATTAGATAACCGGATGTAACTGTCAAATAAAAAATGTGTAAACAAGGAGGCGGTACACCTCATAAAACTTTTGCTGATCGAGAAACTCAAGCAAATAATCTATTTGCTGGATTTTCATCAATTACCAAAGATGAACAACTTATTGATCTTGCAGGCGTAACATTCGATAATTTTAATTTCTTATTAAAAAGAACGTGCACGCCTAATAAATACCGTTGATTGAAGTATAGACTGTTGATATTTTTAATGAAACTGAAACTGGGGCTAACATTTTCAGCTCTAGGTGTATTGTTCAATGTTCACAGAACAACGAATTCTAGAATTTTTTTTGAAATCTTAGAAGGGTTATAGTTACTGCGACAGCTAATTTAGTATTTTGGCCGAATATAGATGTTGTGCAAGCAACAATGCCGGAATGCTTTCATCCTGACTACAGTAACACTAGGGTTATAATCGATTGCACTGAATTTAATATCGAAATTCCTGCGAGTGTCGATAATCGAGTTTATTGTTACTCACATTATAAAAAAACTTTACTGCAAAACTACTCATAGGTATTACCCCAGCAGGCTTCATTTGCTTGAAATCCAAAGTAGCTGGTGGTCGAAAGTCTGATTCTCAAATAACAATTGAATCGGGATTGTTAAATTTACTTGAAGATGGTGACATTCTTTTGGCTGACAATAGTGATTGATGCAAGTGGAAAAAAAGTGAAAATGGTTATGCCACCTTTTTAAAAAAAAAATGAATTTACAACAAGAGAAACCCAATAAACCTACAGTGTAGCAAGAGTAAGAATTCATGTAGAACGGATTATGCAACGATTAAGGCTTTATCAAATATTGACTAAAATACCTGAAAATCTGTTCCATTGTGTAGATGACATTGTGCACATATGTTGTGTTTTAGTTAATTTACAACCACCAATAATTTCAAATAAAAATTAACTATAAATTTATTTTTAAAATAAAGATTTATTTAGAACTTGTATTTTAATTAGAACAATGTTATTGTCATTAATGTTAATTTTCTTTGTTTTCCGCAGTGATTTCCGCATGTAGAGCAGGTAAATAATGTTGAAAATGCATAAAAAAATGCATTTAATAATACTAACAAAAATTTAATGAGAAAATAACATTTTACTTCATTAACTACAATGTAAAAATTGCAGTATTTAATTCATAAATTACTCTGCGCCGATTGTGGCGCTGAAGTCACGCACCCAGCGAATAATGGAAGATAATGTGGTTTCGACACAAATTAAAAACAAAAACATTTTTTGAAATATGGCAGTATATTTCCTATTTATGCATCTGATTTTATTTGTATGAATTTCATAATTTATAAAATGTTTGCATTCATTTATAGTATATTAAATAAGTTTTGTGTTAATATTTTAAAATCACAATTTTTTTATGTTCATGAATATTGTATTTTTAAACGAAAACCAGTGATTAAGTGGATCAAACGGTTGAGCAGGCGAAGTTTTTTCATTTAGTGCAAACGAAAAGTTTTTTACCGTTGCGGCTACTGCAAGTTTAGTAAAAATGTGTCCAAATCGACCAGCTGAAATTTCACGTATGTTGATTGGAGATATTAAATTAAAAATGTTAACCTTACCTAAACAAGTCCTTGGACCTTCTCCAAACGGCAAGTAAGTAAAAGGTGGGATGTTGCCCTTATTCGATTCATTGAACCTGTTCGGATTAAATTCTTCCGGATCGGGGAAATATTCAGGATCATAATGTAATGCCAAAACAGGAATAACAGTATAAGTGCCTTTTTCGATTACGACATTAGTATTGGGAATATTGCAATCTTTGGTACATATTCTTGTAAGTACAGGTGCGGTTGGATACTTTCGAATTGTCTCTTAAAATTGGCAATGTGAGACCAAAATATAGAAAAATAAGTAGTATGTACTCACCATCTACAACTTGATTCAAATATTTCATTTCCATCAAATTCTCATAAGTAAACTTACCACCATCTTTTTCGGTAACTCGCTTTACTTCTTCTCTCACCTTTTCCTGGATGGTTGGATGCACAGCCAATTCGAAGAGGCAAAAATGTATGGCACTAGCAGGCGATTGCAACCCAACAAGTTGTAACAGAAATGCATCTGCAGCCATCATCTGATCGTATAATAAACTACATTTTTCCTTTTCGTTCGCTTGCAAAAGCCTCTTATTCCTTAAATCAATTAAATTTTGCATTAAATCAGGCCTACAGAATTTGGTTCTTTCTCTGAATTGAGCTGTATCGATAAAAACTTTGTGAAAAAATTCTGTCGCATCTTTAGGCAACAGAGTAATTTTTAAAAATCTTGCCAAACTTTTACTAGTATACGCAATCAACCATTTAAGAGTTTGAAAAGGAGTCAATGTTTTGAAATATTTCTTTCCATATTTTACAAATTTGTTATTTTTATCTTCGTAATTTTTACACTCAAAGCCGAACCAACCGGTACCAATGGCATTTGTTGTTAGATATTCTAAAACAATTTTTATATTAATTGCGTCTCCACTTTCAGTTAATTTTCCTAATGCTGAGATATATTTGTCGGTGCACTCGTCTAAAATTGGGAATACCATTTTTGACTTAGCGGGACTAAACGCCGAGGATAGTTGTTGTCTTCTAAATTTCCACTCTTGCCCTTCCATAAAAGCAAAATTAGCACTGATGGGATCGTCCTTGGCGTTGTAATAAAATCCACGACTTTGAAAGTGATGATAATCTTTAACCAAAATTTGCTTTACAATATCGGGATCTATTACTATATAAACTGGTTTTATGGACAAGTATACTCCAAAATGTTTATGCCCAAGAGATTTGAAGTGATGATAGTAGCCTTTGATTATTTCGGCCGGATGAATTAATGATCGAGTTGGCATTCCGTATGTCCCAAAGGGAAATGTTGGTTCTTGAAATGGTACACCTTTCCTCTTCCAGTACGTAAATTTCCATTTTGCGTACACGTAGATTCCCAGAGAAATTATAACAAAAATCTCAAAAAACATCGCTTCTGAAAATTTTCTACTGTTTGTTTGATTTTGGTTGTTTTGATTTACGTCGTATCTGATATTTTAATCTGTCAAATTTCAAATGGAGAAAACAAAACAATTTAGAAATGCTATTTAAAACTGCGAAAAAATATTATTGATTATATTTTCTTAGAAAAGTTACCTGAAATCAACTACACCTTTTGATCTTTAATAATTATAATCTTTGTAACTTATAAAAATATGCATTTATTCAATAAATGTTTTCTTCAAAATTTCAAAAACAAAATGTTTTTCTATTGTGTAAATTTAGGTTCGATATTGGTAAATTTAAAATGTATTACCTTAATGCAATTTTGAAAAATCCCTGTTTTCACTAACTGGCGGAAATACAAAATATTATATTGTGTACATGCAGTATTACTAGATGCACTTTAATATTGTTTTCAATGAATATGATAAATAATATGCAAGTCTCTCTGCTTTTATTGTAATTCGTAAAAAGGTGGTACCTCGATGACTTTAATTTGCAAGGCGATTTAAACCCGTTTTATTTGATAATGAAACTTGAACTATTATAAAATTATAATATACAAATTTAATATATGTCAAAACAATAAAAAGGATTTGCATGGTCAATAATTCAGTATTAGATTCAAAAAGTTGAATTCATTTGAATGTTAAATATTTTTTGATCTTCTCTGAGATATTTAATGAAACTGGTGTGATGCAGTCGTTAATTAAATATCTTTGACTTGTTCCTACTTTAAAAAAAATAGCAGTCGAACGTTTACTTCCAAGGATACGACCAATTATTATACAAGGGCAAAACACACTATCTATGATTGGCCGCCATTTCTATTAGCTATTTATAAAAGATAAACATATTTTAAACTTTCATTTAAGAGGAATCCTCAGAGTTGCAAAATAACTTTTATAATTCACTGATATCTTGCTTATTACTCAAAGAAATTTCACAAAAGTATATATTATATTCTTTAAAAGAGGAAACTTAAGAGGAATCCTTAAAGTTGTAAAATACACTTTCGCATTTCAATGATATCTTGCCTTGTAGTAAACCGCCTTTAACCGTTAATTTAGAAATATAATTATTTTTGCATATAAATTAAATATTGATATAAATAATTATCAATTGTCAAAAGTTTTAAATTTAGTTATTATAAAAATTATATTTCTAAAGCCAACCCTGTATAATTTTATATTGTTATCTCATTATTGAAATGATATAAATTTTAAGTTGGTAAATTTGAATAAAAAGAAATTTAATTTGAAACTCAAATTAAACTTCTTACTTAATTATAATTGTATTTTAATTTATAATATTATGTTAGCAAAAATATTTAACTAAATTATTAGTTATTTAAATTATAGTTTTATCAATTCAAATTATTTCCACATGTTAAATATTTTTGAGAACCTTACATAGTAATTTTAAAGATAAGGGTGATAATTTTGAAGTCGTTGAAAGACATATGTAAAACTTACGTAACTTTTAGTCGTTTTAGAGAATAACAAAACCATAAATTTCAATTATAGATTTTGAAACCATGTAGGATATTTAATATTACAAAGTACTGGAAATTTTCCATAATTAAGTGAAATGATAAGATATATTTTAAGGGAAGAGAGTAACTTAATGTATTTTAGAAAATCAGTTGTGTCTTGCTTTTGAACCAGAGAAGTTCAAATTTTTCCATTTTCAATTAAACTCAGTGTGTGTTTTTCAACTTTATTGTAAGTAAATTTTTAAATGTTATTATTCTTCAACTTCTTTTTATATTAACAATTTTTAACTTTTTCAAACTTTTATATTTTAACGAAGATAAAATTAAATAAATAAGAATTATTTAATTTTATTCAGTTACAATTTATTTTATTTAACTTTGTAAATAAATGTGAACTGGATTTATTTTGTTTTGTTTGTGTATGTCTTAAATTAATTGTTTTGTTTTAAATAAATTGAGTAAATTAAATTTAAATTCTTTTATTCATAAAAGTTTATAGTGACAAATTATAAGTTAAATTTCCTACGCTTCTGAACAAACACGTCTACTAATAAATAAATAAACTTGATGGAGTTTGTTAGAATCTCTAATAAAATTCTAACTGGTGGTAGCGAAAATCGATTTAATATTAAAAAAGATTAGTAAGTATTTCAAATTCAAAGGACGAGAAAATAATCAAAGACAACCCTAAAGTACCAGGGTCTTACAATGGTGTGCAGCGTGGAATTTCGATTAAAATAAGAATTCTTTCATGAATTCATAAATTTAACAAAATAATTTGCACTATTAAACTGTATAAAAATTCAAATCATTAACGTAAATTCTTGAACTTTTTATTAAATAACTTAAATTCATTTTTGATTAAAAATTAATTTTGTTTTGTTGTAATTTAACGTAAAATTTTCTTTTAATTATTCAAATTATAAAAATCCGTTTACAAAATTGTGTTTTTTTTTTTCAGCTATAAATTGTAAAATTTTCTAACTAACCATATTTAACATCAAATATTTGTATGTGCATGTAAATTGTTCTGTATTTTTCCTGTATTTAAACATTCCCGTAAATCTAAATTAATATTATAAAATGCCACTACAAGGAAATGAATCCGACAGTGACAGTAAAAATTCACCGGATACTAGTCTTAATCCTTTTAATACAAATAAAACATCACCTAAAACTTCAAGTAACAAATCAAATCTAAATCAAACATTAATACCATTTGCATCTCTTGGAGCCTTAGCATCTTCAGTAGAACAATATGATGGAAAATCAAATCCAAAATATTATTTTGAACTTTTTGAACAAAGGGCGGACCTGGAAGAATGGAATAATGAAACACGTTTAAAAGTAATTAAATATAGATTACGCGGATTAGCATTAAAATTTTTTAAAGCCGATGATGATCTTAAAAACTTAAATTATTTAGAATTCAAAGAACAAATAATAAAACAATTTAGTAAAACACGAATCCCCGGTGAAGCGATAAATCAATTACATATGTGTATTCAAAAACAAGACGAAACAGTATCTAACTTTGTAATTCGACTCAAAAGTATTGCTGCTAAAGTATTAGAAGAAGATTTGAAAACAGCAAATCCAGATGAAATACCAGGAATAAAAATTAAATGTAAGCAAGCAACATTAACCCAATTTAAAATCGGACTAAAGAAAGAATTTTTAAAACAAATCGGTGTTACTTTAATGTCAATCGAAAATCTCACGATAGAAAAAGCGGAAAACCTCGCCAAAATTCAAGAAATAAATGATACCTTGTTAAAAAAGCGTATGAATTCAATATATGCAACAGAAAATACTCCAAGACACAACTCAAATAATAATTATAAACAAACAAATAATGATAATTTTAGAAATCAAACAAATTTTAATAAACAAAAATTTAATTATCAAAATAATTCGAATCAAAGAAATTTCAGAAATTATTCTAATAATTATCAATCAAATTATAATCAATCAAATAATAATAATTATGATCGCAGAAATTATTCAAATTTTAATCAATCAAATAATAGAAATAATTTCGATTCTAGAAATAACAATTATCAAAATGTAAATAGATTCAATTATGGAAATAGAAACTTCGATACTGGAAATCGTAATCGACCGAATCAAAATTCGACGCAAAATAGAAATACTCAAAATTATAATGTAAATGATCGCAGCAATAAACTTAATTTAAACGATCAACACTCTACGACGGTATCCCGCGCCGTGGAGACAACAAATGTAACAACACAATAATTAATTACAATCAAAATACTCGTTCCCACACAGACAATAAACAACATTCAAAATTTTTCATTCCTAACGTAAATTCAATTTCAGAAGAAACTCCCTGTATTATTGAATTAATTTTAAATAAAACTCATTGCAGATTACTTTTAGACACGGGAGCGTGCCTATCTGTTATCAAATCGGAAATTCTCAATCTGAATAATTTAGAGAAATCAACCGAGGACATAGTTTTTTCAGGTATTGCAGGAGTAAATCAAACAGCTTTAGGTATATTAAATGTATCAGTAGGAACCCCAAACTTTATAGATTTATTTAAATTCAATTTTATTGTCTGTGAAAATATCAATTTAAGCGCAGATGGAATAATTGGTAGGGATTTGTTGTACAAATATAAAGCGAGTATAAATTATTACACAAATGAATTAAAATTGTTAGATCAAATCATTCCTATAATCAAACAGTCGGATAATGATTATGGAAGTTGTTATAATTTAAATAAGGGAAAAATAAATGAAGTACATAAAAAAGTACTCGATTATGCAAGAAAAAATGATTACGATAGAATTTCAATATGTGAAAGTGAAACAAGCGGAAATATAATTAACAAAAATTTAATTAATAAAAATAAAAAGGTAAACATAAGCCTAAATCAAAATAAAAATGAAAATGAAATTAAAAATAATCACGTCGAATCAATCGTTATCGTTAAAAAGTACGGTTCATTGTCTGAAGATGAATGCGACGTTGTCGAAACAAGTAGAGTCATTTCAAAACCTAAAAAGGGACTTCGTGAGACGTCACGAAAGATCAATCATAGGCAGGTATATGACAAATTTGAAACCGACACCGTCCAGCACTCATATGGAGACAGAAAGGTTGAAGTTTTATTACCAAATTCTAGAAAGGAACTTGAAAATCGCGAGTCAAGAACCCTTCCTTTGGGAAGACAAGAAATTGTTAATCAAACTAAACTTATTGAACAGGTAAAAGATGAAAAAGTTTATGCGCGCAAACTTTTTGATCAGAACGGTAAACGTATTAATTATAAAAATCAAAGTACTAAAGTACACGGTACTAAATTAAAGGAAAAAGTTGATTCAAGTTTAAAAGAAGAAACTACAGGTATGAAATTTTCTCCTTAGCAGGGGAGAAATATAGGCCAAAATCTTCAATGACCACTTTTGAAGAAGTGGTAAGAAGATGGAAAGATAAAAAATAAAAATATTAATTTCCTTATAAAAGAAATTTTTTTTTTGCATTTACATAAATATCATATAAATTTTTTTTTTATTTTTTTTAAATCATTTCAACAAAATTTTTATTCTATTATTCCTATTTCACATGAAGATTAATTATTCAAAATTGTTTTAAGATTTTTATATTTTTTTTTCTTTCTTTGTCAAAAAGAAAAGAAAGAACCTTTTTCTACTTCGTATTATTTTAAATATTGTTTGTATTATTTTTAATGTTTTTTTTTTGTTCTGAAGTAGAACAGGGTTAACAAAAACCATATATTTTTTTTTGTATGTAATTTTATATTGATAATATCTGTTTAAAATTTTTTTTTAAGAATTGTATAAAATTTTCATTAGTGATAAAAAGACTGAAAATTAAAAATAGTGATTATAAACAATCATGTAGTGTTAAAAATCGCGGCAAAAGTGCAAATCGCGAAAAATAAAGACAATTTCACAAACTTAAGTGAATTTCGGAAAAACCTTGCTAATTGACCTCAGTATTACCAAATTCATCACACTATTATGGAACTACAACAGGAATTTTTCACGATACCACAAATTCATTTTTTCTAATTACAAACCATCAAGGATTTCGAGGATGGAAATCAGAAATTTTAAATCAATTATAAATTTGGATGGAAATTTTTCTTTTCTTTAATTTCAAAAATTCTATATATAAATTTTCTTATTATGGATTGGAAACATATTATTTATATTATGGAACTGGTATAAATTTTTAATTAACCACGAAGAAGATCGATTTCAAACTGAAAATTTTTTTTTTTATCCAAGGATGGATGGAATTCAATCAAAGTTATGGACATTTATTACTACTATTATAATCATTTAAATAAAATGGAAATCATGTACAGGAATCATCAATCATCAAAATTTGGTAATACGTCCCCTTATTTCGAAAACAAATAGACATTAGTGTGTGTAATAAGAAACATTACAATGACAATTACGAATTTTAAATGGACTATGAAAAGTTATAGTGCGCGAATATGAACTTTCAAGTGAATATTTGGACTTATGATTTAAATTTTTGAATATATAATTTTTTTATTTTATTATAAAATTTTTTTTTTAAAAATGTAAACATTTTTATTATTATAGTATAACCATTTTTTTTATTACTTTATTATATCATATAGATATAAAATTTTTTTTTAAGTATTATATAAATATTTGAATATTTTTTTTTATTATTACTTATTGTACTCTTATATTATTTTTTTTATTTTTAAAAGGTACGAGTATTTTAATAATACTCCTCCCTTTTTCTTTCGTGGGGGTATTGTAGTAAACCGCCTTTAACCGTTAATTTAGAAATATAATTATTTTTGCATATAAATTAAATATTGATATAAATAATTATCAATTGTCAAAAGTTTTAAATTTAGTTATTATAAAAATTATATTTCTAAAGCCAACCCTGTATAATTTTATATTGTTATCTCATTATTGAAATGATATAAATTTTAAGTTGGTAAATTTGAATAAAAAGAAATTTAATTTGAAACTCAAATTAAACTTCTTACTTAATTATAATTGTATTTTAATTTATAATATTATGTTAGCAAAAATATTTAACTAAATTATTAGTTATTTAAATTATAGTTTTATCAATTCAAATTATTTCCACATGTTAAATATTTTTGAGAACCTTACATAGTAATTTTAAAGATAAGGGTGATAATTTTGAAGTCGTTGAAAGACATATGTAAAACTTACGTAACTTTTAGTCGTTTTAGAGAATAACAAAACCATAAATTTCAATTATAGATTTTGAAACCATGTAGGATATTTAATATTACAAAGTACTGGAAATTTTCCATAATTAAGTGAAATGATAAGATATATTTTAAGGGAAGAGAGTAACTTAATGTATTTTAGAAAATCAGTTGTGTCTTGCTTTTGAACCAGAGAAGTTCAAATTTTTCCATTTTCAATTAAACTCAGTGTGTGTTTTTCAACTTTATTGTAAGTAAATTTTTAAATGTTATTATTCTTCAACTTCTTTTTATATTAACAATTTTTAACTTTTTCAAACTTTTATATTTTAACGAAGATAAAATTAAATAAATAAGAATTATTTAATTTTATTCAGTTACAATTTATTTTATTTAACTTTGTAAATAAATGTGAACTGGATTTATTTTGTTTTGTTTGTGTATGTCTTAAATTAATTGTTTTGTTTTAAATAAATTGAGTAAATTAAATTTAAATTCTTTTATTCATAAAAGTTTATAGTGACAAATTATAAGTTAAATTTCCTACGCTTCTGAACAAACACGTCTACTAATAAATAAATAAACTTGATGGAGTTTGTTAGAATCTCTAATAAAATTCTAACTGGTGGTAGCGAAAATCGATTTAATATTAAAAAAGATTAGTAAGTATTTCAAATTCAAAGGACGAGAAAATAATCAAAGACAACCCTAAAGTACCAGGGTCTTACAGCCTATTACTCAAGAAAATTGAACAAAGGTATATATTTTTTAAAAGAGGACACTTGGACGCACATCACTGTGTTTTTATTTTTTTTTTAATTCAAATTTTTTTCAAAACTTTTTTTTCAAAAAATTTTAATTTAAAATATCTATGTATTTAAAAGTATCTTTACATTATTAGATTTTGTATTGGATTTTGTATTAGATGTGGTCTAATGTAAAAATTTCCGCGTTTACATTACTCGATTTCACATTGGACTACAGCAGTTGGATTTTTCATTAGACTTTTAAGAAATAGGACGGTATCTATTTGTATTGGATTTTCCATTAGATTTGTATTTGTGAGCATGCGCAGTGTGATTGTTTGACTCATGGTTGATTTTGTTAACCTCAAATTTTTATAAATTGCTTCGTTTTGATAATTGATACGTCAAATACGTACCGATTGGCATTGTTTACAACAAAAACTAAAACCTAACTATGAACCTAACCAAAAATTTTAACATGATTTTATTCACAGCACTGTCATTAGTCATTACAAATCCAATACAAATATCCAATAATGTAAATGCATTTATATTCGAGCATTGGATATGAAATCCAATAAAAATCTCGAATACAAAAATCCAATACAATATCTAATAATGTAAAGTACCCTTAAGACAAAAACCCTTATATATTTGCTTTTTAAGAAAGTGCATTTAAATCGTACCTTAAGGTATACCTAATATATACCTAACATAAAGTTTGGTTTACACTCATAATTGAATTAAATACATCCGTTAATCCGGCAATGTTATGGGTGTAAACCAAATTTTACGATTTAAATGCACTTTCTTAAAAAGCAAATATATAAGGGTTTTTGTCTTAAATACATAGATATTTTAAAAATAGTATAATTTAAATAATTTGTATATTCATGGAAAGTCACTTGCAGGTCACTGGAGTGATAAATTATTATAATAAAAATGAAAATCTTTTTTTTTAAGTTCTTAATGACTTTCCGTGAAACTAGATTCTTTTTCTAATCATTTACTTCAAACCGCATTAAATTCCATACATTAATAAAAGAGCTATATGGATATTCGTTAAAAGTTAGGTATACAGCCCTCTTAATATGGACATAAAAATCTGGAATTAATTTAGGTGGTAAATTAGCACTATTAGGACTTTATTACGCAAATAACTCAATTGACCAAAATTGTAACATAGAACCCTATAACTCCAAGCCAGCGATTTGGTATTTGATTACAGCTACAGTTCTCATGTATCCTTACAATGCCACACTAGAGTCAAGCTCAAAGGGGTCTTCTTTCCCCACTTATTTTTTCAAGTCCGTTCCCTTGGTTGTAGTTTCGCTAGAAAGTAGGTTGGGACAGTAAGAATCTCGTTAATCCATTCATGCGCGTCAAGAAAAAAATTATTTTGGCCCATAAAAATTTTATTTGTCAAAATAAAATATTATGATTTACGGCACACTTCGGCACACCACGAGCACAATCCAGCACACTAAAATTTTTTGGGATTGTCAAAAATGGCAGTGCTAACTTCGTTTTCGATTTTCGTTTTTGGGCCATAAAAATCTTATTTTTCAAAATAAAAAGTTTATGATTTAGGGCACACTCCGGCACACCACGAGCACAATTTAGCACACTAAAAATTTTTAGGATTATCGAAAATGGCAGTGCTTGCTAACTTCTACCCTAAAAATCGGCTATGTCCATAAAATCCGAAAAATAAAAAATTAAAAAAAAAAAATACGGCACAACGTGATACACACCGGGCACAACTCAGCACAATAAAAAATTTTACGATTTTCGAAAATGGCAGTGCTAACTTCACGCACATGACGAGGGCACGTGTGGTTATTCTTTTGATTCTAGGCGCAGGTCTACTCCTAACAATACCTCTTTACCTTTCCATGCTCTCAGCACGTCTGGACTTGAAATTCTTACAATTTACTTTTTATCTATACACTATGTAACCGCGTTTGGTGAAGTCGGCAGAAGTCAAGAATTTTTTGAAAATTCGTCCCGTTGTCACTCGAGAATAAGTGAAGCTACAATATAAACTGGATAAATTAATCGCTAAATTACTTAGCTGTAATTTATTATTGATTATTATTATTATGAATTACTTTCAATGTATTATTACAAGTTATGTTATTGTAATAAATAATGCTTGTGTATAAATTAGAATTTAAACGTACATAATTATAATAAATTATTTCGTTGTTGTTGTTGTTGTTGTTGTTTGAGTGTCAAATTATTATCTATCTAACCATAGCTACGCATGTGATATTTAAGCGAGAAGTATTAAAAATTTGTGGCTCTTGAAAATATTTGATATAACATAAATATTTTGAAATTTTTGAATTTTCCAATTTTTCGTGCACGTAGTGTGAGATAATATTGAAGTGTGATAAAGTCAGTCAAATGTGCAAATTAAAGATTTGTTTAAAGTAAAATTTTGTCATTTGTAAGACAGCTGATATGGAAGCAATTTTGTATAACAAGCAATTGTTTTGTAACTTAAAACATAAAAAACTGCACAGATTTGTTTTTCTTGAAAATGTAATGGACTTCATGTGAATATTCCCATGTGTCATTACAAGTGATGTGATTGTTTACCTGAAATTTGAAAATTCGATTATTTTGAATAAAAGGCTACAGGAAGTGAATACTTACGGTTTTACGTTGAAGAGTAAAATTTTTGTGGTGCTATGGGACTGCATGTGCGTTTTCGAAAATAAAAATTGGTTGTCTTGTGCCGACCGTTGAGGGGAATGTGTCGTCATATTGCGAGAGTTAATTCGCAATTTTCTTCAAGAAAAGTTGTTTTGAAGATTCCTTGGGGCACAAAAGCAATTATATCGACGTTATAAATAAAACGTGAGTATTTGGAGCGTTTTTATTTCGTGAAAATAAAGTTTTCACACGTTTTTGTTGGTCGCGAGCAATTCTCGACCATAATATTAAATTTGCACATTTTGGAGTCGTTAAGCCTGAAATAACGTGAGGAAGATTAAATTAATGGTTAATTTGGTGTACGAACGAGTTTTACATCACTTATTGTATTAGATGACTGGATATTTCGTATTTTGATTTTGAGGTTAACCAAAAAGTTGCACGTTTTTACTACCGTTTTGGTTTAAAAGTTGCAGAAATTTATTTAAATCAATCCTTGAGATTTAAATGCACCACAGGAGAAATTTCACACATCACATCACTTATTTTTGGACAGAAGCACAAAGTAAGGAAGATTACAGTAGCCGTGCTGCTCAGCATATGGAAGCTGGAAGCCATCTTGACAAATGAGTTGCGTATTTTCGAATTCGACTATTGCCAATGTACGGGATGCTTCACAAATTGTGTACTACATCAATTTATCGTTTCAAGTAAGGAATTTGAACTTTTCTTATCTAAACACTTGTGACGTGGTTTTTGGATACGCCGACTAAAGGCAATATTAGTCATGAATAATACGCTTTTAAATCGAGTTTGTACTAAAGCTTCGTGATTGTACCTCGTATTTGTTGAAAAGTGAAGTATTTTTCCGTTGAGTAATAAATTATTAGATTTTATGGGATTGTTAAATTAAACTTCATAGTTATTAGTATAAGTAAAATAATACTTTTTGTTAAGTGCAGCTGAGAATAATAAAACGAGACCAAAAAGCAATTAAGATACAGTAAAGTCATAGTTTTGGGAAAACTAATATTATATAGTTAAGCTGGCCTCGAGGTTGATTACTTTTTCGAGGAAACTAACAAAGAACGCAGCTGTGGATTAAGTCATATGCCGCGCGCCATAGTACCCAAAAGGATACCGAAAGATATTTATGACATTGTAGCGTCGGTCTGGCGAACGGTAAACCAAAGTTAGACACGTACGTCGTATAAGCTAACGCCGATAATGGATTTTAGGAACCTATTAATTTTGGGTGTGGGAGTAAGTAAGAATTGCATGGGAACTAACGAAATGAAGAAAGCCCATTGGAGGTTTGTGATGATCAGTGAAATCACAAGTAACTTTTTTTATTCCTTTCCAAATTTTTACGCGCCCTCTAATAGAATTTTAGGGAAATTCTTGTTGGCCGATAAGAACGAGTCCTGATATTTTGAGCATTTTTATTTTTAAAATCAGGGTAGGCAGATTAAGTTTTTTTTAGGTTTTGTTTGTTTTTAATTTTTGGGGTTGTCAAGTAAATAAGTAATACGCGGGGTAGTGAATTTTAATTTGTAAAATAATTTTGGTTTTCACGTTGGGAGTTCAGAACTGATTAATTTGGGTTTAGTGATTTGGGAAGTAAAGCTCAAATACCCATAATTGATTTAAAGGCGGAAGCCATATTTTTGAATATCCAAGAAAACGTCGTGGGAAGAGGTTTTAGTCCTTTTTCCCCCGCCAGTTGTGGCGTTCTTTACCATTATTTTATTTATTGTTACCATCCGTTCAGCCTCGTGTTATTATCGTTATCGTTATTGGTTTAATACTCGAGAGATTAACATCACCGAATAAGGTAAAACACCCAAACTTTCTAATACTGTTAATCATTGTGTGTATATAAATATTGTAATTTATTGTTCATTGTTCAAATAGTTAGTAGTTTTCTTCGGCTGCAATTTCTTCTACCTCGGTCGCATTTGGCATCGACTAGTCCGGATCCAGATCCTACCGAGTACACCCGTCATTATTGCTATTCAAACTTTAGTATTAACGTCAACATATTTTAAATCGGTGGTAATTGCAGTCGACCACTCGTTGAAGAGCTTTGGCCACACACCAGTCGTTCAAAGCGAGACTGTAGAGTCTAACTTCAACCGAGTGGCAATATTCTGGTCATCTTGTTGTTTTGTTGCCCTTTATTATATAATTCTGTTCCTTGCACCTAGTTATTTGTGTTCATTAGTATTAAGATTCCCTTTCGTGCGACTCGTGACCTTCGACATATTCCCAGCTGGTAAAATCAAAGGTGAGTCGATACGGAACGTTTTAGCTGGTGGCGCCCTACTTAACCCCATGATACTAGTTATCAAATACGACCATCCCTCCCTCTCTTATTGCAGTGCCAGTAGACGTTTGATCCACGCCCTCTCCACTGAATCAGCTAGCGAGCCACTTGCTTTAAGAGAGAAGAACCACTCGACTGGTTATTTTATGTCGTAAGCAAATTTTTGCCGTGACAGGTTTCCCTCCTTTCGTAGTTGTGACATTACGTTAACAAGTGGGACAGGACCGGTAGGTCAAGCCACTCGCCAATTAGCTCTTGTAAGATCAACATCGGTTGGTTTTTACAAAGTAATTGTGAAACAAATAACATCTAAGTTTTCGGGTCAAAAAGTTTAAAGTTTTTGTTATATAAACTGATCAATGTATTAATTTTGATAAAGTGTTAATATTTTATCATCACAAAATTAATAAATCAAGTAAACGGTTAAGAACATTTAGTGATTGAAGTAAAATATGATAAAACAATTATAAATTGGTTCGGTTATGTGTTGTTTAAAGTAAAATATTAGTTATTTATTCGAAATAAAGTAAACAGTCGTGGAATCAAATCGAGCAATTCTTTAATTGAATCCTATAAAGAAAATATTAATTTCTTATATAAAATGGACTAGAAGTTGTAGCAAATATGCAGATTAAAAACTAATATTCACCATAAGTCGATGGGTATCGCGGTCGAAGTCATTAGTGATTATAAGGCGCTCGATTAATAACATTCCATGGAGGTTCTTGCTTAGGTCCAAAGCGGGTATTTTTTATAAACAAAATACGTGTCGAGTAAATTAACAGAATTAAGAAGTAATTATTTGGAGAACATTAAGATCGTAACGTAAACCATTAAGTGTAAATTAAAACCGAATAAACTTTATAATTGTAAACCATTGGGGAATTGAGACATCCATAATTCCAAGAATTATCATATCACCGTTTGTTATCATTGTGTGGAAGAGAGAAATAGACGTTATCAGAATCTAGTGTCGTTAAAGGAGTATACCTGGAATAAGTCAATTTTGTGTGAGAACATCCGTTCAATTACAAGTAAGTGTGTTAAAAATATTGTTATTTACGAGAAGTCGTGCGGGATAATTCAAGTGTAATTTAGTAATTTTATTCATAATTCTGAAGAATTGTTCATTTTGTCAAAAGTTAGAGTTATTATATTTAAATCATATTTTGAAATAGTCAATTGATAAAATTAAATCTGTCAAGAGAAAATACTTAATTTTCTGTATTGTTGTAGTGATTATCTTTAGTTTTGAAGGAAAATTTAAGCTAATTATTCTCTTTAATAAGAATAATAATTTTGCACTCACAAAGTAGTAACTTTGAGTTTAAATTAAAAGATAATTCAAGTAACAACATTGGGTGGTAGGTAAGTAACCTCAGCTCGGTTTTTTAAAATTTCCACTGTCAAGAATCATTAAAAACGGTACAAAAAGCTATTATAAAACAAAATATTTGCGAACCATTGTAAATAGGGCTCTAAAAAGTCAAATTTTCAAAATTTGTATTGTCCGATGCAGTCTTACGAGTTAGAAACGGTTTAGAACATTCCATTGGCTGCCGAAACCCCGCCTCTAACATATCCCACCAAAAGCTTATATAAGGTGTGTACTTCATAAAATGCTCTCAGTACATACTGGCGATCACAACAATGTGTCGTGTGTTGAGCGTTAAAAAACAGTTCTTTTTAGGGCCAAAAATACTTAGAAAGGGTTACGGTTTTAACGACGTTGAATCTCGCTTTTTTTTTGAAACTCTGGCGGGGGTGGTTGTGTTGCCGAAATGGGCCTTTCGCGCGCTACGCTGCGCTACGCACGCTACAGACGTGCCCCCGTGCCCCCCCCCCTGGATCCGCTACTGGGTGCCTCTACCATAATACATATTATGTATTGCTAAAAGTTCTCACTGACTCAATCCTACATTAAAAATTGAATTGCTTTACCATGATGGATTAGTTAGTATATAAAGCTTCAATTATTTTGGGGTGGGCTATGTGGCTCCCTTAAAGATTTTCATACTCATTCACATACAAAATAAACACTTCAAAATTTTTAATGTTATCATTAACTTAATAGGCAAGGGCATAATATCATTCGTTTTAATAATTTATTTCTATTAATTGTAAATTTTAGTCATGCTTTGTCATGTCTTTAGGTAAAGGTTTTCATACTAATTTTGAAAACGTCTCAAATATTCTGAAGTATATTACTGAAGCAATTAGGAAGAGCTCGAGCATTTCAAAAAGCTCACATATTAATTTTTAAGATGCATAAAATTAATGCAAAACAATCCGTTTTACAGAACATTATGCAATATTGTAATTATATAACAATATAAATATTTACATCTAAAGTCAATTTTTTTACCTAATAATTTGCGTAGTACATATTTTTTGACCAGTGGAAAGAAAACATCTATCATAATGCGTAGCAAAATTTATTGTAAGATGAAGGTTATGAATTAATTTTAATTATAATTGCATTTAATTTCTAAATTTATAATTTCCTTGCTATTTTGTATTTAAAGAATGAAGGATAAACAATTCTTACTCATATTTAGGAGGATAATAGAATAGAAAATTTTAAAAATGGTTTGCATAACTTGTAGCCTATCTAATGAAGCATTGGTAAATATATTTCATATTCAAATTCAGTAATTTATAATAGTGTGGTCTAAATAGTGCAACTTGATAGTTGTTAACATATCATAATTTTAGACCGACTAAAAATATATTAAACACTTTTGGAAATAAGAAGATAAAATTGGCACAAATGTAAAGTATACTGAAAGTATATTTTATACAGAAACGTTTTCATTACACTGCAACATCGTCAGGTGACTAAACAGAAACAGTGACAGTTTACATTTTTAGTTCTAAAAGTGTTTAATACAGTTTTAGTCTGGCTAAAAAATTATGATATAGTCCTTGCCAAATATCTGAGCGTCTACGTCACAGTTGAAAATGGTATGAATCAAGCTGGTAAACATGAGTCAAACGAGTGCTTTTTAAAATGCATCTTTTCTTTTTAATTTAATGTAACTTTCTCTCTTCACCACAACTTGTCATAATGCAAATGTCACTGTAACAACTACGTCAATCAAAAATTTTTACCCATTATTTATGGTAGTAGCTCAGACATACTAATTTTTTATTGCTTCCTTCTATAATGTGCAATATTAATAACGTACGACTTTTATTAATTTCGGTCAACAAGACATGCAAATGTTTTTGTACTCTTTTTACTAAAGCTGAACGACGTCCTACATTATATTCAGTACGTCATTTCTTAATCAGAAATTAGTGACGTAGACGCACAGATATTTGGCAATGACTTTATGCTTTTCAAATTCAGTAGGTGAGTAGTTGAAAGTAACCCTCATATTCTTTAAAAAAAATCAATATAAGACATGCTTTGTAAAAGCAATGATAGCAATTACGGAAAGTCAAATTTTTAATTACTTAAAAATTCTATAATAAAATTGATAATTATTAATTAATTATTCTAGGGTGGAAATGGAAATAATTATTGCAATATTAGCCCTAACGGTAATTTTAATAATATACTTAATAATAAGCATTAATGAAGCATTCAAATATTGGGAAAAGAGAAATGTTCCTTTCCATAAACCAACAATACCATTTGGAACACCTGGAAACTCCGTCTTCACAATGACAGACATCGGAAAACAAAATAAGGAACATTACGATAAAGCAAAATCCAACGGATACAAACATGTTGGATTGTTCATTTTTTGGAAACCAATTTACATGCCTATAGATCCCGAAATTATTAAAAATATTTTCAGTAAAGATTTTGCTCACTTCTCCGAACGTGGAATATTTGTGAACTAACGGGACGATCCGTTAAGTGGACACTTATTTGCGTTAAAAGAAAAACAATGGCGAAAGCTGCGTGTAAAACTTACACCGACTTTTACATCGGGAAAAATGAAGATGATGTTCCAAATTTTATTAGAATGTTCCAACCAATTACAAAATCAAATCGATAAATTGATTTCTTCAGATAAAGTTATTGAAATAAAAGAAGTTATAAGTGGATTTACTGCGAATATCATTGTCAGTTGTGCATTTGGAATAGACTGCAACGTTTTTGAAAACAAAAATGCTGAGTTTAGAAAGTATGGAAAAGAATTAGTAGATTCATCAAGAACGCAATTTATAAAAAGTAGTTTTGGTGTTGCATTTCCAAATTTAGCGCAACTATGTCTGTCGATGTCTATCGATAGAGATTCGTTTGAGCTTGAATGAGCTTCCATTCCCATCATTTTATTTTCATTTTCTGAAAAGTTACGAGTATTTCAAATTTCGAGTACTCCGAGCAAGTTCCGTTCAATAACCCTCAATTTTAAATCTATTTTATAAGATTAAAATTTTCGATCCGATTAAGAAAACTAATCCTGCTTAATCTGTTAAGTGATCACTAGATTGATGGAATAATATTGAAGTTGAAATTTTCGAAAAGAATCTGTTTAATAGAATATCTTTGGTGTTTATCAATAAAACTTGGTGCAAAATGTTGGCTTTTAGGAGTAGAAGAGTTGGGAAAAGTCTATGTAACGCAGAAAAACTCATTAAATGTTTAAGCAATGTAATAATTGTTTAAAATAATTTAAGGATTTAAAAAGAAAAAGAAACATGTCGCTGACGCCTCCTAAATCGAATTTTTCAGAAAAATTTGTAGAAAATCATTTTAGCATCATTGAATTTTCAATATTTTTATTTGAGCGTCAACCGTCGCAGGTTAATGTGCGAAAGAATTGGGGGGGGGCTATTGACACGTTTTATTTTATCTCCTCCAAGCATCTATGCCTCCAAGTGAACTTTTTTGTTAAAATTTATGTTAAATATTTAAGTATAGTTTGAGCATCAATGAGCTTCCAAATTGTCTTTTTGAGCCTCATCCGTCTCGGAGTTATTCGCGAAGCTCTTGGGGGGGGGGTGCTGTAAACATGTTTTTCTATTTTCGTTCATATTTCAAAGTTTTTTTGTGAAATCAATGTCTATCGATAGAGATTTGTTTGAGCTTAAATGAGCTTCCATTCTCATCATTTTAATTTCATTTTCTGCAAAATGAAGAGTATTTAAAATTTCGAGTCCCCCGAGCTAGTTTCGTACGTTAATCCTTAATTTTAATTTTTTTCTCTTTAAATTAAAATTTTGAACCGATTATAAAGCTAATCCTACTTAAATTTGTAAATAATTACCTTCATTATTTTCATGGAATAAATCTGTAAAAATTAATTGTACCACAAAAATGTAATTTATAAAGAACCAGGTACTACCTCTATAACAAAATAATAAAATGAAATTAAAATTTTTTAATGTCCTAGAACAAAACTGTGGATCAAAACCAAATTTTGTCGTTTGAGCCGCAACCGTTACGGAGTTATTGGCAAAATAGGTTTGGGAGGGGGGAGCATGCACAAGTCGAATCTTTATGTGAAATTGGTGTAAAAAGTATGGGCATCGAAAAATGTATAAACTCATTGGGGCGCAAACGATTCTCAAACGTTTGGCTACAAATTCACACAAACTTTCCACTTGGGGGGGGGGGCAGCATGTCTACAGTCCCTCCAAGTATTTCGCCAATAATACCTTGACGATTGGGGATCAAACGAAAAATTTGGAAGTTCTTGTGGCTCAAACTATATTCAAATGTTAGACACCAATTTCACCCAAAAATTCTATTTGGGTGGGATTAAGTTAAACATGTCTATAGCCCCCCCCCCTTCCCAAAAGTTTTCGCATATAAACCTACGACGCGACGGTTGAAGCTTAAACAAAATTATTGGAATCTCATTGATGCTCAAACATTTGACACAAATTTTTCTGAACAATTCGATTTAGGGGGCGTCAGCCCCGTCTATGTACGTGTATAAACATACACTTTCAGAATATTGAAAGTTGCGCTTGATTTCGGGCTTCGAAAAATTTTTTAGAGAAAAATACCGTTTTAACCTATTTAGTCTATGCCCTTTTTAAAATGCTTAAATTATTTTAAACAATTATTACATTGCTTAAACATTTAATGAGTTTTTCTGCGTTACATAGACTTTTCCCAACTCTTCTACTCCTAAAAGCCAACATTTTGCACCAAGTTTTATTGATAAACACCAAAGATATTCTATTAAACAGATTCTTTTCGAAAATTTCAACTTCAATATTATTCCATCAATCTAGTGATCACTTAACAGATTAAGCAGGATTAGTTTTCTTAATCGGATCGAAAATTTTAATCTTATAAAATAGATTTAAAATTGAGGGTTATTGAACGGAACTTGCTCGGAGTACTCGAAATTTGAAATACTCGTAACTTTTCAGAAAATGAAAATAAAATGATGGGAATGGAAGCTCATTCAAGCTCAAACGAATCTCTATCGATAGACATCAATTTCACAGAAAAATTCTAAATAGGAACGAAAATGGAAAAACATGTCTCCAGCCCCCCCCCCAAGTGTTTCGCGAATAACTCCGCGACGGTTGAGGCTCAAACGAAAAATTTGGAAGCTCATTGATGCTCAAACGATGCTCAAACGTTTGACACCAATTTCACCCCAAAATTCCACTTGGGGGGGGCCAGCATGTCTCCAGCCCCCCCCAAGAATTTCGCGAATAACTCCGCGACGGTTGAGGCTCAAACGAAAAGTTTGGAAGCTCATTGATGCTCAAACGATGCTCAAACGTTTGACACCATTTTCACCCCGAAATTCCACTTGGGGGGGGCCAGCATGTCTCCAGCCCCCCCCCCAAAAGTTTTCGCGAATAATTCCGCGACGGTTGAGGCTCAAACGAAAATATTGGAAGCTCATTGATGCTCAAACGATGCTCAAACGTTTGACACAAATTTCATCCCAAAATTCGATTTGGGGGGGGGCTGGCGACATGCACCTTGGTAGAAATGGAATATTTAGACCAAGTCGTGCGGGGTAAGTTATTTTATCGTAATTAACATTAATTTTTAATTTCTGATTTTTACCAGAAACCTTACGTAAGCATCCTCCACTTCCAATATTAAACAGAATATGTGTAAAAGATTACAAAATGCCGGAGACTAATGATACAATTGAGAAGGATACAACTGTCATAATTTCAACTTTGGGATTACATTACGACCCCCAGTACTTTAAAAATCCAGAAAAATTCGATCCCGAGAGATTCAATAAAGAAAATAAAAGTAAAATCGTACCGTTCACATACTTACCGTTTGGTGATGGACCAAGGAATTGTATAGGTAAAAAATAGTTATTATAAGGTTATGAGCTGTGGCTGGTGGATATATAGGTAAAAAGTGTAAGGAAAGAATTGAAAAATTGAAAGTCAAGGCAGAAACCTAGATGCATTAGATTTTCTATCTTATTTTAATTCTTTAAAACATAAATAAGTTCACTGAAATCATCTGTTAAGCTATTCATGCGCGTCATTTGATATAATGAATTCTGCAATTCTCAACGCATTCTAGGTATATTATTATTTACAAATTGTATTCAAAAAAAATAAAATTCAATATAACATATCCAATTGATAAAATGAAAAGTCCGATATTTAATAATTATTATTATTTGGGTTGGAACAAAGTGATATACTTCCAGTAATAACTGATAGCTTAGGTACTATACAAATGTTTTATTGTTTGTAAAAAAAGTTACCCTGATTGACCCACCAAAAGAGAGATTAGATTACAATTCATTTTTTTTTCTCGCCGAACTATTCAATATTGTCATTTTCCTTAAGATTTCGGAAATTTTGAGATTATCCTGTTAATTTTTCACCCTGTTAACCAAAGGTAGAACGACTGAGTATGGAAAGCGCAGAAAGGAAGGAAGAAAACATGGAATGGAATGATGACTTGGAGAAACAACGGGAATTCTTTGTTCTTAAGTCCTTTTTTTATGTAATGTTTATTTTATTATTATTTAATCATAAACTCCATTATTATATGTACAACATAATATAATATAAAAATATAACAAAAATGGTAAAAGATCTCAAAATAAATGCGTGCAATTTAATTGTTAACTATAGCGAAAATTAAATACTGGGGTGGAAAAATCGCAGCAACGGCTGAAGAAGTGGTGAAACTCTAGTATTTTCCAAAGGTGGAGCTGATCAATGAATGAAGAAAGCACACAACAATCGATGGAAAAAATATCGTTAGAAAGATCGATGATGAAATGGAAGGAAAACGATGTCCTGCAGACGACATTGTAATTTAAAAGGTTCTGGTATTTATTATTACCAATTTAATTATTTAAAAATACCTTTTAATTTAATATTATCAAGAAGGAAGAACCGCAAAATAAGATGGCATAGAAAATAAACGAAAAGGATAATCGAATTAAACAGAAATCGTGTAAGTTGTAAAATCAAACAAAAGAAAATTAAAATAAAAATTAATCCAAAAATGATGAATTCTGATGGGGACGAAGTACCCCGTTCAGCGATATGAAATTAATTTGGATTTTGGAACTTGAGAGGATGTTCCAAGAAAGAGAAAAGGGAAAGAGAAAGAGAAATATTTTGCATGGCCTTTGGAAGAAGATAATGGACGTTAAGAAGACACGGAAGACATAGATATTTTATGGCCACTTGTGAATAATGGATATCACAAGTCGTCCTAAGTTGACAATAAAATTCAATTAATATCTATAATAATATAATAAAGTAAAGTATTACTTTACCATTATTGTATTTCCTGACGAAGCTATAAATAAAATAACGAAACGTAGACGATTTACAGAATCTAATTATTATTTAATAGTCCACTAACCCAAAAATAACAAAAATTAAATTATTATTAAATGGACGAAAGATTTACTCAACCGCATCGTTAATTTTTCTTTGAAATTGTAATAATGGAGTTTATTAACCAATTAACCAAGGAATTTGAGGACGCAGTCCCATAAACTCTAACAAGTTAATGAGCTACGTAGATGGTCCTACAATTTAACATGGAATAATCACATCAAACTACCTGTTTATTTGATAATTTGTTCTTGATTTGTATCTGAATCTGTTCCTAATTTATGAACCATTAACTTACATGCTTTAATTTGTAGCTTACCGTTTTGGATTAATGCAGATCAAAGTTGGCTTAATTACAATTTTAAAAAATTATAAACTTTCGTTGAACTCAAAAACCGAAATGCCTTTAATGTATGATCCCGATAGTCTTTTGTTATGCCCTTATGGAGGTATATGGTTGGACGTGGAGAAATTGGAATCCTAAAAATTTTTAAATTTTGATAATAAATTTCTTCCGGAGACAGTTCTTACCAGCATACATTTAATATTACATTGTATTCTTTATTTTATAAAACTTGGGAATAAAATATTAATAACTAAAAATAAGAAAGCTTATTTATTTTAAAAATAAATTACCTAAATCTACCTATCTAAGATGCGATTTATTATGAACTAGAAACTATAATATTCATTTGCAATAATTAATACCAAAATAATAAGAACGCTTCATTGGATGTATTTGAACAATCAAATAGTTTAACTATCGGTATTCCAAATCAAGAAATTATTCAGGGTCATCGTCTTCTTCTTCAGGTGCCTTATCCGATCCGGATATTGGCGATCCTCCTGGGTAAGCCAAGAAGACTTTACTAGGGAAATGTTAATGGAGTGGTTTCCCTTTGCCTTCCCCATAGTGCACAGTCGCAATCAGGATTAGAACCGCGGTTTCTCGCCTTCTAATATTTAGTTATCGAGTTTCATTTACGCCAGACTGCTGGTCTATCAGAATTTTGAATTTGGTAATCATTAGAACATATTCTTGAAATTATCTTAGCAGATGGATAATTGCGAATTTTTTCTAAAAATTTAAAACACCAAGTCATAATAAATTATTAAAAATTAATTTAAAAATAAATTACCAACTATTACTTGTTGCAAATATTTCATCTCAAACAAAATGTCATAATTATAGTTTCCATTATTTATCCCAGTACAATTTTCAAATTCTTCTCTAAGTGTTTCCTGAATTTGCAGCCAATTCGAAGAGATGAAAACTAATGACGTTGCGTGAAATACTTTATAATAAAAGTCTGCCGAAAAAGTCTTGGTAAAAAGGTTTTTTTTTTTTAATTTTATATGTAGTGAACTTGGGGGCCAGTCTGATTCTCTTCCTTTTTGAAGCGTTGAAGGAAGCGGTTGTGCGCTTTTCTAGCTTTGGTTTTCTGGACCGAAGCGCCATCAGTGGTCTAATTAGTAATTCGTTTTAGGAATTCGATAAAATTAGATAATAATTTAATTATGATGTAGCTGTTGTTTGAGTGTCAAGTATTATCTATTTATAATTACGAATGTGGTATTTAAGCGTGAAATAATTAAAACCTCTTTACATTACAGTTTTTTGTATCGAACTTTAAAGATTATTTAATTTGTGGTCCTTGAAAATATTTAATATCACATAAATATTTTACAATTTTGGATTTTTCGAATTTTTCGTGTCGTAATATTATATTAGGTAATAAATTTATTTGTATATAGTAGGTATGTATGTATCTAACTATCAGTGGCGTAGCTACCATAGGGCAAAGCGGTGCAGTGCACCGGGGCACCGGAGCCCTTGGGGGCCCCCTGAGCTGTTTTTTTAAATTTCTAATGCAAACATGTAGAAAAAGGGGGAGGGGGCCGATTTTTTTTTATGCACCGGGGCCCTTGTCCACCTAGCTACGCCACTGCTAACTATATGTACATATTAATACATACATATTTGTCAATTTTTTAGGTAAGGCTTTTGAGTATTACTGAAGCTATTAGGAAGAGTAGGTACTAGATATTTAAAAAGAAAACATACTAATTTGTAAGATACATAAAATTAATGTAAAAAATCCTCTTTGCACACCATTATGCAATATTGCAATAATATAATGCAATTATATAACAATATAAATATTTACATATGATCGCAAATGGGTTCATAAAAAAAAAAGATTGTAAGATCAAGGTTACGAAATATTATCTATGATTATCTAATAATGCATTGTCGCATGTAATGATTTGATTTACATATTTGAAATGCCACTTAGGACTAAATTTATAATTTCCTTGCTATTTGATATTTAAAGAATGAACGATAAACATTTCTTACTCAAATTTAGGGGAATAATAGAAAAGAAAATTTAAAAAAAAAGGTATGCATAACTTGTCACCTATCTATAATGAACCAATGCATTTAATATTTTAGGAATTTTAGTTGAGAATTGTTCTTCATTGCAGAGATATTAATATGATGTCGGATGTCTTTCTTCAAATCCCTTTTGGATGTGTTGAAAGGCTGTTGAAAAGATTATGTCGTATTCTTTTGGAATGAAGAAGTTTTCGTTTAGGTATTTTTTTGAACTTAATAATTTTTGTAAAGTCGAAAAATTGGTACAACGCCCCTAGATTTGAAAAGCCGAGGTGGTGTCGGACAGTTTGATAAATACTGGCATGCGAGTTAGAAAATCGCAATTCAACTCAAATCAATTTCCTGACAAATATACAGTACACATCCGAATAAGTAGAATAACTATGGCCTTCACGTTTGGTGGTATTCCTCATTTAGCCAAAGAAATCCAAAAAACACTCTTCAATAAAATGTGGGGGTTGATGATGTGTTCCAAAACGTCAAATAGGACAACAACATCGTATTTGTTGCAATTTAGCTTGGCGTGGTCTTGAACCAGCTCGACAGAGTAGGACACATTTTGCAATGACGGATTTAAAGATGCGTGCTACTTTGCAACTTCAATTGCTTTCATTCTGGGATTTATTCCAACCACACAGCATCTTTCTTTTGCTATACTTTCTGAAAAATACTGCCTAACATTAAAAGAAATATTAAACATAAAATTAAATAAAAAAAACTGTATTGCTCGTTAACCTCCACATCCAAAACAGATATATTTTCTAGTGGATTTTTGGGATCGATAAGTTCCTGATTTAGCGTTTTATTTTTTTATCAAAGTTTCACACAAAAAATGGTTTCTTTATTAAGTACAATTTCTGCAATGGGGTATCGTCGTTCCATCAATCGTATCCCGAAAATAATGCTACATCTCTTTGGTCGATAGTTGGTAAACGTTTTTCCATTTTAGCCGAAAATTGTTTGGTCATTTAATATGTAACTCGTATTACTTTTGTGTGGACTCTGACGAATTTTATAAATCTATCTATCGATCGTGTAGCGCTACAACCCTGATGGGTCTTGGCTGATCATTATAATATTAACTTTTAATATCAAATGGCATTCACAGCATTGAATTTTTTACCTACGACGGGGCGCCAGCCCGACGAAGAACCCCCCAACCTGGAGGACCAGAGAGACGGCAAGAATAAAGTTCTTACTTCACTCGTATTCGAACCGGGTATTTAGAGTTCATAGTCAACTCGCATGACCATTATGTTCCGACCGTCTCTGAATTTTATAAATGAAATTGTAAATAAATCTTGCCAAAAAAGTTAAATTTCAAAATTTCTTACCTAAATGCAATTCTCGACACCGACTGCTCCTACTAACAACTTACTGTATAAATAATAATTTTTAAAACGCATTAATAATTTTTAATTAATTTGCGTAAATTCATATTAATAATATGTCAATGAAACTTGTTTAACAATAAAAATGTCGTCACATTAGAAAGATTTAAAAAAAAGATCATTTGCTGTCGATCGAATCAGAGAGCATAGATGAATATTCAAATTTAGTTTGTCTAAAAATTCAATACATTTATTGTCATTATTCATCTGATTATTTGCACTGATGGAGAGGAATCTGACTTTCAGATGGATTTTTCTGTCTAAGTGCCACTTCTATAAATGGAAGATACGGTGGTTCACCACACAAATTTAAAAAAAATCATTTTTTGAAAGAAGATAGTATATTTACTCTTTCTTATTAATTTATGATTTCATTTGTATGAATTTCATAATTTTTAAAATGTTTGCATTCCTTTATAGTATATTAATTATTATTGTAAATGAGTTTTGTGTTAATATTTTAAAATTACAGTTTTTTTATGTCCATGAATATTGTATTTTTAAACGAAAACGAGTGATTAAGTGGATCAAACGGTTGAGCAGGCGAAGTTTTCTTGTTTAGTGCAAACGAAAAGTTTTTTACCGTTGCGGCTACTGCAAGTTTAGTAAAAATGTGTCCAAATCGAGCAGCTGAAATTTCACGTATGTTGATTGGAGATATTCAATTAAAAATGTTAACCTTACCTATACAAGTCCTTGGACCTTCTCCAAACGGCAAGTAAGTAAAAGGTGGGATGTTGGCCTTATTCGATTCATTGAACCTGTTCGGATTAAATTCTTCCGGGTCGGGGAAATATTCAGGATCATAATGTAATGCCAAAACAGGAATAACAGTATAAGTGCCTTTTTCGATTACGACATTAGTATTGGAAATATTGCAATCTTTGGTACATATTCTTGTAAGTACAGGTGTGGTTGGATACTTTCGAATTGACTCTTAAAATTGGCAACATGAGACACCAAAATATAGAAAAATAAGTAGTATGCACTTACCATCTACAACTTGATTCAAATATTTCATTTCCATCAAATTCTCATAAGTAAACTTACCACCATCGTTTTCGGTAACTCGTTTTACTTCATCTCTCACCTTTTCCTGGATGTTTGGATGCACAGCCAATTCGAAGAGGCAAAAGTTTATGGCACTCGCAGACGATTCCAACCCAACAAGTTGTAACAGAAATGCATCTGCAGCCATCATCTGATCGTATAATAAACTAAATTTTTCCTTTTCGTTCGCTTGCAAAAGCCTCTCATTCCTTAACTCAATTAAATGTTGCATTAAATCAGGCCTACAGAATTTGGTTCTTTCTCTGAATTGAGCTGTATCGATAAAAACTTTGTGAAAAAATTCTGTCGCATCTTTAGGCAACAGAGTAATTTTTAAATATCTTGCCAAACTTTTACTAGTATACGCAATCAACCATTTAAGAATTTGAAATGGAGTCAATGTTTTGAAATATTTCTTTCCATATTTTATAAATTTGTTATTTTTATCTTCATAATTTTTACACTCAAAGCCGAACCAACCGGTACCAATGGCATTTGTTGTTAAATATTCTAAAACAATTTTTATATTAATTGCGTCTCCACTTTCAGTTAATTTTCCTAATGCTGAGATATATTTGTCGGTGCACTCGTCTAAAATTGGAAATACCATTTTTGACTTAGCGGGACTAAACGCCGAGGTTAGTTGTTGTCTTCTAAATTTCCACTCTTGCCCTTCCAAAAAAGCAAAACTAGCACTGATGGGATCGTCCTTGGCGTTGTAATAAAATCCACGACTTTGAAAGTGATGATAATCTTTAACCAAAATTTGCTTTATAATTTCGGGATCTATTACTATATAAACTGGTTTTATCGACAAGTATACTCCAAAATGTTTATGCCCAAGAGATTTGAAGTGATGATAGTAGCCTTTGATTATTTCGCCCGGATGAATTAATGATCGAGTTGGCATTCCGTAAGTCCCAAAGGGAAATTTTGGTTCTTGAAATGGTACACCTTTCCTCTTCCAATACGTAAATTTCCATTTTGCGTACAAGTAGATTCCCAGAGAAATTATAACAAAAATCTCAAAAAACATCGCTTCTTAAAATTTTCTACTGTTTGTTTGATTTTGTTTGTCTTGATTTACGTCGCTTTTGGTATTTTAATCTGTCAAAGTTTAAGTGAAGAAAACAGAACAATCAAGAAATTATATTTAAAATTGCGAAAAAAAAAATTATTCATTATATTTTTAGAATAGTTTCATGTAATCAACTACACCTTTTGATATTTAATAATTAAAATCTATAACTTATAAAAATATGCAGTTTATTCAATAAATGTTTTCTTCAAAATTTTAATAAAAAAATGTTTATCTATTGAGTAAATTTAGGTTCGATATTGGTAAATTTAAAATTTCTTACCTTAATGCAATTTTGAAAACTGCCTGTTTCATACAAAATACAAAATATATTTTGTACATGCAGAATTACTAGATGCACTTTAATATTTTTCTCAATGAATACGATAAAAAATATGTAAGTATCTGCTTTTATTACAATTATTCGTAAAAAACTGGTACCTCAATAACTTTAATTAGCAAGGCGATTTAAACTCGTTTAATTTAATAATGAAACTTGAACTATAATTAAAAGACAATAAAAAAGAATTGCATGGCCAATAATATAGTATTAGTTTCAAAAAGTTGAATTCTCTTGAATTTTAAATATTTTTTTATCTTCTTTGAGATATTTAATGAAACTGGTGTGATGCAGTTGTTAAAAAAATATCGTTGACTTGCGCCTAATTTAAAAAAAATATCATTCGAACTTTTACTTCCAATGATACGACCAATTTATTACAAAAGGGAAAAACACACTATCTTCGATTGGCCGTCATTTCTATTAGCTATAAGTTGGACTTCCACTTCCAGAGATATTGTAAATTTAGCAATTTCTATTAGTGTAACAACCGGGGGTGCGTTATTAAAATTAATTATAAAATTTTCTCTTAAAATTTTGATAATAATTTTAGAAAACACAAGAACCTTTTTACTTGGCCTAAATAAAAAGTCACCCCAGAATGTTCTCTTAATTTATTTGGTTTCCCAAAAATTTCTCGAGTTTTGAGATACTCCTGAATTTTTGGGAATATCGACGAAGGTTCCACGGTAACAAAGGACAGTCTATTTTTAGTTTTTACGCTGCCACCCGACAAAATTCTCTTTGTTAGTTGTCCTGGACCTCTTCGATACTTTTTGGTAGCTCTGGTTTGGTTTCCCAATCTTCACGAAATGACGTAAATATCGCTGGCTAATGTAGGGTGAAAGGTGCCCGGTGCAGTGATTTTGGGAAACGTAGGAATCGTTAACTTTTGAAAAACTTCCACTATATTTTATGGGGTTCTTTTAAATTCAAAATAAAAGAATTAATATTTCCCAAATACAACAATTTATTAAATTAAACTGAATTATTTACAAAAATTTACAAAAATAATTAACTCGAAATTATAATATGACAACACTTTTGCCACAGTATAAACGACAAAATAACTTTTGAAAGTAATAATTGACGAAACATTCAACCAACTACAAATTGTTTCCGTCTCTGAATATCAAATATTCAGATTTCCAAAATAAACATAAAACAGATTAACTTATCAAACCTTACTTTAACGATTAAATAATATTGGCTAAACTTATATGCAGCCAAAACTATCAACAAACGAGGAAACAATCGTCTCGCGATTATCCTTTAACATTGAGTATCAATAACCTGATGAGCGAATCTCACTCCAATCAATTATTATAATATAAGGAACCCAAATACATTTCCTTAACAACTCGTTAGAATACAAAAATTTGCGTTCTCAAATTATGATTTGTCAAACGCGCACACAAAATAAAATCATTTATCAGTAAACAATAAATTTTACCTTTAGTTGTTTCAGCAAAACCACAAAAACTTAACTTATTTATTTAAGTCGAGAAGATTAATTAAATTATTTAATTTAATTGATTACCACTAACTTATTTATTCAAACAATGGTTTGATAAATAGTTGCAAACAAAATTACTAATTGAGCTTTTGTACTGTACAAAACTCAATTATCAAAACTCAAAAACCAAATCGCACTTGGAGTCTTCGACTTCAGCTGTGTTTTTTTCGAAATTTGCTTCCAAAATGGCCAGCAAGTTTCTTAGCAACAGGTGAAGGAGGACTCTCTATTTAATTCACAAAATTAACCCGCGCACTCGAGTCTACAAATATGTACCCTTATCAAAAAGCGTCTATGATCACTCCCCTGGAGCAACGCAGTTTGATGCAGGTAACGGCCGGACTCCCTCTTATCAGTACAGTTACCCATATTTATAACTTCTGACCCACTTCTCTTTCAAAGTGAATCTTTTTATTTTTTATATTAAAATCCATGTGAGTAAAAGACGTTCTTCCGCAATTAGAGGAAGATACATTTTTTTTCTGCGCGTAGAAATAGCCGACTTAGCAATTCCCACACGCGTCTACTGGTAATTGAAAATTTATTTCCAATTTCTACATTTTTTGACTTTTTCAACTTATTTTTAGATATTTGGAATCGTTATCTCTTAAACGTTACAAATATACAATTCATTTCTTTGTAGGACCAAAATTAAGAAATGGCCTAAAATCTTGTCACTAAGACGGGAAGCGCAATCTTTATCTAAACGGAAATGGTCATCAAATTCTCTTCGTATCTCCGCCCGTCGCACACCTGCAATACGTAGGTATATTTTCTACATTACAATGTAGTAATTATACTTTGTTGCAAAGTTAAATTTGAATTTTTACTCAAAGTAATTTTGACTCGACCCTGTCGATATTTTTACTTTGAACGTAATTTTACGCTGATTCCAAAGATATAAGAATCGAAAAATTTTATAAAATGTCAGCACAATTTGAATTACTATATTTCCATAGGCGTACACAAATTATTTTCTTTTACATCTAAAATTGCATTTTAATTTTTAAATCCTTTAAAAATCATAACTAGAAAAATAAACAACCCGAAATTAACCCTTAATTTCCGGGGTGTTACATTAGCTTTACCTTGGAAGCAATACTATACAATAATAAATGGAAGGAAATAGTTTTTATCATCCATAAATAGATATACTAACTACTATTTGAAAATTCGTCCCTTTGTTCCCCTCTTATCCGACCAGAACTACTTCAGCCATTTATGGTTTTGAATTTGGGGGGTGCCTATCTATAAATCTATCTTCAAATCCGTCAATAGCTGTCAGTTTAATCTTCATTTGCGAATTAATCCCGTGTATTATTTTATACAGATAAGTAGGGAGGCTATGCCATTTCTGCTGCACTGTAAATGAATTGAGTTCATCAAAAGTTTAAAATTAAATTAGCGTCTTGGCGAATTACCTATTGTGTTTATTTCGCAACTCTTTGTATGTTTTAGTTGTGTCACTTGAAGTCCGACATTACAATGGAAAATTTCATAGTTTTCTGTAGAAACATCCGAGACAACTTTAAAAACCGATCCAGTGTTTGAAGATTGATATAAACTCTAAACACTCGAGAACAAGTGAAGCTACAATATAAACAATATAAATTAATCGCTGAATTGTAATTATTGATTATATTATGAATTACTTTCAATATATTACAAGTTATGTTATATTACAAGTAATAAATAATGCTTATGTATAAATTAAAATAAAATGTACATAATTATAATAAATTATAAAAATTTAAAAACTATTGTGTAAATTATTTTTAGTAATTTAGAATTTGGATTTGGAACACGTTGGATAATGATAAAAGTTTTAGGCTCTTTCACTTCGACGATTGTGCGCATTGAAAACATTTATCTGAAGTGATAAGACGAAAGTTGAACACCTCTTAAGTGTTGGGTGTCAGGTGATGGGTCTAAAGTGACCAGTATAGTAAATGGTTATACATAAAACTATTTGATAATCTTCTTAAGCGTAAGGTCTTAGTTGTTGGGTGTTGGGTTGTGAGCTAAAATTCATCATAAGCGAGAAAGTATTAAAACAATTTTATGTGACAGTGTTTATGCTGTATCGAATTTTAAAGATTGCTATATTTGTGGTTCTTGAAAATATTTGATATAACATAAATATTTTGAAATTTTTGATTTTTCGAATTGTTAGTGCACGTAGAGTGAGATAATATATTAATTAGGTAATAAATTTATTTCTATATAGTAGGTATGTATGTAACTATAAATAAATATATAATACCTATTAAGCTAAAAGTTCTCACTGACTCAATCACTAATCACACATTAAAAATTGGATTGCTTTACCATGATGGATTAGTTAGTATATAACCTGCAATTATTTTGGGGTGGGTTATGTGGTGCATTTAAAGATTTTCATACTCATTCACATACAAAATTTCATACAAAATACACAATTCAAATTTTTAATGTTATCATTAACTTTAAGGGCACATCATGCGTTTTAATAATTTACTTCTTTTAACTATAAATTTTGTCATACTTTAGGTAAAGTTTTTCATACTAATTTTGAAAACGTGTCAAATCTTCTGAAATATTACTGAAGCTTTTAGAAAGAGCACTATCTATTTAAAAAGCAAACATATTAATTTGTAAGATACAGAAAATTAATGTAAAAAACTCCTTTTTATACAACATTATGCAATATTGCAATTATATAACAATAATATATTTACATATTTTATTAAATACCATGACAAAATTTTGTTTCACTCTTATTTGAGCTTGGCAATAATTTTTTACTCTAACTAATTATTTTTTTTCATGTCTGAGATATTATTGCCATTTGACAAGCTCAAAGAAGAGCGAAACAAAATTGTGGCAAGGTATAACATTCTTTCATTTCTAGATTTTATTTTCCTTAACTTGATTTAGTAATTTAATAAAATATTGTAATACAAGTTAATAATCCAAAATAAATATAATATCTATATATTTGCAATTTAAATATAAATATTTGCATCTAATCTTAATTAGTTACCTAAAAAGATGAGCACATATTTTTTAATCAGTGGGAAAGAAAACGTCTATCATAACACTTAAACAATTTATTGTAAGATCTAGGTTATGAATTAATTTTGATTATGATTACATTTAGATCTAAATTTCTAATTTCCTTGCTATTTGACATTTAAAGAATGAACCATTTCTTACTCATATTTAGGGGGATAATAGAATTAAAACTTTAAAAAAAGGTAGGCATAACTTGTAGCGTAACTTACTAATGAATCATTGGTAAATATTTCATATCCAAATTCAGTAATTTATAACAGTGTGGTCTAAATAGTGCAACTTGATAGTAAACATATAATTTTAGACAGACTAAAACTGTATTAAACACTTTTGAAACTAAAATGATAAAATTGGCACAAATGTAAAGTATTCTCGATGTGCGTGGGTGGACAGGGGATACGAAAACCGATAGAAGCGTTCGGAGTGGCCGTAATGAAACGAAATGGGACTTTTTTATTTATTAATTATTATTATTTATCTATGCCTTGTGAGATTAACATACACATCAATACACCACGGACCTCTTAAACAAAGTTTAAATTTAAATTTCCCTCAAAAATCCTTAATTTTTAAAATAGTTACTATTGCTAAAAGTCCCAATTCATTTTCTTTATTGAGCTACCAGAGGGGAGCAGGAGGAATGCATATATCGAATATTGGAAGTATATTTTATACAGAAACATTTTCGTTAGACTGCAACAGCGTCAGGTGACTAGATTAAACAGAAAGTTTACCTTTTTAGTTCTAAAAGTGTTTAATACAGTTTTAGTCTGGCTAAAAAGTTATGATATGTTCTTCAAATTTAGTAGTTGAGTAGTTGCAGGTAACCTTCATATTCTAAAAATTTTAACAATCGATACCTGCTTATTGAAAGTTTGCTGACAAATATTTTGGCGTGTAAAACCTTTTTGGGATTGGCGGAAACGTTGGTAAGTGGCTCAAAAACACTTATGCTTATAGGTATATATCGACACCCCCAAGGAACAAAGCCGTAACTCGAGTTAGGTCATATTTGAGTTAAGACTACCGCTGTAATCCTTAGAAAAATATCTTTTTTTTTTTGGTAGAAAAATTTTTAATTTACGACCAATAATTCCAGAGATAATCAGTGAAACAAAGTTGTATCTCAATGTTATTACATTGGAGAAATAAATTTCAAATGGCTCTCCTGAAAAACAGGTAAAAATGAGTTACGGCTTTGTTCCTTGGGGGTGTCGATATATCTAGTTTGAAAATTATAACGACCTAATTACTAATGGTTTAGATTACACTGTTTCTAGGCAAAATAACAAAATTCAATACAAAAAGAAATTATAGCAATAAATTAAGGAAAATCTAATTTTTAATTTCTTAAAAATACTATAATAAACTTGGTGATTATTAATTAATTATTCTAGGGTGGAAATGGAAATAATTACTGCAATATTAGCCCTAACGGTAATTTTAATAATATACTTAATAATAAGCATTAACGAAGCATTCAAATATTGGGAAAAGAGAAATGTTCCTTTCCATAAACCAACAATACCATTTGGAACACCTGGTAACTCCGTCTTCACAATGACAGACATCGGGAAACAAAATAAGGAACATTACGATAAAGCAAAATCAAATGGATACAAACATGTTGGATTGTTCATTTTTTGGAAACCCATTTACATGCCTATAGATCCCGAAATTATTAAAAATATTATGAGTAAAGATTTTGCCCATTTTGCCGAACGTGGAATGTTTGTTAACGAACGGGACGATCCGTTAAGTGCACACTTATTTGCGTTAAAAGAAAAACAATGGCGCAAACTGCGTGTAAAACTAACACCAACTTTTACATCGGGAAAAATGAAGATGATGTTCCAAATTTTCTTGGAATGTTCCAACCAATTACAAAATCAAATGGATAAATTGATTTCTTCAGATCAAGTTATTGAAATAAAAGAAGTTCTAAGTGGATTTACTGCGAATATCATTGTCAGCTGTGCATTTGGAATAGACTGCAACGTATTTGAAAACAAAAATGCTGAGTTTAGAAAGTATGGGAAAGAATTTGTAGATTCAACAAAAACGCAATTTATAAAAAGTAGTTTAGGTATTGCATTTCCAAATTTAGCGCAACTACTGAAATTGAAACTTCTTGATCCAAAAATGACTGATTTTTTCTCTTCTATAATTAACGATACTATTGAGTACCGCAAGAAGAATAAAGTGACGCGTAACGATTTTCTTCAATTGTTGATTGACATACAAAATAATCCAAGTGATGAAGACCAATTGACAAACACAAAAATAGCGGCTCAAGCGCTTATATTCTTTGTGGGTGGCTTTGAAACGACAGCATCCACGATGGCGTTTTGTCTTTATGAACTGTGTATGAATGAGGATATTCTAGAAAAGGTGAGAAGAGAAGTTCTGGATGTGTTAGAGAAACATGAAAATAAGTTATCTTATGATTCTATGGTAGAAATGGAATATTTAGACCAAGTCGTTCGGGGTAAGTTATTTTATCGTAATTAACAGTAATTTTTAATTTCTGATTTTTACCAGAAACCTTACGTAAGCATCCTCCAGTTCCACTATTAAACAGAATATGTGTAAAAGACTACAAAATACCGGAAACAAATGATACAATTGAGAAGGATACAACTGTCATAATTCCAATTTTGGGTTTACATAACGACCCCGAGTACTTTAAAAATCCAGAAAAATTCGATCCCGAGAGATTCAATAAAGAAAATAAAAGTAAAATCGTACCGTTCACATACTTACCGTTTGGTGATGGACCAAGGAATTGTATAGGTAAAAAAATTATTATTATCAGGTGAGGTGTGGTTGGATGATATATGGGCGAAAAGTGTGAGGTAATATTTTAACATAGTACAGAAATGGATGGGTTAGATTTTCTATCTTTTTTTAATTCTTTAAAAAATAAATAAGTTCAATGAAATACCATTTGAAAATCTTGTTAGTCCATTCATGCGCGTTACTTGGCATAATGAATTCGGCAATTCTCAACGCATTCTAGGTATATTATATTAAAAATTGTATTCAAAAGAATAAAATTGGCCATACCATCCAATTGATAAAATAAAAAGTCCGATATTTAATAATTATTATATTGTCGTGTTGCACGGCTCAGTTACAGCCCTAATTATAGTCAGCGGTGAAACCTCGCTTAATGTGGTCCACTTCAACAAAAGAGGTCCGGCTAGCTTTACGTCAGGTTTACATATTTGAGGCCACAATATCTGCAGGTTGTAGGTATCGTCGAGATTAAGCAAATTAATAAGCACAATAAATCATAAAACAATTTATTCAAATGACCCAAAAGTAAATACGAAGCAATTTTGGACGCCCCTGACACAATCGTCAAGCGATACTCAAACAGGTGTGTAGATGTGTAGAAACATCCAATAAACCGTATCATTTACGTACAACACTTCAGCTATACTTTTATTGGATGTTCCATAAATGTGAAGTTGTGTAATATTAATAAAGAAAATTTTACAACAAAGGTGTTTTTATAAAATAATGTTCAATCTCTTACTCATACAAATTTCGTAGTAGACACTTGTTACGAAACACCCAGTACATCAGACCGTACGTCACCGCTTAACATTTACTTCTTAATCGGTGTCCAGTTGGTAAACGGTAGCGAAACAACATCTGCGTCGATCCAGAAAATTCTTCGTTTATCCAAACAAACAGTGTAGTGAACGTGTAGAAATCGTCCAGTTCAGTGTTCAAACCTCGAATGTTGGTTTAAACAAATCTTTCCAACTTCTTAATTAAATCGGAACCATAAACATCTGGTCGGAAAATCGTAACCTCCAAATTCCACATGTGATTCTTTTAAACCACCAAAATTAGCGAACATCTACTTGTTCGGTACGTACAATGAAATTTGATTTGTGTAATTGCACAAATCATCAAAATTAAACTTCTAAATGTAATTTCAGATACGAAATTATCCAAAAAGCAAAATGGCATCAATAAAGTCGAATATTGCTTGCGCCCACAAAATGCACGTAAATGTTGATTTATGAAAATAATACGTTTCAAAAATAACTCACGCTTATCTCCTATCACTGGAATAATGGTTTTTGAGACTACAAAAACTCTCAAAATTGGTCTTCATGGGTAAAATTGCGAGGTAATATTCACAAACCCATGAAATGCATCTTCTTCATCAACCGGTCGGCGCAAGACAAAAGCCTCGCCGCAAAATTGGCTTCACAGTTCAAATTACCATCATAATAACAATAAAATTTCAAACAAATTTTGTAAGTATGCTCCACTTTTTGCCGCCATAGATTTAAATTATCACTTTTCACATTTTAGATAACACTACAAATTCTCAAGAAATATCAGTCTTTAAGAAAAATCAAGTTTGTATTGTTTTGTGTGTTGGAAGTAACAATACAATCGCTTCCGTCATCTCAAATTTGCTTCAAAATCAAATGTCTAAAATCGACAAAACTTTAATTTAACCAAAATTTTCTATTTGCTTATTTGATTGACTTTTTCACACTTTAATATGTATTGGAACAAAATGACAAACTTCCAGTAATCACTGATAGCTTGTATTATTGTTTGTAAAAAATTTTACCCTGATTAACCCTCCAAAAGAAAGAATAGGTTAGGAATTTATGAAAATTGTACCGGTAGATATTGGTTAAACAGGTGGCGTTTGAAAATTAATTTATAAAAATTCGTTACAAGTTTTTCTATTAAAATAAAAATTAATTAGTGGATAAGTTGAAACATTGGATGAGGAAGAGTTTTATAATCGTGCTGAGTAATGAATTTGCAATTGTTTAGGACTAAAATAGAAATTTTATAAAGAATTGGTCACTGTAAAAATGAATGGAAAATTTATTAAGTGATGATGGAATGGAATTTTTTAAATTATAATAATTTGCTACCGTTTGAGTATAAAGTAGCAATTAATTAATTAAATTTATGAAGTATATGGTGAAAAAAATTAAGTAATTGAAAGAAAAACCTTAGCAGTGAATAATTGAAGTATGAAGGTCAATTAAACATTTAGATGATGAATACAAAGTTGCTAAGGTAATAATAGCAAGTAGTAAATCGGTTGATGCGAAGAAACAAAAATTGTGGAAGGTCCACAGAGAAAAATGGAATATTATGGAAATAATTATTTTGGATAACGTTTTGGAAATGAAATTTTACAGATTTTTTAAAAAAGTTTTGTTGGCTCATCTAAGAGTGAAAAGTTATCAATCATGAAGAATCTTGGGTGCAAATTGAATTAATACATTTTAAATCAATAGGTGATAATTCAGCTTTGTAGATATCTTAAATTAATTTTGTAACTGTAAATTTTATGATTCTAATTATTATTAATAACTTAATTCTAATTAAATAATATTTTTGAAAATTTTTACAGAAATTTTAGTTGAGAATTGTTCCTCATTGATACGACGTCGATGTGTTGAGTGGCAAGAAGGATTATGTTGTATTATTTTGAGATAACAAAGTTTTCGTTCAGATAGTTTTTTGAAATTGTAATTTTTGTAAAGTTAATGTATTGACATCTTTAGTTTCTGCATTACATGCTTGTATAAAGAAACGATTTTGTATAAAAATACGAAGATCTGCATCAGCTAATTCACTTTCCGCTTAGGCTACCATGTGAATATTGTATGAGATGTAAAAATATGTGTACGAGTGTACAGCTCATCCATGAACTGCACAACATTTTGTTATAATGTTTATAAATTTACCATAATATTATTCTTTAATTATTTAATAATTAAGGTTTACTAAACAGCCTTATTGTTGATGGAATGCTTTAACTAATCTTTATATTATATTATAAGCGAGTGTTTTACAGACGTATCCGTTTCTCGCATCCCACTCTCCAAGGCTGTCTGTCGGTCTAATCATTGTCTTGAATAGTACTTTTCATCACTAGGCTGTAAAACGCCGTTTCCCGTCCGCGGGAGCGATAGTAGGAGCCGAGGCTTCGACCGCTCCCGAGGATGTAGCGGCGTTTTACCAGCCGAGTTGAGGAAATGCACTTTTCATCAGTTTCTCGTCCGGAGGGATGAAAACTCTTTATCCTTCATTGCCTCTTCAACCTCATGTGTCCATGTTTTAGCCGGCCTTCCACGTTTCCTTCTAAATTGCGGCATCCATTCCCATATCCTTTTCGGCCACTTGTCGTTGTTCATTCTTTGAACGTGTCCGAACCACCTCAGTATCTTAGACTCCACTGTATCCATTACTCAGCCATCTGCTTTCATCCTTTGTCGGATATCGTCATTTCTAACATGGTCCATTATGGAAACATCACAACTTCAGAAATCCATTTCCAAGGCTCTCAGCTGGCTTCTATTGACTCATATGTTGTTATACTTCAGATGTATAAGTATAAGATGAACGGATCTCACCCGAGTAGTGTAATTTTTCATAAGTTTTGTCTTAAATGTGTAAATATATCCCACCCTTGTCCCTGACATTTGTTCTCATATTTTTTTAGCAATTTCCACGCTTGATTAGCTTTGGTATTTCCATCACAGCTGTTTATTTTTGTACATCTTTCTTGCCAACATCTATTTTCCGCTTCTGTTATGGCTGCTTTAACCGCGCGCCTGAGTTTTTTGTACTTTTCTCTATCTGCAATACTGTTAGTTGTTAACCATATTATGTAGGCTCTCTTCCTTTGCATCACTAGATTTTCGATATTCCTATTTCACCATGGTACTTCTGTTTCCTTTACTTAGCTTATGGTCAGCTCCCCCAGGGCTTCCTTTACAGCTTCGTTTTACATTATTTTATTTGGCAATATGTTTCTTCGGCTGTACGAATTTGAACATCTTTTAGTTTACCGGCTAATCTAAGTTGGTAAAGAAACTATGTTGAATCTTGTTCTAAGGCCAGCAAATTATATTTAATATTGTTTATTTCGTCAGATGTTATATCCTCAATCTGTGGCTTGTCATAGTGAACTAATCTTTACATTTTGTTATTATTATTGTTATTACTCAACTCTAAGAGTTGAGGACGCGGTCCCATAAACTCTATTAACTTGATGAGCTATGTAATGGCTCTACAATTATTTAATGTGGAATAATCACATCAAACCACCTGTTTATTTGTTAATTTGTTACTGATCTGTATCTGAATCTATTCCTAATTTATGAACCATTAACTTACATGCTTTATTTTGTAGCTTACCGTTTCGGATTAATGCAGACCAAGGTTGGCTTAATTACAATTTTAAAAAATTATAAATTTTCGTTGAACTCAAAAACCGAAGTGCCATTAAAGTATGATCCCGATAATTTTGTGTTATGCCTCTATGGAGGTATATGGTTGGACGTGGAAAAATTGGAAACCTAAAATTTATTAATTTTGATAATTAATTTCTTCCGGAGACTGGTACGAACGACCATACATTTTTAATATTACACTGTATTCTTTATTTTACAAAACTTGCAAATAAAATAAATAACCAAAAAGAAGAAAGCTTATTTATTTTGAAAATAAATTGCATCTATCTGAGATACGATCAATTATACTGTAATATTTGTTAGAAATATTACCAAAAAAATAAGAAAGCTTCATTGCACGTATATGAACAAACACTTTCTATACTTGGATATCTACAAAATAATTACCAAGTTTATCATGCAATTCTATAATAGTATCTAATTGCTAGCCAGTATTTATATAATTAGTTTTTGTTTCCTAAGGTTGATAATTGATATGCAGCATGTCGATTTAATCTGTTTTTATTACAAGTTACTAATTACTTTTAATAAATGATTTTACATAATAATTTAGTTCATAATTTACGACGTAGAATATTATTTATTCAGTTTCTAAATTTAACTTATAACATAAGTACATATAAGAACATTTAATTTAGGCAGAGCATTTGGTCAAGGATGTAACAGACATTAGAAGGTTGTACGTGGTAAAACCTAACTACCAAATTGAATTTGGCTCTGATGTAATTGTGTTTCAAATTTTATAGGAGATAGATGTGTGTAAAAGTTGTTACTAAGTGATTGTTTAAATAAAATCCTAACTAAAAAAATATTTAGTGTATTTACACAGTTATCGCCGAAATTATCTCGAGTAAGATTAAAGTCTGTGAAAATTGTTACAAAGTTGTAAACTCAGTTTATTTGCGAAAATAAAATAAAAATGAGTGTTTTAGATTGTTCTGTTTGTTATAACGTTCTAGGTGTTGTAATAGCATTGATAATTGGAATCATAACATACACGCAATGGATGTACGGTTATTGGAAACGAAAAAACTTACCCTTCCTAAAACCAACGTTTCCGTTTGGCACAATGGAAAACCCTTTTCGACGAACCAAATCATTAGGACTCTGGCTTCAACAAAATTATAATGAATTAAAAGAAGGTGGTAACAAACATGGCGGTCTTTTCAATTTTGCATCACCGTTTTATATGGCCGTCGATCCTGAGTACATAAAAAACATCATGCAGAAGGATTTCCAATATTTTGTCGATCGTGGAGTTTATTACAACGAAAAGGACGATCCTTTAAGTGCCCATTTGTTTGCAATCGGTGGTCAAAAATGGAGAAATCTTCGAACTAAATTGACACCGACCTTCACTTCTGGTAAAATGAAAATGATGTTTGAAACTTTGGTCGTTTGTAGCGTTCCAATGAAAGAAATCATGTCTAAATACACTGCGAGTAAAAAGCAAATTGATATTAAAGAGTTTGTTGCGCGGTACACCACAGATGTAATTGGATCATGTGCATTTGGATTAGATTGCAACAGCTTTAAGAGTGAAGATGCCCAATTTAGAAAATGCGGAAAACGAATCTTCCAGAGAACCCTGTTCGAACAAATTCGAACATTGATATTTTTTTCGCGACCTTACCTGGGTCACTTCTTCAAAGTTCCGGCACTACCCAAAACTTCAACAGATTTCTTCTTTCAGATTGTTAAAGATACTCTTAACTATCGAGAAAAAAATAACGTCCGACGTAACGATATGCTGCAGTTACTAATAGACATGAAGAAAGAGGATGTCAACGCAACTGAAAAACACGATGGAACATCTTTAACGGTTGAAGAAATTGCTGCACAAGCACTGGTATTTTTTGCGGCAGGATTCGAAACCTCTTCAACTACGATGACTTTCTGTTTGTTCGAGTTAGCTAAAGATTTTGTAATTCAACAAAAAGTGAGAGATGAAATTAATCAAGTTCTACCAAAACATAACAACAAAATTACGTACGAATCGATGTCCGATTTGAAATATATGAGTCAAGTGATTGACGGTAAATTTTAACTTTTAGTAAGTAATGGCGTAATAATAATAATTTTTTTTTTTAGAAACTTTGCGGAAATATCCTCCGGTGCCGCAAATAACACGAAAATGTGTTAAAGATTATCCAATTCCTGATACTGATGTCGTTATCAATAAAGGAATGTTAGTTTTTTTGCCAGTGTATGGACTGCAACATGATCCCGAATATTATCCTAACCCAGAAAAATTTGACCCTGAACGGTTTTCGGAGGAGAATAAGAATGAACGACAACCGTTTACTTATCTTCCATTTGGAGAAGGTCCTCGACTGTGCATAGGTAAATACTTTTTTCGCACTAAAATTTTGTTTCTATTGTGTGTGTTTTAGGGATGAGATTTGGATTAATGCAAGCAAAAGTTGGATTAACTGTATTATTGAAAAATTTCGAATTTTCTTTAAATTTAAATACTGAGCTTCCTTTGCAAATTGATCCATATCAGACGATCCTGTCTTCAAAAGGAACGGTATGGTTAAATTCCAAAGAGTTGAATTAACAAACTGTGATATTTACAATTAAGTTTTTTGGTAAATGTTATTATGGTAAAATATTGTAGAATATGATTTTAAAAACGGAAATGTTTTTTACAAAAGGGTTAAAAAAATTTCTTTGAAGTGTTTTCTAAATAAAATTTCTTGTATGTTATTTCTTTACTTACAGTTAAAATCTAATATTTTAACGTTTAGTTAACGTTTTTGTTTTTATAGTATTGTAGATATTTTTTGTCTGTTATTCTTAAGCATTATTTGATTAATTTTTACATAAGAAAATTTTAATGAATCTTAAGCCCCCGAATTTTGATTACTTTCCACGTTCCGCGTTCAGACTAAAAAATTGGTGAATAAATTGCGCTAACCACATTTTGAATTTTTATGGGGAAAGTTTCATATAATATATTGCAATAGATAAACTCGAACTACTCACTCGTACTTTCACAATGTGACACGCACCGAGCACAATATTATGAATTTGTGCTTGGTGTAACATCCTTCCTTCTCAATCCTTTTACCCTAAAGAGGGTGTGGTGAGCCTTTTAACAAAGGCTTCTCATGGCAGATTACACCCCCGTGGTTTGCCATTGCCTGCCGAGGGGAGAGACGGCCAGAATAAAGTTCTTACTTTACTGGGATTCCATCCGAGTATTTAGCGTTCATAGTCAATTCTCGTGACCGCTGAGCTCCGACCGCCTCTTGGTGTAACATACAAAATAGATAATGATGCTCTTTATCTCCTTCATCCTGACGATATGATTTGTTTACTTTGTGTAATTCAAATGAATTACTGATCTAAAATAGCATTGTAACCTAACATTAGAGATACAAATAAAATAATGATATGAGATATAATAAAAGAATTCTGTTGTTCTTTCACACAAAGTAGCGAAGGTGTTGAAACAAAAAAAGCGAGGTACAGTACTGTAACGAATTTTAGTTCTGTTGCATAAACTTCTCCACAAATAATTACTCAAATATTCTGAGTACGGCCCAGACTTAATTTTCTAGCGATATTTTAATATCTGCTACAAGTTACTGACCTTGGATTTTACATTTGGTTAGGGCTGTCATGTGATACGCGCTTGGAGGTAGAAGGGACACGAGGTAACTGGGATTGAGTGAATTGCTCTCCAAGAGACCGGTCGACAGAATATTTCAGTGCGTAAAAACATCATTTTTGGCGGAAATATTTGGATGACGCCAGTGAATTTTATATCATTGTGATCAGTAATTTTTGGCCGTCCTGTATATGTATTTGGGACACCACCGGTACAATACAGAAGCTAGTACAAATTTCACATGTGTGGCATACGCTAATGCTCTCGCGCAATTCTGTCGACGCAGTCACTCTCTGGTTCGTAACATCGAGCACACTCGTTCTAGCTCGATTTTTTGTTTTCAAACAAAGCTCCGAATTTTAACCTTTAAGGTTATGATCATATTTTCAACAACGTTTGACATTTTTCGAGGAGGTCCAACAAGTTGCAACATCAAATCCATCTGCATCTGCACTCTCTTTCAATCTGCATCAGCTACCAGCATCACGAGGGTTTATAGCAGTGTTTTGTGCATCGTGTCTGTCAGTTGTTTCTGTATAAACCCGTGCAAGGGCCAGCTTAGCATCAATTTAAGAACACGTCGGCTACGGATGAACATCAGTCATTGCTTGAGATCTTGGGTAAGAATTTTGTATCATACCGTAGATTCTGACGTGTATTGTGTGTCATACCATATTTATAACTGTGTCCTTGCCAATTGTATTAAACATCTTTTGATAGTAATAGAGTCAGTGCGCTGGGTTTTATTGCGACCAGCATTGTACGTTGCGATTGTTTGCACGAGCGCCAAGCACGTCTCAAATTTCACATTTTGTTTCATTATACACTTGTTATTAGCTCAGTGTTTTTTTATTCCTAGCTACAATTTTTTCACAGAACCCCATCGACTCAGCCTCCGGCATTAAATCGCGAGTTAGTCTATATTTACCATCGTGGCCGACAAAAACCGAAGAGTATCTTTGGATTGTCGCAGGTCGAGGTCTCTGTTCAGGATCGACCCTCCCATTAGGGGTTGATGTTCAGAGGGCCGATTTGCTACAGTACCCATTAGAACACCGCCTACCGTCTTCGTATATTTATCCGAAAATTTTCATTATAAATGAAATTTCATATATAGATAGAGAAGTGATTGTTTAAATAAAATCCTACGTAAAATATTTGATGTGTTTACAAGGTTATCGCAGAAGTTACCGCAGGAGTTATCGCAAGAGTTATCTCTAATAAGATTAAAGTCAGTGAAAAATGTTACGATGGTGCAAACTCAGTTTATTTGCGAAAATAAAATAAAAATGAGTGTATTAGATTGTTCTGTTTGTTATAACATCCTAGGTTTTGTAATAGCATTGATAATTGGAATCATAACATACACACAATGGATGTACGGTTATTGGAAACGAAAAAACTTACCCTTCCTAAAACCAACGTTTCCGTTTGGCACAATGGAAAACCTTTATCGACGAACCAAATCATTAGGACTCTGGCTTCAACAAAATTATAATGTATTAAGAGAAGGTGGTCACAAACATGGCGGTCTTTTCAATTTTGCATCACCAGTTTATATGGCCGTCGATCCTGAGTATATAAAAAACATCATGCAGAAGGATTTCCAATATTTTGTCGATCGTGGAACTTATTACAACGAAAGGGACGATCCTTTAAGTGCCCATTTGTTTGCAATCGGTGGTCAAAAATGGAGAAATCTTCGAACTAAATTGACACCGACTTTCACATCTGGTAAAATGAAAATGATGTTTGAAACTTTGGTCGTTTGTAGCGTTCCGATGAAGGAAATACTGTCTAAATACACTGCCAATAAAAAGCAAATTGATATTAAAGATTTTGTTGCGCGGTACACCACAGATGTAATTGGATCATGTGCTTTTGGATTAGATTGCAACAGCTTTAAGAGTGAAGATGCCCAATTTAGAAAATGCGGAAAACGAATCTTCCAGAGAACCCTGTTCGAACAAATTCAAACATTGATATTTTTTTCGCGACCTTATCTGGGTCACTTCTTCAAAGTTCCGGCACTACCCAAAACTTCAACAGATTTCTTCTTTCAGATTGTTAAAGATACTCTTAACTACCGAGAGATAAATAACGTCCGACGTAACGATATGCTGCAGTTACTAATAGACATGAAGAAAGAGGATCTCAACACAACGGAAAAACACGATGGAACATCTTTAGCGGTTGAAGAAATTGCTGCACAAGCACTCGTATTTTTTGCGGCAGGATTCGAAACCTCTTCAACTACGATAACTTTCTGTTTGTTCGAGTTAGCCAAAGATTTTGTAATTCAACAAAAAGTGAGAGATGAAATTAATCAAGTTCTACCAAAACATAACAACAAAATTACATACGAATCGATGTCCGATTTAAAATATATGAATCAAGTGATTGACGGTAAATTTTAACTTTTAGTAAGTAATGACGTAACAATAATAATTTTATTTTTTTTAGAAACTTTGCGGAAATATCCTCCGGTGCCGCAAATAACACGAAAATGTGTTAAAGATTATCCAATTCCTGATACTGATGTTGTTATCGATAAAGGAATGTTAGTTTTTTTGTCAGTGTATGGACTGCACCACGATCCCGAATATTATCCTGACCCAGAAAAATTTGACCCTGAACGGTTTTCCGAGGAGAATAAGAATGAACGGCATCCGTTTACGTATCTTCCATTTGGAGAAGGTCCTCGTTTGTGCATAGGTAAATACATTTCACACACCAAAATTTTGTTTCTAATATGTGTGTTTTAGGGATGAGATTTGGATTAATGCAAGCAAAAGTTGGATTAACTGTATTATTGAAAAATTTCGAATTTTCTCTAAATTTAAATACTGAGCTTCCTTTGCAAATTAATCCATATCAGATGATCCTGTCTCCAAAAGGAACGGTATGGTTAAATTCCAAAGAGTTGAATTAACAAACTGTGATAAGTATTATTTACAATTAAGTTTTTTGGTCAATGTTATTAATTATTAAAGTAAAATATTATAGAATATGATCTTAAAAACAGAAATGTTTGTTACAAAAAGGTTAAAAATGTTTTTTATAAAGTGTTTTCTAAATAAAATTTCTGGTATGTTGTTTCTTTAATTACAGTTAAAATCTAATATTTAGTGTTTAGTTAACGTTTTTGTTAAATTTATAGTATTGTAGATATTTTTTGTCTCTTATTCTTATGCATTATTTGATAAATTTTTAAATAAGAAAATTTAAAAAAACTTAAGCCCCCGTATTTTGCTTACTTTCCACGTCCCGCGTTCAGACTCAAAAATTCGTAAAAATATTGCGGTAACCACATTTTGAATTTTTATGGGAAAAGTTTCATATTATATTATTGCAATGAATAAACTCGAACTACTTACTCGTACTTTCACGATGTGACGCGCACCGATCATAAAGGTGCCCACAAACCAGCGTTCAAAAGCGTCACTCAGGTATGTCATACATTATTGACGTACATGTATGACAATAGTGATTGCCCACAGACGTACACACTATCTTGCCAAACAAGTTAGTTTGACGAGCAGTGACGACGACTATATTCTCTTAGCAGCGGCGTACGCTGCTTTGATTAAAAATAAAAAAAAATAAATTAGTTCGACAGCGACAAACTCGAACCAAATGGGTGAAGGAATGGCTTTTAAAATATTCAGAATATACCCATATTAATCTTCTAGCAGAATTACGAGTAGAACATGATGATTGGCAAAATTGCCTAAGAATGGATTATATCAATCATTTTCTAATAAAATACACCACGCGAGACACTGTATAATGAATGCGAACGACCGTGATATTTCACCACACACCGACACTTATGTATGTACGAGTCGAGTTGCGCGTTATTGTTTTCCGGTCTAACCAGAAAACAAAATCGACGCACTTACGTGCGACTTTTTGACAACACACTAGCATACATGGGTGCGCAAACACCTATAACATACCTGAGTGACGCTTTTGAACGCTGGTTTGTGGGCACCTTTACATTATGAATGTGTGCTTGAAAATTGTGTAACATACAAAGTAGATAATGATGCATCATCCTGACGTTAGATTTGTTTACTTTGTGTAATTTGAACACTGAACCATTTGAACCATTTGAACACCGCTTACTGTTTTCGTATATTTATCCGATAATTTTCATTATAAAATCTATGCCGAATTTGAATCTTCAATAATAGAGCATAGCCACACGTCTTCTAATTGCCATTTCTATGCCGGCTCTTATGTACAGTGGCTCCAGAAATTATAAATACACCTTATAAAGTGCAAATAATAATACGAAAAAATCTATTAATTATAGTTCAATATTTCTGAATTTAAAAATATTATACTAAATGATAACTAACAGTTGATATGATAAAAAAAAACTATCGAAAAATGAAATTTATTAACTTAAAATTACAGAAAAACAATTTATTTACAAAAATTACATTTAAACAATAATTATTAATACACTTCCATAAATGAAGTTAAAATTATTAATTTGAAAACTATTAATACTTTGTGGGATATCCTTCGGCTTCGATTACTTCCTGCAAGTGTCTTGGCATTGATTCAACTAAATTTTGGGTAGCAATTTTTGATATTTTCTCCTATTCTTGCAATAATACAGTTTTTAATGTGGATTTACTTGAAATATGATGCTGTCGGATTTGCGTTTCCAATTCTTGCCTCAAATTTTCGATTGGATTAAGGTCCGGTGATTGGGTTGGCGTGTGGAGTTGTTTTGGAACGTGATACAAAAGCCATTCCATCACAAAGATACGATGTATGTTTGGGATCGTTGCCTGCTGCAACAAATATCCGTCTTTCAACCCTAATTTTTCAACACTGGGTTGTAAGTTTGATTGCAAGATATTCATATAATCAAACTTAGACATGATAGTCTCGATAAATTGCAATTTCCCTACCCCATCTGCAGACATACAGCCACATACAGCCCCAACCATAACATTTCCGCTGCCATGCTTTAAGGTTCCACGTAAATTATCTTTCCTTATTTCTGTATTAGGTTTCCTTTACACTATTTGCTTCCCATCCGAACCAAATATATATTAAATTTGCTTTCGTCACTGAAAATTACTTTTTTTGCAAAAATTCAAGTCAATTTAATATATTTTTTAGCAAATTGTAGTCTTTAATACGATTAACTTGATTTATAATGGGTTTCTTACGAGCAACTCGGCCGTTATACCCTTCTTTACGTAAGACTTTTCGTACATTTTCAGTGGATAAAGTTTTACCAATACCTGTTGAAACCTCGGCCGTTAATTTAGGTACACTTGTTTTTGGATTAACTCTTATTTGTCTAATAATATATTGGTGGTCCGTTGGTGTGAGAATCCATTTTCTCCCTTATCCGGTTTTATTTTGAAGATTGCCTTCGTTTTTAAATTTATTAATGACATATTGCACTGCACCAAGTGATCTGTCAACAATTTTAGCAGTTTCCCGAAAAGATTTTCCTTCACATCCTAATTTTAAAATTAATTGTCGTTCACTAATTGTTGTTTCACTTTTTTTGTTACCCATTTTTCCAAATATTAATCAGGATGATGATTCAACTGAATGACTTCTTATAAATGTGTTCTATTAATAAAGAGCTACCTGTTGCATTAGAAAATTTTTAAAATGCAGCGTATGCTGTTTCGTTCTATTCATTCAAAGTGTAGTGTATTTATAATTGTTTGAGTCCATTTTTGTTAAATGTTTTGTTTTTCGAATTGTACACTTACGCATAAAGATTTTTATGTTCTTTTTTTTTATAGAATCAATCCTAAATTATAATTTTATACAATAAAGAAAGAAAAATTATAATTGAATAAAAATTACTAATAAGACATTTAATCAAATTATTGAAATCTTATAAGGTGTATTCATAATTTCTGTAATTGTGCTTCGAATTTTGTACGAGATAGGTGTTATGATAAAATTGTTACAAAATGATTGTTTAAATAAAATCCTACGTAAAATATTTGATGTGTTTATAAGGTTATCGCAGGAGTTATCGCAGGAGTTATCTCTAATAAGATTAAAGTCTGTGAAAATAGTTACAAAATTGTAAACTCATCAGTTTATTTGCGAAAATAAAATAAAAATGAGTGTTTTGGATTGTTCTGTTTGTTATAACGTCCTAGGTGTTGTAATAGCCTTGATAATTGGAATCATAACATACACGCAATGGATGTACGGTTATTGGAAACGAAAAAACTTACCCTTCCTAAAACCAACGTTTCCGTTTGGCACAATGGAAAACCCTTTTCGAAGAACCAAATCGTTAGGACTCTGGCTTCAACAAAATTATAATGAATTAAAAGAAGGTGGTAACAAACATGGCGGTCTTTTCAATTTTGCATCACCGGTTTATATGGCCGTCGATCCTGAGTACATAAAAAACATCATGCAGAAGGATTTCCAATATTTTGTCGATCGTGGAGTTTATTACAACGAAAAGGACGATCCTTTAAGTGCCCATTTGTTTGCAATCGGTGGTCAAAAATGGAGAAATCTTCGAACTAAATTGACACCGACTTTCACATCTGGAAAAATGAAAATGATGTTTGATACTTTGGTCGAATGTAGCGTTCCAATGAAAGAAATCATGTCTAAATACACTGCTAATAAAAAACAAATTGATATTAAAGAGTTTGTTGCACGCTACACCACAGATATAATCGGATCATGTGCTTTTGGATTAGATTGCAACAGCTTTAAGAGTGAAGATGCCCAATTTAGAAAATGCGGAAAACGTCTCTTCCAGAGAACCATTTTCGAACAAATTCGAACATTGATATGTATTTCGCGACCTTACCTGGGTCACTTCTTCAAAATTCCGGCACTACCCAAAACTTCAACAGATTTCTTCTTTCAGATTGTTAAAGATACTCTTAACTATCGAGAGAAAAATAATGTCCGACGTAACGATATGCTGCAGTTACTAATGGACATGAAGCAAAAGGATGCCAACGCAACAGAAAAACACGATGGGATATCTTTAACGGTTGAAGAAATTGCTGCACAAGCACTCATCTTTTTCGCGGCAGGATTCGAAACCTCTTCGACTACGATGACTTTCTGTATGTTTGAATTAGCCAAAGATATTGAAATTCAACAAAAACTGAGAGATGAAATCAACCAAGTTCTAGCAAAACATAACAACAAAATTACGTATGAATCGATGTCCGATTTGAAATATATGAGTCAAGTGATTGACGGTAAATTTTAACTTTTAGCAATGACTTAATAATAATTTAGTTTTTTAGAAACTTTGCGGAAATATCCTCCGGTACCGCAAATAACACGAAAATGTGTTAAAGATTATCCAATTCCTGATACTGATGTCGTTATCGACAAAGGAATGTTAGTTTTTCTGCCAGTGTATGGACTGCAACACGATCCCGAATATTATCCTAACCCAGAAAAATTCGACCCTGAACGATTTTCCGAAGAGAATAAGAATGAACGGCATCCGTTTACGTATCTTCCATTTGGAGAAGGTCCTCGATTGTGCATAGGTAATTACTTTTCACACACCAAAATTTTGTTTCTAATTGTGTGTGTTTTAGGGATGAGATTTGGATTAATGCAAACAAAAGTTGGATTAACTGTATTACTGAAAAATTTCGAGTTTTCTTTAAATATAAATACGGAGCTTCCTTTGCAAATTGATCCATATCAGATTATCCTGGGTTCCAAAGGAACCATATGGTTAAATTCTAAAGCGTTGAATAATTAACAAACTGTGATATTTACAATATTACAATTAATTTTTTTGCTAAATGTTATTCTTGTAAAGCTTTGTAGAAATTTTTAGTCTCTTACTCTTTTGTATTATTTGATAAATTTTTACATAAGAAAATTTTAATAAAATTTAAGGACCCAGTATCTTGGTTACTTTCCACATTCCGCGTTCAGGCTCGAAAATTGGTAGGAAAAGGGGACGTTCTAAAATTGCCATAACCAGATTTTGAATTTTTATGGGGAATAAACTTGATCTATTTACTCGTACTTTCACAATGTGACGCGCACTGATCATAACATTATGAATTTGTGCTTAAAAATAGTGTAAATATATTGTAGTATTTTGAAAAAGTTTGTAAAAGGAGAAGGAGAAAATTTTAATTTTTATAAGAGTAATTAAATAAGGTATAATCAGGTATTAGCATAATAATTAAATGATGCGTGTGAGCACACAAAACAATGTTCTTTTTGAACAGTCAAACATAGGAAAAGCAGAGAATAAAATTTTGAATTTGGTGGTTTATTTTGTAAAGAAATGTTCAAAATTATTTTGTGTGGTAGTTGGGCGCAATAATGTAAATCGCCGGGTCCAATAGGACCTTTTCAATAGAAAAATGGATGTCACGTGTGAGGCGAGAGAAATAGGAAGAAAGGGGAGAGACTCTCTTGCTGGAGTACACTCGAGAGAAATGCACGCTTTTTGGTTAAGGGCCGGTTTTACAATTGGAGGTTTAGCATCGGCTCAACTAAGCCGATGCTCAGCTGAACCGCACCTATGCTTTACCTATGTAAAGCTTCAAGTTGAGCTCGGCTCAAGTACTAAGCGCACATTGTAAAACCCATAATTTGTAAAATTTGAAGCTCAAGTCTGGTTCAAAGTTGAGCTGAGCTTAAGCTTCTATTGTAAAACCGACCCTAAGTGAACAATGCATAGTTTTTTATGCGAAAAAAGATTGTTCTGCAGCTTAAAGAAGCAAAGCAGATGTTAACAAGTGTCCTTAAGTGTAATTTTGGAACGTATTTAGGAAGTCGAAGACGTAATTGCGACTAATCCTAGAAAATCCTAACATGGACGCTGGCTTGTATGCAGAATTTTAATAATGGTAGATCATTTCGTTTCAATTGGAAAAGCGACAGGATATGGTTCTTGGCGGATTAAGAAAATGATGGCGATTGGTTCAATCAACAGTACAGTCAAATACATCAATTAAATAAGGTAAAATCTTACTTTTACAAAACTTTAAAATAAAAACATGTGTTTAATCAAAAGTGAAAATTTTAACAAACATCGAAGGCATTGCTACGAAAGAGTGGGAATTTAACGAAATATTCGTTAGAAAGCGCTGCATATGTGTTGCGACACATTTTTATCTTTTGAACTCGACAAATAAGTTTGAAATGCATTTATTTGAATATTCTTATGTAATTATTTTTATTAACTAGAATTTGTTCTCGTTAGATCACATATAATATTATCGCCAGCTTCCTGGAGAACCGAAAACTAAGGCTAGATAGAGGAGGGGGTTTAAACGACATGGAAGTATCAAGCGGGGTTCCACAAGGATCAGTTCTTGGTCTAATTTTGTGGAACCTAATGTACGACGGGGTACTCAGACTTCAGCTCCCAGAAGGAGTGACCCTAGTGGGTTTCGCGGATGATCTCACCTTGATCGTCCGTGATAGAGCCGCAAGGCTGGTGGAGGCTAAAACAAATGAAGCCATTGCCACCATTCTCCACTGGGTCAGGGAGAGGGGGATGGCCCTAGTCCCGGCCAAGTCGGAGGCGGTAATGGTGTCTGGAAGAAGGCAGGTGCCGCCAGTCCATATCAACATGGATAACATTACCATTCGACTTGGAGCTTCAGTTACCGTGCTCGGTGTGAAGTTGGATAAATACCTTAACTTCGCCGAGCACATCCGGGGCGCAGCGGCTAAGGCTGAGGCCTCGTGGGCGACCATCGCACGCTTGATGCCAAATGTAAGGGGGCCGAAGTCTTCTAAACGGAAAATAATAATATCAATTGTTACTTCGATATTGCTGTATGCTTCTCCCGTCTGGCACACAGCATTAAGCGTCAAACGGAATTGCGAAAGGATCTTGCAAGTTCAAAGGCGTGCAGCGCTTCGCGTAGTGTGCGCCTATAAAACGGTGTCCCGAGAGGCTGCGCTGGTGCTGGCCGCCATGCCACCAGTTGACCTCCAAGCCGGAGGAAGGGCGAAAGCCTACTCCGGACGAATGAACGCCTCACAGGACACCATGGCTCTATGGCAGCGTAGATGGCGGGAGTCTGAAGTTGGCCTATGGACGAAGCGACTCATACCAAACATCGATGTATGGGTCGCTAGAAGTCACGGTGAAGTTAACTACCATTTAACCCAGGCGTTAACAGGTCATGGATGCTTTAACGCCTACCTTCACCGTATGGGCAAACGGGCGACTCCCAATTGTGACTATTGCACTGCTGATGACTCTGTCGAACACACCCTATTCCATTGTTATAGATGGGATAAGGTCAGAATAACGACAGAGTTAAGCATTGGTGAAACCTTAACCCCTGACAACATAATAGTCACAATGCTACGCTGGCTGCAGTGAGGATTGCATGTAAATTGAAAACATGATACATTCAATCCTCTCAGAAAAAGGGAGGTACGGTAGGGCACAGGAAGCTGCTGCACGCCTTATGGTACCCATTTTTGTAAGATAACACCAATTCCCCTTAGCCGCGAAAGTAATGCTTGACGGCGGTTTCCTTGCGGCTAAGGGCGGCTGCGGGGGGAGGTTTTAGTCAGTGAAGTATGACACTACCACCGCAGATTGTGGCGGTGTCTCAGACGAGATTTCCTCCCCCCTGCAGAATGCACAACATCTTGCAATGCATAAAAAAAAAAAGATCACAACAAAATTATAGAAAGATTTTGATTTAAATGTGCGAATTTTGTTGTGGTTTACAAGATTATTGTTTGACTGGATTGATTGTTAACCAATTTTTAAAAGGAATAATATCATGCTAATAAGCTTATGTCAAGCAAAAATTTGTAATTTTGACCTCTTGTTCTTTTATGATAAAATAAAGTTTGTTGATTTAAAAATTTTACGAATTTCCAAAGTTGTATTAATTGAAACGGCTGAGTTAGCAGGGTTTATAAAAAGAGTCCACCTGATCCTGATGCTGATGGGAAGAAAAAATTATATAGTTGAAAGCTAAGGGAAGTAAGTTGAAGTTTAAGGGTAGGTTACGACAGTTGAACGAATTATAAGTTAATTTTGTGGGTTAAATTTTCTTAGCATACAAAATTAGAAAGTTTAAATTTACTTGGTCGATTAATTCTTCCAAAAATTCTTATAGGATCACTTCTACATTATTATTCACTTCAGCAGCGAATTTTAACACTTTTGATCACTTTTAAAACCCATTTTTATGAGCGGGCCGCTGAGATCAACCGTTCGTTATTCTCTGTATTAGCAGTCTATTCAGAAAATGACTAAATCTGCATCCATTGGAATTAAAATTTTAAAATTTAAGGACAGCTCTCCTATTTATATCTTTTATTGTTTTTATGCTTATGTATATAATTGAATATTGAAAGATACAGTTTTTCATTTTCTAAAATACTAAATATGATATTAGCTTTGTTTGTGGTACATATTCTGAACTAATTCAGAAAACATTAAGGATTAATCCTGAATTATTCATCTGGGCATGTGCAACCTGCGATCTAATCTGAATTTTATAATACCGTGAAAGATTAATAAACTCTGAATATGCAATTATATTACCGCGAAGGATAACATTTTGCGTATGCGCCGGATATCTGAACTGATTCCGAATTGTTACCGCGAACAAAGCTACTATAATTAAAAAAAAACTAGTATAATATTTAATTACGATTATTATGCTGATCTGCACATTTATGACCTTTACAGTTAAATAAGTTGGGCAGTTTTCTTTAATATGCAGACTCTGAATCCAGCCAAATTGTTTCTAGCGCACTCAGAAGAAAATTCCTGGGATGAAACGTTACTCGATTCGGCGTCCTTTTATTTAAAGAGAACTTAAAATTTTTTAACAGTGCAGTTAAACCAACAATTGTTTGCATCATCCCAAACCGCTGGCCTAGAAAAAATAAATTGTGAAAATTTCCAAATGATTAATCAATTTCTTACCGATACACACACGAGGACCTTCTCCGAAAGGAATATATGAAAATGGATGTATCGTTTTCTTGTTGTGATTCGAAAACCGCTCAGGATTAAAATGTTCTGGATTGGGAAAATTGTCGGGATCGTGGTGCAAACCATAAACTGATATAAAAACGGATGTTCCCTTTTCAATAACCACGTCCGAATTGGGAACTGGATAATCTTTAACGCATTTCCGTGTGATCTGCGGAAGCGCAGGATATTTTCTTAAAGTTTCTGAAAAAATAGTACAATAAATACCCCCTATAAATTTCCATGAAGAATATTTCACCTTCAATTACTTGTATCATAAATTTGAGCTCAGACATAGAATCGTAAGTTATTTTATGGTCATGTTTTGATAACACTGCATTTATTTCATCTCTAACTTTTTGTTGAATTTCTAGATCTTTTGCTAATTCGTACAAGCAAAACGTCATTGTAGTAGAAGACGTCTCAAATCCTGCTATAAAAAATATCATGCATTGAGCAGCAATTTCTTTCATAGTTAACGAATTTTCATTGTGTCCTTGTTTCTCATCATTCCGGCCAGTTTTCATATTGATAAGCAGCTGTAGCATGTCGTTACGTTGAATTTTGTTCATTTCTCTGTAGTTTACGGTATCTTGAACAATTTTGAAAAAAAAATTTGAAGCAAGTTTCGGCAGAATTCTAACATTGAAAAAGTGCCCAAATGATGGTTTTGAAATACAAATTAATTGCAACATTTGGTCAATAGCGGACCTTTTAAACATAAGTTTTCCACATTGCCTAAATTCAGCGTCTGGGCTTTTAAAGCTGTTACATTCCAAACCAAATGCGCACGATCCTATTACATCAGTTGTGTAACGAGCAACCACCTCTTTAATATCGATTTCTTGACTATTTTCTGTTAATTCGTCCATAGCATTCTTCATTTGATTACTACATTCGACTAACGTTTCGAACATCATCTTCATTTTTCCAGATGTAAAGGTAGGCGTCAGCTTAGTCCTCAACGTTTTCCACTTTTGACCACCAAGAGCAAATAAGTGTGCGCTCAAAGGATCAGCTTTTTCGTTGTAGTAGAATCCTCGATCAATGAAATATTGAAAATCGTTTTGCATGACATGTTTCACATAATCTGGATCGATGGGTAAATAAGCAGGTGCAGCAAAATTATAAATACCTCCATGTTTGAGTCCTCGTTTCTTAAGTTCGTCGTAATTTTTCTGGAGCCAAATTCCCAACGTTTTCGATCTTGAAAATGGATTTTCCATAGTTCCATACCAGGAAGTTGGACTTAGATAAGGTAAATTTTTTCTTTTCCAATACGAGTAGCTCCATTGAAAATAGGTTACAATTCCGATACATAGAGTAATTATCACACTTAACACGGTGCAAAAAGGTGAAGAAAACCAGAAGCTCATTTTTAATGTTGATCGCTTTACTGTGAATTACAAGTTGTTGTTTAAAATATAAGCACAATAATTTAATTTAATTGTCCAGTTTTTATCTTAAAAGTAATAAATTATTAATTGCAGATTAATCCGTTAAATTATACAGTGTTATTATAATTATTATTAATTATTTTATTGTTATTAAAGTATCTAGAAAAATACGACCTTATGTCTGTTATCGCTGCTATTGTAAAAACAAGACTATATTAAGGTCTATTTACCGACTTTTAGCAAGTGGTAAACTGGATTTACTTTGCAGTAAATATTTCCGAAGATAAACTGGTTTCAACTCTCCCATATCTTAATCATTAAGTTCATTTTTCATGATGAAATAATACCAGAATCAAGAATACAAAGAAAATTTACACTAAATACCTACTTCTAGTTTTTTAACTCTATGATTTTTCACAAGACATTAAAAACAAATTCCAATTTGATATAAGATTGCCTTAATTAATTTGTGAATTACTAATATTCAACATATTCGTACATAACAAAAAGGCAGAATACTTGGTTTGTTAATTTCATTGAACCTTTCGGGATCAAGTTATGCAGGGTCTGAAAAGAATTCTGAAGCATGAAAGGCTCGAATGAAAGCTTAGATCTTTTTTTTTAATTACTAAGGTACTGAGAAATATTGTATTCCTCGGCACAAATTCGAGGTATTGCTGGAACAGATGCATATTTCGGTAAGCTTTCTCAAAAATTACATTGTACTCTAAGGTAAACAGAATTTCCGGCTTTATTTTCTAAATTTTCTCTAATTTTTGTCAAAATTGTAACATTCAATTCCAGAAGTGCAAGATCCAACCGCATCCATTGTGAAGCAACCTTCTTCGCCTTGACTTTTTCGTCGTGACGAGTGACATTTTAACAAGTACTAAGCTAATTAATTAATTAATTACCAAACCTGGTAAACAAAAATTTGGTTATAAATGGAGCAATATAATATTAATACACTTTAAAAATATAAATAATAGCTACAAAACCCTAATAAATTGCAAGAAAAGTACAGGAAACCCTGAATGGCGTAAAAATTATGCCAAGGTACCGGGTACCTCATTCGGGAACATGAGGGTTAAGATAAAATATTAGATTAGAATGCTAAAATATATTATGCAATACAATACAGGAAATTATTTTCATATAAAAATAATCAGAACAGAACAATCATGAAGATTATATCGTAATGAGAACATAATACTTGGACTTTTACCTTTTCACAAAAACAATTTATACCTCAATAATATTTCACAAACCTACAAAAATTTAATTTGAACCCCACTGAAATTGTACAGGATGTTGATACCTGTGATTGAGTATTTAAATGACTGTATTTTTAGTCGGGTGGATCAAATTACTGCAGGATATTGCCTCATACGTCACTGAGATGTATTGAGATTTTATTTTAGTTATACTTTGCACAAAATAATTTTTTCCAAGAGAATCCACAAGAATTGAAGTGATAATTCGAAACCTTCTAGTAGTTAGGTCACATTGTGACATTTCAAATGCCAATTTTTGCACTGCGTTTATTGTTAATTTTTAATCATTAGAAATATTTTGTAATCTAGTTTTCGAAGTTGTTAAACAGTCGCTTTCTGTTTCCAAAATTTAAGTTATATTTCAATTTTTGAAATTTAAGTAGGTACCTACATATAAACAATTTTAATGGCGAAATTAATTTTATTTGGGCTAAATAATAAATAATAACATTATTAAATATAAATAATAATAAAATTGTATAAATAAATAATATTATAAAAATCCATCACTTCTAATTAATTTTTTCAACAGTTAGCCATACTCCGTCACTTGCTAATAAAATAAAGGTAAATTGGTTAAATTTTACAGGTAGGGTAGTCTTCTTGTTTAATGTAAAACGGAAATTTTTTAATAAAACCGACAAACCAACTTTAGTCTGCATTAAGCCAAAACGAGTACCTGAAATTATTAAAAATGAAATTATAAAATTATTGGCGACAATACACCAAATTACCTATGCAATTTCTCGGACCCTCTCCAAATGGAATATAAGCAAATGCCGGAATATTTGGTTTATTAATTTCATTAAACCTTTCAGGATCGAAAGTTTCAGGGTCCGGAAAATATTCTGGATCACGATGCAATGCAAAGGCCGGAATGAGAGCTCGAATCCCTTTTTTAATGATGGCGTTACTACCAGGGATTTTGTAATCCTCGACACACATTCGGGGTATTACTGGAAGTGGTGGATATTTTCGAAGAGTTTCTGAAACATTTTAAAATTACATTTAAAATATTGATAAAACAAAATTAAATACCATCAATAATCTGACTTAAATATTTCGCTTCCATGATCGAGTCGTATGTAAACTCTCCACCGTTATTTGCCAAAATATCCAACACTTCGCCTCTGACTTTTTCTTGAATTTCTTGATTTAGTGCCAGTTCTAAGAGACAAAATGTCATTGTGGTAGAAGAAGTTTCAAATCCAGCAATGAAAAATACAAAAGCTTGAGCTGCTATTTCTTCAATTGTGAGGTTATCTGTTTTTGCTTGTTTGGTGTCATGGTTATTGTTATCATCCACATTGTTTTTCATATTAATCAAAATCTGCATAAAATCGTTTCTCTTGAAATTGGTTTCTTCTCGATATTTCACGGTTTCTTTCACAGCACCGGAAAAGAAATCCGATGTTTCTTTTGGCATGATCGAAATTCCCAAAAGGTGTGCCAAACCTGGAGCTGCGAATGCAATAGCAACTTTTGCATATTGTAATGTACTGTAAGGTAAAAAGAATTTTCGACCATATTTTCTAAATTCGCTCTCATTTTCGTCAAAACTGTTACATTCGATTCCAAACGCACAATTTCCAATTACATCCGTTGAGAAACAACTCAAAATTTCTTTTATATCAATCGCTTCGTCTTTCTCCACTAATTTATTTACAGCAGTTACCAATTGATCGCCACAAGCTGCCAAAATTTGGAACATCATCTTCATTTTCCCGGAAGTAAATGTAGGAGTTAGTTTTATTCTTAGTTTTCTCCATTTCTGTCCATCTATGTTAAATAAGTGAGCACTTAATGGATCAGCTTCTTCATTATAGTAAACACCACGGCTCGTAAAGTGATTAAAATCTTTCGACATGATAGATTTTACTATTTCCGGATCTATAGGTAAAAATGCAGGTCTCCCAACAGTATATAAACCCACATATTTATGTCCTTGCGATTTAAAATAATTGTAATGCTTTTGCAATAATTGGGCCAAACTTATGGTTCTTGTTGTTGGATTCCCCAAACTACCAAATGGAAATATGGGTTCAATGTATGGAATACCTTCTTTCTTCCAATATTGATATGTCCATATTGCGTAAATATAAATCCCAATGCAAATTGATACCAAACATGCCAATAAATTTATCACGAGACCCATAATCACTGTTCTTATTGTTTTACACCTAGACTAAATTATTTAGTCAGATTATAGTATTCTGATTAGCAATATTGTTATCGTTTATCAATTATAATTCCTACTAATAATTCATTATCACGCAATTAGAAACTAACCAATTTAAATACAATTATTATCTATTTTTTTTATATTTTTTGTTATTAGAAACATAGTCGGAATCAATAAAGCGAATCCTTGAGCGAACTATGTACTTTGTCTTAATTAATTAAGATAAAAATCACCTTGTACGTGATGATTGATTCACAAGATGTTGGCACGTGTCGCTCAACTTGTAGTTCAAAGTAGCAATTTTGACTGACTACCATTATATAACACTAGCTGTTGCCCGCGCCTTCGTCCGCGTGGAATTCACTTTTTTGCGTGCAAACCTTTTTCCTTCCGTCTCTATATTCTATTCTCTAACTACATCGGTCTCTCTCTCTCTCTCTGGTATGTCCACAGTTTCTCCATGCAGTCCTGTCCTGCACGCTCTCTTTCCACTCATACACCTCTACAGCTCCCAAATCGTACATCGCTTGTTACTCCTGGCTTCAACATTACTCTGGCACTCCATCCTCCAACTCCCATCAGTTCCCATTTCCGGCTACCTCCACCTCTCGTACTCTTTGTATCTTCCTCATTTTCCCCTCTTCTTTCCATTCCGTTTGACGTTTCATTTCTCTCTCTCTACTCGCGCTAGAAACGACAACCCACATCAACTTTTCGGAGGTTCTCGTTCTATCCTAACCTATCTCACACTTTTATTTTTTAATTTCTAAAAGTTTATTCTTTTCCTTTCTAAAGAAAATTCCATGCTTCTGGACAGTAGACCCACCGGTGTAGGCTGTGATTTGGAAACTCGAAGGACGTCGACAGTGGGAATCTCGTTAATCCATTCATGTGCGTCACCACTAATTAGATAATAGGTGATAAATCCCTTTTGGATAGGATTTTCATGAAATCCTTTCTTAGTGCTCGCCTACGTGATAACAGGAACCTCTGTGCAAAATTTCATCTCTAAGGACCCAGTAGTTTGGGCTGTGCGTTGATATATCAGTCAGTCAGTCAGTCAGTCAGTCAATCAGTCAGTCAGTCAGTCAGTTTATTCTTTTATATATGTTACAGTTAAAACCCGAAATCAGTTAAAACCCGAATTAACTAGTAAATTCTAGTTTTAACTAACCTCTTTAGTATATTCTAGTTTTAACTGGTTTAATTTTAGTTAAAACTAGAATTAACTGATTTCAAATAAATCTTTTTAGTAAATTCTAGTTTTAACTGGTATTAGTTTAGTTAAAACTAGAATTAACGGATTTCTAATAAATCTTTTTAGTAAATTCTAGTTTTACCTGATATAAGTTTAGGTAAAACTAGAATTAACTGATTGGTGTTGGTAAATTCGCGATCTAGCACCGTTACAACTAGATTTAAACAACGTTTAAACTTTAAAGTAAAGTAGACGTAATTAAATAAAAATGCTAATTCTTTATACTTTTACAAGGGAGCCCAAAAACATTTATGTTTTGGATTGAAAAAAATAGAAGGAAACACGATAATTTAGAATTTTCTTGTATATCATTATTTTCAATTTGAAATAAAAATTTCAAAATCTTTTGCATTTTGTACTTCAAATACCCTAAATACATCTTTCAAAATACATTTCAAATACGAAATTTGAATTTTCCAGTTACGATTTCACTTAATTGTTATAATTTTTTAATTTTTTTAAACAATTATTTTTAATAATAATAATTAATTTTAATAATTAGTACGAGTATAACACTACTTTTACCATATAAAAAGAAATGAAAAAATGTATTAAACAATAGTTATCAACAAAAATTTTAAAAAAATTTAAAAATTATAACAAGTGAAATCGTAACTGGAAAATTCAAATTTTGTATTTGAAATGTATTTTGAAAGATGTATTTCGGGTACTTTGAAGTACAAATTTGCAACCGATTTTGAAATTTTTATTTTAAATTCAAAATATGAGATACAAGAAAATTCTAAATTATCGTGTGTTTCCGTCCATTTTTTTTTAAAGATTTAACAAATTACTAACACCAAACAGTTAATTCTAGTTTTAACTAAATTTATATCAGTTAAAACTAGAATTTACTAAAAAGATTTATTAGAAATCCGTTAATTCTAGTTTTAACTAAACTAATACCAGTTAAAACTAGAATTTACTAAAAAGATTTATTTGAAATCAGTTAATTCTAGTTTTAACTAAAATTAAACCAGTTAAAACTAGAATTTACTAAAGAGGTTAGTTAAAACTAGAATTTACTAGTTAATTCGGGTTTTAACTGATTTCGGGTTTTAACTGTAACATATATACATAGATAAAACCTTTGCTGGAAGGTATATAGGCTGCTTATTTTCCAATGACTACAAATGGGATTTCATTTAATTTTCATTCAATTCTACCATAGAATTTCTGCATTCGCCCTCTATGAGGGATGGGAGCATTAGGACAAATCACATAATATGCACTCACTACTCATGTTATAATCCGTAAACATTTTTTGAATTAGTAAACTTCCTGTAAATTGGTCGCAAGGCCAAATAGTCGCGAAGATCAATATTGTCACACGAGTCAGTTGCTTAGGGCCAATAGTCGCAAGGTCAACTGTCGCGACAAGGTTTAAAAGTGCCAACTTCACAAATTAAGAGTTTTATTTTATATCCGTTTTATTTGACATTGCCATCTACTAAGAGAACTGTTTGCTCATCGGTTCCAGCAGTGCAGTTCTATGCAGTGTTTAATTTTTGGATAATAGTTCAACCAGGCAGTTGCTTTCTTGGTTTGGGAAATTCGATTTCATGATTTTCAAATAAAGGGTTACACAAAAAGTTTTGTACCTGGAGAAGAAAACTGCTTCCTGGAGGGAGGGACAGATCTGTATAGCTGCTGCTGTTTAATTATCTTTATTGCACAATATTGCATTATAATTTTGCAATTATAATTGATCGATTATAATTGCTAGTCTAGTCTGGAGAGGCGTTTATCTGCAATTGAATGAAATTTTTCTTATCTAATAAACTTTGATCTATTTTTAGGTGTTGCTATATTTATGGCTAAGAAATTTTTTTCATCATCAATTTTTGAAGTAAAGCTGAATTTAATGCACAATGACATTTTTCTTGGTATCACTCATTTTTGGAACTGCAAAAATGTAATCTATATCTGAAGTATTTGATAAGGTTAACATACATTATGCTATTATACCCCATACATATTATGAGTATGTAACTGATAATCTTAATCAGTACATACATAATTTAAGTACTAGATTATGTAATGTATGAGTGATAAGTAGATCAATATTTTTATATAGTATTGTGTTCTTCCATTACGTACCTTGCAGGTCTCATGGTGATTTTCTCTACGCTTGTATTGCATCATAAAGGACGCACAGTTTAACATTGACTCCTTGGCGTCATTTGGAGAAGGTTCACAAGACAGATATTAGTTAGAAAACAATTCATAATAGTGATAAGATTGTATCTTCATACTTCATAAATTCATAATAAAAAAAATTAACTTAAATCATTTCATTGCATAAAAATAAGTAAAGTGATATGGGTTTTATATTTTTGATAGCATGTTTTGCCTCAATTTTTATTGGGCTTTATACTTACATGAAATGGAAATTCCAATATTGGAAAAACGAAGGTGTTCCGTATATTGAACCATCAATTCCTTTCGGAAATACGGGGAATCCATTCACAATGAGTGTAACTTTTGCTGAATTAGTGCAAAACCATTACCATCACTTTAAATCGCAAGGGCACAAATTTGGAGGTTTATATAGTTTTGGAGGACCTGTTTTCTTACCTATACATCCAGAATTCGTGAAAGCCGTGATATCAAAAGATTTTAATCACTTTGTGAACCGCGGTGGTTACTATAACGAAAAAGATGATCCATTAAGTGCTCACTTATTTAACTTGGAAGGACAAAGATGGAGAAAATTAAGGGCAAAACTAACTCCTACCTTCACATCTGGAAAAATGAAGATGATGTTCCCCATATTAAAGAACTGTAGTAATCAATTGACAACTGCTATGAATGAATTAACAGAGAAGGAGGAAGAAATCGACATAAAAGAAGTATTGGGATGCTTCACAACAGATGTGATTGGATCTTGCGCTTTCGGAATCGAATGTAATAGCTTTGATAAAAACGAAAGCGAGTTTAGAAAATATGGCCGGAAATTCTTTACGTCTTTCTCTACATTTCAATTAATTAAAATTATTATGGCATTCGCAACGCCATCATTGGCACGATTTTTGGGAATATCAATTATGGATAGAGAAGTTACAAATTTCTTTTTAAAAGCTGTAAAGGATACGGTGGAATATCGAGAAAGAACAAACTTCAAAAGGAATGATTTTATGCAAATTTTAATTAACATGAAAAATAATGTCGAAGACGCTGAAGCTCACGAAACCATTGGGGCCGAAAAACATAACTTCACAATTGAAGAAATAGCAGCTCAAGCTTTTGTATTTTTTACTGCCGGATTTGAAACTTCTTCCACAACAATGTCGTTTTGTCTTCTGGAACTGGCACTAAATCAAGAAATTCAAGAGAAAGTTAGAAAGGAAGTGCAGGAAACTTTGGACAATAATGATGGAGAGTTTACTTACGACTCCATAATGGAGACGAATTATTTAACTCAGGTCATTGATGGTACTACCAATTCTTATTTAAATTTTAAAACATAACTTAAAAATTTGTTTCAGAAACGTTACGGAAATATCCTCCTGCTCCAATAATAACCCGAGTTTGTTTGGAGGATTATAAAATTCCTGGTACTAACGCAACAGTAAAGAAAGGAAGTCAAGTTTATATTCCAGCATTTGCTTTGCATCGAGATCCTGAATTCTTTCCTGACCCCGAAACTTTTAATCCTGACAGGTTTAATAAAATAGATAAGCAAAAAATTCCTTCAATTTCGTATCTTCCATTTGGAGATGGTCCTAGGAATTGCATAGGTAATTTTTTACTGCATTTTACTTGCAGTTTTTTTACTTATTTATTTGTAATTTTAGGTGCCCGCTTTGGTGTAATGCAAATGAAAATTGGCTTGTCAGTTTTAATAAAAGATTTCCGGTTTACATTAAACGAGAAGACTATCCTACCGATACAATTCGATAATAATAGTTTTGTATTATCGGCAAAAGGTGGCGTATGGTTTAATATTGAAAAAATATAATTAATAAGTAATTACTATTAAATGTTGATAATGTACAGAAAGTATTTGTGCTATAATAAGATTCTATTAAAACTGTACTCCTTATAATTTTTCTACTGGAAAAGCCTAATTTTTCCTTAAAGGTGCAATTCAGCCTAAATTTGCATTAGTACCAGTGCAGTAGTGCTGTCTGGTCCAGGTGCTTTGTTAGCTGACATTATTTTAAAGGCCGCTCGTATCTTGTTTCCTTTCCCTGTCGGACCTCTTGGTCACTATTTTGTAGCCTTTACGACATACGTCCAGATTCAGATAATCCAGAAAGAGTTTCCATGAATTTATCTGGTATCTCCTCCATTTCCTGTTCTCCCTCCTGGCAGTTCTTTCGTAGAGTTATGTACCTTTCATTTGTTTCTGTTTGCATTTTATTCTGAGTTCGTCTATTTTATTGCTCCACCAGTAGACACGCGGATGTCTTCTGGACATCTTAGCCATGCAAGTTGGGAAAGCCTGGCTGATGAAAGACTCCATGAGCTAGGTGTTTCGTTCCGTCGGTTGGTGGTTCTTTAGGAGCTTTTTAAGCTCTACCTTGTCCAATTTTTTCCACGTCCATCTTTTTTCTGTTATTTTATGTAATAGGAGCGATTATACTATATTGAACCGGATATATCTGTGGTTGATGTAGGTCTCTTTTACTATACATTGCATTCCTCAACCATGAGTTGAGAAAGTCAGGTCTATTACAGCAAAATGTTTCATTTTCAAATGTCGGACGGTCTCCATAATTGTAAACTATGAGTTCGGTCTCTACCAATGTTTCTGTCTTCGCCACGCTGACCTTCGTAAAGGGAACCCCATTCTGGCGATCTGGCATTGAAGTTTCCTCCAATTATCGCTTGTCTTCTCCTTTGCTTGATACTGCCGTAAATTTTGCCTACATCGCCGTCATCTTCGACATGTAGCACGAATATAGATCCGAATATCCGAATCCTCCGTGTTCTGTGTTCTTTATTTGGGAAACCGTAAAAATGGCTGCTTTGCCATCGTTGCTCTGGAACCAATTACATTCGAGGTGTTTGTATGTAACAAAGCCGGGTAACATCACGGTCTGGCTGCTCATCGGGTCAGCCGAGAAGCCACTGGATGTCGATCGGGTGCAGTCTTTTCCAAGATTGCTTTTGCCAAATGGTTTACTGGGTTTTAAGATTTCCCTGAACCTTGGTATCTTCCTTATTTCATCTTGTACATTTTGGAGATTTCTGTCAGAGTCTCCTTTCTCCTGCCTTTAGCCAAGTTGTCCCAATTTTAAAGCATTGGAAACTCGCTTTTGCCCTCTTCCTTTAGTGTTACCCAGAGTTCACAACGAAAAGGTGGAAGTAGGACTTGCACAGAAGAGATGTCGTAGTCGTTATTCAGTAGGAATTTCACATGGTTTGGTTGTGTTTATGTAAAGTTTCGTGACAAGGACTATAATTTGGATAATATTAATGAAAGAGATATAAACTCATTTAGTTGGAAACCCTCAAAATCAGCAAACGAGATAATATCAAGAATAGACTTTAAGCTCGCTTTAACCTTCAAACTACTCCATAGCTATATTTTAAGTGGTCGATAACTACGCATTGTAGTAGAAATTAATCATTTACAAGTTATATCGTTAATTGACCTTTGATTGGTTATTAATTAAAAATGTCGCAAAATTGTTTCCATATAGAAGAGATTAATGACTTAAATATGTTATTTCGGGCGTTTATTGGTATTCACCTTTTTTGGGAATACATATTTCTGAGAAGAAAATTCTCCTGTTCTTAAAAAAATTGTATAACATCGTATGACAATTTTTCCCTTTCTTTCTTCTGCCCCGCCAAAGTAATTCTTCAAAGTAGAATAATTCAGTCCAAGTTAAGACTTAATACAATCAGTGGCTTATTTCCGAACTTGGGCAAGAAGCGTAGGGCCTCGTAAATCAAGGGGTCCCAAAATTCAGTTCTTAAAATAAAATAATATTTTATTTAATTATTAAAAAAATAGCGAGACAAGGAAATAGCATTGAAATTTAACCAATATAAAATAACAACTGCTTAGGTTTGCTGTTTTGTACATATTGGTACAAGAATTATTATCAAAAGATTCATTAGGCAAAAGAGTTAAAACAAAAAAATCAAAAACAAACGACCATTGAAGTCTATAAAGAATTTCCAGTTAAATAACAACATTTTGGTGAAAATTTTATTTGCTCGTACCTAATTATAAAATAGGTAATATTTTTAAAGAAAAATCGCCTACGGCTCTAATGGACAGGACATCTATTCCCCCGTATATATGTTGGAGGTTGAAAATCATTACTGTAAAAGTAGTAAAAATATTTAGAAGGGGGTCTCAAAATTGAATTGCGCCTGGGGTCTCATAAGTACTAAAACTACCAAATTTTATCAATTTGTTTATCATGCAAGTCCAGCTGCGATATTAAACTTTATTCGCCAGTTACTCGTAAACCTCTGTACGCGTAATAATCTTCTAATCCGCGAGCACTATTGAATTAGATCATTTTATTTTAGTGCAAAGTAACAAAGTTGAATTTATAAAATGAGTTTTATTTTAAACGCGTTAGCTTGTTTGGTAACAATTATTATAGGTCTTTATATGTACATCACAAAATGGAGGTATCAATATTGGAAAAGTCAAGGACTCCCTTATATAGAACCAACCTTTCCATTCGGCACGGTTGGGAACCCAGTGACCAGAAAAATACCGTTAGCTGAATTATTAGTAAATAATTACAATTATTTTAAATCGCAGGGAAGTAAACACGCAGGATTATATTCCATGACAGGACCTGTTTACATGCCCGTGCATCCCGAATCAGTAAAAGCGCTCATGTCTAAAGATTTTGATCATTTCAATGATCGTGGCATTTATTACAATGAACAAGAAGATCCGTTGAGTGCACACATGTTCAATATAGCAGGTCCACAATGGAGAAAAATGAGGGTTAAATTAACCCCCACCTTTACTTCCGGAAAAATGAAGATGATGTTCCACATTTTATTAAAATGTAGTGATCAACTTGCAAATGCTGTTAGAAGATCAGAACAAAAGAATGAAGAAATTGATATTAAAGAAGTCTTCAGTTGCTTCACAACGGATGTTATTGGCTCATGTGCCTTTGGAATCGAATGCAATAGTTTTGAAGAAACGGAAAGCCAATTTAGAAAATATGGTCGAAAAGTATTTCTGCCTTTCTCAAAATTACAAATGGTACGTAACACTATTAGCTTTAATATTCCAAAAATTGCAAGGTTTTTGAAATTCACTATTGTGCCAAAAGATACATCTGATTTCTTTCTTGGCGCGGTAAGACAAACCGTGGAGTATCGGGAAAAAAATAGTTTCAGCAGAAACGACTTCATGCAAATTTTGATTAACTTGAAAAATGAAATTGGTAAGACTCCTGATAGCAAAGAAACTTTAGCCATTGAAGAAATAGCAGCGCACGCGTTTATATTTTTTATTGCTGGATTCGAAACATCTTCCACCACCATGATGTTCTGTCTCTTTGAACTATCACAAAACCAAGAAATTCAGGAAAAGGTTAGAAACGAAATCATCGAAGCAATCGAAAACAATGATGGTGAATTCACCTACGATGTGATGATGGAATTGAAATATTTACATCAAGTTGTAGAAGGTTACAATTTGGTAGAAAATTTTACAATTACTTAACAACTTTTGTTTTAGAAACACTGCGAAAGTATCCATCTGTTCCGGTAATTCCACGGATATGCGTCAAGGATTATCAAATACCAAATACTGAAGCAACAATCCAGAAGGGAACTCGAGTATTCATTCCAGCATTTGCATTGCATCGAGATTCAGAATTTTTCCCTGAACCAGAAAAGTTTGACCCTGAAAGGTTCAATAAAGTTAATAAACCAAAAATTACTTCCTTTGCATACCTTCCATTTGGAGAGGGCCCAAGGAATTGTATAGGTTTGACATTTTTGTAACATGTTGATATTGAATAATTGAATATTAATATTTTAGGTGCTCGCTTCGGATTAATGCAAGTTTATGTTGGTTTGGCGGTTTTACTCAAACAATTTCGGTTTACTCTGAACAAAAATACTAAACTTCCAATAAAATTTAATCAATTCAGTTTTATTTTATTACCGAAAGATACAATTTGGCTTGACGTTGAAAGAATTAGTGAGTGACAGAAGAACTACAATTAGCGAAGGTAGAAGAATAATTTATTATAAATAGGAATAATGCTGTATTATTATTTTTCTTCAATAAAACCCGGCACATTAGTATACACAATTAATTAGTTCCTAATACCTTATTTTTTTAATCAATCTAGCTAAACGGAGAGAATTGAAATGTTTATCATTTATTGAGGTTCAGGCGGGTTCAGGTGAAATTTTTCTTATCTGATAACTTTTTATCTATTTTTAGGTGTTGCTATATTATTTGAGACAAGATAGTTAGGCAAGATGCCTTTTTTCTTAATTGAAATATTTCAGGCAGACCCAATTTAAAATCCGTTTCAGAGCATTTTACTCTTCAAAAATGCATATTTTATTTTGCGTTTTTGGGGGGTTTCAGTTTTTTTTGCCTTTTTCGCCTATTTTGCGGTTTCTTTTGCCTTTTTTGTGCTTTACGAACCAAAATTCTTCATTTATGCTTTTTTAAAATTAACTTTATTTAAACATTTCTAAATCTATAATATTTAATTTTACAATTAAATAGTTTTAAAAAATTTTAATTTTTAAAAACATGCAAGTCTTGATATACCCTACTACCTACTAAAAACGTTTTTGCCTTTTTTGTACCTTTTTGCCTTTTATTTTGCCTTTTTTGCTTGTTTTTAATGCCTTTTTGCCTGCCTTTTTTGAGCTTTTATTTTGCCTAACTATCCTGTCTCTATAATATAGACTATAGAGAAACCACCAGCATTAAATTGAGTTTTACATCAATTATTTCTTATCTATAATATAATATATTATAGATAAGAAATAATTTTTAACGTAAAACTCAATTTAATGCTGGTGGTTTTCTCTACTATATTATTTGTATTGCATCATAAAAGACGATCAGTTTAAGCAGCAGTCTGGCGTAAATCAAACACAGAGCGGGAAACCGAGGTTCTAATCCTGATTGCGTCGGATATGTGCTGTGATCTATAAAGTCCAAAATCGATCTGTGGACTATGGGGTAGGCAACGGGAAACCACCCCATTAACATTTCCCTAGTAAAGTCTTCTTGGCTTAGCCAGGAGGATCGCAACTCCTACCTTCACATCTGGAAAAATGAAGATGATGTTCCCCATATTAAAGAACTGTAGTAATCAATTGACAACTGCTATGAATGAATTAACAGAGAAGGAGGAAGAAATCGACATAAAAGAAGTTTTGGGATGTTTCACAACAGATGTGATTGGATCTTGCGCTTTCGGAATCGAATCTAATAGCTTTGATAAAAACGAAAGCGAGTTTAGAAAATATGGCCGGAAATTCTTTACATCTTTCTCTACATTTCAATTAATTAAAATTATTATGGCATTCGCAACGCCATCATTGGCACGATTTTTGGGAATATCAATTTTGGATAGAGAAGTGACAAATTTCTTTTTCAAAGCTGTAAAGGATACGGTGGAATATCGAGAACGAACAAACTTGAAAAGGAACGATTTAATGCAAATTTTAATTAACAAGAAAAATAATGTTGAAGACGCTGAAGCTTACGAAACCATTGGGGCCGAAAAACATAACCTCACAATTGAAGAAATAGCAGCTCAAGCTTTTGTATTTTTTACTGCCGGATTTGAAACATCTTCCACGACAATGTCGTTTTGTCTTCTGGAACTGGCGCTAAATCAAGAAATTCAAGAGAAAGTTAGAAAAAAGTGTTGAAAACTTGGGACAATAATGATGGAGAGTTTACTTACGACTCCATAATGGAGACGAATTATTTAACTCAGGTCATTGATGGTACTACCAATTCTTATTTAAATTTTAAAACATAACTTAAAAAATTTCGTTTCGGAAATATCCTCCTGCTCCAATAATAACCCGAGTTTGTTTGGAGGATTATAAAATTCCTGGTACTAACGCAACAGTAAAGAAAGGAAGTCAATTCTATATTCCAGCATTTGCTTTCCATCGAGATCCTGAATTCTTTCCTGACCCCGAAACTTTTAATCCTGACAGGTTTAATATAATAGATAAGCAAAAAATTCCTTCAATTTCGTATCTTCCATTTGGAGATGGTCCTAGGAATTGCATAGGTAATTTTTTACTGCATTTTACTTGCAATTTTTTAACTTATTTGTAATTTTAGGTGCCCGCTTTGGTGTAATGCAAATGAAAATTGGCTTGTCAGTTTTAATAAAAGATTTCCAATTTACATTAAACGAGAAGACTATCGTACCGATACAATTCGATAATAATAGTTTTGTGTTAGCGGCAAAAGGTGGCGCATGGATTAATATTGGAAAAATATAATTAAAAAGTAATTATTGAATGTTGATATGTACAAAACATATTTTTGCTATAATAAGATTCTATTAAAACTGCACTCTTTATAATTTTTCTACTGGAAAACCTAATTTTTCCTAAAAGAAAGGAAATCTCTTCTTGTGGTATAGGTACTGCTGCTCTTTTACCCACTTTGAATTGATTTGTAACATTTGAATTTTTTTATCTACGTTTTCAATTAAAAAAGTAATTACATAATAAATCACTCGATTGGCTTCAAAATACAGTAATTATGATAAGATATACTTTTATGTAAATCAACTTATAATAATTTTATATTTTTTCAATTTATACAACATTCTGATTTACATTCGTCAAAAATAGACGCTTGTAATAATAATAATTGCCATGTTGAAATATTCTGAAACTGGATACTATCTAATTATCATTAATATGAATCATACCAGTGCAGTGAATCAACAAAACAACAAACACGTCGGTTTATCTTTCTAGTGTTTTTGTTATGTTCAAAATTTATTCAAGAGCATGAATAGTAGTATAAAAGTGAAAACAAAATTTTAGAATACTGCGTATTAGTGACAGAGGTGATCCTCATCCTTGATAATGTGTTTATCAAATTATTTAAAAAAGTAAATAATTTAGTGAGCGATAAATAGGGAGTGAAGTGATAATGGGTTTTGTTTTCAATTTGCTAGCGTGCGTGGTATCAATTTTTGTTGGAATTTATACTTACGTAAAATGGAAATACGGATACTGGAAGAAAGAAGGTGTTCCATACATTGAACCCACATTTCCTTTCGGTAATGTGGGGAATCCATTTACAAGAAGCGAAACTACCGCTGAAGTGTTACAAAAGCATTATAATTACTTTAAATCACAAGGGCACAAATATGGAGGCCTATTTTTCGTCTCAAGGGCTGTTTTTTTCCCGGTACATCCCGAATACGTAAAAGCGGTTATGTCAAAAGATTTTAATCATTTTATGAGCCATGGAACTTATTACAATGAAAAAGTTGAACCATTAAGTGCCCACTTATTTAATTTAGACGGACCAAGATGGAGAAGATTAAGAGTAAAACTAACTCCTACCTTTACATCTGGAAAAATGAAGATGATGTTCCACATTTTAGTCAGTTGTGGCGATCAGTTGGTAACTGCTGTAAATAAATTATCTACTAATGAGACAGCAATCGACATAAAAGAAATTTTGGGTTGTTTCACCACGGATGTGATCGGATCTTGTGCTTTTGGAATCGAATGCAACAGCTTTGACGAACATGAGAGTGAGTTCAGAAAATACGGTCGGAAATTCTTTACGCCTTTTTCTTCTTGGAAATTATTAAGAAATATTATTGCACTCAATATTCCCGCATTAGGGCATTTTTTTGGAATTTCAATCATGGATAAAGAAGTATCAAATTTCTTTCTTAACGCTGTAAAGGATACAGTAGAATATCGCGAAAGAACCAACTTCAAAAGAAATGATTTTATGCAAATTTTGATTAATTTAAAAAATCAAATAGATGAGTCTGAGGGTCACGAGACGAAAGGTACTGAAAAACATAACCTCACCATTGAAGAAATAGCAGCCCAAGCTTTTGTATTTTTCATTGCCGGATTTGAAACTTCTTCTACCACAATGACATTTTGTCTATTGGAACTGGCACAAAATCAAGAAATTCAAGATAAAGTGCGAAGCGAAGTGATGGATATTTTGGCAAATAACGATGGAAAGTATTCTTACGACTCTATGATGGAAACGAATTATTTAAGTCAAGTCATTGATGGTACTTAATCTTGCATTATCCATTTTTTTTTAAATAATTTTTATATTTCTTTTTTCAGAAACTTTACGAAAGTATCCACCTGTTCCGATAATACCCCGAGTTTGTGTTGAAGATTACAAAATTCCTGGTACTAATTCAACAGTTAAAAAAGGATCTCGATCCTTTATTCCAGCATTTGCGTTGCATCGAGATCCTGAATATTTTCCGGACCCTGAAACTTTCGATCCTGAAAGGTTCAATGCAATTAATAAACCAAAAATTCCTGCATATTCTTATCTTCCATTTGGAGAGGGTCCTAGGAATTGTATAGGTAATTTTTATGCGGTTTATTTATAATAATTGTATATTTCATTATTATAATTTTAGGTTCCCGGTTTGGTATAATGCAAACGAAAGTTGGTTTGTCGGTGTTATTGAAAAATTTCCGGTTTACAATAAACGAGAAGACAAATCTACCTGTAAAATTCAACAAAAATAGTTTTATTTTATTAGCGAAAGATTGCTTATGGCTTAATGTTGAGAAAATCAATTAATTATTTTAGAAAATAGTTTGTATACTTACCAATTAAATAATTTTTTTCGTATTGTATACGGTATACTAGCAGTTTTCTAATGTAATCTCGTAATTATTATGAGTTGTATTTTTAACCTTTAGTTAGTGACATGGGCGTCTCCGAGGCAAAGTTCCCATTTGCAATGTATATGTAGGAAAGATAACGTCACTAATTATAGGTTAAAATAGGTTTGTTTGTGATCAATGCAATGACATTAAATTGTTTTGATCGAAATAAATAAAAATTATGCTAATGTGAGTTTTGAACAATATAATTAGATACCAAAATGTCCCACCTATTCCAATAATTATACCAGTTTTTGTTGAAGATTATAAAATTCCTGGTACCAGTATATTGGCGTTACATCGATATCCTGAATATTTTGCAGACCCTGTAAATTTTGATCCTGAAAGGTTCAATGTAATTAATAAACCAAAAATTCCTGCGTTTTCGTATATTTCATTTGGAGAAGTTTCTAGGAATTGCATAAGTAACGTTTTACATTCGTTTTATTAGTAAACAGTAGTGCATGGAATGTTGAAAAAATAAGTTAAAAACGATTTAATTCGCACATATTAGGCATAAGAAATTTAGCATTATAAATTAGTGGCAATTTATAATTTCAAGGACATAAATTAAGATTTTATGATATTATTAAATTTGTAAAGAAAATTATAAACCATAAAAAGGGTAAATTCTGCATCATTATCACTGACAGAACTTCAAATTACCCCCCCATAAAAACAATCTTCTTTTTTATCCACTTGATTCGGCACTACTTCCTATTTTTATCAACTGTGTCAAGTTCAGATGCACTTAAAACTATTGGTTATCTCAACATGAAAATCGTTTTACAACTCCCAATAATATCTCCCAATTACAACGCTAAGTTTATAATTTTGTAATAAGGTATTACTCCTATTATGCATTTATTTTATATGAGAAAGTAAAGAAAGAAAACATAATCATCAAAATGCCACTGACATTATAATGAAGTCCGACCGAAGCCCGACCTTGATCTGCTACACCAAGGTGGCGATTCAGCCTAAATTTGCTTTAATACCAGTGCATGGATGCTGTGTGGTCCAGATGCTTTGTTGGTTGACATGTTTTTAATGGCCGCTCGTAGTTCCGCTTCAGAGATTTGCGAAATTATCTCGGTAACCATCTTCTTGTGGTAGTTTATGATTGGGTACTCACCACTCGTTGTAGTTCTATAATTCTCCGAGTTCTTGTTTCCTTTCCCTATCGGACCTCTTGGTCACTATTTTGTAGCCTTTACCACATACGTCCAGATTCAGATAATCCAGAAAGAGTTTCCATGAATTTTCCTGGTATCTCCTCCATTTTCTGTTCTCCCTCCTGGCAGCTCTATCGTAAAGCTCTGTAGCTTGCACTTGTTTCTTATTGCATTTTCTTCGTCTAGAATAGAGTTCGTCTATTTTATTGCTCTACCAGTAGACACGCGTATGTCTACTGAACATTTTAAGCATGCAAGTTGGGCAAGCCTGGCTGATGAAAGATTCCATGAGCTGGGTGTTTAGTTCTATCTGTTGGTGGTTCTTTAGGAGCTTTTTAAGTTCTTCCTTGTCCTATTTTTTCCACGACTACTCGTTGGACTACTCACCAACCCGTCTAGCCAGCGTGGTGAGTTATGGCAAAAACTTCCATTACTGGAGACACCTACGGTCCAGGAGTGGACTAGGATAGGCTGAAGAAGAAGGAAGAAGGGTTCACAGCGAAAAGGTATAAGTAGGACTTGATAGAAGAGATGTCGCAGTGGTTATTCTGTAGGAATTTCACATAGTTTGGCTGTGCTTATGTACGATCATGTGTGTAACAACTTAGCACTAAAGTTTCGTGACAAGGACTATAATTTAGATTCTCTACACAAGATATTAAAAAAGAGATATAAACTGATATTGTTGGAAACCCTCAAAATTAGCAGACGAGATAACATCAAGAATAGGACTTAACCTTCTAACTACTCCATAGCTATATCTGAAGTAGTCGATAACATGGAATTATTAAACATTAACAAGTCATGCCATTAATAATTGATCTTTGATTGGTTATTAATAAAAAATTGTCGAAAAATTTTCGCGCGTTTGGTATTCACCTTTTTTGGGATGAAAATTTTCCTGTTCTTAAAAAAATATTATAACATCGTCTGACATTTTTCCTTTTATTTCTCCTGTCCCGCCAAAGTAATTCTTCAAAGAGGAATAATACAGTCCAACTTAAGACTTAATACAATAACGTCAATTCCTAATAAGGTAAATTAATAAGCTACCATTTCAACGAAAATGATAAATTAATTTTCTGAAGATTGAAATATTTTACCTATTTATTTATCATGATCAAGTTATTTCATCTCTTCAAAACTTAATATTATGTTTTTCAATTGGTACTCAGTCAGTGGCGTAGCTAGAACCTCTGCCGCCCGGGGCGATTCCAAAATGTTCCGCCCCCTCCCCACTCCAAAAATGTTTTTGAATTACCTTTTTTTAATCCTACTTCCTAATTGATGAACTATCAAAAAAAATTTCTTTTGGCGCCCTTAATGCCGCCCCTAAAAGTATTTGAATGACCCTTTTTTAACCCAATTTCCTAACTAATACCGCCCCTAAAAATGTTCCGCCCGGAGCGGGCCGCCCCCTCCGCCCCCCCTAGCTACGCTACTGTGCTCAGTATTTCAAAACTATACTTTGCGATGACGAAGCAAGTCAAGCTACGATATGGAACGAAAATATTGGCCAGTTACTCGTAAACATCGTACGCGTCGTAATCTTCTAATCCGCGCTCATCATTGAATTAGTGCAAATTATTTTAGTGCAAAGTAATAAAGTTGAATTAATAAGATGAGTTTTATTTTAAACGCGTTAGCTTGTTTGGTAACAATTCTTATAGGTCTTTATATGTACATCACAAAATGGAGGTATCAATATTGGAAAAGTCAAGGACTCACTTATATAGAACCAACCTTTCCATTCGGCACGGTTGGGAACCCAGTGACCAGAAAAATACCATTAGCTCAACAATTACTAGATAATTACAATTATTTTAAATCGCAGGGAAGTAAACACGGAGGATTATATCTGATGACAGGACCTTTTTACATGCCCGTGCATCCCGAATCAGTAAAAGCGCTCATGTCTAAAGATTTTAATAATTTCAACGATCGTGGCCTTTATTACAATGAAAAAGACGATCCTTTGAGTGCACATATGTTCAATATAGCAGGTCCACAATGGAGAAAAATGAGGGTTAAACTAACCCCCACCTTTACTTCCGGAAAAATGAAGATGATGTTCCACATTTTATTAAAATGTAGTGATCAACTTGCAAATGCTGTTGGAAAATCAGAACAAAAGAATGAAGAAATTGATATTAAAGAAGTCGTCAGTTGCTTCACAACGGATGTTATTGGCTCATGTGCCTTTGGAATCGAATGCAATAGTTTTGAAGAAACGGAAAGCGAATTTAGAACATATGGTCGAAAAGTATTTCTGCCTTTCTCAAAATTACAAGTCGTACGAAACATTATTAGCTTTATTAGTCCAAAAATTGCAAGGTTTTTGAAATTCACTATTTTGCCAAAAGATACAACCGATTTCTTTCTTGGTGCGGTAAGACAAACCGTAGAGTATCGAGAAAAAAATAGTTTCAATAGAAACGACTTCATACAAATTTTGATTAACTTGAAAAATGAAATTGGTGAGAATCCTGATAGTACAGAAACATTGGCAATTGAAGAAATAGCAGCGCACGCGTTTGTATTTTTTATTGCTGGATTCGAAACGTCTTCCACCACCATGACGTTCTGTCTCTTTGAATTATCACAAAATCAAGAAATTCAGGAAAAGGTTAGAAACGAAATCATCGAAGCAATCGAAAACAATGATGGTGAATTCACCTACGATGTCATGATGGAATTGAAATATTTACATCAAGTTGTAGAAGGTTACAATTTGGTAGAAAATTTTACAATTTGTTAACAAATCTTGTTTTAGAAACACTGCGAAAGTATCCACCTGTTCCGGTAATTCCACGAATATGCGTCAAAGATTATCAAATACCCAATACTAAAGCAACAATCCAGAAGGGAACTCGAGCATTCATTCCAACATATGCATTGCATCGAGATTCAGAATTTTTCCCTGAACCAGAAAAGTTTGATCCTGAAAGGTTCAATGAAATTAATAAACCAAAAATTCCTTCCTTTGCATATATTCCATTTGGAGAGGGCCCAAGAAATTGTATAGGTATGACATTTTTGTAACATTTTGATACTGAATAATTGAATACTAATATTTTAGGTTCTCGCTTCGGTTTAATGCAAGTTAATGTTGGTTTGGCGGTTTTACTCAAACAATTTCGGTTTACTCTGAACAAAAATACTAAACTTCCAATGAAATTTGATCAATTTAGTTTTGTTTTATTATCGAAAGAGAAAATTTGGCTTGACGTTGAAAGAATTAGTGAGTAACAGCAGAATCACAATCAACGAAGGTAGAAGAATTATACACCTCGAGGGGTTATTTTTCCCATTTTTACTCAATTGTAAAATGTTAATATTTTGGTGTTTATTTAAGTTTTTGTCATAATTTACTAAAATTAAAAGATTACAAGTTGCTGTGTCATTGCGCTGAATTTTTGTAGTGCTCTGTTTATTGGAAGATAGTGAAGTAGTAGATAAAACTTATAAAAGTCAAAATAAAACAGAAATTCATACACAATAATAGTGATAACCTTGTATTTACTTATTGATCCTGATCACCACAATCTCCAAAAATTAATTCAGTATAGAAACATAAAGCTGCGCTATGGTTTTTACAATAAATTTACTCGCGTGTTTGATATCAATTTTTATTGGGATATATACTTATGTGAGATGGAAATACCAATATTGGAAAAACGAAGGTGTTCCATATATTGAACCTATATTCCCTTTTGGTAATGTAGGGAATCCATTATCAAGAAGAATAAATTTTAGTGAAGTTTTACAAGAACGTTACAATTATTTTAAATCGCAAGGACACAAATATGGAGGTTTATATATCTCTGCAAATGCTGTATTCTTGCCGATACATTTGGAATCCATAAAAGCTGTAATGTCGACAGATTTTAATCACTTTATGAACCATGGTGCTTACTACAACGAAAAATCTGATCCATTAAGTGCTCATTTATTTAACCTAGAAGGACAGCGATGGAGAAAATTGAGGGCAAAATTAACTCCAACCTTTACTTCCGGAAAAATGAAGACGATGTTTCACATTTTAGTCCATTGCAGCGATCAATTGGTCACAGCTATGCTTAAATCAAGCGAAGATGAGGAAGCAATCGACATAAAAGAAGTTTTGGGTTGTTTCACTACGGATGTGATCGGATCTTGCGCTTTTGGCATTGAATGCAATAGCTTTGAAGATAATGAAAGCGAATTTAGAAAATATGGCCGCGAATTGTTTTTGCCTTTAACTAAATATGAAGCAATGAAAAATGGTTTAGCATTCAGCTTTCCTACAATAGCACGATTGTTTGGAATTTGCACCCTGAAGAAGAAACCGACGGATTTCTTTTTTAGGGTAGTGAAAGAAACAGTACAATTTCGTGAAAGAACCAACGTTCAAAGGAATGACTTTATGCAAATTTTGATTAATTTAAAAAATCATGCCGATGACACTAAAACCCATGACACCAAAAGAACTGAAAAACACAACCTCACAATTGAAGAAATTGCAGCTCAAGCTTTTGTGTTTTTCATTGCCGGATTTGAAACGTCTTCCACCACAATGACTTTTTGTTTGTTGGAACTGGCACAAAATCAGGAAATTCAGGATAAAGTTAGAAACGAAGTATTGGATGATTTGGCTAATAATGGTGGAGAGTTTACTTATGACTCCATGATGAGAACGAATTATTTGAGTCAAGTCATTGATGGTGATACATTTCAGGTAGTATTAGCAATTTTCAAAAAATAAATTTTAATTTGCTTCAGAGACTTTACGAAAATATCCACCTGTTCCATTTATACCACAAATTTGTGTTGAAGATTACAAAATTCCTGGTACCAATTCAACAATTAAAACAGGGATGCGGGTATTAATTCCAGTATTGGCGTTACATCGAGATCCCGAATATTTTCCAGACCCTGAACATTTTGATCCTGAAAGGTTCAATGCAATTAATAAACCGAAAATTCCTGCGTATTCTTATATTCCGTTTGGAGAAGGTCCTAGAAATTGCATAGGTGAAGATTTATTTACAGCTTTTTATAAAATTTTATTCTTCTTTTTAATTTTAGGGTCTCGCTTTGGTTTAATGCAAACAAAAGTTGGTTTATCGGTTTTATTAAAACATTTCCGATTTACAATTAACGAGAAGACTACTCTACCTATTAAATTCAATAAAAGTAGTTTTATTTTATTAGTAAACAGTGGTGTATGGCTTAATGTTGAAAAAATAAATTAGTTTTCAGTGACATAATTTCAAAATCTCCCCCCCCCCCCAACAAAATGATATCTGTTTTTCTTGTTTTTCTTCCTCTTATGTTAATTATAGACTACGTCCTATTATTACTAACTGTGTCAAGTTCAGATGTACTTGGAACTATTGGTTATATAATTATAAAAGTAGTTTTACAGCTCATAATATCGCTTAATTACCGATTTTTAATTTTGTAATGAGTTATATTGTGTTTATGTTTAAATGAGAAATAAAGAAATGAAAATAATATAGCAATTAAAAGTATAAATATTAATATCTTTTTATTAACACTTCGTATTAGCACAATAATATCTAATCGTCTTCATCATAGTTTAGGACTACATCCTTTTGTTTCCAACTGTTCAACAACTATTTTTTCTACAACTTTTGTTACAAAAATAAATTGAAAAATTGCTTGAAAATGCTAAATTCTGATGTGCCTGTGACCATGCCTTCATTGTTAATGGTGCTAGTTATCAACATATTATGAGGGACGATAGCTTTGCTTGCGACCGAAGTACGGAAATGAAACGGATACCTCTGTAACATAAACCGTCTCTCCAAACCGCAACCCCTAATAAGAGGTTTACCCAAAAACAAAAATTCATATTCAGTCGAAATCTGGGGAGGGAATCTCTCCAGTTTATGTTGACACGTTGTTATAGACCAGCTCTCAATGATAATCTCGGTGAGCGAGGTCACAGGCTTTGAAATAAAATGTAGTCTGAGGCGACCTCTCCAATAAAACACTGGTAATGTGATAATAATAGTCATGTCCATAATGCAAACAATAACAATATAACATAAATTCTGGGCGAATAATACACACAGTTGTTGTAATAAGCATTACATCTTCAAAAAGTGTTTCCAGCAATATGAAATAGGCATCCAATTAAACAACAACCACAACGGTTATTACAATTTGAAAGCAAAAGTCCGAATAAATACATCAATATACACGAATTGCAAAAATAAAATTCACTTACATAGAGCTCACATATTATGTGAGCTTACAAAATGTAAGATGACACCAACTTCTTCTAATCGTAGTTGACGTGCGGCTTTGAAAGATGACTAATGGTTACACTTGTTCTAGATTAACAGAAGTACCTGACCGTAGATACGCAATAAACACTGCCAGTGGCGGATTTCCGAACAGGCGCAAGAGGCGCGCCGTTAAAAAAATCCAGCCAATTTTGACAAAGAACAACATAATACCAGAAAATCAGTTTGGTTATAGAAAGCACCATTGCACTATCGAACAAGTACACCGTGTGGTAGAACAAAAAATAAAAGTCTTGAAAATAAAGCATTCTGCACAGCTGCATTCATAAACATCTCCCAGGCTCTCGAAATATTGCCTGAATATTATTTGCTCCCGAATCCCACCTTATGAACAGAATGTTTCGAGTCAGGTATGGGGAATCATACTCAAATATCTACCCAATAAAATCGGGTGTACCACAAGGTAGCATATTGGGGCCGAAACTCTACCTGCTATACACGGCAGACATGTATACGTAAACAATCGCCACGTTTGCGAACGACACAGTAATCATGTCTTCCCATAAAAATAAAAATCAAGCATCAGTTGACCCACAAGAAAGCGTAGATAAGTACCAGAAGTGGACGAAGAGATGGCGCACAAGACCAAACTACTCAAAGTCTGTGTAAATTACCTTCACGGCGACAAAGATGGAGGACTGTCTACTGGTAACTGCTAAATAGCAGACTTAAGTCATTCTTCTGTATGGAAACAATTTTTCGACATTTTTTATTAATAACCAATCAAAGGTCAATTAACGGTGTGACTTGTTAATGTTTAATAATTCCATGTTATCGACTACTTCAGATATAAATAGCTATGGAGTAGTTAGAAGGTTAAGTCCTATTCTTGATGTTATCTCGTCTGCTGATTTTGAGGGTTTCCAACAAAATCAGATTATATCTCTATTTTAATCTATTGTATAGAGAATCAAAATTATAGTCCTTGTCACGAAACTTTAGTGCTAAGTCGTTACACACATGATCCTACATAAGCACAGCCAAACCATGTGAAAATCATACTGAATAACGACTGCAACATCTCTTCTATGCAAGTCCTACTTCCACCTTTTCGTTATGAACCCTAGGTAATACTAAAGGACGAGGGCAAAAGCGAGTTTCCACTGCTTTAAAATTGGGACAACTTAGCTAAGTGTAGGAGACCCTGACAGAAATCTCCAAAATGTACAGGGAAACCTTGAAATCGAGTAACCATTTGGCAAAAGAAATGTTGGAAAAGACTGCATCCGATCGACATACAGTGGCTTCTCGGCTGACCCGGTGAGCAGCCAGACCGGGATGTTAACAAAGGCCACTAAATAAATAGAAAAAGAAAAGAAGGAATTAAATCGGAAAATAATATCCGGAAGATATAGAACTAAGCTTGTACTAAGCTTGCAGTGTCAAGTAATTGCGGCATGCTTGATTTCCAAGCGTAGGGTAAGTTTGGTCTAAGCTAGCCACGTTAAGCTGGATAAGCAAGCGTAAATCGAATCAAAATACAGCTTGACGTCAGCTTACGTGTTATCTGGGATATTATGAGCTGTAAAACTACTTTTATAATTATGTAACCAATAGTTCCAAGTGCATCTGAACTTGACACAGTTGGTAATAATAGGATGTAGTCTATAATTAACATAAGAGGAAGAAAAACAAGAAAAACCGATATCCTTTTACTGGGGGGGGGGGATTTGTTAGGTTTATAATAATTTGTTAGTTAAAATCGTGAGACGGTCATTGCCTTGCAGCTAACGCAGTTGGATGCGAATATGGGGCACCGGGTTCAAACCTGGGGAGAGTCAAACTTTCTTATGGCTAGTCTCCGTGCTTCGGAAGGCACGTTAAGCCGGTGGTCCCCTGGGTTAGTGAATTGCTACCATTAACATAAAAAACCAGGATACAGGCACATCTGAAGGCAAGTCTAGCAAGCTACCTGATGGATGTAAAATATTTATATGCTCAAAGTTTCTAACACGTGTTGGGAAATAACAGGCCTCGGCCTACTAGAAGAGAATTCTCTAGAGTCTAGAAGAATTACTTCTAGAAAGAAGAAGAAGAAGAAAATCGTGTTTAATTTATTTTTTCAACATTAAGCAATACACCATTGTGTACTGCTAAAACATAACTACGTTTATTGAATTTAATAGGTAGAGTAGTCTTCACGTTCATTGTAAATCGGAAATGTTTTAATAAAACCGATAAACCAAGTTTTGTTTGCAATAATCCAAAGCGAGACGCTAAAATTATAAAGAACAATAAAATTTTATAAAATACTGTAAATAAGACATCACCTATGCAAATTCTAGGACCTTCTCCGAACGGAATATAAGAATACGCAGGAATTTTCGGTTTATTAATTACATTGAACCTTTCAGGATCAAAATGTTCAGGGTTTGGAAAATATTGGGGATCTCGATGTAACGCCAATACTGGAATTAATACCCGCATCCCTGTTTTAATTGTTGAATTGGTACCGGGAATTTTGTAATCTTCAACACAAATTTGTGGTATAAATGGAACAGGTGGATATTTTCGTAAAGTCTCTGAAGCAAATTAAAAATTATTTTTTGAAATTTGCTAATACTACCTTAAATGTATCACCATCAATGACTTGACTCAAATAATTCGTTCTCTTCATGGAGTCATAAGTAAACTCTCCACCATTATTAGCCAAATCATCCAATACTTCGTTTCTAACTTTATCCTGAATTTCCTGATTTAGTGCCAGTTCCAACAAACAGAACATCATTGTGGTGGAAGACGTTTCAAATCCGGCAATGAAAAACACAAAAGCTTGAGCTGCAATTTCTTCAATTGTGAGGTTGGGTTTTTCAGTTCTATTGGTGTCGTGGGTTTTAGTGTCATCGACATGATTTTTTAAATTAATCAAAATTTGCATAAAGTCATTCCTTTGAACGTTGGTTCTTTCACGAAATTGTACTGTTTCTTTCACAACCATAAAAAAAAAATTTGTCACTTTCTTATTCAGGGTGCAAATTCCAAACAATCGTGCTATTGTAGGAAAGGTGAATGCTAAATCACTTTTCGCTGCTTCATATTTAGTTAAAGGCGCAGTCAATGCGCGGCCATATTTTCTAAATTCGCTTTCATTATCTTCAAAGCTATTGCATTCAATGCCAAAAGCGCAAGATCCGATCACATCCGTAGTGAAATTACCCAAAACTTCTTTTATGTCGATTGCTTCCTCGTCTTCGCTTGATTTAAGCATAGCGGTTAACAATTGATCGCTGCAACGGACGAAAATGTTAAACATCGTCTTCATTTTTCCGGAAGTAAAGGTAGGAGTTAATTTTGCACTCAATTTTCTCCATCGTTGTCTGTTTAGGTTAAATAAATGAGCACTTAATGGTTCAGATTTTTCGTTGTGGTAAGCACTATGGTCCATAAAGTGATTAAAATCTGAGGACATTACAGCTTTTATGGATTCCAAATGTATTGGCAAGAATACAGCACTTGTACAGATATATAAACCTCCATATTTGTGCCCTTGCGATTTAAAATAATTGTAACGTTCTTGTAAAATCTCACCAAAATTTATTGTTTTTGTAAATGGATTCCCTACATTACCAAAAAGGAATATAGGTTCAATATATGGAACACCTTCGTTCTTCCAATATTGGTATTTCCATCTCACATAAGTATATATCGCAATAAAAATTGATACCAAACACGCAAGTAAATTTATTGTAAAAACCATAGCGCAGTCTGATATTTCTATACCGAATTAATTTTTGTAGATTTTGGTGATCAAGATCAATAAGTAGTACAAGGTTGTCACTATTATGTATGAATTTCAGTTTTACTTCGACTATTATAAGTTTGATCTACTACTTGACTAGGTATCTTCCAATAATTAAAGCACTACACAAATTCAATGCAATGATACTGCAACTTGTAATCATTTAATTTTAGTAAATTATGATAAAACCTTAAATAAACACACAAAATATTAAAATTTTACATTTATGTAAAGATGGGAAAATTAACCACTCGAGGTGTAGAATGAATTTTTTCTTTAGTCACTAGGAGATGCTAAAATCTTGCGGAGTAGATGTAGAGGGAGAACGCGTGAACCTCAATAAATGATAATCATTTCAATGTTTTCCGTTTAGCTAGATTGATTAAAAAAAAAATATTATTGAAGAAAAATAATACGGTATCCGGAAAGTTCACCGAAAACAATTCACCGAAAACAATTTACCGAAAACAATTCACCGAAAATCAATTCACCGAAAAACAATTCACCGAAAATCAATTCACCGAAAATACATTTCACCGAAATTACAATTCACCGAATAACAATTCACCGAAAAGCAATTCACCGAATTTCACCGAAATCAATTTATTTGATGTTGGCAACCTTGCAAGTCTTGATACACTACATAACAGACTTAAAGTAATTATTAAATTGATAATCTAATCAGGGAGCGTCCATTAATTACGTAAGGATTATTTTTGTAATTTTTGGCCCACTTCCTCCTCCACGTAAGGGTACGTAAGATTTTGTCACCCCCCTCCCGCCACCTACAACTTACGTAAGGATTATTTTTAATAAAATTAAATTTTACCCCTCTCTCGACCCCTTATATATTTACATATAAAATATGAATAATAAATATTGTTATGATTATTCGCCCTTAAGCAAAATACTCACCCCCAAAAAGACCACAAAACTAACTTTATGCCGGAGTAGAGTTTTCCTCTTTTACAGTGCCGATGGATTCAGTAAACGAAATAAGAGGGTAATTCATAGTAAACGTAATTTATTCAATAAAAAAAATTAATTGTGGAAATTTGCATCAAATTATCTTAGACAACAATTTTGTCTCAAACCAATGTGTTATTTTATGTGTAATAATTAAATCATCCAAATTACATTTAATTCGTCACATTCAGGAGCTAAATTTGGATATTTTATTATTTGTGTAGCGTGTAAATAATTTATTATAATCAATTTTAATAAAGTCCTTTAATCAATCTAATGTCAACACAAATCGTTGTTTTACAATCAGATTCATTAAAATAAAACAAATCTTGTACCTTATTACAAACTGGTAAAATTTCACTAAACTTAGTGTGTTGCCGGATCCATGTGTCCAAATTCCTGCCAGTAGTCGCCAGTAGTCGCCAGCTGCTCCAACCTGTCCAAAGCTGTGAATATTCCACACGTCAGCCAGTATTCCAAATACAAATACATCACTAAATGTGAAGTCAACTTCCAATTCGTTATGCTCACAATACACAATTTTTCGTAAACTACCGGAATTCCGTAACTTTACGACTCCGCTATTTATTTACTTCCGTTTAATTAAGTAAACTAATGCTTTGGTTTTTGTACCAAAGAACCGCAATTGAGTTCCTTAATTGGGATTTTATCGAGAAATCTGCGTGCTTCTCAATTAACAAATCCCCAAGAACTTTACACGCTCTCAATTTGAGCTCTACTCAGAGACTGGCTTCATTTCTGCTCGCTGACTTTCTGTGCCTTTCAAAGTATTTCAAAAATGGATTTTTGTGGTAGGAATTTTGTTCCTTGTTAGCTAAAATAGCACTTCTGGCAAGTAACATAACGCCGTTAATTGTTTGTGCACTAAATTATTATTTTCACTTTGCTTTACAGGAATCTGTTGTTGTTTTTAAAATTAAAAATCATTCACAGGATGTTACACAAATTTTTTACTTTACAAATAAATTCAAGTTTGTTTGTTTTGTGTGTAGAATTCGTTACATGTAATGGTTTTTTGTAATTGATGCAAATTTCACTCTCATATATCAGCCAAATCAACTGACTACTGAATTTGAAATTAAATTAAATTAAATTACTCCCTTACTTGTCTGCTTTTACCCTTAAATGATGAAAATATCACAACAATATATTATAGGAAATACAAAAAGTTAATAAAGATAATTAAATACATAAAATAGTAGTTTACATCACAAGGCCGTAAAACGCAGGTGTCAATGGAACCGCTGATTAAATCCTATCGGGCAACGCACACGGGTCGAATGGAAAAATATCCCGATATTATCAGATGGAAACCACTTCCAGATATTATTGAGAGTTTTCGTAATAATTTGGGATAACAAGCGATATCCACCAATAAATGTACCCATAGACCACCAAGGAACTACGTATAAATCAGCCACCATTCGAATGCTGATAACAAATTATCTTCCTTTGCACTCCAGATATAAATACAATTTGCACAATTCCAAAACCTAGCAAAAACTCTAAATTGGCACTAATACGGGAAAAACTGACTCCACCGTCTAAACTAAGTAATAATACTATGGTGTGAATAACTTTTGGTCGTCAAAACAAACTTTGGGTATTCAAAAATCGTTATCAAAAATAGACGACCTCAAACTTCGCAGTTTACACCAGACGCCATTTCTCGCGAGTCCTTATCTACCGTAGATGGCACGGCTATATCATTTTTAATTATGTATAGGGTAAGTCGCAATTGTTGTAGCAATTATAATGCTACAAACCACTCACTTTACGGCCGGAATAACGAAAAAATATTTTAAGAAACTTACGTAAAGAATACATCGGATCCCCCCCCCCAAACCCTTACGTAATTAATGGACGGCCCCTTATGACTTATGTATAATTGTCATCGAGCAACAATTAAGCCGCCAAGAGGGTTTGGCCGTAAAACATACCGCGATGTTGTGCTAAGAATCAATAGGATTGTATCAACTTACGATTTTGATAATATTCGAGATTATTTGCGTGGTATATCCACGATTAATAAATTTATTAATCATGCATTTTTAATTTTACTATAACTATTTTTCCTATTTTTCGGTGAATTTTCTTTCGGTGAATTGTTATTCGGTGAATTGATTTTAATTCTTCTACCGTTGCTATTTGTGATTCTTCTATCACTCCCTAATTCTTTCAACGTCAAGCCAAATTCTCTCTTTCGATAATAAAACAAAGCTGAATTGATAAAATTTCATTGGAAGTTTAATATTTTTGTTCAGAGTAAACCGAAATTGTTTGAGTAAATCCGCCAAACCAATATTATCTTGCATTAAACCAAAGCGAGAACGTAAAATATTAGTATTCAATTGTTCAGCATTAACACGTTACAAAAATATCAAACCTATACAATTATACTCTACAGGTTATGGACCCTGGTAATAAAATATTGAACAAAGAAAGATACAAAAATAGAAAAGATGGAAAATTTGAAGGACTAAACAAAACAAATGTACAGTTAATGTAAATGAGAGGATTATTAGAATTAAAGGATTATTTGGATACGATTGAGAAAGAACAATGAGAGAAAAATAAATGCAGATCAATTGACGAGGACAATTGGACAGTGTTATGCAGTATAGTGTGTCAACCCACATTTCGACTTTGTTAAGAAATCAAAGATTATTGACATACAGAAAGAAAAACAATTGGAACTTCCATAGTTCCATATTTATGGAACTTTCTTTCTGTACATTAATGCATAGCACTGTCCAATTTAGAAAGCACTGAAGAATGAAAAACGGCTAATGGGATAGGATGGACGTTAAAATATACCTAAACAAAATACACTCAAGTGTTTCCGATAAAATAAAAGTCGTTGGAAAAAATATAAAAACTTATTACTCCCGTATTTGGGAGTTGTTCATTGAATTTATTTAGAATATTAATAAAAATATCTGAAAATCAAGGATTTTCAAACGAAAATATGGCAAGAAATAATAAAAATTCCAATCGTTTTAAAATTAACCTTTCTGCAGCAATTCTGTAAAATCTCATGTAAGATTTAAATTGTTAGAAAAGTCACCTGCGGCGCCTTTTTACTTTTATTATTCCTACAAATTAATATTTTGAATGTTGGATTGCGCCGATCCACCTTTGCATCAAAACAATAAAGAATCACTGATAGAAGCTACTCCTCTTCAATTTCAATGACAATCCTAAAATTATTCTTTGTCGGTTTACCTTGAATCTCATAAATTCAAAACAAGTTATTATATTACGTGTAACTAAGCTCGTCTAAATATCATAAATATTATTGAGATAGCGAAGCACGTTCAACTTTTGTGGTAGGGAACAATGTTGACCAGTTATTCGCATACATCTGTACGCGTTGTATTCTTCTCATCAGCGGTATATTAAATTAGAACAATAATTTAAATTACTACAAAATAATAAAGTGTTATAAATAAAATGAGTTTTATATTAAACGTGTTAGCCTGTTTGGCGACGATTCTTATAGGAATTTATACGTACATCAAATGGAAGTACAGTTATTGGAAAAATCAAGGAATTCCTTACATTAAACCAAAGTTTCCATTCGGTACTCTTGGAAACCCAATGACCAGAAAAATTCCGTTAGCTGAAGTATTGCAAAATAATTACAACTATTTTAAATCACAAGGAAGTAAACATGGAGGGTTATATTCGATCGGAGGAACTTTTTACTTGCCTGTGCATCCTGACGCAGTTAAAGCGGTTATGTCCAAAGATTTTAATAATTTTAGTGATCGCGGTATTTATTACAATGAAAAGGACGATCCGTTGAGCGCACACATGTTTAGTATAGCAGGTCCAAAATGGAGGAAGATGCGGGTGAAACTAACTCCCACTTTTACTTCCGGGAAAATGAAGATGATGTTCCAAATTTTACTAAAATGCAGTGATCAACTCGTGCAAGCGGTGGAAAAATCAGCAATAGAGGAAGAAAAAATTGATATTAAAGAAGTTGTTAGCTGCTTCACTACGGATGTTATTGGTTCTTGTGCCTTTGGGATTGAGTGTAACAGTTTTGATCAAAATGAAAGCGAATTTAGAAAGTTTGGTCGAAAAGTATTTCTACCTTTCTCTGCATTGCAAGTTGTAAAAAACATTATTGGATTTATCAATCCAAAATTGGCAAGGTTTTTGAAGATTAGGTCTCTACCAAAAGATACATCAGATTTCTTTCTTGGTGCGGTACGGCAAACAGTGGAGTATCGGGAGGAAAATAATTTTAACAGGAACGACTTCATACAAATTTTGATTAACTTGAAAAACGAAATTGGAGAGTCTCCTGACACCAAGCAAAACTTGACAATTGAAGAAATAGCAGCGCATGCATTTGTGTTTTTTATAGCTGGATTCGAAACGTCTTCCACCACCATGACTTTCTGCCTTTTTGAATTATCACAAAACCAAGAAATTCAGGAAAAGGTGAGAAGCGAAGTGATCGAAATAATTGAAAACAATGATGGCGAATTCACTTACGATGCGATGATGGAAATGAAATATTTACATCAGGTTGTCGAAGGTTTCATTTTAATACAAAATTTTACACTTCGTTAACAAAAACTTTGTAGAAACTCTGCGGAAGTATCCACCAGTTCCGCTAATTCCACGGATGTGTATCAAAGATTATCAAATACCCGAAACTAATGCAACAGTAAGGAAAGGCACTCGTACCTTCATTCCAGTGTATGCATTGCATCGAGATGCAGAATTTTTTCCGGAACCTGAAAATTTTGATCCTGAAAGGTTCAATGAAGTTAATAAGCCAAAAATTCCTACCTTTTCATACATTCCATTTGGAGAGGGCCCCAGGAATTGTATAGGTTTGAAATTTTTGTAACATTTTAATCTAAAATAATTGAATTTTGCAATTTTAGGCTCTCGCTTCGGTTTAATGCAAGTTTATGTTGCCTTGGCAGTTTTATTGAAAAACTTTCGGTTTAAGTTGAACGCAAAAACTACGCTTCCTATGAAATTTAATCCATTCAGTTTTGTTTTATTAGCGCAAGATGGAATCTGGCTGGATGTTGAAAGAATTAATGTTTAACATAACAATCTTATTTTGATTTTAAGTACTGTCGCGATAAAGTAATTTTTATTCGTTAATAAAATTCTCGGTGGCAGGCATCACTTTTATTTTGACATTTCCCTCGACTATCTATGTTTGGTTGCTAATAGTACCTTAATCTTGAATCGATCAAATTGAACAAAAACTGCGCATTGAAAAGTTTATCATTTATCTACATAATATTTTTATTCAAGTATCTACCCAAAATAAGTTTATCACATTCATGACGTGTCTCTTTCTCTTTATCAAATAAATTGCATCACCAACTACTGATAATGGAAATGCTTAAATATAGCACACAGTTAAAAATTGATTAAGTTACTCGAGAACGTTTGCTACTAAAAAAAAACATGAATTGTTATACAGCAGTAGCGGCGTTAATCACAATTTTTATTGGAATCTATTCGTACGTGAAGTGGAAGTTCAACTACTGGAAACGAATGGGAATACCGTACATTGAACCATCATTTCCTTTTGGAACACTAGAGAGTCCATTGACCAGGAAATATACCATTGGAGTACTACTGAAGATACAATACGACTTCTTCAAAAGCCAAGGTCACAAACACGGCGGTTTATACTTTTTTACGGGTATATCATACTTACCAATCCATCCAGACTGCGTAAAAAGCATAATGGCCAAAGACTTCAGCCACTTTCACGATCGTGGAATTTATTACAACGAAAAGGATGATCCTTTAAGTGCCAACATATTTAAAATTGAAGGTCCCAAATGGAGAAAATTGAGAATAAAATTTACTCCAACGTTCACATCCAGCAAGATGAAGATGATGTTTTCCACATTAGTAAGTTGTAGTGATCCAATGGTTTCAAGTATGACCGAAATTTCCAAATCGGGAAATCCTGTTAACATCAAAGACATATCGGGTTGTTTTACCACTGACGTAATTGGTTCTTGTGGCTTTGGACTGGACTGCAACAGTTTCAAGAATCCCAACAGCGAATTCAGGAAATTTGGCAAACAAATAGTTGCGCCGGTATCAAAACTTAAATTTCTCAAGCTTGTCCTAGCAATTTCAAAACCAGATATTGGACGGATGTTAGGAATCACCGTGACCCCTGACGAAGCAGCCCAATTTTTCTTAAAAACTGTTAAAGACACGGTAGAATATCGAGAAAAAAACAAAGTGTTGAGGAATGATTTCATGCAAATTTTGATCGAGTTAAAAAATAACGTGGATAATCACGACGCAAAAGATAAGGATGAACATTTCCAAGAAAAGTTAACCATCGAAGAAGTTGCGGCTCAAGTTTTTGTTTTTTTCCTAGCTGGATTTGATACTACTTCCACCACAATGACGTTCGGTTTGTTTGAATTAGGGATGAACCAAGACATACAGGACCGAGTGCGGCAAGAAATCTTGCAAGTTATTGATGATAATAATGGTGAACTTACGTACGATGGAATCATGAAGATGAAGTACTTGGGTCAAGTAGTCGATGGTAAGCAATTTTTTTTGCTTGGTGTTTGATTAATTTAGAAATTTTAGAAACTCTTCGAAAGTATCCACCAATTCCAGCTATTCCTAGACGTTGTGTAGAAGATTATCAAATTCCAGATACTCATGTAGTGTTAAAAAAGGGAGTACGAGTGTTTATTCCAGTTATGGGGCTTCATTACGATTCCGAATATTTCCCCGATCCTGACAAGTTTGACCCTGAAAGATTTAATGATGAAAACAGGAAAAATATACCCTCTTACACGTACATACCTTTTGGAGAGGGTCCTCGAAATTGTATAGGTAAACATTATACTTATTCGTTTGCATGTAAAACAATAACCTCACTTTATTTTGTTATATAGGATCACGATTTGGTTTAATGCAAACAAAAGTTGGATTAGCGGTTCTCCTGAAGAATTTTCGATTTACTGTAAATGGTAAAACTGTTCTTCCTGTTACATTTAACCCATACAGTGCAACTCTACAAGCTAAAGATGATATATGGCTTAATGTGGAAGAAGTTTGATTGAAATACAGTAATTATTTACTTACCTAGTGTAGAATTTATTTCCATCATACTTTCTGACCGTGGTACATACAATATTTTTTAATATTATTTACTTTAATGCTAATTAAAGATGAATTTATTATGAGATTTGGAAAGCTGAAAATCAAAAGATGTAAATACTGCTGATGGATTAGAAAGTCTCGGTTATTGAATTGAAACATAACAACTCATCTTGGTTTTCGCTGTTTTTCTTTCGAATTAAAGCCATTTGCCTTCCTTACGCTTTGTGGCAAACGTGTCATCTCTGTTATGAACAGACAAATGAAAAGATTGCGTCCTCTGGAATTTTTGCTTCTCTCCTCCTCCTGATTATGGTCTTTGTTAGTCCTCTTCCTCTCAACACGTGAACCACCACCTGGTCTCCTCTTTCCTTATGTATCTCCGCAATTTTCGTTCTTTTCCTACCAACTTAAGCCTTCCTCATTCGTTGTACTTTCCACGCAACTGATCTGTAGAACCACATGTCCAATTCTTCCAATATTATCCAGTCAACATCCATTCCAGCACATAATATTACGTTTTTCATACTTTAATTTGATTTGTTTTGCAAAATTGTAGTTTATGTTACAAATAATGTAATGCAACTAATTTTCATTTGAACAGCAGTTGATTGTATCTACCTACTTTTTTTATTATTGATTAGTATAGTTTTATATTTCCTTACCAGATAACGAAATACGAAAAGTTTTGTAATACAATTTTTAAACAATTAATTTTTGTTTATTATTTACTTTTACCCCTACAAATGTAGCGAAATATTTAGGTTTTGGCTTCCCAATTCGATACAAACGTTATCAGTTTAAATTTATTGCTTATTTTAGATAATCGCAATAGGTACACCATATAAATTATGTTTTAACTGGATAAAACATTTAATCTCGTGCATAATTTAATATTGTAAAGTTACACAATTATTATTGTAACCTTCTGTATCTGTAAAATCAAATAATAATGAATTTTAAAACTTCAAGAAAACAAATTTACGTGGGCTGTGAGGTCATATTTGATTAATGTAAGGCTAAATAAATTAGTAAGCATCAGATTATCTCTATTAGATGGTTTTATTAAACTTGAAGACCCAAAACATCCTGCTTCGGCGGTACCAGAAAATAATCCACAAGTAAATTATGTAGTATATGCAACTGTTCAATCGAGAAAGTATTACATTTATCTAATTTAGGAAACTGAAATAGAAATTTTATTATTTTAATTCCAAAGTTCCTACTTCATCAGTAGATAAAGGGTGCGTTCCACTTGGCGTTGTCCCCATGGTTATTTGATTGGACTGATTTAAGTGGAATGCAAATGCACCCATAGATTTTTCAAGTTTGCATCTTACAGACGTGAAAAATCTTTGGAAATGTTAAAGGAATTATTTTTTTTATTATTTTTTTAAATTATTTATTTAAAGGAATTCGATCTTTCTAAAAATGAAATTCAACTAAATCATTAGCGTGAGACTGGCTATTTAGAGTATGTAATCTACTGGAACGTCCGCAAAATATATGGTATATAAACTGAAATTTTTTTTCTAATGACCGTAATCTCCGATGTATTCATTATTATCAAATATATGGGTAAATAACCATTATGCTACCATGCATCCTTTTTAACGGTTCCTGTACAATAATGAAGGTAATAAAAATGAAATGTTTAACGGATACAAGATATAAAACAATAGTACGAATAAGTTATTTAAAATGATCTAAATTGATCTAAAATCGATAAATAAATGGCAAACTGGTCTATCAATTCACTGAATTACCAATAAATTAACGAGATTTTTAAAAAAATTAGTATCGACTATTTGGTCACGCTAATTCAGTGGATTAGTAAAAAAAGTTGAATCTCGTTAATCCATTAATGCGCGGTATTTCCATTTTGTTCATATAAATTGCGTTTAATAAAATATTTTTAGATCGATTTTCTCGAAATAGGCTAAAAGTGAATTTTTAAATTTGAACTTTATGAGATTGTAATTTTGAACAGGGGTGGCCAAACTTTTACACTGCGTTGTAGTCCACGTAGCACATAAGAGTGTTTGGTTTTAAACTTCCCACAAATTTAATAAAAACTGCTCGAATTGGCCTTTTTATTGACCATACTAACAGTCCTATCATAAACAGGTCCTAAAATTAACATCCCGCTCGGAGCTGAGGTAGTTGGAATCCAGTCGCTCGAGTATAGGCATGTCTTTGTTCTCAATACGCTCAATTTTCAAAAAACTTGACCTTTGCCTTTTATGAATTTATGATTTTAGAAGTGATTTCTAATAAGATTTTGCCATGGACATTGATCAACGAGGCATGCACCTATATTCTATGCATAATTGTTTGATTTAATTTATATTATTTTCTTATTATATCTAAGGGTGTGGTCTCTAAAGGTTTACCAAATTTAATTCTTAAATTTAAAACAGTTCCTGATTATTCATGATATATGATGGATTTTTTGTATCGTGATTTCTGAGCATATACCTGCATCTCCATAACATGTCAGCCCCCCCCCCACCCCGTTCTAACCCAAGCTCTTTTTTAAATTTAAATGTTAAATATTATGTATTTATACAATTAAAAACATCGCTAAACCAAAACGAATTTCATATAGTTTATTCAACAACATACAAATAATAAAGCAGAAATTAAAATTTCTATTGTAAAATGTTACCTTTGACCTTTTATTTTTTAACCACATCGACGCAATGAGAGAATATTGAAAATTAAATATTGGGTTTTGTTATATGAAACTAAATAATTGGTGGACTTATTAGTCCACTTTGCGAAAAATAATCTTTTCTCCTTGTCCAACAATGAATCACTTACTATACCCCCCAGACCCCCGGTTTTCAGATTGGTTAATTTTAAAATTACCCCCCAAGTTAGGGAAAGATTCTTTTAAGAACATAAATACTTAATTTTTAAGTGTTATTTCTATTTTATAGTCTAGGATGGCTAAAACTCCGCTAGATCCCCTAAAATGTAAAGAAATCGAAAAGATTTCCCAAAATTAATAATGACGCAAATTTAATTTGTGACAAAATATCTTTTTCTTACTTACGCCTGGGAAGCATTCCAAACCCCGCAGACCCACCGGTTCTCCTATTGATTACTTTTATAAGCACCCTCCCAGGTTAGGGGAATATTTTTTCTGGAACATAAACTACAGTGTACTTAATTTATGTGTTTTCTATTTTCTAGGGTAGCTAAGCCCTGTAGCTTATTTTGCTGCGCTCGTGGCCTGATTCACCTTGGCAACTCTTTCAAAATCTCTCTCTCTCTCCAGTAGCATCCTCATGACTGAGGAATTGTGATCCCATTAATATTAAATTTTTATCATCTTGGCTAATTATTACTCTCGGTAGTTTGCCATTGCCTTCCGAGGGGAGACTGTCAGAATGAAGTTCTTACTTCACTCGGATTCGAACCGGGTATTTAGCGTTCAAAATAGTCAACTCACGTGGCCACTATACAGAAAGGCCTCCTTTTTACAATATAATCTATGAATATACGCAGGATTCGAATCAGTCTTTCAAATTATTAGACGTCCATATTGTTAGTATATTGCAGATCCAGGTCCGGACTAGTCGGCGAATGCCGAGTGCCCCTAACTCAAGGTGGTTTATACTTGGTATAAAAGTGATTTTCAAAACTCTCCGCTTTTAGTAAGAGGGCCCCTCCTCAGTCTCTAGCCGAGACCCCCCAAAGGAGCCAGTCCGGGCCTGTGCAGATCCATGGAAGGATTCAATCAAATATCGCTGCACTGGAGTATAATGCTCAACGAATTTATAGTACATGGTGACCTCCTAATGATTTCGATGAAAGACGAAATTAAAAGATACAGTGCCATTATGACAGACTAATTATAATGATCCCAACTTCCTATCAATTAAACTTACAAACTATGATGAAGTGGCCAGTCTGCAAAGGTGCAAGACCTCCAACCGCGCAAGATTTAAAGTTAATCAAAACTTCCGCTCTATTTCTATTATAAACTTACAAATTTTTGGGTTTACCCCCTCTACTTTTCTCCTGCGGACAGGTGTTGCGGAGGCTGTAATGAGTCCAATAATCAGGTCCGTAATAGCTTTTCTATTTATTTTCAATTAGCCATTCTTTTGTGTGACAAACAATGCCGGAAGAATATTGTTAATATTTTATTGATTATTTCAATTTCAATTTAGAAATTCAAATTGTTATATGCAACTGACACAGCCAAGTACCTCGTTCTACCTGTTAACATTATAAAACGAAAATGTATTGAAGGAATGTTTTCTTCTTACCATAATTGACCCATGAAGAACAACCGACCTTCGTGAGATCTTTGACCTTCTAAAGGAAACGCGGTTCTGTTACTTCTTGAGAGAATCGAGTAGACTTAATTTGTTTACTAAGCAAAATTTGCTGATTGCATAACTCAGCTTTAATTTAGTCTGTCGCGGGTTATTAAATTCATCTACGTTCTGATGACGTTATTCTAATTGAATCAAATTTTAGTAAATTTCAGGAGAATAAATTTTGACGAAACGAGCAAAGCTAAAACTTGCAAATTTGTTTAAGTAAATTACTAATTAAATCAATAAAAGCGAAAAGTTTTGTAATTGGTTAATTAAAACTGCCGCTCAAATTTAAAAATTCAAAAAGTCGAGTAGATCCACGTGTTTTTTGTGACATAGCAACCGGTTTGTGTCGAGACTGCGCAAATGTTAGTAACAAACCGGCTTGGTAAATCCTACCTCGGCTGGCCGATTTCGACCTATGGCATGTTCTGATGTTCAATAGATAGAAATAACATTCAGTGGGTCTTTCGTTTGTGAATGTTGTTGTCGGTGTGACCGTGTACTTATTTGTTAACATAAATGAAAATTGTCCGACTCTGGATCTGTAGTTTTTTTGACTTTACGTGAGTGGTTTTGACTGTGATGACTTCTTTTTGGAATTTTGGAAAAGTAAGTTTTTGAAAATTTTGAAACTGTACCGGAAGTGGTACCAAATTTTTTTTTACAAAATCAAAATTTTGAATTTTAATTTCTCACGGTCCAATCAGATCAAAAATCGTCATCGAATTTTTTTAAATTGTTGAATTAATTACGTTTTCTAAATTTATGGTAATGAACAAAAATTTCACGTTAATATAAACTCTCGATAAAATTAATAATATTAATTAGGTAATTTAGTATTTTGTCTACAATTATTGTTTTGTTAAAAATTTCTATTATTTACCACAAAATTAATCATCTTTCGTGACAAATAAGTTCCGCTTATTACATTATGAATGCATATTCCATGACAACCCCTAAGCTACAGGTTGCAACAAAAAGTAAATAGATATATCGATCTAATAAATTTACCTATTGTCGTGTAATTTTTGGGCACCAACCCAACCCCTTCATTATGCTAAATATTGACATTATTAATTTTCCAACCATTACACACACAAAGACGAGGCCTAACAATTTAATCACGTCTAAAGGTATTTTTTTATTCGACAAAAGCCATCCATGGATATTATTTTAATTTTGTTTAGGGGTGGCAGATAAGACTCTCGAGGGAAAATTCAATTATGTAGAAAAATTTCGTGATTCCCTATTTTTTTTCGTGAGTGGTGGAAACCCACTTTAACCATGCATCGGTCAGATTTTGAAAATTATTTTTGGAACAAACAAAGACTGCGAGGTTGAATCTATTAACTTTTACAATGATTAATTTTTTTTTAAATTAGAATTTTCAATTTATGAATGAAATAATTAATAACTGATGCTCATTACTAATAGAAATTTAATGTTAATCTTCTCATATGGTTAATTAGCATTTTCCGCGATGTTTATAATTTTGATTATTATAATTAATTAAGTCAATTAAATTTCAATCTTACTCAATCATAAATCAAGCATCATACTCTTTACAGTTGTACTTCTCGTTACGTGAATCTAATTTGCTTAATTAGTTATTGCAATTACATATAGTTGTATTTTTCTTTGATTTTGTTAGTATTTTCATTCACAATAAAAATGTTTTATGATTAGCTTAACAGATGGGAAGTGTATAGATTATAACGGTATCGATAAAATTCAATTTGCTGAATTCTATTTCCACGCAACTGTAAAATTAACGAGGAATTCCAGTTTTTTGATTATATTACCGATTACTATTAATAGAAATATCAAAAATTGCACATTATTACCTTTGGGTTACATCCAAAACCTAACCAAGCAAATTTCGTTAGCTCTGATTAAATTTAAACCATTAGGTTTCTTCTATTTTACTGTTTAATATATTTTTCTGATAAAAAATTCAATCGAAATGTTAATTAACAAAATGTTCAACTGCTTATTTAATTATTATCTATCTCATCGTTGTGTTCCACATATTAAAATGTCATCTGTATAAGGTGAAATTAACATTAAAAAAACTATAATTACATAGTTGAACTAATACAACTAAGTGCTTATGGAATAATTTGGTAATAATGTTTGGGATCTGAATTTAGGCAAGGTAAACCCAACCTGAAGAACAACATTAATACGCCTGGGGTTGACAGTTATGATGAGGAAAGCAGACCTTGATTTTACTTCTTCATACAGTGGGGTTTACCAGATGATATTATCACCTCTGACTTGCGTTTGTAAATAGACATTATAGAAGAAAACCAACTGAGGAAAACCGCAAAAATGTGATAATTACCGTGATTATGTACGATAAAATACAGTCATTAATTTGGAATACGCAATTTTGGTACAAGAAATTATATTATTATTACATATTACTAACTTCAAGTGTCCTATCCGGTCATGTTCTACAATTTAAAGTGGACTTACTCTGCAGATCACAATCTTAATGGTTTGCCATTGTCTTCGGAGTGGAGACTCTGACTTGACTACTTTGCTCGGAATCAAACCCGATATCTTGCTTTAGCAGTGAAATGCACTCCCGACTCAAAAAAACAAGAACTAAGGAGAAATGGAATCCCTGTAGACCCGGAAAAGCGAGTTAAAATTACAAAATGTTAAGTCCGCCAATCAGAGACGTTAGGTTTTATTTTTAAAGCAATAAAGATGGTTGATTGGTCAATCACAAATTAAAATTTTAAGCACTTGTTTTTAATCTATAATAATGCTACTACATTAAAATTAACATCAACAAGCGCCAAAAAAGTTAAGAGATTATTATTAATATGAAGTAACAGTTATTATTGCCAGCAGGTAAATTTTTTTTAGCAAATGACTTGCAAAGAAATAATCATAGGAATGTTCGCTACGTACGAAGATGAATCATTAGATAAATTCCAATAATTTAAATTGTAACCTTTTTTATTTTCTCGCAAAAGTTAATAATAATATAAACCTCATTTTATGAAATTATTATATGACCAGGGCCGTATCTAGTCCTGTTTACCTTGGGTATGCTATTAATTTTTCAGTAAAGGATTTCGTAACAATTTCTGTCGTACCAAACTGGATTTGTATTTTGCTACTTAAAATTAGTCTAATTTACCAATCAAACTTCACATCATCAAAAACGGAAAAGAAACTGTTGATGTTTTCAAGTTTGTTATTTGTATATAAACAGCCCACAGGCGATTGTTTTGAATATTTGAGGTCATACTTGTTTACATTCTAAGTGTTTTGATGAAGTGGGTTCGTTGGGCTCCAAATTCTAAAGAGACTCATTAAAAATAGAACCGGAAAGGTAGCCAAGTAGTGCAAATTTTTAACATTTTCCTGAAAAGTGTAAATAAAAAGTATTATGGCAAGTCAAAAAGGACAGATTAACCTAATTAACCATCCAAATTAAACTGATGGCTTATGAAGTGCGCAGAAAAGACAAAAATTGGTCTTGGGATTGGAACGGGACTTATAGGGTTAATTGAGATTTGTTAAATCTACGGTGGTCAAACGTTCTTCCAACAAATAATAGTAGGTTCAAAATTAAATGGAAGGAATCTCTAACATAAATTCTAATTTATCTTGACGAATGACCGGTTTTGATTTTATCCACATGTATAATATAATATTATCGTGAAAATTTATCATTTGAAGTAGTGGAAATACAAGGATGGCATTACAAAGTTTCAGTTCATTTTAGTTTGAAAAATTTTGGAAAAGATAAAATTAAAAATTTGTGGTTTCTTTTGTTGTTAGGTCGAGTGTCTGATATTGGAAAACTACCAACAGATTATTAAATTTTATAAGAAGGAAATTTGTTGTTTCCCAGGAGAATATTGCCGACGCGACGTTTATAATACGGCCGACGCTTGGCCGGCACTGCTAATCAAACTGCCAATTCTGGGCCCATGTGAATATTTTCATGGGTTACCAATGAAAGATTAACCCTTCTGGGGATGTTAATTAGAATTTTTTTTAGAGTTGTGTTGTTAGGCTTTTCACTGGTGTGATGTATGTAAATTGAAATTATTAGTGAAAAATGCGACGCAGTGCGGTTTGAAATTACCACGAAGCCAGATAGAAGAATGTAGAAATTTTTGATGTGCTAGCCTGGAGACCAGAGCGATTAGAATAATGATGGAATGGAGGCCAATGGAACCGACAGGAAGACCTAGAACAACATGGGCAGATGATGTGTACAGAGACCAGAGAATTATGGGCACAGAAGAATGGAGGAAGACAGCGTGCAACAGAAAAAAGTGGAAGGTGATCGTGGAAAGTGCAAAAACACTTATATCGATTAGAATGATGATGGAATGGAGTCCAATGGGACGGAGAGGAAGAGGAGGACCTAGAACATCATGGGCAGATGATGTGTAGAGAGACCTGAGAATTATGGGCGCAGAAAAATGTAGGAAGGCAGCGTGCAACAGAAAAAAGTGGAAGGAGATAATGGAAAGGGCAAAAACACATAGATCGCTATGAGGAAAACGATAACCGCAAACCAAGGGATTAATCCACCCCGAGAAAAGGACTTAAAAAGTTCCAATGAACGGTCAAAACCTACTTGGGTTGTCGAACCATTATGAATGAAAGGATGGCAGATAAGGGGTTCCTTTACGGCGATCATTTTGAAAAATTCCTTTACGTCTGAGATTAATTTCTTTTCGAGTTCTCGGAATCAGTAGTGATTCTGGAACTATTTTGAGTATTAATTTGCGTTTTTCTTGGATAAGGAAAGTGTTTTCGGTATTAAACAGCAATAGTCTGGATAATTTTTGATCGTTTAACCTCATGGTCAGGTTTGGGTTAATTATCATGTAATTTTGATAAATTTTGGATAACTAGACGATTATGAAGCGTTTTTTTTGGATAGATGATCGACGTTTTTGAGTTGCTGTTTCTTGATGAATCAATAAAAGTTGAATAATAATAGAAGATTGCAATTTTGGAGGTTAAGACACCCCTCACCTCGTCATTGATTTTGATTTTCCTGGAGATACCAGAGGTTTATTCTTAAGCTACGTTTTCATAGGGTAGTGTATTGGTAGCGTAATGTGTAGTGTGTAAAAATTAGTGTGTAAGAATTTTAGCGTTCACATTGGTAGTGGATGGTAGTTGGCTTTCTGTCAAACTAAACGTCAGGTAACCATGAAACATGTCAACACAAATGTCAAACGAAACGGATAAGCTGATCTGTTTGTTCTGATTGGTCGTTGTAACGCTGTGTATGGTAAAAGCTAGAACCTACCTAGCTTTTACCATCCCCACTACACCTTACCACGCTTCTTACACATTACACAGCGATTAGAACGGTACCATTAAAAACCGTTACTCTAAGTTTTACACTACACACTAAGTCTTACGCTACCACTACACTACCCTATGAAAACGGAGCTTTAGTTTGTTGTGGTTCTTGTGGTAATCTTTTTCGAAATTAAATTTGTTTATTCTCAGTAGGAGTTTTATTTTATGAACAAGGCGTCCTTCGTTGTATTCACTGAACCCGGGGAGAGTGGTAAAAGGAGTCAACTGCTAGTCGGTGCAAAGAGGATTTTCTGTATCGGGAGTTGGTTTGTTCTGAACTGCCCCAAATTTTTATAAAATAATTAAAAATTATGAATAAGGCTTCTGATACAGTACAATATAATTTTAGAATTAACTTCCTCAGATTTACATATATCTTGGTAAAAAGATTTTCATTCAAAAAATTTACTTTTCTTGGGCTTTTTGTTTTTCTCTTGTCGAACCTGTTGAAGACAGGGTAATAGAGGGTCCCTATTAAAATTTGATAATAATATGTCTTATTGAATGAATTTATAATTGTTAAAATTTTGAAAAGTTATTAATATAATCACAATTATTATTAAAGAAAATGAATCTTTTTATTTAAAATTAACTGGAATTTGGTCAAATAATGAAGTTTCTTTTTACTGAAATTAAATAAAATTTTATTAATCAAAATGTAACATTTTGAAAAAAATATATTTAACAAAATGTGGATCCAAAATACTCTAGTAATTATTATACCTCAAAGGCCCTTGTAATTGTAGAGGAAAATGGACGCCAGATAATTTAATACAACTAAATCATATGAAATGAAGAAGTTTGGGGAATAAAACAATTTCAAATTGTAAACCTTATAATTTGCGAAATTGGTCCGATCTGATGCCACATAAACATTCACAAATACAAAACTTTGTTATGCAGCAAAATGTGGTTGTAAAATTAGATATCAACTTAAAAAAGTTCTTCTCGAAATCCAAAATACGGTGAGAATGTCAATTTAATTGCTACGGTTATTTGTGCTGTGGTGCAGATTTTAGTTAAACTGTTAACAATTCTGGCATTAACTCTACATGCGGAGTCATCTTGAAATAAAATGGTTTATGCGTAAATGATTTAAATGTGTTGTTAAAAGTAGAAACCAAAGGTTTATGTTTATCCTTGAGCATAAACTAACATTTTTTTCTCGTTTTTTTTTATTATTATTGATGGCAACTTAGAATCGCAATAAAAAACATTAAACCAATCTCCAAGAGTGCCGGACCATTTCGAATTCTTTTCCACGCATACCTTCACTGTTCACTATGGATTATTGGAATATTGACTAAAGCGAAGTGGTACCACATTGGATTTTGATAATTTTTCCAACAATTATAAATGGTTTTCTTTAGAGGGGGACTAAAATCCATTTTCCTCCCTAAACTAAAAAGTTTTCGACTAAATTGCCAGTTGATAATAATAATTTTTAAGTTTTTTTATTTGGGATTAGGATAAAATTAGAAGTTTTTGCCGTTTTTCTTTACTGCAGTTTTTCTCTTTGGTATAATCTATAGTAATCTGTCACGTGGTTCATTTCCCATTTAAGCGATACAATCAAAGATAATCATATTAATTTAAATATTTTGAATATTTAATTGCTAATATGCTAATTAATCCGATAGTTCATCTGCTTTTTGTCAATAATTCAAGAAGGTTAAGTACCAGCTAATAACATTTTCAGTTTAGAAGGAAATTTCTGAATTTACTTTGTTGATAACAATTTGAAAATCAACACTGTTATTGTGGTTTTGCTCAGATAACAACGCATTGTTTACTTACTAATATAATCCAATTTTAACATAACATATTTTAGTCGATCGATGACCAATATTTGGATAATTTTCAAGTCACCGTTACTACTTCTACTACCGTACTTTTGGTAAATGAAAGTTTTAGCCTTCACAGATTATACCTGTTAATTTGGTATTCCTCAATAATTACACTGTTTTTAGTGTCGCAATTTTATGGTGCAGCTGTAAATATATCACTGGTTTCCTCATGAACTAACCTTAAATTTCAAAACTAATTCAAAATTGAATTTTATCCTAAGAAGTTCCGTTTATGCTCTTTGGGACGATTATCAACGAAGTTCTTGTATGGCTTTTTCAACAATGAACTTCACTTTGCAGCTGCTCTACCCTCTACATCTGCTAAGTTAATTTTAGGGGCAAGAATTGAGTTAAATTGCTTTATAAGTTACTCCATTTTAAATTTACATATCGAAAATCATCGATAAAAATAATTGATCTACCTGTGGTAAGCGAAGCTGCACAGAAAGCAATAATTTCGCTGCGGTTTCCTCCGTGTCACTTTACCCTGTAATTTATTCTTTTCAACTTTTTGGATTTTAATACAAAAACATCTTTTATAACATTATGAAGTGGTTGAAAAAATAGTCGGAGCTGAGGTATTTAAAGCAGTCTATGAATAAACTACGCTATAACTCCGCTCTCATTCTGATTTTCTTTTTGAAATTCTATTTTTGATTACTTCAAGAGTTTTACAATTATTTATATTCTAAAATTTATAAACAAGAATTAACCTAGCCTTGTTTCTTATTTTCAATTATGCAGATCTTATATGTTTATGTAAAAAATTGTCCAATATCCGAAACCGAATTAAAAAAATATTTTTTTAATGCAAAATAGGGAAATCCAAAGTGTATAATATTAAATTGCTGACGGTTTCCATTATCATTGACCATATTATGATGACCTTAATAATGACCACTCGCGCATAATAATATTTTTGTTATGTGTGTTATGAAAATTGTGGACATTAGTTTTTAAACAATTTGTTAATTGTTGGTCAGTTATAATTTGCATAATTAACTTTCCTTGAAATCTAGAACGTGTACCGTTTAGTTATAAATAAATAAGTTTAAGGTCGACAAGGACCCAAGTGGTTTTAATAAAAAATTTCATATCCTCAAAGGTGTAGGAATTAAAAAAATGCACTCGGCTAGTCGCTTGCAATTATTAACAAGAAGACTTGAAGGGAAAGTGGAACAGATTCTTCTAAGTCAACAGTTCTCGTATCTGAGCTTCGGTATCATCAACCTTCACACATTAATTTTAAATGTATAATTTAAATTATGAAATCTATTGATTGCACATCACAGGATACGATTTATAAGGACATGCGATGTTCTAGACGATCCTTAATTAGTTTGCCCCAGTTTGTCCTATATAGCAACTTGCGCATCGAACACATTACTAATTATTGCATATTTCTTATTATTTTAAAATTTATCTAAAATTTGACCTTTGTCTCTTTAGTTTAACAAAAAATTGCTTGTAATTGTGGAGCTATTGTAAAGGTAAAGTAAATCAACCTTTGTAGTCAACACAATACGATTATTATTACGAGATACTATTTTGTCATATAATATTATATTTTATAATAAATAAAATATTTAAAATTTCAACATATTTTTAAAGATCGCAATTCACTTTACCTAGCCATTGTTTAGCATAATCAAACAGTGCAACCCAATATTTTAGAATGGCTGACTTGGACCACCCTGTATCTGTAACCTGATAAGCTTGATATTAAAATTTTTCACTACTTTCTTTAGGTTTCCTGTCTTTCTTAATTAAATTTACTGAAAACGTTATGCTAAATTAGGAAAATTCATTGCGTTGAGCTTGGAATTGCATTAATGGTGGCGCCTTGTTTTCGAATGGGTTCAGTATGACTCGAATGCCCACCCGCTAAAAGTGGAATGTAACATAACAAAGTGACACATTTACTATTCAAATTAGTTCTTTGGCATATTGTGGTATGATGAAGTGTTCGAAAGTGAAACTCAATACAATGGGATTTTTGTGTGCGCGTTTTTTCGAGCTCCATTCTTACTGAAAATTTATCATTTCTTATTGTAATTTGTAACCTTTATGTTATAAAAGGTAGATATTACTGCACTTTATATATGAAATCCAAAATGTCAACTTTTACTTTTCAAGATAACTTCTAGTCCGATAATCGTTAAAAGATGTCTGCACGAAATCCATTATTACTCTTGGATTAAATTTTAAATGTCAAATTGCTATTTTTATATCTATTTACTGAGTGACCTTGCATTAATTCTTAAAAATGCATGGAAAATTTATAAAGTTTGAAGTGTAATTTTAATCTGAAGTACATTTCCTGATTTTCCTTTTTAGCTTCAAACTCAAGAACTGTGACTTCCAATTTTTTTCACTTTCCACAATTCTGCGGTGGACGGATACAATGTCAATTCACCGAACTAAAAAACGCTAAAGGTTATTGAATGCTTGTTGCACTTATCAAACCATGACCACAACTCATCGAGCATCGGATTTCAAAATAAATCCAGTGTCGATTTCATTACCGTTGTGACATAAAACCTGGTTTAAATTCAAATCACCGTGTAACAAAAAAAAATTATTATTTGCTCTGTGCTGCTGGCATTTTTGGAATGAGGCTTGAAATGTTGCTAAAGGGAGCGGGGAAATAATTTGTTTAAATTTTTTATCGGGATGTAAAAAAGGTTTGGTTGTTCTTGCATGACTTGTTATATACAATGATGGTCACATAATTACAAGCATTCATTATATGTATTTAAGTTAAGGAAGCTTGAATTTCAAGGAAAACCTTTGGACCATCTTTTTATTTATTTTAATTGTGCGCAAATTTTTCTAACAGTGCTTTAATTTTTTTTTTACACCTTGAAAGTTTTCAAGGTCCAAAAGTTCTTCTTGATGGCTTTTTTGAAGACTTAAGTTTTTTAAAGTTGTTCTATTGAACGATTTCTTGTTTTAAACAAAAAAGAAGATACATACACACTTGGAACTTGTAGTCTTGTAGTGCTAAATAGGGCATAGCACAACATTTGGTTTTATAAGGACCGGAAAGGAATGTCTTATTGTCCGTATAACACGAATTAATTTTTGAAATAATGCAAATAATTTAGAATTCGTTTCTGTAAATTAATGATAGTGGTTTTGACGAAATTTTTGAAAAGTCATTGAAATTACGTGGCACAAATTAAGTGAATGAATTGTAATGGACCAGAGGTGAAGGCGACAGATCACGACTTTTCTGAAATATTTGGCTTGATTAATCTGGCGACTTTAAGCACGATCAAACCGTTGAGTTTAATCCTCAATTGAGAACTTTTCAATTGAACTTCTTATTTGGCATTGTCCCTAAAATGAAGAACGTGCAGACTACATTAAAAGGTGAAAATGCTCCTGGTTTTGAAGATGAGTTCCTCCTAAACTCAGATAGCAGTTACAGACGAAATATTTATGAACTTTTTGTAAAATTTTACAAAGCACTCTAAAATCTTGACAATTTGGGATTTCTAAGGGGGATTATGTTGTGTTATGGTGCCAACATTTCTAATTTGAAATGAAATTGTCTTCTTCTTTCTACACCTTTTCCACTAGTAATTCAGAAATCGTCAATTGTAATTCAGATTTGTCAACTGATATTCAGAAATCGTCAATTGTAATTCAGATTTGTCAAATGATATTCAGAAATCGTCAATTGTAATTCAGATTTGTCAAATGATATTCAGAAATCGTCAATTGTAATTCAGAAACCGTTAGTTGATATTCTGAAATTGTCAAATGAAATTCAGAAACCGTTAAATGAACTTTAATTTTTTAAATGCAAGGGCTCCATAAAAACTAAAAAAGCAATATATCATGTCACAGCAATATGTTAAATCAAATTTCAGCAAAGAACTTAGCGGCCGACTGGCATATCGTCCATTGCTAATGCTGTCGCTTGATGTATTGTACCGTGTTGCGCAGCACGAGCACAATCGCCTCCAGTTACGGTGTCATTGGCTTGATCTACTATTTCCTCTAAATAGACCAATCTTTGTTCCATTAGATTAGGCCCTGTGACATTGGGAATTCGAATATTGCATTTTAGCTTCTGCCTTGATTTTCGACCAAATATATTCATTGGGATTTAGAATTGCAGAGTAAGGTCCTAGCCGCAACAGGGTTGCTGCCGTTTTTGAATTATATGTCGTTGGTTACGATAGTGTCTTTTTTATTATGTACAACCAACTTAATAGTTTTCTTATATAAGGTATATCATTATATATGAACGGATTAAGAGATATAAAACATAAGACATATAAAACATAAGACATATAAAACATTTGACGTTTTCTGAATATCATTTGACAAATCTGAATTACAATTGACGATTACTGAATATCAGTTGACAAATCTGAATTACAATTGACGATTTCTGAATATCGGTTGATCTTTTCTGAATTACAACTGCAAAAGGTGTAGATGTAATTCTCTAGAGAATTCTCTTCTAGTAGGCCAAGGCCTGTTATTTTCCAACACATGGTTAGAAACTTTGAGCATATAAATATTTTACATCCATCAGGTAGCTTGCTAGACTTGCCTTCAGATGTGCCTGTATCCTGGTTTATTATATTAATGGTAGCAATTCACTAACCCAGGGGACTACCGGCTTAACGTGCCTTCCGAAGCACGGAGACTAGTCATAAGAAAGTTTGACTCTCCCCAGGTTTGAACCCGGTGCCCCATATTCGCATCCAACTGCGTTAGCTGCAAGGTAATGACCGTCTCAAAAGACGGTCATTACAAAAAGAAATTGTAAATAATTTAAATATGGAGCTTTAAAGTTCGAGGACTGCTGATATTTTTGTGTGTGAGAATGCTTAATTTCGATTCCAAATCGTCGCTTACGATTAAGATGTTACTTTTAGTTTATAAATTTTTTAATATAGTGAAGGTAATCAAGTGTGAAGGTTAGAATGAATTTGATGAAGTATTAAGTAATCAGAAAAGTAAAAAATTAGATAAGAGTAAATTTCGGTGGCGACAATGCACAACAGTTTTACTGAGCAAATTCTGACCAAGATTTCGCCTCCGCTACTGCGAAGATTACATGCTCAACCAATGGTTTCTGACTGATTAGATAAGCTGATACTATTACTACCTCCGTAGCTTTTACTTTTTCTAAAACCTGTACATATTTTAAGATTGTTTATATTTTGATAATCCCTAAATGACAAACTTGAATGCTCCCAAGTTGCAGGTACAAGAAATTTGAATTTTTTCAAATACCTACAAAAATAAATGAGAAATGCATATAAAATCGTGAAAGAAGTAAATCAGCTTAAGAAATAGTAATCAAATTACCTTATTGTAAACATAAACATGTTATGGATGGCTTCACAACAACCTGTACTAATTAGATAGGGATCATGTATCCCTATCCATGTCCAATGCTTCTCAACTTTTTTGGAATCATGGAACACTTTCAATTGTTGATTCTTTTCGTAAGATACCAAAATTATTGACGTTTACATTGGAAGATATCGTCGGGTTGTTGGTAAAAATGACCAAATGTATAGGATTTCTATGTTAGTTGGTCACTTTTACCAACAACCCGACGATATATTCTAATAAACGTACGTGCGGGCCGTAGTTGATCGGCCTTCCATCTATTATTTTTATACGTTTATTTTTTAAAATGAAACCAAATACAGCAAAAATAGCAATCCAAATTTTAGTGTGTAAATCTGACGGTATGAGTGAAATGAAGATGAAAATCTGAAATTATGATTTTTCTGGAACCTTGGATGGGATTAACTCTAGAGTATAATCATTGAGCTATCGAGTTTTTTATTTGCAGAATTAAAAATAATATCAATTCTCATAAAACGCCTACAAAATGTTAATCTTTATAGGCACATTTCAGGAAGTAATCAAACTTTACAATATCTTAAATTATTTTTTGATAACAAAAACTTTTATTTTCAGGTCAACAATATCGTAAGCATTTGCGGGAATATGATTTTTTGTTGTAAATTTGTTTAACTTTATCAATAGCTATCAAAAAATGGCCATTACATGCTTTTCTCACGAGTTAATAGCCGTAATAGTGAATTATTGGCTGTTTGACAAAGAAATAATTGCCCATTTAAAAATTAACTATTTTCAATTTACGAAAATTTTCATCCTTCGTACCAAAATATAAAATTTCGGGAATTTGGAACCGTAGAAATATGTAGAAATTTAATGACTAAACGATGATGCACAGAAATATTTAACCTGTTGACTTCTCAACCAAGTGTGAAATATTGCACTTTTTCATGTACATTCATATTCCTTTGTTCCTAAATTCAACAACAAACTCTTTTAGTCATTATGGTGACCAATGTCAATGTAAAAGTGTTTACCTATGAAACATATTACCCAGGTGTTTATATACGCCTGGTATAAGCATTAGTAATTGTAAGATTTCTTAAGATAGTGTTTGCTTAACGATCACTTACATTTCTTCATAAATCAAATAAATTTGGACAACCTTTTTGTAATATAACAATCGAACAAAACGATTAATTGGTTGGTGTGGGGTACAGTGGTACTAGACTGGTGTGACTAGAAGCGCTCGGATAAATGGTAACCTTTACTACAAGAACGCGGTAGCGGTTAAATCTCGACTATTTCACGCTGTTAGTTGTCGATTTCTCTCTTCGAAACTATTGCACGTACACCTCGTTAATGACCTTGAACTGACAATTCTTCAAGATTGTTTGAATTTTGCAATCTTGATAAAAACACTAAAATCCATCACACGTAATAAAACCTATGACGCCACACAGGGTGGGCGTAATATTTTCCAATTAAATTTTTAATTACTGTTTTTCTTACAGAACTGCGGCATTATAACGCTGCCAGACCACTTCCTCACGTTCTGGAACGTAAATAACACCAAGACTGCAGAAAAACGTCTTTAACCACGTAAGTAAATTCCTTTCTTGTTTTAATTACCTTCATAATTAAAAACCATTTTGAAAAATTATCTGTGTAGTAGAGCAGAGAGCCAGACCGGGCAGACTTAATTTTATTTATGGGTCAGCCAGGTAGTAAACTTTTGAAAGGGGACACATTTTTTTTTTATCGAACTTCCGTCTCGGAATCCTCGTACAACTTCCTTTAGTATCGACTCGTGAGCAAATTTTTAGGTTACCTGAAAATATTCATTCTTAATGCTAAGCCATGTATAACATACAATGTTCCAGAGTGTTGCACACGTAATAAAAAGGGAATTAAGTAAGTGTACGAGATTCTATTCATAAATAATTTAATTTATCTGTCAACCAATAGGAAGAAATAGAAGACAAACTGCTCTAGTAACCTTTAGATTTGCGATTTTCTTTATGGGCTTCAAATTTACATAATGACGAATTGGTCGTTGAAAATTATTGAGCAAAGGTTAAATGAGTTTATTTAATAAATCAACTTGAACTAGTTTGCTTATTTTAGCATATTTCGCAAAAAATTGATCTACTTTAGCGACGTGGTGCGCATTCAAGGTGATCTACATACTCCAAAGAAGGTTCTTGTTAATTATACATAATTTTCTTATTAATTTTAAATTACCTACGCTATTTAATTGGACACATCAAGTTACACTCATTCCTGCTTTATTGAAAGTCTGCCCACTTCCTGTTCAATGATGTTCTGCTAAACCGGAGAAAGCTTAATCCAAAAGTGCATTATTGCTCCGAGGTGATTTTTAAGCTTTAGGGATGGGAGAAAGTTATCTCGTCAAAACTAAAATTTCAAAAAGTCTTTCCAAAATTTAAGTAAGTTTAAAGTTTTCGCAACTCCGAAGAAGAATGCAAAAGAAAAATTCAGAAGCCGATGAGTTGCACAATAATTTTTGGCTTAAAAATATACGGCTGCTGTTAGTCATAGTCATTGGAATTGAATTGATTACCGATTCACCGCTTTAAAACGAATAGCTATTACCTTCACAAGAACTTGCACCCTATTTACCATCCCTGGACTAGAACCTAGAAGTTCGTAATTTGTTGAGAGATTTTCGGGTAATATCAGGAAACCACAACCAAGTTTTTTTTCCAGTTCCGGTTCTGATGTTCGGTATCCTCACAAATTTATGTCACCCAGTCACCTCACCTTTCGTTCCTCCATTTTATATTCTACTCCTTGGCCTCTCCTGATTATGTTACGCATTTCTTTAACCTCGCTATCTCTTAGATGGTATGTGCATACTTCAATTTTGCTTGGGTTCGGCTTCATGCTGCAGATCTCTCAAGGTTCTCCCTTATGCAGCTACTCCAGGATCATCTGCATATTTGTAATATACGATCTGTTTTACCTTTATATTATTGATTGAATGGTCGTTTGTAAACATAATATATGTAAATTCCGGCGTTACGTTAAGATCTTATAACATTTCCCTGGGGTAGGCCGTTTTCTGATCACTCCATCTGCACTTTTAATTATTATTGGAAACTTTTTGGAAATTCGAAATTTAATTACAAATTGATGTCGAAAATCAAAATATCTGTCAACTATCTCTTTTATCCATTGTAAACGATTTCTAAAGAAAATAAATTTTGTTTTATTTGCGAGAAAGTATTGCGTTTGTCATACCTTATTGTGTTGTAAGATCACCTCCACAAGCGTCGTATTTATTTATTGAGACATATAAAACTTGAGACCTTGAAATCAATACAAGAAATTACATGTTTATATGGAAAACCCAATTATTATATTATTCCAATAATCGATATAGATATGCATCAATTAACCTGAAGAATTTGAAGAATGGATGGATGGAAAAGGGAATAAACCAACCAAATCATCACAAATCATATATTATAATTAAAAATAAATTTCATTGGGTGTTTATGACAACAATGGACTTGTTAAGTAGACTATACAAACATTAAACTGTCAAATAAAATTTATCTCTTTAATATCCAATGAAGAAATTAAATCAATTGCATATTTGGTGATATATCGTTCCATGTTAACCTTTCGCCTTCTCGGTATTCATTTCTATGAAGTGAAAGGAAGTGATAGGTTTAATTTAGTTCATTGAAAATGTATTTGTACATCTAAGTAAGTAGAAGATACAATTATTTATAGTTTTCTACTCTCTAAAGTAGGTAGCTAATCAATAGTCGTACGTTTTCCCTGAGAAATTGACATTGTCTATTTCCTGATAATATTTAAATACACGAATGCAATTTGAGAAAATTGCATAATGTGGACATAAGTGAAAATTATCGTTTTATAAGCTCTGCCTGGCGCCCAAGCTCCATAATTCTTATGCTAATTAGTTTGATCATTTTTATGGGTTATGTAAGCGAAGAAGACCATACTTTCGTAAGATCGAAATTTTTTGTTATTTTGTTAACGAAGATGAAAGTGTTTTGTATTATTTAAACGAACAACAGGAAATTGAATAATTTTTCCGGATGTCTGTGTGTAGAATTCAAATTTAATTTATCATTGTTATCCACTTTACAGACAACAATCCAAAAATTGTATTATTTTGGTTTTCTTAACCCGAACACTGCACAATACTGTTGTTGTGATTTACACTTTTACTTGCACACAAAAAAATAATCTAGAACAGTGGCGTAACTGCCTATCCAGCCAGTCTCATATTAGTTACGCCAACATTTTTTATATTAGATAATTTAAAACTATTAAAGCCTTGCTTGGAAGAAGCAAATTAAGAGAATACCTACTTAAACTACTAAAACAGATAATTAACGACCTGGAATTTTACCATTACCTACATTAATTGTTGGTTCTAAAATTTCTGCTTGGAAACCAAGAGCCTATGGTTAACGCTAGATTAAAAAGCAATTTCATTTTTAGAAGTTATGTTAAATTTTAACAAAAAATTATAAATTGCATTCATCTCCACTTTTTGTTTGTGACCAGTATGTGGATCTGGTATTTTGAGGTTATCGATCCTTGTTTCTCAAAATGTCTTCCAGTTTTTATGAACTTCTTTTTTTATTTTTTGCCAACGTTCTAAAAATATAAAATCATAGTCCTGAATTCCAACCCGTTGATACACACGAGTTGTTTTAGCGATGATGTTTACCCGAAGTCGTGAAGCCAATTGTCGTGAGATTTTAGCATTACAAAAACCATTATGTACACGAAATTGATGCGTTGAAAAATTTTCCCATCATGGGCAAAAGGGTGAACTGCTTTGGAGAAATTTACTATTATACAGTCAAATACGTTTTTCTCACAATTAGCGTCGATGGAAGTTTTGTCAGATTTAGCAGAGGTCAATGAAGGAACAGTTAAATTTAGCATACTGATTCATAAATCCGGAAAGCAAAATTGTGGTTATCGTTTAAAAAAAAAAGCAATATAAATTATTAGTCTTGGTTAAATGTCTTAAAACTGCAATTTTCGTGCATTCCAGCGCCATGAAATAATAAAGCGTGCATTGACTAGCTCAGTTCTGTGCAACCTGTGGCCCACCAAACATTTTTATGTGACCCGCTAGAAAAATTGTAGTATGTTATAATATTCCAGTATAAAAGTTGCGATTTTCAACAAAATGATATAATTTTAAACACATTTTGTAACCGGATATCGATAGAGTAATCAAATATAATATTTATGGTAATTTTATGAGTTGTATGCATTTACTAGTATAAATAATAAAAAAGCTTATTGACATATTTTAAATATAAAACATAAATACATATTTTTTTGTTATCAAAACCTTTTAAAAATTCTATACATTTAAAAAAATCACCACAATAATCCACCTCAAATTTTACGCAGATTAATGCAGTAAGGATAATATATTTACTGTAAAAATAAAATAAAAATACCTACTTTTGTAAGGATAAAATGATTAGTTTTGTAAACATAAAATTAACGCCTGCTGTTTTAATTACTTTTTCATTATAGTAGTAACAGACAGACAGACAAGAATTTTATATCAATATCTAAAGCTTTATGTTGGTGTCAATTGGTGGAATTGGGTGTCACGTGTGTCATCTACTGCGCAAAATTTTGGCTCCGCCCGGCCATGATTCCTTAGGTTAGCTTTATCAAACTATAAATTACACTTAGGAGACGGAGGAGCTTTCTAGCAAATTATTTTGCAGTTATATTATTATAGTCGGAGATACCGTCAAATTGGAAGAATGCTAATTAAGAGATAAAAAGGGCTATATTTTCAGATTTTATGTATGTAAACCCAGACCCTGTACCTCCGTCTATGCTTGGAAGGACCATACTCCCTAAACCTCTTAGTAACAAGGACCAATATTGGTATACTCTGTCATTGATTTAATTAATTTATAACCGTTCCGTTGCCGAGTTATGGCAAAAACCTCCATTACTGGAAAGGCCTATGGTTCAGGAGTGGACTAGGATGGGCTGAAGAAGAACAACAAGAAGAATAACCATTCTATATACCCTTGTTACGGCTCTGGTAGGGGGAAGTTAAAAGTTACAATTAAAATTTTCCAAATAGAATGGATCTCCAAGATCTCCTTCAAATTAAAGGACGCTAATTAAGCAATAAAATCAGCTAGCTTCTCAAATTTTATGTATATAAACCCCAACCTCGTAACTCTGTCTATGCTTGCAGGGTATTTTTCCACACCTCCAGGGTCAGGATAGGTTAAAAGCTATACAATTTTTAAATGTATGCAGTGAACTTATCCGTTAAATTATCTAAATTCAACGAATCTTCTAGATATTATCATTAATGTAGTGAATATTTGACCTTCACTCATGAGAAATGGCCTCATACGTGAAGGCCACAGTTGTTCTGCTTGTGGCCTCTCTTGAGGGAATTAAGAAAATAATATGCGTACGTCCATTTCATACATCGTAAACTGTTTATAAGATGATAAACTTTTTGTGATTGGTAATAAATAAACGAATCACACAGCGGCGTGCCTATAAATGATTAGGACGGGAAGGAAGAGGAGAATCTTTCTAGCAAATTATAATCTTTCATACAAGTAACTTTTATATCTGTCCGTAATCCTACCGATCTAACAATAGTTTTAAATGCCCAGTGCGGCCTTCAGGCCGCACAACCTGGGTAATCCAGTTGTAATAAAAAATAATATGCTCAGAATTTGTGTCCTACTACCTGCTAAGGATTTTACTTTCCTCTCACGCCAATTTGTACATTTTTCTGTCGTTTTATTTTTAAGCGGCTTGCTCACCGTTGTAAAAGCGAATTTCCAAGCTTTGTACGGAATATCTAATAAAAGTAATGTAGTACTGAGAATATAACAAATATCTTAATTAGGATTGTCACTTTGAACCACATTAGGATTAAAAGTACTTCATTAAATGTTTATGCAAATTACATAAATAAAAATTGATTTCTCGTAGTTTAATCGTATTTTTATGTAATTCTAACGATTTAATTATAATGGTGGACTTTGAATATCCGTAATATGCAGTATGATTGTTTGCTACTTATTTATCGTAAGAAATTGTATATGTTGGCACGCTTGAGTGGATTAACGAGTTCATCAAAGATGAAACAATCTGATAAGTTTCTTTAGTAAAGTTTTTTTTAATACATTGATAAATTCGCTAGTTTAGGTGTGCTAAGCATCGAGTCATTGTATGGGTTACCCTCCAGGGAATATGTTTACAATTTTGCCCTAAAGCTATAGAACTATTTGCTATGGTCCTGAATTTGATTTTTATAACTCATTTATTTTAGTGCAGAATATGGATTGTCCTTTGATTTGCAAAAAACTCTTTCTGTTTCCCGATTTGTGAAACTGCAATATTGCAAAATATCTACAATATTACAATATCTTCAAAATCTTCTATAACCAGTTTATTAATTTAACATTTCGTTTCATAAAAATTAATTTGATAAATTAGTTATGGTATTCGAGTCATCGCGAACTGTATAATTAATAAATTGATTTATTTACGATTATTTAATTCGAAAGTTGTTACAATACCGGCACAGTTAACGGCAAAAATCATCTTCCTATTTGCAATAAAAAAATTCTTATTAATATTTTTCTGGTAATTATGGAACCCATTGTGATCCAGTTGCAATTCTGTTTTTCTTTATATTGGTAAATAAAAGTTAAAAACCCATCAAAATAATAGATAATGAAGATTTTACGGTACATCTCAGCGATATAACTGAACTCCATTACGTAACAGTTCTTTAATGACTCGACGATTTTGAATTTTCGAACAATGAATTTCTATTAATTTTTTGCGATCGCCTAGCCATGATTGCCACTATGACGTTAACTAATGTGAATAATTAGTGTGTAATGGGATGGCAAAATAGATTGGATGATTTTTACTGCAAACAAACACCTCGGTAAAATTTTGCTTTAAGGTGTTCTCAACAAATCAATCAAAATAAGCCATCCTAGTTTCGCGTCCGACACGTTTTAATTAGAAAGCTTTTTGTGGCTTACGCGGTGCGCTATTTTAAATGTACTATACTCTACTTTTTTATTTGAAATTGATAACCCGGAAGTGCAACGCGAAATATTATAGATGTTAGATTATCTAAACATCAAAAGAAAGCAAATGAAATTTATTCATCACGACTTCACTATCACCTACAACGGACATTGACAAAATATTATTGCATATTATCTGTTCATCTTTTGAGATGGATTCTCATTTTCATGTAAGTACATTTAATTTTATTATGTTCTTCCAAGTGTCTTTTGTTTCTTTTACATACTACCAGACCAATCCTTAAATTTTGCAGAAACAACACACTAATAATAAAATTGTCCTTGCATTCGTTTTAGTCATTCTTTATCTCAAAGACTTGGCATTATTATAATGGGTTCCTGTTGAACAGTGGCGTACTTACCACTTACCATGTATACTTCACCCAAGCTTACTAATTTTAGATGGGCCGTGGCTAGTCGCGCTGCCTACCTTCCAATTGGTTTGTTCAATTTCATACGCTTGATCGAACCAAACTTTTTTGTGGAAGTCTTGTTTCTGGAGAATAAATTTGAAAAATTATAGAACGCCACTGAACTTGAACTACTTAAATCTTAAATAATGTGTCGATTACTTGTAATGATTGATAAAATTTATTGTACTTGTATGACTCTTGATTGCCCAGACAAGGTACCCACGCATTTTTTATGTCTTAAACGTCATTGAGTACCGACATCAAGAACCAAACTGACAACAGACTTTTTTAGTAGTTATTGTTTTGCAATTGGAATCAATTTTTCTGTTTATGGGTGAACGTAAATAATATCTGGGTTAGGGTACATAATAATGACACGCTTTTCTATTTATTGTTGCTTTTTAATACGTTCACTTTACGATATTAATTATTGCTGTGCAATAATTGTGGGCAATTAAACCTATTATTTTAAAAATCTGAAAAGTGGACAAAATAAAAATTTGGAATTTTAGCGCAGTTATTACATAATGTGGTTGTAATATAAACATAACTTTATATTTAGAATATTATGCTGTTCACATCAATTTCACTAGAATCCACATCCTGGTTTCAGGAAGTCAAATAATTTTACAGTGCACGTAATTTTAAGTGAAAGATGCGTTATTCAAAACTGTAAGTTGTTTTATAAGTTTTAATGATTTTATCACTTTTCCTGTTTGGTGGGGGTCTCTTAATTTTGTCTGATGGTCAATTTGAAATGCCGAAACCGGTCAACAGACACAAAGACACGATAATTGTAACTAACAGGAAATTTTAATGAATTGGTACTTTGTCTTCCAAATCAAACCTTGATATTATACCGAACGCCTTCAATGGAACAGAATTTTAAAATATCGGCATTGTGAAAGACCGGCGAAAGTGTCACCATCAAACGCCCACACAATTAGGCAATGATTGAGTAGGTACACGCAGGCAGTGTTTAATTTTTGCTTATCAGTCACAAGATTGTTTATTTACAAATAATTTAATAAATGGTGGCTTTTACACAACTGGATCACATATCTTCGGTTCATCCAAATGTCAACTTGTTCCTTTTATAATTTGTTACTTAATAAACGAGTTTCACCCAACTCCATAAATTAAATTCTTCATTTGCTTCCAATTACCTGCCATATTTTTGATTGAATGGTACAACCATGCCCGAAAGACGTAATTAACATTTTTGAAAACCTACAGGGTGAATTTTCAGGTTTGTCGCAAGTTTGCGTAATTTTTGGTATCACACCTTTTAATCTGTAAAGTTTCCACATGCGGAAAACTGAAGGTTGATACGGTAACTTGAAAATTGATTTAAGATTCAAGATTGTCATGGAATCGGTGAATTAAAACTAAATCACCAAAGTTAAGTAATGTTGGGTGTGGTTAGTACTTGAATAAATCACGTCCCGTGCAAGTACTACCAATTTTTCCGACTCTCCTTGCCCCACAAAAATTATTGATTACACCTGAAATTACAATAATTTTTTTAAATTTATTTTATTATACTCCATTATCACCCATGCCACCTACTCTATAAGGTAAAAAAAGATGTGAAGACTCGGCACTCATTATTGAGTAATTGAAGTATTCAAAATTAGCTAAAGGTAATTAAATTGTAATTAGTATTTGATTTAACGAATCTTTGATTGGTTTGATTGCCACTTAGCTCTATTTTAATATCTCGTTTTGCAATTCGATTTAATTCCAAGTTTCTTTTGTGTACTACAAAACATTATTTATTAGGAAAAACGACGGTATAATTAAAAAGAGCAATTACATTCTTAATTAATTACGTAATATTTGGAGCATTAAAATTATAATCGGATTCACATAATTTTATAAAAATGTTGTTATTGAAACGTATGGAATTCGGTGATTCTCATTACAGGATGTCGCATCCAATGTCATTATTTTACTTCATAACAAACGCTTAAGTACCAATTTAATTTTTTAATGGTAAACAATTTTTTTTCTAATTAACTTTAATTGCTTTTCTGCGATACAACTTAATTACAAACGTATATAGGCATAACTTTAATTTATCCAAATAAAGGAAGTGAATGAATTGTTAATCTTCTTTTATATCTTCAATAATGATATCTTCTTTTATTTCACCTTTTTCGTGCTTTTCGCGGTACAATGGATTTTCGTGTTCCGTTCCACTCGATGTGTTTGTTGAAGTGTCGCCCATTACCTGAAAGTAAACGTAAACTCCTTGATCTAATAACTTTCTTCTGCAAACTTACTAAAACATCAACAGCTTCACTTCCTGTCGACGGCTCACCAGATCCATACATTGGATTATCAAACGAACTCGCCAAATTAACCATGGACGGCGCCACCGACAACGAACCCTCTTCTCTATTTTCAAACTTTGCAAAAAGAAGTGGACTAAAGTTACCACCCAAAACTTCCCCAAAAGGTGTCCTAAAAATGCTATTATATTGAGTAAGAAAACACATTTTTCCTCACCTTAAGTTGTAGTCCTTCAACGGTCCCAGGAACATAAAATACAACAAACCAAACAGAATTGTAACTGCCATCAAAGTTCCAAATATAATGGAGAAGGTAGTCGCTGCCACCGAACCCTGTGGTAGGTAAATCCCCGACATTTCCAACCTTGCGTTTTTAATCTTCAAATGGGCCGAATCTGTATAATAAAAAAAATAATAACTTTGAAGACCCAAAATGTCCGCGATTCTATTACCATGGAGGACTGAATCATAAAATTCTGCCGCAGCTTTTGTGCTAATTTCTCGATATTCCTTTTTTTCGGCGAAAATAATTTGAACCACAGGTTTACCATTCTCCAAGACCTTACTAGCATAAGTGTCCACTCTATCGTAGTTCGGATTTTTTTGCACGACTTCATCTAACCTGAATCCAGGGTTAACTTCAAATTTAACCACTCCACCTGTTAAATAGCAATTTTGTATTTTTGGAGAACCAATTTTACCACTAAAGTACCACAAATGCTGTTACAGTGTCCAATGGGTTTGATTGGATTGAAACACGGCGGGTCCTTTTGTTTGATTTCCATGCAAACCCAAGTTGTAATCGCTTCGGAACTATGGCACGAACATACATCAGATTTTTCGCAGCTGTTACTTTCAATGGAAATTTTTGTTTCCCCATAGTCGGACATAAAAAATTGTTCGCTTCCGTAATCAGTTTCTAAATAATTTAACCATTGAGGGTCGTTTAATCCAACTCCTTCCAGTTGTATGGAGTTTACCGACAAGGAAGATTCTGGTAGCAAAACAGCAACGGTTCCATTTTTTTGGAAAACAACATCGTCGTAATCACATGGAACTTTTTCGACATCCGGTACGGCAACGTTTTGAAGTTCGGTAAACCAATTGTTAGGATTTAGCCATCTGTGCGGTTCCAGTTGCTTGATTCGAAAACCATAAGCTAGAAAATCATATTAGTGATGTTTATTCCAAAAGAGAGGGCAAACTTACAAGATGCGTTTGGAGAAATTTCTATGAAACCGTGATCTCGAATTTCGATTTCACCTTCTTCTGGAAGTACGAGTTCAGTGGCGTGCAACTCGAGAATAGAAGCGACCGCACCAAGGTCTCTGGGAAAAATAACGCCTTCGTTAATTTTGGATTTCTTACCACCTTCCCAATTTATTGGATCCATGATATTGTTGGTGTACTTCCAAAATTTCGTTCGACATTGCGAAAAGTGAACTGTAAAGTCACGTAGTTAGTCGATAATAAAGCGATGGTTTTGGTAATATCAAGGATGTTTTAAAAATCACAGGCCCATGACACCTTAATTAACGATTCGCCTCGGATCAATTTGGTCGCACACTTATCGCATATTAATTGAGCTAATCCTTTTACTTTCATTACGTCATCAAACAATTTAAAAAATATTTAGGAAGATTTGATATTATTGTGCTCGGGGGATTCACTACATATAAAGTTCAACCACTTTTACTTTGTGGGTGGACAAAACAATTTTTACCGGTGCAAAGACGATGTTGCATCGTAACAGATGTCGTAATTAATCAAACAAACGGTTTATTTAAAATTTGCTTGTACTTACGTAAGGATGCAGATGTGCATAATAACAAAATAACTTTTAACATTTTCGTCACACTTCTTCACACTGGTTTATGGAAACCAATCGTTTGCATGTCGAATTGAAATTGAAACGTGAGATTGCTACAAAATGGGTGGACACGATTAAATTTTATTCCAGCTATCGTAACAGTGCGATCAAAAATTGATAAAATGCGATTTTTGCTACGAATTTGATAATGGAAAAAATTGTAATTCGTCGGTGTTCCGAATCCATAAAATTGGAATAAATTTTGATGTAACGTTTGGGGAACGGGGGGGGGGGCACTGAGTTGCTTTAGGAAATGTGATTTATGAGACACGAAAGCAGATTTTAGTGTTTTATTTGCGGTGCGTGTAAAACTTACAAATAAAATTTTCTAATTTTGTTTCAAAGTGCATCATTCCAAGATAATTAAACGGTTTTATTGTTCACTTTAACGTTTTGAGGATATCGTTGCGCTATAAAGTTATAAATAAATAACGACTTGTTATGGGTTTCGTGAGTCATTGAAATCTTTGCACAAATTTTAATTATGATGTAATTGTTTATGATCAAACCTTAATTATTATTCTTTTAATTTTATAATTATTATTAAAACTGTTTATGATAATAAAAATAGCTTAGATGTTTAGAAGTAAACATAGATACGTAATGTAATGATGATTACATCGTAATCCTTGAAATTGCTTCTTTAATTTAGAAAAAAATGTAAAAAAGTAATTACTACGTATTTTTATCGGTTATTTCTGAATAATCATCTCGAATTTGTCGATATGTTATTTTTATATTCTAAGGTTACACGCTAATTTACTCATTCTAATTAAAAAAATTTGAAGGATTCCCATTATAGTAATTTTGTGGCTTCAGACGACTTTAGATGGTGTGATTGATTCAATTGTGTTCTTATGGTTGTAATTAGTGATCGCGCTTTGTAAGCGACATGTAAATTGTTTTATTAAATGGCCTAATTTACAATTAAAATTTGCTAATGCGAACCATCACTTCATTTATATTTGTCGATTAAGCAAATATTGAGCAATTCGTTTGTTCTATTTCTGTACAACTTCCCTGTACACATGGACATTTTTAATAACATTAATTGTGTTTGTGATATTTTATTATTAATTTCTTTAGTGCGGTTCTTCGGTTCGATCCAATAAAGTACAGAACTTTATCGATCTTAAAATGTTATACACACAATTTATTTATTGTTAGGAGTTTGAAAAAGTTGTACCTATTGATTTGGTAGGCTCAACAAAAGGCGTAGGTGAATAAATGACTTGACAATAAAAAGTGATAACGGAGCTATTTGAAATAAATGGTAAGCTATTGTGCTTAATAAAATTCTTTTAAAAAGCCAACAAATCGTTAAGATTAAATAGATTCCTTTTACTTCAATAATTTTTAAATGGGTATAATTTTTCAACCATAATTTGATATTAATTTATATCATAGCTCCTAAGCTAACAAGTTTCTGAGATTCCTGTCTTTAGTCGTATAGAATGTGCAGCAGTGCTCTGGGATTCGAGATCAAACCTGTCACTCAAAATTAATACAATTGTCGGATTATCATAAGCTTCTCGGTCACCATATTGTTTTTGCTATTAAAAACCTTTAAACCATTTAAAATGATAAACCCAATTTAAGATAACACATAAATACCACAAATAATGACTATAATATAACCATCCACAGTATTGCCAATTAAAGCAAATTTTATTTCCTTATAAAATTTCCAGCACCGACACAGCGTCATATTCTCTTTTAAATGGTTTTCATCAAATTTTAATCTTCCCATTCAATTTATTCATAAAGAATATAAAACTTGATGTGATTTATGCTTAAGTATAAATTATTTTGATTTACTACCAGTTATGTATATTATTTTATACGTTTATATTTAATTTTATAAGCGAATTACCTTAAATTAACGACTTTTGGCAGCTTTGACTTGCTAAGAGCATTTTAATTTAATATAACTTAATTCAATTAGATATTATGTAATAATAAGTTGGAACCAAATAATTATGATTCGAAACAAACAAAAAACACGCCCGACGTCACATCCTTTTGTTAAAACATTTAAATGTAGTTCATAAATTATTTTTATCACGAAATATGTGATATTCAAAAATGGGTTAGTTTATGCGATTATTTACCCCAGTATAAATTAAATTCATTCTTTGCAAGCGACTTATCCTTAACTGGTATGCTTACTACAGTAACCTAAAATAATTATGCGGTAAATTTGAATTTTAAATGCAATATTACAAATCACTTGTGTGCCTGGTGATTCATCAGCTATAGGTTGCTCTGGTAAGTCTGAACAAAATCTAAATTCGTTACTTCAAGTATTAAAGACTATAAACAGCGCTTTAGACGAGACAAGTAAGATTTCCTAATGTAGTAATTGCTTTTTACAAATGAAAAACATAATACAATGGAATTTCCATCTCCATCTATTTAATTAAACAAATTTATTGTTGAACTTAATTTTTTATGTTTTATTATGGCCTGATCTAGGGCATTAGAATATTCAAAATTCTTCAACTTCAAACGGTCACCCTTCTAGGTGTGAACCGCAAGTTACATACAAAACGTGAAAAGGCATCTGAATTACCTTATTTCCCTGTTCTTTATTATATTGTAATGAAACTTTAAAATGAACAAATTAATTAAGCAATAAAAATCAAATTCATTCACATTTTAATTACAATATTAATTTCGCTGTTAAATTTTTTTATAGTGGTATGTATTTTAAATTTATTTGTTTTTAGAAAACCTTTGTACTCCTCCCTCGCTAAATTTATGTTTTAGCTTTTCTGTCAGCATATATTTTATGTACCAATAAAGCCAATTATTATTTTTCTAAATTTAATTTTTTCCAGTGCAATTAAAAAAAATATGTGGGTCAAACGTACAATCCAAATTCTGATCACCACCAAATTTTTAGTAATTTCATCAAGTTTTCGTTTACACGCACTGTAATCATTAACGTTAAGAAAAAAATGTCTGAAATGATTTATTGACAGAATAAAGTTTTTGTAATCTAATCAATCTATTTTGATTTCTTTGTTGAAAAACAAATTGTTTCATAATTGAAAAGCACTTGAATATTTTTTTTAACTAAGTTGTTTTTTGATGATGGTTAAATTTTAGGAACAATTTGTTGCAACCTAATGGTTTTGACTCAAATTTGTGTAGTATTTACATATAATGCAAATACAAGAGGAAGTACATTGACCTTACATCAGTAAGTCCATAAATAACGAATATTGAAACACCATAATCTGGTTTTTATTTAAATATTATTAAGCAGTTTGTTATGCTCAAAATATGGAATCAATATTAACAATATTCTTGGCAAAATTTTAGGGGATTCCCCATTCTCCCAACGGGCTTTTGCCCATGAGGCCAGATGATATCTTTAATTGCAGTTTTGGTATTGAATACTGAATTTCTATTCACCCTAGCTGGCGCTTCTTCATTATAATCTACGAAGATAAGCAAGTAAAATATAAATTGCAAATTACGTTTCCTTAAATTAATTATTGTGCAGATGCTATTTCAACCTTAACTATACAAATTTGTTAATCACTTTGCTTAATAGGACTTGTGTGTTCTTGACTTGATGAGCGTATTGCATACAAAATTAAGGTAACTTGTCAGTCATAGATTCGAGAATTTGAGATTTCTCGTTAGTTGTTCTTAGAGTGCCTTGATTATTAGATGCTGATATGGTGAGTTTTTCCATCTAATTTTTTTTGAAAGTTGCAATTGCAAACATGAGAACTTCTTTACCTAGATTAATAGGAAATTACATGTTCTTATGTACCATTAAAAGCAAAAAGAGGATTCCATGTTATTACACTCAAATTGAACGTTTAAAATGATAATCATACATTTTGTACTACAAACTAAAAAGTTCCAACTCATCATTTTATAAATACGGTCGAAATGGATTCGTGTGAAAATCTTATTTGGGGATGGAAGGTTTCATTTTTGAATAATTAATACTTAAAGGAAACTTTGTTCGATATCAATTTTTATATTCAGAAACACGAAACTTGAACCTTGAACTCAAAATTATTATTTATACACAGATAAATGTTTAATAACAACGCATCATTCATTACCATTTCGAAGTAATTATAGGTTCGTCGTTCGATAAAATTAATTTTTGATATGGAAATTAGAATTTCTTTATCGAAAAACTAATAGCTATCGGTAAAACAATGTTAATTTGTAAACAATATTACTGCCAGTGCATCGATCGACAAGAAATTCGAGACGACGAGATTTTCCAGCTTGATATGGTGGTTTTGCAACATAACAGCAGTCCATTAGAAATTCAGTAAAAAGTGGAAAAAAATTGTGATGCAGTTTATTATGATACGGACTCATGATCAAGTTCGTCAAGGTCGGCAAGTTGGCGTTACCTTGATAGGAATTTACGTTGAAAAGGACGATTCTAATAACGGAAGCAATGCGTTGAAAGAATTGAAAATGGGTGATGGGTTTTCTATCCATATTATGAGAATTTGAAAAATTGCATCACAGGTTTGTGGTGACAACTACTTTTTTGTAATTGTATGGTCTCGAACTAAAGAACCGTTAGATAATACGATTTCACTCGTTTAAGCTGAGCGGACACCGGCAGCTGCTAATTTAAGCTACATACATAATATTTATATGGAAGTAGCGCAATTGAAATTTTAATGTAAACAAACTGTGAATCCAATGGCTTAGTTTAGTTTTTCAAACATTATTTTATTGTGTTCAAAGTTACTTCTCTCGTTTCTCATTAGTTTAACGTGAATTTCAAACCATGTGCAGTGTAAAACACTTCATTTTAAGCAGGTTTTTGATATGCAGATTATAGTTCAACGGCCAGAATGAAGTTCTTTTTTCTCTCGGAACCGAACCCGGTACTTAACCTCCAACCTAAAACCATCTGAATAAGTGATATAAGATCTGGGAGTTATATTTTACGTTTTAATGCATTTCCATGAATAGAAATTATTAACAATAAACTTGAGAAACGGGAAAAGTAATTACACCAGTAATACTATGATAATACAGAAATAGTAAAATGTATTCTATTCAGTGCTAAAGCTGTTGTAGTTTACCCGATGCTAATTTTCTATTTGAGGTTCATAATTCGATTTAATCCTTTAATTTTAATTAAAGCAGTAGTAATTTATTTTCTGAGGTTACTGTAAATTTTACTAAGTGCATGGAAGAAAGTTATACCTTGGGCACACTAAAAATTAATGATCATTAACTTTTTTAAATCGGATCTTCGTGAATAATTAAAGCTTCTTTTTTGGGGTTAAAATAATAGTTGAGTAAATGCTTGTCAATCTACAATTTAGTAACGCGGAGGGGGGGGGTTGTCTATGTCTATAATATGTCTATAATATGTCTATATCTATCTGATTTTGTTGTTATCCTTGGAATGTAGCTTAATTCGATTCACAAATAAACTGTAGTTAGTTTAGTTTTAACTTTGGTGTATGTCGTGCTTTAGTAAACTAGAAGACTCAAAAGTAATGAGAGTACATAAGTGCGAATTATCTGAAACAATAAATCATTTGTAATATAAAATGGGAGTATAATTATTATTGTATCAAAGTATACCATATTCCTTTGATGGATGGACGAATGATTGATTAATTTACGGAAATTTTCTTATCTAAGATTAATTTAATTTGTTATTTTAAAATGCTATTATTATTCCATATAAATCGAGTGGGGTCGTTGGTCTAAATTATACATTCTTTCTTCAACTCAGGTAGTACCATCAAATCTGAAGAATGACGTTATTCAGTCAAAGTCTATTATATAGAAAATGCAATAGAACACAGATAACAAACAAGTTTGTGCTTCGAACTAACGTAATATATGACTGTGCATAGTAAACTACAAATTTGATGTTGTTATTCCGCCTCACTCATGGTAAATTCTGATGAACCATGTGCGTATTACGTCTATTTTATGGATCGCAAACTCTTTTGTTTGGTAATAACTGAACAAACCTATCAGGGGCACGTCCAGAAATAACACAGAGGAGGAGATTTCTAGCAAATTCATTATATCGAATTATATCAAACTCTACTATCATACAAAGTACATTATAATACTATTGAGCTTAATTAGTTTTATTAGCAAACGTGTGTGTGTTTTTTATTTATGATTCATCAATAAAATCACGTGTGGTGATTACGAATATTTTTAATACAAATTTCTATTACGATAGTTATATTAATTAGTTTTTCTTAAAAAGGTGGGATTCAATAGAATACTTGAACGCGCAATTGGAAAACAATAGTATATTATTTTTCGATATAAAATTTAATTATCTAAGAATAAATGACAGTTTTGGTAAATCGTTGGTTATTAAGTCATATTAGAAGTTTAGTTTAAAAATAAGTGATGAGACGGTAATTATATCTTTTCCAATATTTTTAACATAATATCTGATTTGATTTGATGACCTCTGAAGAAACACGGTGTCCGCCTCGCTTTATTGCCAACTAAAACTGAGAGTTCGATCGATCACATTCGACTTGATTTTTAAAATGACATTAATTAGTAACACATAATCGGAATACCCAAAAAAGGTACGCAAGGGATAGTCGATTTGCAAATTGAAACGTGGATTAATATTGCGGTTCGAATTTTGTCCTTTTCGAGTTGGTGTCACAGTATGGAGCGGATATTAGCTGCATTCCACATACACAGAAGCTTGAAATTTGAAGTCCGTTAGAATAATTATTGCATCCGCACACGATTAAATTTTAAAATTTAAAAAATAACTGCTTTAAATATCAGCAGTTTCGCTTTTAATTGAAGTTTTTGCATACCAAATCGACCAATTAACTAATTTTGTTGTGCAAGTTTTGACGAAAAGTCAACTAGAAGAAATTTTTTTTTATGTAACAGTTTGTAGTGTGTTTTATTTCAAAATTTGAAATTACATTATTTTAACGCTATTTGAATTTTTTGCTTAAATATTCCATATTGCGTGACAATTTTATAACGAAAGCTGCTTGCTAAAAAATTTAAACGGTAACAAAAGAATGGACGTTTTTTTCAAACAAAAGAATGAAACATAGTAAAATTGCAAAGTGTGATAATTCGAAAATAGGTTTATGCAATATCCTGCAAAATTATGGCTTTATCAAAATTTGTGTAACGCCATTGTTGGACGTTGTTCCATATGACATGCTTGTCCACAAGATTCGCATGAAAAACCAAGTTCAAATGGTTGTTGGTAGCAAAAGCATGAAGTCGTGCACTTGGATGAATTTCTTATTCAAGCGGTTTTTGCAATCAGGTCTCTGTGTCATAAGGTATTATAATTGCCATATTACATTTATTTTACCGTTTATTGTAATTTTTCCTGCTTTACCATACATTTAGAGCGACGAATGGAAAAAATCGCTTAATACAGCATTTCCTATGTGCACATGCCTCAGAATGCGACAAAAAACCATGAATAGATACATATTAATTTTTTTTGTTTCAACTTCATGTTTATCATATGTTTACCATAATTTTTGCAGTATTACTAATTGCGTTAGTTTTTGCACGCAACTGCGTAGTTCTCATCAATTTTTAGCATAAATTAATTACTTCCACTTTAGTTTTTTGTATGACTTTCTTATCTTTATTTTGAATTAATTCATCGACTTTCTTTTGGACCAGTTTTCGAACGTCTCGCTGGAGGCTTTCTTTTTACAAATGGAAAAAGACAAAAACTTATCCAATTCAGCTGACCAAGTTAAGATTTTCTTCTACTTCAGCATCTCTCTATTGTTTGGATTATATCTTCACATGGATTCTTTGGTGTTAGTTCTGTTCTTCGTCTCTATTGGGACGTCTCTATCTCGTGACTTCCTCACTTAATTTTTCTTCTCTTAGGCATCATTTCCAAACAAATAATTCTTTAATTCTTCTCATATCAAATCTCTCCATTAATCACTTGCTTAGCATCCTTTCGATTCACTTTCATTCGGTTTATGTTTGCTTAACATCTAAGTTTCGGAAACAACTGCATGAGGATACATCGGTCATGCATTTATTTATTGATTAGTAAAGGCTACAAAGGCGTGCCAATTTTAATCTCGAACTAAAGCATTCAGATTGGTACAAAATAATAGTACATTTTTAAACATTATTTAACCGTTCGCAGTTCATTCTTGCACTATCTGTTATTTTAATTTCATTTTAAAAGCATTTTCTTGAAGGCGGATGTTGTGTCGTTTTATTTTCATTTATTAATCTTTAATGATGATTAAAGTGTTTCTTTTTTTAGACGACGATTATTGAAGCGTTCAGATGATTCAAGTTTTGCATAATTTTTTTCTCTCACAAACCGGTACATAAAGTGTTATTGAACTAAAGCACAAGATAATCTCCTTCAACAATTTTCTCATTACATATTATTTTGCATAATTTGTATAAAACTCCTAACTGTATATTTTGTATTAGATGGTCAATAATAATTTGTAATAATGGTTCAAGTTATTTAGATTGGTCACGTAGTTGCAATTACGTTTATAATAGCAGGAAATTAAAGTTTGTTATAAGTTATAATAATATGGAGCAGAAAATCCAAAATTTTGGTTTTCACTCTACGATTCAAACTGCGATTCCGTGCATGTAATAAATTTTAGCGCAGTTTTCAAAACCAATTCTCAGCTTAATTAACATTTAATTTGTAGGAAACTGCGAGTTACGAAATTATAATTTATGTGCATATAATTTGGCTGCTAATTACTTTTTGTATCAGCAGGAGATAAAAAATATCTTCCTTAAAATTTGTATAGTATTAGTGGTATCATCTATCGAGATGTTCAAACAGGAAGTTATTGCATCAGCTAAATTCTTCGATTTATTTCTGCAATCAATTTTAATGTTACTAAAAATTTTCGAGGTGCTCCTAATTTACAAAACTTTCATCTTCATACACAAATCTGTGCTTTAATTAAAATTAATGTTTGATAATTGTTTAGTTCAACAATTAGCCTAGATATTTCTATTAACTTTTGACACCGATAGCCATCGTTCGTGAAGAATTGAGCAATGAATGGGAAAATTAATAAATAATTTACTTATTCGACAATTTATTGACTGCTATTTTATGAATTAATAATTAGTAAAGCTACTAATGTGAAAGTTCAGCTTATGATGATTTTGCTGGTTGGTCAAAATGCACAAAATTCTTGATTGACCTACAAGTTTTGCCGATTTAAACGTTACCGCACTACCGTTTTCGAAACAATGAAATTGAAAATGGATGATACACTTATAAAATAATTGAATTGTTATTGCGCAAGTTTTCACATGAACATTTTATTGAGGTAAATGTCAAGTGAAGGTTTTTCTCTGTTCACAAGAAAACCTTTAACTCTTCACAAGATGAACTTTAAGATAAAGAGGTTATAATTTTTATATTGGAAAAATAAGCACTCGCTTAATGTATGACTCGTTTATGTTGTTTTAGTAAGTAAACTTTCATTATTTGTTCATTAGCTGTAATTAATGTCGATTTTCAGCATTACTGTTATTTATGTCTCGGTTATTTTAAGACATTACTAATTTTTACATTAATTACATACTTGATTATTATAATGGCCGAGCTAACAAAGAATTATTTATTTACTACATAGATGTGACCATAATTTTTTTGAACCTCTTTTTCAAAAAACAAAGTTTTTTTGACCCAAAATTTAATACCTGCATGTTATTTTTTTAAAATAAACCAATGTCAATATGTTACCCTGAATTTTATGGGTTAAAGTAAGCATTAAGTCGATTACGGTAATTAAATTCACTTTTAAACATTAGAAACTTGTAAATTACCATATACCTAATTATCATAGTATGTACCTAAATATTATGTACATACTACTTGTCAAATACATGGATAAATATACAATTTTGAAATATTATACCCTGCGCAGCGCGGTTTAAATAAAATAAACATTTATATTACAAACTATTGCATAATTAACTCGGTTTTTATAATAAAATTATATTTAAACTAATTATTGAAGGACGACGTGATATCACAACTAAAATAATTAAAACTAACTTAAGAAAATCCCCCCCAACCCCCCACCCTGTATTTAATAATCAAGGCACATGTTTCTTACTTGTTGGCAATCCTTACCTGATTTTTCTTAATATTATTTGTTTTAAAATTAATCTAAAATAATTAATACTTACTTATGAATTTTAATTATAACCGCCAAACGCACTATTATTAGGTACTAGTAAAAAAAAGATTAACGAAACAGCCACACAAAAATAATTGTTACGGAATTATTTTTTTTGAATAATAATTAAATTATAATTATTGCGTGTCATAATTCACAAAAAGTATACAACTGTAACTGCATAATGAAATAATTTTAATAATATTCAAAAATTTTGACACCGTGTGAACAACTATATTTTAATAATTTTTTTATAATAATGAAAAATTAACAAACAATAAAAGTGTGCTTGGTAATTTATATTTCAAAAACGAAACCCACCAGGCTTCAGACTGGAATCCTTGAAACAGGTGGATGAAAGCTTTATTTTTTTTTAAATAAAATAGTATGCAGTTGTTAATAATAATAACTGATAACTCCAGATGTATTTGATTAAAATTTTACGAATAAAATATAATTTTAAACATCCGATTTTGAGATGAAAAGATGAAAGAACAAAAAAGTCGCTTTAAATTTGGATTTTCTCCTAGTTCCGCTGATTATGCAGATGTGGAAAATCTGTTTATTTTTGAAGTTTTATTAATACATTTTTTTGGTGCTTTCCAGTTGCGGTTATAACTTTTATTAAATATTACTTACTATTGGTTTTATTGTGCTCAATTAACTCGAAAATTTTTGAGTTAATTTTAATTTAACCAGAAACAAATTTATATGCTACCTATTTTAAAATGTAAGTTAGTTTAAATTTTGAGACACCTACAATCCATTCTTTTTGATACCTTAACAATACCAGGGCATATTTCACTCAGGCTGTGACATAGTAATTAATACTGATGATATACATATTTAATTGAGCAACGTCTTTATCTCCACCTTCCAGTCTTTAGATTTAATAACTTATTGAAAACGCAAGCTAAATTTATAGTCGATAAATCTAATTATTAAATTACGACTTAAAAGTAATTTCTTCACATTTTGCATGTGCTTAAAAAAAATTGTGAAAGAATTTCATCAAGGAAAAAAGTTTTGTTTTTAAGGGTCATGTCCACCCTTATACCAGAAAGCGTTTTTGCTTTTGTTCCTCTGGAAGTTATCTGGAAAAGGAAACGCAGATAAACCGAAGGTAGCAGGACAAATTTTCTGCCTAGCTGTTGATGTAACGGTACCGAAAATCAAGTAACTTATTGGATGTTTTTGGGAAATATAACAAAATTAACAGCTAAACAATCTGAGCATTTAATGATAAAATTGTAGAAACCTAAAGTTGGAAAATAACTTTGAAAGTCAGGTACCTAGGACCAGACGGTCCTCCCAAAATCTTTAGGTCTTTGCTGACCTAATTGGTGGTTTTATTACACCAATGTAGTGTAGAAGGTGACCTTCTTTCGATTTTTATGCGAAATTGATAACAGAATTGCAAAAAAATGGTATTAGATTAGTTAGTCTTCTCCTCGGCCTGCAGCCTTCGGTCTTTCACCCATTCCACATCCTTTTATAATTGTATTTCTTCAATAAAAACGAATTTGTTTGAGCGGACAGTAGGAAACTCGTTAATCCATTCATGTACGTCCTCAATTTTGTAATAGAATAACTTGCAAAGTAAATTTTTTACGAGTTTATATTCAAAAAAATATTTCAACAGCCAAAATCTAGTGTTAAATAAGCTATTAAAATGAAATTTACGATTTTTTTTTCGATTTTTATGCGAAATTTATGCCAGAATTGCAAAAAAATGGTATTAGATTAGTTAGTCTTCTCCTCGGCCTGCAGCCTTCGCACTTTCATCCATTCCACATCCTTTTATAATTGTATTTGTTCAATAAAAACGAATTTGTTTGAGCGGACAGTAGGAATCTCGTTAATCCATTCATGTACGTCCTCGATTTTGTAATAGAATAACTTGCAAAGTAACTTTTTTACGAGTTTATATTCAAAAAGATATTTCAACAGCCAAAACCTAGTGTTAAAAAAGCTATTAAAATGTAATTTATGATTTCTTTTCGATTTTTATGCGAAATTCATGCCAGAATTGCAAAAAAATGGTATTAGATTAGTTGGTCTTCTCCTCGGCCTGCAACCTTCGTACTTTCATCCATTTCACATCCTGTTATAATTGTATTTCTTCAATAAAAACGAATTTGTTTGAGCGGACAGTAGGAATCTCGTTAATCCATTCATGTACGTCCTCAATTTTGTAATAGAATTTGTAATGCAAAGTAACTTTTTTACGAGTTTATATTCAAAAAAATATTTCAACAGCCATAACCTAGTGTTAAAAAAGCTATTAAAATGAAATTTACGATTTCTTTTCGATTTTTATGCGAAATTGATGCCAGAATTGCAAAAAAATGGCAGTACATTAGTTAGTCTTCTCCTCGGCCTACAGCCTTCGCACTTTCATCAATTCCACATCCTTTTATAATTGTATTTGTTCAATAAAAACTAATTTGTTTCAGTGGACAGTAGGAATCTCGTTAATCCATTCATGTACGTCCTCGATTTTGTAATAGAATAACTTGCAAAGTAACTTTTTTACGAGTGTATATTCAAAAAAATATTTCAAAAGCCAAAACCTAGTGTTAAAGCTATTAAAATGAAATTTACGTAGAAACTAAAAAAACAACTCCAAAGAATTATTTTACTAACGAATAAATTGTAATAACTTCCAAAGTTATTGATTATTGACCATAATATAAATATGAACACGCAGACCCGTCGTCAGTATCACTTGGTAAAAGGAAATATAGCTTTCCACTGACAGACGATTGCTCCCCCTTCTTTTTCTTTTAATCCTCAATATTTTAGACGCTTCTACGCGCCTGTTCAAGGCTCCAACGAATCTGTATAATATTTTTTTAGTTTTTAGTGGCCAAAACTGCGAAAATTACATAACGGAAACTCTTTTTATCAAATGCTTAAAATTTTCGGTGTCCACAGTTTCATAAGCACTGATTTAGACTACACGAAGAGTATCTCGATTTGTACCGCTTTCGCATTCAAAAATTCAAACTTTTACTTATCTTTCTGCATCTGTCATGAATGACGAGAAGATCAGGACCTTACTTTCATCTCGTGTATATTTAAAGCTCTTTTACATCACCAAAGATTAGTCTATAACCGTTAATGGGATCAGCAGGGGTCGAAACTTAAATTATGTGTTTAATATTAGCGTTTTGGTTTCTTCATTCATGACGTCACGAATATATATTCTTGCAAATACGTGAGGTTGATTACACTCAATCAACTAATCATCAAAGTTGTACCTATGTTTATTTACCATTTTTTGCATTTACATCGTCTGAACTGTCATCGCGGATACAGTCAGTGATAAATCATCCGCACGGCCCACCAATTTAACTCCTTCCGGCTTTTGTAGTCTTGGAGAGTGTTCTGTATTAAATTATGTAGTGGGTTCAAGATGGGAATTCTTGCGAGACGCCTCTGGTCATCTCTACACGATATGGATGCATTGAACCCACATGGGTTCAAAAGTTCCAAAAAGACATGGAAATTACACTTCCTGTAGGTTCTAGGATCCTCTGTTTTTAGTTTTGGGATGATAATGCTTCTCCGTTTTTCCAGTAGGTCTTCCAATAATAACGTTTCCTTTTCACGTCTGACCATCTGCGTTTGACAAGGAATCACCTGCAATAATTAGGCTTGTACTCTGCAGCTGAAGAAGAAAGTTTAATGAAATCGTTTTTGCTATAGGGTAAATAATCGAAGTGGGAGCATTTCGATTGCATGCTGTTCTAAATAAGTAATCTAATTGATTAACCTACACACGTGAATATGAAATACAACTCGTTGGTTCAATTTACCATTGCACAGCACATTATTTATTCGTTTGTTTTACCGCATTGTTCAAATTTAAAAGCGAATCCTCGTTCCCTGTTGTTATTTTTAATTTGGAATGTAATTGTTATAGATTTAGGCACTTTTGCATAATATTGTGGAATTTCAATACTTATTATTTATCAGTGGGTTAATTTGTAGTGATTATTTAGAAGGAAAATTATAATAATCTATGCAAATTGCAAAGCTATTAGGATTTCGTTATGTAGGGTTAATTTACTATGCAATTTTTAATGTTTATTGATGTCTAAACCGTTAAATCAGTATTTACACATGCAGGTGTGTGTGTGTGTGTGGTTTAATTGTTAGGTAATTGAAGAAACTCATAAAATTTTAGCACTCTTCAGATCACAGACATTTTAATACCCGAAGATGTTGTATGCTAAAAACCTGGAGAGGCTCACCATAAAAAAACAAAGTGTTGGATTCGACATTATGTATGTTGCCAATTACGCTCGATAATGGAATTATTAATGTTTTTATTTTGATTAACGAAATGGTAGTCTACTTTAATGGAATGCTTTATCAATACACGCAACTACATAATTAATATTTAACTTTGTATTAGAAAATTTTATTAGTAATTGCATCTTCTATAAACTTTATTGTTTTATCGACTTATTAAACAAGTGCATCCCAATAAAGTTTTACACTGAGCTCATCGAACTGATCATAATTTCATTTTTACTTTCATGCAATATTGAACCGGTTCTGATTTCCCCGAGAAGACTGAATTACCTAAATTTATTTGGTAATAACGAAGGTAATTCAATCATCATTAGATTCAGTCGATTAAATTTTTATTGATGTTTTTGTAATTAGGTAATTATATTAAAAATACAATGTGAACTTCAATATTGAATTCAGTCTTACTTAGGATTCCACAACTAATTTATTGTAATTGCATACAGTGCTTACATAATTTTAATCTAACTTTGATTATCTTACCGTTAATGATTTTAATTTTCATGCTGCATCCTCAAACCTTGATAATGACTATCATTTTCTGCCATAGTAAATAGGTAATACTTTTCATATAAAGATAGCGTGCACGAAGCTTTAATGATCTATTTGATTATTTATAATTTTCAGTATTGTATGCTTCAATTTTACGGTTGTTCATTATCCTAATATTGGATAATTATGACTTATGATGCTGTCATCATTTTTTATAATTGTATTTGCACCATAATTTTTAATTTCCAGAAGTATGTACCTATTCATGCAGTTTAATTGCCAATCTAACACAGTGCTTCTCAAAATTTGAAATAATGTTTATCCAACCAATCAAAAACAATAAAACAATTTTTCCAGTTCAGTAATTGGCGAATGAAGCGCTAGTCACGCCTCCCTCAATTTGTAAGCGTAGTCTATCTATATTTTATTAACAGGCGTTTTTATGATCAACAACTTTGTAATAAATTTGATGGAACAATTAAATTAAATTTTTAATTAATAATATAACAATCCGGCGTACAGCTACCACATAAATAATCCACCGATTAAACTAGTTTATTACGTTTTTAAATTGTATTAGTGGCATCCCATACACAAAGAACTTCCAAGAATGTTGTCTTTGCCTTCCTATTAACCAGGAAAACATGTTTTTTTATCTCCACATTCGTCATAAAAGCAATCAAAACGTGCGATTCTCGCGTGTAGTATAACTCGGTGTTGTTTTTATTATTATTTTAATTGTCTTCTTCTTTCAGGTGGAACGAAATTTCGATATGAGTTGCTGCGCGAGAGGAAAAAGTCCCGGTGGAGGCCGTTTCCTAACCAAGCTGACCGGGCTCTTGCTTCTATGGGGTCTTGTGATATTCGCCGTACTTCAGATAAGAACGATTCCGTTAGACGTCAGCGTACCACATTTAAGTGGAAGGTTATTGTTACAAAAACGACTGGATCCATTAACAAGGCACGCGGACTCGACCACAGAAGCGATCGACGACGAACCCTTCGTCGATAAAAGTCCAAGTTTATCGGAAGACATGTTGGTCGCCGATATTCAGAAGCGAATGCCAAATTTACCCATCGTGTATTGGAACAAAAACAAAAACAAACCGATGAATTTGAACAGTTCCTGTGCCCAGTATCCCAGCATGTTCGATTTGGAATTCAACAACATTTATTGGCAAACGCTTCGGACCAGCAACGGAACGTTTCAGCTATTTGGTGCTTATTTGGATTCCAGACTGAACAATAGGCTAGGACCCACGGTGAGAATTTTGGGAATGATAGATCGTATCGAACCCACAATCGTCACCTACTGTCAGTTCTGGTTTAAAGGAAAAAAGGAACCGGTCATTTCGAAAAGTTTCGAATATAAGTACATTTGGTATAAAAAGTGGGGGAATTACAAACAAGGAATTTATCAACCCTACCTGACTGCTTGTGTAATTCCAATGGAATATCGCCACGTTGTACCCGAATCGATTTCGCTAGTCGAAAAAGCTTGTGATAACTCTACTAACAATTTGCGAGTCATCTATAACAAACCAAAGGAGAAAAAAGATTTTGCCGTGTGCGTAAAAGGTTTAGACTTTCTTCACGAAGACTTATCAGTGAGATTAATCGAATGGATCGAAATGTTGAACCTTTTAGGGGCCGACAAAATATTTTTCTATCAATTGCAAGTGCACCCTAACATTAGTAAGGTTTTAGACCACTACGAACGGGAAGGCAAAGTTCACGTGACGCCGATCAACTTGGCGGGTGGTCAACCGAATGGACCTTCGTTTCAGCACTTGTACCTGACGAAGAAAACGAATCATAAACGTCAAAACGAAGTAATTCCTTATAACGACTGCTTCTACAAGCACATGTACGAATATAAATACATAGCGTTGTTAGATATCGACGAGGTTATTATGCCCGTTGACGGAACTACGTGGAGGGGACTGATGGATAAGGTCTTACCTATGGCGCTAAAGATTAACAAAGAGGAAAGAGCGTCGTATAACGTACGGAATGTTTACTTCTTGGACGATTTACTTCACAACCACGGTTGGTTCAAGGATATTCCGAAATATATGCACATGCTGCAGCACGTCTACAGAGCCAAAAATTTCACCAAACCTGGACAATACGTCAAGTGTTTTCATAACACCGATAAGGTGTTGATACTTCATAACCATTACCCATTAGCGTGTTTGGGAAGCGGTTGCACATCGTATCCCATCAGCACCGACGACGCACATTTACATCACTATCGTGCGGATTGCGTGAAAACGCTGAAGAAGAGTTGCGACGATTTTAAGAAAAATAGTGTGATGGACACCACAGTTTGGAAATTCAAACAGCCTTTAATTAACAGAGTCTCGACGACTTTAAAAACTTTAGGGTACTTTTCGACTGGTAAAAAATTGGACGAAGGGAGATGATAATGTCCGAATTTCGATTAGACATCTAAGAAATGCGACTGATTTTTTGTCACGTGCTATATTTGATATTGACACATTTATATATCGAATTTTTATTAGGCACTTAGTGAAACGTCATAATAAGGGTGTAATGAAAGACTTGGTTCTCAAGTTATAATTTTCAAGAGTTTTTGAAGACTAAAATTTGAGAAGATGATCAGAATGACGTCGGTGGGTGGTGACTATGAATTTTTAGGTAATTTTTTTGCGTCATTCTTAGGGAACTATGTGTATAAATGGTTCCCAATATCGAGATTATACCATATTTTTGATGAAAAAAATGTGTCAAGATTTATTATGCCCTGTTTATTATCCTGTTTATTTTATATTATTTTTATAACTGGTCGTTCCTGTATTATACTATGTGCTATTACGTTTTAAGGTATTTATTTAATTTAAAATTATTACACATAGGTAAGCATCAATAGAATAAGCAAAAGTATGTCTGACTATTGTGATATTGATTAATAATAAAGAGATTTTAGATATAAATAAACTATAAAAATTGTTATGTTAAGTATCTATATTTGTTTAGTTGCTCAATTTCGTTAACCTTTTTTTCATTAATTTTTATTGTATTGCTCAAATTAGCCATGTTTATTTTACATTTTCTGAAAGTGCCTTGTCCAGTGTGATTGAAAATTTTGTAAGTATTTTGTTTTAGTTTTTTGTTACAAACAAAAAATCGAATTTGTACATCAGATAGCTTAGCTTAGGAAAGCATAGACGTAACTATTGGATGGACTGCCCGTATCCCTTATCAAATGCGCAGTTTCTTACAGTAGGTAGGTCATAGGAAATCGCTTTTCTGCCAATTTAAGTTGAATAATTCCGAAACAGACCCAATAATGATATTTTGTAGTAAAAGTAAAGTTAATTTCGTATTTACAAAGTATGCAACAATATGTAAATAAATTATTGTAGACAGTGTCATTGTTCTATATATAAGTAGTTTGTATTACAATATGATAATGTGATAAATGTAGGTAGAGTTTGATTGAAACCTAGCGGCAAAAGTTTGGATTTACTGATGAGGCTTCAAGCAATCATCCAATTTTGTTCAAGTTTACCGAAATACTTAATAATCCTTGGAAGACGTACAAGTATCCAACTTCCTGTACTTTCCAAGATGGTTGCTCTGGAATCTTATCTTTGCCACTGGGTTTTGTATGACTTGCTTTTTTTTAAATTAAAAATGCGTTTGATAAAATTGTGTTAAATTATTTCACCACTCCTTGGATGATTATAGCACATAACTTTTTAAAATTGTTTTAGAAATCACAGCAATTTTAAGTATTAAAGATCTACTTTTAGTCGAGAAGTAATTAAAGAAATTTCTTCGCCATATATGCCAGTAGGATATTGTATCAGTTAAAAAGAAAAACAGATCCCTTCGCTTGTGCGTTGATTACAGAGAAACTAATAAGAAAACTATTCTAGATTGAAACATGAAGTCTGTTACAAATGAACAGAGCCGTCCCAAAAATCATCCAGATATTTGTATTTTTAAACTTATAACAAAAATTAAGTTGAATATTGGTCAATGCAAAATTAAAATGACTACTAAAATTAATTAAAACTATTGATAAATTACTAACATTAAATTCCTGACGAAGCTATAAATATATCGGCAAAACGTTGCTACCTGAAAAGAAGAAAAATAAATTAATTAAATGAAAAGATTCAATTAAAAGTTGCAATTGCAAAAGTATTTCTACTGATAATAATTGTCCAATAACTCACGTTAAGACCACACAAATGTCGTACATACCGTAGATTGACGAAAAGATGTGATGATAACAAAATAATCAATATAAATCTTACAGTAATTGATGGTCTAGCTGTAGGTGATCGAACTGTACCCAACAAGGTTTTCTTAGGGGGTTAATATAAAAAGCAGAAGTGGCATCTTAATGATACAGATGTGGATTTGGAGGCAATGTTACTAAGGTTCCTGATTTTGAAATCCCATAAACGCAATTGATAAAAATCGGAACCATAAACTCTCTTCTTCTTCTTCTTTTTTATCAGCCTTTTCCGCCCACTACTGGACATAAGCCTCTCCATATTATATAGGTTTTTTGGCCATAACTCACTACGCTGGCCAGATGGGTTGGTGAGTAGTCCGCAGATCGATTTTGGACTATAGTTGTTTTACATCCGGTAGCAGCTTGCTAGGCTAGCATTCAGATGTGCCTGTAGCCCTGTTTTTTGTTAACGGTGGCAATTCGTCAACACAGGGGGACTGCGGCTTAAGGTGCCCCCCGAAGCACGGAGCCTTGGTCATAAGAAAGTTTGATTCTCCGCGGGTTTGAACCCGGTACCCCGCATTCACATCCAACTGTGTCAGCTGCAATGCAATGACCATAAACTATACTCCATTAAAACTCGTAACATAAAGGGAAACTTCATTATCACAAACCGCACGATCAAGTTGAAACGCTCTTAAGTTCCCAACACCCGGTATGCTACAATAACAATTATCTCGTAAAAACGTAAGTCATAATGGACAGTTGCAAGAATGAATTATTCCAAATTCGAATAGTTAAACCGCATTACTTGAAGCTTGATTAAATTATTAAAATGTTCCCAAATTGGCATGGTCTTAAAATACGGCACTCATCACAAATTTATTGCTATCTTATCTGCGTTCCTTTTCCAGAGAAACAAAAGCAAACACCCTTTCCAGAATAAGGGTGGACATGACCTGTATAAACAAATTTTTTTTCCTTGATGAAATTCTTTCACAACTTTTTTTACCACATGCAAAATGTGAAGAAATTACTTTTAAGTCTTAATTCAATAATTAGATTTATCCACTAACCGCCGTATTCATAAAAATAAATCAATATTTACGAGAGGCTTGTAAACCCTTCTTAACCACAACCTAGCTTTTTTTGCTAGTAAAAGCATAGGGAAAAAAGCTAGGTTATGGTTAAGAAGGGTTTACAAGCCTCTCTTAAATATTGATTTATTTTTATGAATACGGCGGTATAAATTTAGCTTGCGTTTTCAATAAGTTATTAAATCTAACGACTGGAAGGTGGAGATACAGACGTGACTCAATTAAATATATCATCAGTATTACTCTGTCACAGCCTGAGTGAAATATGCCCTGGTATTGTTAAGGTATCAAAAAGAAGAATGGACCGTATGTGTCTTAAAATTTAAGCTAACTTATATTTTAAAATAGGTAGAATATAAGTTTGTGCCTGGTTAAATTAAAATTAACTCAAAAATTGTCGAGTTAATTGAGCACAATAATAGTATTATTTAATAAAAGTTATAACCACAACTGGAAAAATCGAAATTTTACAAGTACTATATTTGAAAATGCAGAAATAATTTCGGGGTCGATAACAAACAAAACTTAACCGAACCAAAATACTCGTACACACTATGGACCAGATGTATATTTTACTTGGGTAAAAGTTAACTTGCCACTCAGTGGTGTAACTTAAAATTTTAGGCCCGGGAGCAAGAGCTTTGACCGGCCCCTCGATTGAGAGGTATGCGATTTAAAAACAAAATTTAGTTGCAAAATAATGCAGTTTAAGGGGGTCCAAAACATTGGGCCTGAGACCATTCCTCCCTCTGCCCCCTCACTAATTTTTTCACATTTTAGGGTGTTTCGAGGACTTATCTACCCTAGAAAATAGAAAAAACACTTCAAAATGAGATAAAATTAAGTATTATCTATGATATAGTAAATATTATATGAGCTCATATATCATTGAATTGGTATTATGTAGTTTATGGTCATAAAAAAATCTTTCCTTGACCTGGACGGTACTTTTATAATATTATAAAGTAAACAATTGAAGAACCGGGTGCTATAGAATATCCCCCAGCCCTAATAAGTAAAATAATATGTTTTCTCAAGAATTAAATTTGTGCCTTTATCAATTTTGAAAAGTTATATCGTTATTTCCTTGTGCTTGCCCCAGACCCCCCGGTTTCACGTCCATTTTAGGAGAATAAATTTATTTTAGTTTAACAATGTTTTTAATTGTATAACTAATATTTAAATTAAACGTACCCTTGCCGAACAGTTTAATTTGCACTACATCCGGCCCCGTTCAAAAAAAAATTTTTTAACCAAATACCTGCAAGTAAAATAACTTTTACATTGACATTTTCAAGCAACCACAAACAGCACAAGAGGCAACGCCGAGTTGTGGATAAAAATTATCTTTACTCACTAGTCCCATAAATTACTATTTTAAATAAAAAAACAATTAAAACATTGTTACACCAAAGTAAATTTATTCCCCTGACATGGACGTGAAACCGGGGGGTCTGGGGGTATGGAATACCCCCCAGCACAAGGAAAGGTATACAACTCGTGCGAACACCGTACCACTCGACTCGGCACCAGGAAAGTTCGGTACCGGCGGAGCTCTCTTTTAACGGTCCCACCATTTAAAAAAATTGTTTCCTAACACTAACCTAAGCTCGACCGGTGGATTCCCGTTGCCGAGTTGTCCGTTTTCGGTTTGCATAGGTGCTTTTTACCCTTGTTTAAGAATTTTTTACTTTACATTCCCTCGGGTCTCTAAGATTTTACCGGCCGTGTTCATTCGCACACCGGTAGTTACGCCACTGTTGCCACCCGAAAAACGAAACTCTAGAGGAGAAGGTAAGTGATATGGAACCAGCATTTAATATGGAACCCCCTTATTGCAATGAACCTATCGTCAGCTAACCATATAATGCGAAGAGTTATTTATAAATTCATCAAAAACATCGGAATTTGTTCGCTATGTACCGATCAAAAAGCAAGAATTATAAACATTTACAATTAAATTCTACGATTGAGGCAGAACAACTATGCTGCCGTCCTAACGTCCTAAGCTAAAAAGCAGTACCTATCTCCAAAATCGTTGTTTTGAGAAAACACGCATTTAGGTATTTATGGTTGGGCCACCAAGAAATAATTTATTAATTTTGAAATTAGCTAGGCATATACAATGTTTAGGTTTCATACTTCAATAACGATATATTATAACAATTTTTATTTGTTTAAATATTAGTAAAATGCTAATTTTACTGTAGAACTCAGTTCAACCAATCACCATGGTTAAATAAGGGGTTATCAACCATGTCATTGCCTCCTATACTTACAAGCCGTGAAGTCGCAAATTTGGCAACGTCGCCGGTGGTCCTAATTTTCAAATTCTTGTATTGATGTTTATGTGATTTATGCATATTAAATTTGTGTAAGAACACTTTGTTAGTAATAATTATAAACTAAAACTAACTACAATCATAGGTAAGTGTGCAAGAACTGTATCAAATAAGTCTGTAGCCTAAAAATTGTCAATTCCTTATTAAATAGTTGAAAGGTAATACTTTACTTTTTGTAATTCGTTGCATATTGAATAATTATTTATTAGTACACTTTATTAATGACATTGTTAAGGTAGCAGGTAAGTAGGCTCAGCTCGAGAATATTAAATTTATTAAAAAAAACTCGACGGATTTAGATAGAAAAAATATAGACGAAGCGATTAAGGTGAGGATGAAAGTCGTATATCGATTAGTTTGGCCAATAATCGATTTTAAAGTTGCCAATTTTAGCTCGATTTTCAAACGTCACAGTCATTCTGTCGTCAGTCCGTGTGGTGTGAGTTACTCTAACACTTGGAAAAACCGGAGCTCGCTTACGCACCCAGTAGTACCTAGTCCGTCGCGCAGTTAACATCGACATAATTTCACTTTTTAGGGGTATTTTTGACTAAAAAACACGGGAAAATTCATCGTACAGTTAATGTCGAGGTAAATTCACATTTTCAACGTATTTTTGGCTTAAATTTGCAGCAAATTTTGAAGCTTTAGTTTGAAACTGTCAATTTTTGACATATATTATTTTGAAAATTAAATTCCGAATACCGTTGAATAACGATATCATTTGGCATCACGAGTACGTTAACTACTAATCCATCAAGTTCTGATGGACCAGTCATCAATCACTTCCAAAATCGAATGTCAAACCGTATTAAATTAAATACTATAAAGAAAACAAAAAGGCTCATCTCGGGTGACGGATTAGCCCCAATTCCAGCTAAAATCGCAGCAATCAGACAAGCAGCTAAAACTATGGCTACCAATCCAGACCCAAAGACAATCATGGTCGACCCTGCGATGGTCTTCAGCCCAACTGTATCTCCTGCAACCGCCACTCCTGCCGACCAAATGGAAGTCACTGAACAAATGCACACACTGTCAGTGTACGAGGTCGTTGCGCCAAATATCGAACTTTACAATAGGTTCGGTATTTTGGCAAAGGCGCCCGAGCAACCACCAAGACCCGCCACACCAGAACCTGCCTGGCGTATTGTGCCCCAATCGCGACGTCAGCGACCACCCGTCACCCAGGGGGTCGCTCCCTCAACTCACCCACCAGCAGCTGCCCCACGTGTCCAGAAGCCACCTCCAATCGTACTTGCGACACCTATTGGAGACCTTCGGAAATTTATGGCGAGTATCAAACCACTTATTTCCGATAACGTACGCATTCAACATGTCCGAGGGCAAACATGGGTGTACGCAAGTACGCGAGCAGATCATGAAGCCCTAAAGGCGAGCCTCCTTATACCTGGAGGAGCCCAAGGCTTTACATACGGGTATAAGGAGGACCGCACAATCAAGCTCGTCCTCAAAGGCTCCCCTTACATGGATACCAGATATGTCCAAGAAGAATTAGATATGGAGTACAAAATTAAAACTACGAAAGTAACGCAACTTAAAAACAAATACCAGGACCCAACGTCTTCCTTCCTCATAAATTTTGCACCTGGAACCACCATGGCCGACATAAAACAAGTACGAACAATTGGGCCCATTGTTGTCCGTTTTGAGGAAGTCCATCAAAGAACGCATCACCTGCAGTGTTTCCGCTGCCAGAATTATGGCCATGGCAGCGCGCACTGCAATATCAATCCCAGATGCGTCAAATGCACCATCCCTCATCCAACAGCAATGTGCCCAAGGACCTCCAAGGATGATGGCGTACGCTGCTGCAACTGCGGTGGCAATCACGCCGCAAATTGGAGTTCGTGCCCCAAATATGTCGAATATTCAGAGAAGGTTAGTAGTGCAAATGCCAGGCGCCAAGTAACACCACAATCAAACAACCCTCTACCCACCCCCGCGCTAAATATTGCTAGCACCACCTCCTTTCCCGCTCTTCCAGCACGCATCCCAATCCCCCAGTCCGTCACTCCACAAGTGACGAGGCAACAGTTCACTCAAAATTTAAATCAAAATAACGACGAAGAGGTGGATTCTCTGGTAGATATCCACAAAGTACTCAATGCAGCCAGAGCCCTTGATGAATTAATTAACCTCGAACAAACTTACAAAATGATAATTGAAATCACTCAAAAGCTAACAGGCGTCACAAACTCTATTCAAAAAATTCACATTTTAAACCAGATCGCCTTAAAATACGATGTCTAGACAATCCAGCCTAAAAATAATATCCTGGAATGCTAACGGTATCTACCGGAAAATCCACGAGCTGGCGGTCCTTGTAGTTGACAAAAAACCTGACATTGTACTTATACAAGAATCCAGACTTAACAAGAGACGTCCACCAAAATTACCCGACTACGTGACGTACAATAAACCTAAGAACGCAGGCGGAGGTCTTTTAACATATGTTAAAAGTACCCTAAACCCCGCCATGACTAACATTACAACTAACGTAGCTGACTCGCAAACCATTCAAATTGACGACGTGACAATCTCAAATTACTACCTTCACCCGGAAGACAGACACGACCGCGGTGACCTAAACAAAATACTTCAAAATTCAAACAAAACCATCATTGCGGGTGATTTCAACTCAATTCACCAGACATGGAGTTTGGGGACGACGAACGCAAACGGTCGCAGCCTGTTTGAGTTCATCACCGACCACCCGGACCCGATCCTACTCCAATACCCAGATAGCCCCACGCACATCCCCGGTAACACCGCCCACTCTCCTTCTACGATCGACTTGGCGATCAGTAAGAACTTAACCGTTGCAAACATCTCGGTGATGCAAAAGTTAAGTTCCGATCACCTCCCAATCCTTATCGAAATAAATGCAATCTCCTTACCTTTCACTCCACCAAGACCTCGAACGAAAACGAACTGGACCGCTTTCGGAATCGATCTCCTCGACGTTGAAATCATCCGCGACATCGACACAAACGATGATATCGACGGGGCTATAGCCAAATTTTCGAACACCCTGATAAAAACCTACAATAGAAACACCAGAGACCTCCCCAAACCGGACTACATACATCCATCGACAAAATACAAACTCATGCAGAATCGCTACTTGACTACTATGACGACTGGCGACTTAAGGTTAACCCCACAAAGACGACCCTAACGACTTTTTCACACAAACTCGACAATTTAACCACAAAACTACGACTAAATGGTGTGGAGGTTAACCCGACAACGAAAACCAAATACTTGGGGGTAACCCTCGACAAAAGACTAACTTTTAAAGATCATATCATTGAAACTGCAGGGAAAGCCGCTCGAGCCATGCACGCCCTTTACCCGCTCCTCACATCCCGCAATAAACTACATCCAAAAATCCGCCTTCAGCTCTACAAAACCATGATACTCCCCATCCTGCTGTATGCATGCCCGATTTGGAGCAAAGCCGCCCGTACCAATGTAAAAATCCTTCAACGTGCTCAAAACAAGTGCCTCCGGTTGATCACCGGAATGCCAAGAAACACAGAAATTTACGATCTACACGAAATTGCAAACATACCACGAATTCCCACATTAATTCATCACGCCGCAGTCAAATTTTTCGAAAACACGGTCAAGCGGAACCAATCTACAGCCCACATCAACACAATTCATACCAATAATATGCCCTTCAGGCGAATAAAACATAAACTACTTCATCAAATCATGTTATAAACTACAAACACTAACCACACACACCTAATTACCATTCGCCTGGTTTTTGTACTCGTTTTCCAGGAACAACTTTCAACGGGGCCGACTCCAACTAATTCCAACACCATCCGACGTTGCTGATATGCTACCGCAGGTGCAGCGAAACGAATCAATTCAACTAATTATGTGTTAATGTACTTAGTGCAGTAGCACAAAAGTTTTGTAAATATTACTGTAAATACACGAGTTGTTAATCTAATCTAATCTAATCTAATTCGTTGCAAGTTTTACAAACAAGCTAAAGTTTGAAAACTGGAATTATAAAATTTTTGAAGAAAAGTTCACGTTATTTTATAGAATGAATATCGATTTTGAAATTTCCAACACTTCTTGTCATGTCGAAGATGAGACAATATAGTGATAAGTGTTTCAGTTTCTTAAAATATGACTGTCAAAATTCTGCAATTTTCAAATTTCGCAAAAATGCGAAAGGTAAATGATAATATCTATGATAATTATTATCAAAGTCGATTTATTTGCAGAGGGGGAGGGGTGCAATTACTTTACTATGCTATTTATGTGGAAAGTGACCTCAAAATTTAATTATTCAAATGTACAAATCGTTTTGTTATATTCTCTTAAATAATAACAGAAAACTTACAAATGATCAATTTCAAACTGTTGAAAATTTAACAAAATAGAGAAAATTACATACACTTTTACAAACCTAAAAATTTCTTTTATTAGTTATATTTGTGTTTATATTGTAAAGTAAGTACTTTTTTATAATAATTAGTTTAACTTTTTGATAATAAAATTGTATAATTTATTAAATCTATTTATTAACATAAAATAACAAATAATTTGTATATGAGACACTGCAAGTAGGACCACCAAGTGCTGCAAATGCGACGTTGCCAAATGTAACTTCACGGCTTGTAAGTATAGGAGGCAATGACCATGTTGATTGGTTGAACTGAGTTCAAAGTTGAACGAGGTTTTAACTACTGACGTTGGTACCAGACTAAATAGCAGTAACTCCAATATTTCTGGGTGTTTACTGCTTTTTGTAGGACTTGTTGATATTACGTGGAGATACTGCAATATCTAAGGCTATGATTGCATATAACTATACTCTGTTTACCCAACAGATGCACCAAGGCTCCTCCCCAAAATTTTAAGCCAATTAGCACATCAACCAGTTTTACACGCTAAAAAAATTTACATAAAATTTCAAATGATTGTATGACATTAAGACCGCGTTCGACGAGAAGCTACTTTCGCTACTGAAGCTTCACGTTAGTAGCGTGCAGTATTTGCGTTCGATTAGAAAAAATGCACGCTTCCATGCTTCCCTCCCCGAACGATGTTTCGGCGCTGCGGTGTTTAAAATTTAAATTTGTATGTGTGGGTACCTATAACCTAACTTATTATTTTTAAATATTATAAGGTTTAAAGATGGTTTAAAGGTTATTAACAATCTTATGGTTCATTGAAACCAAAATATTTTATATTTTAAAAATATATAAATAATAAATTTTATTAATCTTGCTTTAGGAGTTGTCTTTGTTGTTATTCTTGTTTTATTTCAATTTCGTAATTAGCGCGTTTGATGTTAAAAGAAATTTTACAAATATATTTTTATTTTGCCAGAAGAAGTGAGTGAGACGACGAATACAAAAACGAGAAATATTTATATTATGTGATTTTGAAAAAAAATTGGCCATTTTAAAATTAAACTATACTTATTTCACTTTACCACATAGAAATACTGATCATAATGATAAACTGAACTGATGTTTATTTATTTGTGTGACCACGTGGTTGAATTTGTAGAAAAAATAAAGCAAACAAAATTTAAATTCAAATTATTTTGCGATTTTGCCACCATGCGCCACGCTACCATCAACCCACCTAAATTTTAGAAGCGTTTGTAGCGTCTGAAAGGGGCGGAGCCGAAGCGTTTGGAAGCTCGTAGAAGTCTCTCCCCGGACGGAAAAGAAGCGTTTGGTGGCGTTTGGAAGCGAAAGTAGCTTCTCGTCGAACGGGGCCTAAAAGTCAATTTATAGGTTAAAAAAACTATGACGTTAGTGTTGTAAACGGGAGTTTCAAAATTCGACCAATAGAAAAATTCTATTTTAATATCCCGCGCGTTTTTAGGGAGGAGCTTCGGTGTACCTGTTGGGTAAACAGAGTGGTAGCACGTCAAAACGTCGAAAAAAAAAACGTCGAAAACAAAAACGTCGAAAGCAAAAACGCCGAAACATGATAAAATATAAAATATTTATGGCCGGTTTCAGCAACCTTAACTTACATTTAATCTCAGATTAAATTAACCCAGGTTAAATATGAACCAATAGAAATCGGTTTTATGACTTTTAGTCGTTTTCCATTGGTTCATATTTAACCTGGGTTAATTTAATCTGAGATTAAATTTAAGTTAAGGTTGCTGAAACCGGCCATTAGTGTTATGTATTACTAATTTATGTTTATGTAACTATTAATAGTTGTCATATCAATCGATTGATTCGTTACACACGGGGGTGGGCAAAATATATTTCAAATACAAATTTTAAATAAAATACATGTTAGAATAAGCGAGAATTAGCAAACCATACAGCCTAAAGGCAGACCTGTACATGACATTAGTGAAGTACGGCCCTGATTATTATTTAACGAAGTTAATTATTTAACGAAGTTAAATAATAACCATTAAGACGAACCGTTTCTCCTCTTTGACAGTGGGCCCTCAACGAACGTATCCTTTTCTTTAGTACCAAAAAAAATTTAGGATCAAACCTATAGTAGAGTCGTATGCTGAGCGTAGCCTGGATAATTATCTGACTGGTATCGCATACAACTTTCAATTCCAAAACAGCTATTTTATAAAACAAGATTTTAATCTTGTAACTAATTACGTAATAGATAGCACTAAGTATATTAGCCAATCATATACAGTGTAGTCTCGGTAATCCGAACACACGCTAGTCCGCACAATATAGCTATAATCCGAACACAACTAATAAAATGTTCGGATTATAGAATAATATTCGGATTCCAGAACAAACGTTCGTTTCTTTCTTCTTTTGTTGAGATTACCGAGACTGCACTGTACTTTAATTGTACCACCAGACATAATATTTTATAATAATACTAGGGGGGCTCCGCCCCCCTGGCCGCTGTTACGGCCCAACCCCCCAGGGCCGCTTCGCGGCCCTAATAACTTCAAGTTATAAAACTTATTTCCATACAACATTTTTTATGTCGCTTTCACTTTGAATTTGTATTCCATCCTTCGCTCGACATCTTGATAATGCTACATATAACTGTCCATGACTAAACAAAGGCCTATCGATGTATATTGAAGTGTTATTTTCCACCCTTAAATATTAAATATCGAATTTTCAAATCTTTTTCGTAAAATTCCAATTCGGGCGGAGAAATCACCTTCTTACCCGGCTGGCTCAATCGGTTATCTTTCAGTATCGCCCACTATCAAGCGACCTTGTATACCTTTTCCGAAATAATTCCACTTGCATTTAGTATAATTCACAAAATTTTCTCTTCTAAATTCTCAATCTAAAAGAAATAACACTCCTTCAAACTTTACTTGTCTTTTATTCTCAAATAAATCAAATTTTTACAACTAAAAATCGTCAGAAATCAAAATGTCGACCGTCCACGACTTGGAAGGCGTACGCAAGTCTTCTTCTTCACTGCTCGCGCTCTCTCGGCTTCTCCGAAACCGCGAAACATACAAAATTCAAATTATTTACAAAAACTCAAGCAAACCATTTCCTTATTCCAAAAATTACACGACAGCAAACCAACTTTGTTAAAGCTCTGCTAGCATAACAACAGATCCTATTTTGAGTTTTAATTTGTGTACCGGAAACCCAGGGAAATTCAACGAATTTAAATATTCGACTTCATATTCCAACCGAATGTCCTCATCTGTTTGATCGACAAATTTAATATTTTATTGTTAAGTGTGCGCGAACATCATCATTGTGGCAGGCTAATATAATTCTGTCGGAGAGATCGGCATTAGAAGCAATTGAATTGCTGTAAATGTCCTGAATTATATTTGTAGATTTCCAGCTATTCGGTACTTTCAATAATTTAATGCTGCTTGGCCAAATTGATGTTGACTATAAAGTAAAATTGACTATTTCCAAAGGTGAAGCGTATTTTATAACATATTTTATATTTATTTTTATATTTTATTTTATAAATAAACGTATTTTATTTTGACGAAAGTCACCACCGAAAATAACAAATTTGCCACCAAAGGGATTTTTGCATTTACATAAATCTTTCAATCTTTGTGTTTTTGCGTCGCATGGTTTTGTTGCCTTGCTTTGCGTTTACTTTTTGCTCTTGCTTTTTTGCATTTGCTTTTTTGCATTTGCTTTTTGCTTTTTTGCATTTGCTTTTTGCTTTTTTGCATTTGCATTTGCTTTTGCTTTTGCCTTTGCTTTTGCTGTTGCTTTTGCTTTTGCTTTTGCTTTTGCTTTTGCTTTTGCTTTTGCTTTGCTTTGCTTTGCTTTGCTTTGCTTTGCTTTGCTTTGCTTTGCTTTGCTTTGCTTTGCTTTGCTTTGCTTTGCTTTGCTTTGCTTTGCTTTGCTTTGCTTTGCTTTGCTTTGCTTTGCTTTGCTTTGCTTTGCTTTGCTTTGCTTTGCTTTGCTTTGCTTTGCTTTGCTTTGCTTTGCTTTGCTTTGCTTTGCTTTGCTTTGCTTTGCTTTGATTCATCCGTTGATGTGATTATAATGTTGATTTGGTGTCGTCCAATAGCTGTTCTCAGCGTTGCATAAAAACGTTGCATAAAACGTTGCACAAAAACGTTGCATAAAAACGTTGCATATTTTGTCTTATCTTTTTATATATATAGAGTAGATAATGTTTCGATGTTTTTATTTTCGACGTTTTTATTTTCGACGTTTTAGATTTCGACGTTTTTGTTTTTCGACGTTATTGTTTTTCGACGTTATTGTTTTCGACGTTTTTGACTTTCGCCGTTTTTGTTTTCGACGTTTTGGCATGGAATCAAACAGAGTATAGTAGTCTTACTACTTTTTAAGTGTTGCAGGATCACAGATATTGTTGTAATAATGCTAAAAAGTGATATAACTAAGAGATACTGCGTTTTAGCTTAGGACGGCAGTATGGCCTACATTCATACGATTATATTCGCATACGAATAATTTAGCATAGTAAGAACAATAAAAAGTTATAATCATGAACGACGAAATGTCTAAAAAATCTCGGATCACCAGTGCTTCTGAAGAGTAAAAGAAGAAAATTGCTAAATTTTTAGAATCCCATCCGAAACTTATGGATGCTGTTCGCTGTCTGTTGAAGCTCGTGGTCGTTGGACTGTTTCGTGTCGAGTTATTATGATAAGGATAACGCATTTCTACATTGGTTTTTGAACTTTTGATAAAATAATACGATGCGATAAAAATGCGCAGTAACGCCATCTGCCGAGTTAAGTTTTTAAAATTAAGCGGTCCTATATTATACATTATAGAGCAGGAAATTATATGGAATCAGGGCTGTAGATACGGGGGGGTTTTGGGGGTTCAACCCCCCCCATGGGACAGCGAGATATTAAAAAAAGGGGTCTAAAATTTTTTTTTGGCGCGACCCCCCCATGGCATAGAAAAAACTTGTTTTTTTCGGAGAAACCCCCCCCCCATGAACAATATCTAGCTACGGCCCTGTATGGAATTCCATGTTTCTTTCTGAGCTATGCACAAAGACATTATTCTTTGAAATCTATCTGCTTTATACAAAAAGGAGTTAAAAGGCCAAATTTTATAGGGGAAATGCATATTTGACACGTTGCTGGATATTTTTGGAATATGCATTATAATTAGACCATAAATAGATGTTTTAAATAATTTTACGAGTTAAATTAATTAAATTATTAATATAAAACTCAATAAAAATTTATGAATAATTTAATTAATTAAACTCATAAAATTGTTTAAAATAATATACAACAGTTGTTATATTTATAATGTAACTACTAAACAATTTAAATGCTATTATATTATTATCTGGAACGTGATTGATTGAACGTAGTTTTTCTGCCTTCGGCCTCACTCAGGGAGATTTCAACCATAAGTACGTAAATTTATGGGCAGGTATGTATCTTAAATTCCATTTAACTAAAAAAAAAAGCACTTAAAAGTGAAAAATAATTTAAAATAAACGCATAACAGCAACACAGCTCATTTGTTGACATTTGTTATGTACATATTTAATATAACAAATTTATTTTTTACGATATGCTTTGTACATGGTTTATCAGTTATTTGATTTGCATTACGTGTATCACATTCAAGTACGTAGGAAATTTTTTAATACAAACCAAAGTTCCACGTATCTACCTAAAAATAGCGGCTATGTTGTCTTATCTAGTAATAATTAAGTTTATAGGTATGATAACGAGCACCCCTTCAGTGTTTCTCGAGCTGTTGAACTTGCATATTCACCTCTAAAATCGCATGAATTTATGTTTGGATCATCAGATTTCAGGTATTATAAACAGTTCATCATTCATCCAAAATATTATCTAAATGCATTTTTTTTTCAGTTTTATTATCAATTTTTAAAATCGATTCATCCATCACTCATGTTGATATCCACTGTGCCTAAATACGATGGAAGAAAGTTAGCGGAGAAGAAATGTGCAGAATACCTACACGTTTTATTTTGAGACTGCTATTGTCATTGTCGCTGTCTTCAGTTATTCTCTTCATCTTACTGATTTACCAAACAAATTATGAGAACCATGACCATATTCCGTTGCCACAATCCAATAGTAATTCTTCTATTCAACTACTAACTTCTGAAAAACGCGAAGTAAATACTTCTGAGATACTAGAAAATATAGCAAAGAAAATCACAAATTTACCGTTAACGTATTGGGAAAATGTGGGAAAACGTTCCATGTATTTTAATTATACTTGCGCAGCTTTGCCTAAAATATTTGATGTGAAATTTAATAACGACTATTGGCAGACCCTTAAAACAAGCAATGGAACCTTTCAATTATTGAATGCTTATTATGATAACAGAACGTATAATAATCTAAAACCATCTGTAAGGCTATTGGGAATGTTGGATAGAATCAAACCAACGATAACAACTTACTGTCAGTTGTGGTTCCACAACGTAACCAAACCATCAATAGTAAAAGTTTCTTCATACAAATACTTGTGGAACAGAGGCTGGGGAAACTACAAAACAGGACTTTATCAAGTTTACCTACTAACATGCGAAATTCCAAAAAAGATACCTGCTGTACCGGCGGTGGTTTCGTTAGTGGAACATCCTTGTGATACATCAACGGTTAGTCTAAAAATTATTTATAACAAACCTACAATAGTGAAAGATTTTGCGGTGTGTGTTAAAGGATTAAATTATCCATACTCCGATATATCATTCAGATTAATTGAGTGGATGGAACTGATTTATATTTTAGGAGCAGATAAAATCTTCTTCTATAATCTCGACGTTCACCCAAATATACGAAAAACTTTAAGCTATTATGAAAACAAAAATAAGGCACATGTGACACCTCTCACATTAGCTGGAGAGCAACCAAACTCCCATCCTCTTCAGTATTATTATTTAACTAATAAGTTGATTTTTAAAAGGCAGAACGAAGTGATTCCATATAATGATTGTTTTTACAAGCATATGTATGAATATAAGTACATAATACTTTTGGATATTGATGAAGTCATTGTACCTGTGGCAAATCAAACTTGGAGGGAGCTTATGGATATAGTGGAAAAGGTGGCAAAAACAAAGAAGATAGCTGAACGTGCGTCGTATAATGTTCAAAATGTTTACTTTTTAGACGATTTGTTGCACAATCATGGTTGGTTCGATGGTATACCAAAATATATGCATATGCTGCAACATGTCTTCAGATCCAAAAATTTTACAACACCGGGAGCTTACATAAAATCATTTTTCAATACGAATAAAACGTTGGCTCTTCATAACCACTTCCCGTTTTTATGTTTGGGTAATTGTTTTAATTATGCAATTAATAACAGTTATGCGCAGTTGCAGCACTATAGAACAGATTGTGTGAAAGAACTGAAAAAGACTTGTCAAAACTATAGGAATAACAGTGTTGAAGATACCACAATTTGGAAGTATAAAGATGTGTTAATTAAGGGAGTGAACAAAGCTTTGAACGAAATAGGATTTTCACTCACAGAAAGTTTTACATAAAAAATGGGAGGGGTTAGTTAGATTTTCCTATATGCTATCTCTTGTTATGAAATGCATAATGGTAAATATAAATTTGCAAGAATAACTTAACTGTTAAATTAACAGAGATACGAGAAAATCTTAAAATAAGTTGTTCAGGTTTTGAGGCCTGAAGGCCGCACTGGAAATATTTTTGAGTTGATATTACTGGAACTTTCCGGATAGCCAGACTGAATTTTCTTAGACTTTCTAATTTACATTAGTTGTGACACTGCACTGTCACAAATGGAAATTACCCGATACGGTTTAAACCCTAGCCAGATCTTGATCTGTCAGAGTAATTTGAAAATTTTGGAATTGGAAACAACTGGCAATGTTTAATTTATTATTTTCATTTAAATAAGATCAACTCAATTCTACTGTATTGCGATAATTTGAATTATTAAATGTCACTTCGTTGAAAACTTTCTTCTTCGTCGGCTAAGAGTGTAAAACTGCTAACTCCTAATCGTGAAATTTTATATGAGGCAAAAGAAACCGTGTAATTGCTCAAAAGTGATTTTAAATGAAAATTGAAATTGCACTTTATTAAATCACCAGTAAATAATTAATTTTCATTTAAATTCATTTTTAAGCAATTTTCACGGTTTCTTTTGCCTTCTGTAAAATTTCACGATTAGGAGTTAGCAGTTTAACACTGTTAACTGACGATATATAAATTGAGATCTTGATTCTGGGGCAGGGGGGGGGATTGATTTATTATCTTTTTATCTTTATTTAGTTTACTTCAATATTATGTCGTATAACCTGTGTACCTTTGGGTGAGAAAATCCTAGTTAAGGATACTCCTAGAGGGGAGGTAATTATGAAAATGTAATTTATAAAATTTAAGAATCTCTTAAACGCGAGTAACCTACCAGAATGTAATATTAATATTTTTTTATACTTGTGTACATAAAAATGTTTATATTTATTTTAACTCTCGAATTTTGTGTTTTATTTTGTATTGTTTCGAATTATTAAATTTTTAAGGTTTATTAAAATTTGTATAATATTAAAGTTAAATTATTAAAGTAAAGAATTCAATGGTTTATCCCTATAAACCTGGTAAAGTCAGTTTTGCTTGGTGAACGTTCCATATTAAAATGCACTTACGATGTAATTATTGTTTTCTATTATTCTAGTATTTTAGTAGTTTTCTAGTATTCTTCCTCTTCTAGCTTGTAAGACGTATCCTTATATAGTAAGTCAGTTCTCATACTAGAAATACCAACTATAAAATCAGGGGTGGGCAAAATACATTAATTTGTAGTTTGGAATGAAAGTAGAAAAAAAACATACGATAACTTAGAATGTATTGCTTGAACTTCAAAATAGAGTGCACAGTCTCATACATTCGGGGCTGGGCAAATACTTTTTTTTTTGTATTTGAAATACAAATACAAAATACTTGAAAGTCGAGTATTTAAATACAATTATTACAAAATACATTTGAAAAATACTCAAAAATACTAAAATACAATTGTATTTAAAATACTTTATTAAAATACACTAGCTGACCCGGCGAACTTCGTACCGCCCAAAAGTGATTTAAACACGATTTGATCGTTTTGTGAAAATCTAAAAAAATTAAAAATTTGTTAAAAAGATGACTGCTCTGGGCCGGTATTCTGAACTCGCTCCACTCCAAGCAAGCGAGTGAGTGGTTTAATTGCGAGTGGAGTGATAATTTTGTATTCCCATTGATTCTCATGTGCCGCTCCAGCCATATGACAGCTATATCGCTCCGCTCCTCTAAAAGCGAGGACATCAGAATACCGGCCCTGTTCAGGTTTAAATTTGATTGGCAATAGAACTTCTCCATTGTTCAATTGAAATTCAATTCATAATGTAATTTAAGAGATGTGCGATTAATGAAAAATTAAAGAAATCTTTAAGTATTCATCCAATTAAAAGGATTCGTCCAACCGAATCTTTCCTTAAGTTTGTGTAAATAGGGGAAAAAAATTTTCAGTACAATCATGTATTTACGTATTGAAATGAAATAAACCAGAATTAAAAAAATTTTTTCACCTCAATTCTTGGTAATGAACGATATTCTTTGTCTTTCCGTCCGGAGAGAAAACGAATAGTGCAGATGGTTTGCCGACTCTGGAGCACGCCATGTACAACTGGCCATCAGAAAAACACGGTAATTCGAGGTTTAATCCACATACTTCCAACGATTGGCCTTGCAATTTATTAATCGTCATTGCGAACGCAAGACGGACCGGAAACTGGACACCTTTAAATTGAAACGGCAAGTGGCTTGGAATAAGCGGTATTCTTGGAATGAGAACATCCTCTCCTTTGAACTTTCCTATGATTATAGTTGCTTCAATCACGTTGTTCATCAGCTTCTTAACTGCGAGTCTAGTCCCATTGCATAGTTTCGATTGGTTAAGATTCCGTAACATGATTATCACCGAGCCGACCTTGAGTTGCAAATTGTGCGGCGGCATTCCTGGCAAATCCAATAAATTAAGGAATTCAAAAACTGTTGATCTTGGGATGACTGGCATGGTTTGGCGAAAATCGCCGGCCAGCAGAATCATCGCACCACCAAAGAGGTTCTCGTTATTGCGCAAATCTTTCAACGTTCGATCGAATGCCTCCAATGCTCGTTTGTGCACCATCGTACACTCATCCCAAATGATTATTTTGCAATTCTGGAGTACTTTCGCCATTGCTGATTTTTTTGGAAATGTTGCACGTGGGTCTATCTATCGTTTGCAAATGCAGAGGCAGTTTGAGCGCAGAATGAGTAGTTCGTCCTCCTTCTAACAACGTGGCAGCGATCCCAGATGATGCTACTGCCAGCGCTATTTGACTTTGTGCGCGAATGGAAACTAAAATTAATGAAATTAGAACGTTTTCCCAGTCCCGCCAGATGCATCAAGGAAGAAGATTCCTCCGAAGCTGTCGTTGACTGCTGTCATCAATGTGTCGTACGCCGTTTTCTGCTGCTGATTCAAAAGTGGGACCTTTGTTCGTACTGATTCAATCAAAGCATCTCGATCGTATTGCCGTTCTCGTTGAAATTCTCGATTGAATGCATCGTGCATGGGGCGATTTGGCGCTGACATTCCTAATTGGTGCAACATCTTGCCGGACATCATTAGGCACAAATCCTCTATAGAAATCAATGCTTCGTTGTGGATCTCCGCGTTATATTCAAGGTCGGGATTGGCCGTCGTAGTACGCACTCAATGCAAAATGTCTTCAGCCATACTGTATTTGTTCCACAAATCGAGTGGGTTTGATGGGAAACACGTTGAAATGATGATGGCAAAATGTGTTCGAATTTGATGTGTAGTAGACGAACTAACAGCATCAGCGATCGTGTGATTCCAATGAATTTTGCTAATCTTTTGAAAGGTCAATGGGTTTTAGATCTCATGGTCACCATACACCATTAGGTTTATCGTGAATTCATTTTTTCTCAAAAAAAAGAGATCGAGGATGCGCCATCCATTTTTCCATATCTCCTAGAGTTACCGATTTCCTTATAACAAGAATCGAATTTGAGCCACTCTGTACGGCTGGTGATTCCGTCCGGGCCTGGAGCCTTCTTCAGAACAGTTTTGCTAATCTCTTGAAAGGTCAATGGGTTTTAGATTTCTTATTGGTCACCATACACCATTAGGTTTATCGTGAGGTGTACTAACAACATTACCATTTACATGTCCCACTCGCGGCATCTATTGACAGGTACAAAAATACCATCCAAATTTTCGACTTTTCCGGTGGTTTTCCAAATATTTTCTTACATAAGTATAAACCTTGTCCTGATAATTACGAACACAACAAAACAAAAATCAGCCAAATCGGTCGAGTCGTTCTCAAGTGATGATCAGTCATACATGGGGCACTTCATTTTTATATTATAATAAGAAAGATTATTCTACGCAGGCCCGTAGCCAGGATTTCATTTGGGGGGGGGGCACTTGTAAAAAGCCTTTTGTAACATGTACAATTATTTTCAATGGTTCGCAATTCAATTGAATTCATTTCATACATTTCGGGGGGGGGGGCACGTAGCCCAAGTGCCCCCCCTGGCTACGGGCCTGATTGTACGTAATTTATTGTTGTTCCCTTTCAAAAACACGTTTTTGTTTTTAATTTGAATCGAAATTCAATATTTTCCACAATTTTTCACAAAAAGTAATAATAAAATAAAATAATATTTATTTACCATTACCATACACGCATTGACCAAAGAATAAAAGGATCATAAAGTTAGACATGCGCATTTAAAATCTTTTTAAATTTTACAACAAGTACAAATTTAGCGGAAAATTTAAAAATTTAAAAAAATTTATTATCATATGCAATATCCCGAGTGCATTCTAATTGTCTACTAATTAGAAATGCACGAGAGGATATTTATTTAGACTATTTTACGAATGAAATAGGAGGTTTAATATAAATAGTGAGGTTAATAAAAAAATTGTCACTTATATTTGCTTTAAAATAAGCTTGAAAAAATTGTCGCTGCAATTCGATTGCTATTGGTTGAATGTTTCGTTGATTTTTGGTTAGATTGGTCGAATGAAACGTGAGTAAAATAGTCTAAAATATTTAATTAAATGACGACAAAATGTAATTGAGTAAAGTATTTTAAATACAAAATACAGTAGCTAAAATGTATTTAAAATACAATTACAAAAATACATTTAGAGACTCATCGAAAATACAAAATACATTTGTATTTAAATACGTTTTTTAAATAGATGTAATTGAAATACTGCCCAGCCCTGCATACATTGTATCTCATATTTTGAATTTAAAATATAAAATTCCAAAATATTTTAAATTTTGTACCTATATTTAAAATTCAAAATATGAGATACAGTGTACGAAACAGTACACTATATTTTGAATTTCAAACAAGAAATTCAAAGTTATCGTGACTTTTTCTTCTAATTTCATTCTAAAATAGAAATGTATTTTGCCCACCCCTGTATAAAATAATATTTCTATCCAATTACATGAACTCAATATTTGTACAGGGCTAATTGATACATAACAAACTCTTCGTAATGCTGATATTAATTGTGAATAAATTTAGCATAACAAATTCAAAAAACAAATAACAAAAGAAGGGAAGGGGTTGGATCTCTCTTTTTTTTATGGATCCTAGTCGAGGGTGGATGTCTTATCAAAATTGACAACACTATACGCATTAAAAACATCCCCCTAAGACCGTCCAACTTGCAAAGTGTGCTACTGGGAAGGGGTTGGATCTCTCTTTTTCTTTATGGATCCTAGTCGAGGGTGGATGTCTTGTCAAAATTGACTCTTCCGCGCCTCCGCTCCGCTACACTCCTGACGCTCCAGAGCCATTTTGGCAACACTATACTCATTAAAAACATCCCCTTAGGCTTAGGGCCTTGCAACTCCGCAAATTGTGTTACTAGGACGTGGGCGAATCTCGCTTTTTTTCCGGTACCGAGCCGCCGCGCGCCGGCCGGTGCCAAGTTGTCCGTGTCCCATTTTTTTTTAAATAATTTTTAAATTATGAATTACCATGTATATGCAATAGTGCCAATTTTATTTCAATCTTAAATAATTAATATTAATTAGGAGGATTCCAATATAATTTAAATTTAAACATTTTATAAAAAAAAACAATCAAAATTACGATTTAAAAATGTCGTTGCCTCCAGATTGTAAGTTCAAAATTAAATTTTTATCAAAAATGGTAACCAAGTGGAAATATTGTTTGTTGATGTAATAGGTTCAGATTTTACGGCAAATTACAGAAAATATTTTAATTGTTATTTGAGCCACACAGAGTATTTGAGGTTATAAAGTTTGTATGTAGAAAATGTTGAAAATTTTTCTCCAACAAAAACCAAATACTTTTTATGGTATCAAAATTTTCTCCTTACCCTGAAAATAATTTTTATGATTAAAATTAAATATTAATTTTTAAACGTACATTTTTCAGATAACAATGATAGTGACAGTATTGATGACGGTATTACTTATTATAACTTAAGGGATTTGGTAGCGGAATATGATGCCCAATGTCAAAATGATGCAGATACTCCTAACGGAGTACCATCAGACGTTTATATTTCATATACTCCAATTGGTCGGGAACCTTTTCTTATTTCCTCGAACTCCGGTCCACTTAATCAAAGGAATAGCAGTAATAACCATGAAGATGCAGCGCCAGATACGGAATCGTTTACACCAGGTACTCACTTAAACGACTTGGTTTGTAATAATTATGTGCAAGAACAGCGGAGAGACACCGGTTATTTGTTGCCAAACGTGGTTAATCAGCCTACTTCTCCATTACAACAACTTAGTATAGAAAGTACTGATGGGGCCTTCCAAATGAATTCCCATTATTCAGCCAATACCCAAAATTACGATTCTTTCAATGAACTGTTCAGAGACACCGCCTCTTATTCTTTGCCAAATGTGGTTAATCAGCCTGCTACTGCATTACAACAACCTAATACTCACAGTACTGATGAGGCCTCACAAATGAATTCCCATTATTCAGCCACTACCCAAAATTGCGATTCGTACAATGAACTGTTCAGAGACACCGCCGCTTATTCGTTGCCAAATGTGGTTAATCAGCCTGCTGCTCCATTACAACAACCTAATACTCAAAGTACAGACGAGGCCTCACAGATGAATTCCGATTCTTCAGCCAATACCCAAAATTACGTACAACCAAATAATCAACAACCACATTTTGTTGCACAACCTATTCCGACTGCAGCATCACCATCGCAAATCTCAGGTCCTTTTTATATTGAATTATCAAAAAAAAGTGCTTTAAAAGTTTGTACCACACAAGACTATGAAAAAGAAACTGGTCGAACATTATCAAGGACACCAATGTTGCCAAAGGCTCAGAATATGAATCCCTTTTCATGCGATCCAAAACGTAAGTAGTATTTTTTCAGACCTATTCCATCATTATAATAACTTTTTTCCTAACAATTAGCTTTCCGATTACACCCAGAAACTGCAAGTGCAATACAACAAAGTCAAACTTCTAATACCTTAATCAGTGGATTACCGCAAAATAATATAAATATTGTAAATGTCAATACTATCAAATCAAATCCAATACCCAGAAATATCAAAATACTTCCCAAACAAGTACAACATAAAACTGTAATTTGCGCTATACCGAAAGAAAAACCTGACAAAGGATCCTCTCAGCCAATTGCCTCTAGTGGACCAAAAGACTCATCACTACCAACGAATTCTGGGATGGAAGTTGATACGGACTTAGAAACAAAATCGTGCAACTGCACTAAATCGCAATGTTTAAAATTGTATTGCGAATGTTTTAGACGTGGTAAATTTTGTCAGAACTGCAAATGCATCAAATGTCTTAATAATGTAGAAAATGAGCAGCTTAGAAGCGAGGCTATCAGAAGTTGTTTGCAACGTAAACCAAACGCGTTTTTAACAAAAGTTGGTAAAGTGGAAGCATTGCATAAGAAAGGCTGCAATTGTAAACGATCGGGGTGTTTGAAAAAGTACTGCGAATGTTTTAATGTAAGTAAGTGGGAAATTGAAAAATGGTGGAGTAACAAAATTACTTTTAGGCGAATATTCCGTGTTCTAGTAAGTGTAAGTGTGTGAGTTGTTTAAATCGTTCGACTGAAGAAAACGTAAGCGAAGAAGTTCCGAGGGTAAACATTGAAGATGTTCCAAAACTGATCGTGGAAACCACTGATAGCGATAGCTCAGAAAGGTCAGGTGAAGATAATGGGTATGTTTTGTGATTTTGTAGCTTTAGTGACTTTTATTTCAGATATACCGACTTCTGTTTTTTAGGCCGGTAGCTGAATTATTTACTGAAGACGTGAGGGATTCTCTAACCGAGTATATGCTGAGGGCAGCAGCCGAAGTAAGTGACGAAAGGGAACAGTTGAGCAAAGTAATGGAAGCATTTTCTAAAAAATGTACTGAAATATTTTCCCGTAAGCGGAAAATTGGTGAAGTAAATTGTGAGGGGACAGAAAGTTCTGGGACAGAAGAAGAATAAATTATGAATAGACAAAGTTGTAATTAAAATATTTAAATAAAATAAATTGTACAGATTGCGGCCTGCAGGCCGCACTGGAAATATTTTTGGGTTGATATTACTGGAACTTTCTGGATAGCAGACTGAATTTTCTTAGACTTTCTAATTTATATTAGTTGTGACACTGCACTGTTACAAATGGAAATCGTTCGACACGGTTTAAGCCCTAATCTATGCCAGATCTTGATCTGTCAGAGTAATTTGAAAATCTTGGAATTAAAAAAAAACTGGCAATGTTTAATTTATTATTTTCATTTAAATAAGATCAACTCACTTCTTCTGATTTGCGATTATTTTAATTATTAAATGTGATTTCGTTGAAAACTTTCTTCTGTTGTAATTTATAACTTTTATTGGTGAGGATTTTCTAAACTAGTAGTAATATTATAGGGTACTAAAAAAAAAATGGATGATGATTTATGAGATATGGCAAAGTCGACAGTAACAGGCTACGAGAAGGATTTATTTCAGGAAGAACTTGGACAGGGAGGAATATATCGTCGGCTAGGAGTGTTAAACTGCTAACTCCTAATCGTGAAATTTTACATCAGGCAAAAGAAACCGTGTAAATTGTACAAAAGTGATTTTAAATGAAAATTGAAATTGCAATTTATTAAATCACCAGTAAAATACCAATTTTCATAAGCAATACAACAAGAGCTTTAAATATATCCGGATAATTTTTAATTTCAACGAAGACGTGATCTACAATTTATCGAGAGAAAATTTGATCATCCATAAATATAAATAACATAAATAATGAAGGGGCCCGCCGTGGATCTTGCACCAAGGCCAGATCTTGACTTGCTACGGCACTGGTCACTATTCGCTTATTACCAACATGACCGCTAATAGGTGCTACCAACTTAAATTGAATTAAATGGGCTTCGCCATATTTATGGTTTAATTTTTAATTTCAAACATTTATTGGTTTATATTGTTACTAAAAGTAGTGTATTTCACAATTAAAACAATTACTATTATTTAAGAGGATTCATTTACAATACCAATAGATATAATATAAAATTAAAAATTTGAAAAAAAAAACAATCAAAATTACGATTTTAAAATGTCGTTGCCTCCAGATGGTAAGTTCAAAATTAAACTTTTATCCAAAATGGTAACCAAGTGGAAATATTGTCGTTGATGTAATAGGTTCAGATTACGGCAAATTACAGAAAATATTTAAATTGTTATTTGAGTCACACAGAGTATTTGAGGTTATAAAGTTTGTATGTAGAAAATGTTGAAAATTTTTCTCCAACAAAAACCAAATACTCTTTTATGGTATCAATATTTTCTGTTTACCCTGCAAATAATTTTTATTATTAAAATTAAATATTAATGTTGACACTTAGATTTTTCAGATAACAATGATAGTGACAGTATTGATGACGGTATTACTTATTATAACTTAAAGGATTTGGTAGCGGAATATGATGCCCAATGTCAAAATGATGCAGATACTCCTAACGGAGAATCACCAGACGATTATATTTCATATACTCCAATTGGTCGGGAACCATTTTTTATTTCCCATCCACTTAATCAAAGCAATAGCCTTAATAACCATGAAGATGCAGCGCCAGATACGGAATTGTTTACACCAGGTACGCACTTAAACGACTTGGTTTGTAATAATTATGTGCAAGAACAGCGGAGAGACACCGGTTATTCACTGCCAAACGTGGTTAACCAGCCTACTATTCCATTACAACAACTTAGTATACAAAGTAGTGATGAGGCCTTACAAATGAATTCCCATTATTCAGCCAATACCCAAAATTACGATTCGTACAATGAACTGTTCAGCGACACCGCCGCTTACTCGTTGCCAAATGTGGCTAATCAGCCTGCTGCTCCATTACAACAACCTAATACTGAAAGTACTGATGATGTCTCACAAATGAATTCCCATAATTCAGCCAATACCCAAAATTACGATTCGTACAATGAACTGTTCAGCGACACCGCCGCTTACTCGTTGCCAAATGTTGTTAATCAGCCTGCTGCTCCATTACAACAACCTAATATTCAAAGTACTGATGATGTCTCACAAATGAATTCCCATAATTCAGCCATTACCCAAAATTACGATTCGTACAATGAACTGTTCAGAGACACCGCCGCTTATTCGTTGCCAAATGTGGTTAATCAGCCTGCTGCTCCATTACAACAACCTAATATTCAAAGTACTGATGATGCCTCACAAATGAATTCCCATTATTCAGCCAATACCCAAAATTACGATTCGTACAATGAACTGTTCAGAGACACCGCCGCTTATTCGTTGCCAAATGTGGTTAATCAGCCTGCTGCTCCATTACAACAACCTAATATTCAAAGTACTGATGATGTCTCACAAATGAATTCCGATTCTTCAGTCAATACCCAAAATTACGTGCAACCAAATAATCAACAACCACATCTTGTTGCACAATCTATTCCGACTGTTGCACCACCATCGCAAATCTCAGGTCCTTTTTTTATTGAATTATCAGAAAAAAGTGCTTTAAAAGTTTGTACAACACAAGAGTATGAAAAAGAAACTGGCCGATCATTATCAATGACACCAATATTGCCAAAGACTCAAAATATGAATACCTGTTCATGGGATCCAAAACGTAAGTAGTATTTTTTCCGACCTATTCCATCATTATAATAATTTTTTTCCTAAAAATTAGCTTTCCGATTAGACCCAGAAACTGCAAATGCAATACAACAATGTCAAACTTCTAATACCGTAATCAGTGGATTACCTCAAAATAATATAATAAATATTGTAAATGTGAAGACTGTAAAATCAAATCCAATACGCAGAAATGTCAAAATACTTCCCAAACCATTACAATATACTGTAGTGGACGATACGAAAGCAAAACCTGACAAAAGATCCTCTCAGCCAATTGCCTCTAGTGGATCAAAAGACTCATCACTACCAACGAATTCTGGGATGGAAGTTGAGACGGACTTAGAAAAAAAACCGTGCAACTGCACTAAAACGCAATGTTTACAATTGTATTGCGAATGTTTTAGACGTGGTAAATTTTGTCAGAACTGCAAATGCATCAAATGTCTTAATAATATAGAAAATGAGCAGCTTAGAAGCGAGGCTGTCCAAAGTTGTTTGCTAAGTAAACCAGAATCGTTTTTATCAAAAGTTGGTAAAGAAGAAGCATTGCATAAGAAAGGCTGCAGTTGTAAACGATCTAGGTGTAAGAAAAATTACTGCGAGTGTTATCGTGTAAGTAAGTGGGAAATTGAAAAAAATGGTGGAGTAACAAAATTACTTTTAGGCGAGTATTCCGTGTTCTAGTAAGTGTAAGTGTGGGGGTTGTTTAAATCATTCGACTGAAGAAAACGTAAGCGAAGAGGTTCCGAGGGTAAATATTGAAGATGTTCCAAACCTGATCGTGGAAACCACTGATAGCGATAGCTCAGAAAGGTCAGGTGAAGATAATGGGTATGTTTTGTGATTTTGTAGCTTTGGTGACTTTTATTTCAGATATACAGAACTTAGGCTGTAGCTTAGGCTATATTTCAGATATGCAGAACGTAGGCTGGTAGCTGAATTAACTAACACAGAAAATAGGGATTTTATGACCGAGTGTATGCTGAGGGCAGCAGCCGGAGAAAGTAACGAAAGGGATCAGTTGAGCAAAGTAATGGAAGCATTTTCTAAAAGCTTTGTTGAAATATTGGAGAAAATTAAAACTAGGGAAAAGAAATGTGAGGGGAAAAAAAGTACTGGGACTGAAGAAAAATAAATTATAAATAGAAAGAGTTGTAATTAAAATGTTTAAATAAAATAAAATTTGACTTTTCTGAAAAGAAAATATTATAACTAGTGATTTTGGATTTCAAACCTGTCAAGTTCACTTTTATGTACCTATTTATTTTTAATTTCTTCTGTGTTTTAATTAGTTAACTGGCACCCAGGTCATAATCAGACAAGCATATTTTGAGTAAGGAATTCACGAGATACCTTTTCTTGACGCTAAAGATAAAAAACCGAGAAGATTTAAAATTTTTTTGGAAAATCAGAAATATAGTGAGAAAATTGTGAAAATTTAAGGAAGTGTAAATTTGTGGTTTAATAATGCACAGATTGGTTAAGTGCTGTCATCGAGCGACTTTTCCTTTCATTCTCTTATATGGAAAACTATTTCAATTTTACTAAAAGTATATCGGAGCAACGTTAGAGGGAACCATACTCTGTGAAAGCTGCTTTAAATTTTCTGTTTCATGTAAATTAGCACAATAATTATGAAAATAACAATACTTTAATAATGTTCAAATGAAATAAAAACAATTATTAAGTTATGTTTTGAACAATTTTATCATGAACTAATTTTAAAACGTCTCATTTTCGTTAATTGAACGAGTAATAGTCTTTCCAAATTATAAATTGAAAATTTTATTGTATTTTTAATGAAAGTAATTATAAAAAGGTAATTTGAGTGATATGAACCTTTCAACGAATAAACAATTAAAAAATGAAGATATTAATAGCCCGGTAAAATGAAAATCACTAATTATAAATTCTTGTTGCATTAATATTCTAACTTTGTCTGGTTAATTTTGGATTGTATAGCAAAACGCATGCTTCTATTTCCAATGGTTAAAAATACTTTAGTATTGGTCTTAAATTCGAATGTGTATGTTTTCGTAAAATTAAGATGAAATATTTACGAAAACATGAATAGATCGCTTTCATATTTCAAAATTTCGGTTAGGCTTTCGGTTTGGCAAAATAAGTTTATAAAAAGGTGAAAAAATGTCGAGTTACTATGATCCGGAAATGATGGAACCAAAACCACCTAGCGCGTGCAATCGGGTGGTTTGTTATGGATGGAAAGCGTTTACGTTTTTAATTTCACACATAGCTCTCATAGCTTTAGTTGTTTCTTACTGTTTGATAGGAGCCAAAATGTTTGAGTCTCTAGAAAAGGATAACGAGCAAAAGGTAAGTTTGGAGAATGTCCCAAACAAAAAATTAAATGGAATAAAATTTGCAGGTTAAAGAAAAAATAGTGCATGTTAGGAATAATATTACGGATCATTTGTGGAATTTGACGATATACAAAATCGATTGTTTCGAAGAGAGCAATTATACCAATTCGACGTTTGTGTACCTTAAAGACTTTGAAAATGCAATATTAAGAGCGATAACCAAAGAAGGGTGGGATGGCAGCGATAAGATGGATGAATTTCAATGGACATTTGAGGGAGCTCTGTTTTATTCCATTATTGTTATTACCACTATTGGTAAGTGAACCCACCTGATTAATTCATTCAAATTTGTGTGCTGGTTATTTTTTATTAATTGCCAAATATTTACCGTTGTCATGGCAACCCATTATAATAATTATAGTAGGTCTATCAAAGGAAAGGAATAGCCGATATTCCCCCCTAATGAACACAGGAGAGTTATTATTATGATTAGTTTTGGTATTGGTGTATTGGTCCGAATTGATCTTCATCAAATATAATATGCTATGTTAGTTACTATATCTTGTAATTTTCAAAATTTTTAAATTATCAAAAAAAATTTGCTCGTAATTAGCAAATTATTTACTAACTAAATCATACCTGACTCATCCGCCACATCGCAGTTAAAATTCTATGTTATATTCTACCGCGAAAGAGTTTTTGAAATTAAATCCAACATTCAGAAATTTGGAAACATTAGCAGTGGGTCCCCAAGATGAAGGACAAGTTAGCTATGATTTATTCAGAAGCTATAATCTGATGATGACCGCATAGGAGCTAGAAACAAGAACTTTATTGTATAGCTTTGAAAATGAAATATCTTTTAATGATTATTTAATACACTAGGGCATCAAAATTTTTGTTCAACTAGGTAATAATTTAACTAGAACTGGAACGATTTTTTGTAATCGGTATAGAGAAGAATAATTTACAGTGCACGAAGTGCATGACAGCTTGAACTATGCTCGCTTGAACGCAGCCATAAATTACATATTTTTACTGTCTTTTAAATAAAAATTTAAATAAACTCCTTTCGCTATTTTTAATTCATGGAGCTGTATGAATAATGGCTGGAATAGACAAAAGAGCATTAAATTTTGCAATTTTGCAATTGAACATTTCAAATACTATTTCGTTAGCTGAGCGCTTACGATGGCTAACCAAACTAAGTTAAGTAATCAACAGTCATATAAAAGTCATACAAATGATAATTGCATTTTAATCACTGACTAACTGTGTATAAAACAAACAGGAAAAGTTTGTTAGTTCTAAATAGACTTTTCGTGTTGTTGCGATATAGTTAATCAGTGATTAAATTTTAATTATCATTTCTGAAACCGGTCATCAGAGTTTATCTAATGTTTATTGTACATCTCCAATTAATTACATAATTTAGAACAATAGATAAATGCTATGATCTAAGATTGCGCCGCATAATTTCCCCAACAAATTGCACATCAAACCTAAATTATAATCAATGGTAGTTGCATGCATCTTCAAGAATCTTTTGAAATTCCTTATTTAAATTTTAAGGAAAATTTGTAGTCATTTTTTTTATAACAAAAACAGCGTTACAGACAAATTTGTTATTGTATTCGGTTTAAAATGTTATAAAATTTTATTTTTTATTAAATAAATTAAAGCTTCTTGTAGATCCTACACTCTTTTGATATTAAACGGCCTCAAGGGTTAAAAACCGATAAATGTAGAAATTTTATATTACATGTTTTATTATGCTAAGAAAGCAAAACAAAAAACATTTTAACCTATTTCAACAAAAAGTTATTGTATTTTATATCTTAAATTGAAATCTATTGTATTTTTTATGTAAAATAAAATAATAATAATAACTTTATTTATAATTACATATAAGGGGGAATAAGAACACTCTGGTAGGCCCTAGTTATTCGGCCTCATTCTGAGGTTTACGATCTTTAAGTGTTAAATTTACCTAACCAATAGAAAACGTCGGTTTGTACTAAATGGTCAACATAAGTCATCATTTTGTGAAATCGGGGGACTAACCTATCGAATCTTGTTCTTAGGTTCACAGTAAATCAATCCCAATTTTTGGTCATTGATGAACCTTAATATGTTTTAAATTATTGGCTTCTTACACCACAATTTGAAGTTTCATAATAACATAAATTTTCCAGAATCTATCCAAAATGCAAATCTATAGCTTTTCCTTATGCGACTTTGTTGAGTTATTTAAATATAAACTTATATTCCATTTTATTTTTACCTGAGTGTTATGGATTGCGTTTACGTCATTAAGCCTTCAATAATTAAATACGTTAGTGTTTGCTTTTGTTTTTAGCCAAAAAAATAAACCAGTTTAAGTAAATATCTTCTTTTCGAACATTAATCATTGTAAGTTATAAACTTTGCATTCTCCAGACACCTATTTGAAAAGTTTTGAAACTATTAAATTGTTTAGGTAAGATAGTTTCATCTCACCGTTTACTAAATAAGTTCTTGTTTTTGGTACATTTTCCTACTTAAAACTTTGAAAATCAATTAACAATGTATTTTACAATTTTATTTTTCTTTGGTGATTACACAATAAATACACAATTCGCGCTAAGTTTCACTTTTCTTCTCATCTTTCGCATTTCGTCCGTAACCAAATCCAGGCGGTGGTGGTCTGTTGTGATAATTAGGACCAACTAGCACCCCAAATTCTGGTGAATTATCTTGTTGAAAAGGACGTGGTGGTGGTCTGTCATGCAATCCAATTGGACCTCCAGGTCCTACCAAAACTCCAGGATTCGGTTCATCGCCATAAAATTGAGGTGGCCTGTTTGGTGGTCTAAAAGGACCACCAGGTCCAACTAGGATTCCGTTTTCTGGCGAATGGATCGGTCTGTTTGGAAAGGGACCTCCCCCACCTCCAAGAGCGTTACCCTTCCGATTGTAACAACAATATTGCTTTCCGACATCGCATTGGCCCTTCAAAAAAGTGTTAGTTGCAGTGTTATTAATAAGTAAAATTTACGTACGTATGAAACTCCTGGAGTGTTACAGTTAAATTTTTCGGCACATTTACAGGTGTCGTAGTTTTTGAAAGGTGGATCTCTGATCCATGACGGTACTGGGCCGGTAAGAATATCTTGATTCACTCCCTCATTTGGGTAAAAGTCGTCGGGTCTAAAGATAAAATTAAATCTTTAATCCTAGCAACGGAGAGCAAAGTACATGAAATAATAATATTAAAAATAAAGTTCTTAATTTTTTTTTATATTTTATGGAACTAAATTAATAATGACTTAATATAATTGTTAAATTAATGAATAAATTTTTATGAACAATAAAATAATAAATTGTAATCATTCCAGTGTTTTAACTACCTTTTAAGTGCTATTCAGTTCTTACTTTTAATTAAATCATTTTTAATGCATACAACGATATGTGGGGCCGGCTGGTAAATTTGACTTGGGGGGTCATTTACAGATGCAACATTTTTGTAACCACTTGAAATTATAATACCTCAGACGATTGGTAAAAAAAGTCTTCACCATAAAATTTGTTAGTCTTTCCTCCACATTTCACCCACATCTTCGAAATCTTTCCGATGATTTACCCCTCAGGCATTACTGACCTAATAATTATCAATGGAGTAGGCAATGGTGGAATTTACTTAGGGCGAAAAAATTCTGTTGGTCGATTTAGGTGAAAGGTGAAAAACCAAAAGGGGGTGCACATTGCTTCGGATACCAGAAAATCAGAATAAAATTAAATATAGATATAATTTATAAACTTATCTACGTGGTAAACATTTACGACGATCCTAGCAGTTAATAATAAACTGAATTGAGAAATTAACAATAAAAATCAAATTATGTAGACGAAAGCTATAAACTTTATTTAAAATGTATAAGTTTCTGACTCGTAGAGTTAATAATAAATTAAGTAAATTTAAAAATTAACAAATAATAAAAATAAACATCTGACGAAAACTATAAACATAGCTGAAAGCTTATTAAATTACTATTTGATTATCATTGTTTAATAAATTGGTTAATTTTTAAATTGTATTTATTATTAGAATGCTATAAAATTATCCGAAAGCTTATGAGAATTTAATTTGATTTTTATTATTTAATATAACTTGCTAATTTTAAATTTGATTTATTATTAATTTCACAAGTTAAAAATTTATATATTTGAAATGATGTTAGATAGTTAATATCATCTGCAATCATATAAATTCTAATTTTAATTTTAATAAATAGGTTGACCATATTTTAAATTATAATAATTAAGATATTCATTTTATCTGATTGTCGCGTCGTACCCTTGATAACATAATATTATACTACTAAGTTAATTTATATTTTCAAAAGCAAATTTTGTTATGAAATATTTTTTAATTTCTTGTTTGCAGCCCCTCACCCCCTCGAAGACATCCTGTAGGGGCACACGTAGTCATCTGTAGAATTATAAGTTTGATTGTAACAGAACGAAATGTTTACGTTAAGTTGGTTTCCTTAAATTGATTTTACCTCTCGTTTGGAATAAAAACTTCTACTCCAGGTCTATTAGGAAACGGTCTATTGGGAAATCCTTCTTCATGATGAATTCCTAACGGTCTGTCGGGTCGAATGAACTCAGAAGGCCCCGGTCTAAATTCGTCGGTGTTGTAGTGATCATTTTCAAATACTTCATATCTCGAACTAAAAAAGCGCATTCGGAAAATTGTAGTTACAAATTAAATTCTTACGTACTTAGCGCCTGGTCGATGTTTCCTGTCGAACTCTTTAGAATCTCGATCGTTTGTTTTCCAAACCCATTTTTCTTTGTCTTCCGTTAGCGATAAATTCGCAAAACAGATTAATAACACTAAAAAGGTTCGGTTTAATTATACAATTAAATAATTAAAAAATTGTAAGCATCAATTGAATTAAACGAACCATAAATCCAAACAATAGTTAATGCACATCAGCAAATTAGTTATAAACTCAAACAAAATATTGGTTCAAAATATAAGAAAGAGAACAAAATTTTACATTTTTCCTTCTGCTGATAACAGTTTTCATATTTTACCAGAAACGAAATCACTTATTTAACGTCATAGATAAGGTGACATTTTCATATCGGTTTTGTATTTTCATAAATTATACCTGATTTGTTAAAATTTTATCAGTGTATAATTTAAGCAAACTGAATTAATAATTCTAGCTTAGTTTTTTTAAAAATATTATTTGGATGCTGTTAAAGCGAAATCAACATGGTCATTGAGTTTTTGTCCGTTTGATAAATAAAATTTAATTTGTATTGTTCATTGTATGTAATAATAACTACTCTTTCAATTGGTGCGGTATAGAGTAACAGCAAAAAATCAATAAAAAGTAGATAATTTTGCAATTCTGTTTGTTATTGCAGGTAAAGTTCATTTTTACAGCTTTTACTTCGTTAACGAGTCGCAATGAATAACAATTTTTAATTTTCTTTTTAAATTCTACCGACTGCGCCAACTTCTTATTATATAAATTTTGCGCTTAGTTACACTCAAAAACTAATTTAAATGTGATATTTTGAAAAATTGTACGTTTATAGCACCTAAGTATTCGAAAGTTGTATTTAAATTTGATATATTGAAGAGCTTTCAAAAAATATGTTCACAATTGACCTGTAAGCGTTTTCAGAATTTTCTGTCTTTGAAAGATCCTAAATCAACATCTTATACCAACACTAAGGATGTAAGGACGAACCGACCTTCGGATAATATTTAAAGAGAGAATCAACAACCCTTTAGTTGTTTACAAGTACCGTCATTCATTTTCATAAATTTTTATATTTTGAATTATTTCGGAAAATAATTTTCATGAACTAAGAAATTCCTTCCTCCATTTTAAGAATTTCCTCCTTGCTTATTTGTGAGAAACGTCATTAATACCTGCCGAAAATTCAGTTACCAAAGTTCTGTCTGTTAAGCGGAGGAAAGAGTTTTTGTTGTCAAAAGATCTGTCCCAGTAAAGTTTGTTTCGTAGAAACAAAAACTCCTATATCTGCCTATTCAAAATTTCAATCGAGATAAACTGTAAAATTTAACAAGCCCAAATAAAAAATTAATAAAATTAATTTTGGAACGTGCCCACACAATGGATAAGCTATTAATTTTTACTTTCTGGGCTATATCCGATTTTATTTTAGGAAAAGTTTGGCTAATAAAATGTAAAACCATAATCCACGAATTAAAATTTTGTGTACACAATTTGGAACGTGAGTATTAAGTTAATTAAGATTAAATTTACTGAAGAATTTCAATTTGTTCTTACCCCGCTAATGCCAATAAAATCTTATCAAGTTCAACAAACTCGAAGGAGTTTGTAATATTTTATTGAAGTCGTTAGATTCAATTGAATTTCTTTTTAATTAAGGTGTGCTTACTATTTCGATATTTTAAAATTAACTTTGTAAATTTTTGCGAGTTCCCTGGTGTATGATGTTGGTATTTCTACAAGATTGAATTTATGATCGGTGATTTTTAAATGTAAGTAAACTATGGTAATTAATTAGTAATTACTAAAATCAAACTGTGTTAATAAAATACAGTGAGAACTTGAGAATATCTCGAGTTTGCACTGTAGAAAATAGAGGGAATGCAAAGAAACATTTTCATTCTGTTTTAGTAAAAAAACAGCTAATGCGCATTATTCAAATATGCCATGTAGCTCCCGTACTGAAAGATGTTAGAAAGTTTTCATTGAATTTAATATTCAATACCAAAAAGTTAATTTTTTCCTTGAATTAGTAAATTTCTAGTTTATCTTTCAAAACTTTTTCACTTAAAAAAGAAAGTTTCGAGATATTGATGTAAAGCGAGCTAATCAATCCTAGCAAATTTTAGCTACAAAACAGCTGATATTGAATACCAAATGGTAGTCACTAGTTTTGAGTACTAGTTAGTTTTATTTTAATAAAATACGAATTAAGGAAACATCATTTAATTGTGTATTTAAGATTTCAATGGCGCTTTGCGATCATCGTCAGAAATTACAAAATAATTATTTTACTTATTTATTAAATTACAAAATAATTATTTTATTTGATGATCTGACGATGATCGCAAAGCGCGATTGAAAGCTTAAATACACAATTAAATAATTATATAATATAACCATTTTGTAATTTGCTGTCAGGTCCTAGTAATCATTGAGTGCTAGGTAATCGCTATTAAACATAACCGATTTTCAGCAATATTGCTAAAATGGCTAAATTTTGTAGCTAATAGCTAAAATATAACTTATAAAGCTACAAATTTCAAGAACTTTAAGGCCATGGACGCCATCTCTCGTAGAAATAATTACACAACTTTTACCAATAATAGCTGATATTATAAAATAAACTAGGCGGTTCAGCGGCCTTCGGCCTTTGGCGTCACAGGGTGGAGGGTGGAGGAACAGTGAAAATCTTGTTAATCAAATCATACTCGTCACCACTAATTCGATAGTAGGTGATAAATCCCCCAGTGTGCAAAATTTTATGTTTCTAGCCCCACCCGTTTAGGCTGTGCGTTGTCTGTCTGTCAGTCAGTCATTTTTTGTTTTTATTAAGTGCTGGATGCTAATAGTCAGCTGACTGTGGGCCAATTATTAACGAGCTAATCTCTTTAATATAGTTGACTGTATGTTACAAAAAATGCATTAAAAAAATTACTACAATTTTAACATCAATATTATGCTGATGTGAAGTTGTATTAGCTACCAAACAAAATTGTCGGCTAGCTACTTTTTATTCTTATTGTCTCAACGGGTGTGGCTCATTTAATCCACCTGCACTGAAGCAAACTAGCTTATTGTACCCCGCTCCATGCTGAGATCTTAGATGGATTGTGAGGTAGAGATCAGATAGATCTCGATGACTACCTCGGTCACCAACAGTGTGGATGTCCTCTGGAAGGCCGAGCTTTAAGAAAGTCTGTTCGGTTCGGCTCGCGTTGCCTCCCGTTCGATGTCGCCCACCCCTCGCCCTCGGTTCGGACACGAGCCTGAAGGTGTAGGTCCGCTTACGTTCCCCGCCACCTGATGTTGTAGGTCTACCCAGGCCCCCCGCCCCCCGGTCACATCAACCCTGCAAGGTGGTACGACACGGTGACCGTGACCGCCTGTCCGCGATTCTAACCCAGAATTTCCGCTCTGAACTCAACTAGCGATCACATCAAGCCACCACTGCGGCTTCGGCTAGCTACTAGCTACTTAGTAGTTTTAAAATGCTACTTGAAAATGATGTTGAAGCGATTGCATGTTAAGCGAATCTGCTATATTTCACACATCAACCATTTGGTTGTGAAATTTAAAATTGTAACTGGCGTGGCAAGGGTGATGAGGCCACAGTTGCACAAATTTGAGGCGTAAAATAAGCTAGGAGGTTAAGCTACCCTAGAAAATAGAAAATTAATTAAAATTGAGTTAAAATTATGTAATATGTAGTTTATATTCTGGAGAAAATCTTTCCCTAACCTGGAGGGTTTTTAAAAAGTAAACTATCGGAAATACGGGAATCTGGGGGTATGAGATACCCCCTAGCCTTAAATAAGCAAAATTATGCTTTCTTAATAATTAAATTTGAGCTTCTATCAATTTTTAAAAGTCGACTAGTTACATTCATGTGCTGGGTGGTACTCCATACCCCCCAGACCCCCCGGTTTCTTTACATTTAAGGGAACTAGCATGTTTAGCTATCTTAGCCTACAAAATAGAAAACTCAGATAAAATTGAAATAAAATTAAGTATTCTGTAGTTTATGTTCCTGCCAAAATCTTTTCCTGAGCTAGAGGGTTTTTAAAAAAAGTAAACTATAGGAAATACGGGGGCTAGGGAGTTATAGAGTACCCCCAGCCTTAAGTAAGCGAATAGATGTTTTCTCAGGAATTAAATTTGCATTTTCTTATGATGTGGGGTCAGCCCCCGACCTTTACGCGGAGAGAGGCGGTCGGAGCATCGCGTTCACGCGAGTTAACTATGAACCCTAATCACCCGGTTCGGGTCCGAGTGAAGTAAGAACTTTATTCAGACCGTCTGTCCCCTCGGAAGGCAATGGAAAACCATAGGGGTGGAATCTGCCATGAAAGCCTTTACCAAGCATAGTTAAAGGTCACGACGCTTCTGTCAAGAAACCATAAGACTAAGAGGAAGTTACTGGGGTTACCCAGACCCCCCGGTTTCTTTATATTGTAGGGAAAGTAGCGCGCTTAGCTACCTTAGACTAGAAACTAGAAGAAGCACTTAAAATTGAGATATAATTAAGTATTCTGTAGTTTATGTTTGTGAAAAATTCTTCCCCTAAACTAGAGGGTACTTTTTAAAGTATGCAATCAGAAAACTTGGTGATCTACGTGGTATGGAAAGTCATTAATTATTGGGCAAAGAGAAAAAACTATTTTTTTCAAAGTGAAAAAATAAGTTATAAAGCTACCGTTTTTAACAAACAATTATATTTAAATTTCAATATCCCCGCTTCAATGGGGTTACCAAAACCAAAACGTCAGAGGTCACTTCTTATAATAGAATATTTCTGCTTCATTATTTATTCGTTGTTGAATAAACAATGTGAAATTTGTTTTGGTTTGGTGTTTTTAATTGTATAAATAAATATGTAACATTTAAAAAATCTTTGGTTTGAACGGGGAACGGGGGGGGGGTGTAGCCAAAATAAACAGCTCCATTACGGAGGTAAAATGATTATTTAAATAGCTTTTAACTCGATAATTTTGAAAATTAAATAATTCATTTATGTGCTGATACTTGTCTTTCTTGTTCATCGTGTTCATCTTATTTTTTTCCTGACGACCGTGGTTAGAAAAAATAACATATTTTGAAGGTAAATTATTTTTGTTGATACTAGTAATCTTAGAAATCAAGGTTACGGTCATCAAGGAAACGAAAGATTTTTTTTCGTATACGTCGTTATATTAATATTTAAAACGATTTTCATTGTGCAGAAATAATTTTCAGAGAATTTAAAAATTGGGATTGTGCTTTAGTTTATAATGAAAAGGGCGTCCAACCTCGGGCTACATTTTTAAAATTTAAATTTAGGAATATATTTGCTACTAAAAAACAAGGTTTTAGTATAATATGTTGGGATTAATATAATGAAATATCAAACAAAGAGAAATATAACAAAATTTTCTGAATAGAAAACAAAGCATTATTATAAATTAATTATTACTTGCTTGATTAATTAAGGTGACCTACACTCTTACTTTTTGGACCATTCACCGAATTATTTAAAATGCAATTTGTTGCAATTATAAATATTCAAGAAGAAATAATTCACAAAGATTTTCTTTGAGTTGGGAAAATTTTCCAGATATGAAAAAATTATTTTTCCAGTTTTTGTATTAATATCATGTTTTAATATCATTCTTGTCAATATAACGCATGTTCGTCACGTACACAGTATCATCTGCTGCTAGTTTTCAGATAGAATTTTAAACAACTGTTATCGACATTTTAGTACATAACGCAATTTATTAATATAAAAAAATTAAACTTTAAGTTTAAAATTTTAGAAGAAAATCCACCGAAGGGAATAAATTTTGAAAATAAAAAAAATACTTACCAACTTGAGTAAACATTAAACCAAGTAACTCAACACTCAAAATTATTATGCACTACTCTGTGCACTCTTGCATAATAAAATAACCAAATGTTGTTATGTAAAGAACTTTATATACATTAACCACAATAATTTTTTAAGAAGAGTGGTGGGTGTCGTTTGAAGAACAAATCCAAGACAAAACTAATTTGTATTTTGTCCTTCTTTGAAAACCAAATTTTTAATAATAACGAAATTAGACGTATCTTTCGTTTTGGAGTAATTAAGATTTTAAAAATAACTTGTGAAAGTGACAGTGATATACCGAGAGGTTCCAAAACTGTGAAACACTTATAAAGTAAAAGTGTGTTAACAATCCCTTTGTTAACTGTAAAAACTAACGATCACCTTTACAAAAACCACAAATAAAATAATTACCACTCCATGCTAATAATTTTTCATCCAAATTTGAAATTTTGGGTTTCCAAAAAAGTTTTACTACTTCTGAACAAACAAAATTGTAAGAATTTTGTGAAACTTGGGAATTACCCGTTGGCCATGATTGGTGCTACTTATGCGTTTCGACATTGACCTAAAATTGTCTTCAGTCTATAGAATTAATAATTGCAAAGTATAATTAAATAGCTTGGTTCCGATACTCAAATGAACGCATTGCTTTTATATAAGAAGACAATAACCTGAAATAATGGAATAACTTTCTCGAATCCTAATTGATCATTGTTATAGCTCAGTCTAATCTAATAACTAAATGATGCAACTTACAACTAAAATTTTCCGAATCTTAATATTGAATTAGAAGGCTGAACAGTAACCTTAAAATTAACATAGTGATTCATAAAATTTTCTATTAACATTCGTTTTCATTTTTTTTAGGATACGGTCATATTGCACCTAGAACAGACTGGGGAAAGGTGGCGACAATTTTTTATGCAATCGTAGGTATACCATTAATGCTGCTCTGCTTGTCCAACGTAGGTGATATTTTAGCCACATCCTTTAGATTTTTATACTGGAAAGTTTGCTGTTACGTCTGCACTAAAAAACCAAAGCAACGAAGAAGCAGAAGTCGAACGATTTCGAAGACCACAAGGTGTTGTTGCCAAAAAAGCCTATTTAGTTTTGTAATACAGAAAACCTTTTAAGGGGGCGATATACTCGATCTAGGACGACTTCCTTTAAAAGATCACTAAGAACATCCACGCGTTCGGCCGACAGTGGTTTTGTAATATCCGATGTTCCACCGTCCTCGTATTCTGATACCGATTTAAGGTTAGTAATCCAAGTGAAGAACAATCAACTTTACGACTTTTATATGTAGTAGGTATCACGACGATTATCCACCTATAACCCCAAGAGGTCTTAGCCTTCCGAGAACGAAACATCTTCAACAAATGAAAGGGTTAGAAGTTCCACCATATGCAAACAGAAAACTTCAACCAAACATCATAGCTAGAGGAGGTTCTTTAGACCGACGTAAAGCAACCAAAAATTTAGAATCTTCACTCGAACCCATAATTTTGGCCACCACCCAAGTTCTATGCAACAAATACGTGGTTGACCCAAAAGAAGCAGCTGTTAATCACTCACCAGGTATACTTTAACATCCGAAGGTCACAATAACCGTTAACCCACTTTTTAGACGCAAAACCCAGACCTTTGGTAAAACAAATGTCGTCACCAGGACCGTCATGGGCTACTTCGAGTCTAAGATCCCAACGCAAATTTTTAGACCTACCCGAAGAATCTCCTGTACCAGAACCTTCGACATCATCCCTAGCACGGAAAAAACGTTCCCGTAAGAGCACAGTTTTGTTTATCCCGACCACTTTTAAGTTTTGTTTCTAGCTGCTCCATATACTTCGAGTCCAAGGATCATGTCACCTATGGGGTTTGGTCACCGCCAGAGATACTTAGACGAGTCGGAATATGAAAGCGAATATCACGACAGTGAATACTCCGATATGGGCATACTTCGAACTAAACCAGTACCTATATGGTTATGCGTTTTATTAGTACTTAGCTACATCATCGCTGGGATGTTTTTGTTCCATTACTGGGAAGGTTGGCATTATTTGGATGCGGCTTACTTTTGCTTCATAACGCTTACTACTATTGGATTTGGCGATTTCGTTCCTAGAAATCGATCAAATCCACAAGAGGCAAAAATGACCATCGCTTTATCGTCCTTGTATCTTCTTTTCGGAATCGCTCTTTTAGCTATGAGTTTTAATTTAGTGCAGGAAGAAGTGTTGAGTCACGTTAGGCGAATTGGCAAAACTTTAGGGATTATTAAGAAAGAGAATGCAGGGGAAGAGGAAGAGGATGATGAGGAGGAATAAGTTTTCGTCGAATTGTTGTTTTAGAGACTTACTTTTATTATTTTAGACCTATTTGATTCATTTGAATCGTTTCTGGTGCAATCGCAAGAGAACTAATTTTTAGTACGATTATGTCTTCACAATTGGAATTATACAGGGACGGCCTGGAAAGTTATCACCTATACCAAGCAGTAGAATTTGAACTAAATCATGGTTTTAGCTTTCTTCCATCTCACCTGCATATTAACTGTTGAAAGATCTGATTGGCGATTGGAAACTCATTCTATAAGACGAGGAAGTTGATTTACTTTCATTATCCTACTTATCCTACTTTTTTTCCGTCCGCTCCTGTTCGCATGTAATATTACAATTTAAGTAAAATAAACAAAGTGTTACGCAAGTGTTTATTGACATTGGATTTGATGAATTAAGATTATGATGTTATAAAATTCGCATTGAGAAATTTATAATAGTAAACAAATCATAAATTTTAAGTATATTTTTGTGAAAAACTTTAAAATGATTTTTTCAAGCAAATAAAACATTTTTTTATATTACAAAAGTTTTTTTAAGTTCTACGAGTATTGTAAAATGCTCATTGGATCTTTCGGCTCATATTGATGAAATTATTGTGAAGGCGTAGGTTGCAATGTCGGTGGATTGCTGTCATGTAGCGGTGGCAACTGTTGGTTTGGATGTAATAATTGAGAAGACCATGAAGATTCCATACCTGTTACAATTAAATTACATTAAGTGCACATGTGGAAATTATCCATAGCGGATTTCTAAATAAAGATTAAATTAACTGAATTAACTTCATGATTAACTTTTTAGAGTAGATGCTGATTTAGATTTATGGAAGTGGTGTTGTTTTTAAAATTGAATGTATTTTCTGTCAACTGAGGTAGCTAATTTTAATTTATATAATGCAGGTGGTATAGGAGGCTTGGAACATTTATTAATTCATTTAACAGAACAATAATTAATATATCAAGTCGACTTTGATTATGAAATTGTAAGGTAAGGTAAAGAAATTGACTCTTCCGCGCGCCGCTCCGCTCCGTGATGCACGCTCCAGAGCCATTTTGGAAACACTAAACTCAACTCGACCGACAATAGAATGCACGAGAAGTTCGAAAATCGAGCGAAAATTGGCAACTTTAAAATCGATTATTGGCCAAACTAATCGATACAAGACATTCATCCTCACCTTACTCGATTCATTTTTATGCTTTCTATCTAAATCCGTCAAGTCTTCTTTAGAAATTTTTAAACTCTCGGGTACTGGTAAACGAACTGTACCTATTCTAATATTGTCCTCTGTCTCCCTATGATACGACAATTCGCCTTATTCTATTATCCACTTCTTGATACTTCTTTCTTTTAGCCGGAGGAGCTTCACCACGTAAGAATTGCTCGTTTCTGCAAGCGCCCAAAAGTTCTGCTCCGTAGTATTTATAACAAGATTCTTTAGGATGTGCGGCCTGAAGGTCGCACTACAACTATCTTTACTTGAAAGAAGCATAGGAATTAATCCTGAAGGTCACGAATCAATGTAAACAGTTTTTATGATGATTTGTGATTATGATTGATATGGTTGTTAGGCCTTCGGACGCACAAACTGAAAGTTTGATTAGTGATGACGTCACTGGGACATCTAGACGTATCACATTAGAAAAGCTAAATTGCGTACAGTAATAGTTTCTAAATTTGAACAAACCAATTCTGATTGAGTCGAGGAGCGTCACATATCTGTTAAACAATAATTGCGATCATTACGTTCATAAAATTACACCGAACCAAAAACTGTCATTATAGCAGTACATAATATAATAAAATTTTTCATTAAGTCAATGAATTTTAAGCAATAAATAGAAATTCATTGTAATTACAATGATTGTATATGAATATTTTATAGTATCCTGCTTGACCTTTAAGTTAGTAATACATTTTAATAATTCACAAGATAAAGATTACAATCTAAGTTAACTTTCCAGTTTTAAGTGTTTTTAATAATTAAACCGCTAAGTTAGTTGCTGCTTAATTTTATAATCAATCTAAAATTTGAATAAAATCCTTCGGCGTTTCCCATTCCATTGCATTTGATTTATCGATTGTCCTAAATTTGCAAAATGGTGAACTGGGATCGAAATATGCCAGTTTAAGATGTTTTTAGAAAATTTCTTGTGTGAATTTTGCACGAATTACTGATTTTCTTTATGGTCTCTAGTTGAAGTTAATTGGAAGTTTTTGCAGCCTAAACTGGATATCTTTTGGTTTAAAATTTGGTATGAATGTAAGTTCGCATTCCGTTTCATCTATTGCGCATGAGAGTGACCGTACATTGTACGGTTTCTAAGCTGGTTGGAACAACCCTAATATACTTTTGGTCGCTAAGCTATGACCACCGTCTCAAATTTCAACTAGAAAGTGGGAACCTGCAGTTTTATTTCCGGTTGTATCGCAGATACGACCTTTTCTTTTTCGTTAATTCTGTTTTCTCTCAAAAATATTAGATAAAACTGACCTGCGTGTTGAGCATCATAAGGGAAGGATCTGTCTTGATTGTATAACGAATTTTGTAGGTTTAAGAATGACGGGTTATTGCTGTTATACATATCCATCTTATACATATTTTGTGGTGGTTGGTATTGATTTTGGTAAGAATTGAATCTTGCGTCCATTAATGGAGTCCATGTAGGTAATTGGTAGCGAATCGGCCCAGAACTTTGTTGGTTTGATGCTAGAGCACCCCATGGTAGCGATGATTGTACTCTATCTCCCTGATAAGAACTTTGCTTAGGGCTTCCCAAAGAAACCCATGGCTCAAATGATGTTGGAGGAGTCTGAAACTGAGGCTTACTTGGATCTAGATCAGGGATGTGATAAGCCAAATCACTTGCTGCTGGTACTTGTAAATCTTTTCCTACATTGTGCCCATTTAGAACAATATTATTAACTGCATTCAATTTTTCCACAGGTTTCATGTTACTTTGAAGTACTTGATTAAGAAGTATATTTTGAACACATTTCGATTGTACCTAAAAATCCTTGATTAAGAATTATTAAAATAAAATTTAAATAATATGCTTACTAATCCGAAACAGATCACTATACAACTTAATGCCTTCAAACTTAACATCGCCATCGTTGGAAATGAAAGGATATGTAACAACTTGGGTAAATATATATAAATAGTAGATGGTTTGATTATGTTCAAATTTTGCTTATCGAATTAAGTCATGAAGAGTAAAAATTGTTCAAAAAAATATGCAAAATTTTTCATTGTTAATTCGTTTCAAGAAATCTAGTATTTGTTACGTAACTTAACGAAATTTTAGATCGGCGTTGAAACAAATACAACAATTACATGTTAATTACACGAAAATTCACAATATTAATTAGAAAATTAAAATTAGATTCCGTTTAAACGACGTAAAGATTGACTAATTTTAGAAAATCATAAAGAAAATGAACTTAATTTATCAGAATTAAATTTATACCGAATCAATTAATTAAAAAATATTGAAATTAAATTTTTAGCGATTCCTTTTGTTAAGTTCCATTTGTGTTTTTAAAGGTATAAGCATTTTCAATCAATCAAACTTCGACTACGATCAAACCTTGCTTTTCTTTTAAATTGATATTTTATTGTAATTTTTGTTTGCTTATTTTGTTGGTCTTAAAGGGAAAAAAAAAGATATTAAAAATAATTTTCAGTCTCAAGTTTCGGCATAAAACTAATAAAAGGGAAATTGGGAAATTCTATAAGTTATAAAGTAAATTTTATTTTCAACAGTAAACTTTAATTTCCGCTTCGTTATAAAATTGTACGTGTCTGTCAACCATTTACAATCATAAAATTTACATTTATTTAAGCATTTTCATAATTAAATTGTTTTAATGGATACCCGATCGTACTTAACTTTTTTCGAGTTTTAAAAATTTTATTTGTTTCTTTTCATTGTTATTTTAAAATGTAAAATTTGTGTTTATACAGGAAAAAAATTATTTTGGCTGCAGATATCTTAAGAATTTTTGATTAAATTTTTATTGTTCAGGTTTCTGCTCAAGGTTTGTTTGGAGCTGTATGTTGGGAATCCTATCCTGTGCAGTAATTAAAAATTTTCAGCTCTAATGTTTGTCAGAATGAATTTATCAAGTTTGAAACTTGAACAAAGCGTTTTCACAACTTAAACAAAAATATCATTTAATTTAAACCTACACTAACTTATTAGTAAATTTCACATGGATGATATTTATTTTAATTAATTTCCCATGAATAGTAATTTAATCTTAACGCAAATTTAATTCAATTTCGTCTATAATTTTATTGCAATGAATTTTAATTTGTACGTATCTATACTCCGTTTATCCAACATAATATGCACCTAAGCTCCTCCCAAAAAATAGAATAGAATTTTTCTATTGCTCGAATTTTGAAACTCTCGTTTACAATTGGCTTAAATACATTTTGGCGAGGAGCCTAGGTAAACAAAGATAGTGTAATTTCATTTTGTTAATTTTTAAAATTTACATAGTTAAATTTTTTGTAATATAAATTCCTAGTCCTATGGAGCAAAGATACATTCTTCCTGTCTTTTAGTTGTTCTCGTAACTAACTACAATTACCGAATATTACTAAAGATCACTTGGAGTAACAATTAATGCATTTAGTGAACACGTAAAAGGCTTGTTTACCGAATTAAGAACTCATCTATATATATAAAAGAATAAACTGACTCACTGACTGACTGACTGATTGACTGACTGACTGACTGATATATCAACGCACAGCCCAAACTACTGGGTCCTTAGCGATGAAATTTTGCACAGAGGTTCCTGTTATCACGTAGGCGAGCACTCAGAAAGGATTTTATGAAAATCCTATCCCAAAGGGATTTATCACTTATTATCTAATTAGTGGGGACGCGCATGAATGGATTAACGAGATTCCCACTGTTGACGTCCCTCGATTTTCCAGAACACAGCCTAAACCGGTGGGTCTACGTTTAGAAGCATGGGATTTTCTTTATAAAAAAAAATATACATAAATATGGGATTTATCACCTAATATCTAATTAGTGATGACGCGCGCGAATGGATTAACGAGATTCCCACTGTCGGCGTCCTTCAAGTTTCCAAAGCACAGCCTAAACCGGTGGGTCTACTGTCAAGAAGCATGGAATTTTCTTTAGAAAGGAAAAGAATAAACTTTTAGAAATTAAAAAATAAAATGGTGAGGTAGGTTAGGATAGAACGAGAACCTCCGAAAAGTTGATTTGGGTTGTCGTTTCTAGCGCGAGTAGAGAGAGAGAAATGAAACGTCAAACGGAATGGAAAGAAGAAGGGAAAATGAGGAAGATACAAAGAGTACGAGGGGTGGAGGTAGCCGGAAATGGGAACTGATGGGAGTTGGAGGATGGAGTGCCAGAGTAATGTTGAAGGAGTAACAAGCGAGGTACGATTTGGGAGCTGGAGAGGTGGATGAGTGTAAAGAGAGCGTGCAGGACAGGACTGCATGAAGAAACTGTGGACAACATACCAGGAGAGAGAGACCGATAGAGTAGAGAATAGAATATAGAGACGGAAGGAAAAAGGTTTGCGCGCAAAAAAATGAATTCCACGCGGACGAAGTCGCGGGCAACAGCTAGTCAAAGATAATTTGCAGGTTTAGGGTTGACTCTGTTTGCCCTAAATTTTGGTCAATCAAAATAAAACGAAAACTACCCTCTGAGCAGCAACTCCTAATGAGAGGGTTGACCCAAAACAGAGACCAGAGTCCGTCGCAATCTTGCTGAGCCACGGTGTTAATAGTCTAGCCCTCGATTTGTGCGGAGGCTGAGCCGTGGTTTCTGAAATAAAAGGGTAACTTGAGGGAACTCCAAAGAAATGGTAATAAAGTGCCTTAATTGATAACAGAACTTGAGAGATGCTAGCACAATTCCAATAATTGCAATGTATGGACTGTGCAAAAAATATACACATAGTAACAAATGAAAAATAACGGTGTCACGATCACAAAGTACCCAATATAAAACAGTAATCTCTCTGGGTTACCCAAAAATGCCGTACAAAATCCGAAGTGACACGTCGGTCTACACGAATTGAAAAAGATAAAATTGCTTACCTTTAGCTAGTATAGCTTACCTAATGGTGACAGGTGCTCGTTTCCAATCGCTTTCCAACGTGTAGCTTCAAAAGGTGGAAATCTGGAACACTTGTTAATTTTCTGGACGGTGAGAGAGCTGATGTTGGAGCTGCTAATCAACGCTGGGCCATTCAGATAATAAAAGAATTTCCAAAAGTAATCAGTAGCCTCCTGTAAGAATACGAAAAGGCAACTCTCCAAGTATCAAATTTGAAAGATTTCTTGGAGGTTAATTTCCAAATTAGAGGCTAATAGCTAGCGATAGATGGGGAAATGGATGGAGAATCGAGGGGCTTTTCGGTTATTCCAGCAATAACAATTATCCACATCATTTTTAAGGCGTTTTTTATTCATACTTATAAAATCAAAGTTCTGTCCGTCTGTCTGTTAGTAACGCAAAATTCTAACAATATTTATTTTATTGCATGAATTCACCTGAAGATATAATTTGTTTTAGACTTTAAACGTATTTTAAATTTTGATTTAAACATTTAAAGGTTTTTTTTTGTTAATTTTAGAAAATTCGTGGGGTTAATTAGGGGGAGCGCCTTAGTAGCCTACCTGTTTAGAGTAATCTAAAAAATAAAAATGTATTAAATATTGGTTAGTTGGTAAATAATATGGGTTGGAAAATGGATGGAAAGCTGGGGGCTGCAAGAATTCAATAAATTATTTTGGGGTCATCCATAAATTACGTGCGCAAAAGGGGGACCGCGCTTTGTATGTTTTACTGGAAATCATAAGAATTATCAATTATTGCGGAGGAGGTGTAGGATTTTTGACGTAATATTAAGTAGGCGGTTCGTAAAAGTGGAAGAGATGGGTTAAAAATGCTGGAATTTTGTGTGACCCGTTTCCAAGAATAAAATTGCGACGTTGTCAATTTTGAAGAGCGGCTTTTGTTGCTCCTTACCGCTGCACTGGAGGGTATTCCATACCCCCAGACCCCCGGTTTCCCTTCCATCTCTTGACTATTTACGTACCCTGACCAATAATACGGAGCTATAGCTCATTTCTATCATTAGAGGCTAATTACTGACTAGCGACGGGTTGAGAAACGGATGGAAAACCGGGGGGTCTGGGGGGTATGGAATACCCCCCAGCTGTAAGGATAGAAAAAGGCGGCTCTCCAAGAATCAATTTTGAAAAGTGATCTTGGGGTCGTTCATAAAGAACCTCTGTAATTCTTGTCACTTTTTTTGACTCGCCTTTCCCCCCTTGTTACAGTTGGTCATAAATCAAAGACTCCCTCATCCGCATTCCTTTAAAATTAAATTTGACGAAATCTATTCCGTAATAATAAAAATTTTTTTAAATTTTGATGGCTAAATAAATAATAGATTTTAGAAATATTATAAAAAAGGCACAATTTTCTTGCAAATTCCAAAAATGGGTTTTTATCAATGTCGTCACATTTACCCCCCCCCCCCCCGGATTACACTTCCAAGTTACGTGTTAGTTACGTTTTGTGACACTGTTCCCCCTCTAGGCATTGTCGTCCTTTATGGAGGGTAATCGTCAGGGCCGCCGCACCCTATTGTTCACAGGCCAAAATTAAAGGCGGCCAAAATCCCAAAAATAGGGGTTAATAAATGGTAATTTGCTTTACGACAGGGAATAAGTCAGAATAAGTAGTAGAAATTTAGGAAATTTCATTAAAAAACCGAAAATATCGGCTACAAGGGCGGCCAAATTAAACTTTGCACACGGGCGAAAGTACCCCTAGCGGCGGTCCTGGTAATCGTTCATTGGTCCTTGACATTTGAAGCAGTATTTTTCGAAATTTACAATATTGTGGCAGATCTAGATTTCACCTGGGGAAGAAGGGGGAGTAATTGATTTATCCTCGTTATTTATTTTGCTTGAATACATTGTAACGAAAGTTTATTTAATTTTATTAAAGTTTATGCTAACTGCCTTTCTCGCTTAATAGCCCTTCCAAAAATAATTATTATTTTGCGGCTCCCTAGTAGGACTTTTGCAACTCACCCCCCAAAAAAATACCCTCTGCAAAGATGAAAAAAACAGAATCTGGAAAATAATTCAATATCTTTAGTTCTCTTTTCCTCAGGTGTACGTGTACCCTTCAAATAAAGATGAAATTAAACCGGGCGCCAGATAATTCAATAAAACTCAATTGAAACATTTTAATTTAAAAACCATATAATGGCCCCTGCAGTTCCAAGCATGGTCACAGTGTTACATAGAGATGTGTTTCTTTGCAGTTTATTTGCCCATATGAACCAATCTGATCTGCAATTCCAACTATGTTGGAAGGCTTAAAATCTTCTGGTATGTCAAAAAAAGCAACATAAAAGACATTGCTAACCGTAGGGAATCGGAAATGGTCGTACAACTTGGCAACGTACTAGTTTGCACAGAAACAGATTGACTCTTGCTGCCAGATGTTCACAGAAGCAAACCAAAAAACATATGCGGGAATTGGACAACTTGTCACTACCGAATTGGCACGAAAAACAGAAGCCGTTGAACCAAAAATATTTGTCTTGGTTCTATCTTATTCGGGTACTCAAGGTATTTCAAAATTCCTATATTCAAGCGTCCATAACATAACTTAAAGTTCTTTGAATTTCTTTACAAAATTTAGTTGGGTTAAAGGACATCAAGGTAATGAAGTGGTTGATGTGATTGTTAGGATAGGTTCTGATAACAAACCTAGTATTTTTGACTCATTTATAAGGCCAGCCCCTTTAAGAGTGGCAAATGTAAGTAGTCCCAATTTTGCGCCATCAAGAGACATTTAATCATAATTCGGTGAACTATGTCCACCTGCATAGGGAAAACAAAGTCTGAAGTGATCCAATAAATTCAAAATTTTAAGGGATTACGCCAATCAAACTAATAGTAAATTGCTGGAAGTCAGGAAGAAGAAGAAGTGTAATTGTTAGTATCAAATTAGACTTTTTGTAGCATGGAAGTGAAAGATTATTTCAATCGAACTGTTATCAATCGCTTACGTTCTGAAACTTCATGAGTGAATTTTTAAAATTTTAAAGAGGGTTTTAGTGTACGCTTGCACCGATGACATAAATTCAAGAAAATGTTTAATTTCAAAAGCAAAGTTCAATCACTGTCAAGCAATGTTTAAGAAGAAGTTTTTACTTCTAAATTGAATTAATTGTAGCAACCCAGAGTCAAGTCATTATTTTCAGTCATTAAACTATTATAGAATATTGAATGAAATGAATATTTTATAATTTTTAATTTATGTGCTAGTAATATTCAATTTACAATGAAAATCTTAACATTGACTATTAAATTAGGTTAGATGTGGTCATTTTTCATTACAAAAATATGTTACATCAATTGCATAGTGTACCCAAATGCAAGATTGATTAATGAAAAATTGTTTTTAATGCTTGCTTTTTTATCCTAATATAAAAGATTTACGGGCTAATGAAATTTAAGCTTCAAATTTAGCCTAACAATTAATCAAATTAAAAGTTTTTTTCGTTTTTACTTGTGCATAAAGTGAAACTCGTAAGTGGAAACTTCTTTCAGTAACCCTTTGTTTAATTATGCGAGAGAAAATTTTAAAACCTCCAGAACGGTTCATAAAAATTTTATTTACACAACACAAAAAATTTAAAGCTTAATTTTTTAACAACCACCAGATTTTGAGTTTATAAAAAATTCACTTCACAAATAGCATTTAAACAAATTTAATTCTCTCGCGCTTCGCGGTTGCGGAATTTTCAACTTAAACTTCAGCACACTCAGCTAGAATTTGGAACAATAAAAGTAAAGCATGTTTACATAAATAATTAACAACATAAACAAAATAATTGCAGAAAAACGATTCCATATTAATGACTTCTGCTACTTGAGTTTTACGATCGCTTCATAATAGAGAAAAGATTAACAAAAGTATTAACAGCAGTAAAAATTCACTGATGATAAAATATTTTATGAGGGGATAAAATTAAGTACTATCTCAAAATATTGATAAATTAAGCAGTAAAAACACAATAAAGCATTTTTTTCATTCCAGCTTTCCAACACTGGCGCACGTACCCTACGTACATAACGCATTAGCCCTGCTAACCTTATTTACGTCTAAAATTATGTTATATGCAAAATTTAAACTAACTCTCATTAGTATTAATGTTGAACCGTCATATAATTACGTAGGCTTTGCACCTAGTAGTATTAAAGCTGTAATTAATCATACGTTCTCGTTAATCATCTCAGTAGGCTCCGAGACGTGTGTGACGTTTTGGTAACCATTGTTGAATTTTAGAAGATTGCCACGTATACATATAACCCGATTTTATAATATTATCGTAATGAAATTTTTGCAGATTAACACTGATAATTTTAAATAATAAAATTTTGTTGTCAAGTTAATGAAACGCAATAAAAATCAATAGTTTCTCATAAGCTTTCAATTATGTATTGCGATGATTGTTGTATACTTTGTTAGTTATACTATTACTTTTTGATTCACAGGTGATTGGATGACTCTGAAATAAAATTTGTTCGATTTTTTCAAGAGATAATTATTGGCATCCTACTTGTTTTACTGAAATTTGATTAGCTACATCACATCGTCGCTTTTGCTGGTATACACAATCGTTTTTGACACTGAGGCAGCTTAGATTGCTTTTACTTTAGATTAAAATATTAAAGTTTTCATTTTTAACCTGTGTTGAAGTAAATAAAAGAAACGAAGCCACTTTCAAGTATCAAGAATTAAAAAATTTAAATTTCTTTCTGGGTAGGAATTATTTACAAAATCTCAAAGGACATCTGAAATAATTGCTTCAAAACTTGAATTCGGCTCCATACAAAAAACTTATTAAAATTTAAATTTATTTAGGTGTAATAATATTTTACCTAGAGATCAAATATAACTTTTAATTATGTTTTATTTTATCAAACGAAGGCGAAGAAACTTTTACAATTTGTCGCAATTTCAAATAAGTTTTATTTTTCGCAAATATGTAGTTTTTATAAAATTGTTGAAATTATCCGAAGGATAAATATCAAGTGGAAGTTCTTCAAGGATTTTTTAATTGGAATCCAATTAGCAAATTCGAGTGATGATTATGAGTTGCCGTGATTTAAGGGTCCGAGTGGTGAAAAATACAGTAAATATCCCTTCAATAACTTACCCAAAACCGATAATTGCTTCTTAGGTCCTTAATAAAGGGGGTAGCTGGCCCTTCCAGTGCCTAGAGCATGGGATCTTATACATTTTCCCACTCAGATGGTTATCTGGCAACGAAGGAAACAAAAATATTAAATCACCAAAACTAGCCCCAACCAGATAAAGATAATTAATTCAGTTACATTGAAGAAGTACAAAAAAAATTGCAAACTTGGATTAATTAATTTATTATAAACGAAATATATTGAAAATTTTTCTGTCACAAACAGGAAGTGACAAAATACTTGCACTAAAATTAGGATGATAAAAATATTTTAAAGCTTTCAATATAGTAGCCAGTATCAATAATCCGGAGGTTGTAAACAGCTTTAGAATGACGAGTAATAAAGTGACCACCATTGACCGTCCACTCAACATGCAATAAAATGATGGTTTATTGGTAATTCCGACATTCGAGTACATTAGCACTACATTTCAGCAAAGTAAAACTTAAATTTAATTGAACTTAACACTAACTTAACATCATCACATCTTTAGTATCTTTTATCAGTGGCGGGCGGATCAAATTTCTTCGGGACTTGAAGTTAAAAATATTTATTGAGCCCCTTTCGAAGATGAGGTATTTTGTATGTCACTAAAAACAAACTATTAAACCAAATGATGAAATAAAAATGATATCCGAGTGTTAGGTTTCTGAAGCTCCATTGCGCCCCCCACGCTTTGTTTTAAATTGCCCTGATAAATTGATTATTATAAATTATAAAATTACACTGATGAACATTTAGTGTAGGAATTCAAATTCTTAACGGTTTGTTTAAGTTTAAAAACTTGAGCTTCACGAGGTGGATCGTGTTCCGATGGCGATTTTATTTTTAGTAGTAGTTAACTTGTAGAACGTTAAATTATTAATATTTTCATTATAAAAACATCATCGAATTCATTCCAACATAGAAAAAGATTCTTTAAATATAAAATTTTGCCGTTAAAGTTTCGTCAAAAGCACACATTACAACAACATTATTTTTAATCATTCGCTTATGTGAATTTATAATTCTAATGTAGGTGACTGGGATTGCAATCTCCGGCAATTAGTTCTCTTTTGGAATGGATAGTAAATTTTTAATAACATTCTAGTTGGGTGGAAATATTACAATTGAGTATTGGATAACACAATGCACTCGTAAATTTAGTAATTTCTTATGATTTTGGTGCCCCAAAATGAGTTCATTTACAATTTCTGGATTTTCATGAGTTTTTTTGTTTTATATTTTCCCGGGTTGACTCAATCGTGTGTTATCTGTGCTAGATAACCTATATATCTTATAGAAAACGCAAGTACAATTTTTGATTAATTTATTTATGCCCTAATGATGATTTAAATTACTCTTATCTGGGGTAAGTTCGTTCATATTTTCTTAATCCAATACAAAGTTTGAATTTATCATAACTGCTATACTGCATTTAATTTTGGATTTGAGGACACCCATAAAGTGCATGTGTCATGCGATAGCTGGTGCTAGAGGTCATTTGATATACCGGATTTACCATTTGATTGATTGCATATTATCCTGATTTCTCGGGAGTTTATGATAAAAAATTCAAAGTATTTTGCTAAAAATTTTAATTTAATTCCATTTGTTTTGCTCAACAAAATTTACACGTTTTAAAAACTTTTCTACAGTATTCCAAAAATCTCTCTCTCTCTCTCTCTCTCGGCTTCAGAGAAACACAGAGGCGCTGCGCGAATTATTTAAATTTTCAAATACAAAAATTAAATTATTTACAATAACCACAAAGGATTACTTCTTCACTACAAAAGAATACGACAATATATTTCTACCCTTAAAACTTTATTTACAACTTTTTGAGAAAAAATAATTACTAATTTGCTAAATTGTTTGTTAAAAATGCCTTTTTTGAATTTGATGGTGGGAATTTTTTAGAAAGTTTGTTATGCAAAACGACAGCCTTGTGCAAAATTTCAACCTTCTAATTTAATTCCTGTGGACTTTAGAGGGAAAAACTACTTTTTCACATTTCTTCATTTTTATTGTAAAGATATCCGAAAAATCTCAAAAAATTCAGAAAAATCAATAATCACCTAAGAAATATGAAGACAATTTTTTGGAATTCCTTCACTATTAAATTCCACACACGTGAGCCTTTTTGGAAACATACGAGACCTGAACCTAATATCCAGAGTCCAAACACTTTCACATGATGGGGTATGCAGATGACCCTATATGGTGTGGATATAATGAAGAGGAGGAAACAGCCGAACATGTGCTTTGCTACTGTCCGGCGTTAACTTCAATAAGAGAAGCTGTGTTGGGGGACTTCTGGCCCGCCTGCCAAAATCCTAGAGTACATCCTACAGCTAGAATGGCTTGTTGAGGAATGACAGAATCGGGGTAAAACTGTGAAACTGGAGGTACAGTGACTCGCAAACGTCCTCGGACAACTAATAAAAATTACATTATTTTCCATGTAATTTAACATTTTGAAGTTATTTAAAAAGGAAATAGCTACTATATCAACTTACCATTTTATAAAATATCCCTTAGAGTCACCGGTAATAAAAAAAAGTATAAAAAAATGCAATCACAAACAGAATTAGCAAGGGTTTAATCATTCTATAGTTGCAATTCTATTTAAATTATAACTGCAAAAGTAATGAATTAGCACATTAGATTAGGGAAACTGAATTATTTAATTTTTGATGCGGTATCCATCTTGTTCTATCATGTCTCTTAGTCGATTGGGCATGTTACATATAATATTTTTTAATATTCTTCGCTTATAAGAGTCAATTCCTCTTGTAAACGTCGAATCAGTTCTTGTTTATTATTTATAGCGGTGCAGTGGTTCGAACTTTACGATCTAATTCATCCCGTAGATTTTCTATGGGATTAAGGTCAGGTGACTAAGGGGGTGAATGCAACACTTTGGGGCATTTATATAAAAGATACTCTTGCACTATTCGGGATTTATGTTTTGGATCATTATCCTCATAATATTTAAAACTATCTTAAATCCCATTTTAGCCGCATTTGGTATTAAATTGTTTTGAATTAGTTGTAAATATTTAAATTGGTCCATTATGTCGTCGATCACAACTAAATTACCCACTCCCTGAGTCAAAATTCAACTCCAAACGAGAATACTTCCTAGTCCATGCTTGATCGTTCCAGGCAAATTTTTAAGGTTTAGCTCTTCGTTGACTTTCCGCCACACCATTACCCGACCGTCAGAACCATATATTATGTTACATTTGCTCTCATCTGCAAATATAACATCGTTCCACCAAATAAGACGTTTCTTCCTATTAACATCACTTACAAATGGATATTTTCTAGCTACCCGGCCATTGTAAGCTTTTCTTTTTAAAACTCTGCAGCTTGTCTCCGCATGCACATTCTTCCCTAATTCATGTAGTATTTGTGTTTGTAATTTAGGGCACTAATTCGAGGTTTTTTTAAAAATTTTTCATAAAGTAGAGCATCATCTCTACAAGTTAATTTACGTAGACGGCCACTTTTATCTTTAAAACCGATTCGATCTTCTTTCTGAAAACGTTTAACAATATCAGCTTGATTGATGCAGAATTCTAAGAAGCGTTAAAATAATACAATTGTAACTTGTCCGAATTACTATTGTAGTTGTAATTTAAATAGAATTGCAACTGTGATTGAATTTTTTCATACTTTTTTACTGGACAAAAAGTCAAATTAAATTGAAATGAATGTAATTTTTATTAATTGTCCGAAGACATTTGCGAGTCACTGTAGTACAATGGGCCCAATTTAGAGGCCTAAGTGCGTGTAAGTTCATCTTACCCTCCACAAAAATTCAGAATCCAGAAGTTCAACTACTTTTTTTAACATGATGTGCTGATTAATTTCCTTCTTAGGAAATTGAGCGGATGCTTATTAACTTAACTTATTTTATAATGATTGACAGAATTTAATCATTTATAATAATAAATTATGAATATTAATTTATGCGACAATATTAAGAAATTTTCAGATTATATAAAATAAATGTATTCTTCCATTTAAAAATTTATATAAAAATCTCTTAAATTTGCAATAAGTTAAAAAAATATTCGCAATTTTATATTATGCCATGAATGATAAAAAAGGAAAATTTACCGTCAGCTGCAAACTTTCTGAGAAAAATATATATTATTTACTGAATATTTTTTTAACTTACAAAAAAATTCATCTTCAAAGTTTGTCTTCCTGAAAGACCATCACTTGCCAATTTGATTTTTTTCGATATCTTGTTGTCTTTACAAGAATAATAATGCTATTTCTCCAAGTTTTCAATTTATTTAAAATACAATGTATTTTTCTATTTAATATTTATATAAAAGCTCTTATATTTATACTAAAAGTTGTATCATACAATTATTTTGAAATTCTTTTATGTCTATTGAATAATAAACCAAATTTGTAAATCTGTGAATAATAAATATTATTTATGTATTGTAAAATTTGTTAATTTATATAAAATGTATGCGTTGCTCATTGACAATAATCAATTAATGGATAAAAGTTTATTACCATTACAATTTTTTAAATATTTTTTATTGTCTTAAAAATTTGTTACCAAATTTTGTACAAATTTAATACAATATCGCCGGTCGGCCTAAAAGGAATTTCCTATAATAAAAGGAAATTTTTAGAAAAATAAATTCTTATTGTTGAATAGTTTGAAATTTTAAGAAAATTTATTCTTTACAACTTGACAATTAGAATTTTTTTCATATTTTTGCTATGATATATCTGATTTTGATATACAGTAACTACAGCTGTGTCTGACTTACTACTGTGTAATTAGTTAATTATATGCTTTGAGCGTTTTTTATTTATTTAAAATTTTCCCAGAATTAAAAATGGCATCTCTTTGTTGTAGTTTTCCAATACCTCCAGCTTTTGAACCCACGGGCAGCAATAATGGCGTGGCGTCTTGTAATTTGTAATATCAGAATATTAGAGTCAAATCTGAATGAATATTGAAAATTTAATCTTTGCTCTGTAGTAATTTTCATCAGAAGCAGTAATTTAAGAAAAATTAAAGATGCAGCAGTTCTATAAAGTTTATAGTGGCTAGTACCACTGAAATTAATATTTATTTGTCATGAAACAATTATGTATCTTGTTAGCTTGCACTGTACACTTTAAAGCTTGAAATGATACAATGATAAAGCTAAATTGTACATTTATAATCTGCGGTTACATAATCTGTAATGTCATTAATTTTCTTGTCTGTAAATTATTTGACAGTTAGATCATGCTGTTGAACTCAAAATATGGCGACAGCTGGTAAAACTCTCCGTCCGAAAGTTAATAAAACTGAAAAAAAAAATTAAAATTTTGTTAATGAAACGTTAAAAATCGGTAGTATGGATCTAAATTTCCCCCTTCTAGAAAAAAAATAATAAAATTACACCTCATGCCTAACCAGTTTAGTTCGACGAATAAATTTTATAACCTACCTGTTTTGGATAATATTGCAAATTTGGCAATAAATGTCCACTCCAAAAAAATAATTTGACAAGTAGGATTTCGCACTTCTTTCACTTTTCAGCGCGGTTTTATTTATGAAAACAAAATTTATTAATAAAAACTATCTATTTATAAATACTTACTTTTTCGTTAGAATTTGGAGACGGAAAAATTAGTAGTCGAAAGTTGTAAAAGTTTATAACATAATGAAATATGTACTCGAAATATATGAATGGAGACATCTATGGCCCATAAAGTTGGTTAAATGAAATGCAGGCTCTCGTACACCGTTTACTGCTCCTGAATTTGATCGAGACCAAATAAAATTTGGGCCGCCTCAATGTCTGCGTATTTTTAACAGACTATTTTCGATTGAACGCGGTGCGTTTTGTTACAGGTTTTTGTTGCCGCACCACACCGCGATTTATTATTTGTTTTATGTTGAGCATTTAAATTTTAAATAAACTACCGCAAATTGTTCGTTATACGAGTGATGTAATAAATAAAGGCACTCGTAAAGGATGTACGTATTTGCTGAGAAGTGTTTATTTCCTTAGTGAACTTTTATTGGTGCATCATGCAATGGCCTTATTATGAACGCGAGTTTACAACCTCCACTATTATTGGATGGTTTTGGCAACAGAAATTGTGTTAAGGTAAAGAATTTCATAATTGTCACTAAATTTAGATACAATTACTTTTAAATAGAGCTACTTTATTTTAGAAGTATTACGCCCAGGAACTGGAGATTTTAGACAGTTTTAAAGTTACTAAAGTGCTTGACAGTTTACGTTTCCGAGACACTACACAGAAATCCGCATTCGAAAAAATAACCTTGATTTCATTAAAATTAGAATATATTTTTAAATGTCAATTGTGTTAGTATTATCCGCATCATCTGTTAATAAGTGCAATAGTACGTGCTCTGTGCTAGTTTTTTTGCTTTGACGGATTTTAATACTCAAGTAAGTCAATTTTGGAAACCAAATTTTCTCCCATGCGTTCAACACTTCACCGAAACTCTCAGCCCTTGTTCGCCCAAAATCTTATCAAAATTTGTTACAATTATTATAAAAAAAACTTTATACTGGTGCAATTCCATTGTCTTAAAATTCATATTATATAGGTAGTAGACCAAAACCCATTAAAAGTTTGGCGCGCTCTTTGCTATGCATCATTAACATTAATTTTCCATTTAAACAGGCATTATTTTTAACTTGATACATCTCCTGTATTCTTCATAGATGAACAATATTAATTTCGTTCACATTATGACTTCTCTTAATAAATAACTTTAATTTTAATGCCTCATGCTAACAAATGTACCAATAAATTACACGCCAAATTATAATTTCAATTTATTCAGACTTTGTAAATTACATCCTCAAAACTTTTGCTTCTCGTTTTTTTATCCCTAATATTCTTGTCTAAATTTAAAATTTATAGTTAAAATGAATACAAATGTTTTGTTTGAAACTACAAATATTAGTTTGTATTATAAAGGTCGTTTTTTAAATATTGCTGTATACAATGAGCCACTGAAGGGTTAAGAGAGATATTATCACGTCATTAACCCTATACACTTTGTCATGTATACGAAAACATGGAAATGCTGTTTGAAAATATTGAACGAATTTCATAATATTGAGCGAATGACACCGAGAAGTAATTTAAATTTTGTTCTCGTAATGGAGTCGTGATTAATTGGCTAATAAATCTAATCCAAGTAGACTGAGTCACAAAAGCAATTTTCGTCTCAAGTCGAACCGGAGACGATCCAAGAAATTCTGTAAGGGATTATTTTTAAACATAAAGCAGTCATTTCCTGAATTTAAAACTTACAATTAGAATAGCGCCGTAGGCGATTCATTTGAACTGGAAATAACAAAGAAGCGTCTGAGCTTTTTTATATAAATAGTTATTTAAACGAGTTTCTATTTTTTATTAGTCATTGACGATAATAATAGAGATAAATGTGTATTTATAATTTATTTCATATTAATAAAAGTTACACTTTGTATTTGTTTTCCCGCATATAATATTTAGATTATTACAAAACTTGGAAAATTTCGAATGCTATATAAAACCATTATAATTCTGATGAAAGTTAATACGCACCACAACTGAAAGCTCAAATAAATTATTATTAATTTCACGAGCTGAAGCTTTCATATAGTATTTCAAAATATTTTTACTTAAAAATTAAATAATTCTGTTTGTAATTGGCCCCTCTCTCACCGATTGAATAATATTTTATTACTGATGTATAATTCAGTTTTATGGGTTAAAACATCTCAATGTTTTACAATTACCTGAACCGGATACCGGAGTAGATAACTATGAAAACCCAAAATCCAGATCTAAAAATTCACTAAATCTTTTTTTTTCTCTAAATTGTTAGTGGAAAATGATACCATTGTTGATTCACACAAAATAGTTATCTGTAATTATCTCAATTACAATGAGATTATGATTATTAATTTATTATTTTAAAACAAAGGCGGATAATCATTGATAGTTCACGCAAGTTTACAATTTTGCCTTGTGCAAAAAGCAGTAATCGGATTTATATGCATTTCTCTTTTAATCTAAAAAATATGGCACAAAATTATAAGCGGAAAATGGAAAAACTGAGTGTTTTAGTTTAACTTAACGTTTGGTCATTTTTGAAACGGTCGTAGAAAAAATTTCGCTTGTAACTTATTAAACAGGAAACTTTCTAAATTCAGATTAAAACTAAAACTGTGTTTAATAAATAAGAAATTTTTGACATAATTGATGATACAGATTAATTTTTTTGATTAAAATTGCTAATTGATGTTTCTTATTAAGATCAATAAAGCAGAAAATTTAAATTTTTAATTTGAAGGTAGTTAAAACATAACCAAACATAACTAAACTTCATTTCCCTAGACGATATATCACGAGGAAGTAACCTAATCCAATCCATCACAAGTACCAACTAAACAAAAGTACAACAACTAACTTTGAACAATAATTGTTAAAACGTTAAAATTATTAAAACTCAGTTAAGTGAGATTTAGTACGTTAAATTGTAACCAAAAATGTATTCAAAAGTATCCAAATAAATCGACCCACTTCATACTTTTTAATTAACGAAAAGTCGGGTTTTCAAGAAATTAATCAAAATTATATATTTTGTTCATTTTAATACCGTGTATTTCCCCCCTTACCCTAATTACAGCCTACATACGATTTTGTATAGAATTAATAAAATTTCTTATTATATCTTAACGGATGTTATGCCACTCTTCTACTACAACAATTAGCTGTAAGATAGCCGTAGCTGCAGGAACCCTTCCTTTAAGCTCGTCCCACAAATTATCCATAAAGTCAAAGTCGGGGTGGGGGTACATGCTGATTATACCGTAATACGAATGTTCGCTTATTAAAATAAAAGTATCTTCAATAAATTAGGTCTAATCCATTATTACATACTCTCCCAGAACCTCTTTAATGTACAAGCAATGGTACAAGCAACTCCAGCAATGACAACATGATCTGTTCGAGCTTCCACAGAAATTGCACCCTAGATCATGCAAGAATCGCCGCCGTAGCTGATCCGTTCGTGGATTCACCACTCAGCAAATCGCTCTCCAGGTCGCCGGAATACTCCCTTTTCCCCAAGTGTAACGGTCCAATAATCGTTGTAAGAAAGCTTGGCACGGGGTTAATTTTTTTATAATATAAATCGGGGTTGTTTATGGAACAAGTGAAAAAAAAAAGATAGAAATTAAAATTTGGAGTGACAAAAGTGGAATTAAAAATTGTACGAGTTTGGCTGAAAAAGTGGTATAGTGGGATAACCAGCCTATAGCTAGGGATCAATCAGCGGAACTCGAAGATATCATTATCAATCTCACTCGAGGATAAAATTACAATTTTTTAAATATTTTTTAACTCAAGGATTCATTTTTTTAATTGTCGACCCTCCTAACAGCTTGAGGGTTTTAGTAACAAGTTTTTTTATAACAAGTCCGTACCAAGTCCGGGTACCGAGTCCTTTATTTTATTTTACGAATTTACCTGCACCCCAGACCAAGAAAGCTAAGTGTTTGGACTGTTCTTCTTGTTTTCTTTTTTGTTATTGTTTAGAAAAAAAAAGTAAAATTCATTGGGCAGAATTTTTGGGGAAAAAGGGGCGAAATTATTTTTTTTTTATGTTAAAAAGTGTGAACCGAGTATAGCTATACGAGGGGAATTTTATTGTTATTGTCTTGTTCGTGATAGTGCCATTTTTCAAGTTTTTGTTTAAATTCCAAAATTAATAAATATATACAAACAATTAAACTCTTGTATATCTGGAGCTGCCGAGGTTCGACCGCAACTCTCTACCATCTCGTAATCGGGGTAGAGAGATCGGTGCTGAGGAGTAGCCAAGATTACGTGGCGCCCACGGCAAATTTTATTCTACTCCTCTCACAAACATCTGGAAGAAACTCGGTGGCGAAAATTTCGAGTCTCTCTGCTGGAGCTAGCCAGATAGAGGCGGTGCCATCTCCCTGGGACGAGTCGTCGAGGTAATTTGACCGGCGACGAAGTTATACCGTGGCACAATCGTTGCCGAAAAGACAAATCCTGGTCTCATCGGAGAATAAAACGGAAACATATTGCTCCAATGGCGACAAGCACCAGAACGTAGCCCAGCAGATATTAAATTTATTAATGAAAACTCAACGAGATTTGATAGTTTAATCCCAAATATCGATTAGTTTGGCCAAAAATCGATTTTAAAGTTTACAATTTCTGTTAGATTATAGACCTTAATGTGTTGACGGTACGTGCACTGAACGTTGGTCTTAGGTGCGGAGAGTCATGGACACAGCTGAGGTGCTTACTCAATACCTCGGTACCGTCCTAGATCAGTCTCTTCAAGATCGCTGTAGAATAGGGGAGTGGGACTCAATTGTCATGCAAACCCACTTTTGGTCTGGTGTATAATATTTATGTCAATTTCATTCAATCCTACGAAGGCTGATAACGGCTACACGTGACTTCTTGCTATGCTATTACTCAATGCTCACTAAGTATACTCATACCATTAATCATCAATTGCGATGTTCTGAGATATTGAAAGAGGTTATGGAGGCTACGCTTCCACCAAACTCTGTAAATAATGAGATGCTATGATGGTGTCCGACGCAGCAGATTTAGTCGTACCTACACCAACAAACAGTTAACATCGAACAAATTTTACTATTTGGGGTATTTTTGGCTTAAATTTGCCGAAAAAAGAATTAGAGATCCATCCCCTTCCTAGTAGCATACTTTGCCGAATAGGACGAATCTATAGGGTATATCTTTAATTAGTACGGAGGGAACCGTAGCGGAGGGCCTGTCGAATCGATTTTGACAACGCAACTACAGCAATTCGCGGATCCATAATCGTTAAATCAAAGTAAACCCTTTAAACTTATTAAACTGCGTGTTTGGGTGGGTTAAACTGTGGGGTGGAATGAAAACTAAGAAAACCTGAAGTAAAATCAACGATTAAAATACTACAAAAAATTAATTTTAAATGTTTACCACTTGAATAATAAATGCTTCAGTTTTTCTTAGTTTTCATTTTTTTGAATTTTTCAAAATTTTTTTTTTCACATTTTTGATTCAATTATTATTTTTCCGATCAATTTTTTCATTTTTGTTTCTTATTTTTATCGGTTTAGTTGCGACTGATGATGGGCAATAACTTTGAAATAAAGATCTTTATATCACAATAAAATTAATTTTTACTTAAAATTTGCTATATTTTTCAACTTTTTCGTAAAAACTCTACGTTTTTGCACCCCCCCCCATATTTACATTCTTTGTCATATTTTCAAACTATTTTCTGGTTCTACTTTTTCATTTGGAATAAAAGAAGTTTTTAAAGTGTTTATTAAATAAAATTTCTCGTATTGTGTTCTTTGCTTAAAGTTCAGTTAAGTTTTTGTTAAATTTATAATGATATTCAAGATTTTTGTTTTATTACTGCTTCTTGGACCATTTACCATCATCATGTCTTCTGCAAATTTTTTAATTCTTGGACTATTTGCTCGTGTTGTGCCCGTTCCAATAAAGACCTGCCACCCATGTGCTAGCGTTAGCTGTGCATCAGTTGCAAATCTATGATATACCAATTTTCTTCTTCTTCTTCTTCTTCTTCAACGTAGTTTAAGGCTTCTTATTACCACCATCTGCGTAGTTTCCTTGGCAGTGTTAGTTCTGTGAGCATATATATGTTACGGTCAATGATGTAAATCGGGCGTTGACGTCAATGGCCGGGCAATGACGTCAATGCTCATTTATGCTGGCCATTAACGTCATTGTCCAGTCATTGACGTCAACGCCCGCTACCGGTGGGCAATGATGCAAATATTTTCATCTGATTGTAATATTTACGTCTTTGGCCGGTCAATGACGTTATTGGCCAAAAAGGATTGGACAATGATGATATCATAGAATAAATGACATAAGGAACAGCAAAATGGTGATTTGAATTTGACAGCCAATTGGCAAGTGACATTTAGGTGTGTTGTATCATTGTAGTAAAATCATTTATTAACAAAAATAATAAAAATTAACAAAAATTTAAAACAATAATAAATATTAAAAAATAATTAAATAAATTTTTTAAATTAATCATTTAAAATCAACAATTAACTAGAACATTTTAAATTAATCATTTTTATTCTAAATTATCTTAAGGACTCGATCTATCAACAGGATAAAAACTTTTTCAACAGGTGGCGCAGTTACCTAGATTTGCAGTTTCATTATAAATGGCGGCTTTCATTGGTTGGAAAGAATGAAAGTAAATTTTCATTGGTTTCTTTTGAAGTCATTCAAATTATGGTAGAAACGAAACTTCATTTAGGAGAAGCCTAGCCAGAAGACTAGGAGAAGACTTAGGAATAACTCACCAATAGAGAAAGTTTATTAACGCTAATAAACGTTTTAATTGGTAATAAACATTCTCTATTGGTGAGTTATGTAAGGCGTCCGATCTGTTTTTGCCTAACTACCCTGTCTCTTGCAGTCATGACAACATATTTTAATTTTAATTAATTTTGCGCTTTTTATATAAAATCGCCAATTAACATAATCAAAATATTAATCCGTTATAAAAACCGACTGAAAATTATATTCACAAAATTCTCCTCTTTCCGTTAAAAAAAATTAATGCTGTATCTATAACTAGTTTCTAGTTGTAAATGAAGTTTTGAAACAGTCCTTAAAATCGCACCATAAAGTACACAGGACATTTAATATGTCACTTTGTGATGGAATAGAAAAAAAAATACCGCCAACTAAAATGTGGATGTCCACTGGAAGGCCGAGCTAAGAAATTCTGTGGAGTCCCCGATTTGAACCCAGAATTTCCGCTCTGTAACTCAACGGAAGAAAGTCACCGTACAAGTGAAAAATTTCAAGAAGAAAATTGGATTAAAAAATTTCTAGACAATTTGAGTGCAGAGTGGTCAAAAACAATTTCTGTATGAATAAATTTAAAGAACATAATAATTACTATTCCATAGAAGATTGTAATAAGCAATCAGAATAGCAAGTAATCAAAAATAATTTAAAAAATCGAACAAAAACTACTTTTTGAAAATAATTAATTATTACTAACGTCACTTCAAGTGTCATTTATCATGTCACACAAACGTCATTTATAATTTTCTTCTCTTTATATGTTGTATCTACCTATTTATATTTAAAATTCGAGTGGGCGATTGGGCGGCACTGGAAATTGCATCAGGGTGGCAAATTGCCCCAATGTTTTTTTTCAATTTGTTTTACTTTTCATCAATGTTTGTATTCTTTTTCCATTTGTTTTATAATATTATTAAGTTTGTACCTTTGCTTATCATGTTTGGTTTACCTTAAATTCTCTTTTGGTCAATTACGAATGCATAGCTTTCCATGCAAATGGAAATCTTGCTTTTCTATTTCTTCCGTGTTACCTAACTTTCCAAGTTATTAATACTGACACAAAAATAAAATAAAAAGGAAAACAAAAAGTTTGTCGCTTTGTCACGTATAAAAATCTCGCTAGGTACTATGCATGCAAATTCGAGCATCTTGATTGCTGGGAAATAGTGTGAAATAAAGTACAACAAACACATAAAAATGTTATCTGCTAATACAAATAACTAAGAAATATGTGTTGGAAAAATAAATTTACCAAAAATTATTTTTTAAATTGCATAAAAGATTAACGTTACCATAAAAATTACATTGTACAGATGTGAATGTGAAGTAAACTTATCTTCCTGTTTTTTAACAAGATTACCGAGATAGATATAAAAACATACAAACGTTGAGAATAAACAGAAATTTGTGATTAACATTTTAAACCTGTGTCTTTTCTATGTAATAGTTGAAAATTTAAATGAAAATGCTGCAATTTTTGCAATTCTGCAGTGGCGTTTGAGTGAAAAGTTAACCGTTTACAACTTTTTTAATGGGAGAATTAGTAAGAATAAAATAGAACAAAGGAAGGAATTAATAGGCGCTAGTGATGAGGATCAACGTTCTATGAAATTTGTTCAGATAAATTGTATTTTATGTAACTTTTCAGCTCAAGTTTCTATTAGATCCATTTTTAGCTTTTCAGTTACAGTTACTCCAAAGCTTTCAAATATAATTTGTTATTCAAAGTTTTAAAAACGTATGGAAACTACTTTTGGAAATTAGAATTTTTTTTTGGAAAAAGATCAAATTGAGTGAAAGTTAGGGGACACCGGGCCTTGACGGCACAGTTTTCGGGTATTACTTTTAATAATTATGTTAATTAGTTTTTTCTCAAGTTAAGAAATACTTTACGAATCAAATATCAAATTTTACTTTTACATGCAAGAGAAAATTTCAAAAATTATATAGAACAAATAAAAACCCTATGATTTTTGTGAGTGCTAAAAATTATATTTAAAAACAATTTATTTTTTCTTCAATTTGTCTATTCATAGCTCTAACATTGACGTTTAAATGACATAAGTTTTTGTAGAACTACATAAGTATTCATGGTGTGTGCATCAAAGTTTAACTGAATGAAGTTCGATAAGCACATTTACGAAATTGCATTTTATTCGTGTTTCAACTGAAAAGTAAAGTTGATTTATGATATCGCAGAAAAGATATATTATATTTAAAATTGTTGCGAACGGTGAAAAATTGTCATGATTATATGATATTATTGTTAATTACAAATTATAGGGTACGGTACTTGTCAGGGAAGTCTGTTGCTACGTTATCGTAACCCAACCAATCACAGAAAATTTCTTGGTTGTATAATCAATCGTAAATACGATCAGGTGTGCGATGACGTCGCACCAAAGTTCCCTGGCAAGGACTATTTAATCTGTGAAACTTTGAATATGATTATAAAATCATATAAACAATTTTTGAACAGTGTCGCAATAAGTAAAATTTGGCCCAGGTCTCCCTTAAAATATAATTATTTAATTTGCATCGACTTTTAAAGAATTTATTTTAGTTTCAATTTTACATTCATCAAAAATATTGTTTACAAGTATACAACATGTTTATAAAAAATGTAATAGTCATTTTCCTTACATGCATCATGTATGAGGAAAGCCTAAGGATCAGCTCGCAGGATAACGGCAAGCGCAACCTACCTTAAATTCAAAAGAAAAATCGCAACAATGACCCATACTCCCACATTAAACCGAGCTTTTGTTAGAATAAAAATTGGAATGAAATTATTGTAATTTTATAATTAGAAAGTACATTTTATTTTAGCTACTGGTTAGGTTGCCAGCAGTTACCAATTAGTCACTTGATTACCCTTACATAAGGGAAATGCAATTTGGCTACGATTTGTCCTACAAAGTCTAGAGCTCACAAAATTCTGTCATGTGGTTATTTCACGAGCGTCATCACCTTGCCGCAACTCAATCATGGTTTGATAGTGTTTCCGTGACTACTATAGATAATATTTTATAAAGAATTTGACGTTTATTCAAAACGATGCTTGTGAGTTTTCTTCGGATGATATAAAATCGAATTTGTTTGGAAACCCATGTGTAATTTAATTCGAAAAGTTAATAAGGAAAGTAACGAGAGCTCCAGTTAACTAAATAAGGTGCGACCTCAATAACGCGAATTTAGCAATTACTGGTTCCAATAAAATACGAATTATTGTAAACTAATTTCGAGTTAATATCTGCGAAGAGAGTAAAACACTTAAATAATAATTAACTGTACGTTATTGAAAATGGGGTAATAAAATACTATGCAATGCACTAAAAGTAATAAAATTTGCGTTGCGATTTATTAGGTAACTATTTTCAAAATACTGTAGAAAATCAATTAGTAGGTATTTAAAATTAAAGTTTTTGAATTACAAATTTTACGACTTAAAACATACTTAAAAGTTCAAAGAACGTTTACATTATTGTTTTACAATTTTTGATATTTCTGAAGGAACTGAAGCTTTGATGACTAAAGCAATTAATAACAGTTTAATAAATGTTTGCAACAAACTTTACGACACCAAGCAAAGAAGGTATTTATTTGTTTCAACGTGATTTACTTTGTAAAGTAATTTTATGGAATGAATACCCGAAAACAAAACTTTTTGGTTTTTACATCTGCTTTGATATTATTATTGTAAAGAAAATGAAACGCAATTTCAAATGTTTTAATAAAATAATGTAAATATTTTGTTACATTAAAAATTTAAATGGTGGCTATCTAAATCTGATTTATTTAAATCTTTAGACGTGTATAGGATTTCGGTATACCGGAAAAGATTTTTTGCGACTTTATGTCTGTTTAAAAATGATCTCGATGGGAATCAAGTCAAACATTGTGCAAATCCGAATTAAGCTACAAAAATAATATTCCATTTTTTTAATTTTGTGCTTGATATTTTTTTAATTTAGTAACATGAAAAGTTATGACTTCTATAAAATTAGGGAAAATAATTTACTACATTTTATTTCAAATATTTGTTTTAGTTTTATTACGCCTTCGAGGTACTCTTTTATCTTTTCTGAAATGGATTTTTGTTTATTGTATCTTGCTTGATTTTAAAATTTCATGTAAGAAAATATTTATTTAATATTAGATGGAAAGGTAATAAAAATAGTGGAGAGAATTTTGCAAATATTGTTATTGTAACCAAAACTATCAGAAATTTTATCTAAAATTTGTAAGGTTGGGTTTTGTCACAGCAATGCCCATAATATTTTTCTACCTCGAACCTGAAAAGTCTAAAATCTTTAAAGTACAATATTATCACATCGGAAAATTTATGGTTAATCATTACAAATTAAGTTTAGGATAAAGCTAATATTACACGAACTAAAGAACATAGAGCTCGAGTATGACTAAATTTGTTGATCTCTAAAACTCAGAACCGGTTAATGATATCAAAAATATTTCAACTAAAAAAATATTCGTCTTTTTGTCATGAACAATTTTGGCGTCTTTAACATTTTTGATATCTTTCATCATTTTCGAGTTATTGCAGAAAAACTTGATTGAGACTATACCCCCCAACAGTAGAATTCCATTATCCTCGATACAATTAAATATTGAAACAAAAATAATCGATAGTCTTTCGTTTCCACGTCATCGGCTATCCACCTTCTTCCAAAATACTATCAGATGAGCACAAAGTTGCGATTCTTGTAAATAAAACATGAACAAAAAACAATCGGAGGATACATTTAATGACGCAATATTAAATTGTTCTGTCCCTTCTTGTACGTGTAGGTGTTATATTTCAAATTGTCCATTAAAGGTAAATTTGTTGTAACGAATTTTTACATTTCGTTACGTGGTACTACTTCCTCATTGAATTTCAATATTTGTAAGTACGGTCCTTGCATTCTATTTGAATGCAATTTTATATTGAAAACCAGTGGCGTAACTTCAAATTTTATACCCAGGAGCAAGAGCTTTGACTGGGCCCTTGATTGAGAGGTGTGCGATTTAAAAACAAAATTTAGTCTCAAAATAATGCAGTTTATGGGGGTCCAAAACATTGGGCCTGGGACCATTCCTCCCCCCCTCTATTTACGTCACTGTCCGTATCTCCCCAGACCCTAATAGGTTGCACATTAATTTCTTCACATTTTAGGATGTTTAGCGGGCTATCCTCCTAAGAAAATCTTTCCCTGACTTGAACGGTACCTTGATAATATTATTAGTAAAATAATTGACAAACCGGGTGCTATATAATACCCCCCAGTCGTAATAAGTAAAATATGTTTTCTCAAGAATTAAATTTGCGTCTTTATCAATTTTGAAAAATTATATCGCTACTTCCTTGTGCTGGGGGGTATTCCATACCCCCCAGACCCCCCGGTTTCACGTCAATTTCAGGGGAATACATTTATTTTAGTTTAATAATGTTTTTAATAATTGCATAAATTTGCACTACACCACCCCCCGGCCCGTTCAAGCATAAGGTTTTTTTTTTTATAAAAAATCAATTAGAACATTGTTAAACCAAATTAAACTTATTCCTCTGAAATGGGCGTAAAACCGGGGGGTCTGGGGGGTATGGAATACCCCCCAGAACAAGGAAGGGTACACATCAATTTGGTATCGCCTTACTCGACTCCGCCCGACTCGGCACCGGCGGATCTCTCTTTTAACGGTACCTTCATTTAAATCGTTTCCTAACACTAACCTAAGCTCGACCGGTCGATTCGCGTTGCCGAGTTGTCCGTTTCCGGCTTGCACAGGCGCTTTTTAACTTTGTTTAGGAATTTTTTCCTTTACATTGCCTCGGGCCCCTAAGATTTTACGGGTCATGTTCATTCGCACACCGCGCACACTGGTAGTTACGCCACTGTTGAAAACAATTGAATGCAGGTTATCGGATGGGAACGTTGGCGTATGGAGATAAGCTCGACCATAACGAACGTACGCTGTTTTCACTACGATTTAGTTTAGTGCCTGGTAGTGCGTGGACAAGTATTTTGGATCCAACGCAAGTATTCATTCGTGGGCTATCGTATGAAGGAGTAGTATAGGGTCATGTGGTGTATCTAGCTCCTGTTTGTAAACATCTGGAACAGGAGAAGCTCTTCATGCGCAAATCTATTACGCAATTTCTTTGTGCGCAAGTTGTTGAACCATTTTGGATTTTCTGGAGTTGGTAGAGCGACCGCAAAGTAAGATGAGAGGGCGTAGACAAAATCCGGCGCAGTAGACATCGCGTGACACCCATTTCTACCAATTGACACCAACATAAACACGATTGTACGAGTTTTGGTTTCTACTCATTAGCTCCACCTTCTCATCTTTCTTTGCGCTTGCTCTAACATCCTATTGTTGTTTGTTTTGGATGACGTCTGGGAAATTATTTTCATTGTTTGGATGGTCCAATCTTGTTGACATCTCCAACACCACCTCTCACTGGTCCAGCTTCCAAGTTACCGTTTTTTTTTCATAAGGAGTTAGTCTATTAATATCGCGGCAAACAAACTGGAGAGGTCATTTTCAGATTGACTCTGGTCTCTGGTTGGGTTAACCCTCTCATTAGGGGTTGCGATTCAGAGGGAAGCTTTTGTGACTTTGACCTATTTTTAAGGGGAAAATTCATTTTTTGTTGTTTTTAGGTTGTGGATAATTTTGCTAGCTTCTTGATTTACGATTAAATCCCCGATGAATCATGCTAATTCCTCCACAATGATTGACAACTGCTATAATATTAACGTATTTATATTTTAAGAGTGATCTAATTTTATACTATTTTATGTTTAAATTAGCTGTTTGAAATATTTTTGTATAATATCAATTTATGAAGTTATTAAAAATTAATGATCATAATGTTTTATTTTAAAATGTTAACATCTTCTTATGTTGGTCATTAGACCTGATGTGGCAATTATCCAAAGTCAAAATCTTTTCTGTCATATTTAATTCATCCAATTTCGTGCAAGAAGCTGTAATTTTTAAAATGTACCATATTGTCGGTACATTTTTAAATAATATTGCATTTCTTGTTAATTTTTAACTATCCTGCTCAAACTACACGTAGGCATTTGTGTTTTCTATATGGGTTGTCGTTCAAATTATATTCCATTTATCTCTATGAAGTTTACAAATAATGAAATAAAAATAAATCACTCCAGCTCCACTTAATCAAATCCAGCTGCTCCCACGTCGTTGGCTGTCTAGACTATCAGGGATATAATGATGAGTTAAGCTCAAACTCAGTTATGATAATAAGAATTTCTCAATCCTTATCTTCCATTAGAAACGAATTAAGCGACATCAAGGAGGATGATTTAGTGTTGCTGTTCAACATCAAATTTACTTAACGTCTCATATTACCTTGCAAAATGAACGAAACGCGAACGAGACGTTTTAAGCTAAAAACCGACGTTTATAATGTCAAATATAACGAAATAAAATAATACAGTTGAATTTTTAATATTGTCCTTTAAAAAACAAACAAAACTCGACTTTTTCGGGTAAAACGAACCTTGAAAGTAATCTAATAAAATTTAAAAAGTTTCACCAGCAATAAAATGTATTTTAAAATAAAACTTACTCCTTGTGAACCTAACTATAACATCGTTGAAATTGAGTTAACTAACGGCAACTCACTTCGATGCTTACCCTAAAATTTTATTCTTAAATTGGGTTCCTGCTATAATTAGGGATTTTATGGAAAAGTCCACGTATGAAAATTTAATTATTTTCTAGTAAATAATTTAAAAATTCTTCTAAAAACTTATATTTAGTATAAAAATAGGATCTTCAAGCTGAGTTTATTAAAGTGGAATGATTAAAATTTGTCGACACCTTAAGTTCAAAGAAAATCGATTCTCGCCTTTGTTATCGTCGGGAAAAGCATACACAAAACAATAAACATATAATCTGACTAGAACTGAGTTTACTACATCCACAAAATTGCAATGTATCGATTTAGCTATTTGAAAGAATTATAAAATCTTCGTGCGGTAAAAGTAAATTTAAGTAGCACTTAATGTAATAAATGCCACTGTGAAGGCTATTAGTCTTCTGCTTTTATCAAAGAAGGTCCTCTATAGGGTAATCCTAGATAAGTAACCAAAATCTAGCGAAGTTCTAGATTAAGTATGCATCAGCGTGGATTTATAAATTGCAAGAGTTTGTTTAAATAATAACGTCTTTCTTTTTCTACGTTTTAATACGCGGTTAATTAAGTTTTCGGTTAAATTTCCCACATTCACAATGAAATTGCAACTATCAAAGCTGAGATAACTCAAGTCGTCGAAACGTTAAAATTTCATTTCTTATTTTATAAAACCTTTGTCACTTTTATTGTGACTTTTGCACGAACTTCTCCTAATAAACTTAAAAATGATGAACTAACCTAATTATCAGCTCTTGAAACGTTTCTATCGAAAACTTTTTATAAAATGCTCTCTAGAGATAGGAAAAAGCTCCAGTTGACGGATATTGTTTTATTTTTTTTTGGAAATGTTACAAACGGTGAGGAAGTTAACATCGTAATGGCTTCCATTTCACGGTTGTTATTGTAACACAATTCGTTTGCTTGGGGGCTAAACGTAGAAGATATAACCAATACTCACATAAAACTGTTCGACTTTTTCTACCAATCAACTCAAACTCATTTCTAAAAAAATTAATTTTCTTCAGTTCCAATGTCTTGAATAAAAAAACTGTAGTACCTAACTTCTCTGTTCTAGGGATTATTAGGAAATGTTTATCAAATTTATCTCTTCATTAAACTTATTTTGAATATTATATTTAAGTAGTGACTTACTTTGTTTTTTTTTGATAGTTTGAAAGATGGGAAACTCGAAGTTTGTTTTGCTATGTAAATTGTTAATCGCGTTCACGTAGTCAAAATGAGACAAGTATGTTAGTGTTTCGATGGAAACACAAAGCCACAAATCTTGTGGTAAAATGTGTTCTTCCATAACGCTTTTCAGGCGCTTTCTTTGCCGAAATTGAAATGTACGCTGTGCTACGGTGTAACTCTGAAGTTTTAATCGCATTAATATAGATTATTTCGCTCAATGAACAATTTTATCACTTAACATACTCATCATGAACAAATTTTCCTTTTTGTTGTAATTCCGCTCAAGCTTATTTATTAAATTTGCAAGTTTGAGTGAGAAGAGATGCTTAGGATTTCAAATTTGTTAACGTAGATTTCAGTTTATTCTCAGTGCCAACTGAAGGAATTATTTAACACAACTAAATTTTTGAAAGCGTTTTTTCCGGTCTGGATAAATGACAGTTTTTTGTCACTTGAATTTTTGTTTAAATCGGTGATGTAGATAATATGCAAACAAATAGAGTAAAAAGTTAGTAGTTTTTTAATTCATTATCAAATAACAGAGCTAACCTAATTACAGAATAAATATTTTTGCAATTTTTCTGAGGCGAAATTGAACATAACATTTTAATATTTCTCTTTTCAGCATCGGTTTTCCAATTATAGTACAAATAATATTAACATTTCATAGATATCAGTATAACCAATTGGATTAATTTTAAACTGCTTACTATCGATTTTATTTATTATTGTAAAATTACAATTTCAAATTAAATTTAATATTAACAAAAAAGTAAATAAAGTAGGATCCTACGTTTAGATCTGACATTTATTGCATGAACTTTATGTGGGACGGAAATTCTGTCTCTCTTAAGGGCCGTTCAGACGAGGCAAGTTGGTAAGTGGTAACTAAATCGTTAAGTTAATTTTAAGTTAAAATTTAGTGGCTGTCCGTCCACACGCATTTAAGTTGTTTAGTGGTAAGTGGTAAGTAGGTCGGATACTTTTTATTTTTTATCCACTTTCTTTATACCAAAATTATTAATTTGCATTGTATGATGTACAATTTCAGTCATGGCACTTTGTCTGGCTTGCTTATTTTTATAAGCCGAACTTTTAAAATTCCACAAACATTCGTGGAGTACATAATTTTCTACAAATTTTATTGTCGACTCTTCCGTTCATTTCGACATTTTCAAACAAATATCTGTTTAGAATGATTTTAAACTTTAAAAGTTTAAAACGTCAAGTTAAAAGTTTTGTATTAAGTGTTTACACCCGATAATTTTATAAACAGTGCTGACCACTCCTTAGAAGATGCGCGCGCAACTTAACTAAATCGAAAAATAGACTGGATTCTATTTTACTTACCACTTACCAACTAAATTGTTACTTAATCACTTACCACTAAATCAACTGTCCACACGTGGAATTAACTTAAAATTAAGTTAAAATTAAGTTAAAATTAACTAAATCACTTACCAACTTGCCTCGTCTGAACGGCCCTTTACTGTCTTTTATTCTCCGAATCTTACTCTTATTGTCTTTTCCTGTCAGACATAAAATTCGTGCAGTAAACGTACCTTTAGAGAGTCACCAACTTTCACTATACTGAACATCAACCATAAACTTATGCAACCCCAATAGCATACTTGAATTTGGTTGCATTGATCAATTCTTAGATTAATTCGTTATTTCGCCAAAAAGTCCAATTTATTTCTCTTCTTAACCAGGTCATTCTCCAACATTTGACTAAAAACGACTCAACTAAGTGTTCATCTGTCCCAAACGGTTTGGGTTAGCTTCGTCATAAAGTATTTTCGTTTCTGTTATTTCATCAAGCAGAAACCAAAAGGGAAACTTTTATTTGCACTGTAAACCGCTGGATCTTACATTCATCAAAGTGGCGCCCACTAAGCAAGTACATTTGGAAATCACCTTTAATATCTAATTTTCTAAGTTTCTGATGATGGTGCAGCGGGAGGGGTGGTTTACACTTACAAAATAATATGTGGGATGGAAGGATTATGACTCAAATTAATAATAGAAATGAAAAATCCTGTATCTCTTTACTTTTAAATGTAACAATTTAACGTTTTACTTTCGTAAAAGGGTAGATGCTCTGATTAATAAATTAAATTAATCAGAAAACCAAGTTCCTTTATAATATTTCAGAAGCATTCCTCAAAGGTTGCTACGGTGCTCTCTTAAAAGATGATTATATTTTTATATGATTTACACATAAAGGAAACTGTATCCTGGAAAGCAATAAAAATGTTAACATTTTTACTTTTGAAGTTACAAAATTAGTTTCTTTTGATCTATAAAATTTAAATTGTCAAGTTTATGTTCTACTTACATGATCATAATCTCACATTTCTGAAAAGTCGTTCATATAAGTTACACTTAGGGTTATTAAATTTCTGATTTAGGTTATCGTAAATATCTGGGTTTACTACCAATCTAACTTGAGTTTCTGTTTCAGGATATGATGCCTCAACTATTAAATTAGCACTTGCCGCTACAATGTACGAAACTAAAGCCAATAAAAAATATATTGTAAAAAATTTGCAATATAGAACAAAATGATTAGATTTATTTAAAATGGATCGAAAGGTGTCTGTGAGAAGACGTAGATTCAATAAACCATGGACAGAAAGATGCAAAGATTACTTCAGAAACTTTCTTGCTTTTATGTTCAGCAATGTTGGGATTATTGGATTGGTAGTAAGTAAAATATAATGCTTTCCGAATGCATCTTAAAGCTTTTACCTGCAACTTGTTCTACATAATTTAATAAGAGATTGAATTTTGTTCAAATTACTCACAATACACTTTTTGGTCTTTTCAGGTTGGCTACACTGTTGCAGGCGCATTTATTTTTATTAAAATCGAGGATCATACCTTTAAGATAATTAGAAATAAGGTCCACGATGTACGTCTCTCTAAAGTCTCCAATATTTGGAAAATTACCGACAAACTCAATATGTTGGATGAGCTCGAATGGAAGGCACAAGTAAAAGCAGAATTAATGGAATATCAACATTATGTTGTGCGCGCTATCAAAAATGGTTATGATGGTTCAACCGAATCTGAAGATACTAAAGGTTGGAGTTTTCCTGGAGCTTTTTTGTATTCTCTCACTGTGATAACTACTATAGGTGAGTAAGCTTTTCAATATTGCATTACTTGGAAGGTTATTTATGCAGCAGTTCAATCAAAATAAATTTAATTTCAATTTTATATTCTTTGTAAACATGACGAAAATTTAATTAAATATTTTTAATAATCCTATTTCCAATAAGTTAAAAGTGTATTCATTTTTGATGTGTAATTGTAAAATAAATTAATAATGTTTCATCTGTCAATATTTATATTTCATTAACATTACATGTCGGTTCATTAAATGCAATTTAACGGTCTATAGTAATTTATGAATGATATAATTATTTTATCTATTTTAAACCTGTCAATTTATTAATTTAAACTTTATACTGGGTTTTTCCCATATAATATGGCATAGCATTTTTTTTAAATTGCTTTAATAAATATTTTCTTGCACAATTTCTGTCACAAGTGTGCCAATTGTGCTCATTGATATTAAGGTGACGATGTATCACGGACAGAGGGCTTGTAATTCTCATCCCATTGGTTTATCTCCATTTTCAAGCGAGACAAACTTGCATTCGTTTGCAATAGATTAAATTAAGATTTAATTTGAACTGGTGAATTGAATTAAGGCGCCTATCTTTGCAATCCATAAAATATTGTTGGCGACACTCACAAAGTTCAGAAAATGACAAACTTATGCAAATGCAATTCATGCCGTGTAGTTAAATATATTATGACGTGTACTGCAGAAAATTTATTGTGGGTAGAGACTTGTGTCATATCTCGACAAAGTTTATAAACAATATCAGATTTTATCACGTAGCGCTATACAAGGTCTCATCAGAAATGTTGAAGACCTATAAAATAATTAATTTACTATTACAATTAATTATTATGAAAAAAGAGTATATAAATTTTTTATTACATTTAAAATTGGGATAAAAAATATAATTTTCAAATGTGTGTTTCGCAAATTGTATTTTTGTAGTGCATTTCACAAATATTTAAAACTGCATGAAAAATTAACAAATTATGGATGGATACGAATCGCAACCATGTTCTTCCAGAAATATCGAAACTAAAATATCAAATTACATGCAGATGTCCAACGACCGTGAGAACTGCCTTTCGATTATTTAACTTAAAAATATAGTGTAACATTAAAATAAGGGCAGTTTTTGAGTTGATCGCTTTAGAACAACATCGTTTGTAGTTGACCAATTATAAGTGAAATCGCTGTATTATAACGTCATTTCATTTCGTTTATGTGCTGGACAAATAAAAGTGTAAAACTGTAAACATCGTTTTTTTATATTTAGTTTTTGAAACCTGAACTTCTTCATTCACAAACCTTTAGGACATAGGTAACTTTCCGTTATTTTAATTATATTATGTTTATTTCATGTTGCTATTTCAGTCGCCTCTCCTGCCCTAAAATGCTAAAAATGCAAGTGCAGACTGTGCTGTTAAAACTAAATATTTTTAAATAATTCAAAAAAATAATATAAAATAAAATAAATAACTATTTTGGTACACGCCTAAAATTTTTAAATTTAAATTAATTTCGAAGCAATATTGTTTTCAAATATGACCAATCATATTGCTTACATTGGTGGTTATTGCTTTTAAATTATTTTTAATTTCAAAATTTTAAGCCAGTATCAAAATAGTTTCATGTTTTACCTAAATAATTTATTTTAAACATTTAATATACTGTTATTATTAACAGCACAATCTTGACTTGTGCAGGACCTTGCATTTTAAGTTAGGAGAGCAACCTTATAGAGGCAACCCGGTTTAGGAGGCTAGAAAAGGAGGTTTTTATGAATTTTTTAATAGACTATTTCACGCAAATTATAGCGCTTGCGTGGGAGAAGCTGAATTTGATGAAAAAATGACTTTCGAACCAAGGTAGAAACGTTAAAGCGCGTGTTTAGATATTGTGTTACAATTTTTACAGAGTAGTTCCATTTTGATGATTCTTTTTTTTATTGGCTAGGGTACAGATCGATGTTGATTCCATTTAAATTTGAAAAATAAAATTCCACCCCTAACGGTAGAAAAATAAAGTTGAAAGTGTACAACCGAACATTAAATTATTGGCACTATTCGCTCTAGCATTAGAGCACAAATTCAAGCCTTGGTTCGAAAATCTTGACACATGCGCCACTGAGTTTTCTTAAATGAAAACTAGCTTCTTATATATAGGGTGTTTTTTTAGCTGCATGAGAACTTCAAAATGAAATAAAACATTAAAAACCTGACGGAATGTTTTGGTTATAATTTTTTTATGAAAGTACAGTTAAAGGCATTTATGATTTGAACATGACTTCCGGCATGTGACCACCACGACCAATGGTTACGAAGCGCATCCGTCCAGTCCAATTTTTGACCACTTTTTCCAATATTTCTGGCTTTATTTCATAAATGGCTTGCTGAATAGTAGCCTCCAATGCTTCTAGAGTTGTTGGTTTGTTAGCATAAACCATGGATTTAACATACCCCCACAGAAAATAATCTGGAGGTGTCAAATCAAACGATCTTGGAGGCCAATTGATAGGACCACGTTTTGAAATAATGTTGTCACCAAATTGTCCTTTCAATAAATTGATGGTTTCGTTGGCTGTGTGGCACGTAGCACCACCCTGTTGGAACCATAAGTTGTCAATGTTTAGCTCTTGAAGTTTTGGAAACAAAAATGTATTGAGCATGTGTCGATATCTCACACCATTCACCGTAACGGTAGCTCCTTCCTCATTTCGAAAGACATATGGACCAATGATGCCGTTGGAGTGTATTCCACACCAAACAGTCAATTTTAATGGATGCAATGGAGTCTCAAGATAATGTCTCGGATTGGTCTCACTCCATATACGGCAATTTTGTTTGTTCACATACCCATTTAACCAGAAATGTGCCTCGTCACTGAACAAAATTTTACGGTAAAAAAATGGATCCACTTCCAATTGGTTGGAAGCGAATTTGGTAGCGTTGTTCAATGGTCAATCTATGCATTATCAAATGCCAAACCTTGCTAAACACAAATGTCAAAAAAATGTTTCCATAGCAATCTTGGTTCAATTGTTATCCCTATTGAAAGTTCTCATGCAGCTAAAAAAACACCCTATACTATATTGCCAATAAAGGAGTTATAATATATAACTGCCTATTTAAAGATTTAAAAAAAAAGTTTACATTGTAAAATAATAGAAAAATCCCGCCGTGGTGTAATCAGACATTCTTCAATTCAATCTGCGGGAAAAATGTAGCCCGCAATTTTGATCTGAAACAAAAAAAAACAAAAAAGAATATTAATTTTCAGATATTTTTATTCTATGTGACCCTCAAATATTGGTGAAAACATTACTTTCGATAATTATTGTTATTGCATAAAAACGGAGGTAATTTTTTCTCAAAAATGTCATTTTTTTGTTGTTCTTCTGCTTTTGGCTAGGGTCAACCCTGTTTGCCTGGCCTTTGGATTATTCAGTGGAAGAGGAGAACCAGCTCTTTTTTTGTTAAAGCGCTAAATGTTTTGTATTTTACGGTTTTTCAACCATATTGTTGATTCACAATACATGCAAATTAATAATTCTTTTGGTTCTTTTGTTTCACATCAACATTTTTTCCGTAGATTGGCAATTCGGTTGGCGAGGCGCTCTGATTAGATTATTTTATACAATATAAAATCGTTTTTATATCTTCAAATAGGCAGTTGAATATTATAGAAGTTTTAGAAATAAAAAAAATCATAAAAATCTCTTTTAAAGCATCTGTTATTCTCACTTCATTATATCACTTATCATTTAACATTTAAGAAATTAACCAGGAGCTATATTAGAAATACAGCCAGTGCGCCGTATAGCCATTTCTTTTAACCGCTATGTTTTGGTTAATTCTCTTAAATATTTGGAAAAAATCTTGTTGCGATGTGCAAGAGGTTTCGCCCCAATATTTATACTATACCATGATATTCATTTAACCGTGGTATGTTGAAGCTATTTTTTAGTAATAGAAGTGAACCATTACAAATGTTTTTTGGAATTATTTACAGTTGGATTTAAATATGGGCAGAAAAGATAATCCTTTGGGTGCTAAACGTCTTAGCATGAAGCGTAGAATGAATAATATAAGAGGCAGTAAACAGCGGAAAACCGTTAAAGTTGCAATAGAAAATCAAGCAACGGGACTTGAATGTAATCAAGACTTAGTGGCCAGTTGTTCCTTTTCTATCCAACAGAAAAATATGCCTGGTACTTCACCAAAATCATTTACATCAAACATGCACTCGAATGAAATACATGATATTGCGCTTCAATCGACATCTTCTATCACTCCACAAGTACAGCAAGACATACCAAAAAGAAGCCCTTCTCCCGCTTCTCCCGAACCATCAACATCTACATTAAATTTGCCTTTCGTTAAACAACAACAGTATGAACCAACAGGAAGGCGTATTATTAATCTTAAGGACTTTTTTGAAAATATTAAAAACTTTCCCCACTTAGAAATTTTTTTTAGTGTCTTAATGAACACTTAGAAATAATTAGTGAGCAACGCTTAGGGCTTAATTCTAAATTAATTGTACAATGCAAAATGTGTGAAGTTAAAAAACAAGTGCATTTAGATAATTCTATTTCGACCTTAAATATTAATAAAGCAGCAGTTCTTGGAACAATTTCAACTGGAGGAGGTTACAGCCAAATGCAGGAATTCCTTGCTCATTGCAATATCCCGTGCATGAGCTCAAATGTATTTAATTCCCATCAACAGGAAATTGCGACATCCATACACGACATTGCATGGAAAGTTATAGAAGATGCTGGAAAGGAAGAGTACGATTTAGCAGTTTCCGAAAACAGAATTGACACAGATGGTATACCAATGATTACCGTAATAGCTGATGGCGCATGGAGCAAGCGTTCTTACAGGGTGAATTATAATGCTTCTTCAGGAGTAGGAGCAATAATAGGTATGAAAACAGGAAAAATTTTATTTCTTGGAATAAGAAACAAATATTGTTGTGTTTGTGCAAGATCTGCTTCATTACAGCAAGAGCCTACTGAACATAATTGCTGTAAAAACTGGAATTCATCGTCAACTTCAATGGAATCTGACATCATCTTAGAAGGCTTTATTTCTAGTGTGGAAATGCATAAATTAAAGTATATTTATTTAGTTGGCGATGGAGATAGTAGTGTGACTAGGAAACTAGCAGAAGCAAGACCCTATGGTCTGCAGTTAGTTCAAAAAATAGAATGTCAAAATCACCTACTCCGAAATTATTGTTCGAGTCTGGATAATTTAACAAAGAAATCCATAAGCTCAAAAGGACTAAAAGTACCTGTCATCCAACGGAATTTGTTAAATAAAAGAATTAAGAGACTTCGTTACGGGGTTCTATATGCTGCAAAGCATGTAATTGAAAATTGCGATGATTTGGTTCACCCGGAAAAAATAAAGCAACTGCGCAAAGATATATTGAATGGACCTCACCACGCGTTTGGGGATCATAAAAACTGCGGAAGCTACTTTTGTACAGGTATCAAAGAACCCAATGAAAAAAATTGGATACCAGAAATAATCGAGTGCGGATTATATCAGGACTTAATGGTTGTTGTGGATCGAGTTGCCCGAAAAGCTGAAAGCTTGCTATTCAATATGAACAATAACGTTGCAGAACGTTACAATTCTGTTGTATGTAAATTTGTAGGCGGCAAGCGAATCAACTTTTCTCTAAGAAGATCCTACGAAACTCGATGTGAAGCTGCCTCGATTTCTTTTAACGTAGGAGCAACAGAATATCCCCATGTGCTCCATAAGAAAATGAGTAATCGTAGTCCAGGATACTTCACGAAAAAATATATGAAATCTTTAACCGCGAGAAACGTTAGAGCAAATGTTCGAAGAAGATTATTTAAGAAGAATCATGGTACAAATAAAATAATTGCTCCAGCTGATGCTGATTATGGGGGAGATGTGGAGCAATTAAATTTATCTGAAGAGGAATATAAAATTCAGAAGGCAAAATACTTGAGTCTTTTAAACAAGACTTCTGTAGAATTGGAAAACTTGTGCAATGACACAATTGGCCAATCAAATAATATTTTGTGGAGAGACGAGCGTTCCTTCCGAATAACAGCTTCGAACTTTGGAAGAATCTGTCGAATGAAAATAACCACCCACTGTCAAAATACTGTTAAGACCCTTTTATATGACACTTTCCGTGGTAATGACTTTACAAAATGGGGCAATGATCACGAAGCCATAGCAATTAGGGAATATGAAACTTTATATAAAGTACATGTCAAAGAGTGCGGTTTATTTGTCCATCAGCAAAATCAATTTCTTGGTGCATCTCCAGATGGACTAATCGAAGAAAATGGTATAATCGAAATTAAATGTCCCAAATCTGCTGCAGATAAAAATATGTCTCCAAGAGAAGGCATTATTAATAAAATTATTAAATTTGCAAAAATTATAGACAACGAAGTGAAGTTAATCCAACGTCATCCATATTATTATCAAGTTCAGGGCCAACTAAACATTACAAATCGAGAATATTGCATGTTTGTAATCTGGACTCCTCGTGGATTGGAACGAGATATTATATATAAAGACGAAGCATTTTGGAATCGAATGATTGGTCCATTAAAAGAATTTTATTTTAAGTGCGTGTTACCCGAATTAATCGATCCACAACACCCAAAGAAATTAAAAATTAAGGATTTTAGAATTGAACCTCATAATGAATCTAATGAATCAGACTAAATGTATATAAACTGATAAAATATATTAATGTTAGTGCACCTTATACTATTGATTACTTTATATTTGTGATGTGATGAGTAAATAAATTGACAGAAAAATGTTTGAAAACTTCAAGTTGATTCAATTTAGCCCCCCTGCGGCCTTCCCACTGTAGATCCGCCACTGTCTTCTAAAATAATAAAATCTTGAAAACTAATAAAAGTAAAAGTTCTTTCTATTTGAAACTATTTCTTCAAAATTAAATTTATTTTCAAAATTTTAAATTTTACCAAATTAAAAAAATAGCGAAATTCAATAAAATATTTAAGTGGTTGGAATTAAAATAAATCGACTTATTTAACTTTTTGTAAAACACCCGTACGGTATAAAAATGTAATGTAGGCGGTAAGTAATACTAGAACATTGTTTACGTTTCCAGCACGTACCTAGATGAGATGTATGTATCACGCGAATTCTTTTAAATTAAAATAAGAATTTTATCCTACGTTATAGGCAATTGTATTGAAAAAATTAATAAAACTATCTTTTTTCAAGTTTAAGTCACAGCTCGCTCAATGAATAAAAAATGTTCATTTTTTGAGAGTCAACAAATAAAGGTTTATTCTATTTTGGTACGCGATTAAAATTTTAATAAGGTGTGCTGATTATGATATATAAGCGCTGAAAGTTTATCATATTTGAAGACATTATTACTACGAAATTCATTTAATTTTCAAAATTTCAAGCGCGTACCAAAATAGATCCATGTTTTACCTAATTAATTTTTTTTAAATCATTTAAAAATATTGATTATTAACTGCACCAAATGAACTTATTCAAGACACTACATTTCAAGCAGGTAGAGAGGCGCCTTAAAGTTTCAACACCCAGAATGCAAATAATACAAGTTATGGAGTGAAGAAAACTTGCATCAATTACCAGGTGGAGTCTAAAGTTATTCTGAAGATATAGATAAATTATAGAGAAGAAGTTTTTATAAGCTGCTGAAACTGCCTAACCAAATCTTCTAAGTTTACTTCTCTTCAATCTCTATATAAGTAGGTATGGGGACACCTTGGCCTGATCCAGTCATAATTGTCAATTTATATCGCTCTAATTTGTACTAATGACTAGTATCACGACTACTGATTCTTTGTCTTATGAGAGGGGGTAGCTTAAATAATATAGTCATCAGTACTGACTAGCAATTTCATCTTGATTGGCACTTACAACTATGCGACAGTCGCGCAAGTCTAGTAGTTGCGTTACTGGAAATTAATACTAATTAACGATTTGATCTTATGAATTTCTTATCAAGTTGTCCCCCTATTTATTAATACAGCATATACAGAAACTATTCGGTGCAAATGTAGAACCGCAACCACCATATTTCTATACATAATTTTTCAATATATTGTTGTGATATTTCTTAATTTAGGGGTCCAAGCAGACTGATAAGGTGGTAATTTGACTTCATTTGCATTAAAGTCAGTAGCTAGTTGATTCGACTGGTATAAAAAGCGATATTTGCATCAGTTTAACAAAAACCATCAATTTTGTGACAGAACCACACATAAAACTAACACATTAGATTTATTTGTAAAATACAAAATTTGTGCCGCGCCCTGTGTATAATTTTGTAATTAATTGGTAACGCCAGATTCCTAAAAAACAAAGTGTTAATAATATTTCGATGCGTGTGCGAGTAAGGGTTTTATGTTACCTATAAGGAAGAGTAAATTTCGCTCATAAGAATCAAAAATTCCCACTTCAAAAAACCAAATCTGAATAGGGGGAACAAAGCCAGAAAAGAAAAGAAGGAAGGAAGTTTTTCAGTTCTTGAGTGGAGACCAAACTGGGAACACGTGAAGTTCTTGGGTGGATCTCAAACTGGGAACTCGTGCAAGGGTTCTTGATCCAAAAACTCAAAGAGTAAAATTTGCGAATTCACAGAAGTGAAAATTTAGCCAGAGTCTTGTAATTACGTGGTAATTAATTACGTACCACGTGTAATTAGTGAAAATTGTGTATCGCGAATGAAGCGAGGTATTTGTAGATTAAATATCTGCAAAAAGTTGGTTATTAAAATTTACACGTGTGCTTTCGACATTTGAGGTTACGTACACATTTGATGATCGAAGATAAATCGATAATCAAAAAATCGCTTACCTGGGTGTTGTCTAAGACAAGGATTGTTTAATCAACAAGTTAAATAGTTGATTAACGGAGGAAGACAAGTTTAATCGGCACTTTTTACACAATTGTTGGCGCAATTTTGCGGGTAGCAGTCTGGACACTTGCGGCTTCCGAAGTGAGCGAGAAATATGGTTGCCAACACATCTCTAGTGGCGCACTAAATCTAGTGGAACTTTACCAGTTTGAAAAATTTACAAGGTAGACTTTTATGAATTTATTAGAGAATTTTTGTATAATTGATTAGAATTGACACATTATTTTACACTAATAATTAAATATCCAAGTTTAGCTTCTGTTTATGAAGAAATTAAATGTCGCTTGGATTCTTAATTGTTACACCATTTACACATTTGGTTCGAGGCAGATTTATTGCCACATATAAACTGATGCAAATTTCCGCAATTGAATATTTTTATTTAATAAATAATGTTAACTTAGAATTGCTGCTTTGTTATTTCGTCTGTTTGAATCCACTGACCCTTGAGGAAGAGAAAAACTCTGCTACCGGCGTGAATCTAGTACAATATTTATTTTTATTAAAAAGCAAACTATTACAATAATTTCAATTTGTGGTTGCTCCATAACATCGTCTAAATGTAAATTTTTGAGTCTCTGAGCACTGCATCATGTAATAGTGACGTACTAAATTAACTTTACAATGTAGGTAACGCATGCAGCTTATAATGTAATCCTCATCATTTCAATGCGCATTTGAAATCTATCATATTTTGATGTGCAACTTGGAATAAATTCACAAAGACGGAAATATAAGTCAACAGGTTCTAGTTACTGACTAAGAAGCATAGTAGGGTCAATAGGTTAACGTGTAATCCTATCCACGGTAAAAGTAATTTAAGAGCAGCCGGAAACTTACAATAGCACTGCTCCCTATGTACCAAAATATGCAGGAAACTACCTGCACAATTTGTTTGATTTACATAAATAATACGAATCAATCACGCCATTTTGAAAATTCAAATGCATAATATTTTATTGTATGCAAATAGTAGTATAAATTGGCATTATCCGCTCAATATTTTAACTTTTATTTTAGTTAGAAATTGTGTGAAATATGAATTATAGAATTTTCCTCTCTTTTAACATTTCACATCTTTATTCACCCTAGTTTAGTATGATAAAAAAAATTGTTTTACTCAATTGTGACAACACGATAAAGCATACTTAATGTAAATGTACACAGTACTGAAGTGGTTAGCTCACTCCCCCGACTTGACACTACCTCATTAATATATACACAGTAATAATACCTTCGTACAATTATTATTAAAGAATTTAAAATAAATAATATTGAGATTGAAATTAGTAATATTTAAAGAGAAAGTGAATAACGAATAATTTCAAGGAGCGAAATGCAACAATATTAAATTGATATAAACTTTTCCAACAACTGTGCCTTCATAAACCACAATAATTTTAATATTGAAGAAGTCAGAGTTGTGCGACCTTATGGCCACCCTTGCTGGGGACCTTCCCGGCTAGCGAATAAGTATCTAGGAGGTTTAGAAACTAGGTTGGAGATTTAAATGCTCAATCAAAATTACATTTTCTCCTTTAAAAATTTTTCCGAGTGTGTTAGGGTTACAGCATGTTAAATATGAAGATGAAATAAGAATAGACGTGTAACCGGGAGGTCTGGGGAATACGGCATGGAATATCCTCCAGCAGTATAGAACAATTGTCAAAATTATCAAACAATTGTCAAGAGTAGTCAATCATCAAGGGCTTTTCCATTCCTGGCGGAATATTGCCACTTCCCTGAAATCTTCACAATCCATTTCACTGGATTACTCCTATTTCTATTACAACTTTTCACCACAGCATATGGTTGTCCACTGGAAGGCTGAGCTAACAAATTCTGTGAAGTCCGCGAGATGAACTCAGAATTTTAGCTCTGTAACTCAATCAGCGATCACATCACTCCACTGCTATGTGTTAAAAGTTATGCGGCCGAAAATGTTTTGAATTTTGGAAAGTTGTTACGGCTGGAGGATAATTCAAGCTTCCCAGACCCCCCGGTTCTTGGGAAAAATGCTTGTGTGATATACTTAATTTTAATGTTGTTCTATTTTCTAAGGTATGCTAAAAATTTTCTAGTGTGGGCTATCATGTGTAAAATGTGAAGAAATGAATGATCCTCAAGCAAATAGACATCTTTTTAAAGAAAATTATCTTCATTTAGTGAATTAATCGTAGTATTTAAATGTGTTTCCTAGTTTCTAGGGTGAACTAGGCCATCCTAGTCCAGCCTCCCCAGCCAATTTAAAAAATATCAGTAAATTGTGACTACATTAGTCAGCAAGAAAACGACGGACATCTTCTAATTTCATAAAAAAATCTCCAGACATTGAAGCAAGTTCAAAAAGCGCCTGCGGCGCTATCAAAATATGTATCTACTCGTATTAATTATTTAGATCGTGTCCGAGTCCTGATCTTACCTCACTATTTATGTCCCTGTTCTATGCAAGATCTAAAGCTGAAATGTTATATTGTATTGAATTGTACTCAGGGGTCGTCGTTTGACTTCGACAGCCTTAGAGAACTGCTACCAGTGTTGATACTCGTATGTTGTTTATATCTCATCTCTAATTAAGTTTTCATGAATTTACCAGAGGTTTTCTTTTCAACTCCTCGGGCGTTAGTTGTTTTTGCTGCAAATATTTTAGTCTAAGCCGAGCTAAAGCGTTGCAGCTGTAGAGAATATGATCGGTGGATTCCATCTCCGATTTATAGTCATTGACTTCCAGTTCCATATTTTGAGGGGGTATCTTACTGGGTAGTACCCACTAAGCAGTTCCATCCTGAGAAATAAAGAGGAAGATTTTTAGCATCTGCAGACGAGTACTCTATGAATTTCTTTGCCGGTATTTGTCCCGGTATGTTGTACCCGAGGGTCGAGGGTATTCGTATTCGTATTGTTTCAACGGGTGTGGCTCATTTAATCCACCTGCACTGAAGCAAATTAGCTTATTGTACCCCGCTCCATACTGAGATCTTAGATGGATTGTGAGGTGGAGACCTATCAGATAGATCTCGATGACTACCTCGGTCACCAACAGTGTGGATGTCCCCTGGAAGGCCGAGCTTTTAAGAAATTCTGTTCGGTTCGGTTCGCGTTGCTTCCCGTTCAATGTCGCCCATCTCTCGGTTCGGTCACGAACCCGAATGTGTAGGTCCACCCACGTTCCCCGCCACCCGAAGGTGTAGGTATACCCAGATCCCCCGCCGCCCCGGTCGCATCGACCCTGCAAGGTGGTACGACACGGTGACCGGGACCGCCTGTCCGCGATTCGAACCCAGAATTTCCGCTCTGAACTCAACCTTTACTTACTTTACTTTTAAAATCTTTTATTAATTAATAATATATACAAATTTGTTTGACCTTTCGACGCAAAGCGCCGTTGGGTCTTACATTTTAATTTTAATACAAGGTTTGGGGCCCCTCGTCGAAACATATCCCCGGGTTTCTTCTAAATAACCTTCCAAGAGGTTTTACAATAATTAGATATATTTTCTTCCTTCTATCTTGAAGGATGTTGTGGTACCTTGATGCGTTTTCGTATTTGTTTGTTGGAAAACAACTGAAAAACCAACTTCTGAAAATTAGGAACTATTTACAGATTCGCCATGACGATAACAGATGATAGACAATGAATAACAGTAACAAAAAGAATAATGATAACAATAACAAGAAGAATAATAATAACAATAATAACAATAACAAAAAACAAAATAGAATAGGATAACAGTAACAGTAACAGAATGGTATGTTATAAATAACAGTGGAGTGACGGGTAATGGTATAATTCATATAATTCATACAATCATATGAGAAGTTGTCGTAGTGCATGAACTCAACCAGCGATCACATCAAGCCACCACTGCGGCTTTAGGGTCGAGGGTAGGCAAAATACATGAAAATATTATGTATTTGAAATGCAAATTACAAAATACATCTGTTGTGGGTATTTGAAATTAAAAATACAAAATACATTTGTTTCGAGTATTTGAATTACAAAATACATTGCCTTTTCCAATTTTCATGTTTTTGAGGAATTTACCAACAAACGCCGTTTGTCATGACATATTTTAAATTTTACTTAATTATGAGTTTTTTTTATATATAATCGCTAATTAACATAATCAAAATGTTAACCCATTATCAAAACCGATTAAAAATTATATCATGAATGACCTTCGGAAGATTCTCCTCTTTAAAGAAATCATCGCAGTATCTATAATAATCAATTTTGAGCTCTTTCAAAATTAAATTTTAAAATGGTCCTTAAAAGCGCACCCTTAAACATTAAACGGGAACAACAATTTAATATGGAAAACAATATATTTTAAATTCAAATATATTTTGGGTATTTTGGCACTTTTTTCAATTGTATAGGGTGTTTTTTTAGCTGCATGAGAACTTTCAATAGGGATAAAAATTGAACCAAGATTGCTATGGAAACAGTTTTTTGACATTTGTGTTTAGCAAGGTTTGGCATTTGATAATGCATAGATTGACCATTGAACAACGCTACCAAATTGGGCTTACAACCAATTGGAAGTGGATCCATTTTTTTACCGTAAAATTTTGTTCAGTGACGAGGCACATTCTGGTTAAATGGGTATGTGAACAAACAAAATTGCCGTATATGGAGTGAGACCAATCCGGGACATTATCTTGAGACTCCATTGCATCCATTAAAATTGACTGTTTGGTGTGGAATACACGCCAACGGCATCATTGGTCCATATGTCTTTCGAAATGAGGAAGGAGCTACCGTTACGGTGAATGGTGTGAGATATCGACACATGCTCAATACATTTTTGTTTCCAAAACTTCAAGAGCTAAACATTGACAACTTATGGTTCCAACGGGATGGTGCTACGTGCCACACAGCCAACGAAACCATCAATTTATTGAAAGGACAATTTGGTGACAACATTATTTCAAAACGTGGTCCTATCAATTGGCCTCCAAGATCGTATGATTTGACACCTCCAGATTATTTTCTGTGGGGGTATGTTAAATCCATGATTTATGCTAACAAACCAACAACTCTAGAAGCATTGGAGGCTAATATTCAGCAAGCCATTTATGAAATAAAGCCAGAAATATTGGAAAAAGTGGTCAAAAATTGGACTGAACGGATGCGCTTCGTAACCATTAGTCGTGGTGGTCACATACCGAAAGTCATGTTCAAATCATAAATGCCTTTAACTGTACTTTCATAAAAAATTTATAACCAAAACATTCCGTCAGGTTTTTAATGTTTTATTTCATTTTGAAGTTCTCATGTAGCTAAAAAAACACCCTATATTTGTATTTTAAATACTCGACTTTCAAGTATTTTGTATTTGAATTCGCGATGACACTACATTACTTTTTTTTTAATTTGAAATTATTCCGTGTGGTGGCGTTTTGTTAATGTAAATCGCGAATTTCAAATACGTATTGCCATTAGCAATATAATTATTTAAATTTAAATGAAATTTTTTTCAAAAGTCAATAACCTTATCCATTAAATCGAAAATTCAAAATACATTATTTGTTTTGAGTATTTGAAATACACAATCCAAATTATATTGAAAATATGTTGTCCTCTACCGGAAGCCTTATAAAAAAATGGTAAAAAAAAATTAAAGAAGATCTTCCGATAAAGACAGCCCTGTGCTCGGCTAGCTCAAAACTTACATTCCTCTCACTTAATACTGTAGCAAATCCGCTGACAGACGCCTTATCAAATTAAAAAAAAATCAACGTTACAAAAAGAAAAAATTTTATTTGGAAAAGATAATTCTTTCTAACTTTTATTTGAATTCCAATTAATACCAACAGGCTAATTTACTGGTTGGAACTTACGGTCTACAATGCCAGATTCACCAATTCTCTCGTCAATGCAAGTGGACATTTAATATTCATCAGTTCACTCTACCCATTGCATACACGAAGGAAAAATTTTCAAAATAAAATACAAAAACGTTTATTAAATTTGGTACCTTTTAATTGTTTCTCTTAGTGTAAAGCTCTCACTTGCAAATATAGTCGGCACGATCTTCTGTATCAACTGAAAACGTTTTAAGATCACATCCAATTGATTTTCCTTTTTCCAAACTGACATCGGTGTAACCAGTTGATTAATAAATCCTTCAACTGCGGTATCCAGAAACTGATAATATTGAATATTCTCGTATTTCCAATCCTCAGACTTGAAAACACCAACAATAAAAGTGGTAGGTCGTTACTTAACCTCAAAAACCGTAATCTTCTCTTATTATCTCTTTCTAGCCTCATCCAACTAAATCGATTGCTCAAAACGACAAATCATCTATTCCAATAATGACTGGAAATCTTCTATTCACCAAACCAATATCAAAGTTTTAACAATTTTACCATAAATTGACCATGTGTGCAATTTTACAAATTCCAACTTTCCGCTCTCTAACAAATCAAAATACTTCCATCAACCAGGAATAATGTAGAATAAATAATTATATCACTTCTGGAACCGATCGTGGCCCCAGAAACTCCAAATCCTCAATCCAAACTCGGACGGAAAATTTTGCAGTCCGTTCTTCAAAATGGTCGCCAGCGGAAGACCAATTTTCCTTGTACCACCTTCGGAAAACCCAAAATCTCTATACTCCTCGCTGACTCGGTAAATTTCAAATTTCACAATCGCACTGCACTAATTATTTAAATTTTCCAGCTTCACACATGAGAAAAACTAATCATTAAAATTTTAATTAGATTTTGTTTAATTAAACAAAATCTAACTGATGCTTTCCTAGAAAAGGTGAATCATTCCAAAAGTAGGAAACGACAAATCTCGTTTATAAAAAATAAAGCAGTCTGCTGGCGGAGCCCTCTTACATTAGAAAACTAATATGATTTACTTAAACATCATTAAAAATCATCTCTTCCAAAATATCAATACCAAATTAATATTAACTTCCTCCCGGGCATCTTCCATCAAATTTACTAACAAAAACAGAAGGCGACAATGTATTTCAAGTACATGTATTTGATATACTGCCCAGTCTTGCCGAGGGTTTTCTTGCTCTCCGCTTCCCACTTCTGGATGTCCACCCTTTCGTGTGGTTTGGATAGCCCACAGAATGGTTCAGGTCCAATAGGAGGCGTTTTTGAGCCGGATCTAGCTAGATTGTCAGCTATCTCATTTCGTTCACGGCTTGACACCCAATGAAAGGCAATCTTGTTGCCTCTGGTCAGTTTCTTATGAGATTGTCTGCATTTCCATGTGGATAAAGACTCAAAGCTATTGGGTTTGAGTGTTTTTATTACACATTGACTGTCAGACATTATATTGACTTGTTAGCTCTTTAAATTCCTTTGTATGCATTTATGGGTAAAGTAAATTTTTACCTTAGTGCTTACGTAGCAAATGTGGAGGGAGAAACCATGACACCCAATTCCACCAATTGACACAAACATAGAACCGAAATAACAAATATTCGTTTCTGCACATTAGCCACTCCCAATCACTAAGGAAAAAATTCACTCTACATAGTGCAATTTCAAGTATTTTTTGCTTGTGTAATTGTAAGATAGGTTCGTAAGACTATAGAAGCCTCATACCTTGAGCCGTATATGCCATTGCCTGTTCATTGTTCAGTTATTAATCCATCTGCAAACCAGTTGGAGGATTTTGTATCTCACTTGTATTGTTTAACTTCTAGCCGCATTGCAGTACTGAATGACAACCTCAAGCGGTGTCTGAAATTCAAAAGTTCTTGGTGATATCAAAAGGTGTTTCAAACCGTTCTGTCTGTAAGAAGTCTAGTATCGTTAGGTGATTTGTTTTGCCCCTTGGTTTGAATTTCGATATTTGGGTTATTTTTATTGTCTCATCTGTAGATGAAGATATGGTAGATCTAAAAGCACCTCCATAGCCGCAGTCAGGGTTGTGCGGATATTCCGTATTATACCCAAACACGCTAGCCATTGCAGTTTTGCATTTTGATCTGTCTCGTGATTTCATTTGTGTTTATACACTGGCCAATGGATCATTTATGGCTTTATAGCTCCAGGTGCTTCCGAAAAGTTTGCAACAAACTCCCGTTGCCTTGGAAAGAGTTCTATCTACATGAGATTTGCCAGTGAGTTTAGGGTAGTTTGATACCTCCATGCTTGGTCCTGATTATAATGACGATGTCATCAGCACATCCTAATACGCAGCATCCACGTCTACTACGATAGACTACAGTACAGGCGATAAGACTCCACCTTGTGGGCAGCCTCTTGTTGTAGCCATCGAGATCTCTTCCACTCCTAAGGAAGCCGCTACTATTCGGTTTTTATAGCTTTATTTGAGGTTTTATCGAAGACACCCTTTATATCTATAAATGTTCCAATCGCAATTTCCTTTGCTCTGAATGACTTTTCCACTTCTCTTACTAGGTGGTGAAGTGCATTAGTGCATCCACCTTGGATGTGCCTTGTTGGTAGGCAAATTGTTTGATATGACCTGGCATCTTTTTAAGAAATTCGCTTCTAATGTGATTACCAATACATTTCTCCATTGATAGGGCTGAAATAGAGCCTACAATCCATTTCTAACTTTTGGAAATCATTTAGCAACATAATAACATATTTGTAATAAAATGGAGAGACCAGACACAATGTTTGATGTTTACCTAATTGTTTCGATAATATTGATATTCACCGATCTGGTTAATTTTGAACGACGAGACGCAAGGCCTGCAATTTAATTGGGCAGCTTACGGCAGCACTGCATAGCTCGACCTGCGACCTTCGTACTACAAGCTTATCTTGCCCAAGCCTCCTCTATAACCTGCACCCTTTAATTAAAAATATATTACGTGTGTTAATATGTAAAATATGTTGAGACCACGGTGTGGAGTGATGCGATCGCTGGTTGAGTTACGGAGCGAAAATTCTGGGTTCAAGTCGCGGACTTCGCAGAATTTCTTAGCTCGGCCATCCGGTGGACATCCACATGCTGTGGTGAAAAGTTGTAGTAAAAAGTGTACCAAAAGAGGATTAATCCACCTCGTGAAATGGATTGCGAAGACTTCAATAGAAGTGGCAATATTCCGACAGGAATGGAAAAGCCCTTGATTGATTAATTGTGATTAATTGATTGATTACGTGTGTTAATAAATATTAACATAATAATAACTATAAGCTTAACAATAATTATTAATTAACTGGAATTCAATCAGATCAATTGGAAAACTATTTAGAGCTCTCAGTTGCCTTTGCAACTTAAATCGGAAATGTATTAATAAATTTCTGATGAAAGTTGCAAACCCGCTAATATTTTAAATTTATGTTTATTATTAATTAATTCGTTGATAATAATATTTGCTTGCTAAATATGAGCTTCAATTTAGCGTTTCTGAAACTAATTGAACATTGATTATTATTATTATCATCAATGAAATCAAATGTATGAATATTTATTTTGTTTGCAGCCTCCTGGTAGTTCTGTGGCATATTTTTTGCTTGATACAAGAAAATTTGCATGTGACTATTTTAAACACACAAATTTTTAAAACACGTCCATCATTTTTTGGGCGCCACTCTCTCTCAATTTATTAATAATCTAAAAAGTTCGATAATAATTTACAGCTGCTGCAGTGTGCTAAATAATTTAAAGCTCACTTTATTTTTTATTAACTAACACGACAAGCTCAAGCTTTTCATTTTAAATTTGATTTGTTACTGCACTATTACTAAAAAACTTAAAAGAATAAAATTTATTACAAAATGTAAATTTTAAACGTACGAAAACGCTTGGATTAACTCAGACTTTTCCGACTGTACCATTTTCAGTATTTCACTATTATTCCCACTCAATTGATTTAATGAATGAAAAAGCTGGATTTGATTTTTATTAATTGGGAAGATGATTAAACTCGAAGTTTCGAATTTCTTTTCGTGTAGTTTTTGTGGAGGAGGCAGTAATGAGTGGCAAACGTACTGGATTTCAGAATGAAAATAAACTTATGGATCCCAAAATAATGTAATAATATGTCAACGGAATACAAATGAAAAGATCACCGGTTAAATCATAATTAAAACAGGATGTATTGTTAAAGAGGCGACGAATGATATATACAGGTGAATGTTCCAACATCGCATTATAGTACATCAATGATACGTAAATATATAGCTGATGTTGGCCCCACAAACAAAGAGGTTGAGTATGTCACAGTTTCAAAACGGACGTATTTGGAAATGTAGATTCCCTGATACACCTCGAATTTCGTATTCAAAATTAGGTTAAATTAAGGATTTTACCATATTTTTTATTCAATAATCAACTAAGGGAATAGAAACCGTGACACGAAATAAACAAGATACTTTTTCTGTTATATAAAATAAAAATTGCATTAAATTGAATAACTAGATAGCGCTTTAAAATTTTAATTTAAATTTTTCTTGAGTTATTGAAATTGAAACTAAACATCATGGTCATGCCTGACAGTACAATCAATTACTAAGCCAATGTTACCGGCTTCAGATTCCAGGAGAATCAATCTTTCTTATGTTCAATATAATCATACTTTATTTAACTCATTATAATCAAACTTTTCAAGTTTCGGAAGGCAAATTAAGGCATCGGTCTTTTAGGTTAATGAATTGGACACAAAAGAGAGCGTGGAGTTTAGTTCGGTCACATATTTTGCTTTCGTAAGATGCGCTTGTTTTAATTTCGTATTTAAGTATCCTTAGCGGTGCAAAATAAACGTACTTAACATTTCCAAGAGAACCTGAATTTAAACGTCATCTTTATGGGCCTATCGTTGATTGAAATTGTGTTGAAAAAATAACGAAAATATTTGATGAAAAGCTATTTTATTTAAGGTTGCTAAAAATATTTTTAAAACAATTCTAATTAAAATTTCTCATTTATTTAAATTACATTTTTTATTACAAAAATATTCTACCTAAAATATTTGTAATTTGAAAAACTGTAGATTTCATAATAAGTAATTTTTTAATTAAGTTATTTTAAATAAATTTTTTTTAGAAAAGCAATAAGAGGGAAGCAAAAAATTTGCTTATAAAATATCTCTAAAAGAATAAACGAATACTTATCATTCATTTGCGTAATTTTATATTTAAAGCATAATTCATCTTTATTAATTAAATTTGCTTTTACTGCATACATTTATCATTTTAAATTAAATTTTAAGTACATACTTACGAATTCTAGTTATTTAGAAACGGAAAATTTAAAATAGATTTCGTGGTTTTTATCCATTAGAAAATTTTCTGACAGGTACGGGAAAACAAGGAACTAATTATTTTCATCTACCGCCATCTATCGGCGAGGAAACAGGAGGAACGTGAGTTTAATGTGGAATGAAATATTTTTTGTTTAATAATTTGCCAAACCTTCTTTTGTATTTTGTTAACGAATTTACTTTTTAAATCTTGTATTCACTTGGGAGTAATTTAAATTTTGCAATTTTAAGTTAAAAACTGCTGCATACAGAAAACACAAAGAATGATTTATTACTTTCATAACATATGCGGGTTCAACCCTTGTCACGTTTTTATTATTTTCAACCTATATTGTAGTAATTAAAATTTATTAGTACTTCATAATTAATCAAAACTACACCTTGTTTCTATAAAAGAAAACATTTCAACGCCATTTTTGAACGCCATAAATTAAATTACATTAAAAGGCCTTCAAAATCGTAACAATTCTTTGAGATTTAGAAAAATAAAATTCTATTTTCTTTTAGTAACAAAATAAAAATTCATGGATATTTCATATCAAATAAAATTAATATTTTTGTTTTGAAAACGGTTTATAATTTTAGAACGAAATAAAAAATTTATTTTGTAATAAAAATAAAATTTTAGAAACGATCAGTTTATCATATGTTTATGGTTATTGTATGCAAAGCAAAATTTTGGGGCGTACCGGGTGTGCCCAAGTATATCACTTCCCAAAATAATAAAACAATTTCCTAAAGTAAATTTTTATAATAAAATAAAATATAAAAGACTTGTTCAAATATGAGTTGAGTTAGGTTATATTTGTGTGTCAGAATCTTCCATAAAAAAAAGCCGTTCTTGATAAGAATGAAATTAGTTTTTTGATTGAATTGTTCTGTAGGAGAGTTGAAGTAATTTTGATATGTACTTACAAATTTTAATACGACTAAATAAATATCTGAATTCAAAACTTACTCCTCAGACTTAAAATTGAAATTTAAGGTTTTGTTTTAACAATCATAAACGAAACAATAATTAACTTTCAAATACGGACGTAAATGCCAAAGTTTAATATTGATAATAAATTTTCTTACTGCACGAAGAGAAAGTGAACGAATAACTTTATCTTTCGCATATAATTTCAAAAACCACAATCTTTCAATTTCGTAACACGAAATCTACGTTTATATTTCCTACTTCCAATTTTGTAACAGTCTTATCTTTTATTCAGACTCTCAAGTATATTTACTATATGAAGAATCCTGTTATATCAGAGCTAACTTCAGGAATTATAAATTGCTGTTTATTCTTAGGGTTTAGTGAGATTTTTTTAAAGAAATACTATCGCTATATTTTTTAAAACATAAAAAATTGTGATGACTGTGCTGCAAAGTGCTTATAAAGCGCTAACCTAAGACAATTTCCCAACAAGTTTATACTGAGAGACTTTATAGGGATCTATAAATTATAATGTGAAATTTTAGTTCCACAATAAACTCTATTTTTTGTTGCAGGATATGGTAACGTGGTTCCTAGGACTAATTTAGGTAAAGTGACTACAATTATTTATGCAATTATTGGAATGCCTCTCTTTTTATTGTATCTTTCCAATATTGGTGATATAATGGCGAGATCTTTTAAGTGGTTATATGCCAAGATGTGTCTGTGCAGATGTTGTCCTGGAGTGGCCAGAAAAAGAGAAGAACGTCAACGTCGACGAGCTGCAGAACTTAAAGTTCAATATTGTAATAATTCTGAAGGATCCGAAGAGGCAGAGGTAATATTTATGATTCCTACATTCCTACTCATATCATCGCAAAATGTCGTTTAACATCGCTTGAATTTGAATAAATTCAATTATTGAAATCTAAATCCCCTGCGAGCCCCCAACTTATAGGATTGAAAATGAAGCTGTAGTTTATTCATATCATTATCATTCATTTGTTAATCTGTTCTTACAGTTACATTCCATGAGAGCATTTTCTGCGGGTTTCCTCAACCCACTGCAAAGTAAAAATGTGAAGCATAGCTGCAAATGAAATTGATTACACATCATTCAAATCTAATTACTTGCAACTCTAAACATCATTAAAGCAACAAAACGTAAAAAAACAAGAAATAATATGGCAATTTAAATGCACAGTAACTCAAAAATTCGGGGTGATAAAGCTCATTTTGCACTACACTCCGCTATAAGACTTTCATCAAGCTATCGATGCTAATGGATTTAGTTGACGACTTTTAAAAGTAAAATAACGACGGTGGATTTCCTGAATTAAAAAGCTTAACGATGAGACTTGACATGGTTAATTTCCCAGGTGTTCTTTATAAGTGCTAAAATGAAAAATTTAAAAATAATAAAAAATAGAAAGGTTATGAATTTTAAAGCCAATCATGATTTATGTGCCATCCTGTTAGGGTCAATACCTATAAATTCCGCAAAAGGATGGTTACTGGTATTTCATATATTGTGACTAAGTTAGAATGAAATGTAAATGGGGAACAATGTAACCAACCGTTCACTATTTAAGAAGTAGTAGTTTTTTCTAAATAGGAAATCTGATCGATGACTATGGAAAGAATTTTCTTTGAAACAATTTAATTGTATTTTAACTTTTAGTGAACACAAAAGCTTACAATGCCCAAGTGACAACTACTTAGGTACATTAATCATAATAAAATTTTTATCGAAGCCGTTTTCATTAACACAATCATTAATTTAAAAATCATAATAACTTTTAAATGTGAAAAGACATTTTTTGCGGAGATTTTTTTAAATCGACAGCACAAAAGGAAATGGGGAAGGTATTGAATGTTGAACTGATTGGAAGTGTGGTTATTGTTTGTTTTAAACATAATTATGGGAAATTAGATTTATTTGAATACTGAAATTGATCTAATATTCAATACACCTAATTTGATGAACATACATAATCATTAATACTGGATATGGTGTGAGGGTGTGCAACTCTCCTAATGAATACAGAATTATGAACAAAGCTTTGCTTGTCATGAATATTTATTAATTTCTTTTTTTACAGCATCATTATTAATTGCAATATGTGTTGATGTCATATACATAACAAATTCAATTCCGGTTTAATGTTTAGCTATTTGTCACTGAATAAAATTGGTTACTTTTTAAAAAGAACTCGCTTCAGTAACCCTTCTAATGTTCAATAAAAAATCTGTCAGCCAATATCATATGTGTTGACTGTATGTGATATATGTTGCTTGCTTGTACAAATAGATTTATATTTTGGATCAAAAGTGTGAAATATTATATGACGAAATAGCTATTTCAGCTTTCATATGGGTAATTCATAAAATAAATGATACAAAACCACTCGAATGTTCAAGTAAAAGGTAACCCATTTAAAAACATCCACAATCATATTTTTAAACTTCACACAATTTCTTAATTTTTTGAGATTAGATTTATTTCGGTAAACAGCTCAAAAATGTCAGGAATGACTAACGATTACATTGCTTTACATTGTTATGTTTACATTACGTTAAATTTTTATTCCGCCAATTTCGCGATCACATTTTTTGGAAACATTAATTTTAATTTCGAGATGTAAAGTTTACCTTGCACAGGTAACCTAAATTTAATTTATTTTATTATGTAATTCGTAAAGCTGTCGTATTTACAACTTTTAACTTGTGGCACAGCTTGTTAGGGTTTCCTCCATTTTTCAAATCTTGTATTTGAATTTATGTATTTTGTTTGTTAAAGAACAGACCATTAAAATTACCTGCAAATCTGGAATTATTTTTTTAAGTACTAACCTACGTTTTCTCAACTTCCAAAATATTTACTGTTTGTTGGAACTAAAAAATCTTTAAACGACAATCCCAGTAGTTAGCTAAGCACTGAGATTAGTTTTGTGGGCACAGAAAAATAATATTTTTGGTAATACGTTTCAGTTCTGGTAAACGATTAATCCTTTCAATTGGGTTAACCTGAGGATGGTAACCAGCTTTAGACTAATCCAACTGAATTAAAATGCGTTCTTCCTTATCACAAAGAATGTACGGCGCTGAATAAAATTAAAAATATCACGCCCAATTTGAATTCGAAAAATAATATTAAATGACTAACAAATTCAAGTGTACCAACCGAAATTAATTTAAATATAGTACAGAATAATTTAAATATTTTACCACTTTTCCATCAACGCTTTACAAAATCAGTTATTAAGGTTTTAAGTTATATCTTCTATTTTAGATAACCATCCAGCAGCCGGATTTGGAAGCAAATCATGAAAGCGAAGACGGTAGTGAAAACGCGAGCGACGCAACGACTGAAGGTTTATATGATTCTCAAGCAGTGACGGTTCCCGTATCGGTGTGTTTGTTAATTATAGTTGGGTAGGTTCTTAAAAACGATTTGTTGAAATATTAAAAAAAAGTTGTAGGTACATACTAGGAGGTACGTTCCTTTTCAAAAATTACGAGGAGGAATGGACTATATTACAAGCAGCATACTTTTGCTTTATTTCTCTAAGCACCATTGGGTTTGGTGATTTTGTACCAGGGAAAGCAATTTATGCTGATTCTGGATTCAAACTGAGCTCGATTCTTGGCTCGATGTATTTGATGGTGGGAATGGCTTTAATTGCAATGTGTTTCAATTTAATGCAGGTAAGTTTCATTCGCATTATCTAACGAACGGATTTCAAGTGTTTCTTTGATTTCAGGAAGATGTGATGAACAAAATAAGATCAGTTAGTGCAATAATGAAATCAATATTTAGATGTAATAGGTGACAATAAAAAAGTTTTACAATAAATTAGATTAAGGATCAGAATGGCAATGAATTATACAAGAAGTACCAAAAAACATCCGGTTTTATTATTCGCCCCACACAAGTTTAAAAAACATCATTTCAGTCAGCTAGAGTAACAAGGATAGCTAACTGTAGTGATGATTGAACGATTTTTCGATAGGAGAAAGTGAAACGGAGAAAGATTTATAAGGTAGGGTTGATATATCATTTAAAAACATGGTTTATACTCACAATTTCTATTATTAGGTTTTATTTTCATTTGGTTACCCGAGACTGTACATATTTATTTTTTTGTATTATTATAGTTTACATTTTGTAATGTGATAAATAAACTATTTTTATTTTTGTTTGTTGTTAATTAAATTACTTATTCAGCTTTACATTGTTTCAAACCAACTTCTTGATGTGCATAAATAACAAAACAAGAAATATTGCATCCATATTTTCAAATCCCATCATAATATTACAATACATGTTGATTATATTCAAAATGCATGCATCCTCTTATTTCATACCTCGTTAATGTACTGTTCCGTAATTTTAAATTAAATTATTTACGTTTTTAACGTTTGTTTGTTGCGAAAGTTTTAAGGGCCTACCGTTGGGCGCCACTTGTAACCACTCTAACTTATAAAAACGCCAAATTGATTTAAATTTTAAAACCATCACCTGATACATTTTACCACCCGTTCACTCCTTCGTGTTACAAAAACTTTCAATGACAGTTTAGAAGAACGACGATATTATACATACTTTGCTAATTAACATCATTTTAACTTGATTAACTTCTGCTTCTATTAAGCGATGGAAGTTATTTGAATAGAAATTTAAACAAAGTAATAAAGGTAACAAAAGACTTAAATTAAGAGGTTTACAACTTTTACTTTTTCAAACAGCACGAGGATTGCAACACCCTCTCGATTTTTGTTTATTCTGTCCTCGTTTCGTCAACCCAAAACACTTTATTTTGTTAATTAGCACTTTGTTTTTTATTCGAATATTTACAAATTTAATTTAATTATCCTTTCTGTAATAGGATAACTGTGTCTCTAATATTTTACGTGTGAGAAGAAAAATCAATTGAAACAATGCATGGATTACAATATTTGAGTCCAAAACTTTTGCTTGATGTAAAACCCGGGGGATGCTGGTATCAGTGAGCACTGCTCATGACATAAGCTGTGCATAATTATTATAATCCTCGTTAAAACACAAAGTGCATTGCAGCTGTAATCGACTACTTTGCGATAAAACTTGTTCCATGAAAAGCAGCTTATTCTAATTGTTTAATTGTTATTCAATTATTTAACCATTTTTATCGATTTGCTTAGCAAGAACCACAAAATTTAAATACGTTATCCTAAAAGAACTATCGGTTGATTATGGATTCAAGTACATCCATAACTCGACGTGATTATTTTATCCTCACGTTGTGAACAAAATTTTCTATTGTGACATTTGTACTACAACTAGCTACATTGTTTACAACACTTTTATCCCTCTTTTCTCGTACAAAACTATGGATTGGAAAAAGATGCAATTTTACAGTTCTTTTTATTTGCAATTTCGATGTCATCCGGTTTGATATCGCACAATTATAACCTTTTTTTTTATAACACCCTCAATTATAACAATACAGCTTGCACTGCACGACCAATTCTATTGGTGTTGAATGACAGCTGAATGGAAGATTGAAAATGTTCGCGTTAAAATTAAATTAACAATTAAAAGTTACTGATGCAACTGAAATTGCATTAAATTAATTTTAAATTGGCTTTATTTATTGACGATTTTGATGTGTAGTTCATAAAACTTGCAAAAATCATGTAAAATAATAATTATTTTTTTTCGACCAATGAAAACGCTCAAAATATCCAACTATTAGAACTTTTATATACTTGACTCGATAAGAAAATGTTCAATAAAGGGGTAGGTAAAATGTAATGGTACTGCCCTATGTAGTCTTGTAAACTTTAATTAATATTTTGTACTGCAGTTGGTGAGTAAAGTTGCAAGCTGTCCTGTGGTTCCTTCGGGGTTCGAAGGACCATGGCCGCTATGACTCATAGACAGTAAAGTAACAATTTCCAAAGACGACGATTGTTTACTTTGTAACGTATAATCAGCATGTCCTCGTCATTTTGGGGAAATTTCAACTTTTGCTGTCAATTTCAAAACCACCAATCACCACAATCTTCTAAGTTACGCAGAGCTACAAGTAAGACTTCTTCTTACACATTATGAGTCAATTGACATGATTTGGAGGTCTGTTTTCATTTATGGTGAAACAAAACTAGCCTCTGAACTGCAACCCCTAATCAGATGATTGACCCAATCAGAGACCAAAGTCCGTCACAATCCGGAGAAGACCTCTCTAGTTTGTTTAGCTACGATGTTAATAGGCTTGCTCTCGATTAGTGCGGAGACTAGACCGTAGATTCTGATTCTGAACAAAATGGTAGCTTGGAGGAACTCAAAATAATGCAAATGGTGATAAAGTGCTTTAATTAAAACAAGAATTTGAAAGATGCTTTCACAATTCCAATAATTGAAATGTAAATAAATTACTGTGCTGAAGTTACATCAAAAAGTGCGACCATTTCAAATTTTACAAGTACCCAATATAAAACACAGTAACATCTAACGGTTACTCAGAATTGAACACAAAAGCCAAAAACACATCGGTTCACACGAATTGGAAAAGATAAAATTGCTTACCCCGAGTTCTCGTATAAGCTTACAACTTATTGGTGACAGGTGATCGCTTCCAATCGCTTTTCAACGTGTGGCTTCAAAAGATGAAAATCTGGAACACTTGTTAATTTTATACAAGAGCATTTGATCGACTTCTGAGAACACAAAACACATCTGATATGTTATCATGTTGTTATCAGGATTGTTTCGTTCCACTGATTTTTTATTTGAATAGCCCTCTCATTAGGGGTTGTTAATTGAGGGTCAGTTTACGTTTCAGTGAAAAATAAAATGAATAGTCACTTCAAAATTCAGTAGCAGTGCCTAAAGTTATTAGCTACCCAACCACTTGAAGAGGGCTCGTAGTAAAATTTATTTTTGGAAGATTTTTATAAGCTATTCAAAGAAATTATTGCAAATTTTTTTAACTTTTTGATATCAAATCGTCTAAAATGAAAAGAATTTCGAGATACAAAACTATATTCTGGAAGAAAATTCATATCAAATAAATCGGGGTGGAGGGGACAATGATAAATCAGATACGTGCGTCTCTTTTGTAGGTTGTAAACTTCTTTTAGGTGGGTAATAAACGAACGAACGAATTACTAGAACCAAATTATCTTAAAATTCGTCTTTGAATACAATCCCTATATTTTCCACCTCGCAAATAAGGTGTTAATTCAGATTTTGCGTGTGATTACCAAATTCAAACCTAGTAACTCGCCTATACTTGTGGGGTATTCCATACCCCCCCCAAACCCCCCGGTCTAATAGATCAACAAAGTGCATGTTCTATCATTGAGCCTATTAAATCGCAACCGCCTGATTCAAACGAGTAAAAGAATCAGGTGTTTATCATACAGATCAAAAAGGGGTGGAAATGATAAACCGCATTGGTAGAGAATAAATTCTGTGTACAAAAAGGCCAAAATGTTTAACATTGACACACACTTTAACACTATTTTATTGATTTGCATCCTGTAATTTGTGTACGGATACAGTTCCGATGTGGTGAATCTGCAAGGAAAACGTTTTCTAATTAATTTGAAATTGGCGCATAAAACATTACCTGTGATTAGCGAAGGTGGATATAAATTGTAGAAAATTTTGGTTGATGCGAATCTTCTTCTTCTTCTTCAGCCTTTTTCCGTCCACTGCTGGACATAATCCTCTCCATATTATGGAGGATCGGGCCATAACATTGATGCGAATGGCACCTCCTAATTAGAGAGCTTCTTGCGACGTCTATTTTAAGAAACGAACGTGGTTTTTCGTTCTGCGAGGAGAAGTGAAAATTTGCATTTTTTTCTTGAGGTCAAGTCTGATCTCGAGGAAGTTTTGAGTATTTAATAGCGGCGTTCTATTAAGGGAGCAAATTGATTTCGGTTTTAACTTCGAAGTTACGAAATTTCGATACAAATTATTAACCATTTGGTTAATGACAAATTGGTGGTCATCTGATTGGAAAATTGATGAATGCTACTTAATCCAACGACGATTGTGTTAGAAAAACCTGTATTTGTTGAATTCAGGAAAATTGTAAGAAAATTGAGATCTTAGAGGTTAACTCACAACGTGAGGGTTAATTCCGATATTTGCGTCGTAAATTCGCAGCAGATAAACAATGAACGATCCGTGGAGGATACAAACGGGCACAATTTGCAATTTGCAAATTTGCAGATCAAATAGCAATTTCAGTAGTCACGATCAGAGCACATGCGATCAAACGTTCACATCTGAGTGGCACCATAGGCAGCAGAACAACAGTTCAAGCGGTACCAAATCAGTGGCAAATAACGGTTAGTTATTGTATTTTTGTAAAACATTTTATTAGATCATTTTTGATTTTGTTACACATCTGAAAGCTTCGAATTACAATTCAGTGACAGATTTTACTATAAATGTAATTGTGCTTCGAAATGATCCACATTATTACACAAACGGCCTGAAGACAAGATTGTTGTCGAAATATTTGAATTATACTCAACGCATTTGACAACTTGCATTAAATTTATCTCATACACCCTGTTCTTTAATTTGAGTTGAATCCACAACCTGAGAGGGTTTTCTTTATGCTCACCGGCACAATAGCGACCGGAACTTTTTGTTTTATTTAGATTTTAGACCCAGGGTCAGGAGGCTAAAATAATATGATTTTTAAATATGAAATAGGCAGCAAGCTTTGTTAATTAAATCTTAATTATTAAAAAGATTTCTCAAATATTAATATATTATTAGCGGTGTAAAATTGGTCTAGCGTTAAAATTTAAAAAAAAATCAGTACCATTGGTTTAATGTGAATCAATTTTTCATGTTTTCTACTCCGACATAGAAATATTCAAAATCCTTTATGCGCTACTGTACGGTGTAAAACACACCTAGTTATGTTAGCTCAAATTGTTTTGTAAATTGTAGATTTAATATTTATGAATAAACTAAAACTTTAAAGTTGAAGGGTCAGCATTTTACAGCGACTGAACTAAAATGTAGGTTATTCCAGCAAGTGGTGCGAAATATGCGAATATATTTTCATATTTATTAGTACATGGAATGGATATGAAATTGCATGTTTACCAAATTAACACAAATATCGTATGTAATACTTTAAAATCTAACCTAAAAATTCCAATTTCTAAATAGCTAACTTGTTTTGATTTTGTAGCTTAGGAGTAGAAAAAGCAAACTGTACCAAACCGTAACACATCTCTGATTGGTTGGGATTAAAAACTTTACTAATATAAGAATTTATGTATGTTTGCAATAATTTCTCAGTCACCAATATGACAGCAATAATCAGTCCTAGAAAGGATTGTTTGCAGAATCAGTTACAGTTAACCAACTCTTGCAGGAAATACTTCAAATTTCAAAATATTTTTTGTAATTTTTCAAAGTTCAGAAGCCACCTATGGGCATTATCAAAAATCCATCAGTTTAGCAGTAATTGATGAATCTAGGTTGTTCTTGAAAATTTTCATTAATTAAGAAGAACAGAAATAAGCGCAATATGAGAAAGTAATGTGGATTGCTTTATGTGGTTCCAATATTGACATGGATAAAGCAAGAAAATAGGAAAATTTGAAGAAATATTACAGTTATCGCTAGATAAGAGCACTGTCTATATACCTATCTTTCCAATTGGATTTTCATCTATATTTTCCGCTATATTTAAAAAAGAAGAAGAATGACGTTCGGCGATGAGGTAAACTACGAATCATACAGATGAGTAGACAATAACTTAGGAAGATAGTAGGACTTTTAACAGGAAGCTGCCGTCTCAGAAAGTACCTCGCTACCACTGTGATGACAGATGATTCCAAATAGAGGATGTATACTTATTTTTGAATATCTAAATAATAATCACTGAGTTGACTATGATTTATTGTATTTTTAAAATGTCTCATTATGGAATATAAATATATTTCACAAGCCGAGTTTCCTGAAGATTTCAAATGCTCATTAATTTTTTTAAAATGTAGAACACTTTTTCCTACTAGGCTGAAGGATATAAAGCTGAAATAGTAAACTTTGATATTTTAATCACGAAAACTTTTAGTAAAATAAACAAAACGATACAGAAACGGTAAAAAATTGTTTCCAAGAGCTATTTGACTTCAGAAACTTTAATATTAGAACGAATAATTTTATTTACAATTTCAATTTTATTGAACGGAATATTAGAGGCATGAAGACTAAGAATTCTGTTTGTACGCCAGTATTTGATAAATGATCCGTTGTTCAGAAATTGTAATTAAAGTTATTACTTTGGGCCATGGGTTAGAAATCCTTCATGTTCCTTTATGATTTTATTGCTAATGATCGACATTAAATGAAACTGTTATGCTTATTTTCCAGAAGTATAATTCTGATATCAAAGTTAAGGAAAAATTAATGAATTTTGTTATTTTATTAGTCTGATTATTGCATTATGTTTTGCTTATAATACAATATTATTATGAATTTTGGAAAAGTTCAGGAACGTCGTCACGTGAACTAACTTTTTTAAGATAATCCAAATTTAAAATTTTGAACGAAGATAAGGAAGTAAAAATAACCTTTAATTAAAATTTAAACTATCTTAAGAAAGACAATTACAAATTATACTGTGCTAGTTTCCTTGCGATAATTGTCAACGTTAATTATAGCTCTTAATTTTAAAGTTGTGAATGTAGCTTAATTATTTATATAAGGTTTTCTTTGAAAATCGTTATAGTCTTATGCTTTGATGAACAACGAGTTCCATGTATTATTTGAATATTTGTAATTATCCTTTTTCTTATTTAGTTGTCCTGTTATTGTCGTCTTAATTACGTTAGCTGTAGATTTAGAGTTTAAACAGAAAAAGCAGATAATTCCATAAATTTCTATAGTTTGATTTAGTTTACCTTTCGTTTGATTAAATCTAGATTTAATTTAATTTAATATATTTATTTACGGATAAAACCTTTTCGCAATGAAGTTAACAATTACAACAGATGAGAGTCGTGTTATAGTTACGGTTTCGAATACACATGTTTAAATCTGCTCTTGCTTATATTATTACTAATTGCGCTAATTTAATCGCTATTTATTATTTTCCAGTCCCACTTTATAGTTCATTTAATTTAGTCGCTTTCCTAGTATGGTTCAATTTTCAATTAAATTTTCATATTAACATTCGATATTATTATACTAATTATACTTCGAAAATCACTTAATCTTCTAATAATCCCGAAGTGATATACGTATAACGCCATGATGAGTGGGTATTGTTGAGAAACCATCTCAACAACGGCAACGTAGCCATTTCTATTTTCAAAACTTTTTAAAGAAAGTCACCCACTTTACATGATTGTTACGGGTGACTTCTTAATCAAAGAGAAAATAAAGTTTTATCTACTATTTCATGTAAAGGTCCAATGGAATCTGGTTAGAGTAAGAAATGAGCGACATAAGTTCCCGTAACTTACTAATTAATTTACAAATCTGCCTTTTTTATATTACATTTTCACTCACAAAGGGTCTGACCGGTTAAGCATGTTAAAAATGCCTTTTTTGAATTTGATGGTGGGAATTTTTTACAAAGTATGTTATGTAAAAAGACAGTGCTGTGCAAAATTTCAGCTTTCTAATTTAATTCCTGTGGACTTTAGAGGGAAAAAACCACTTTTTCACATTTCTTCATTTTTTTGGTACTAAAAGATATCCGAAAAATTTCAAAAAATTTAGAAAAATCAAAAATCATATAAGTAATATGAAGACAATTTTTTGGAATTCCTTCACTATTAAATTCCACGAAATAAGAATTGATCAAGTTTTAAAAAAATTATTTGACCATGTTAGAATTTTCGTACTATTATAAAAAAAAATTGACATAATTCTGCTTTAAAATACCTACAATTTAAAAAAAAAATCATCTCGAAATTCCGCCGACAACACCATCAAAAATGCAAAATTCAATTCCAAGTTGTGGCGTCACACTAACGGAGTCGATTACACTGCAAGCTATGTATCAGAATGCTATAATTTATCGCAATTGCTTCACTAACTTCAATGTTGTCTGCTATTTTTAAGAAAATAATAGGTTCAGTATATTGCATTATTTCTGATTTCCAAGATTTATAAATAAACTATAATTAGTTCTCTCGTGCTTCATAAGAAATCCAATATCTCTTCACAAATTAATCATTTAATTAATTTATAGTAGTACATAATATTTTTGTTAAATAATAATGTATTAATAAAAAAATATGTTGTATATTACATCTTAGAAGAAAAAATTACAAAATAAATGCTGATTGTTGTTATTATAATCACAAGAAACGTAAACGAAAAAACCATCCTGCCACTATCGTGTTCGGGTGCAGTTCGGTGCAGCTGCTTTTGCGCGAGTACAGTTTGGCGTAGACCCGATTCGGCGCAAGTACAGTTCGGTACAGACCCGGTTCGGCGCGAGTACAGTTGGGCGCAGACCCGGTTTGGCACCAGTACAGTTCGGCGCAGACCCGGTTCGGCACGAGTACAATTTATATTTCTTAAATTACTTAACTAGATTAAAATTATGATTTTACCTATACACTACAGTCCTCTCATTGTGCGAAAGCGTGTGCGCCGAACAGTACTCGGGCCAAATCGGGTCGACGCCGAATTGAACTCGCGCCGAACCGGGTCTGCGCCAAATTGTTCACGCGCCGAACCGGGTTTGCGCCGAACCGGGTTTGCGCCGAATCGGGGCTACGCCAAACTGTACTCGCGATGAAGCAGCTGCGCGGAACCGGCGGTTCCGAAAGTTCTGCACCGAACTGTACCCAACCCGAACACGATAGTGGCACGGAGGTTTTTTCGTTTACGTTTCTTGTGATTATAATAATAACAATCTGCATTTATTTTGTAATTTGTTCTTCTTTGATGTAATATACAACATATTTTTTAATTTAAAACATTATTATTTAAAGTTAAAGTAAAATTATAACCAAATTCACAGCTATACGTCACTGATGAGATCTAATAAGATCCAAACATGTCTGTCGTTGTTGCATTTTGGTTATAATTTGACTTTTTTTTCGAATTTTTTAAAATTTCTTGGCAACTAATAAAGTTGCGCCACTTTGACCTCGCGAAGGGTCTTGATTGATGGTTTATCCTCAACCCATTTAGTACTGTCGTAAATCGTAATGACATACTTCACGACCTCTAGGAAAAGTGCTTCCACAACACATTCGTGTGTTTATTGTACTACTTATTATTATTTAACAAAAATATTTATGTACCTACTAGTTATAAATTAATTAAATGATTTGTGAAGAGATATTGGATTTTTTATGAAGCACAAGAGAACTAATTATAGTTTATTTATAAATCTTGGAAATCAGAAATAATGCAATATACTGAACCTATTATTTTCTTAAAAATAGCAGACAACAATGAAGTTAGTGAAGCAATTGCGATAAATTATACCATTCTGATACATAGCTTGCAGTGTAATCGACTCCGTTAGTGTGACGCCACAACTTGGAATTGAATTTTGCATTTTTGATGGTGTTGTCGGCGGAATTTCGAGATGATTTTTTTTTTAAATTGTAGGTATTTTAAAGCAGAATTATGTCAATTTTTTTTTATAATAGTACGAAAATTCTAACATGGTCAAATAATTTTTTTAAAATTTGATCAATTCTTATTTCGTGGAATTTAATAGTGAAGGAATTCCAAAAAATTGTCTTCATATTTCTTATATGATTTTTGATTTTTCTGAATTTTTTCAAATTTTTCGGATATATTTTAGTACCAAAAAAATGAAGAAATGTGAAAAAGTGGTTTTTTCCCTCTAAAGTCCACAGGAATTAAATTAGAAAGCTGAAATTTTGCACAACACTGTCTTTTTACCTAACATACTTTGGAAAAAATTCCCACCATCAAATTCAAAAAAGGCATTTTTAACATGCTTAACCGGTCAGACCCTTTGCACAAGTCTGTACAAAATTCCATGTTGACCAAGTTAAACAATAATTTGAAAGTTTGTAGGATGATTCGTAATACAAGTTCAATGTTTGACCTAGTTCCTACAAATAAATTCAATTTTCATACACTTTGTTATAAAAATATTTTCATGCACTTTGCAGAATTCTTCTTCAGAAGAAGAATAATTAGAAAGAACACGACCATACGTGAAGGTCATAGTTGTTAGGCCTTCAGTTTCACATAGTTTGAAAATGGTTATCATATCATCTACCAGTTTAGAATTTTTACTCAGAAAGGGTTCCATTTGCTAGAAAAACAATAAAAAAATGGTATAGATTTCAACTATTAGAACTTCTCAAGTTTATTTCATTACTACGAAGTTGCTATTGGAGGTTCGTTTGATCTTGTTAAAAAATAAGTTCATCTCAACGACAGCCATTCAATTATTTCAATTAAACCGATTATCGTTCCTGTAATTTTAATTGCATTGAGGTTAACAGAAGAAATAAAAACTTGATTTGAAGTATATCAGTCGATTGTATCAATTAAGGGCAAGTACTTTAGGTTAACTAAACTGGCGTAAACGATTTTATTGTCAACCATATACAAGCGGTAGTTTAGTAATTCCAAAGTAAGAATAATTTTATGGTTGCAAACAACAACCATCAAACAAATCAGCACTAATTTAATTTAATGTTGCAGTCAGTATAACTAGAGAAGAGATTCCCAACTGCGGTTTATTGTACGATATGAAACATAAAATGTAGTAATATATCTAAAATTGTATCGTTAAACAACAAATTACAAACGTGACATTAGTGCAATGCCGATAAAGTCATATTCCGTATTTTATTTTCTGAGAGCAATTTTCCGATACAATGTCAAGAGAAGTATTCAATAAAGATTTACTAGTAGTACAATGTTTCTCAGTACAATGCAAAAAATACCAATTTCCAATTATTGTAGTACTAATTTGTTTTTCCATGCACAGGAAAATAATATACACCTAAAGCGGGCGCTTCAGAATTTCCCTTTGGTATATTATACGACAACTGTGATTTAACAGTAATGAGCGATTTTCTTATCTGGCGAAAAGTTTTTCTTCCACAGATTCGAGCATTGTTTTGATTTGTTTCATTACTAGTACTAAATTTACATTATTTTACATGGAAATTTTTTCATTTTTTTAAATCGTAACGTTTTGTAGTTCAATATTTTCTTCCTAAAGGTTTCAACACTCCCCTTCATAACTGTATATTTTTATTACCAAAAAGGATCCAAACGTTACATTTTGTTGTTTATTTCTTATTTAAAAGTTACAGTTATAGTTTTCTAAATCCAAGACGTCAATTGTTATTAATTTTGTAGTTGTTTAAACAACTGAAACTCTCTAATTTAATTGTAAATTTGAAAGAAGGATAAAGTCGTGTATTTTTTATTTTTAAATTTAGTTGATCCTGACAGTGTCATCCTGAGAAGTTGGATCGATTCCGTCTCTTGGTGTAGCTATAGTTGTAATTATTTGTGACATGAAGTTAAGATTTAAAAAATCCATGAACTTTGTGCATCGATGTATAAATTTTTTATTGCTTATTCATAATGAAGTTTTCAACAAGATTTGTGTGGGAAGATTAAGTTTTAATTTAAAGCGATTCGATGATAATTGCTTAATGGATCTGTTTTAAAAAATATATCCTTTAGAATTTGAACATTTTAATTGTAATTCAAGTGGAATAAAATGTTTACGACTTACCCACAAACTTAACCATCGCATATTAATTAAAACAAATTTCTCCATTAAAATTCTTTATGACCTTTATGACTCTTTATGACTTGCGAAAATAATTATAATTATAAATATTTTTAATTATAGAAAAGAAAATAGAAAAGCCTACATTTTGATGGTCTATAACTGGCAAAGAGACAGTTAACTACAGACTTCCTTGCAACTACTTTTAATCGAAGGAACTTTGAAGTCCAAATCGATTCGAAAACTAAGGTCAATGACACCTACACTCCCATCAGATGCAAAAGTTTTAGAAATTGTTTAAAGACCCTAAAACAATAACTGGGAATTGGAGGTCCAACTTGGTCTGTGTTGGTATTTTCCTTTCCTTGCACCTGGACTGTGTTGTTTTTGTGACTAAAACGAAATAAAAGAAGCTCATTGAAACTCAAACAAAGCTCCAACCTTTGACACTTGACGCTTTTCCCAAACTCCTGGAAATAACTAACTCGACAAACGCGTATCCAAATGAAAACTGCATAAAGTAGCTGGACCAACTTGTAGAAGAGTTGTGGTATATGTACATAGTTGGTATGAAATTAATCCAATGCAAAAAATAGTCGAACGTAGCTAATAGGATAATGGAATATTGCTGGACAGAACTCGAAAAGTACCAAGTTGCATAAAATACAACTTAGCACTTCAAAAGAGTCCAAAGAAATGTAGAGCTTCTTGATTTGATAACGAGCATTATTGCATACTCAATACTCGGTCATTGCCTTGCAGCTAACGTAGTTGGATGCGAACGCGGGGTACTGGGTTCAAACCCGGGAAGAGTCAAACTTTTTTATGACCAGGTCTCCGTGCTTCGGAGGGCACGTTAAGCCGGCGGTCCCCCTGAGTTGACAAATTGCCACCGTTAACAAAAAACAGGGCTACAGGCACATCTGAATATTAGCTTAGCAAGCTGCTACCGGATGTAAAACAACTATAATCCAAAATCGATCTGCGGGCTACTCACCAACCCGTCTGGTCAGCGTGGTGAGTTATAGCCAAACCAACCTCCATAATATGGAGAGGCTAATGTCCAGTAGTGGACGGAAAAGGCTGATAAAGAGAATTATTGCATACTTAACAAAGTTCAATCGTAGAATTTGAACATTTTAATTGTAATTCAAGTGGAATAGTAAAAATTGCATACATGTTATGACAGAAAAATCTTCCCCACAGCTAAGATAATCGAAAAAGATGTGATTCTCTGTGATTCAATGCATTGCGGACTTAATATTATATTTGTCTCTTTTAATAGTGATATAAATCCACTCCGCTCTGCTACTGAGTTGCCCTTGTACATGAGGATGACGACCGAAGTTGTAATGCAGAATATTGAGCAATTTGCGGTACACAATGGTGCCCAACGTGGGGCTGCAAGGATCGCAGTTGCCAGGATGTATTGAATTGCAATTAGTGAGTATATTTTTTACTTAGTGATTCAGATCAATGATTATAAGATCAGAGTTGTAAAGTGCAACGAAATTCCAGATTGCCTAACCAATTGGAATTCCCCCACATCCAGATAATACAACTGGTAAATTTGCGTGTGGTAGGCCCTGATGGAACAACTAGCTCTCTGGTAGTTAGGAGCCAAGGTGAGGATACGGTTTGCCACTTGACGAGGTAAATAAAACTAAGTTGGAAAACAAACGTTATTTTATTCAGTACGGACACACACAAAATCGCACACAAAGAGCATCCGCCAAATTATAAAATTGAGCAAGGTCAAATGGCTTGAAGGTACCTGGAAGTACCTGATTAGACCTTATACGGTCTAAAATAAAACAAATAAATCGCAATACAGAGGATATACTCACCTTAGATCTTTGGGTGCTCACAAATTTTACCTTATACAGTTTTCTGTATGCGACCGATAACTCAAAATGGTACAAGGGTACCAATCGCTCTTTCTTATCAAAAAACCAAAACCACTGCCTTCTTTCCATAGGCGTAACAACGAAACCAAAGGTAAAAATCCATAGGCGTGCGAACAAAAACTTCAAATGACGATTTTACTTTACAAAAGACGCGTGTAAAGAACGATAAGTGTCATCCTAATGTAAGCTAATGAAGCTAATGTAAGCTAATTAGCTGTGAGATTTGGCTACTATTGGTATTTGCTTGTTTGAAAATGTTGTTAGGGGCGTACGTGTGTACATGACTTTAAATTAAATCTTTGTATTTCCTTGTATTGTTATAACTTCTAAAACACCATTAATTAGTTTACACTTATAATTACCATAATTACCAATTGCTTATACGAGGAACTTTACTCAAAATAACACAAAATGATATAAGATTAATCAAATATACCAACGTTTGTTTTACGTAATTGAAATTCTGCCATTGATGTACATCTCGCCCACAATGTAAGTTTGCTTTAGACATACATTAATTTTTTTTCAACATCTTTACGTTTCAAAAAACGTAATTTTAGGAATAATAGAATAGGTAATTTTCCACTTGTACCGCTGTGAAAATAAACAATTCAGTAACTCAGGAAGAGAGAAATTAACTCGTAAAATATTTTGCTTGACTTCAGCCGACATACGGGAAATTTGCATAAAATGTTACAATTAACTAAAATACTGTTTACTTTGTTGTTATTATAATAACTTTACCAAATTGTTATAATTTTTCCTAATTTTGCAGAATTTGTACGGTACATAAATAGGTGCGCCTGTGCAAAATCTCATTTCTCGTTTTCTCTCTCTGATATTTCGATCATCAAAGGAGGAAACGCTCAGTATTCGACAAGCTTTTCGAGGAAAGCTCCGAAATATTTCCAAAAATATTACGCGCTTCCATTCCACACGTATGTTTAAAAATTAAAACTGTAATTAAATTTGACTTATTTGTGTTACTACTTAAAATTTAGGGTTCTATAAAAATTATTCAGTGTTTCCCAAGCAGAAAATTGTGGGTAATTTCATTCGTTACGTAATTTGAACTAAAACTATTACTTACAAAAGACTTAAAAATTTGTTGTTATATTACGATAGTGTAAATATAAAAGTAAAAATCGAACTTTAAGGTTGTACTTTTCGAACTCAACTAAGTGTAAGTAATTTGCATTTGTTTCGATGAAAGCTTATTTTTTTAAATAAAAACTTAACTTATTGATGCTACTGTTTGTATAAAGCCAATTTTATTGATGAAAAGTTTTCTGAAAATTTTTTTAGGATTTGATGGGAAATTTAAGCTTTGGTTTACAATTTGCAATATAAGCCTAAATTTTTGCTCTGTAAATGAGATTTACAACATTTTTTCCAATCGAATAAATAATAACTTTTTTTGAAAATCCTGTAAGGTAATCTTGGATGTTAGAGACGAATTACAGCTTAGGTGTGAGTGACGCTCCTAATAAAAACCTCGCTCATTAAAAATATGAAAATTCTGTTTATTTAATGATAAAGCTAAACAATTTAACTTTTCTATTTATGGGTACTATTATAAAGTAAACCTGTAATACCGAAGTTAAAAGGTTTTTTTTGTAATTTAAAACAGAATTTAATTATTACGTCTTTTTTGTGAAAGATTTTGAAGTTTTAATAACAGCACCACATTTAAATTACAATTTAGATTTATATTAACATAATTAAACAATAAACGACTTCTTTAATTTTGTTGCATATTAAAAACGACAAACTTTTTATATTATGATGCAAAAAAATTGTCTTGCATCTCATCTCTGTAATTTTGTTTAGATCTCATTTTTTTGTTAAGGAGCAAAAATAATTTTTCAATTGCAAATTTAAGCTTATTTCTGTATAAGAGAGCTTTCGTAATAAGAAGAGATGCCAATTTAAAAATATTCTTGTAAAAAGATACGTTATTTTAAAATGTTCACTGAAATTCTATATAGGCAAGGTAATTTTGAGTAATTTTCTTCCTGCATCTATTAAAGATAAGAAATTCAACAATTCTATTGACAACTAACGAAATGTAAATATAAATTGGTTAAATTTTAAAGTCGACAATTTTCAAAATTCTTATATACAATTTTATGTAACACAATGCCTGGTTAGCTAAATAAAGTAAAAGTTATATATTTTATTATAATATTATCCGCTATATATGACTTTTTTCAACATATGACTGCACATTTATAATAAAGATGTTCAGGGGATCCTATTGATTTAAATCAAATGATAGCTTATGCTATTTAAATTATTATTTATTTGCTTTTAGATCCAATTTATCATTTATTCAGCTACATTTTTATTTCAAAGTATTGCAAATTTGTTTCGCCTCATTAAACAATTTTCAAATATCTCTAAAAAGCATCTTCTTTTAGAAAAAACCAATTTAAAAATAATAATCTATCGTATCGTATAATAATTAAACTGCGCCTTAAGTAAACCAATGTTAAAGTTGTGTGTGGAAATCAACATCATCAGCGTAATTAAATTAAAATTAATTATACAATTTTAATTAGTGTTCTATAGTATAAATCACGGTTACAAAACGAAATCTAGAACAACTTTGAAACAAATAATTAACCCTTTAAATCCGTGTAGGTTAAATTCGCAATACTTAAGTTGGAACAACCTATTCTGTTCATGTTGGTGGAAAATAAAGTACCTGAACAGCATTTCATCAATATCAGACTTTCGATTATTCAAATTGAAGGCGGAAATATTCAATATGGTTACCAATACTCCTCGGAAACAAACTCTACGTTTTAGGATAGCGTAAAATCACAAAATATTTTTCTTCTGAGTTGCATTGTTCGATGATGAACGTCCTGACCCATTCTTTCCTGTTATGGATTGTATTGTACAGTATTTAGGAATAAATCATTTTATATAAGAATAAACCTACACAAACATAAGATTACAGTTCGAGAACAGATTAAAAATTCTTAAGGCAAATCATCTCTTTGGTTTGCCATTGCCATTCGGAGGAACGATCAGTACAATGCACTAAACCGCAAAATAAATTTGTTGTAAAATAAAGTAGAAGCTGAAGAAACATAATTACAGTGAAACATAGTAGCAAGTATTTCGATAACTTGTAATTAAAACGGTGTTCCACTAAGCACACAACAAAAACATTTATAATTACCAGAAGTAATTCTAACTTAAATAACTCGATGCGTATTTTGAAACAATGGGCCACAGTAAACCAACGTACTTAGCTTTATAATACATATACTTCCAAATTGAACCAGACATATTAAATTATATTTGTAAATAAACCGAGATGTAGAAGAATATTTATCTATAATTTTAATACTAATTAATATGGACTGAGTTAGAATAATATTTTTGCCTCCCCGATTTTTAAATTTTTTTAAAATACTCAACTAAAGCTTTTGTTTCTTATTTATAAGTGTATATTTTATTTATAAGCAAGACAACAAAAATAAATGTATAAAGCATCAAAATACGAATGCGAATGTAAAAGAAAAATTACCCTTGCACAACTCAGCAATAAATTTAAAAGCACAAAATACTTAAATCTATGTAGGCAGTTTAGAAAATATTTTTTTAATCTAATGATCTGAATGAACGATTCCATCAAAAGAAAGGAAGTATGAATAAATACTTAGTAAGCCAAAAGGACAAATGACCCAGATACGAATTTTAGCAATTTTAGTTTTCCAATTTTTAAAGTGTTGGAATTAATTTAAGAACTAGCAGGAGAGTTATAAATTAAACCGCTTTTATGCTTTTACAGATTTTTTGACCTTATTCGTGATTGTAATTGTGAAAAGACCAAGGAGTTAGAATTGAAAATATTTTTTGATCTTAAGGGTGACTAGCCTTTATTTTCAGTAGTGGTTAAATTACCACAATGCATTTAACATCAGTTTGGTAGGAATTTCTATTTTTTGGAGAGAACTTAAATGTGTTGGACAAGTATGAAAAAAATTCTTCATTGGTTGAACTGTAATCTCGTTCATTAACGGTGGATAATTCCCAGACAAAGACATTAATGTTGTGCTACTTTCTTTGGTTGGGTATCAGCTTCAATACCCTGGTAAATAGACTTGAAATTACTCAAGAAGCTAGAATTTTCCTTATTTAATGAAGTTAGACTTAAACTTACAAATGATTCATATTAAAAGTATAATAATTACTTGAGTTCATTTACATTTCCTGTTCTAATTTAAATTTCTATATTTTAGTGACCTAGATAATTTAATAGTTATTAATAATTAAAGTAAGATTCTACAGCAATTTAAAAAATGTAATTTTGTATAAAAATAAAATTCATGGTTAATTTAAAATCAAAATTTTGAAACTAAACAGTGGAACATAACCAGTAATTAAGTAGAACGTAATAATGGAGTTGGTATAAGAGAAATTAAGCTAAATATCTATGATTTTTGAGAAATATTCATTAATTAAAATTTCTGTTTCGCATTAATGTTGGTTAAGTTTAATTTTGAATTGCGTACAATTACATGAAGTAATGAGCTAATCTAGATAACCTTAAACAAAGACTACGGAAAATTATATAATAACATCGTATAAAAAATCACAAAAATAGCAAATTAAAATTAATTATTTATAATGAAAGTGGAACAATTGGAATAAAACTATAGACGAGGCAATAATAAGTTGATTAACTTACTCATGCTTGCACTAGGTAAATAATTGATTCTCACATAGAATATACCTTCCTTCGATCGGAAGAGCAGACCGATTTATCGTGTTTTAATATATAAAGCGGAAGCAATCAATATTTGCTCACCTCGAGCTCTCTCTCAAGATGAGACAATAAGTTGAGTAGCTTAGTCATGCTTACATTAGGTAAACAATTGCTTCTCATACATAATATACCTTCCTTAGATCAGAAGAACAGACCGATTCATCGCATTTTAATGGAAGCAATTAATATTTGCTTACCTCGAGCTCTACTCTAGCAAATGTTCATAAATGAAATAAAAAAAATCGCTTACTGATCAAATGTAACCTTTGACTAAACATTTTTTGACAAAGCTGGCTCTTCGTTAACCGATAACTGTAACCTAGAATCATCGATAAAAATGCATCGCAGCTGTTTATAATGACAGTGGCGTTGAGACAAACAAAGTCAACTAAAGAGCTGGGGATACAAAAAAAGGTTCAGTCGGACTATCTGACTACATCTCATATAACAATGTTAAATGACAAGCTAAGTTTCCATGTTTATTTTTTAAATCCCTTAATTTTCACGTCCCCAATAGAGATTGATATTGAGACACTATAAAAATATTGCTATAACAAGTAAATAGGGTGGGAGATACATGTTAAATTCAAATAAATGTAATGTCTAGTGTTACCTCGCAAATTAAACTAAGTTGACACTTGTCTTGATATTTAACAATAAAAATCGCCATTCAACCGGTGCTAAATTGAAACTATTGAAAATGCTATCGTTTAACTTGGAATCCTAACCATGGGAAAAATTATTTTAAAGCTAGGAAAATTGAATCAGGAGTAGCCTAACTTCTAATTCCTATACCAGTGGTTTTCCATGGTTTGCAAATTTTGAAACCCTTCTAATAATACGTAATTATTTATTTTATGTAGTTAAAAAAACATAAATTCTAAAGAGATGAACACTAAACGCTAGGCTGAGCCTGGTTTTCATTGCAAAATATATTACATCTGTAACAATTTTTGTAATTTATTTTGTCATTTTCTGCATGTCCGCATTTTCTATATTAAACTGGCAAAATAATCCATTATTTTGTTTAAAAAATTAACTATAGTGCTGTTTTGAAATTCTTGTTCACGTACAAATTATTTTAAGCACGAATTTTGCTAGGTGAATATCAAAATCGAAACAAACGGAACGAATATGATAAGAATTTTAATTTAAACTATTAAGATCTAGGGTTGTACTTCTCATATCTATCGACCTATCAAACGAAAATTGCGAATTGTTTCGATATATTCAACTTTTGAACTATTTTTATGTTCATTTAACGAACAATGACTTTTAATTAATCAAAAACCACGAAATTAAACTAAATGTTTATTAAAAGCCTTTCGGATATGCCTAACCGGGCAGGTGCAACGCCATCACATGCACCCGGCAACAGCAAGGACTATTTCAGGACGATCGTGTAATTCGTTTACAACAACTGACTCGATACGCATTTTAAAGTTAGTCTAACCCAATTTTAACATATTTTCGCATTTCCACCGATCAACATATTTGAGTGATAGAGGAAAAAACCTATTCAAATATAAAATTTACAACACCTTAATAGACAGAACAGCCTGTCAATAGTTGAAACCTTCATTAGATTTTAGTAACATTTTTAAACTTAAAATTTTAAGTTTTTTAAATTACCAAACCTAACTCAATTTCACCTTTATGAATTATTGAAGCGCTAATGGATGATAATGGGTAAGAACGAGATGGATTGAAGTAGAAATTTTTTAAGATACTTGCGTGATTATAATGTGAATATTAAAATAAACTTTTCTCATAAATTCAAACATTTGTAAACAAAATATTGATGTGAAAAACTTTAGTAAGCCGATCAAAAGGGTTAGTGTAAATTAAATATAGCAACCCTGCTGGAAATTGCTTCAAATTAAGGTCGGACAATTAATTACAAGGGTTTTTTAATCAGCCGTATCTTGTCACCCAATGTCTTGCTACAGAAACTTATAAAAAGCTAGGAAACGCTTGTGTAAAATGCAACAGCTGTCGTAGAACGCAAAATTTATTTTAACAATTAACATTTGCTAAACAACTTTATTGCCAATGACTTTTAAGGGTAGGAAGAACCATTTGTTAAGCGGCGAGTGGTGGAAGAATTTTTTATATTATTTAATTCTTTTAGAACGGTTATTTAGTGATAAACGTGGGATGTATATAAATTTTATTTAAATATATGTAACTTTTCCCCCAAAATTTTATAAAATTACGAATCGATTTATATGAACGTTATTACGTCATGTTTTCGTTTTGTAAGCTGTGGAGGTAGCTTTGTTGTGTCGTTATTGTTGAAATTTTATAGAAGTACCTGTACAAACATTTTTCATTTTATCGTCAAAGTCGGAAGCTTTTGCTGAGTAGTTTGTACTTAACAATAATGAAATTTAAAAAAACGAATTGTAACTGTCATAATATTTTAGTGTTATTTTTTAATTTATATTATAATTTGTAATAATTATCGTGTAATTAACCAACGGTACCGAACTAAAATTTACATGTTCTCTATCCAATTTTCGTACGTGTCTACCTTGTATTTGTTATTTCATCTTTATTCCTTAAACCCACGCGCTTTTCACTTAGTTTCCACCATTCATACTCAACGAATGGCCACAGAAATAACTAATAAGCCATTGATTTTATAAAATGTTCTTACATTTAAACTCCAATTTGAATACTTTTTCTAATTTTAACGTGTTATAATTCTTTTATATTAATATTGTTGACTGTATACCAAAAACTTCATATTTCTTGTAGCAGTAAAAAGATTGCATCCTTTGATGTTCCCCGAATGAAATACGCAAAAAAATTTTTTTAATTAAAAAACCGGGGAGCCGCTACATTATAGCTGGCAAAGCTTTGATCAAGAAGTGTCACACAATAACGAATGCTTTCCAGAAAAAATTTAAATTTATATAACACAGACGTGTAAAGCGGGAACTAATCTTAAGCACGCTAAGAAAATATATCAAACCAAGAGCTTAACAAGTTCTAACAGTTTCTAAAAAATGGTGTTAGTCGATCGTGTTATATAGGAAAGCTCCTAAACTTCCACGTAATTGTGAAAAAAATTTAAGTAGTAGCTATTAAAAATAATTTTTTTAATTAAATATAAAAACGTGATATTCTATTTGAATGTTTGCGTGACGATTTCGTTAAAACGGTCAGGTCGTTAATGCATTCTTCAAATTACCGTCTTTATCACTTCATTAGGGGAAAAAATCATGAGGTATAATTTCAGTTATTTAAAATTTTTCGTTTTAACTTTGATGTGTTCCGTTTAAAATTTAAATTGAATTTTCTGATTATTCTTTCATGGTTTAATTTTTGAGTTAATATTCTTATCGTAAAGATTAATTAGTAAATAGATGATGCTTTTAAAGTTTATTTAATTAGTAGGGTGATCCATTGTGCCCCTCTTAAATAGAACATCTTAATAATTTGCTAACTACCCATACGTACCAGTTGTAGTAATATTTATTTATTTCGATAGTAAATAAAAAAAGGAAAATAAAACAGGGAAAAACAACAGCCAATTTAAATCTCAAAAAGACAGGCATGAACTGCAGAAATTGACTTCCAGATTACATACTCATTACAAATTCTTTACCAAATCAGTTTTCTTCAAAAAGTTGCAGTGAATAAGTAATGCGGAAGTAATTCTTCTAAAGCTCATATCTGCCTTTTTGGACGTCCCGCCCTTTACACTTCTTGGCCTTGCCTGTATGCATGGACCTTCTGCGTTCTCGAGTAGAGCGGGATCTCTCCATCTGTCTTGTTGCTCAAATTCTGATTATGTCTCTCCAAATGTCGAACTTATTATGCATTCAACTTGCCTAAATTCCTCAAGTGCGATGGGAAAGGTCAATGGGGTCCTGCCTCCTATACTCCTTAAAGACTTTTAAGCCTATAAGTATACTAAACACTGTTGTCGAGTTGTCCCTCCATAAATAATGTTTTGCTCCTTCCAGCTTGCTCATTGAATATATTTGTGTACTAACTTAAAGGTTTCTACCTGTGTTCTCTCTCAACCCACTTTACCCAACTGAATCCACCTTACTGTAAATTCCTCTTTCGCTATCCCAGGACCTTAATGAATAAAGTAATTCTGAATCGTAGTTAATAAAACATTTGACCTTGACCAGATTTGAAACCGGTATCTTGCATTCGCAGTTGATCGCTTTAGCCTAATTCAAAATGATCAATTTTCTTTTAATGATGCGTCCGACTTTATATTATGGGTTGACCTCTTCTCTCTAATTTTGCCTATTATACTAACTCGTAAAACAAAGACTCGCGAAGAACTCATTTTATATCTAAAATAAATTTGCGGAAAATTTTAATTTTAAATGCAACATTGCAGCATCCATTAAAAAGAAAAATGTTATTTACTTATTACAAATTCTAAGAACTTCGATTGCTTGTATTACAATGACACTTGACGTTGCTTAATCATGAGCGATGTGCTAATGCAGTTGTATCTGACTGGGTTTTAATTGAACGAATTTCAAGATATCTTTAGGGGTAGTTAATGTCACCAGAATCTACTAAAATAAATAGTGGATTAGTCTGGAGTTTACTACTTCAAACTATTGAATGTTTTTAATTTGAAAATCTATAGCTACAAAATTCAACCATTTTCTTCTTTTCATAAGCTGTCGGAGATTTAGAATCACTTTTTTTCTAAACCACGCTATTTTTAATTTAGTTTGCGAAACTACAGGTTATTATTGATAAAAATTGCTACTAATAGGGATTATCTACATTTTCTACAAATAGAATCACTTTATGTTTCATTGAAAGCTTTAGAAATGACTGAAATCTTTATATTCGTTTTCATTTTTACTGGTATTTCACCGTAACAGTAGTACAGTCGTGAATAATGTTGAAATAACGTTATAATTTATAAAATGAAATGAACAGAGAATACTTACTATGCAAAGATTTATTATTAAGTAATAATTAACTTTAAGTTACCTTAAGAGGGAATAATAATTAGTTCAAGAGCCATTCAAATACGCGATTACAAAAATCTTGTTAAATTGAGCAGTTGATCCGCAACGTAAACAAGAAAGCCGCTTCCAGTTAGGAGTACGTATCAGTAATTATTTTATTGATTAAGGAACCTACTACAACTTGATAGTAGTTTGGTGGTGGTGATGTAATGATATGGGGGGTACTAGAGGTGCTGGAACATCATGTAAGGTTTATCCAAGGTGGGTCTAGTGGATATTCTCAATTATATTGTGGCTGTTAGGAGTAATAACACCCCATATTAAAGATTAAACTGATATGCTTAACTTTTAGACACCATTAAATATTAAATTTACTCGTATATATAGCTACATTTGGATGATAAAAATATTATTTGAGCTTTGACTTGGGCGTTTAGAAAAATTGATTGACGTACACTTTAACCCTTTGATCACTATAAATTCAAAAATCATTGCTGCAATATTTAATTTGTTGCCTGTTTAATTTGATTGTGAGGAAATCTGAATAAAATGCGGATAATAATTAGTGACAGATTGCATACAAAGGTTCGTTCCTATTTCAAGAGAGCAATTTCATCTGATATTTGTGTAAAATTATCCAGTATTGAACATAATGTACTTCAAAGCATTATTTAGAATAGTTAAGCTAAATTAAAATGCACACCGAATTGGCTTTCCGGGACAATGTAATGTAACCGAATTTCACCTAGGGTAATCAGAAAATAAAACCACTAATCCGCTACCGTTCACTGTATTAAGGGGTTCGTCCCATATTAAATTCATTCCAGATTAAAATCGTCTACTGTTCTGAAGCCTTGATGGCAAGGTTACCAGCTTCGATCCTTAAGATCACGATAATGTTGAATCTAAATCACATCAATAATGGTACGTAATCTCTGAAAGGTCACCCATCCAAGTACTAAACACGAAAAGATTTGAAATTAGTTTAACAATAAAAAGGATCAGTATTTACAATAACATTTAATGATACAATAGAAAGCTTTAAAATGCTTTAACATGACTTTTGGAGATAAATAAATCATATATTGCTGCAAAGGCAAAAAGCAATTTAAAAATACATTTTATAACTTTCAGATGTATTCTAGCAAAATTACTTTTTGAATTTAAATATTTACATGAAAACGGGTGACAATTATATATTGTTGCTTGTATGTTCTTGTTCTCTTCTTGTAGAATCTACTTTATATTTGAAATTTATTGAATGCTAAAGTGCGATACAAGAACGTAAATGGAATTCTTTGTAATACGGGGAGTTATTTACACTTCCAAAACTTCTAAAACACAATTTCCCTTTTATGGTTGCAAGTTTTACTTTTATTATTTCTATTTTACTTTGTATTGTAAACTAGAAACACAAAATCAAACTTTACTTCAAACAGCAGATTTATTTGTTTGCATTAGCTTGATTTATTTGCGCAAAGGTTAATTAATTTTGCCAATTTTACAAAAAAAATTTCAATTTCTCTTTAGTCAAAGAATATCTGTTTACTGTCTAGAACATAAATCGAAAAGCATTTATAACTTTTTAAATAACTTATGCGATTTGTTTAACCAAGTTTGAATTTTTTATGTAGCAATATCCACTTGAGTACTCCCTGTCATTGTTTACTCACAAAATGTTGATCTTGCAAATAATTTGTGCCATTACTACGGCAAACAAGGAGACGTCTTTTTATGTATTTTTTATAATAAATGGTGAAAATGAGAAAATGCGAAAACATCGTTGCATAAAGCGCCATTTAAACGAGTAATCAATATGTTTGTGTCAGATTGGATTACCGGAATCTTTCCGAGTAATGACTTTCTTTAGCTTGTTTACGAAATACAATCCAACTTTAAAAGACCTTAATGTACTATCAGTCAAATTCAGACAGTTACACTGTTAAGTTCTGAATTGGTAATCTTAATTTGAACGTTTATATCGTAACTTGATTGTCAACAGCTAACAGTAGCTATAAATAGCTCCTGCAAAAAATCATTTTGTTCTGTTACTTTATTTTTAAGTCGATTGTGTGGGTTGTTTGAATAGGGAACCGGAGGGGTTAAGAACCAGAATCTTAGTTTTGGGTTAGGTTAAAATTAATTAATTAGCTCCGTAATTGTTTACGAGACAGTATTGACTCAGGTATTACAACCACTCAAATTTGTTCTTTAATAAATTCGGTAAACTTTGGTTAGAACTTAGAAAATAAATTTGTACATCATGAAAGGATTACCCTTCTAGTATAGATATAATTATACCAAGACTTACTGTTTGTTACAAACAAAGTCAACAGCCAATCTTGTCTTCGTCTTTGTCTCAGCCTGGAAATTCGAGATAAAACTGCAAATTTTTTAAGTCCCTAGTTGTGCTAGCATGAATCATGCAAATGGCCAAATTTTTAAATTTTCACTGTATGTTTGGATGATTTTTCCGTTAAAACCTTAATAATGAATGTCGGTTTTATGTTGAAAAGTTTGAAATGATATAAAGCAAGAAACGGTGAGTTAAGTTCAGATAAATACAAGCTTTATTCTTGAAGCGGTATCTAAAGTACCTATTAAAGACTAAAATGCGGTGGATTTAGTCGTTTTATTTAAATTATCTTGCATATTCATTACGATGTTAATAATCCCAGTTGTTTTCAGTTATTTACGAAATAAAATACTCTTGGCAGAATAATTTCTAATAAAGTAACAATTATAATTTCTGTGATGTTGTTACAAATTGCAATTTAATCAATTCCTTCTAACAAAAACATCTGTGCAAACTACGCTGAAAGCTAACCAATTTATAAAAGTATAAGTGGTTATTAAAATTATCAACGTTTATTCGTTACCCCACATTTTCAAAGAAAATTAAAATTGGATACTTTGCTTTAAAATTGCTTGGAGTATTTCATTTAAGCAAAACTGGTAAGCAAGAAATCTTATGCATTCTCATAAGTAATCGAAATCCAGAATAAAAAAGAAATATTGTGCAAGGAAGATCTTGTTAAATAACTGTTATTTACTGACTATCTAAACCTGCGTTTCGATTGTCACGTAGAGCTGCTGGCTGTTTGTAAAATAGCTTCTTTTAGTTCTCTCGTGGCTTAAAGTAGGGATGATACTGGATCGGACAATCGTAGCCAAGTGGAAATTTCAACAAAAGGAATAGAAAACATTCTGGTGATATGGCTAACTTCAAACTAGCAGAATAGCTCGGTATCAATTTTGCTGTAATAATTTATGTATAAATCAGACCTAAATGAAAGGACTTTAAAAAGGTTGCAACAAAAGAATACAAGAATACGCCACCGTTAACTTGCCATTGCCAGCAGGGTAAATCAATTTTGTTCGTTCGTATGTAACTTAAAAACAAATTTTTAAGGAGGAACGAGCTAAATTTTGTACGTACAAAAAAGCTTAAAACTCAGCTTTGAGGAGGACATCACTGATACCTCGATTCAGACCGGTGGTGGTCTATCTAAGATCTCCTTGTGCTTCAATAGTTTTTATGTTATTAAATTGGAAATCCCGGACATGGTTAGCGCCCAAAAGCAACCTATGTAACTAAACCTAATGATGCACGTGTGGTTGCATCTCTTGTATGTAATAGTAATATAACAAGACCTCATTGTTTAATTACTAAGTTGCTTTGTAAATACGAGTGAACTGCAGGGGCAGTAATTGCATGAAAACAACAGTGCACGAGCATTATTTACAATTGTAGCTTATCAAATTAAAGCATGAGATAGTGAAATGAAATTGCATTCACTGAGACAAGAGAGAAATATATTTGTATACTATGTTTCGATTTAAAAAATTATAAAACAATCCCTTAAAGTGTTTCATTGCGTTAAGACTTGCTTTATGCTAATCCAATTCACATAAATTAAAATATTTTAAGATATTAAAGACTAAGTTAAATTGACAGAATTATAATGCTTAAAGTGGGAAACATATAAGTTAATTAGCAACAAAAGTTTTATCTCTTGAAGGAATATAATTAATTAGCTTTATGGCGTTTAATAACTTGAAAACATTCACTTCACGTCAGCCTTATAGCACTGGTAGGCAGAAATGGAAAATTTTATTGTATTTCACTGTTAACTCACTTATAATAATTTATACTGTTTTAATTTGTTAGTTGCGGTGTGCGAAGGCGGAATGCCAATGCTTAAAATCGAACAAGAATGAATGTAATATTAATAACTTTTAGGAAATGGTTTGATAAAAAATGTTCTTATTTGAGAATCTCTGTAGAATAAATTAATATTGGAAATGTAATCATAAACAGTTTGAAATTGCATAAGCACAGCAAATACGTATACACAGAACTTTGCCAACTTGCAGTTTAGATTAATTGATACATCAGAAGTTATAATATATTTCATAGCAGGAATAGTGATTAAATTTAGTTTTAGAGTCCATCATCAAAGAGATTTCATTTAAATGTTAGAAAATATAATAAATGTTTGATAAAATTACATTTTTTTTAACATTGCACATATTTTGGTCTTCCTAAAGTAATCTAACAATATTTTACTCATAATATATCAATAATAATTTAGAAAAAAGGAACCCAATATATTGCTCAAACTAAGAAAGAATCCTTTTACAGGAATAATAGTCCTTAGATGTCGTTCTGAATAGGATAAGTTCCGCTGCAGATATCTTAAATATAATAACCTAGCTTTAGATAAATCAAGTAAATGGACGACATATAATTCCTACTGACAGAAACAAGAAGTGTATTATTTCTAAGAGTGTAAAGAGATATCTAACGACAAAAAACGTTGAAGTTTTCTAAGCTACTATAAAATTAATTTAATATTAAAATAAGGAAAACACTCAAAACAGTTTTAAACTTTTGCAATCTTGAAGTTGCATCCGCTCATTTTAAACCTAAGTTAAGTGTTGTAGTATAATAGTAGTTATATTCTTCCGATATACATCATAAGATAATTCAAATTTTCCTTTCCAGTTCATTTGAGCACATTTCTTGCAGATTAAAGAATAATTAATTTTGTATATTCACTGATCACTGTTTTTTGATATGGTTAAGCAATTTTGAGCTGTCTAGTAGACGTTCTACATGATGGGCTGTAACTTTACAACTATAAAACTTTTATTATTATTGTCAGTTTTAAAGGGAAAATATTATAATATTAAAGATTCCCGTGCTAATATTATATCCTGTTTAAGAAGGAAATTGACATGCAAAAGTTCTGTAAAACAGTTAGTTAAATAAATTAAATTGTCAATCACTTACTGGTACAACCAGTCAGGTCCAGTTAGTATATCCTCGATAGAAATTCGAAAAGTTACTTGTTACTCTACAGTTCAATTTGCTTACATGTAAACACTCCATATTAACTTAAATCAACATACAGTACATTTTACACTCGACTTCCATTTATTCAATTTATTTAAAACACCGCAACGGTTAAAACTCCAATAAAAACTCGAAAACACCTGACTAGTTAACGTTGTCAATACGCCATTACCTTGCTCACTAGTGAACAAAATTCGAACTTACACAGAACCGAACTAAGATTTATGGTCATTGTGGTGAAGTAAATTAAGTAATTAAACAATGTCAACAATATCGAGCATTGATTCTTTTGTGATGAAAATGATCGTAAAACAAACAAAAACATTTGTATGATTTCCTTTAATAATGTTAACAATTTAAAAAACTGTTTTTAATGATAAATTTTATTTGTTGGTTTAAAAACGTCCCTTTAAATAAACAAAACCAGAAATGAAGAGAAAAAATGAAAAACTACGAGTAAAACAATAGCGGAAAATATATTATAAAGCAGGAACAAAATTTACGACAAGAATGAACAAGTAAAAAGAAAAAATGTACGTCCATGAAATGCATAACTCAAAGTGAAATGCAAAAGCAGACCGACCGCTCATCAGGCGTTAATCTGATTATCGAATGGTTAGCAGTATTTAAGCAGCACAAATTTTGTTAATATTCATAAATTATGTTATAAATAATATTTGCTCTTCCATTTACTGACTAAAGGTATAAAATAAAGTGGCAAGTGCAAAGTTCATTGTCCATTAATTGAGTAATATTCTATTCCACCATTTAATCCTATTTCGTTCACCAATAAGGTTTATGATATACGAATTTTAACTCCAATTTAACCAAAAACAGAACATACCTTTTAAAATAATAGCTCCGTTTGAATAGAACCGTAAACTCTACTGCAGCACCTATTGTCATAAAAATCTTGTAGAATTTCTAAAGCTAAATTTTCCGCAAAATATAAAAGAACGGTTTACAATAATTAACGTAAATGATGAAACCCAACAAAATTTTTAAATTATTGAAAAAAAATACACCCTAAATCTCCTAAAATTTATTCAACTTGAGCAATTTATATTTGACTACAGTAACTAATCGATTGTAATTTGTTAGGGAATTAAATTCTTTTCGTTAAGCTTTATGGCACGACTTGATACACAATAAGCAATTTTTCTTTCTTCCTCGCTTTAATTGTATAAGTAAATATGCATCATTATTAACATTTTAAGTAGCACTAATTGAGACGTCGGTGTGACCGCATAGGAAACACATAAAGCCACGTAACATTATTTTACCTGTTCGCAAATTTGAACTGTACTATTGTTTAAGTTATGAGGGATGAAACTTGGTATGAGTTCCTGGTGGAGCTATAGAAAAGTAAAATTAAAATAATTTATTAATAATGGTTCATCAGGCTGATGATTGGTTTAATAATCATAAGAATTAATTTCAACCCCATTTAAATTTTGTGGTAAATGCATACTAGAATTACGTTTTACATACAAAAAGGTTTGTTTTTTAAGCTTGATTAACATTTCGAAATCACCGATGGCTTTATGCTGACGGGCAATTTTTAAATACATTAATTTTGTAGTTGTTTACTTTAACCGATGTGATGTAACCTGTTTTTGATGATTGTAGATAATATACGACAGTGTTGTGAAAGAGGAGCAAATTATTGATTGGGTTTATTTTTTATCGAAAACTTAAGGGTGATAACAATAAACTTCAATATATTCAGCAGTATTCCTTCCTATGTTTTCTCGTGACAGTTTTCTACAAGACGTACTAATTTCTTTATCTACTAGCTTTTGTACAACGAATATAATGTTTTTTTGTGGTTCAGGTTTTTTATAAGTTGGGCTGTTCAGTTCTAATATAACCACCCTTGCTTAATTGCTCTATTTGAACTAATATGCAGCACCTCTTTAATCCTAAACGGTATAAATAAATTTCATGCGTTATTGTGCATAATTTTGCTTCACTGTTGCTTCCATTCGTTAATATTAACAGTCAGTTCTGCAGAAAACCGAATATGACGTAATTCTCAGGTTGGAAAATTAAAACTGTAAGTAAAAAGAAACCTTTTTCTTGTCAATTCTTTAACCTTGCTATAAATATTAAAGATATAGAGATTTTCCTGGGGAAGTTCGTTGTATACTTTTTATAAAACCAATTCTCCTTTGCTTTGCAAACTTTTGCGTCAATTTTTGCAATATTAGTTTGAAGTTAGATTACCTATTAAAAAGTGAATTATTAGATTTTAAATTAATTACTTTTAGAGCTTAAACTGAACAACTATGGCCTTCATGTATCTAACATTTTTCATTAGGTAAATCAATTATAGTATTTGGGAGATTTTTATTAAGATTTAATTAACAAAGTTTATTAAGTATATTCAAAAATTATAAATCTTTCAACCTTCATTAGACACTCGTCCCCCGGTCCTTATTCGTTGAATAATGTTGAAAAATTCATTTTAAACGGTTGCGATTTAATTAGATCGTTGAAAGAACCTACACAGACTAGGTTAACTATAGTGACTGGGGGTTTGAGGGGTATGGAAAACTTCTCCCTAGAAGCGTATAAAATTTGTGTTCGTTTTGGATAAATGCTCGATTCCAAGCTTCTCAAAGAGAACGGTGCTTTAGCGTTACGGTGTTCAAGATTTAAATTTGCTGTCAACGTTTGAAAGTTGGTACCACTTTCTCTCTTTATCAGCCTTTTTTCGCCCACTGCTGGACATAAGCCTCTCCATATTATGGAGTTTTTTTGGCCATAATTAACCACGCTGGCCAGACGGGTTGGTGAGTAGTCCGCAGATCGATTTTGGACTATAGTTGTTTTACATCCGGTAGCAGCTTGCTAGGCTAGCATTCAGATGTGCCTGTAGCCCTGTTTTTTATTAACGGTGACAATTCGTCAACTCAGGGGGACCGCCGGCTTAACGTGTCCTCCGAAGCACGGAGACTTGGTCATAAGAAAGTACCTAACCTAACTCATTTTTATAGTAAATTTGTTAAAAAAATTCGAAAATAAGTCAATTATAACCAAACCACACTTGACTTATTTTCGAATTTTTTTACAATTCTTGGCAACTAGTTAAGTTGCTCCATTTTGACCTCGCGAAGGGTCTTGATTGAAGGTTTATCCTCAACATATTTAGTACTGTCGTAATGACATGTCTTCACGACCTCCGTGTCTAACCTGTCTAACCGTGTCTAACCGTGTCCTAACGTGTCCTCCGAAGCACGGAGACTTGGTCATAAGAAAGTACCTAACCTAACTCATTTTTATAGTAAACTTGTTAAAAAAAATTCGAAAATAAGTCAATTATAACCAAACCACAATTGACTTATTTTCGAATTTTTTTACAATTCTTGGCAACTAGTTAAGTTGCGCCATTTTGACCTCGCGAAGGGTCTTGATTGAAGGTTTATCCTCAACATATTTAGTACTGTCGTAATGTAACATTACATTATTTTGTAACGTCCTGGAAATAAATGACATAAAACACAAATATTCACACTGTATAGAGGGGTAGCACTGGACTTTGCTCTTAATGCTTACAAGTATAGCAAGTTCAAAATCAACGGTTGCTGTTATTGGTTTAAAAAGTAAATCATTTTAAGAACATAACTAACGATTAACATAGGGTCATTCCATGTGAAATCAACACACTTTTCTTGGTCACCATCTCAGATTTCGATAAAATTTGGTATATCAATAGAGTGCATTGAGACTAGCAAAAATACAAATTTTTATTTAAATATCTCAAACGGTTTCCAAAATATCGCTATGTAAAATTTTCAAAAATTGACTGCCGGAATATTTTCTAAACATTATAGCAGCTCTCCTAATTAAGCTACAGAGGTGGGCGTGGTGTCATTTTACTCAGTTTTTAATGCCCTTTCCGATGATATATAACACAATATGCTTTATTATAAAATTCCTTTTCAAAACTCAAAATCAAAATTTTGAATTTGATTTTCTCAAAAAGTAAATCTTCAAAATTTTTTAAAAAATTCCTGAGAATAGTCTGTACTTATGGTAAGTGACTGCCAAAATTTAAAAGTGGGACGGTAATGGCTTCATAGTTAAAATAATTTTTAAGTACAAGATGGTTTTGAAAGAACGATAGACTTTGTATTATAGCAAGTAAAGTACCGCAGAAATTGTTTGTCCAAAATGAAATTTACAATATTTTATAAAAAATATATGTTAATTTTACGGAAATGAGTCTTGCCATGTCTTGCCAAATAATTTGGTGCATTAAATGAGGGGGGGGGGCACACCTTGGCGGTAAAAATACAAAGTTCAAAGTTACGAATTTTTTCTGAGAAAATGAATCCATTTAGATCAATTTGGGTTTTGACACATTATCATACAAGTCTTGAAAAACATTTAAAAAATTTTTCAAATCAAAATATTACAAAATGGCGGCGTGGCAAGTGAACTCCAAAATTACCTCTTAAAATGTTGTGGAAAATCTCCCAATGGTGTCGTTACACCTACAACATAAGAAATAAATAAATTTAGTTTAATATCATATGTTTTTCCAGTCCGCATCGACCCAGAATTTTTATATTTTAATTTTTTTTTGAGTTGTAAAGGTTCAAAGTTGAGAAAAACTTTTTCGATCAAAAATCGTCACTTAAACGGTATTAAAAAATGTTTGAGACAAGAATTTAAAAATTGGGGTAGAGGTAGATTGGAAAAACATATTATATTAAACTAAATTTTTTCATTTCTTATGTTGTAGGTCTAACGACACCATTGGGAGATTTTCAACCGCATTTTAAAAAGTGTTTTTGGAGTTCAGCTGCCACGCCGCCATTTTGTAATATTTCGATTTGAAAAATTTTTTAAATGTTTTTTAAGACTTGTATAATAATGTGTCAAAACCCAAATTGATCTAAATAATTTCATTTTCTCAGAAAAAATTATCAAAGTAGGACTTTTCAATTTTGCCGGCAAGATGTACCCTCCTCCCCTCATTTAATGCACCAAATTATTTGGCAAGACTCATTTCCGTAAAATTAACATATATTTTTTATAAAATATTGTAAATTTCATTTTTGACAAACAATTTCTGTGGTACTTTACTTACTATAATATAAAGTCTATCGTTCTTTCAAAACAATCTTTTGTACTTAAAAATTATTTTAACTATGAAGCCATTACCGTCCCACTTTTAAATTTTGGCAGTCACTTACCATAAGTACAGACTATTCTCAGGAATTTTTTAAAAAATTTTGAAGATTTACTTTTTGAGAAAATCAAATTCAAAATTTTGATTTTGAGTTTTGAAAAGGAATTTTATAATAAAGCATATTGTGTTATACATCATCGGAAAGGGCATTAAAAACTGAGTAAAATGACACCACGCCCACCTCTGTAGCTTAATTAGGAGAGCTGCTATAATGATTAGAAAATATTCCGGCAGTCAATTTTTGAAAATTTTACATAGCGATATTTTGGAAACCGTTTGAGATATTTAAATAAAAATTTGTATTTTTGCTAGTCTCAATGCACTCTATTGATATACCAAATTTTATCGAAATCTGAGATGGTGACTAAGAAAAGTGTGTTGATTTCACATGGAATGACCCCATAACTAACTAACGATGTTCGTTTTGCCTAATAAAAAATAGGTACGGTTCTTTGGGTTTTGCTTAATAAAAAAAAATATTGAAAGATGGCAGGTTGAAGGGTGCATAATGTAATATTTGGAGATAAGTCTAGGTTTTTGTGCAGTTGGGGAGGGTTGAATAATGCTTAAAATTGCGTGACGTAATTTATGAACGACCCCTAATCCATAAGTGCAGTCTTCTAAAAAATTTTTCAAAATGTATAATTCAAGCCAATCAAAATTTATTTAAAAATTTATGGACCAATAGAATGGTAGCAAATCGTAAAATTTTAACTAACTAACCTAAGCTCTACCGGTGAATCTCTCTTTCAACGGTCCCCTCATTAAAAAAAAAATCATTTCCTAACAATAACCTAAAACTCGACTAGTGGATCCCTCATTTAGCGGTCCCCTAAACGTAAATCATGTTTGAAATGAGGGTTTCCCATAAATTATTGCTATAAGTTTTACATTATGAAACAATGAAAACCAGAAAATGTAAATACAATCTGTAATATTTACATACCTCTGTAGTAAATTAAATACCTCAATCCTTTGATGGAATTAAAAAAGATTACTTACTGACCATCGGTGCAGTCCACATACTTACCCTAACCGAACCCGGTGCAATCTACATGTCAGATTATGTGACCCTTTGACCATCGGTGCAGTCCGCAATTGCCCGTCTTCACGACCTCTCGGCAAAGTGCTTCCACATCACATCCGTGTGTTTATTTTATTAAAATTGTTAATTTTTTTAAACTACTTTATTTCCCCTTTCGGCAATGAGACGGTCATTGGCTTGCAGCTAACGCAGTTGGATGCGAATATGGGGCACTGGGTTCAAACCTGGGGAGAGTCAAACTTTCTTATGACTAGTCTCCGTGCTTCGGAAGCCACGTTAAGCTGGTGGTCCCCTGGGTTAGTGAATATTGCTACCATTAACATAATAAACCAGGATGCAGGCACATTTCAATGCAAGTCTAGCAAGCTACCTGATGGATGTAAAATATTTATATGCTCAAAGTTTCTAACACTGCCAAGGACACGACGCATGTGTTGGGAAATAACAGGCCTTAGCCTACTATAAGAGAATTCTCTAGAGAATTACTTCTGGAAAGAAGAAGAAGGATACTAAAATGCTATAGTCCATTTATAAACTGAGGAGATATTTTTTAATTTGAGTCACCATGTAGTTGAATTTGTAAAAGAAATTGAAATTGAAATTATTTTGCCACTATGCTCCATGCTTTCACCGACCCATCAAAATAAAAATGCGTTTGTAGCGTCTGAAAGGACCGCAGCCAGATCGCTTGCAAGCGAACGAAAGTGCTAAAGCGAACGCAAAAAAGTGTTTGGTGGGGGATTCGAAGCAAAAGCAGTGCCAAAGTGAACACGGCCATAGTAATTTGCTAGAAATCTCCTCTTGCACTTACGTGTTTGATTTTTTAGTTCAATCAATATTAAACAAAGAAGTTTACAAACTAGAGAAAGTTTAAGACCAAGAAAACTTAAAAAAAAATCTAAATTTTGATGTTAATTTAATAAATATAATATATTGTAATGAAACAAACCTAAGGTCTGGGTTGCCAAGTGGTGGAGAGCAAAATGAAGACTCTCTCAGGATGGATTTGGGTTCCAACTCACAATAAAAGACTCGGATGTTTATAACTGATTTAATTTTAACTCAGAAAACAAAGGTTGATAATTTATTTTCTTTCGTTGATAACAAATTTATCCTCAAGCCGTTCGTGCAGGTGTGCCATCGTTACGAACCACAATTACATTTATGATTAATCTTGTTACTAAATTGTGTTTCGTAACTTTCATGAATTTTAAAAATGTGTAGCAATAATCAAATTTTACAATAAACAATGTTCGAAATATAAAATTATTACTAACCGTTTTGGATTCACTGGTATAGCTGCTGATTTGCCCCTTGTGCGCTGGCGCTAGATGTAGCTTTTTTAGAACGTCCAGATGTAATGTCTGCTCATGCTTAAAGTCGGAATTTTCCATCCAATTTTACCGAAATTTGCTTAATTGTGGTGTGCGATCTTACTCATATCATTTGTTACGCGTTTGATATTAAGGGAGCGTCCATTAATTACGGAAGGACGATTTTTGTAATTTTTGACCCCCTCCCGCCATCACGCAAGGGTACGTAAGATTGTGGTACGTAAGGATTATTTAAAAAAAAAATTAATTTTGCAAACCCCGTTACCTTTTACAACATAAAGGTATTAAAAACTTACGTAAGAAATACGTCGTACCCCCACCCCCGCACGTAAGGGTCCGTAAGACACGTAAAACACCTGTGGTCACTTTTTTGACCCCAAGCAAAGCAAATTTTCACTTCTTCTCGATCGACGTATTTTCACGTCCGCTTCACCGAGCAGGCGCTTCGACAGTCCTTTCCGCTCGGAGATGCCACCGCTTCAAAAACAAAATTTCCAAAATTTTATCAAATTTAACAAAATCGCAGGTAACACTTTTGGCGGTAAATTCAAATTTCGCTGTTTTTTTTTCACACAAATCACAGGATGTAAACAATAATCAAAATAGTGTTTAATTGTTGTGTCGTTGGTAAACATTTTGGCTTTTTGTTTAACAGAATTTATTACCAACGCATACGAGTATCATTTTGTACCTTTTTTTTTACTTTTACATACAGACCCGAGTCTTCACCTCGTTTGTAACACCACAGTAGACAACCATAATTTATTGTATTCTAATTAGTACTTACATAATACCGCAGACTTTTTAATTAAAAATAACTAATTAAATATATTAATTACATCGTGAAAAAGTTCTTTTTCAAATAATTTAATTAATCTAACTGAGACTTACAATTTTTTTAATGAGGTGGGGCAGGTCCCGTATAGCCCATCTACTTACTTTCGGCAATATACTAGAATTTTGATAATTAATTTAATCTTCAGTAATTCGGATTTTTCGGTAATTTGGACAATCAATTTTTTCATCGTTACTGATTTGAGCTTGATAAAAAGAAAACTATTGGTATTTTCATAATAAATTCAAAATTAAGAGTGGCAAAATTTTTTCTTTGATCTATTTGAAATTTTCCAGATTCCTCGTAACTATTTTAATATATTTTGTTCATAACTTTTAGAGTGATCGGCATTTTAAGCTTTATTTGCATACTTCAACTTGCCAGTTTTTATTTATTTACTATCTTTCCTGGGAACCGTTTTTTAAATTTTATTCTGGAAAATTAAATTTTCTCATCCTGTTCATATTATTCACAGTTTTTTTCCTGAATTTTCCTTTTCGTGCAATTCTTGAACTGTCACTCAATCCTGATTCTACAACAATTTCATAACTAATTTCTGTTTCTTAAGTAACATTTTGTTTTGTAAGGCATCACTAACCATAGTAAAATATTAAATCTTTAGAAAAATAGGCACAATGCAATTTTCTGTCGGTTACCAAAGAAAACTGTATGACTTAAATTACATCTGGATGTATGAGCATTAGTTTAATGGAATATTTCGTGTTCCGAGCTCTTTAGGTATAAAATCTTCTCTCGTGGGACTTTTAATTTGAATTAAACCTAGCACTTCACTAAAGTATAATTACATCATTTTGGCATCTTACTTTTCCAACTTTACCTCAATTCCTATGAACCTTCTTTTCCCTATAGGAACAGATCAAACGGGGTAAGCAAATTTATTTGCTATTAATCAGAAACCTACATTGTAGTATGGTTCTTTGTCGAAGAAATTAAAATAATCTGATTGAACTGAACTGATTTTCAGATCCAGTAATGCAAGACAAACATTGAATTTAAATGGAAATTACATCAGCAAATGCGTATGAATAAATTAAACAGGCTACGGTTTACATTTTATCAATTTCTTTCGGCTAATCAACTTCATATTGGATTAAATTTTCAAGTACAAAGTCACGCGTTTATACCATACGTGGAAAACTTTTAAGCAATTTTCATGTTAATGTATTTTCCAAATTTCGGTTATAAAATTTACAATTATAGTTCAAAGGAAAACTTTCGGTTTGGGGTGATGAACCGATTGACGTACTTTTACACTCAAAGTATGCGTGCGTGCACCCTGGTTGAAATTAACGGTTTTATATTTTCTGCACCACAAAGTTTTCCAAAAAATTTAGAGATTACACATCGTAAATTTTAAGTTTTGGTCATAAAGTCGTTGGATTTTGGGAATCAGCCAAGGTGCGGGTATAGGCTGCTGCCATCATCAGGAAGGGTAGACAAACTTATCAAGTAAGATTAGAAGTTATTTTGAAAAGCGTTTATAAATAATTAAAGGCAATTTAATTTTGAATAATAATTAATGTGAGTTGAATCAGTATAATAAATGTAAAATTGGACAACATATATTACTAAGCAGAGTATTAGTTAAACATTAACTTGCTTTTAATGCAAACATTGACCAAACTTGAGAACTTGAGAACTTGAGAACTCCGCCTGGTTTCAACCTCCCTTCGTTTATACATATTTATATGTAAATTTGGGTTTGATCACTCGAGCTATATTTTAAAGAACGAAATTGCGTTAGAAAGTAGTTCAATAAATATCGTAGGATAGAAAACGTTAGGCAGGTAAGAGGTAAGGTAAAATTGTTTCGAGAAAATTATAATATAAAAAAAAATTTGATACAATTACGTTTTTCTTTATAAAAATTTGATTTCTTATGTTATCATGCTCTATGTTATACCTTGTAATCGATTTTTAAATTTATATAGATTATATGGATATGGTATAGACAGGATCATGCTGATTGATGATAAACTGTCAGGTTCAATTTTTATAAAACCACACCTCCCTATATATTCATCTTTTTACCTTGTAATTTTCTAAATCAAGTCGATTTTTTAAACTATTAATCTTTCTTGGTATAAATATACTTTCTTAAAGGTTCATTCATAATTTATTAGAGCTCGAACTCCATTAAGGTCTACTTGAAAATAATTACATGAACAAGTTATGTCTGTTATCCCAGTAATCATCAAACCCAACAGGTATTTTTGGATATCTAAATTATTTCACCCAGGATTACAAAGAAGAGTTTCCTAAAAGAAATGAAAACCGAAAAACAAAACAATTTTATTGAAAATGGTCAACGATGCGCTATTACAAAGCTGTGATGGATTTTTTCCTCTTAGTTTTCTTTTCCTTTTGGATGCTGTAAATTTAAACTCAGTGAGCAAAAGACAAGTCTGAAATATTCGGCGGAAAAGCGCTTATTTATCAGAAGCATTGGCCAAGATTTAAAACAAAAGTTTTAATTTCTTTAAAACGAAACCACAAAACTTGAAACTTTTCGTATTAAAAGTACCGAAAATAATAAGCAAATTAATCAATTGCGATCGAACTTAATTACGAACTGGAAAATAAAATTTATATTTTCGATTTTGCTTCGTTTTTTATTCTCGGTTGCATTAAGATATTGGAACGTTTATCATAACAGAGATGATGAGTTTAACTATTTTTTTTTCTTCTCATGATAAGCTCTCTTATAATGTTATTTATCAAAACCTGTCAAATATAACAGAAAAACACTTTTATAGAAGTGATTTCTTTTAAAATTGTCTAACCGTGAAATATTTTTATTTTGTGCTTAATTTAATCAATCATTAATTTCACTGAATGAAATGGGCAATGACGGCATTAAAGAAAAGTTTTATAGATTTGTAACTAAACTTGTGGGTATTTACTACATTATCGACTGCTGATACGACATTTCTAGAAGCCGTTAATTATTGCTATTCTGTAGTAATAACGGTAGCTAAATTGTGCTATAAGACCCATACCACAGCCATTTAGATGAACAAATAAAAATGGAAATATACAGAGTGAGTCACTTTTTTTCATCTTATTGTTCGGGTTACAACCGTTAATGGACTAAAATATATTTGATGTACAGATTTGAATTTTAAATCTCCCTTTCCCATTTGTCAAAACTCAAGCACCATGAAATTCAAATACCGCTGTTAATATAACCGCAAGCTCGTAATCGTCTAATAAATACCTACGATGTGAATTCAACCGCCAAAGTAACCAAATAGTTATCAGAGAATCCTTGATGGAACAGTTACTAAAATGACTGACGCGAGGATCTCATTACCTTAAATTGTAAACACTACGTTTTTGCAATCAAATCTGCTTGCTATTTGTCTCTCGATAGCAGTGGGATATTCCTTTTCACATATAAAGTTGTTGGTAGTAGCTAACCAATTGTAACAAAAGAAAAAGTATTTAGAAAGGTTTTTAAAAAATATAAGCTGTAAACTTAGAATTTAGCAAGTCAATATATTTTATTATTAGCTCATTCGAGGTCGATTCATTTAAATCTTTATTTAAATTTGTAAATATTATTATACATTGATGTTGTCATGTATCTAAGTCATTTGAAAGCAATTGAAAAGGTCTCAAAAGGTGCTCGAGATAGATAATCAACATTGCCATTATCCTTCGTTTTCCTATATTATTGAATTTGGTAATCGAACCCAGAAAGAAATATGGCATGATGTAGTAACCAAGTAACCAATGTTGTTAGCAAGTCCTTGTTTTGATGCCTACACAATATGTAATTTGTTTCAGCTGTTTTTAATGATCGAGATGTAAACGCGAATGGTCTTTCCGAGCTATCTGGAATAATATGTGATATTACTGCTCCCAAACCAATGGAAGAAGCATCTGTAGCTAACACTAGCGGAAGCTTTGCATTTTATGGTACCAAACTTTCGTACTTGTTAGTTCCTTCCGAAGTGCGTTAAAGATTCGTCACATTCTGGGTTTCATTCAAACCCAGTTTAAGTTCAGCTATGTAATCTGGAATTATCTCACCTTCGTGTTGAAGTCGAAGTATAAATTTATGTTGTTCTGCTATTACGCTAGCTTCAGGTGAGAGGTATTCTTTTAGGAGAGTCATAACCTCCTTAGTATTGTATAGATAATTCTTAAATGTTGTTTTAATCGCATGCGAGAGTTGAATCTTAAATACCTCTTAGTTCAAGGTGGTTAACCAACCTTTGTAAATATGCGATTCATTATTTTCTTCGTAGTTGTAGATTTTCCTTAAATTATTTGTTGTAGGGCTTCATTCTGTATTGTTTGGATGTTCGTCACGATCCTTGCCAACTGGGGCATTGCTAGCTCTAATGTAGTACTCATTTTCTTCTTCAATTTGAAAAATTTATAATTGAAAGTTAGATATCAATTCTCATCGCCAATTTCTCGGCGATTAATAAAATCGGCAATTAGTTTACACAACGAGATCCTGCGTGAAGTAGAAGGATTACTCGTGAAGTCCATTAAAGGCATCAGAAAACAGGAGTAAGGAGCATACGAGGCAACAGGACGACAAGAACTTGCTGTTACTAATGACCTAATGAGCCATAATCACAATGGTCTCTTATGTATGTCGAATTTGCGATATGATTTCATTGCATAAGTTGTAATTACAAAAAAAAAAACACGCCACTGCTTCGAAAATATCTAAGAAGTAAAAATTTAATTAAAAACAAGGTAAAAAAAAACGAATTAGCCAAGCAATGAACTTAGCGGAGTAACATATTGTCGTGATATTTCTGAACTAAATTGAAATCAAGCTTCATTTTTGCTAATTTATCATTAATTAGGGGATAATTTCACCCATAGAGAAAAGGTCGAGCATTTATGTTATATGAAAAGTAGATTCATGTTACCGTTGACACACAAGCACACACTTATAATTGAATGTTGGTAAAATCCAGTGATTTGTGAGGTTTATAGCGAATTTAATCTAAAAAGGAACAAATTTAGAATTTTCAATTTAAATTTGGTGCGTAAAATTTTACCTATTGGAGCTGCAAAAATGGCTTAAATTTTCGTTTTTCTGTTGGTAATTTGAAGTTTCTCAACATGCAACGAAGCAAGAATTGGCGTAGAGGACTTGGCGTTGACTTGTGAAGCCAGCCCGGCGGTTTTTTGGGTGAGGTCCACCAAAAGTGACCGAATTTCGAGTTTTTCTTGGAAAACCAGGGTGTTTTTCAAGCCAGTAATTTGTGCTTAGTGACGTCTAATGTAGACGAGTGTTTTTAGATTTATTTGGAAGAAGAATCTTCGAATTGCGGCGTTTTTATAAAAACGCACATTAAAAAATTTTGATTACACATCTGGATGAAAATTTTTGTCAGCTCCGCCATTGATGTATGAATTTTGTAATTACGAAAATTACGCACCTACAAATCAATTAATTAGAAGAAGGAATTCAAATTTGTAAGAATTAAATTGAATAAATTTACTCACTTGGAATTGAGGTTAAGTACAACTTTTGTATAAAAATTGGTTCAAGATCGTTCGAATATTGCCAATAAGTTCAAGTGTATGGTTGCTGATTGTTCTTGCTAGGGTATTTTAAGAAGAAATACGAAAAATTGATGCTCAAATCCGATGTAATTATGAAAACAGCTGGTATTAAAAGTAGCAACATACAGGTTAACAGATGTCAAACATAAGAAGTCATTGGTTCTAAAACGTCGACAAGCGAGTGCCGAAATTTGGTAAATAAAAACTTTATGATTTGTTACAACATTTTCAATTATTGTAATTTGATTTATGTCAACCGCCTAGGTTCACCAGATCCACAAAAATTTTTGAAGATGTCCACCATAGGACCAACTACGGTTTGTACGGGCCAATTAGCAGAATGATACGATCTGCTAATCGTTTAAGTACTGATAAATCATTCGATTTGTCCATCCAATCGGTTGCGTCGTTTAAACGTGGTATCAAGTCCATGGACTTTGCAGCGCTCGTTCCATGATTGTTTTTTTTTGTTTTTGTATATTGATATTTGTGTTTTTTTTGTTGTAAAATGGTTTATCCGTAAATAAATGTATTATTATTATTATTATTATTATGATTACACAATAGAGACCTGGAGTATTTTGAGGCTTCAATTTAAAATTAAATGTAAATGCAAAGGGTCCTCTATTACACAATTTACACTCAAACGACCAATGCGAATTTTGTTCGTGGATAACAGATGCTCGACCAATGTTGTTTTTGCTTATAATTATTTTGAACAAAAATTTATTTAATGAAAATTAAATTTGTAAATTTCCACGAAGCTGGTTTTTATTTGATGTTCACACAACGAACCACGCCCGAGTTAAGATTTTTGCTATTGTCGATACAGACAATAGATTTGATAAAGGCATTTCATGCAATTTTGTCCCTGAGAGGGAAATTCTTTTGAGCGAATTTAGTGCGGTGTTGAGGCCGTGCGACTTTATTTCATTTAGCGACCCAAAGGAGAGAGTAGGCGAAGTCAGCCCTGAGATTTGTCTTAGTTAAAAGTGTGAACCGGCGTATAGCTTCCGATCGCACTTTAGGGTAGAGGTATTGTCCTGGTTATAAGGTAGAATTTTTTATATGTATAGGGTCGAGGAAATATCTCTACAATATAGAGCAATTAGCAATAAATTAAAGGAAGAAATCTCATTTTACCACGACAAAAATTAAAAATTTCGAATTTCAGTTACGTTCATGTACGAGGTGCGTTATTCTATGCTTTTCTGTGCGGCCATTGAATGATCCAGAAGTGATTTTAAAGCGCTGCTTCAGAAGGGCTTTACTTTTGCCAATAGTAGAGAAAATTGTGGCGATTTGCTGCCATTAGCTAGAGTCGACAACAAAAATCTGTACTTACAGAGGTAGGAGTAATTTTTACCTTTATTTTATGGATTTTTATCGTGATTTTTCCGTTTTGCAAAAATCAATAAATTGCACATGCAATATTTTGCATCCTTCGCAACCAATCATCTTAGACGATTATAGTACAATTTATATTGTTGACATTATTTTCTTGGTTGTTTTTCATCTTGATTATAAAATATTTGTAGTAAGTTTTTATTGTAAGTTTTGTTTGGATTTTGGATATCCCATGTAATTCAATCTGATGAAAGTCCTCGTTTCCCCGATAAAGAGTCCTTGAGATCAAATCATTTGATTGCAAAGATTTTGACGCCAAGAAGAAATGTAACATATAATTTGACAGCACCTAAAAATCTTCTCACGAATGCTATTACCAGAAATATCACCATTCATAACAAACAACAAAATCTAAAAATATCTACTTTATTTACTTACTATTTACATCAGATGCCCAAATACCTCTTTTGGATCTTTAGCCTCCTTTATAATGCCTCTCCATCTATCCCGATTCATCGCTGATTCTTCTTTCAATCTGGGCAAAGTCTCAGACTATGTTGTCTCTTAAACACTGTTGTAGTCTACCACAATTAACTGGGAATCATAAATATTCCTTATTTATCCTGTCGCCGGCCTTGAGGACATGTTCAATCCATGCCAGTCTTTTCGCTCTTACTTCACTTGTGATTAGTGGTTGTTGTATCAGTTCTCGTACACTCCAATCCAGAGATCCAATCCAAAGAATCCAGAAACAATTTGTTCAGATGATTGGCGCAAATCAAAACCAAAAACCGAACTTTTTACTAACCGCATAAGCATCAAATATTGCTTCCGTCTAGAATCTAAGTTCTTACTTACCTTCTTGTTAAGACACCTTCGCTCACACGTTCACGCAGCCAGCTGATCGACCCTTGCAGATCTAAGAATTTCAAGGTTGCGTTAATACGTTCAAAAATTAACGTAAAATAATATTCAGAGTGTAACAGATGGATGATGCAGGACCGCATCGAGAAATATTTAAATAATTTGTTACAAAAACATATGGCATAAACTCGGACAACAGTGACAATGGGTCGCAATTTTCATTTTCTTGCATGCAATTTTCTTTTTATAAAAAGTGTATTTATTTATGTTAACTTTTTAGAAAGTTTCTTAAATTTTAATCCTTAGCCGGTACCTATTTAATAAATTTGAAACATTTTTCGATTCAAACGAAATTTAATAACTTTATAGGAAGTTTAAAGGATGTGGGTGTTTTAATTTAATTGTTCCTAAAATTAACTTTCAAAATTTTTATTCCAGAAATTTGAAATTGTTTGTAGTGCTTCATTTTACGTTTGAGAACTAAATTCCTCTTTATGTGAGAATATTCAATTTATTGTTTTAATGGTATATGGTTTGTTGCAGACAGCCTTTTGTATATAATAGACGTTTATTACATAAATTAATATACAAACACACGAATTAATATTATAATTTATAAATATGAGATTGTAGGAATTAGCACGAGAAACTGTAAATCATAACTTTTATTCTACGCTTACTCCAAAATTCTAAATGATTAGTTTTGTTTTTAGAGCAATTTATTTAAAGTTGAAAATTTATTTGACATATTCAAATGTACAAATTAATAAATTTCATCCATCGCACGCCACCGTATTAAATAACTTTTAGGTGGTATATTATTTATTTGTGTTAAATAGCAAAACTAAATAAGCAAGACTGCACCGTTTAAAAATAAATAATTAAAATAGTGTTGAGGAAGTTGATAATTTTGCAAACTTTCGGTGCACTTGGTTGAATCAAATTCTTCCTGGCAAATCCTATTAAGCGTAAGCGCTTATATAATTTTCTGAATGAACGTTTAGTAGGCAAGTTCTGATTTACAGATTGCAATTAAATTTGTGTAGGTATGCACCGCGTGTTCGCTTGATAATTTCAAATTTATTTTGATGTGCATTTGTGAAATTGTATTAGGCTTTGTCGTACCTATTTAATGATGTTACAATGTGTGAATTAGTTCTGACGCTGCATTAAATGATTGCAAATCGCTTTATGTAGGACAACTTATCATGACCTTACGCTCTCGCCAACCGTACTTTTCCGAGCTAAAAATGACTGCTGGGTTAAACTTAAAAATTTGAATTCATAAGACAAATGAGTTCTTTTCGAACCACTTTGTGGTGCGTTTAAGCAAGGATGTGTGTAATCTAGACTTTGAAGGATGCCCTTATCATAGCCTGCAACAACTTCGTGCGGACAAATGAGGCCTGCTCAATTGCCCCTGAAGCGATATGATGGTAACCTACTACAAAAAACGTGGGATAAATTTCGAGTAGTAAATATAAAAAAAATACGCACTGGATGATCATGGAGTGGCATTTAAGTATTGTCAATTTTGCTGCAGGAACTACTAATTTAATAAATAAAATAGTTAGTAATTTAAGGATTTACTTTTTTTTTGGCACTAAAATAGGTTGATATTAAATTTTCTCTATAACAATGGAACATTTTCAAGATAAATATTTGTGGTTTTTTTTGGTAGGTAGGTACTAAATTATCCAAAACGTTGTATTGGCTCGAGGTATATTACAACAAAAGTTTATACCAAAGCAAATATAACTTTTATTCATTTTTTTAATGGAAGTTTTTATTTAATGTGTAAATTTTCCACTGAAAATTAAAAATAAACGGAATCTTACTACAGTTTTATGTTTAATAACGAAAAATAACTTTTTTGAAGTTACTTTTGTGTAAACAAAGTTTATGAAAGCAATTGTTATAATTATTGATAATTTTAATATTTAATACGCGTTCACTGCGTTGGGTAAACTTTTTTTACTAACACCCTTTCAAAAGAGTCCCTCGCATTTGTTCCATATAAAATAAAAAGAGAAAAGTAAAGAGTACAAGTACTTTTAATTAATATTTTATATTATGACCCAGTTTTCGTATTCTTCCAACCCTCATTTGTTTTATCGTATGTTTTTCAGTTCATTACCTTTAGCTACTTTAGTCGTTATCTCTGAAACCACTTACTCCAGTATAAACCTCATTATGTAACACCAATTATTATGCTTATCTAATAAAATTGCTTTTGAAAATAATTTAAATTCGAATTTGGGGTGAAAAATAACCCAACACGTTTGGCTTATGGTATTAAAGAAGTTAGTTATTATTAGACTAATCTGCCAAAAGTAGCCTATTGGACGATTTCCCTTCTCACAACTTTAGTAAATTTAGTCGACAGTTTAGAGCCATTCCATTGTATAACATTTCAAATTGAATCTGAAATACGTTACTACTATCTTGAGATATAGGAAGGTATATAACTACCTACATTATAAATAGGCATGTAAGTGAAATGTAATCCTAGTGAGTTGTCAATTGTCTGACAAGATTAAACCTCGTTGATGACGGTATATAACCCAAATTGTCATCAAGATTGCCTAAACAATAGTAACAACCTGGATTAAATTTTTAATCATAAATATTGTTTTAGATTAGAGCTTCATTACCTTAAGTAAACTTGTCTCAGCATTTCAAAATTATCATCAAAATACTTCATTAGCTTGTCTCTCCTTTACCTCACTTCTGCAGGATTCGGCTAGATCCTAATTGCCGCCGATATAACCAGGACCCCTGCAGTGTGCCTGAAATTTTATATACGTTTCATTTCAACTTTTGTCAAGTTAATAACTTCGAAAGTATGCCAATCATGTTAATTGTTTATTCTCGAACGGTGAGAAGGTCAAATATAAGGATGCACTTTATGTTTTCTATGAACTACTACAAGCTGACTTATGCCTTTAAACGGTCTTCTTTTTGGTGGACGCTTAGTACTTAAATAAAAATCAAAAGATAAGCAGAAGTTACTGCTACCAATTCACCAAGAGGCCAGTCAAAATGAAGCTAGAATGGGGGCTTACATGCAAAGAAATATCGGCAATTTTTAAATTGGAATTTTGTACAGTTACCGCAAGTTCTGCACCCAAAATTAGATTTTTAACAATATCTCCTTTCCAGTACCATCAGATAAAAAAAATTGTTACAAAAAATAATAAAGCATAAAATTCTCTATAATTTTTGTTTAAGAAATTCTATGGCAAAGTGTACGGATTTAAGGTTAAGAAGGAATTCGCTTTTACTTTAGGTAAATGTGTTGAATTTTCTGTTTAGCAGAACAAAATCACTAATAAAATTGTTATTTTTTTTATTTTAGAAGATACCTATATGCAATTCACAAAAATGAACTCTAAGTTTACCGTACAAGAACTCAAAAACTAATAAAGGATTTAATTACTTTCATGCTCATTTTATTTGTTATCTATCGAATGACGTCAGATTTGGGAAAAAATTGGAGAATCGATTTTCCTGTCGAAATGTTATTAATATTTTTTGTTCCGGGTCGCCATATTATTCCTATGATCTTTTTTCAATAACCTTATATAAACAAACATCAACATTCCCAATTATAAGCCTTTTTGGATTTTTATTTCAAATAAAAACTGACATAAGGCACAATAATTTTATATAGTCTAATTATTCGTGGTTTATTATAAAACTTGACGTAACGCAAATAAAAATTCAATCCAAAAAATGTATCAATTTCTTGATTCTCTAAAGTTGAATTCCCCATTAATAATAATCATTTGAATTTAAGTATATTCCTTGAAATTGTATAAATAATCCTTTATAGCCCAAAATTGATATCAAGAGCGGATGGATATAAGGGAGCTTCAGTTCATTCCTTTACTCCCTAAATGAAAGAAAGGAGGCAAGAGTTGATTTTATGTGAAATAGAACAGAATAATAAAATATTTGATTATTATATTAACCTTCATCCGCTCGCGTATTATTTGACGTTGAAATTTGCCTGTTTGAATTTTCTCTCCAATTTCCTTGGGAGAGGTGGAAAGGGCTTGCATTCTCTAATTTATTACTATCTCCTCCACTAGACCATGCCCTATTCGGATTAAAAACGTTCCACCAGGGCTCAGTACAGCCACAGACTACCCTAAATCTCTTAATACGGCCAATTTGCCGCATATGCGAGCGGATGAAGGTTAAATAATATACAAAATTTATAAGAAATTATAAATTTTGAAAATTATTATGTATTTTCTAATTCAAGAACTCGCGTTACATCCATACACAACAAATAAACAAGCACCGCAGCCGAACAATACCTACAAATTCCTCTGTCTACTTTCAATCATGTCCTGTTATCACTTCCCACTTACCCTTAATATTTATTAACGACCTACATATTTTTGCTTGATTTCATACACCTATGTCTGTGTATTTTGTATTCTTTGTCACAAAAACTGCCCTCTGAATCGTAACCCCTAGTGAGAGAGTTAACCCAAACAGAAGCAAGTTCCGTCACAATCCAGAGAGGACCTCTCCAGTTTGTTTGGCCACGATGTTAATAGACTAGCTCTTTATTTATGTGAAGGCATGGATCGTGGGTTTCTGAAAACAAGACCGATAGCTTAAAAAACTTAAAAAAACACAAACAATTGCAATTTACATATATGGCTGCGCTAACATGCACAGTAGGAATGAATGATTACAATCAAACAGTGGACCCCATACTAAATACAAACAAGTACCCAATAAAACCAGTAACCTCTACGGTTACTCAAAATTGAACACACAATTGGAAAATATAAAATTGCTTACCTCGAGCTCTCGTATAAGCTTACAATATATTCGTGACAGCCGTTCGTCTCCAGCCGCTTTCCCAACGTGTGGCTTCAAAGATGAAATTTGTAACTTGTTATAATCTGATCTGAGATTTGTAGTTGGAAACTGGACTAGTGAGAGATGGCGTAAGAGATGTCGACAAGATTGGACCATCCAAACAATGAAAAGAATATCCCAGTCGTCATCAAAAACAAACAACAATAGGATGTTACCAACTCCAGGAAATCCAAAATGGTTCCACAACTTGGGTACCAAAACTGCGTGGTAGACTGTACACTATGAGCCTTTGGACGCTATCGTTTGGACACTGCAGATTAAATAAAAATCTTGAATGGTGTAATGAAGAGAAAACAATACTGCACATGTACTTTGTTATTGTCCATCGTTGACTTCAATGAGCGGATCTGTGGTGGGGGACTTCTGGCCCAACATGGCCAGAATCAGTGACAGTCTGCCTGCCAAGATCTTGGAGTTCATGGTTGGATGAGTGACAGCATCGGGGTGGATCTGAAAACAGGAGGTAGTACACCAGGCCCGATTTAGAGTGTTAGTAAGTTTATCTTACTCAACAAATCCAGACATACTGCTTCTAAAAAGCTGCTACTCAGGAGGTGGCTGGAAGGTTTTTTAAAGTGCTGTTATTTGACGTATTGCGTGTACTGCAGCTGCCTTTTATTGTGTGAACATTCTGCTGACATTTAGAGCGACTCCGAAGTTGAGGAAGAAATTAAAATAGAAAAATACATATATCCGTCCTAGATAAATAGTACAATTTTGGTTGAAAAGGGAGGATTCTTACAAATTTTAAAGAATAAATTTTAATTCAGATGAGATTAATGGGGAATTCACCTCTACAGCGACAAAATAACACATTTTTTCTTAGAAAAACAAGATTAGTAACTAATGGAATTGTTGCTTTTGTTTTCTATTAACAATAATTTGAACAAATTTTTATTATGAAGAACAAATTACTTTAGATTCAAAAAAAAATTGAATAATAGCTCCTTAACAGAAAATATTAGATTATTTGATTCTATATAAAGTTTATAATAACCATTTTTTGTCAAGCAAGTACCGAAAAGGAAATATTGTAAAAAAAAACTGATTTTGAGGGTCACTTTTCCAATTTTGCGGGGCGAGAGTCAGATCAGTAAGGTCGCAAATTTAGTATGTTATTTAGAATAATAAATTCCATTCACACTGATGGCTGGTGAAAAAGGAATATCTGGTATTACAATTTTCTAAATTATAACACTGGTTTAGAAAGAACCACTTTTGATGATACGTGAACGAAAACTTGGTGAGAAAATGTGAAAATTTAATTTTCATAATCATAATTTTGTGCAAATACTGTTTTAGCTTCCTGTCTGATATCTTTGTCATCTCTCGCTGTCCCTACAAAAGCTGAGTTTTTACTTCAAAGCGACATATTTTTAAATTTTCTGATTGAAACGTTTAATAAGTGCGCTTTTCTTTCATTTACCGTGAAATTTGAAAGACCGATCTGTATTTGTAGGATATTTTTCCTTTATATTTTCTCGAAAGACCAGACAATGTATCAAGAGATGACACGCCTTGTCAGCACGTATAGAACACTAAAATGAACCTGCCACAGAAGCTGCTACCAAAGCAATTTAACAGAATAACATGTTAACTTACATAAACAAGTTGTGATTTATAATTACTAAAAAACGTGGTAAATGAAATTAACGTTAACGGAAGCTTTTATGAACACATTAGATGGGTGGGATTGAGGAGTAATATCCATAGTTTTCTATGTACTCAAAATATTAAATAATTCGGTTTAGCCGAATGGCTTTAATAACAAAGCTAATTGAAATTTGATCTAAATTATATAATATAGCAATTTAACTTAGCTAACCATTTTTTTTAGTAGATACTTATAATTATTATAAACCATAATGAAGGGATGTAAACGCTTTTTAGAGTTGGTAAACAAAATTTCTATATAACATAAGATAATCTTACCTTTTCCAGTGTAATAAAATCTGATGTTTGTAGTAAATTTATGTACCTTATAAATTTTAGTAACCCGGAGCAATAATTACCAGGAAACTAAACACAGCATGAAAATAATGTATGTAGGATGATGGTCAGTAGTTGGATTTCACTAGTAACAGTTTTCATTAACTACAAACTTCAAAGGATAAAGTAAAAGAAAAGTTTACCAGAAATGAAACGGAATTTTAAATTGAAATTTAAAATTTTTTGCAGCAGTTTCTAATAAATTCGTATTTATCCTTTTTTCGTCCGTTTATTGTTTTTACACGCCCTACTTTCGGCAAACATGAGAAAATTCAAATAAAACTTTAAAAAATCACTCACGCACTATGTTACTGTATTTTTTGCTTATTTTGTTTTAAATTAAAAAGGAAGTACGAATTTTGTTGACTGTAATTTTACATTACGCAGTTGGATATTATACAAGCAATATAAGTACCACTTTGTAGAATATAGAATTGGCAATATGGTGGTTTGATCCTCCTTTCACGATATAAGGATTATGTAGTCGCATAGGGCCAGTTATCCTTATGACAATATGGACGCAAAGGATTTGTAAGTTTAAAGACCATACGCTATACATAATCTCAAATTTGAATGTAAATTATTACTGCATATAATACCAAAATATTTTTGGCACTCTAAAGCTTTAATTTCTCTTTAATTATTTTGATATAAATATTAAAAATTTACGATCTGATTTTTGGATTTTTGGTTTTTAGATTGTGAAAGCAGGTCTTCCGAAGTGTCGTCGGTCCAAGGTCCATTTTAAAAATAGTTAACAAAAAACTGGAGAGGATTTTTGGTATTGTAATAAATCCGTTTAATAACGTCCATTTTCTAAAGGTCTGCCTGTTACTATTGCAGCAGAAGTGCCCCAAAATTTATCTACTAACCGATAAAATAGCAGTTACCAAGCAAATGTTGTAACCACAATATTCACTGCGAAAAGTGCTAGCTCTTCAGACAGTCGCGGTTGTGTGAGAAAAGATGGTACATGACTGAGTAATTTGAGGGTCTTGGAGTTTAATTCATTCAATATTACTTTTAAGGAAAAAGAAGAAAATCCTAATCAGCATAAATCCTTGCACTTGAAACAATGAAAAACATTACACTTCAATCCTACCGGTTTCTTCTGCTAGCTAGAACTGATGAATTCACAATTAATAAAATTTAATCACCTGTGACCCGTTAATATCCTGGAATGACTGGAATTGTTCCAGTATGTGGAATACCAAATCGCCTTTGATATGCAGTTACAAAAATAATTCACAATCAAAAATCTTGCACCATCCAATTTGCAAACGTAAGCAGGTGACATCCCTCGAGTGAAACAAACAAGATTAACCAATCTCCATAAAAGTGAAACGCTAAAAAGACGTTTGGTTAAACGAACTACTGTGTTTTGAAAAATAAAACCAAATAAATTGTTCAAATTCCGATTTATACCACAGAGAAGCGGCTACATCAAGAGCTACCTCAGTTAGACTCAGAGAAGTCCAAAAACATTTTAAAAGAACTTTCATTACTCCTCGCATATTTAAGTTATATCTGACATCGGAAACTCATGTGAATTTTTTAGTTAGAATTGGAAATGTAACAGTCGCATACATAAGTTGCAAAAATTGTTCGTTTTGGATGCAATCATTGCATCCATCCATTTATTTCCACTCTCTATCCATCTATCAAATAAAAATTACATTATGTGTACAAAATACAAAGAGATGCCCTCCAAATAGCAGACTTCTGAATAATTGCAATGATGCCTTGATCCCCAATTACGTTTTGTTCGCAAACTAAATGTGAATTTTTTTTTATATTACCAGGTACTAACACAAATGAAAGTATCTCAATGTTTACTTTTTCACTTCCAAGTTTAAGCAGTTGCTTTATGTTGTTCATCTTTTTGTATTACTCAAATAATTTTGAAAGAGAAAACTTCGGAAAACTTAAACTACACACAAATTTATGCGGAACATCAAATATTGATTTCGTTATCAAAACGACATCAATATGGGTTATTTTGTAACAAAAATGAAAAAGTAAAGCTATGCTGTTATTTGGTTTATCTAAAAGTTTACAAAAGGTATTATCCTGACTTAAGTTTTTAAAGAGGTTTTGTATCTCAGAACAACATTTTCGCTTATGAGAAATATTCGGAACCTTCACAAAAATTTCGAAACAGGAAATTAAAACTTTCGTTCACACCTGCTGCTAATACCGAATTAATACAGACATTACTTTGCAACACAAAGCAGGATTCTACTAGGATTTTTAGGGGTATACGGATAGTCAGGGACTTGTTAATTATATTTGTTGCAAAATTATTGCATAATATATGAGAAATTCCCATTAGTTCATTACATAATGAGTAATGCAATATTTTAATTGAAAATTAAACGAATTGTACACTCTAATTTTGAAATGGTAATATTGAATATAAATTTACTTTGACATCAGGTACATACATACTATGTAATTATTGTTAATTATAAATAGCAACATAATCAGCGTTAATATTTTAAACTATCTAACCAAATAGGATATTAATTTATGGTATCTATACAAAATAGTTCAATATGTAAAACATATTTTTCAAGTGCCCTTTCATACCAAATAATTATGATTTCAGAAACTTTGGGTCGAAATGCAAATTTCATTATGGAAATAAATTCTTTAAAAAACTATGGGCTTTAGTTTATGCGTTTTATTTGTGTGGTTAATTTTTCGTCCCTTTTATTTACATAAAAAGAACATAAAAGGGGCACTTGAAATTAAGTTATGTTGGTACATAATTTTTGAAAAATTAGTGAAAATTGCGTACTGGACGCAAATAAGCTATTTGTATGAAAATAATGTATAAATCATTTTGCTTTATCAACTCTTAAGTAATAATGTTCGAAAATGTGTGTGCTTGTGTTTTAAAACAACATAAATTTTACTTGAGGCTTCGTTTCTAGAATAAAATAATGCAATTTGAAAATTTATTAGAGTGGATGTCTTTTGTAGAGGTATTTTAAGTTAAATAATGGCAGCGGCATTTGAATATTTATGTGTCTTTGAGTTTGGATTTCAAAGGATTTTCATCCTGCACATACATACATGGAATTCGGATAATGCAGAAAATAATTTTGTCAATATTTGATGAATTTTTAATTGTTCGTTAGAATGCATTCATTACATTCTCACGTTTTGGTATTATATACCTATATATGTGTCAGTATAGCCTCAAATTCTTTGTTACAATTTGAAGTGCTGTTAATCACGCTTACAAATATCATTTTCTGAATTTATTTAGAAATATTAGTAGGTATGAAAAATTGTTTATAAAAATTGTAATAAATTATATTGCATTTTCTCTCTCTAAGGGGCACAATGTGTTATGCTAAATTATTGCTATGGGGCAATTACCCCCGTGAAGTTTTGTTATTTATTAATTGTGGACTATAAAAAAGTGGTTTCCTTTCAATCTGAGCTGCAAAACCCCCCAAGTAAGAGCAAGAGCGTAAATAATGATCCCATAACAATTATTAAATGTTACATTTCATGAAGGTGCCAAGCAACTAATAAGACTTAAGGGGGGTAAATACCCCATAGGTATCTCACTCACCAATATTTAAGACTAACTAATCACAACTAATTAATTACCTATCTAATAATTTACTGTTGTTCTGTAGGTTCGATATTATCGTTCGATAAATTCGTGCTGCTAATCCAAGTCATTGACTTAGCAGACTCGAGGGATTAATGCCATATTTCTAACCTAATTTTAACATACATCCAACCTTATAATTTCCTTAATAATTCTGATTGCGACATTATCAGTTAAATGCTACTAGAAACAATAAAAAACGCAATTTTCAAAATGATCTATAAACTTCTGTCCGTTTTATTAGCATTAATTCAAATATAGTGCACTACATTTTATGGTGGCCAGTGCACTGACTTTTATTTTCACATGTACTGTTAAATCTTGCTTACCAATAACGCTGATTATCATCTATTGCTATCTTTCATTCGCTATTATTCAAATCGTATACCTACTAACAAACATGTATGGTACCAAAGTGCATTGATCCATGTAGAGCACCATAAAAAGCAAATCCAAACTTCAATCAATTAGTAGGTATCAAATTTTCTGAACACAAGTGCGCTTCCAACCAATTTATTCAAACTTTCTCAAATATTATTGAATACCACCTTGAAAATATCAACAACGACGTTTTAAATATCAATAATCCAATGGGCAGTTGTAACACTTTACTAATGCACAAATTTTGCCCATCTCAAAATTATCAAGTTATAACCAGACGATATCACATCCATTCTTTCTTTGTTATTTTTCGCTGTTGGGACCTGCTCTTCTTATCATGACGTGGCATCGGGCCCGGGGAATCTGATGGTATGGAATTCAGGAGTGCAATTATTTAAATCATAAATCCCAATTTTGAAAAAAGTCATATTAACGCTATAAATGAAACTACACTGCAATTAAAATTAAATGAGATTTAATTCGAATTTTTACATAAACTACGTCTATTTCGTAGTATTGAAATTATTTTAAGTTTGATTTGGTTGGTAATTAATCTATTGGCAAATAAACCAATCAATAGCTAGTAGGCCTATACAATTGTCACTGAGGAGGAGGAGGCTTCTGACAAATTACTATATTTGACTAACTGAGCCAGGCCGGGGGCCGGCTTCCGACTGCCTAAAACTATTTAGTGCATGTCAGTAAAAGCTATTCGGCCTTCGGCCTCACTTGCAGGGCATACCTCTTCAGTAAATTTATGTTGTAATGTCTTGTAAGGTATTTTAAGCTAATACTGAGTTTTTGATGAATTAATCAGTGAGTGAATCGTATTATCATCATCACGGTCTATAATTTGTACAAATTTTCGTCGCGTTTACGTTTGTTGAGGAGTTGTCAACGCATCTCGCAATAGGTGAGCTTCAGCATTTATTTGCTGTCTTGCTTGCATTAATAAAATTATTTCGTTTTCATGTCTCATTTGTAGAGTTTTTGGGTTATTTGGGAAATTGTAATCAATCAATTATGAATTCAATCATACTTGATAACTTTATTTTTATTTAGGTGGGAATATGTAAATGAAAAAATCATCTATGCATGACATAGAGCAAGAGTAGTTTTCGAATTTTAAGTCAAAATTATTATTATAGACGTATACCTAACCTCTGAAATTGAGGGGGGGGGGAGATACATACAACATACAATACAACAATAAAACCTGCTATTAGGATATTTCAACCTTTTTTTATGATATTGCATAAATAGTGCAGGTTAAGATGGTAATCCTGTCCTTTCGGGACTATTGTTTTATTTTACAGATTCCTTGATATTGGGAGAACCATGAGTTCGGCTCTCCTATCCTCTTGCCGCGACGGTTACGATAGCCGAGGACCATCCGACGTAATTTCTACTTCTTTTGGACTGCGCTATGGCCATCTATCCCGCATTCTGGGCAGTGGTACTCACCGGTGCATACCACTGCGAAGTGACCTTCGTGGCAGCACCGCCAGCACAGTTTTGACCTGTCCAGGTCGCTGCAAGTCGGTTGGGCGTGCCCTTTAGACCAGCACCTTCCGCATCTCATGCGATTTCCAAGCTTGCATCAGTTAAACCCAATCTTGACGTTAGGGATCAATAGCAGTCGTTTGGTAGCTTCCAACTCTACCTCGAGGACTACCACCTTGTTCTTTCTCCAGTGTGGTTACACCACCTTCACCTTCTCGCTGTCTATTAAAAGGTTGTGAGATCCTTGAAGTTGAGATCTTTGTTGTTCTTGGTGAGCTTCTCTCTGAGCTCTTGGGGACGTTTTCCTTTGATCTATATTTCCCAATTCTCACAGCAAACCTAATCCTCGCGTATGCTTGGAGGGTATTCCATACCCCCAAACCCCCCGGTGGTAAAAACCATCAATACAGTGTATAATTACATAAAAATATGTTGAGGTATTGGCACAATGGTTTTTGCGACCATTAGGTACCATGTTTGAGTTACTATAATATTTTAAATGAAACATGCGTACTCTGAATAACAACGTTTCTATAATTAAATAAAAATATTTACATTTACCCTTAAAACTGCGAAGCACAATCATTCATTTTAAAATACTTAAAAATTACACTAATGAATTACGACTAACTTACGACTAATTACTTTTTCTTCCTTTAGAACCTGTCCCCTCGTCATTCCCCTACACCATTATAATTAATTATTGTTTTCTTATCAGCTTATAGAGTGAAATTACTTTGACTGAACTAGGCGGAGCTAATGTGCAGAAACGAATATTCGTCCGGTCGTCATTAGTGGAATTGGGTGTCAATCGTTCTCCCTCGACATCTACTGTGCAGCAAGGCTTCACCTAATCAAGTCACTGTAATTTCACTATACTTTATGGCATTATCAATCCACACTTTTCAAGTCATTGCCTTTGCAAGCGGTTCATTGACATTATTTCTGTCTTACTTTGGTTTTCGTCCAACTTATTAATTTTGAATGTGGCAGTATTATAAGTTATAACCGAGGAGTCTGCGGGGTAGAAATTCTCAGGATCAAGAGGTTAAAAGTTTACAATTTTTAAATATTCCCAATAAACTTTGGCAATAAATAAACTTTTCAATTGAACCATGAAACTTTTCTGATTAGAATTTTTCTCTCAAACATTACCATTAGCCTTGCTTAGGAAATAGTTGTTCTTCTTACGGTGTCACTCAGAAAGATTGTGATAAACCAGATTTGTACGTCTATTCTCTAGGGTCTAGGTCTTGAAGGTATATACAAATTTTTGCCTTTTTATATTTAAACTAATTTTCTAAAAACGTATTAGTATTAGAAAGCATTTACGAAAAGTAAATGACAGAAAACTTTTATATTACAATGTTTCATCGCCTATTATCCCCTTGGGTCGTGATTGGGTGGTAGTCCTGGAAATCAAACGCAAAAAGTCGGAAAATGTGATTATCTCCTTGGTATATACTCCGACGAAGAGGCTGGCGCCGAACTCCAACTTTCATCCAATAACTGTCATAATTATGGCTAACGTATCCCTGTATATTATATGAATATTATATTCTGTCATCTATGCACTAATTAGAGAGGCAATATAACAACTATCCCTGGTCTCCCCTATTAAGACCCGAATTTAAATTATAAAATTTGTTTTAATATTTCAAGATACCTCTACTACTAACTCAATTTAATTGGAAGTACACCTTCGCTATATAAATGAGAACATAATAGTTCTTAGGGTAAAATATTTAGTTAGACCTCTATAACTTTTCAACTTGTTTACTAATAATGAACGAAAACTCGTCATTTCCAACATTTTATATAGCCTCATAACTTGTAAATTACCCACTGTTTACACTTTTACAACCTAGAAGCTTACTAGATTTTAAAAATTCACAATTCAATATAATTTTTCATAAAATATACAGAATAAGGTAAATTTGAAAAATAAAATTTCAGTGGAATAAAATAAGATTTCAAGTGGAAAATTCGGTTATGTGACGTTTCGCCCCCGCCGTTTCGCCCCCGGACGTTTCGCCCCCGGGACGTTAATAAATAAATTAAAAATCGAAAAAAAAACAGGTAATTTTAAAATGCCCAACAAATAATCCATATTAACTATCTTTCCATAACTTTCTGCGATGTTTTTTTATTCTTTTTAAAATTATACTATAGTATGTTTTGTTTATTTTTGGTCTAACATCTAATAATAACTGTGAAATTTCATATCTCTTTAGAGCCTGTTCTTTTTTTAAACTTTTAATAAATTGAAAAATGTTTGGAAATAAATGTCTGCAAGTGCTTTGAAAACCGCGATGCCAGCCTTCGATGTGATCATTCGTCGTGTGACGATCATTTATGGTTCGGTTATATCATTATTCCACATTTCAATAGAAAATTGAGGAGCTCGTCTGTGTTCTGTTTCTTCGTCCTATGTAACAGTCTTCAAAATAATCCACAATGGGCAGTGCATCTTGAGGAAAATTTTCGTCTTCTACGAGCGCGTCGAATTTGTCCGCTACTGATTCCACTGGGATGAAAGCGAGTGCAGCAATTTTTCGAATCCATAGAGCGAATTCATGTGATTGATTAACCCCTAGCCCCAACATAACTCACCAATAGAGGAAGTTTATTAAAAAATGATAAAAATGATCTTAAACGTGACCAATAGTAGAAATTAACACAAAGTGTGAATGTAGTGTAAAACCAAACTTGGTGTTTTAATTTTTTTTTTAATGATTTTAAGTGTGGTTCACAGGTCCACATGAAAACCCCCCAGGTCAATCACATTCCTGGAAAGTTTTTCCTAAAGGAATCCTAAAAGAAAAATATAAATTTTCCCAAAGTATCGAAGCAACTGAAACAAATTTATTATTTATGAAATCGTCGGATTCCTATTGTTGAAATCTCCCATCCGAACCTCCGATTAATTATTTCAGTTAAACCGGCACAAAAACAAATACTAAAAAATTCTTTTCTAAGAGTAATTCATTAAAACCCGTGTTTTCTAGCTGTGAAAACCTGCTAAATCTTATTTCTAAATGTAAACATCTTAATTATTATTTATGAATTGATGAAATATTTAAAAGTACAATTTTCTTAGTTTGTTTTACTAAATGGTTACAAAATTAAACATTTATGTAAAAAGCTTACATGAAAGATATTTATTATTTGCACGTTTGCTATCGAATGAATTAAATTATTAACTGCTTCTCTTATTAAATATGAAGCTTTAATAACGTCAGTGACTAGAAGTTAATTTTATAGAATCTATACATAGAAGCAAAATTTACCTCTAACAAAATTAAATTTTTGCTAATTAATTTTCTTTCTTGCAGATTTATATCGAGCAAAATAACCGACACAGCAACTTGGATAAGTAATTTACCCCCCTCCGCCGAATAAGGTGAGTTAAATAATTGGTTTAAAATATTTTAAAATTTTGTAACTTAATATTAATTTTATGCAAGAAAAATGTATTTTGTACAATTAATTTCCGGTGATCAATCACGTCGTTTAAAGTAACTAAAAGTTATAATTGCTTTGAGTAAATCAATGAAAATAAAAATTAGAAAACTTAAATAAATATTAAAATACGTAACAAACCATCAATTTTAACTTGGTTTCGCAGGCAGTAGTAAATAATAATTTATTAATTAAATTCAAAAAGTTTTTCATCGCCTTGTGAAGTGCAAAACATATAAACTTAAAATAATATTACCTCGTAAAAATGTTTTTGAGTAAATTTCCATTATTTGGGGTAACAAGAGAAACTTTTGAAGATTACTCTGAGAAGAAGCTTACGCAAATCGAGCTGAACAATTCGTAATATACCAACTCATGACACTTGGACATAAATTGGGAGATTAGCTTTCTTATATCCTAGTGTGAAATTTTTTAGGGTCTAATTTAAAATTATCTGCTTTTTTACTTGAATTGACTCGAGATTTTCAAGTTATATAATTTAATTGTTAGTTCAAATTAACTAAAACTTATAAATGGGTGCATTTAATATTAAAAATAAAGTGCCATGTGATAAAAACAACACACGTTAGTGTGTCCTTGCATTCGAAATTAAAGAAAAGATTGAAGCTGAAACATAAAGTTTAATTAACCTTAATGAGTGACTAGATTTAGACCGATGCTGGTCGAAGCAAATATAATCAAACTTAAACCATTAATTTGAAACTTTCTCGAACATGACTAAACAGCATATAAATCCATATTGAGGTATTTTTACTGGAATAAACCCCGCAAGACAATGTTTATAATATCTATTTTATTATAATCTCCAAACTGTTTTCTGAACACGGGATACAAATAAAAATAAATATATAATAGGCGATTAGCTCTAAAATGTAGAAAATATGAGTGCAGTTGATCGCAAGGTAATAAATTTGTGATATAATATACTTTAAAATAATAAAATTTTACTATGGCAAACATAATAAAAATACGCAACGCATACAGAAGATAAGAAGGAGATTTCTGAGTTAATCGGATACATTTCAGAATTATTGATAGAATTTATAGAACTTTAATATGCACAGTTAGGATTTATTTTCTTATTGTGTGTCACTGTATGTTTTGTTAGAAACTGTCAGTACAACTATAAATTCCGGTGTTTATATTGCAGATATATGATTTTTGTGACAGTTCAGTTATTACCAAATAAATATGCAACATTTATCTTAAATATGTCAGCCCTTCGAATATGAAATATCTCGAATTCGATTCGATAGCTCTCTACCTTTGGTATATTTAATGATGATAGCAATAACATTCTAGAGCATAGGAAATTGGCTTGCTAATTGAATGCTTTTGTGGTAAGTGTACGATATATAGATAGTACGTAAGTACTATTTTGCTGTTATATAATTAATTTCTTACAGCGCTGCTTTGTAAAAGCTAAGAAAACGATTGGGTTTTTAGAAGGGAAAATTTGTTCTATGAAAATAAATTAATTTTAAAAATTATTAAATGCATCCATAATTCATAAATAATAATCCTGCTTAAAACAGAAACGTGTTAGTGGAGCTATAAACTAAATCATGTTTACTCCAATGAAGGTTAAAATCCCTTAATACATAGCAGCAATAAGGAAGTCGTTTATCAACCTTGAATTTTCAATTAATCAAATCTTTAAGAACTCAAGCATTAGAAATAAGTTGCAAAGAATCTCTCCAGTCTTCGTTTTTTAAACGTCACCATCGTGGAATTATATAAAATCAATGAATCGAAAATTTTTCTATTAGCTGCAACCGAATTCAATTACCATTCAGTAAGGAAGATAATTAGTAAATTTGATTAATTAAACTTTCTCAACTAATAAATTTTTAGCATGCTAATAAGTTAACTAATGTTCCTTCAGGCTTCTGCTTGAAAAATATTTTCATAGGGTGAAAGCATGCAACAAAATGATGTAGGATGTATGTTGTTTATATTAATGCACATAAGAACAAAATGAGCTTACATATCCAGCCGGTTGAGCTATCCGCAATACATAATTCATGGGACTAACGAGAACTTCATGTCGAAGAAAATTGTCTTCCACGTTTTTGAAATAGCCTTTGAATATTTGAATGTAATATTAGCATCAAACACACACCTAATGACGTTTTAAAATCAAAAAATATAAAAAATTCCATTATATTGAAAATACTCTTTAAAATTCAATTTTCAGAGGAATTTTTTTGAAATATGGAAAGTAAAAGTAAAAAATAATAAAAAGGGTGAAGGTGCACTTTATTCCTTATAAAAGTATTATATTTATCGTTTGCAATATTCTAAAATTAGTTTTTTTTAATATTACATGTAACAACTAATTAGCACACAATTAAATTCCTTAATTCATCAGTTTTCAACATTTAGGAATATCATTTTTCACTTATTTACAATTATTTTATTTTAAATTAATAACAATCCAAATATGATTATAATTTTTACACGGTTAATGCGTTTAATTCTTTGTATGTTTCTTTAACATTCAAAATTAAAAGAAAAGTAATTCAATTTAATAATAAGCACAGTAAATTCAATCTATGAAAGCACTACAAATTATTGTAAAGTTCTAACAAAAAGGTCACTAAAATTAGCAACAAACTCTCCATACATTTTTTCTTAATTCTTTGTGGTGGAGGTTGGTTTTTCATTCCTGTCCTTAATTTTGAAGTGTAATTTTTTACAAAAACATCTTTTACAGTACCACTGACTTATTGTCCGTACTCAAAAGATCATTGATAAAAAGGAAAACCCAATAATTATTATCAAATGACTGTTTAAAAAATTTACTACAACTTAAAAAAATATTTAAAAAGACAAAATGAACCAACATTTTACAACAATTTATAATATTGTATCTGTAAAAAACAATGGGGGGACCACAGTAGAAATCTCGTTAATCTACTCATGCGCGTCCTCAATACATTAATTTTAGGTTTGAAATATATTTCAAATAAATTTTTGTATGTAAAACTGTAAAAGTAAAGAAAAAATATGCCCCCCCCCCTAAGCTTTAGATAAATAATATATATAATAATAATAATATAATAATAATTCATAAGAAATTCTAATTGTTGGTAGCAATACTACAATATTATAATATGGAAAGTGATCTCTTCTTTTCGACTTCTGCGTAAAAATTAATTACAGTATCGCAAAAATCAACTCTATAAAATACGTCCACAATTTTATTCAAACTTTTTACCATTCATCCCTTCCCCCTTTGTCGTGGTTGGTTTTCTCCTTCTATTTTTGTCTTACACTTTTGTACCCTGATCATTTTTGTTATTTCAATCCTGAATTTTCTTGCAATCGAAGCAATCCCGAATGTTTTAAAAAATTATTGTTTATTTTTAACATGTATTTTGATAGAGGGAATCTCGTTAATCCATTCATTCTTATTACTTCAGTCTTTAATTTTAGAATTGCTACTTATAGCTTGAAGAAAGTTAAGGCATCTTAGTTGTTCACTTAATCGTTTCCTTGTTGACGCAACCTTCTTTTCGATTTCCATGCAGAAATAATTACAGGATCATAAAGGAAACAGTAAATTGGGAAGATTAATTTTTGAACCAGGTCTGGGATTTAATTATTACACATTTGTTTTGTATTTAGAGATCCAAGATCCTTTTATAATTTTTTTCTAATGTTGTCAATGGCAACGTACTTTATAGAATTATAATGTAACGTTGTCAATGACAAAGTACTTTATAGGATATAAAATAAGTTAAAATTCTAATTTTTCTGTTAGTGTTAGAAAAAATATTGAAGACAACGCGTGTTTTGTAGATTAAAAATCTTTTCCTATTAAATCCTCACTCCCTACGGTCGTTCGGATTTAAACTACGACATCGATTTTTAAACAATCTATAAAACACTAGTTGCCTTAATTAAATTATGGGCGATTTGTCGAGCTCATAATAAAAACAAAATAAAAAATATATTTACCATTCAGTTTTTTACAACATATTTTTTGATATTTCGAGAATGTACAGAAAAAAATTTGAAAAAAAATTGAAAATTAAACAAGCTATAAGCTGGTAAAGTTGGGGATAAAAAATATAGAGGGTGTGCTGGTTGACACGTTTGCAACCCTTCTGGTAATCGGAAACACGATTTAAAAAAAGATTCTTAATTAGTAAGAATGTCGTTATAGTCCCTACCAAAGAGAAAACGGAAAAAAAATTTTTCGCAAAATGGCGGCTGTCTGAAGATAAAAATTCATTTTTTGACTATTTTTTTCAACATTCTTAATTTTTTATAATAGTAAACCACATAATTTTTATACAAAAGTGGTAGGGACGATAGACAGTTATATAGTGAAGGTTGGTACAAAATTTGAAGTAAATCGGTCAAATGGAACTTGAGATATCATGTCAATCATGTTAATAAATGTTGTTTTGAGAAAAACACGTTTAAAGTTTTAAGCAAAAGTTTCAACCAGTAAAACAAATAAGTTTGATAGAAAAGCCTTAGGGACAATAGACAGTTATATATTGAAGGTTTGTACAAAATTTGACATAAATAGGTCAAATGGAACTTGAGATATCATGTCAGCCATATTGAAAAATGTAGTTTTTAGTAAAAATTCATTTAAGTTTTGAGCAAAAGTTTAAACCAGTAAAACAAATAATTTTTATACAAAAGTGGTAGGGGCGATAGACAATTATATATTGAAGGTTGATATATTTGAAATAAATCGGTTAAATAAAACTTCAGATATTATGTCAACCATGTTGAAAAATGTTAAAATGTCATAAAATACATAATTACTACAACCTTCGGTAAGTTGCTCACTGCTAGGTTCAGTTGCTAATTTATGTGTTTTTTGGAAATTCTGGGGAATTTTGAATTATTTTGATGATGAAAGGTTATGAACGACAACTTTGGCTGTTTGATAGTGAACGCTGTCCAGCCACTGGTGAAAATTTGTGTCGTCACATTTATTGCCGAATTTTCGAGTTTTACTTTTCTGGACCAAAGTTTCGGGTCCAGGAAACATTTTCGAGCGATTAAACAATGCAGTTTGATTTGGAAAATCAAATTTCAATCCAAGGTGAGCAGATATTATAAAATTTTTGGAAGTGACGTCATCGTTGTATGTGTGACAAAATTTACACAAAATTTGCTTTAATTTTGATGAATATCATAGTCGTCAAGTTTTGAATATCGTTTGAATTAGTTCATACGAGTAAAATCAACGTTTCAGCCCTGAAATATTCGAAATTATCAAAAACATGCCATACAAAATATTTGAGGTTATATACCTGAAAATCACCTATGGATCCAGATGTGTGGGTGCGAATCCACAAAGAGTCACTAATTTGTTCGTGCACAGCTACGTTACCACGTTTTTCTCTAAGTTTGGCGAAGTTTCGACAAGATTCACAATCATAATTTGAGGGAAGATCTCTACAAGAAGCGAAGCGTTCAACACGTGGGTTGCCTATACCCAGGGCTGGGCAGTATCTCAAATACATGTAATTGAAATACGTATTTGAAATACATTTTGTATTTTGTAATTTGTATTTCAAATACATATTTTCAATGTATTTGTATTTTGTATTTCAAATACCCAGAACAAATGTATTTTGTATTTTCAATTTCAAATACAATTTAAAAAATACTGTACAAAATACTTTAAAATCGATAAGGTTATTGACTTTTGAAAAAATTTCCATTTAATTTTGTTTTGATAACGGGTTAACATTTTGATTATGTTAATTAGCGATTTTATATCAAAAACGCACAATTAATTAAAATTGTTTACTTTTAAAGAATTGTGAGTGCTATAAATGAAGTCTTATTCTGACCATAATTTGAATGATTTCAAAAGATGCGCCTTATGAAACCAGTGAAATTTTTCTTTCACTCTTTCCAACCAATAAAAGACGTCATTATTAATTAAGTTGTAAATCTAAATCGATTTACCAAGATACTTAAAAAACAGACCTGCGCAGGTGCATTTTAAAACACGTGCAAATCTGGCGGAATATTTTTCAAATAATTTTTTTATTAATTTTTTTTATTTATTAACAGCCGTATTCATAAAAAACTTAAAACAGTCTTGTAAGCCTGTTTTAGTTAAAAAGCTTTTAACCTAATTTTTTACTTTGTTTTGCTTGCATTTCGAATTTTTTTAGGTTAAAATACCAACTTATCACAGTAAACGCGCTAAAACTCCCTATAAAATAGTTTACTAAATAGTAAGTCCCTATAAAATTTATAGGGAGTTTAGCGCGTTTACTGTAATAAGTTGGTATTTTAACCTAAAAAAATTCGAAATGCAAGCAAAACAAAGTAAATAGTTAGGTTAAAAGATCTTTAACTAAAACAAGACTGTTTTAAGTTTTTCATGAATACGGCTGTTAGTATTTAATTATAATTAAATACTTCAATATAATGTATTTTAAATACATATTTTTATGTTTAATAAAGAATTACTTTTGTTTGTAAATACCTCGAAAACATGAACATCTGAAAATGTAATGTATTTTGTATTTGAAATACTGCATTTTGTATTTAAAATACAGTATCTTGTATTTTGTATTTCAAATACTCGAAACAAATGTATTTTGTATTTTGAATTTCTTCTTCTTCTTCTTCTTCTTCTTAGTTTAAGCCTTAAGGCTTGTTATTACCAACATCTGCGTCGTTTCCTTGGCAGTGTTGGTTCTATGAGCATATAAATATTTTACATCCATCAGGTAGCTTGCTAGACTTGCCGTCAGATGTGCCATGTATCCTGGTTTTTTATGTTAATGGTGGCAATTCACTAACCCAGGGGACCACCGGCTTAACGTGCCTTCCGAAGCACGGAGACTATTCATAAGAAAGTTTGACTTTCCCCAGGTTTGAACCCGGTGCCCCGCATTTGCATCCAACTGCGTTAGCTGCAAGGCAATGACCGTCTTTTTTTTTCAAATACCTAAAACAAATGTATTTTGTAATTTGTATTTCAAATACATATTTTCATGTATTTTGCCCACCCGTGCCTATACCACTACCGGCTGCAAGCTACTTGAGGCGTGTCGTGAGAAACAGGGATTCCAAAACAACATTTGGTTCGTTTATAAAAACTTTTATTTATAAATTATTTGTATTAATTTTGAATTTTGTTACACTTTACATTAATTCAATCAGACAGACGTCCATACAGTAAAAGTGATTTTAAATATAATGGAGGTCTAAATTGAATACATAATTTTACACCTTCGGCTATTAGGACCAATTGTGGTCCAGATTACAAGATAACATTTTTACAGCTTGCTTTGAAATTATTAAATCATCTGAAATATCGCCCATGTATCCTAATTGAGTTTAGAACCTGGCCTTCCCTGAGTTTAAGTATAAAAGTATAATTCATATCAAGACATCATTTTGAACTTTGAAATTATTCCTTGAAGCTTAAAGACCATAGGAAAAATTCAAACTAGAAATTTTTTCCTAATAAGAGTAAGAGTTACAAAATTGTACTTCATAAAAGTGACAGTAAAATTAATCCACTAATCTAAAAAGGTTCCAAAATTATTTCTATCTACCTTAATATCTCAAGTGTCCAATTAAATATAAACCTTGTAATAAAAATTTGTGAATAAAAATGTCAAACGTAATATGACTATACTTTTTCTTAAAAATACTTTTTTCTTTTACCTACTTCAAGTATATACGATCATAGAATTGTGGTACAAGTAATTGCTAATCCAAATTGCTAGCTGATTATGACATTATTGAATATACAGAGTGGTAATAATTAAATGTTACATTGTAGCACAAATTGCTCATTATTGATCGTTTCCTGACTACCGGGCAGAAATCACAATCTCGGACAACAAATTATAAAAATTGCATCGCAGCTAAAGTGTGACGTAGACACCTCAATCTGATATTGCTTAATTGTGGAACCTAAATCAAAAATATCCCTTAGTAACTGAAGATTTGAACACTATCACCACGGCTAATCCTACGCTGGTAATTAAATGAACCAGCAGCCACTCGAAATTTCTAAACGAAAACCATTCAAAAGTAAATAAATGAAATGAAGGTCCAAAATTTTGACGAGTGGTATTAAAGTTAAAAAAATTGTTGAACATCATCTTACAAACAAATTAATAGAGTTTACAAAAAACAAGGTTTTGTAACCTTTAGGTTTCAAGTTATGTTACTTTTTCTGAATAAAAGACCTTCGACGGGATAAAACTTGCTATTCTAAATAAATTTTTAAAATTTCTAGTACGTTATTAAATTCTTTACTATTTAGACTGTCTAGAAAAAGTTTTTAATTAATAACTTATTTGTAATTAATTTCCTCGCTTATATCGTCTTCCTATTACTACCAAATATTATTAAAAATTCTTAAGAACGAGAGATATGAATTTTCAAAATTACACCTGAACCTCTTTTTGTAGTTAAATTTAATTTTACGGTATTCAGGTCAGCAGATTTTGTGTTTCGGTTAATATGGGAGCTATCTATTCTAAAAAGTCCTCATGAATGATTCGACTAGTATATTTGAATTATTATTATTTTGTGTGGTAACTTCGTTTCCAAGCAATTTATATTTTGTATTTTAAATAAATAACGACGACTTAAAAAATCGTTGAACAATTTTGCATTACTTGGCACCTTGTCAGTTTGAGTGGAGATGTAGTTGGGTTTAGTTGTCTACCATGAATCACAAGCTTTTGCTTCAACTCGAGATTGTAAAATAACTAACCAAAAACTCTGCAAGTACTGAATGCTGCGCTTTCTATCCGTTCCTTTTACTGCTGCAGTTTTACTTGGAAAAACTTCAATTTAGTGAAATCTACACGTTTTTATTTCTTTACCTTAAAACTTGTCCAATTTTTTGCTCTACGTGAGAGACGTCAAGTACTTGTACTCCGGATTGACAAAACTTCAGATCTTGATAGAATTTCTGATGTCAGTTAATATTTGAGGTGGGATTTGATTTCTTGCTATATTTCTCTTTTCCTTTTAAAATTGGGAGCAGAGCGACGAATGCTAAATCGATAAAATAGCTATTGCCAGAATCGAGTTTTAATTTATTTTTTATAGTAATTAATACTACCGAAACTGCGCTTTTAAGAACTATGCTATAAATTTAAACTTTATTTATTTACTCGATTGCTTAGCACTTAGCTGCTAGTGATTAATTCGCTAATTTACGCTTGGAGTTACTGTTCACCTTCCAAAGTTTTAGTTTTTTACATTTAAAAAAGTTGATTTTAAATTCTAAACGAGCTGGAAATGTAAAAATGTTGAAATGTTTCCAGCTGATATAGACGCCATGTTCCATTAATAATTTATTTATTTTGAACCCAACTTGCACGGTATAAGTACACCTCAAGCTGGCATAATCCTGGAGTTAGGAGACAACTCAAATTTATAAAAAGGACTTTGACCGGAAGCTCCTTATAATGAAGACAAGTTTGCAGTTTGTTTATGTTTTTTTCTTTGTGAGTGTAATGTTTATAGAAATTTGATATAATAACACAAACTAATAAAATTAATTAAGAAATTCTAAAACAGAATACGATAGGGTCTCGATTTGCGTCGTTTCAATTTCGTATAAAATTTATTTGATAGTTTTGTAATGATTGGAATATTTTTGCTAAAGTTGTGTTTACTATAAAACAGAAAATTCACTGTAAAATATAATCTGAAACATTTAAAATAATTACTCCCTTAAAGTATTTTAATTATAGCTCACTCTTGAAACTTTCACTTAAGTATTGTTAAATTAAAATTAAATCTAATTACCACATTGCATTGGGAGTACCTTGTGCTTTGTAGTTCTCAAATTTAAAAATAAAAAACATGAAGAACCGAACAATTTTGAAAAGAGGTTTAAACCAATAAAAATTCCAATTTCTACGCAATAAAAGAGACAATATGGATATCAAAAGATACAGGAATTTGAAAAAAGCTTTCAGCCTATTACTTTTACATTTAAATGATTAATTTTCAAAAAGTTTGTTGGTATTAAAATGTTTTGCCAGTTAGATTAAATTTATGCTTAACAATTCATAATATCGATTTAGTCCCTAATTACTGAAATAACTTAAATTATAAATACAAGAAAGTTAATTATTCTTTTGGAATATGAGAAAGCGTGGAAACTCTAAATTAACTTTGTACGTGTTTATGTTTACTTTACTGTAATCTAATAAAATTTAATTATAAAAATTGCATTTTTATAAAAATGCATAGAAGCAAATAAGTATCGACGTTTATGTTACACAAGATATATTTTATAAGAAGCCACTAAAAGCTTTTTCTAATTTTTGTCGAGCGGTTAAACTTATCGTTTTTGTTCCTTACAATTTATATTAAAGTTGGAGCAATACTCTTAAAAAAACATCGCATGCAAAAAAAGCGGTAAGATTTTTTCATTTAAAATTTCCAAAGTCCGTATATATAAACTACATGCATACAGAAGGGTTTGGCAATATGCCCGTCGTTAGCTATTGATTTTCGCAAATCAAACAAGAATTACTATTAAGCGTATCTGCTAATATCAACGGTTTAAAATGAAATTGCTCTTTGCCTCCTAAAATTGTACATTATAAATCACGTTCTTTAGTATTACCAAAATGTAAGATAATTGCTGATATACCTAGCAAGATTAACGCGTTGAGCTTTTATTCTCGCAAAATGTGTGAATTTCTATGCAAATTATTATAATACGTCCTAATGAATCTTCGTATTTCTTAATACTACTTTTGGTACTAATTTAAACTCAATGTAGGGAAGCAAATTAATGCTAAATTTCATTAAATAGAAACTCATCAATTTTCCTTAAAGGTAAAATTGCTAATTTAAGATCATTTATTTTTATTTAATCTCAGACAACTTTCAAATTATAACTCGTTTATTAAAATTTTAATTATACAGTCATTGTTGTTATCTTATTTCGATATCGTCGGAATTGGACGTAAATTACGCCCTGCGAGAATTTACAAAGCACGCGCTACATTTTCAACTTATTCAAAAAAATTTATAACATATTTTATTTTAAACAAACGCTAAGTTGCCTAAAGAAATAAAATGCGTTTATCTGAAATCTTGACCCTTTAGACTTATGAGGGTTAAGGCGATAGGTCCGTTTTCATCACTTCAAAAACGTAAATCTGTACAGAAAATCTTACCAATACCTTATAAGTTTTTAAAACAAATAAAAATCCATAACTTACATAAATAACAGGATTAAAATAAAATATTTGTTATTTTTACATTTCAAGGATAACAAATATTTTTTGAACATTTTATTTGGTCTATCTAGCACACCTCCCTATTTAAACCACGAGAAAACTTTAGTGCCATGATTATGGTGGTTATATAAACACCGAAACGTTGGGTGACAAGTAATCTCAATATTTATCACTCTCATCTCCATCCGAAAGGTTTTCTTCAAGTTCACAGTTTCACTTGAAGAAAATTTTCACATTATTATTAGTGCAATTACTAAAATCATAAGCCAGGTTGAAACAACGTTGTAATTTATTACAAAAATTTTTGGGCTAATTTTTAAATTAATTCTGAATACGAACCTGTGCATTTATTTTTATCTGTGGAAATTTTGTAGAGAGTGAGTCTCAAATATTAAACTTTTTGTCAGCTTCTTTGCATAATATTATTATTTCATTTGAAAATAGTTTTTCTCTTGAATAGCTTAGGTTTGATCGACACTTGATTTAGTTCCAAATAAAATTTTAGTTTGACTGACCTATACATTTCAGATATCATAAATTTTAATAATATTAATTTAATTATTACCTAGAATTTTACAACATAAATTGAAATTTTTCCTAGTATAATTTCTTCTAGATGAAGGTGCTAGGTTGAAATTAACTAAGCAACTTAATCAAAGATTATCTTTTACTTTTAAACCATGAGAGCATAAAATTTACCAACAGAGCAATAAATTAGCACAAAACACTCAATTATTGAATTTTTAATTTTAAGGAGCTGGGGATTAGTGTGCTAGGTTCATCTAACAAGGGGAAGGCCAACTTTGGTCGTCACAGATCTGCACCACTTACCTTTATACCTTTTCAACCAATTAAAAAGTCACTTGATGAAAATTTAACTACCCAGAATTCCGAAAATTTTGGGAAAATAATTTTGAAAAAGTAATGTAAAATTAACATTTTTAGTAGTTCCAACGTCGACACTTGACGACACTTGACAGCTGCTCGACATAACCTCCTCGAAGGGAATAATACTTCGATACGTTTGAACTACTAAAAATTTTAATTTTACATTACTTTTTCAAAATTATTTTCTCAAAATTTTCTGAATTCTGGGTCGTTAAATTTTCATCAAGTTAGTGACGTTCAAATTGGGTTGAAAAGGTATAAAGGTAAGTGGTGCAGATCTGTGATGACCAAAGTTAGCCCTACCCTTGTAAGTAAATTATATTTAACACTACCTGGAGTCCAGGAAATCAATCCTGGTATTACCAATGTAAGCAGCGCTTTTAATCTAGATCAATGCATTTGTAGATCTTGGCTGACTTGCTACAATAACAAACGGCAAGTTTCAACTTGGTTGTACATCCCTTGAATATGATCCACGTGAAGGACAGCCAAAAACTACAATTACAGAAGAAAACATCAAGAAGGTCCACGAGATAGCAGATACGGACAAAAACGAATTTTGCAACAATGTTTGGATTGATTTATATAAAATCTAACCAATTTTGTGAGTCGATTTGTTAATAACGGTGAGACGACGTAGGTTCACCACAAAGAGCAATCAAGGCAATGGGTGGAAGCCGATGGTTCTTGACCAATAAAATCTATATCAACATTGTAACCAATTTTTGCTTTCATTACGTCGTGGTACTACTTTTCATGTCATTTCACAATTTTCCTGGATGCGGTTCTGTATTTGATTTGCATTCAAAATTCGATTGCATGCATTTCATACGGCATTTTGCGAGCAGATTATGGATAGCGCTAACCTTTTGCGTAAGAGTCTCGCCAGCTCGACGATAGCGAGCGTACATAATTTCATAGTGACTTTGGTAATTTCCGATATTTTGCTTGGACAAATAGCTTTTGGTCCTATGTTATCATTTTTGTCGTACCAGTCCAGTCGTTTGAAATGAATAGGTGAGCTGTCGTATGGTGTTTTTGGCTCCTGTTTGTAAAGATCTGGAAATAGGAGAGGTTCTTATGTGTGGTGATCTATTACGCAGTTTTTGGTGCACAAGTTGTGGAACCATTTTGGATTTCTTCCAGTTGGTAACGTCCTATTTTTCTTGTTTTGGATGATCACTTGGGGAATTCCTTCGTCATCTAGATCCAGCGTTATTAACATCTCCAACAACATCTCTGTCATTGTTCGAATTCCAAATCTGCAGCAATATTCTGTGTTTCGCGGAATTTGTTCAAGTACTTCCGGTATAAAGTTCACAAGTGCGCAATATTTTACTTTTTGAAGCCAGCCGTCGTATTTCGAGTAGAAAGAGACGTTAGTCACCAGATAAGTTGTAAACTTAAGAGAACGTTCTATGTAAGTAAATTAATTCTTTCTTACTCGTCCGACGGATGTGCATTTTTGGCTTTTGTATTTAAATTACTGGTAACCCATGCACCAGCGGTTGGTGCTTGTCTTGATGCTGGTAAATTTAGGTTGAGTGTACTTTTGATTAAAAGTCTGTTTACCACAGTAATTTACATTGCAATTATTGGTACTGTCATAGATCTTTCAAATAATGTGTGTTAATTAAAGCATATTTGTTTACAATTTGCGTATTTTTAGTTTCCCCAAGCTACCGAGTTGTTTTCAGAATCAACAACCTAGCCTCCGCACTTATAAGGAAATAGTCTTTTAACATCGTGGCCAAGCAAACTGGAGAGGTCTTCTCCGGATTGTGAAGGACTCTGATCTCTGTTTGGGTTAAACTTCTCATTAGGGGTTGTGGTTCAGAGTGTAGATTTTGTTGCAACATTAATTTTTTGGGATGCAAAAAGAAATTTTGTAATTCATTACCTTTTAAAATGCGGTTGGAGCATAGTTAAATACCCGGTTCGAATCCGAGTCAAGTAAGAACTTTATTCTGACCGTCTCCCCTCGGAAGGCAATGGCAAACCACCGAAGGTAATATGCCAGGAGATTCCTTTAATGTTAAAATAAAGACCAGCAGTCTGGCAGCAGGAGATAGACTGGAGAGCGGGAAACAGCGGTTCTAATCCTAATAAAGTCCAAAATCGATCTGTGAACTATTAGCATTTCCCTAGTAAAGTCTTCTTGGCTTGGAAAGGGAGGATCGTCAACATCCGGGATCGGATAGGTACCTAAAGAAGAAGAAGACCTTTAAAAAGGTAAAACCGTAATTGAAGAATATTGAACCAACCAACTGGACCAACTTGATGACAACTTTCGCGAGAAGAGGCCCGGATTGCAAAAGAAAATTGTTGGAACATCCACCCTATTAACTAGATTTGGCTTCTCCTGACTTTAACCTGTTCCATAATTTAAAACAAATTATGGTTGGAAACTGTTTTCAATTAAATGTGTAGATTAACTAGTAGTAGTAGTGGAGGTACAATTAAAGTAGATGTTTTTCATGCAGACATATTCAGGGATGCACTTCAGGGATGGAGTCTATAAATTTAAGAGACGATGTACCAAGTGCATTGAACAAAACACTGCATTTTTTAATAAAAAATCACAGTAATTAATTGCTAAACCGAGAACTTTTCACATTGCCCTCGTATCTTACTACTAGTACACATTATTTATACGATATCATTTATTTATTTATTACCAAAAGGAGGTTGTAACATTTTATAAATATTTTATCCTTTACAAAAAAATGTCTTTCATATTAATTTACATTTATTTTACTTTAAATCTTTAATTTATTAACTCGTGATAATAAAATTAATTGGTATATTTTAAAATATTCTGTTTACTTTATTTTATTTGATAAACATGTTTTTTTTAAATGCGATGTTAAATTTAAATTTCATACTAAATCTTAAAATAAAATCTTATTTCAATTTTAATTTGTTAAATTTGAAAATTTTAATTTTAAAAACAAATTTTTTACCCCCGAATTTTTTTATCCCCGTCTAACTTTACTTTCCTCCACCTCCATAAGAATTTTAATTTGTTCCATCATCTAATGCAGCTTCTAACAACATTTCCATTCACAATAAAAATTATTAATCAATTTCACTAGTAATCATTGTAATTTTAAATTTAAAATTTTCTTATAGGTATCTTAAAATTAAAAAAAAATTGTCTCCCATAATGCGCCGATTGGATATTGAAATATGGTCAAATGAACAGTAAATTTCGACCAGCAAACAAGATTTTGTTGTTTTTTATAATACAGTTTCTCTATTTTGAACCGAAATAAGTAGAAAAATAATCAAAATTGGTTGAAAATGTTGTAATACAAAAGGTAAAATAATAATTTTTTCAAGCAATGGTCAGCGCCTCAGTTTAATAGGTTTTTTTTGGCCTGAGATATTATGGCAATTTTGGTAAAGGGTCATTCCATATGAAATCAAAAAGGAAAATGATATTTCTAACCTGACATTCACCAATTATAACCAAAATAGTATTAGCAGTGCCCAATGTAAGTAAGCATTTTATAGTATTTAACTAGTGAAACTATAATAATATAATATGAATTATTTTAAATGAATTACAATAAATCAAACCATATATCATAGTTTCAATATCTACTTACATACATTAATTTATTGCATGTCAAATAACTTGTAACTCTGATGAAATAATTATAATTACGTCGAGGAGGTCTACAAAATCTTAGAGAGCTTTCAATAGGAGGAAGGGAGTCAAAATTTTCAAAAATCGTCTTTAAAATAATATTAAAATAGTTAATATTACGTGATATCTATTTTCGTTTAGCCAATATAATGCTGTGGAATTTCTAATAATATAAATTATTAACAATAAAAATAAAAATTCTTATAAGTAGTAAATTTAACGTTTAATCCACGATTAAAGTGAAACTATCCAATTTTCATTTTCAGCCATAAAAATTCCATTTTGACTGACTTGCCAGGTTTTCTCCTACATCATTTAGCGTTTTTGCACTCTACGCCCCCACATTAATCTTGTAGAATACTGAAAAAGGCATGAAAATCTTTAGCACACATCTAAAAAAACTTAAGGTTAACCCCTTGAAATTTTAGACCCTAGAAATAGAATGCTACAATAAATTATAAAAAATAAAGTAAATTTAGATAAATTATAGTTAAATAATAAAAATTACTGGGTTTGGACGTAGATTATCGCTGATTCGTTACGTTATTGGTTGGATGTGCATATTTTCACTGGGGAGGGGGGTAACTCACTATCGGTTTTTGCTTGCAGACGTCACTTATAATATAAAAAATTATATAAAAATGAAAATTTAACTGATCGAGATTAACAACACAAATAAAAAAATTGTTAATGTATTATTAATCTATTAAAAAAACTAAAAGCTTTTAGGGGTGTTTAATTCAAGTTTCCACAATTATTATTCATGATCAAATTTACAAAGAAAAACAATTAAAAGTTAGTTAGCTATAATATTTTACAAACCTTCGTAAAAATACCATTCCATCGGTTTAATGTTGCCAAATTTTGAATGTTACAATGTCTGAATCATTTTCCAGACCTCTCTGGGCTTTTTGGTCAGTATTTGATTTATTTTGTATCATAATTGTTTATTTATAGGTGGAATTCAATATGCAATTGTTCTTGGTTAATTAATTAGTTTTGTGAATAACGGAAAGGTTCCCTTGAGATAGTTGGAGATGAACTTTACAGCAAAATTACCTTCGGATTAGCTGAAATACTGTATAAGCGTCTGTTGTAGTCAAGATTCACAATTGTTGCTTTAAAAAATATACTACAGGCTCATGAGGAAAAAATTGAGAATAGTCAGTATTAGGAATGAATTTTTTGACAAAGTTAACTGAAACTAAACAAAATCCTTAGGGTCTTAAAGGTCTGCTTATTTATAAGTAAATAAACTGGAAGTTAGTTTGTAAACTGATCAAGTGTTTGACGGAAAGTCAGTCTCAGAACTACAATATTTTGGAAATTGTCGCAAAACTGGCGTTCGGTCATCGAACGGTCACTTCTTGATTATACAAATTCGGAATAATATGGGAATATTTTTCACTGTATCAAAGTCCTACCTTAATAGAAATTTATATGTAGAATAAAGATAATCAACAGTAGTTGTGCGGTAATTCACACATCATTAACAGTTGAATTATTCACACTATTTGCCATTACCTTATTTGTTATACCGCTTCGCCCTTTAAAATATCTTAAACTGAAAAAGCAAATAAAATCTTGTAACTTTCTGATATTAAAATTGTAAGGAAAACTTTTTTTATTGTAATGTTCAAGGGTTTCTGAAATATAAATTTGGAAACATTTTCCAACCATATCGTTTGATCTGCAAGTGCACTCGATTTCCGACTGCCTTTTTAATCATAAACGAAGAAAACAGCTACTAAAATTTTATATTTTCTAATTGAAATGTCTTGCACTGCAAAGAGTTTTAAATTAATTAAAAGTCACCTGATTCTATCTAAACGTCAAAGATTCAAGAGTAAAATAATGGTTACATAAAATTTCATAAAATTTGAAAACAAAACAGCATTTTAACGAATAAAAAAACCGCATGATTTTTTCCATTTACTAAAGGAAATCTGGTTTAGGGGTGGTGAATCTCGCTAATCTATTCATGCGCAATAAATACGGTAAAATATATGGTTTTCAACCAAAATCTAATCGGTCCTTTAGACAGCTGCTTTAAGTAGTATATGAAATATCACGTCAATCTTCCCTAGGGTTGGTTATTTACTACATAAAAAGGACAACTTTCAATTTGTCTACCAAACATATTGAACGAATATTTACCGATATTTGTTCCACAATAGCAAAACGGAAAGATTTATGTTTACACTTTTAACTGCAACGGAAGCATGCATCTTCTTGCATGATCCTTTTTTTAAAACTAGAATTCCTTAAGCTTTTCTTGTAGTTTCCATGAATTGGGTTTAAATTCTCCATAAATTATTCTGCTTACTCTCGGTGCTCAGTCTTCTCACTTGTATAAATACCTCTCATGCTTGACTATGTATGCAAGCTGGTTGTCTAAATAATCCCAAAACAGACCATTTAAGTTCTCAAAATAAATCCTTGATAACAGAAGGTTCTTGTTGAAAATTGAACAACAAAGTCGTTGCATACGTGATTATATCATTGCAATAATATTTCAGTTTGTTTTGTTAATTAAGAAACAAGTTCGTAATTAATTTTTGTTGAATATAAATAATGACACAATTTGTAACAGAACTCGGCTTAAGGATAATAATAGTTTTAGATTCAAGTAACGTTAATTAAAATAGTGTTTGCATAAAGCGTGCATTATTTGAATAAACAAATTTATCTTGGAAGCTAAAATAAATTAGCTTTCTCATTTTTTAAGAAGAGGTAATTTAAAATCTGGTCATGATTTAGCATTGTCGTGTTTCGTACCTTTTCAACTGTGATACAATCACAATCCATAGTGTTAATGCGGCATTTTAGCCCTAGAAATCCGAAGCTTAAAGGATGTTTATAGCTCTTCACGGGAAGCTTCTGAATGCTTTATTTCCTAGTTAATTGCTTGCAAATGACGTGAAGAATAAAAGCAAAAAAAAAACAAACTAAGCGAGTATTTGCTTAAAAATGGATTTACGTATGGGAGGCAGTGATGAATTACATTGCAACAGATTGATTGCCTCACACAACGCTCGACTAAACTTAAAATTTTGTTAGAAATTACATTTATCTTTGTTGAAAACATGGCCAAAGTGCCGCGAAAATTTTTTTACACAACACAAAATTACATAAAATTTTGTGTCGTTTACATAAAGCAATAACGTTATTAACTTTTTTGTTGAAATTTTTATGATCCAACTTTTATAAAACACAAAAGTTTCTTTATTTAGAAAAAAAATTTAGACATTAAAAATTGCCCTAACTTATAATAAATGGAACTTCATATTTTAAATTTTAGATTAAGTTAGAGACCTAAAATATTATGTGGTTTTTGCTTTATTTTGTTTTATTAGATTCGTGCTTTATTAATCGTACCGCTTTTTCACCCAAAAAAAGTTGAAAATAATATTTTGCTATTTCATTACGTATGCCTGCTTAAAATGCACGTTAACACTTTTTGTGAAAGGTTTTTCGAAACCACGCTTTCCAACACTAAAATGCTGGTACCCAGAGCTTTTATTACGTTAACAATAGCTTTGTCGAAGTGGGATTTCTTTTCTTTTAGTTAAAAGATCCTGTTTTGACACATTTTCCTTTCAGATGATGTCGCTATAAGCAGTAGTACTTACTTTCTATTAATATTTCTATTTTAACAGTGCAAAAATAGTTCAAACAAAAGTTGAAAATTACTTCAACTGAAAATTACAAGTTTACAAAAATAATTTAACTAAACCTAAAACTAATTTTAACTATTTAGTAAGAAATAATCGTAATTTGGAGCAATTTGGTCACCCCGTAGTAACTTGGTCAATTCAAGGCAACTTTTTTATTTCTTTCCTTTTCTTTACGATTTTGTTTTTCTTTATAGATAACTGTTATGTAAAAATAGTCCGTGTATATAACAGAGAATTCCGTTTCTATATCTTACAGGAGCGATTCCCAACTTGCGGAATAACACTAAATGGGGGGAGCGAGTGTTGCCAAAATATCAATAAATTTACCTTTCCAACAAAAACCATTCCTTTTCTTACATTTCTTTTATTGCAACTTTTGCACATCGCTAAAAATTTTATTTATCATTTCAATGGTTATATTAGAGTATTTTCCCGACGTTTTAGTTTTCAGTCTATTTCGACCTTGATGTGTCCTACGCTTTCAATAACATAGAATATTTCGGCAGCTGACAAATAATACTTCCATGTTGAAATCATGTTGATAACAGCTTCTTTAATCCCCATCTTTAAAATTACCAACTAAATAGTTGTCAGACCGAACAGAAGATAGGCAAACCGCCTGAGTTGCTTGTAATGCATAAACAAGGGTGGGCAAAATACATTTTTGTATTTTAGATTAAAAGTAGAAGAAAGAAACTCACACGATAACTATAAATTTTTTATTTCAAACATCGAGCAGAGATGCATTTTATCGCATATTGAATTTAAAATAAAAGATTCCAAGATATCTCGCATTTTGTACTTCAAATACGTGAAACTTTGCATGTATTTTGTATTTGAAATGTATTTGGAAAGATATATTTCGGATATTATCTATGAAACACTAATAAAACCAGTGACAACTTATGGACTGGAAATCAACAGTTTGAGAGCGGGAGATGAAGAGCAACTGCGTATATTGAGAGGAATATGGGGTACAGTGGACACGGAAGCGAACAGGCGCTTGATGAATTTTGAAATCTTGGACAAGATGAAGGGCAAGGATATTCTGAAGTTAGTTAAGGCGCATAGAATTACTTGGATGGGACATGTATTGAGAAGCCCAGAGACCAGAGCGATTAGAATGATGATGGAATGGAGGCCAATGGGACGGAAGGGAAAAGGAAGACCTAGAACAACATGAGCCGAGGATGTGTACAGAGACCTGAGAACTATGGGCGCAGAAGAATGGAAGAAAACAGAATGCAACAGAAAAAAGTGGAAGGAGATAGTGGAAAGTGCAAAAACACATAGGTCGCTGTGAGAAAACGGATAACCGCAAACCCAGGGGATTAATCTACCCCAAGAAAAGGATTTAGAAAGTTCCAATGAAAGGTCAAAACCCACTTGTCGTTGTTGTCGATATATTTTTTCTCTATGTTTAAAGTATTTATTTTTAACAAGGAAGAAAAATTAGGATCATTTTTACGTTAACATAAATATAATATGAATCCTGGATAAAATAGTAAAATAACAGATTTATAAAATTTTTCACATTAATTATCAAAAGATGACCATTCACAGGGTAAATTAAAGTTTAAAAAAAATTAAACTTTATAAAAAGAAAATTAGCAATAAAATAGTCACCAGTTAAAGTTGATATTGTTGTTTTGTATGTTACTTTTCGTAGCATTTACGATTATTTTATTTTATATTTTCAAGGATAACGGTTTATAGTTTAGGTTATAAACAATATTTAATTGGACATTAAATTAAAGGACAATTTTAATTGCTCGCGTTCAAACATCCCTGCGTTCAAATGTCATCTATCAAATTCCGTTGAGTTATCTTTAATAAATATAATATCTTCGGGTCAGTGTTAATGAATTACAATTAAAAACTGTTAATTAAAGAAGTTTAGAAATTATTCAAAAACATGATAGTGTACAATAAGACCTGCAGAACAAGACAGATGATAAATTATTTCTGTTTTTATTATTTTGTACCACACACTAATATGATTATATTATAATTAGATTGCCCAAGCTGGTGCGGCCTGAAGGCCGCACTGAATCTAAATGTTTACTAGAGGCTCAATCTATCTTAAAAATTTCGCACAAAACATTTTCGCAAAATCGTCCGAGATTTCTGAATGATTTCGGGAATTTTAATTGGATTTCGCAAGGATTTTAAGATTTCTGCTAAAGTACACGAACCGACAACACAATACGTCAATAAAGTCAAAATTCGCGTAGAAATTGGACTATTTAAAATCGATTGTTGGCTGTGTATGAACTACAATCGGTGGGACATTTGAAAACTAGGAATTAGAATTGTCTTTTAATTTAATATCCAATTAAATATTGTTTATTACCATTTTGTACTATATCAAATTACCGTCCGGTATGTTTAATAATATAGACCGTTTTCAAACAAAGAGAATCTCGTTAATTCATTATTGCGCGTCATTAAAAATTAATTAAATTAAAATAAAAGAGGTTAGAAATGAAGGATTTCAACCTAAATCTAATCAAAAATATAGTAAAATGGATGCTGCACTCCATAAAACGCAATCATAATATTCTTTTTCACTGGAAACTTTAGTATTGCTAGCGGTTATAGTTATAACTTATTATGGTTATATGGTTATAGATACAACGATGAATTTTATTTTTTTAATGGCAAAAGGAAAATTTTCCAAAGGTCATGATAAAATTTTTAATTGGTTTTAATAATAGATTAACATTTTAATGGTGTTAATTAGCAATTTTATAACAAAAATTTAAAATATCCATGTCTGCTCAAATTTCCATGAATAAAATGTTGACTTCTATATTAAGTAATTTATAAAGAAAAGAGAAAAGTTGATAAAAAAATTTAATAATCTAAGTTGCACTTTAACTATTAAGTAGCACTTAATTAATAACAGTATTGTGGTAACCGCTATTCCAAAATTATGCTTAATTAGAGAAGTAAGAGAGATGTGAGTTTTTATAACTAACGCGCTTAATAAAGTGCAGTGTTCATCAGTATAATATTTAAGTGCTACTTATTTTCTGGCGAAACTTCGCGCTTCCGCTTTTAAACTGAATAATAATTTTTGTTATCTAAAAAAGAAACACAACTTTTTTAAAACTAAGTGGAGCTTCATTAAATTCTTGTTATTTTAAAATTATTGTAGGTAATTAAAAATGACAGTATTCACAGTTTGTACTGAACAAATGCCCAATATTGTGCAATATTTTAATATCCCAGGCAAAAGGATGAGATTTAACATCTATCTATTGAAAAAGTTTTGTAAATTGTGCCATAACTTTCAAAAACGCTGACAAACTCTGTTCACAGTTTTGTTCAAAAGTTAAAGAGTAATAGCGCACATATTGGAAGTTAAACCAAAACTTTTAAAACTACGTCTATTTTATATTCCTTAAATCGCTGATAATTCATGCCTTTCACATTTCAATTACTGAATTAAGTACGTTAATTTTATTACTTCCGAACAAAACTTCTTGCAGTAAACTGAATCCGTTCGAATTTATAGCAACGAAGAAGAACATTCAGGTCAATTTGACAATTTTATTCCAAGATATTCGTAGCAATGCCATACAATAGAATAATTCGAAAAAATCGCCAATAGAAACAAAGGCAGGCGAGTGGAATTCGAACACCGACTTGGGCAAAGGAAATTTTGTGTCTATTTGTAGTTTGAAATTTAGATAAGTGGAATGGTGGCGAAGGAACTCTTGACAAAAATGTTTAATAAAAGCTTACATTTGCACATTGAAATGTGTCTAAGTTGAACCAAACTTATTCAAACCAAATTCCATGCCATTTTATTTACTTTTAATTTCACGACTAGTAGGAGTAAGCGAAAGAGGGGGTCGCTGGTTCAAATAAACATAATATTACGTTTTTGATGAAATTGCAAACTTAAATGTGTTATTACGTAGCCAAGCATGAAAATTGCTTGAAATTGAATTTTTCAAGCTAAGCTTTGTTTGAATTATAATAAAATTTATAAAAAAAAATTATATCCGAGAAATTGGCATCTTTTATTAAAATATTGTATTCTATGGATTACGAAACTAATAATTGTATTCTATCAGGAAATTATGCATGGTTTTTTAAATTAACGTTTATAAACATTTATAATTTGTTTTTTAAACATTAACCAAATTATACGATAATGGTGTTGTAATTATACTGGTCTATTGACGCAACCTTTTCAACATCATCTTCACCTAAGCTAAGCTACTTTATGACAGAATTAATAGAGTCTGGACTAAACTAATTTAAATTTAATAATTAATTAATTGAATCTGTCAAATAGGTGCTTAATTTTCTCTTAAGTCTTTGCACTTGACTTGTGTTACTTACAATAATTATTAGTAAGTTTACATCTGATCTATTCGGAAGGATAAAAAATCCTTTATGATATTTTGCTGTACACTTTTTGATTCCTTCTTTGACTGGATTTAACTTTCAATCAGAAAATTTCCTTTTGAAGTTTGACACAGTTCTTAAACAATCTTTTCAACCTGGGTCATCAAACTCCAGAGGGGCCGTGATGGATAAATGTTATTTATTTAAGCTATTTATTGACGTTTTAATGATTATAACGATTAATATCGAAAATTTAGGCAGCGTTCACAAATTTGGCATTGCATACTTCCATATCACATAAATTCCTTCTTGCTGCATCAAAAACATTTATTAAGTTGGCTACTTGAAGTTCTCGTACTTCAACCGCTGCCTTTCTGGCTCAAATTTTAAATGCTGTTAAATCCTATCTTAGTATGGATTCGGCTATAGTTCATAAAATGCATTCCTCCAGTGTCTCAATTACTTAATGAAGACTTCTCAATATTTTGGAATCGCTGCTGGCTAAAATAAGTCAAAAAGGTAGGATAATATCATATGATTTTGATTAGGTGTTGTTATTAAGGAAATAGTCTGCAAATTTAACGTATTTACGTAACGTACAATTTTTCAAAATAAAGTAATCCTTAATTTGATTTTAAGTGAAGCGTTTGACAGTCGCGTGTCGTATAATCATCTAAATAGCAGTAATGTAGTCATTTAGCTTGATACGATTTTACAAAATGCTGAGTTTATCATAATTTTAAATTCATTAAAATTTCATAACAAAAGCTCTTAACGTTTATTTGATTTGGGATTGTAACTCTGGATATTTAAACAGGAAACTTGTAGTGCTTGTAGTTGTATGTTATTCCCGAAATTATATTCATTTCATGTTACATATAGCTGAATTTAATATATAGCATTATTTATTACTCAAAATAAGATAAAAATAATCTTGTGTCATAATCAGCTAAAAAGGCACATCAAACGAAATGGATTTAAATTTCTTATTGCCTCTCTGATATCTGGCGCTATCAGAAATGGAACTACTGCTTCTGATGCAGACTTAATGATTATTTCATTATTCGATAGTTTATTAAGTTGTCAAATCTACAAACTAGCAGCTTAATCAGCTGCAGTAGAGTGGTGGATAATAAAGCTTTGCTATAAGCTCCGAGAGATATCAGAACGAAACGAAAATGGAAACAATCAAAAGGGACGTCATCACTTCAGGTGTAATGACTCTGGTTAGAAACATTAACTTAACTTAAACAAAAATTAAGTGAAGTACAATGAACGTATCCAAAATGTTAATGATTTAATTGTTATTGCTGCTATTATTAGCTTATTGAAGTTCATATAGGATCATCAACCTTTGTACTAATTCAGAATGGTTATTCCAATTTTCTAAATTTAGAAAAGGCAAGTTAGTGCAGGCGCTGAGAGACACATCCCGTATGAAAAAGCCGCTGACCGCATTCTGATTGAATATTTAAGTTAAGAAAGACTTAAATAATAAAATCTTGGATGTTGCCGGACGAAATTAGTGCCAAAAAAAAATAAAAGGTGGCGCTATATGAAATCACCGAAAAACAATAAAAATTGTTGCTTTACTATTTTAGATTTTGCTCAAACTTTGTGGAAATGTTCTTTAGGCTTCCAGCGACCAAAATCCATAAGGATTTAATTTTAGTACGCGCCATTTACGCTCCACGCAAAATCAAGCAATTGAAAGAGATATCTACGCCACCAAGGTGGCATTTTAAAGCTGAAAGACGGTACTTTCTAAAAAAAAATATAAAAATATTCATAATTTATATACCTGAATCATAACATGGTATTGAAAATGTAACGAATTTTTATTAATTCTTACTTTGGTTTCCTTTTCATATCATTTCGCAATATTTCTAAGTACGCCCATGCATTTATTTTAAATGCAATCGCACATTTTATGCATTTTGTTAGGCAGATGGTGGTGAACTGTGAACGTTCGATTTGATAGGAAACAAAAATATCAACCGCTCGGTTCTTAGGTACTCAGGTAACTCCTCTAAATACAAAATTCTGCGCCGGAAATGTTCCTATCTATTTTTTAGTTTGTAATTCTTCGTGGTTACTTTATTAATACTTATTTTTACACAATTAATTTGTTCGCGGATAACTACTCAGGCTAGTATAAAAATATACGCCAAAATAAGAAAAAAAACACAGAATAAATGAACAAATCGCTATATTTTTTGCTTCTTTTTAAACGCCTGTACATCCGCGAGAGGAGGAAATCCCTCAAAGGACTTTGAAGTTTTTGACAGTTAAGGGTAAAGAAATATGTATACTGTAATTTTCAAATTTTTATCTCTTATCAAACACGTCCAAATTGTAAGCTGAAATATACAATTTTTTAAAATTTCAAAATTTCAAACAATTTCAAAAGAAAAATATTTTTCATAACGAGTTGATTGAACCAAACTATTTTAATTTTCTATTCTATTACAATATGTGCACTTTGATATCTGAGAATGGTTAAAACTTTACATTCAACAGCGCAGACACTGGAGCCAATTGAAAATCATAAGAAATCGATAAAATACACGTATTTTCAATACCATGTTATGATTCAGGTATATAAATTATGAACATTTTTATATTTTTTTTAGAAACTACCGTCTTTCAGCTTTAAAATGCCACCTTGGTCGCGTAGATATAGAAAAATTTTTACAGCTAAAACCGCAAAGCACAAAAATACGACTTTTCAATTGCTTGATTTTGCGTGGAGCGGAAATGGAGCATACTAAAATTAAATCCTTATGGATTTTGGTCGTTGGAAGCCTAAAGAACATTTCCACAAAGTTTGAGTAAAATCTTAAATAGTAAAGCAACAATTTTTATTGTTTTTCGATGATTTCATATAGCGCCACCTATTATTTTTTTTGGCACTAATTTCGTCCGGCAACATCCAAAATTTTATTATTTAAGTCTTTCTTAACTTAAATCTTCAATCAGAATGCGGTCAGCGGTTTTTTTTCATACGGGATGTCTCTCGGCGCCTGCACTTAAGTTAAGTTTATAATTGGTTTATTCTTAATTCGTGAAAATAAATATGTTTTATTATTAATAAATTACGAATTAAGGAATAATTATTATTTGTAATTTCTGACGAAGGTCTTAATGCAAGACCGAAAGCTTAAATATAACTTTAAATATTATTCCTTAATTCGTAATTTACTAATAATAAAACATATTAAGTTTATAAGGATATATAAATCTGCAAAAGGGGTACATAGAAAATTCATAATCCTCGTTGAGAGTTGTTATGAGGAATTTAAAAAACTGGCAATAAAGTTTAGGTAATAGTTGGCATAGTTTCTAAAATAATTTGTACTTGTTTATTCTAAAAGGTCAACAACAAACATACGTTTGTAGAAATGAATAACCCTTTTCCTTTTCACTCGAGGGTTAATAAAAAGATGTTTTATCTTGACTGAAGAAATACAGTGGACTGAATTTTCTAAGAAATGATTACTAGGTCTGGGAGGATTTTCTTTTTAAAGAAAATTATTTGCACAAGGCAGAACAAGGTGATAATTACCCATTTATTTTCCGCCTGTTTTATAAAAGTTATGATCTATTAGTAGAAAAGTATATTTCGGTATCCTGCTGCAGATAAATTTAAAAAAACTATAAAAAAAAAGCTGAATAGAAATCATACTAACAAAATAATGTCTAAAATCAATTTCCGATTTGTTCACTAAATACCTGGTTTTGTCCAATGTAAAGCTATTTATTCAGACTACCCTTTAAAACTAATTACTTGATGTTGTTTTAACCCTTTTGAATCACAATTCCTTTGCAGACCTTCTAATAATAGTGCATTATTTTCTTTTGTGTGAATTAGAATTTCCTACATTTTGACCAATAATGTTTCACACTGCAATTTCTTATTTAGCACAAAGAAGAAACGTCAGCAGCACAATTTTAGCTTTCCAAAAAAAGTTTCGTTAACTACCCTCGTATATTATGGTTGACAAAACATTACCATTATAAATTAATTTTACTACATGACTGCATGATACTTAATGTACGTTAAGCTTAGCAATATTACAGTTTTAATTACTTTTCACACACAATAAATCCGACAATGTAAAAATATAAATAGACGAATGAAATATGGTCACAATTTCGAAACCGTTCCCTACAGTGTTATTTCAGACATAATCTTATCAACGCAATGGTAGGTCTATGAGATACGAATGGAAGCTTCCGGTATTGTAATAAATCGAGGAAAATTTAGTTTGGGTTGAATTTTAGATTGCGCCATGTTTATTTCAATTAACCTTTGTAGCACTTTAAATTTGGTCGCATTGTTCCCTACAGCTAAGATTAAAACGCGCTTCTAGGTGTAGTAGCACTTGAATAAAATTAGTAAAACACTAAGTGAAAAGTTAATTACTATATTATACTTGAAAAATTAACTACAATATCAAAAACTTCCGTATTTATGCTTCACTTAGCATTTTAAAACTTAACTTCAAGAAAACTTTTCCACAAAGCATCAGATATAAACGAAAGCTACTTACAATTTCATTTTCCAATTTAATTATTTATATTTTCCTGGCAAAGCGTTGTTATTCATTTTCATTCATAGTTTATTTTAACGAAATTACATTATTATAATTCTTTTGTTTTTGTTGGAAAACCAACAAATTCGTTATTTTTAAATTGAAACGTAATATTAGAATTTATCGCGAACATTTAAAGAAAAATAAGTTCACTTAAAAGTAAAATATCGATTTAAATTAGAAGTATCGCGCCCTCTCATTTTCGTAATTATCGTGTTCGGAAGAGTGCTTGAAAAACTAAAGAAGTAATGCGGTAAAAAGTAAAGTAGTAAAAGCTTCAATTATTTATCGAGTGTTTAAATTAATTAAAGACAATTTTGTGTTATCTAATTTTCTCGTGCTGAAATTCAAGCCATACTTTTTAATTACAGTGCAAAAACTTTAAATTAAATTGTAAAGGGTGGGACGCAACAATTATTTTTGTACTGCTAGCACCCCCAATTATTTGAATAAAATTGCATTAATTTGGTTACATGCAACTTGTAATCCAGTGATGGTTGCATGTAGCAGGTACACTCCGCAATACGAAGGTAGGAATATCATTTTGCTAAGGAGGAGCAGCACTGAATTTATAAAAAGATTTTCCACCAGCTCCAAATTGTGTAATTTTTTCGTTGTAGCTTTACGGCTTCTAAGCCTTTCGGGGTAATTTTTTTAAATTTCAATGTCACTTAAATTTAATAAGAAGATAAAGTAGCTAAGCGGTCCTTGCCCCTACATTATTCGCAATATAACTACGCCCACGGTTTCGCAACTAATAAAGAAAAGTGCTTTTGTTGTTCAAGGCACTCTCACCTGAGAATATAAAGTATTGACAAGGTATTTGATCCTAAAAGAAATTGCTTTTAATGAGACGTGCGTCTTAGATGGAATATTTTTTAAAAGCTCTTCATCCTTTTTTTAGATCAAAAACAACACAGGGAATTTTTATTATCATGGATGATTTTGCAAATAATACGTTTTGTATGCTCTTTTTTTGAAACGAAGTTGACCTTGACAACTGACCCCGACGACAATTGATATAGACCTCACGGCTGAGGTTTTGGAAAATAAGTTTTAGTGAATAGGTTTTTGGAACACCCGTTGCCTTTGCTGCAACATGCAGTATTGTTTTCAAATTTAATCCTCCCCAAATTTTTAACAAAAACTAACACTAGCCTAAGCTAGAACTGTAAATATTTGTTTTCAAGTATTTTTATTTAAAAATATATATTGTGGTGTTTCAAACGAGTTAAGGACTCGGGAGTACCCGTCATATTCAGAAGGGATGTAAAAAGGATGCCCTGATGGGTTGAGAATGAATCCTGTTCAAACTAAAATGCCTTTGTTACCAATGACACTGCACACCAACTATTTTTATTATTTTGCATCTTGTGTGATTTGTGAGTGAACCTGCAAGAGAAAGACTGTTGATTCGAAATTTGAAATTGCCGCCAAAATGTTTACCTACGGAATTATTTTGAATTTGGTGAAATTTTGGAGTTTTTGATTTTGAAGGTGCAGCACTTAAAAAATAAGGACTGTAGAGACGCCATTCTGCGAGAACGTAGGTTGGTTTTCGTTTTGTCGAGAGATGTGAATTTTTGCGTTCCCTGGGATCAAAATTTGGTTTCAGGCACTTTTTAAGTGATTGTTCTACGATATCCTGTAAGGGAACTCATGGATTTTTGGTTTCAAGACTAAAATTACGAAGATTGAGGAAAGCAACAAAAGTTTGGATAATTTTCGTTTTAAATTCATTTGGAATACACAGCCACTGATCTGTGGACGATCGGAACAGCGCAAGTAGGAAAATTTGGTGAAATCCAGCGTTAATAACCACGATAAAGGAGCACATCTGTTCACCGCACCTGTCGTGAGCGTTGTATGTCATCAACACCCGTTTTCAAGCGGAGCAACCACTCATCCAGTGGTTTCAAAACCGTGTGCACCAAAGGGTTAGTTTTAATTTGTATTTTGAACATTTTTATTGTAAAATTTGAATTTTGCTACATTTTTTTACACACGAAGGTTTCGAACAAAAATTTAGAAAACAAATCGATGATAAATATAATTGTGGTTCGAAGCAGTCTTACATTACACACGAACGGCTCAGGGATAAAATTATTGTCATAAAAGCAGGATTAATACTCAACGTATTTGAAAATTTTACATTAAATCAGCTCCATTCAATCTAGTCTTTAATTTGGAGTTTGAACCTAGTCTTCCCTGAGGGAGTATTCGTGCTCTCCACCGTTTTAGCGACCTTGTTGATTTCAGTTGTTTTGATCAAAACCATTATAACTTATTTGGCTTATCCAACGTGGAGCTTTATAACTTGTTTTGATCATTATAATATATTAATAAATGTGATTGGGATTGAGACATGAAAATTCACTAACCCAATCACATATCAGCCCTGTACCTATCAGGAGCTCAATTTAGGATTAAAAAGAACACAATTTCAAGAACACAATATTGTGCACCATTAACATAAAAACCAGGATACAAGGTACATCTGAAGGCAAGTCTAGTAGGCTACCTGATGATATAAAAATATTTATATGCTCTAAGTTTCTAACACTGCTGAGGAAAGGACGCAGTTGTTGGGAAAAGAACGGCCTTTAGCCTACTAAAAGATGATTCTCTTAGAATTGCTGCTAGAAAGTGGAAGAAAAAGAAGATATTGTCGTGTCCCAAATGATCTTGACTTCCCAAGTTCCTCAATTGGACGCTTGGGGTAATCGGCATCCACCGGAACGAGTGACAGAATTAAGTCCACGACTAGCTATATGCCGGAAGTACTTAAAAAAATTACTTGCAGACCACTTTTCCCAGTTAGCAGGTTCCTAGAAAGGGTAACAAAAGGTTTGCCGGGCGCCAGAATAAAATTCTTGAATACAAATAATTGAATTTTATTCAAATAAAACTGAATAGGAGAAAAGTTGATTTTCTTGGTCAGGCTCATGAATGCCTGCTCTGCCGTAAGATGTAAATGTGTATCACAGTCGCAAATTCTGTTACATTTACTGTTCATAAAAATTCTCTGAACGAATTTACGACTGGATAAATGTAAATGTGTTAGAGAAATAAAGAGTTTACAAAATAAATGAATTTTGTTACAATAAAAGTTTATAATTTCACTAACCCTTGTAACTCCGTGAAATAAAGTTGCCACAATTGTGATGAAAAGAGAAACTTCCAAAAATCGAGGAAACATACGCCGCCACTGGAATTACTACGCCGCTGGAACTGGTCAGCTACCGAATTATTGAGATGTGCTCCGCACGTGTTAACTTCTAATTCTATCCAAATCAAATCCATCCAGTATTTAATAAATCTCCAGTGTTTTCCAACAAACGAACTTGTTAAATAAATCCTGGTTATCGTTTACAGGCATCCAAAAATAATACGCCAGGCTTTATAAGGTAAAATTTAACCTCAAATTTTATAGTATCCAAATTAAACGTCCATTTATAGGGTTCATTCGACGAAATAGATCGAATAAATAACACTTTCACGCAATCAATAATTCGTACGATCATTAATTATTCATAAACTGGATCGCATTTTATGTGAAATTTGTAAAAAGGGCGAACGACCATATGTTCAAGCAAAATATCCAAAATTAACGTAAAAGACTTACGTTTTCACTTCCAGCTATTGTAAACTTTGTGCTTTACACAAATATCATATCTAGGACATCTGGTTCCAAGAATAACTACCGAAATTTCATCTTTGGAGGTGCCTCCAAGAACACACACCTGGTCTCTTAAATGGTCGCCGGAAAAGACAAAATTTCTCCTTCTACTTTCTCGTACCTTTCACAAAACGGCACTCCATTTCCAAAACATAAGTTCCTAACTTTTAGTGGTAAATTTTGAAAATCACTGTCACTTACAAATTTGATTTTTAGATAGAATTCAAACACAACAAATTATCAAAACAAATCAACAAGCATAAAAATTTTGTATCTGTGTAAGTGGAAATTGTAACAAGATTTGGCTTTCGAGACAACAAAAAACAACTTTTCCCTGTCGTGCCAGCATTTCGACAGATTGTTGACTTTACTTATGTATCAAGGATCTTATTCTCGAATTAAACGCTACAATATATTAGAAACTAACACTAACCTAAGCTGGAACGGTGAATATCATCTGTTTATATGACTTTTTCCTAGGATCACTATCCGGAAACGGCTTCATACTAATTTAAAAATTTTACAATAAATTATTTATTTACATCATCTGTAGACTGCATAGTGTACATTTGGACCTCTCACTTAAGACTCGTAAAATTTTTTCGGAAGCAATCCATTTGGAAAGGTCAGATCTTGCGAACTACTTCTTCCTTTTTTTGACACAAAATTAAGTCATCTACAAATTTCTACCATAAAAACTCTGAAAAACATAAAATCAGTAGTAGGTCTTCCCCCCCCCCCGACTTTCTAAATGTTAGTGCAATACAAAGCAAGCTCCTAATAAATTCTCAGCAGTGATCAAATCAAGAGTATTTCGAACATTCAGGACGTTGTGAAAGTTTTTGATTGCGATACGATGCTGAATTGCTGGCTTTGCTCCAGCGATTAAGTTTAATATCACGGAACAAGATATGCCCCAAGACATCTTGCAGGCGCTTTTATACCGTTGTGAAATGTAACAACTTCCAAATGAAACATCGTTTCAGATATCTTCAATGAAGAGAGGAACGATATCGTTTATTCGACAATCGATCGATCGATCGTATTTTACATTTTGTGAATGTGGGCTTATGAAACCTATTCAGATGTAGCCGATCAGCTTATTGGGATTCCCAGGTATTTTATTTGCTGATTATACTTGTTATTTCAAGATGAAGTTACTGGAAGCTTTTAAATAATCCAAAGCCTCTTCCAATTGGATATCCAGGCTAGGTTGTACAAATTGTCGAGAGCGTGATTATGAAAAGGACGTTTGGGCTTGCTAGAATACCAACCAATTGTTAGATAGGGATTTTGGGAATGTACAGTACAACAGAAAAAGTGGTAGATCGAGAATTGGAAAAATTGATGGAGAGGCTATTTCAGGTTAAATAATCTCGGAGTTTTCACATCCAACACTCACAAGACTGTAAACCATAGTCGTAATTTTGTCTACTCCATTACCGGGGTATGCACAAATATGATAGAAAACTATTGGGCGACATTGAAACAGTATTGTCAGAAGCTTGGTGTTATGGGTTAGATACCCATCAAAATATTGCCGACATTTACAATACGGCCAATTCTTGGCGAAGGACTGACAAACAGACCATTTGCACACAACGTTGGTGTCAAGCTTGGGCCAATTCCATTTACCAGTGCCTGCTCAATTTAAGGATAGGCATACCATGAATGACAAATGTTGGGCCAGTATCGGTTTCAAACCGACAACCAATCATTGGTGTCCGTTATTCGTAACGACCTTGGGCCAATTTTGTTTACCTTTACATTTCCTGTGATTAGCACTAGCCAGTACTGGGAATCAACGTTGCTCCAACGCTAGTCGTCAACTGCAGGACTGAAATTATCATTTCATCAGATCATCAGTGGTCACCGCCATTGCGCCAATGATAAGTAGTTAATGCTGGGTAAATTGTAAATATTTTTATTGGTTCACTATGTGGATGATTTTGTTTGAAAATTCACATATTCAACGTTTCAATAATTGTATGTTCAAACACATTGTGGAACGTAGCCCTCCCGATTGTTTTGTTTGAAAGCGGTTCTTGTTAGGACCAAAATATTCTTTGAAAGGAGTTGATCTTAATAAATAAAGAATATAAACTAACAAATAACCTAAGCTATAAATCGGGTTCCTTGAAAATGGTGCAAAATCAATTACAAATTACATATTTACTCGATGTTCGCTCTAACATGACATATGATCAACTGTAGCACCCCTACTCCTTTCAAAGCTCTGTTGTAGGTAATCACCGGCTGTAAAACCCTATAATATCTGTAAAACCGCTAAGGCCTAAATCTTAAAAATAACGAATAAATTGAGAGTTCACAGTTAGGGCCGCATTTTTTGTTCTAGAAGTTGTACTTCGCGGGACTTTATTAAGAATTGAGAGTTATATGGATCGCTTTTGAATCCGACGCATGTAATAAAAGTCGAAAGAAAATTGGAAAAATCGAAAACTATACGGGTTAGAACAACAACTCTTTTCAGTTTTACGAAAAATTGTGTCTAGTTTAATTTTTTCTAATACCTATAATTGACATAGGAAGCATTATGAAAAAGACAATCAGCAAAATTGTGATTTTGGTAATTCCCTCGAAAAATTTCAATCTCTTTCGACCTTCTGAAGTCAAAAACGAAAACAAATATGTCTCCAGCTTTACCACTCAAAGGTACCAAATGAAACTACCACTGGTAATATTTTACATCAGGAACAGATGTTGGTCAAGCTTACCAACATTTGGTTTCAAACTCAAGTATGCTGTGTGGTGCAAAATAAAACTAGAAATTGTATTGCACAAAAAAAGCATCAGTTTTAGATCTGTTATTTTCAGAAATAAAACTTATTAAAAATAGTGTCTCAAATAATTTTCCTAATTTAAACAATTGAGCCAGAAATACAAAAATTTGCTTAGTACTACCAATTTTATGATCATTTTATGAGACCTCTGGAATTTTGGTTTAATTTTAAACTTAGATTTTCTTAGTGAAAAACCACCCCTGTTTCTAATAATTTGATAGTTTGAATCCACCGCAAGAAATTGCTAAGTCTAGTTTATTCTGTGAACAACAATTCTGTATGCCCTTACTAAAACTATTTCTTGTTCTAAAGTTTCATTCAATTTACTTACTTAAAACATCCACGTATTAATTTCTTTCTTTCTTTCGAACTTTCAAGACACAAAAAACACAAATTGCTTTACACTTTACACTTTACTACGTGTAGTACTCAAAATTTTCACGTTTCCTTTAAAAAATTCTAAAATTTCAAGAGTTAATTGTACATAATTTCCAAACTAATTTAGTACCGAACGAATATTGCGAATTACTTTTGAATTATAATCGTAGAAATAATATCTTTCGAATGGTGGCTGGAAAATAAAAAGCAGCAAAGTAGAGAAACTCAACTTAATTAACGACAAGAACTAACTATAGAAAACTATCAACTCTCCAGCACGAAATAAAAACTAATAATGAACTGTTATCAAAAACGTTCAAGAAAAACGTGGTGTATCTTGGCAGTCATAGGCGGTTTTTTCAACTGCAAGAAATGATTATGTAATTAATTACCTATATAATGAAGATTTCAAAACTGAACAGGACCGGTGTAACGATTTTAATCAAGATTCACAATGGCGAAACTTTTGCAAAAAATTTAAAATTATAGTTTTTTTGTATCTTAATTAGGTGAACTTCAAGTACAACATTGGTAATGTCAACAAACAAGTTTTCCTGTTTAAATAGAAATACAGCTTTGTAGTCTACTGCAGCATACAATAAATAGGAGAGAAGTAAAGAAAATTTAAATTAAATTTCAATGTAGTACTTTAATTAAAAAAAAGTAAGTTTATCTATAAATAAACGGTTGGTTTATTAAAACAAACTCAAGTATAGCAGTATAATATGCAAATTTGATGAGCACCTATCGTGCATAACTATTATTTGATGTGTTAATTTGTTAACGAAGTGTTTACATACAAATTAGAATTTAAATGCATTTAGTATAGATTTGGTTTTATTAATTAGTTTTCAAATTAAATTTAAAGTAAAACCTGATGTTGTCAAACAAAATTGTGATAATGCTGCATTTTCGTGCTGCATTGTCATATTACCTTAAACCTAATGATCGAATTTCCACAGCAGTAATTCATTTCTTTATAATGGAAAATCGATTGCAGCTTTATTTAGAAAAAGAAAAATTGGTATTTCAAAATGTTTTTCGAAGAGCAACGATCTGTTTATGATTAAATATCGCAGAACAAACTATAACTGCAACAGACCTATTACAGCGATGAATCATTTTACCAGCAGACCTCAATAAGTGTTACGTTTGATTTATTTAATCGACCACTGATTTATAAAATTGGAAATTTATTTGGTTATTGTATTATTCGAAACAAACTACTTTGTTTAAAATGTACCTGGGGTCGAATTTTCTGGCCAGCTGCTAAGTAGCAGGAGAGAGGGCCACTTGAGACTGAAGTAATTCACTATCAAATATCTTCGATCTAACAAAATATTAGTGATCACAAAAATATGTGAAATGAATATTACTTTCTTGACGATTTTCTATAAAATGCACTTAATACTAATAAAGGAGGTGGTATTATATAATATTCATAAGACCAAAAGACCAACATATTAAACCTCTAGACACACAATCTTTTAAATTAAATTTATAAAATATTAAATTTTTGCTAGTACTATGAACTCATAATCTTTAATTAATTTGACAAAGCTTTCATCCGTTTTAAAATTAATACTTTGCCATAAATTTACCTTTATAGGGTCTTAAATTTCACAAATATTTTTTGGAAGCTTAAATATTCACATATTATTCAATCCCAATTTGTTACCGAAAATTAGAGAAATTGGAAACACTCAATAATTTTGTAGTAAAATAATTAAAAAATCCGATCGTTATTGATTGAAATTTATGGCATCACAAAATCGTATTGGTTAAAATTTAAAAGTGAAAAATATTGATATATTTGTTAACAAATTGATGCCATGACTTTATTATTCCTTGTTTTTTTATTCGCATATAAAAGTTTTACTTAGGGGCATGTAATTTTACAAGTAATTTTATTACGTACTTGGGTAATAAAAGATCTTTCGTGAACTAAACCGTAGTAAAATTGGATTTAATTGTTTCGTTATTTCTAAAGATTAATTAAAAAAATTAAAAAATGTTTATAATATTTCTTGTTTAAATTCAATTATTATATTCCTTTATTTATAATTAATTTTTTAATTTTAAACTTTTTAAATCATAGTGGATCGATAAAATAAAACCCAGTCTGATGCCACCTAAAAACGAGGTGCATGTCCCCCCCCCCATTTCGAATTTAGGCTCCAAAATAGTCTCAATCGTTTGTGCATCGTTTGTGCCTGTTTGTGCAACCATTATTTTCGTTTGTACCCAAATAGTTTTCGAAATATTTCAAAAATAAGCTGGGGGGAGGGGCTGGAGACATGCTAGCCCCCCATTTCGAATTTTGACTCCAAAATAGTCTCAATAGTTTGTGCTTCGTTTGTGCCTGTTTGTGCAAAAATTTTTTTCGTTTTTACCCAAATAGTTTTCGAGATAATTCAATTTTAAGTTGGGGGGGCTGGAGACATGCTTTTTAAAATTCGAATTTCGGATTCAAAATAGTCTCAATCGATAGCACTTCGTTTGTGCTTGTTTGTGCAAACATTTCTTTCGTTTGTACCCAAATAGTTTTTGAAATATTCGAGATTTTCGGTAACACGTATTAGCACGTTGTAACATAACGGATATTGACGCGCTGAATGGTTTAACGAGATTCTGGGGAAAACTTACAGGATAAAGACGTAAAAAGGAAAGAAATGTTTGCACAAACAAGCACAAACGAAGTGCTATCGATTAAGACAATTTTGAATCCGAAATTCGAATTTTAAAAAGCATGTCTCCAGCCCCCCCAACTTAAAATTGAATTATCTCGAAAACTATTTGGGTACCAACGAAAAAAATTTTTGTACAAACAGGCACAAACGAAGCACAAACGATTGAGACTATTTTGGAGTCAAAATTCGAAATGGGGGGGTTAGCATGTCTCCAGCCCCCCCCCCAGCTTATTTTTGAAATATCTCGAAAACTATTTGGGTACAAACGAAAAAAATGCTTGCACAAACAGGCACAAACGATGCACAAACGATTGAGACTATTTTGGAGTTAAAATTCGAAATGGGGGGGGACATGCACCTACATAAACGACGATTGGAATGCTTAGGTAAAAACGGATAGAATAAATTTTGAAAATATTTCATCTTATCTTATAAAAAAATTCTTCACTTTAGAACTAAATAATAGAACTAAGTTTTTCTTCAAGTTTAAAATTTGAAGGGAATAAAAACAGATTTAAATTTAATTATGATTTGGAAAAGCTTAAATTAATTCTAAAAGTTTTTGTTGTTTCATTTGTTTTAAATAACTAATAACTTCACAAAAGTTCCCTTAAAAATAACACTTTAACTTTTTCCTGGTTTGTTCCATTTGCATTTATTAATTTTTGTTGAAGAAAACTTTATATTACATATTTAGTAACAAATTAGCAACAGAATTATAATTTAATATATAAATTGCGATGCTGTTGAACTTTTTAGAAAAAATTTAAACTTTTGCATACTTCAAACATTTTCCGTACTTTTTAACTTCTAAACACAAAACCGCACAAATTATGCGTCCCCACAGAGAAATTAATAAAGAAAATTTTAACTGAAACATTTACCCTATTAAAAAGCGATCAAAAATAAATTTGAGTTTACTTTTTCTTAATTTGGTTTAATTTTGTATAAAGATATTTTCACTTTGAATAAATTTATCTAATTAGATTTTATAGATTCTCATGTTGAGAATAATATTTAGAAAGCTATTTATGCAACCAGTTATGAAATGAGCAACGAGAGTGATTCTTAAAACCCCAGTACAAGACTTTTAGTATGTTGAATAATAAATTACTAATTAAAACTGTATCGTTTGTTTACCAATATTAAAAAGGGCAAAAAAGTTTAATATTTCAAATTTTTAAACTTGACAACTTGTAAATTATCTTTGAAATATCAAATGTTGCATAGAAAAAGTTTTCACAAAGTATAATCAAATCCAATAGCAACACAATTCCTTTGATTTATAATAGCTTTTTAATTAAAAATTTTTCTCCTTGCTAATAATAAACATAGGTAGGTATTTAAATTAATTAATTGTAAAAGCAATACAAGTTCAAAATTCCGACTGAATTGTACTTCAGCACTAGACGTTTGATCTGTTAACAGAATTCTTCCTCTGTGCACAAAGAAAATTCATTTAACCATAAACACAATGCAAATAGCATCTCCCCGACTAAAGAGTTTTTGCGTTCATAAAATGAAAAATCTCGAAGGTAAACTTCCAATTCCTTTATCTGTTGTTTTTACATTAATTTAACCTTTTGTTGTTTAAAATTGGTAATTTGATAATACAGAATATCCTATTATACCTAAAAACATATTTCTAACTTTCCAGTACCCATTTCATATTAATATGTAATATTTTTCGGTAAGTAAATATTTTTCGAACAATTTTCAATTCAATTTTATTTTAAACTTGCAATTGAAATTTTGTTGTAGTTCAGATTAATTCCAATATCAATTAATTTTGCTTTAACCCGTCCATGTCTGTAACTTTGGTGATTGTTATTGAAAGTAATGAAAATTTTTTCGACACATTGCACGAGCTTTTTTCTATTGTATCAAAATTAATTGGAAAAGTTCGAAATTTAAATCGGTTCTTATTACTGAGTATTAAATTAGAACTCTGGAGGTTACATAAAGATGAAAATATTGTTTACTGTCGTTTACTGTTTAAAATAACAAATTATGTATTTACAGGATAACATATTGCACAAAATACTTTTGTCGCGGTCATGCTGCATTCATCTGATGTACCTAGCGTCAATTGCCATCTATTCTAAACTGTCCTGACAGGTTTATTACTTCTGACCCTATTTAATATCGGCCGAGCCCCCAATTTACAAGATTAAAAATGCAAACTTGTTGTTTATTTATGTATTTATTTATTTAACCAATCCAAACGATTTCCAATCGTTCCAATCGATTTTATTAGTTTATCCTATGTGATTATTGACTTCAATCTTGGTCGAGCCCCCAATTTACAAGATTCCAAATACAAACAAAATAAGAAATTCACCGATTCGCGATTCGTTTACACTCGCATCTTTCCTCCTTATTAAATTTACAATTTTTAGAAGTGAAAAATATTTTACATTCTAATTATTGTTATGTAGGTATACAATAACCGATTTAAAAGAAACGCCGTTTCATTTTCATTATTATGGAAGTTTACAGCCTAAAGTTAGGAATACTAAAAAATTCATTAAACTGGATACACGTCTAGATATTCTTTTACGACGTTTTTTATTTCAATACTTTCATGCAAATTACTCTTGTTGTCAAATTGTTTAATTTCCTAGGGGTCGTTGTTATTAGGACGCGGTTACGGAGAGCCTGCCTCAACATTTACTTCATTAAAATTAATCGTCAGTCCGCCCCTGAAGCGACAAATCGACGTCATCTATTAAGGTAATTAAGTAACACACATCGCTTGTATTATTAATCTATTTAGGAACGAATTATTTGTGTACCTGAAGATTTTATTATCTACCTTCTTGGTTTAGAGAAATGTAGTGCTGCTAGTGAAAATGTAGAATGCGTATGCAAAGTGTTATTGCGACACCGCAGACTTGATGAAGTTGCCGCTACATTGGCGGTGTAAAAATAAATTTTATTAATTTAATTAAAATATTGGTTAAGAATAATTACGAGTGTTATAAATACGTAACCAAAACTTTTCTAATGTAAGTACATGCATGCAAGTTATCTCCTAAATTTCAAACCACAAAATTCCTGTTTTTGTTTGTTGTTTGCAAGCATTTCAAATTTACATCTTGTTAAGGATGAATGCTAACCAGCTAGCCAGACGTTAATTAATCACGGAAGTTGGAACGATTTGCAACAGCATTTTTTTTTTCGTATTGCATTTATACCAGAATTATGTAAATAGTTTCGTTTTATTTGCTTCCGAAAGAAAAGACAGTACTATGGAATTTAGTATAATTAAGTTAGGATCTGTCTCCTGTACACAGAAAGAAAAATCTACTTTCAGAATGAATAATTATGCTTTCAACGTGAAAATAAAAGTTTTGCTCTTATAATAAAAGTATTGCATTTAATTTGAAAGAATCGTGTGAAACTCTACTTTCAAAATCTACTTTCAATTTAAATATTGTTAAATTAAAAGTAAATTTTTTCTATTTGAAATTGAATACTTTTAAAATGAGTTGGGTAACATCATTTCAAAAGTATACACTTTTGATAAAGGCTTGAAGTCAAAATGAAAACTTATAATGTTGTTTTGAAAGTATAAATATTCATTTTGAGGTACTATTTTATAATGGAATGTGCAAAATTGCAAGTTGTATTTATATAACAGACCTTATAACATGCGCACTACTATTATCTGTGCTTGTTGATGTCATTCCATTTGTAAGTGAAAATATTTCATATTAAACAATCAAAGGCAACTTAAACATTGGAAAGCCACTGAAGTAGGTAAGTAGTTTTTGGAATGTATTTTTTTTAAATTTATATTTTTAACATTGAACTATTTTTTTATTTATAATAAAGTTGTTTATAGAATATAGAAAACATTTTACAACGGGACCGCAATGGCAACCTTATTGAGAAGAAAACCTTTTCCGCAGCGAAGACTTGATCATTATTGACTACATGAGATTGAATAATATAAATTTAACAAAGACGGAATTTGACTTATTAACCCAGCAAATCGTTAAATCTTTTCCCAAAGAACATACGGTAAGTTTACTTCATATTTTAACTTATATAAAAATAATTGTCTGATGTTATATTATGTTTTGCAGGAATATTAGTATAATTGAAGCCCAAAATCAAAACGACAAAGTGCAAATAAGGAAGGAAAAAGGAAGTAACAAAAATTTACAATTTTGGAAGGAGCTCAAAGTTCGTGTTGTAATAGTAAAAAGTGTTAGTGATTTTAATTATTAAACTGTCGCAAAATTAAAAAAAAACAGTTTTAGTTTTGGTTTGTTTAGTTTTAGTTTCTTAAAAATATAATAATTAAAAAAAAACTATAATAGTTTTATTTGTTAATTTGATGTCAGATTATTGTTAAAACGAATATAAACTAATATTAATTTGACAGTAACTACTTTTGAATTAACAGTAACATCAATTAAAAAAACAAATTAATCCACTCTCAATTTAAATACCTAATATTTGATTTGAGAGCAACTGCTTTTGAAACTTGATATTATTTATAAAAGTAGTTACTCTCGAATTGACAGTAGTATGAATTCAAAATGAAAGTAGCTCTACTTTCAAATTAAAAGTTTCGATGTCTACGCCCTTTTTAAAAGCAAATAATGTTGATTTTATTGCAATGCTTTCATTTTTACTGCAATATTTTTTTGTGTGTATACCGATATTTTTGCTTCGTTTAGTTGTTATCGTTTCAAAAAATATCGTGTTGCCTTAAATATTTTGTTGGTAAAATATGTGCATGCATTAACAAACTCCATTAATTCTGAATATAATCTGCTGCTATATTTGAATTTCTAAATAAGCTCACCCTAATTTAATAGATGATATAACAAAACTACAAATCTGAGAAATTCTATTTAACTGGAGACGAACACAGATTTGTTATAGGAATACGTTAACGACATAAATAACAACACAAACCTACCAAGTGATTGCTAAAGTTAAAGAAGCCATCCATTTTAAATTTGCATATTCAATTTTCCGAGCTGTTCAACTTTTAATAGAGATTTCCTTAAAATTCTGAAAACCCAATTTTCAATTACTACTTCTATCTCTTATAATCCCGCATAAATATAAATTACTATTATTAATGTTCTAGGTTTCATATGTAAATTACTAAAAATATCATTAAATGGGAAATTTACAAGATTGGAATATTTGTTTGCATGGTTTAAGTGTGCATACCCAATAGGAGGTAAACATGAATAATTAAAATGGGAAGGATAAAGCAAAGTAGATTTGGGATGTACCTTCCTCAAAATGTCGACACTTGTGTGGGGAAAATTTGAAAGCATTTAGTTACATTTCAAGATTTCTGTTTTTACAACTTTCGGTTGATAAAAATTTGGATGTAAAGTGTTTCCTTAACATGTTGGTTTATATTCGGGTGGTACTGTTTATTTTGTTAACCCTCATTTAAAACACTTCTACTTTTAGTAACTTACGACGTGGATCGAATTTTATAGTCGAGGTTCACCAAGAAGGATTAAGGTAGACCAACCTTTCAATTTATACGCTGATCAACATTTAAAAAAAAAGACCTTATGACGGTACGGTACTTACACGTGCTGGCGTGAGTTGAACAAAAACCAAAAATGTCGAACGTTATCACGTAAATTGTAATGTCGCAGTAAATTTAAAGAAAATCCCTACGTGGAAAAGCTAAATTGTGCTGTCAAGGTAAAGTACACGTAGTCCCTCATCGGTTCTTGAAGTTTTAGGTTTCTCATGTAGCACGAATCGTCCAAGTAATCAAAACTTTTCAGACTTATGCGAAGCTTGTCAAAAGTTTCAAACTAATCAAACGATGCCTACAACATATTTGTCATTTTGGCAGTTTATTCGACTTATCTTAATCGAACAATTGTACCCAAATCTATTATTACCATTTGAAAAGATATTGTACATTGCTCTAATTTTGAAGATTGATGCATTTATAAATAATTTATTTAGAAATTTCATTTAGCACTCAGGTTTTTCAAAAGACATTTCACGTCAGCGTTAAGTAAAGACATAATTACATTACGACTGCCATTTTGACTAACGATCGATAGAAATTGTTAAAGCTTTTCTATTGAATTATATTAAGTAGGACGAATTTATGTTCAAGTGTATTAGCTTCTCTTAATAACGCTACAAATTTATGTTACAATTAACGTAAACATAAGTGAGTGTTTCAGATGAAAATATAAAAAGGATACACGTGAAAAATGCGATTATAACATTTTTCGCCTTCATTTTATAAAACGATAACATTTTTTTAAAAAATTCAATAGTACTAGCTACGATAATTAGTTTAGCAACGTTTAGTACCATGAATAACTCCAGGTCCGTATTAAATAGTCAAAGTAACTTCTTTCGTTTGGTAGCGGTCTCACCAGCAATAACATTAGACCTGGATTACCAAAACAATTTAGCGAAGAAGCTTGAATCGCTTGTTCTTAAATCGTTCGAAGGACCATGAATACAAAGTATATAATAATTTAACTGATTTTTTTTGCTTTGTTGGCGGTATCTGGTACCATGGCCCTTTGCGCCAACTTTTTACGAAAAACTACCCCCTTACCTTTTTGGTATGATTACCAAGCTTGTAAGTGGCAAGATATTTTAAATTTTAAATTAAAAACTTTCAAATCGTAGTCCCATCCCGGCCGGATATTTGGTTTGTGAACAAACTAATCAGACATATTTCTATAAATAACACGGAGGAGGAGGAGGTTTTTAGAAAATTATTATATTGGATTATTACCCTGGGAAATTTAAAACACTGTGGAGGCCTAAAGAAGCTTAGGGCATAAATAAAAGATTATATTAATTTTAATTAGTAACAATATATTATTGTTTACATTCATTGTTGTTTTCATTCATTTAAAGCAAAATAATTATTTTATTATTCCATTGGACGTAAAATAACAATCCCTTTCGAAAACTAACAGAAAAATTCTGTGACACGTCCAACACTTAATCTCCCTTCTGTTCGTTTGGGGACTTAAAAATTGGAAAATGCCAAGCCACGATCGATAGTGTATCTCATAGTTTACCTACAAAACCGATAGATATCCGAAATAAACCAAATCAAATATATGGATTTCTGCAATTCAGCAGCAGTATTTGTTAGCAAAACACAACAATGTGACATTTTAGGGTTGGTTCAATATGCCAAAAATGCGCCATGCGAGAGCACTAGCATTTCTATTAATTACAAAATATTAACAAATGTTTCAAAAATTTGTGTGTTAGGATAAATTGTTTAAAAGAAACTTTTAGATCAGTAGAGTCCTTGCTACACGAAGAAATTCAAAAGTGTAGTATAAAATCCAAGTAACTGTCAAATAGGTTAATGGATGGTCCCGAGGAACTTAGACGTTTGAAACACTTTAAACCGTTAGAGTTTTCATCAAAATTGATTAGATGCTAATTTTAGTTTATTTTTGTTTAATTTTACAGCCATATATAATCGTAATTTTCTTGGTTAGCTTCTTCCTACATATTATTTGTTCTTCTCCAAATTGACTGGAGAGATTGGATACAACTTCATGTTATAACAATTGGAAGCATGCAGTCGCCATAGGTGAGTGCTCCAATGAAAACAATAAAAAGGAAACTCTGAAAGCTACGTTTATAAAATAGTAACAAGCTTGGCTAACGTTACAATTACCCTGTAACTTTGTAAGCCTGGTCATGTTATTGCGTGTTTGATAATTTAAAATCATCAGAAGAGTTATTCGACTGAAAAGCGGATGACGAAAAGCAGAGAATAGAAAATTTGTAATTACTGCAAGAATTTTATTTTTGCAAATCTGTAAAGTAAACCCAATCGTTGTGAATTGAGGGCAATGCAAATTTTGACATGTTTAGCTTGATTTATTATGCATTCCATGAGGTGGCACGTGTATGAAGCGTCACATGCTGCTTGTTGGGTAGAAATGGAATAAGACAAACACAGCGTCGAACAAAACGTTGGTACACCACTGCATGACATTGAGTTAATTATGCAGGACCAATTTTAATGTAAAGACAAATTTCCCTCATAAAATGTCAACAAGGCTATACCAGAACTCGTTACTACAACTAACTATAAACATAATAATATTTTACCATTATACTCTTGCTTGATAATTTTCCTAATGAAATTATATTACGTTTAAACCACATTCAACAATTACTGATAATTACTTCTTAAATTTAATTAAAATCTTGTGCTAAACTACTAAATAAAGATGAAAACTTTATAATTAGTTGTTTTACCGAATCAAATTTTGGAAGACGAACTTACATACGTATAACTATCAACGACTAAAGACATAGCAACTTTGAAACTCCAAATCTTAAGATTAAATTACAAATTAATTGAGTAACGTTTCTAATTTGCACAAAGCTTCATAATCTGCCAGATATTAAGTTTGGATAAATTCTTATTGCAAATACAATTGCACGCAATAATTCTTCGTTACTGGAACGCCGTTACGCTAAATGCGCTCAATTTATGATCAACGGCACCGAAAAGGACATTCCACTTTCATAAGCTTTAAATTAAAATATACTTGAAAAAAAAATACTAAAAAATTCTTATTTGGTATTATAATCAAAAACAAACAGCTTAAAATTAACTTCTGCATGTTTTTCATAATATTATTACTTCCAACTTGACAAAATAATAAGACCAGGCTTTTCATTGTTATCCAAAATAACAAAATTTAATGTCAACGTCACCAATTTTTCATGTCATTATAATATTATATTTACATTTTCTTAAACTGCGTTTCGAAGCTATTTCAAGATGATTTGTAGAAAATATAATTAAAGGAATCTATGTAAATTAAATTTATATTAAAAAAAATGTTGTTGTTGATTATTTACCTTAAAAATGATATTATTTCACCGGAAGTTGTATTTACAGCAAAATTTTCATTATCCTAAATGTACTTTTATTTCTACTAACCCAATTTTATAAATTTTATATAATAAAAATACAAATCCCAGCAATAAACAAAAAATATATGAATTACGTGCTCAGAATTTTATAAAATTCTATTTTACTACATTTGAACCAACAGAATAACCAAAAATAATTATATTTTATTACCAGATGTTTAATTTTAATAATTAAACTGGTGGTAATTTAATTCCAAAAAAAATTCGATTAGTGTGAAAATTAGTGGAAAACTCCCATTGTTCGTTTATTAAATTTCTTTGCTAATAGCACGAAAATCAAATATATTTTATGAGATTTTGTTTAAATTAACTCGAAAATTTTAAAGTTCATACTGTAATAAAATAACCCTAATAAAGCTCGTAAAAATTAAAAAAAAAAAAAATTTGATAGAAAAGACAGCATTGCGAGTGCATATAATTTATTTTCTACCATGGTACTTTTTATAAAAAGTTTTAATTCTTTTTAAAGTGCAAACGCACCTGTTACCTTCATTGCTTTGTGCAAAATAATGTCCAAAATTAAGTTGTCTTCCATAATAAATATTAAAACTATGAAATTCTATTAATTTTTAAGATATGTTAAATTTTTATTTGTAATATTTTATTTTTTTCACTGAATGCGCGTGAATGGAACTATTTTTTTATTTCTTCGTGGAAGAAGTTATCGATATTTTTCTTAATTAATTTTAAATGTTAAATATAGATGGCACGATCATATAATATCTTAAGAATATAGGTAAATAATTTACTATATTATAGTTATTATTTTAAAAATTATTTTTGAACCGTGGTTTGGCATCTGTTTGGGATAGGAGGGCACGCGCCCCTGCGCCGTTTAAGGCAAACCACTGCTGTTTATTTCCTAACTTGTTGCATAAACTGCTATTTATCTTTCATTTTCAAAGTTTGTTCTGGGGTTTCAATGTAAATACACTGTTATTGTAATATACTACCGGTATTTTGACAAATAACGCCAAATAATAATAGACTAAACCAATGGTATCAAATGATGCGCACACACCTGACTTTCACTTTTTAATAGTATCAACAGAAATACCATAAAACTGATCAGTTCGATCTTGGACAGGTTTTAATTAATACATACAAGTTTCGCAGTGTAAAAAATTAAAAGTTTGTGAAATTTAAATAACAATAATTGTGTTGAAAACTGCATCACGGAAGTAATTTAAAGATTATATAAAAATGACGATCTCTATTTTTTATAAGTGCATATTTGTGATGTTAATGATGGAAGTAATACTATGTCAAAATGGTCCTTGCCCTTCAATTTTACAGTATAAAATTGATAACGATTATATATATGGAATAATTGAGGTTCCTAGCCCCGCTAAGAGTAACATAGTAAAATTGGAAGTTCAATTCTCAATCGGAAACTCAACACCTTCAAGCGAGGTAAAAATTACTAATTCACAAATTGAAATTTTTTAACAAAATCAAGTTCCAACTTGAAGGATTCTGAACAACAACAAAATTTAAATATTTTACATATTTTCTTATAAACAATTATTAAAAAATAATGAATTTTAGCGCTTTAACGGCAACATAAAATTTTTGGGAACTGTTGAGGACTTGATAGACAAACGACCATTGGCTTATAAATTGGATTTTCCATCTTTTTGTAATACTTTACCCAAAATAACTTCTATATCTGTAAATGACGACCAGTTATGTCCCGGACCTCCTCTGCAAGGTAAATCAATATAATAATATAATAAATTATAACTTTTGGAACCTTAGGAGGAGTACTAGCACCAACCGTGACCTTGACGAGTATATTAAAATTAATGTTAGTTAATGATACAAACGATGAACTTCCAATGGAAAAACCTACCCGAGGTAATAATATTCTAAATGATGAAAGCTAGCAAATAATAATTATATTCTAATAATTTTTATACTAATAAGTAAATTGATATGCAGAGTGACATCGTCGAGCGTCAATCAATCAGGAATACATATTTTTGATTCATTCAAAAACTGATGCTCTGCAGATGCTGTGAATGTTGCCGAACGCAACAATTCCGCTCGCGTTGTAAAATTGACAACGCTATACGACGCGACGCTCGACGCTGCCACTATGGATATACCTCTATGTGATTTAAAATTTACGTGCAAAATTAACAACTTTAGGGAATTTTCAAATTGAAAACGTTTTCAAAAATATTACGAATAAAAAATGTTATGAGAATAAAATCAATTGTGGATGTTCTGAGAATGGCACTCATCCATGGTGGGGTGCTGTGTATCTTCGAGAGATATCAAATCCAACACTATTATGTGGTGCTATTCTAATATCGACAAAACTAGCATTAGCAGGTATAAGTAGATTTTCAGCTCGTTAAATTATATTCTAACTTTTTTCAAATTTTAGAAGGGCATTGTGTTGCGCCATATGTAGACTACAAATTATACTCTACATTTGGAAGAACTAATCTTTTAGATTGGTTCAACTCGAACGCCCAAGGTGTAAAAATTGAGACAATCTCACTTCACCCAAATTATAGTCACGATTCTGAAGAAGGAAATATAGCTATTTTAACTTTTTCGAAAGAATTAAAGTTAACATCTACCGTACGAAATGTTTGCTTATGGAGTAACGGTCAATTGGACGAAATAGCTAGCAAGGAAGGAATACTTGTTGATTGGAATAAAAATACGAGCTCTGAAATTACACAACATTTACAACAAAATTACGCAGTTGTTGCTGACAAAGACAGGTGCGGTACATCATCAAATCGTACATTTTGTGCAGGTAAATCAAACGAAATGTTGTTGAATATTTTTCTCATATACATTTTTAGAAATTGAAAATTATTCCGGACTTCGTAATATTTCCAGTGGAAGTGCATTTTATGTAGTGGTCAAAGGAAGATTGACAATCAGAGGAATCGTTACTCGTCCTTTGCTAACAACGAATAAAACAAGTGGTATTACTCAGTATGCACATCTTTTAGATGTGCCCAAATATATTGATTGGATATTGTCTTTTTTGTAAACACGAAAAAATGTACTGTAAAATAGGAATTTGAATAAATTTTAACCTATTTTTGAGTATTGTAGCCGAAATGTAGCTAAAAATGTCGATTAGCATTTTTTTTTATCAACTTTAGACATAGAGGAGAGGTTTCCTGTATTTATTTCTCTAATTTCGAATTCTTAGTTTATTATTTTGGTTTACATATTCCACAGTAAAACTTCATATTGGCTGTTAATAGTTTCTGCACTATAGAAACTATCCACTCCGATCAAGGCAACAACCGAAATACATAATACATGCATCCAATCCAATCGATCATAGTGACGTGGATTTGCCAATGAATCTAAAATTTAAAGGTTGTAATTCTGTATTTCTCCAAGCTCGTCACGTGATCATACTGAAATGGTGCGATTGGCACGTAATGGGTAATGAGGTTTTAGGGGCATCTGAAATGCAATGTTCTTTAAGATAAGAGAGTCGAAAACGACGAGCAGAGTGGCGAGGTCGCAATTTTTGTAAAATTTTGAGTTTTTTTTTGAGATAAGGAAAAATAAGAGTCAGTTAAATATGAGAGTGTGCAATATTTTGGTATTCAAAAAAGAATGATTTTTTAAAAAGTTTGATAAAGGAAATAGAATTCGTTGGAAAAATATATTAACAGGAAAGTTTACGAAGGTCGCGATAAAGTAATAAAGAAAACGATTGAACTGGCCAGCCCATTATGATTTCGGAAAATTTCATAATTAGATAATACGATTTCAGTACATTTATGTACTCAAGCTGTTCTTCATTTTTTATGAGAGTTTCCTAGTAGGAATTTTTAAAATATTACAGAGACAAATTCCCAAGCGATTATTAGCTACGGTATAAACTAGAATTTATAAATAAATTTGTTGAAAAGTTTTTTAGGTCGAGTAAAAAACTTTATGTGTATTTATAATAAATTATATTGTATAATTTGCTTTAATAACTGACAAATGTATGAACTTAAAATTGGACAGGGTGGTTTTGTTTATTGGAAGCGCAACTATATAAAATAACTTGTTCAAATTGGTGAAAATTGTAGTCTTGATTTGCAAGTTCGATTTAGTAAATCGTTGATGATCGAAATTGGAAACCAATACCAAATACTATCCTAGTACATCCTTTGCGATTTTTTTAAATTTAATTAATTAGTTCGGATTATCGAGCTTGCACTGTAATCTTATAGCAACGCTTTGCATCGGGTATAAATAATAAACTACGATCTTGTAAAGCTGTTCGATAATTTTAATGTCATGTTAATCTAATGATATAATTAATTTGATAGGAGCAACTTATACAAGATGGGTTATTTTAACCTTGAAGAAGATGATCTCTTAAATTTTTCCCATTTTAAATGTGACTAAGGTTTTGTTATAAATAATTAATATTGAATTATTGTATTATTAGCATAATATAAAAGGTCAAATTATTAACTCGTGATAATAAAATTAAATAGATAATATACAGGGTGACCGGCCCCCGGTGTGAACATATGAAATTAACATGGGAAATTGATTTTTCTCTAATTCCTGCTTGCTATCATAACGGATTTGAATGAAAATGGCATCGATCTGAAGATAATTTTATTTCATTTTTAAATATACCTAACCTTTGATATTTTGTTCTTTAATTTCTGTTAAAAATTCCACAATAAAATGCAAAATAGCTAGTATAAAAAAATTTTATTTGCCTTGTTTGAATTTTATTGCAATTTTTTTTTGCTTGAAAACCAATAATTTCCAGCAAGTTGCTTTGACATATTACAATAAATTTGGTTAACAATGAACGCACACACAAGTTGTTCTTAACTTGTTGGAAATGATTGGTTTTCAATCAAAACCAATTGCAATAAAATTCAAAGAAGGCAACTAAAATGTATTTAATTGCGCTATTTTGCATTTTATTAGTGAGTTTTTAAGAGTAATTAAAAAAAAATTTGAAGTGCTAGGTAGTATTTTTAATAGCAGAATAAAAATTTCTTTAAATTGATACCCTTTTCATTTTGATCCGTTATAATGGGAAGCAGGAATTAAAGAAAAATAATTTCCCATGTTAATTTCCTATGTTCACATCGGCGGCCGGTCACCAGGTATATATATTTTTTTTAAATTATATATTTTATATTATAATATTTAACTATTTATTTTAACTATTTATGAAATAGTTTAATATTAGTTATACACCCCTATGTAACGTTATGCCCCTATTATAACAATTTTTCTTATAATATTCTTGTTCACTTTCTATCAACTATTAATTTTTATGAATTAAATATAATATTTTATCCAATATCTCGAAATAATAGAGGTATAACTATGGTTTTTAAATAAGTAAAGTGCCTTATAACTCACTGAGTGAGTAATGTATAACTCACTAGTGAGTAAGGAAACTGGGTATCATTTACATTGTTAATTGCCCTAGTGACTATATTTTACACCTACTAGTTTCCAGAATTTAAATTTGTCATTTTAAAACGTCAAATATCAAAAATTTAATTACATTTTAAATTAGTAGGTATTATTACGAGATATTGGATAAAGTTTTGTATGCCACGCGTGTGTTAATAACAAATAAGTCACTTAAGAAAATAGCCCTCTCGGCCTTACGGCCTCGCGGGCTAAACTTTTCTCGCGTGACTTATTTGTCATATAACACACTTGTACCATAAATAACTATTAACTTTGTTTGGTACAAAGTTGAAATATATAAATATATTTTGCGATAATTAACTTGTTTATAATATTTTATTAAGTTACTAGATTGTAACTTTTATTATTTATTATCAAGTTATAGTAAATAAAATCTATAAATGAAGGGGTATCCCGTCACTTGGCCGAAATTTTTTGGCCGAAATTCATTTGGCCGAAATTCAATTAGCCGAAATTCATTTGGCCGAAATTCATTTGGCCGAAACTTCATTTGGCCGAAACATCATTTGGCCGAAATTCAATTGGCCGACACAACATTTGGCCGACAGTCATTTGGCCGAAATATTATTTTTATTACCGAAAGTGAATATAAAAATAAATCTTAAATGAATGAGTTTAGTGTTGCCAAAATGGCTCTGTAGCGCTACAACGCGGAGCGGAGCGGAGCGGCGGCGCGGAAGAGTCAATTTTGGCAACACATCCACCTACGACGAGTTGCAGAAAAAAGCGATATTCAACGTCGTTAAATTAGTAACCAATAATAAGAGTGCAGAAAAAATCCGCGCGCACCGTTCATATAAGTGTAACCTAACAGTGTAAATAAACAAAATTAAACAAGAGATGTTGAATTATATAAATAAAAAATTAATTTTTGTCTACTTATAAAATTGTTAAGAAATTTAACAATTATATATTATTAAATTATTTTTATAGTCACTTTATCTAATACTAAAAATAAAATTTCGGCGAAATGACTGTCGGCCAAATGATGTGTCGGCCAATTGAATTTCGGCCAAATGAAGTTTCGGCCAAATGAAGTTTCGGCCAAATGATGTTTCGGCCAATTGAATTTCGGCCAAATGAATGTCGGCCAAATGAATATCGGCCAACTGACAGTGATTCAATGAAGGTATACCTATTTTAAACCGCCATAGCTCGTAACAGTTCGATTTATATCGGTTGCATTTTTGAGTAGCTGACAAAAATTAGTCAATCTTTCGGATCCAGTAGTTTTTGAACTTTTAAAGTGGTAAATTATTGGTTTTATTAGTTCTGAAACAGGGCTTGTCTACAAGCGTAAATCACGCGCCTACTGGAGGGTTAAACAAAGTTTAAATTTAAATTTCCCTCAAAAATCCTTAATTAAAACAGTTTTACTATTGCTAAAACAGTCCCAGTCCATTTTCTTTATTGAGCCACCAGAGGGCAGCAGGAGAAATGCACACAGCGAATACATAAACATAGGAAATTGATTTTCTTTTAATTCCTGCTTCCCATCGTATAGGATAAGAATGAAAATGGTATCAATTTAAAGAGATATTTATTCCGCTTCGAAGGATACGCAACACTTGAATTTTTGTTCTTTAATTACTGTTAAAAACTCACCAATAAAATGCAAATTTTAGTCTCCTTGTTTGAATTTTTTTATATTTTCTGGTTCTATCTAACAAAAGGTTGTAAATAATGTTTTTGAAGTGTCTTTTAATAAAAATTCTTGTATGTTGTTCTCTACTTACGGTTAAAATTCTAATATTTTACATTTCTGTTATTTTCAAATCAGTCGTTTTAATCTTTTTTTTTTTTTATTATAAAGAAATTACTTTTTTATTAATATTTCTAGATAAATTGTTAGGTTAGTAATAATCCCTTAATAACTAATTGCAAAGCCACCTTTGATATGTTACTTTATCATGGAATAGAAAAAAAATATCGCCAATTAATTCCTCACTGTAGAATAGTAGTATATCATCATTGGTTACTCTCTATTGGGCAATGACGTCATTGCCCGGACAATGATGTAAAAGCCACATATGAAATTTTACATATCAACATCGCTCAAAATGCATGGTCATTGACATTATTGCCCGGGAGTTAACGTCAATGCCCAGCTAAGAAGGACATTGACGTCATCATCCTGCCATTGACGTTAATAGCCGAATTGTCATAATTGACCGTAACATAAATATTGATTGGTATGCTTTTTACACCTCTACGAAAATATACGACCTCGCTCGGCATTTTAATCATAAAAATAAACATTTTACAACCACATTGTAGTAAAAAGTAAATATGATTCAAACAAGTCAAATTTTTAAACTTTGGCTTTTGAAAGTCCTATTTGCAATAGTTCGCAAATTTTCTTTTATAAAATTGCTCTTTGGACCGCTTTTTTATGAGAATATGCTAAAAGTTTTAAAAATTGCAGTCCCGCATTCCGTTCCCTAATCATAAAATAAATATTTACAACCCCATGTCGTGGGATCACTTTGATGAACACCTGCGTGAATTTAATGCTGCTAACGCGTACTCAGACAAAAAAAATGGACTTGTGATTTTCGAAGCCGGACTGGTCTGGATCCTGTATAGCTTATCTACTGCTACCTATACAGGCAAAACAATTCTATTTCTATAAACTGCAATTTATCTTTCATTGTCAAAGTTTGTGCTGGGGTGTCAATGTAAATACAATGTTATTGTAATACATTATCGGCATTGTGACCAATTATAACACCAATAATTAATAATAGATTAAACCAATCCAACAATAACTATGGTATCAAATGATGCGCACAAACCTGACTTTCGTTTTTTTATAGTATCCACAGAAATACCATAAAATCTGATCAGTTAGATTTTTAACAGGTTTTAATAATTAATACACGATAGTTTCGCAGTGTAGAAAATTCCAAGTTTGTGAAATTTAAATAATAATAAATGTGTTAAAAACTTCATCACGAAAGTAATTTAAAAATTATATAAAAATGATGATCTCTATTATTTATAAGTGCACATTTGTGATGTTTATGATGGAAGTAATACTCGTACTATGTGAAAATGGTCCTTGCCCTTCAATTTTACAGTATAAGATTGATAACGATTTTATATATTACGCAATGATTGTAGTTCCTCGTCCCGATAGCAACATAGTAAAATTAAGAGTTCAATTCTCAATCGGAAACTCATCACCAACAAACGAGGTAAAAATTACAAATTCAATGGAGGAATTCGTCCACCGATCTTCAACTTGAAAGATTCTGAACAACAACAAAATTTAAATGTTTTACATATTTTCTTATAAATAATTATTAAGTAATGAATTTTAGCGATTTAACGGCAACATAACATTTTTGAGTAATATTAAGGACTTTATACGAAAACGACCATTGGCCTATCGATTGAATTTTCCAATTTGTTGTAACACTTTACCCAGAATAACTTCTATTTCTGTAAATGGCGACGAGTTATGTCCTGGAGCTGCTTTGCAAGGTAAATCAATATAATAAGTTAATAAATTATAAATTTTGGAACCTTAGGAGGAATGCTAGCAAGAACCGTGACCTTGACGAATTTATACACAATAATGTTAGTTAATAATACAAACGATGAACTTCCAATAGAAAAACCTACCAGAGGTAAGCTATACGGGGGTTGCCTTTTATATTTCGGGATTAAGCAATCGAGACGGTCGGAGCATAGTGGTCACGCGAGTTGACTATGAACGCTAAATACCCGGTTCGAATTCGAGTGAATTAAGAACTTTATTCTGGCCTTCTCTCTGGTCCTCCAGGTTGGGGGTTCTTCGTCGGTCTGGCTCAACCTTGAAAAATAATTTCATCAAAAAAATGGAATTAAATAATGAACATTTTTGGGTGATTATTTGTTACAACTTTGGACGTGGACTAACTCAACAGCAGTGAATCAATGAACTTTATTCGACTTTTGGCGATGAAGCACCATCAAGGACCAGTGTTTTTCACTGGTTAACCGAATTCAACCGTGGCTGTAGTTAGCTCAACGATGAATTTCGTGAAGATCGTCCGAAAAACTTAACAATCGCTCAAAAAAAGGCTCGTCTCATTTGGTCGAAAGAAATGCTCGAAATATACGATCGCAGTGTTTCAAAATAAGTCTATGACATCGTGATAGGTGAAGAATCGTGGATATACGCGTATGAGCCCAAAAATAAACAGCAGACCACTGTGTTAGTTTTTCAAAATGAGCCATCCAACAAAATTTGTTGGAGCACGAAGCACTTCACAGCAAATGGTCGCCTGTTTTTTATGAAAAACTTAACATCTTGCAACCGCACCATTGGTACAACGTAGAACGATCAATTCTGCATGGTATACAAATATTTGTTTGCCAGAAGTCTTCAGAGAAATAAGGAAAGGCCCGTAGCCAGATCGAAAATAAAGGTAGGGCAAACAGTTTGTATGGCCGGGCAAATCTTAATGTTGCGGATGCGAGATGGGTTCGTGGGTTATTTTTAAATTTCAAGGTCAACGCGGTTTTAGAAAAGTTGTTTTATCGTATTATATGGTATTATCGCACAGCCACACGCCAGGGGCGAATGGGCTATCAAAATTTATGGTCGGTGCTCGGTCGGTGTGCCAAAAATGCAATGGTTAGGGGGGGATGCATTTATTTGGGGACCCCTCTCCCCCTTTGAAAATAAATTTATTTTCAGTCGCTACAAACATTTTGGTGGGTAGCCAAAGCGTTTGGAAGCGACTGGAAGCTTGAAATAAGGAAAAAAAGACATTTTTGGTAGCGAAAGTAGCTTCTCCCCGAACGCAGGGATACTGTGATGAATATTCAATTCTGCGAATTGTATTTGAAAGCATACCGAACTAAAAATAAAAAAATTCTTGTACAAAAAGGACCAATGTAGAATGGGAAAATTTTCTGTTAAGACACCTAAAGGAGCGGTTGGTGTATTCAAAATGCATGTTTTGAAAGTACCTCAATCGGACTGAAAAATGTGCTTCGAAAATTATGGTTTAAACGCATTGAAAGATTGATCGTCATAAAGAGTATTTTGAACTACAATAAAGTCATTTTTTATTATAAATACTTGATGTTGTTCTCTAATCCCGAAATATAAAGGGCAACCTACGTCCTACGCATTATAATAAATGATGAAAACTAACAAAGTAATAATGATAATTATAATAATTTTTATACTAATAAGTAAATTGATCACTCCAATCCATGCCCGATTGTAAACCTTAAGGTATATCCAGATTGACAGCGTCGAGCGTCACTCAATCATGAATTTTCTTGATTGATACTCCTGATTGATTCAAAAACTGATGCTCTGCAGATAATATGAATAAGCCGAATAAAACACTTCCGCTGTGATCGTTTGTATTTAATCTATTGGGTTGTATATGTAACTGACGACGCGACGCTCGATGCTGCCCCTATGAATATACCAATACAATATACAGGGTGTCCCCGCACTCACTTTACATAACTTAGGTGGTGATAGAGGACACTTTTCTCAGAACAATATTATAACAAAACTTTTTTTCTAAATTCAAACCCTCGAGAGTTAGGCCTCTTTAAAGCATTTTTTTTTAATTTCCACCTTCACGTGGCCATAGCCCCGAAACTATTGATTTTTCAGTAAAAGTGGTATTGAGCTTTTTTAAAGAGCGTGAAATAATCTACAAACTAGATTTAAACCTTTTATGGTCTAAATTCAACGGCTCTCGAGTTATGAATTAAAGTAAATTAAAAAATGTCGAAAAATTTTAGCTTTTTCTTTTTTTAGTTTTTTTCAAAACCCTGTAACTTTTAAACGAAAGATTTTATAAAAAATCTGACGCCCCATTCCGGATAGGTAATTTAACGGACTACAACTTTTGTTTAGTAAAAATTTTTGAGAAACCAACCCATTTTACAGATAAGAACCATCCTTGGACTATGGAGAACATTTTTAAAAAAAAATTAGCCAAATTGGTGAATCCGTTTGGGAGATACGTGTCCTCAAACAAAGAGCGCACACACACACACGTTAAACTTACAACTCCCCTCTTTTTGGGTCGGGGGTTAAAAATAAGGAAATAATAAACAAGGTTGCTACAAAACAAAAAATTAAATTAAAAAATTTTTATTTTTTTTGAAAAATTATTTTATTAATTAATTTTAAACTATTAGATTATTTAAGTAAATGTTGAAAATGACCACCCTCATTTTCAATACACAATCGTGATCGTTTTAAAAGATGTTTTATAGTATTATTTATAACACTTCCTTTTTTGTTAAGAGCCACTATACCAGGGGTGGTCAACAAGGTCGAAGGGTCGACCGGTCGATTACGAGGCCAATTTTGGTCGATCGCTGAGTGTGAAAAAGTGTCAAAAAATCGAATTTCTGCGATTAAAAGTGTCGAAAAATCGACTTTTTTGACAAACATCTTTTAAAACGATCCCAATTGTGTATTGAAAATGAGGGTGGTCATTTTCAACATTTACTTAAATAATCTAATAGTTTAAAATTAATCAATAAAATAATTTTTCAAAAAAAATAAAAAATTTTTAATTTAATTTTTTGTTTTGTAGCTACCTTGTTTATTATTTTCTGATTTTCTGTGAAATGGATTGGTTTCTCAAAAATTTTTACTAGACAAAAGTTGCAGTCGGTTAAATTTCCTATCCGGAATGGGGCGTCAGATTTTTTGTAAAATGTTTCGTTTAAAAGATACAGGTTATTGAAAAAAAAAAACAAAAAAAGGAAAGCTCAAATTTTTCGACATTTTTTAACTTAATTTAATTCATAACTCGAAAGCCGTTGAGTTTAGACAATAAAATGTTAGAATCTAGTTTGTAGATTATTTCACGATCTTTAAAAAATCACTAAACCATTTTTACTGAAAAATCAATATTTTCGGGGCTATGGCCACGTGAAGGTGGAAATTAAAAATGCTTTAAAGAGGCCTAACTCTCGAGGGTTTGAATTTATAAAAAATTTTTTGTTAAATATTGTTCTTAGAAAAATGTCGTTTATCACCACCTAAGTTATGTAAAGTGAGTGCGGAGACACCCTGTATATTTGATTCAAAATTTACATGCAAAATTAACAACTTTAGGGAATTTTCAAATTGAAAACGTTTTCAAAAATATTACGAATAAAACATGTTATGAGAATATAACCAGTTGTGGATGTTCTGAGAATGAAACGCATCCATGGTGGGGTGCCGTGTATTTTCGAGAGAGAGCAAATCCAAAACTATTATGTGGTGCTATTCTAATATCGAAAAAACTAGCATTAACAGGTACAAGTAGATTTTAAGATCGTTAAATTATTTTTTAACATTTTTTCAAATTTTAGAAGGGCATTGTGTTGCACCATATGTACACAACAATTTATACTCAACATTTGGAAGGACTAATCTTTTAGATTGGTTCGACTCGAACGCCCAGCAAGGTGCAAAAATTGACACAATTTCACTTCATCCAGAATATAGGCACGATTCTGAAGAAGGAAATATAGCTATTTTAACTTTTTCGAAAGAATTAATGTTAACATCCAGCGTACGATATGTTTGCGTATGGAGTGAGAGTAACTTGGATGAAGTAGCTAGCAAGCAAGGATTACTTGTTGATTGGAATAAAATTACACAACATTTACAACAAAATTACGCAGTTATTACTGATAAAGACAGGTGTGGTACATCATCAAATCGTACATTTTGTGCAGGTAAATCAAACGAAATGTTGTTGAAGGGTTTTCTGACATACATTTTTAGAAATTGAAAATTATTTCGGACCTCATAATATTTCTACTGGAAGTGCATTTTATGTAGTGATCGAGGGAAGATTGACAATCAGAGGAATCGTTATTCGTCCTTTGTTAACAACGAATAAAACAAGTGGTATTACTCAGTATGTACATCTTTTAGATGTGTCCAAATATATTGATTGGATATTGGATCATGTGAAAAACGCAAGAAAATGATCTGTAAAATACAAATTTGAATAAAGTTTAACCTATTTTTGTGTATCGTAGCCGAAATGTAGTTAAAACTGTCGATTATCATTTTTTTAATCAACTTTAGACATAGAGGAGAGGTTTCCTGTATTTATTTCTCTAATTTCGAATTCTTAGTTTATTATTTTAGTTTACATATTCCACAGCAAACCTTCATGTTGGCTGTTAATAGTTTCTTCACTATAGAAACTATCCACTCCGATCAAGGCAACAACCGAAATACAAAATACATGCATCCAATCCAATCGATCATAGTGCCGTGGGTTTGCCAATGAAGCTAAAATTTAAAAGTTGTATTTCTGTATTTCTCCAAGCTCGTCACGTGATCATACTGAAATGATGCGATTGGCAAGTAATGGGTAATGAGGTTTTAGGAGCATCTGAAATGCAATGTCCTTTAAGATAAGAGAGTCGAAAACGACGAGCAGAGTGGCGAGGTCGCAATTTTTGTAAAATTTTGAGTTTTTTTAGATAAAGAAAAATAAGAGTCAGTTAAATATTACAGTGTGCATTATTTTGGTATTCAAAAAAGAATGATTTTTTAAAAAGTTTGATAAAGGAAATAGAATTCGTTGGAAAAATATATTAACAGGAAAGTTTACGAAGATCGCGATAAGTAGTAAAGAAAACGATTGTACTGGCCAGCCCATTATGATTTCGGAAAATTTCATAATTAGATAATACGATTTCAGTATATTTATGTACTCAAGCTGTTCTTCATTTTTTATGAGAGTTTCATAGTATGCAATTTAAAATATTACAGAGACAAATTCCCAAGCGATTATTAGCTCGGTATAAACTAGAATTTATAAATAAATTTTTTGAAAAGTTTTTTAGGTCGAATAAAAAACTTTATGTTAATTTATAGTTATAATGTATAATTTGCTTTAATAACTGACAAATGTATGAACTTAAAATTGGACAGGGTGGTTTTGTATTTTGGAAGCGCAACTATAAAATAACTTGATCAAACTGGTGAAAATTGTAGTCTTGACTTGCAAGTGTGATTTATTAAATCGTTGATGATCGAAATTGGAAACCAATACCAAATGCTATCCTAGTACATCCTTTACCATTTTTTTAAATTTAATTAATTAATGGAATTAATTAGTTCGGATTATCGAGATTCCACTGTAATCTTATAGCAACTTTTTACATCGAGTATAAGTTATAAACTACGCTCGTGTGAAGCGGTTGAATAATTTTAATGTTATGTTAATCTAATGAGATAATTTGATAGGAGCAACTTAAACAAGATGGGATATTTCAACCTTGACGAAGATGATCTCTTAAGTTTTTCCCATTTTAAATGTGACTTATGTTTTTGTCATAAATAATTAATATTGAATTTATTATCATAATATTATTTTTCTAATGTTGTCAATGGCAACGTACTTTATAGAATTATAATGTAACGTTGTCGATGACAACGTACTTTATAGGATATAAAATAATTTAAAATTGTAATTTTTCTGTTAGTGTTAGAAAAAATTAGAAAAAATATTGAAGACAACGCGTGTTTTATAGATTAAAAATCTTTGCCTATTAAATCCTCACTCCCTACGGTCGTTCGGATTTAAACTACGACATCGATTTTTAAACAGTCTATAAAACACTAGTTACCTTAATAGCTATAAATTGTCACGATAATAATGAATTAGGTTATTTTAATAAAATAATTTAATTATTTTATTTTAAAATATCATATTTAATATTGTTAAATTAATTTTTTTACATTAGTAAAAGTTTTGCATTTGGGATTTCCATAAGCATGAAACGAGATATTTTAACGTCAACACAATAAAATTACCTATTGTATTTCTCACTGGTGAGGTATGCATTGGAAAATCCTTCGTATGTATAGAAATCACATAGCACAAATTGTCCAGCACAAAATTTTCAAATATTATCACTCTCCGTTAGGATTTTGTTCTGATGAGTTTTCGAATATTATTTGTCTACTATTGTATAATGAATTTTTTGCTGATATGTATTTCATCATTGATGAAGTTTTTGAATAATAATTTAATAATGATTTTGTATTCCGTTTTGCGAGGACCGTCACCTTCCCCATACCATTCGCAACTGATGAATTTGATTGAAAGTTTCTTCAGGACTATAGCTTCATTAATAGGTTTTAATAGTAAAATAAGGTAAATAAGGTTTCTCGTTTCTCAACAAAATCCCTTGCTGAGTTTAAACGAATTATGTATTGAACATTCAATTATAAATATTGTGATTCAATGTTTCATAATAATTATTGTATTTGGGTTGCAAAGTGGTTTATCCAGTAATTTCCGCTTATTATCACAAATGCAATACAAAACAAATAATTTGAACCTACATTATATCGAATTACAAGCGTTAGTGTATTATACAGTAAGTTAAGAAAAATTGTGCCATATTTTGGGAAGTCACATCCAATGTACTGCATTTACTGCCGGCGACACTAAAAGACTTTTACTGTCAGCGCCACCCTTGCTTCCACTCATAAAGTTTATTTTGATGAATTCTCTATACTACTAGAATTTGGTACCAACTTTTCCCAGCACCCTGTATATGAAAACAAATTATATCGATATGAAATAATAGTTTTCTATTATTAATAATAATTATTATCATTACCATAACTTTTGGTTATAGTTTCAATTATATTAATGAACAATAAGCGTTGAAAAAAAATATCTTGTATTGTAACTCAGTTGCGATATATTTTTCATTTCGTTAGTTTTCTGTGCAACCCAAACTGAAAAGCATTCAACTATTCACGGCAGAGTTTAAATAAAATTTCTTTTTGTTTCAGGTTCATGACGTAACATGAAATCTTAACGAAAACTTTGTGTTTTGTGTGGTGACAACCAGATAATTAGGTGAGTTAATAACAAAAGTGCTATCGTAACTAAGAAGTTATTCTTCTACCTATATATTGCGGTAGCTGTCTGCTTGCTTTATAAATTTCAATAATAATTGCTTTTCATTACATCCCGCATCTTTAGAATCTTAATTGGAATAGCATACAATACAACAATTAAGTTGACTTAATTGTGATTTGCTTTTATATAAGGGTAAATATGGGGAGGTAATTTTTACTGTGAACTTCTTAACGTTGATTTTCTTTTTCGTGTTTGACCTGAATGGTTAAATTTTTCATTTCCCAACAAAGCATTGTTGCTGTTGTTAAGTTTTTATTATGCGAGCAAATTAAATTAAAAACGGAATCGTGCAAAATATTATCTCATTTAAGCTGACAACAGCGTTGGTCTTCCAGTAGGAATAACTGCATTTAACATTGTAACATCATTTTCGACTTTTAATTTAGTTTTGTTAGTACCAAAATACTTTTAGCATTAAACACAGTTCTCGCATTATAATCTTGGGAATCCCCAAATGCACCTACTATGATAGTTCGAGTTGCAAAGAAAAATATTCCTTAACAAACGTCATTAAATTTGCATACCAGATTGGGTAAAAGAGATTGCACGATTCAACGTTAACGTCATTCAAACTTAGCATAGAGGTTTTTTTGTGAGAAGGGACTAAAAGAAAAATTAAAAATCGATGTACTTGAATTTGTTTGGCATTTTCATTGCTTTCATAAATTTGAAATCTATCAGAGTGACGCTAACCAAATATTACAACTTACAACAGCCTAAAAGAAAAGTTTCTTTGCAAAGAGAACAAACTTTGAGTTTTATTTAACGGATTTTGTTTTTGTATTTATAATCTTTGTTTGTTCTGTTAGTTTAAAAGAATACGCTTTTATATCGAAGCTTTTGCTACCTATACAGGCAAAAAATTTCTCAGAAATTTATGTGCTAATATTTGTTTTAAGTTGTTTTTATTGCTTGTTTATACAGGAATCATTTTGTTATTTATTTTGCAATAAAAGAAAATAAGTTCTGTGCTTAGTAGTTTCGAATTTTAAAAGGCCATTATTTCATGCTTTAGTTTTCATAGTTTGAATGAATTTTCTTCGCTCATGCATTATTAGAATCAATACTTCTTAAGTAAATTTGTTGCTATTCTTTTTCCATTTTCCAGATTTTTAAATTACTTAAAAATGCAATGCTTACGACTTAATTCTTGCGGTTCCTTTCCGCCCTTATTCATGTATCGATGGTTGCATATCTTTTCGTACGGTAGGTAGGGTTACGATACTTTTAAATGAGGTCGAGGGCCGATCAACCTTCACCCGTTAGAATAGAAAAAATCTTAAATAACAGATCGCTTTACTGCTATGGGCTAATTATTATTCAAACTTTTGTAAGGCAGAGTTTCCGTACGACAATCTGTTAACGGTGAATTACACACCCTCGTTTTAGCAACTCATAAATATAATATTATTCCATTGTAAATCTCTGATAAGCTGAACTAGATCCCTTATTTTGTCTTTGATATCATTCAACTTCTTCATGTTCACTTATGACTTTAATGTATTATTATTAAATACATAATATCTACTTGATATAATGTATTTTGTATAATACACATTCCAAAACCAAAATAGGTACAATATGTAGATAAAAAAATTTAGAAAATTATGATAAACATAATTTTTATTGTAAATATGGTAGAGGGGAGGTAATAACCATACTTATTTGTAGTGTCTCGAGGGTTAGCTTAATAAATTTGATACTATTAAATCATTTCACCTCGCTGGTCTAGCGGATAACATTTCCACCCGGCTTCCTAACATCCTGGGTTTGAATTCACCTGAAAGTGAAGTTTTCACATTTCTCGTGGGTGTTACATATTTACGAAATTTAAAATTTAATAGTTTCCCTGGTATAAGGGAGTCCATGAAGAAGTTCACACTGTTGATTAGCCCTGTATAGGATGTTATAGGAAAACTTGATAATGTAATATTATGTAAATCCACTAAACAAAGTTTGACCCGATACTTTAAAATCAACCTTTATAATTGCTTCTAAATGTTACGTATTTGAATGGAAAGCTATCTTGTTACAAATACAGCGATCCAAATGTATTTTTGGTAACATACACTTTTAAATTTTTTAATTTATCCTTTTTATTGTATTTTGAAACAATTGTAAGCAATGTTCATCTACTATATCGAATCTTTACCTTATTAAAATCTTTAAAAGTCCTATAATTATATGGTTATCAGAATTCTTATTATAATATAACAAAAAGTATTTATTTTATCAATTTTTGAGCTATACCTATCGCTGATGGGTAAGTCACCAAAGGAATATTTTCCGAATAATATATATCAAAAGTATAGAAATATTTCGATATAAGCAGATAGATGTGCTTTGAAGTCTTCTTAATCTAAATAAACAATATATTTAAAAATACCGAAGCAAAGGAAATGAAATCTTGATATGACATTTTAAATGAAAAAGACGATAATATTATTTAAGCAGCTAGTTTTCTGCAAATAATTTATTTATAGTTGGCTTCCGACACATATCCAGTGGGTTATTCTTTAATTAAAGTGAATTTATTATTATTGTTGAATAGATGTAGATTTTACAATTGGAATAATGGAGATATAATGCAATTTGGGATGGAAAAACCCAATCTAAATCGCAAAATAGATTCCGATAAATACAATAAATTGTAATTGAGTTTAATTTACTTCGGAGAACTATTTGGTGAAAATTAGTAATGAAAATGAAATTAAAAAATTGTGCGGGTAAAAATGGAACGAAGAACTGCAAACTTTAAATAATATAAAAAAAACTCCGTTAAATTAAAAATAATACATTAATAATAAAAGACATAATAGAGGAAGCGAACATCGCAGATTGTATCGGGTGCGTACCTTAAAACTGTCTTAAGGTTTTTATAGCGCCATTAATTTAATATGGCCGCCATAAATGATATAAATAACTAAAATGCTCGAAGTGCTCATATGAGCAAAACATGAATTTTTTCATTAAACGTGAAACAAGAAACAACATTTTTTATTAGAAATTTTTTACATATTGTACCGTTTAGAAGTTATAGGTAATCAAAGTTATTTAGTTGAAATGTATTGATTTTTAAGTAATCGTAGCTTAAATCTATCAATCCAATTGAAAACAATTAATTTAAACTACGGAATGGACTAACTTTGGACGACGGACCCTACCTTGCCTCAAACAAATAAGAAATTAGCATACATTTTAATTTTTATCGTAACTAAACTAAATTACACGTACAACAAATATTTCCTGAGAAAAGAGCAGTCGATTCAATTTGAATCAAAAATTTTTTTAAACACGAGTATAACAAAAATTGCGCCCAAAGCTTGCTATTAGAGATAGACTTAATAAGTCTAAGGCATTACTGTGTGTTAACCCATCCCTTTTAGATCTAGTCTACCTGCTATAAAAAAAAGTAAGCAATTGCCACGCCAAGGACGTTGTTATTCCTCTTTCTACCCTGAGAAACTTATACTCTCCTACTGAGCAGCCGGGGTGTACGTTTTTTATCGTATCAGGGTGAGGCTGGGGTTATTGAAATATTATATAACAATTTTAATAAAAAAACTTCTTAACTTATAACCACGTACTAATTACTAAAATATTGTAGAGATATTTCCTACGACCCTTAATTTAAACTTTCTTTACCAGGACAATATCTAAACACTAAAATGCCGTCGGTAGCTATATGAGCGTTGAGCATATGATTTCTGTAAGAGAACAAATCTCAGGGTTGGATTCCTACTTCTCTCCTCTCTGGGTTGCCAAACGAAACAAATGTGCGGCCTAACTACCACACTATTGTCGTTAAATTGAAATTCCTCTTTTAGGAACAACTTCGCATGAATTGCCTTAATCAAAATGACTGTCGTTGCAGACAACGTTACAAAACTAAATTGGGGTACGGCCCGTTGCATGAAATCAAAATCAAACACGCAGCTTCGTACAAAATAACAAATTTAATTTTCATAAAATTAATTAAATTCAATAAGTAACATAGGTCGAGCATGTGATGTTTACGAACAGATTCGTTTTGGTCGTCAGTGTGTTAAATTGTGTGATAGGAGCCCTTAGTATTTGCATTTAAATTCAAATCAACCTCAAAATACTCCAGGTTCCTATTAAGGTGTAAATCGTGTGACATACATAAATTTTTATAATGTGTACAAATTAGATTAAAAAATTGTTTATTTACCAGTTATACTGCACTTGTTGAGAACGTTTTAGAACCACTGTTCTCTTGCTTCCTAAATTCCTCACTTTGCGCTTGCATCTGTCGTACGATGACAACTGTTCACAGTTTCCAGCTTCTGTTTTGTGAAAAATGTCGAATTGTGCCACCCTTAAAGTGCCAAGTGGCTTGGTAGTAAGAGATGCCCCTTTTCGTGTTCGTAGATAGACTGTACGTAACGGCTTAGCTCATAGGTTTCAACCAATGTCGAAGATTTTGGGTTACTCTTGATGGAATCGAGTACCGTGGATTCTTTAGTAAATGGTTTTTCTTCACTAGAAATATTCCGGAGGGCGCCAGGAGCAATTATAAGACTATATTGTGTTTTATAGCTTTTAATTACAACAAAATATAAATTATAATATGAATAAACATACGTCAAAATGAAAAATGAGTCACACATAAATGAGAGTTTAAATAAAATTACAAAATTCTTGCTTACTACTAAGGTTATACAATTTGATAATAATTTACAGATTTTTATACAATAGGATATTATGATATTTCTTTCGTTAACGTATTTAAAATTTGCTCTCGAAGGCATCTACAAGATACAAAGCAGTTAATAGGCTCTCGGTATAGAAATTATACAAGCAGCTATTAGTTAGATACAAAATACAGAAGTACATATATTGGCAATGAAAAGCCTGCAGGTAGTTATCGTAAAGCAACGAACGTGAAGCATAGATCCTTTATAGTAAGTAATTTTAATTTTACTTACGGCTCTGGTGTAAGCTAAAAATGAGGTGTTTCTAGATCGGATTCCTGCAAGTGCACTCGGGTAACCGTCTGTCATATATAGGTATTGTTGAATGCTAAAATCAAAATCAAAACCACACATATAAAAAAACTATAACCAAACGAAAGTTGAGATAACTAAAATTCTACGGCGTTGGCTACAAACTGTATCTTTCATAAGAAGCTGTCGACTCTTCGAGCAAATACGTGATTATTATTGAAGGCACACTCGATCTGATATTATTTCCTTCCAAAGGGCTTAGAATGACATGGTTATTGGAGTTGTCGGTTTCATTAATTCGTCTTCGCAAATGACTCTCGACTGCAATGAATACTTGCGAATAATTCTCGATTTTCATTAAAAAGTCCGGCCATTCAAAATGGCGATAGCCGGCGTCCTTGGGACAGGTTTTGATGTTATCAAAAATTGTGGACATAAAATATTGCCACACGAAAAGTAACGTTCTCACACATATAGGAGATTGTAACACACTTTTTAAAACAGAGTTTTAACTGGTAACACATAGATTTGTTTAAATATTGTAATTTTTGTTCGTCACATAAAAATTGGTGGTACGCTTTCATGTAGTTCGGTATCAACCTTGAATATGTACCATGCGCAGCTACAAGAAAGTATTCGAGCCTTCTCATTGGCTCTGAGGTTTAACAATATCAGTGACCCTCGAACAATGCAGACTTAAAAATAATATCATACCTTTATAAAATAAAATGTTTCAAAATGTAAAATAAAAGAAAGAAAACGAAACTGGCGAAGCCATGTAACAAAGGATTGTTACAATTGTGACATCAAATCTTCGCAATTCATTCAAATCATCCAGCTTAAAGCAATCGGCAATCGCATAAAAAAGTACTTGTTTGCAAATTTCAAACAATTTGAACCAAACATAAAAATCGTGTGACTAACCTCAAAATTTGTACGTAAAATTATTTAATTCAAATTTAACGAACTTGAATTTATTCTTCTAAACATTTAATTGTAGGCACGTAAACGTCGCAATTACAAATATCTTTTGATCCTTATACCAATGTTGGACCAAGAATTATGCACATCTGGCATACGAAAATTTCCAATGACGCCTTTACAAAATCGCTGTAATTGGAAGATTCTACTTCCAAATCAATTAAAAACGCTCGTCCACGTCGGACAACACTTTTCACTAATTATCAACTTGAAAAACACTTGGGTTTTTCAAGAAAACTCGAAAATTCGTCACTTATGGTGGACCTCACCAAAAACACCTCTGTTGGCTTCCCAGGTCGCCAGCCAACTTCCAACTAACTTCTATGTTTAAAAACTTCAACCTACCAACCAAAAATTGAATTTTGAGCCACTTTGCACGTCAACAAAAGGTGAAATCTCGCGCTCAAATTTCAAATGCCAATAACCAAATTTGTTCCTTTTTAGGTTTAAAACGCCGCAAACAACTTTACAAATCACTGGATTTTAATAACGTTCAACAATAATTGTGTACTTGTGTCAGTGGTAACATAAATCGACCTTAAATTAACAAAATCATGCTCGACTATGTTATTTTGGATAAAACATCGCTTAATCTACGACAAATCTATTAAGTACAAAGCCGGATTTCAGTTCGTTTCACCACAATATATTGTTATGATATTCACCCTTAAATGAATGATCACCCCACAAAAGCCCCAAAAACTAACGTTACGCCGGAGATGGGTTTTTCTCTTCCTCAGAGCTGATAGGTTCGACGAACGAAATAAAAGGGTAGTTCATTGTAGACATAATTTATTGAATGATAAAAAGAAATCAGTAGTAAAAATTTGCATCAAATTACCTTAGACAATAATTTTGTCTGAAACCAATGTGTTATTTTTGTGTATATTAAAGCATCCAAATCACATTTAAATCCTCGATTTTAGGAACTAAATTTGGATATTTCATTATTGGTGTAATTATGTAAATAATTTATAATTATCAATTTTAATAAAGTCCTTTAATCAATCTAAAATCAACACAAATCGTTGATTCACAATTTAGATTCATTAAAAATAAAAAAACAAATTTTGTACCTTGTTCTTGTTGCACATTAATAACATTCCATTAAACTTCGTGTGTTGCCGGATGCATGCGTCGAAACTCCTGCCAGTAGTCGCCAGCTGTTTCAACCTGTCCAAAGCTGTGAATGTTCCACACGTCTGCCAGTATTCCAAATACAAATACGTCACCAAATGTGAAGTCAATATCCAATTCGCCACGTTCACGATACACAATTTTTTATAAACTACCGGAATCTCGTAACTTTACGACTCCACTATTCATCCACCTCCGCTTAATCAAGTAAATTAACGCCTTGGATTTTCGTACCAAAGAACCGCAATTGAGTTCCCTAATTTGAGTTCTCTCAAGAGACCTCACGTGTACTCAAATTGAGCTCTACTTGAGCTTCACCCGGGAACTCTTCTCCGCTTGGAGGTCACTTAGGAACTGCCGTGTTTCTGCTCGCTGATTTCTGTCCCTTTCCCAGTTTTCGAAAATTTGATTTTGTGGTGGGAATCTTTTCATCCTGGCTTGCTAAAATGGTTCCAGTGACAGGTAACCTAATGCCGTTAATCGTGTACGCACCAAACTGACATTAACACTTTCATTTTGCAGGAATCCGTTGTTGTTTTTAAAATCAAAAATCACTTACAGGATGTTACAAAAATTCTGTATTACATAAACAAATTCAAAATTGTGTTTTATGTGTAATAACTCGTTACATGTGATGGTTTTTTGTTTTTGATGCAAATTTCACTTTCTTGTCAGTCACATCAACTGACTACTGAATTAAAAATTAAATAAAATCAAATTACTCTCTTATTTGCTTGCTGTCACTCCCAATTGATCAAAATACCACAACAATATTATATGAATTTTTTCTAATAGATAGTTATTTGAATCCAAATGTTGTACGTAATTCACACAGCATTAACGGATGAGTCATACTCTAGTATCTCACGTGGTCGTTATACTTTAGTATACGAATATGCCTAGTGTCGTATTTTCGTGTTTGCCTTATACTTGAATAATAATTTATTATTATGTTAACTTTCTTTGCATTTTCTTAAAATAATTTTTTCTTCCTTTGTTAATCGGTCGCTTTTTATTTATTTTATTTTTATCCGTGAAATATAAGTAGTAGTAAGTAGCGCTGGGAAATTGAGACAATTTGAAAAGGTTTTTCATCGAATTAGTAGGGTGTAAGAAATTCAGCGTGTAATCTTAGGTGGAAACTTGCACGCAATATCGCACCTCTTGATGTGGTTAGAGTAATTTAATTATTTTTTTATTGTTGTATTGTAACGGTTATCTCAAATATACGACTGTTATGTGTTAATATCAGTGTTGGTAAAAAGAATTTTCTCGAGATCGACACAAACATCACGTTCCATAAAAATGAATGCACTTGAAGAGTTAACGAAATTTTCATGTAGTACACAATCTCAACCTTTTCCTTATTTATTTTTTCAAATTGGTTACGTTTCCATCTATCAGCTTAAATCAATATCGACGTTGTAATGTAAAATAGTATTGTAAAAATATATAACTTTTGTAGCTTGTAAAATTCAAAATAATATAAATTTACAAATGAAAATATATTTTTGTTGCGTTTAATCAACAAATAAATTAAATAAACTTTTTTAACTTTCTTGTGATAGAAATCAAATAAGGAAAATACGATTAAATTTTTTTTTGGAAATAGGGTTGATAAAATTCTCAGTTACCCCAAATAGCAATATAAAACGGACACTAATGTGAGAAAACCAGCAAAAGAAACTTTCGTGCCAGCTAAGCTTATTGTGGAAGGAATCCTTGTAACAAAAATTACTTCACACATTACACTCTCAATTTACGTTGTAGCATTGTTCGCCTGTGAGATATTTTCTTTAGGTAAACTTGAACCTCGATCATAGTTGACACGTTTTGGTAAAGTTGTTTGAAAATATTTTCGATTTGAGACAATGGAGTAGGTGATGTGTTGTTAGTTAATCGGGTAATTTGTAAATGGTTGAAGTATCCATCAATTTAAGTTTCATCGCTCTATAAAGACATGAGGGATTTTCACTGTCTTGCCAGATTAATCAAGCGATCCTAAAATTGAATAGCTGGCTTGCATGTCTCGTTGTCTATGGGTGGAACCACTGTCTATCTCCAGAATTAAGCCATTGTCCTAATGTATAACTGATCCCAAACTTTTAGTAGGTAATTGTGTGATTCAGATTGTTATAACGTAATTTAAATTGCCTCACAATTTCAAAATCCTATTACAATTATTTAAATCAATTCAAATAATAAAATAGCACATGCAAATGAAATCGGGCTTTCTTATCGCAAAATATTTTCTTCGGGGTACTTAACGAGTCGAGATAACATTGCATGGGACTTTAAAATTCAATTAAATAGCAATTATGACCCCTTAATCTGCTTCTCTTCATCTAGCTGAAGGCGCTATCTTATCCGACCTTTTCTGCGACGTTTAAGAACAACAAAGAAAAGAGACACGACGACAACTTTAATTGTTTAATCCAAATTCTTTACGACTTTCTTACGAGACTAATTAGCAAATACAAACTTTTCGAATTTATAGTTGAGTTGTATATACTACCTACAACCATTGTTTTAATTAATGAGATGCGCCAGAAATATTTTCAAAATATTTTAATGCGATAACACCAATACGCTATCTATTTTCATTCCAAAGAAGAGAGAACGTGAAAATTTGAAAATAAAGTTTTACCTGTGTAATTTTTTGTATTATATTTTTTACTAACAATTTGATTATAATTTATTCTTGCCACAGTACCTACTGCAGGTAATAAACAATACCATAATAGTAAAAAAAAATGTATTCCTATTGTAGAGATATTTTCCTACGACCCTTACTTTAAAATTATTTTTATCAGGACAATATCTAAACACTAGAGTGCCGTCGGTAGCTATGTTAGTGTTGAGCATACAATTTCTGTAAGAGAACAAATCTCAGGGTTGGATTCCTTACTTCTCTCCTCTCTGGATCGCCAAAAACGAAACAAATGTGCGGCCAAACTACCGCACTATTGTCGCTAAATTGAAATTCCTCTCTTGGGAACAAAACTGCATAAATTGCCTTATTCAAAATGATTGTCGGTATAGACAACACAACAAAACTTAAATTTGGGTACGGCCCGTTGCATGAAATCAAAATCAAACCCAGCTTCGTACAAAATAACAATTTTAATTCTCATAAAATTAATTAAACTCAATAAGCAAAACAAGTCGAGCATGTGATATTTACGAACAAATTCATGTTGGTCGTCAATGTGTTAAAATGTGTGATAGGAGCCCTTAGTATTTAAATTCAAATTGACCTCCAAATACTCCAGGGTCCTATTAAGGTGTAAATCGTGTGACACAAAAAATTTTATAACAATAATGGTGTAACAAATAAATTCAAAGTTAATTATTTACCAGTTATGCGGCACTTGTTGAAAATTGTTTTAGTACCACTGTTTTCTTGCTTTCTAAATTCCTCTCCTTGCGCTTGCATCTGTCATACAGTGGCATCTGTTTACAAGTTTCCAGCTTCTGTAATTTTGTGAAAATATCGAATTGTGACATCAAACCTTCTCAATTCTTCCAAATTATCCAGATTAAAACGATAGGAAATCGTATAAAAAAGTTTGTTGGCAAATTTCAACCAATTTGAACCAAGCATAAATTAAATCGTGCGACTAACCTCAAAATTGGTACGTAAAATTATTTAATTCAAATTTTAACGAATTTGAATTTATTCTTCTAAACATTTAATTGTAGGCACGCAATTGTCGTGATTACAAATATCATTCGATTATTTGTCAATGACGGACCAATAATTATGCACACCTGGCATATAAAAATTTCCAATGACGCTTTTACCAAAAATCGCTGTAATTTGAGGATCCTACCTTCAAATCAACTAAAAACACTCGTTTACGTCGGACAACACTTCTCACTAATTATCAGCTTGAAAAACACCTGGGTTTTTCAAGAAAACTCGAAAATTCGTCGCTTATGGTGGACCTCACCAAAAACGCATCCGGTTGGCTTCCCAGTCGCACGCCAACATTCTCTACCTTCTATGTTTGAAAACTTCAACCTACCAACCAAAAATTGACTTTCCAGCCAAATTTGCACTTCAAAAAAGGTGAAATCTCGGGCTCAAATTTCAAATGCCAATAATTAAATTCGTTCCTTTTTAGGTTTAAATGCCGCAAACAACTTTATAATCACTGGATTTCACTAACATTCAACAACAATTGTGTGCTTGTGTCAGTGGTAACATAAATCGACCTTGAATAACAAAACCATGCTCGACTATGTTATTTTAGATAAAACATCCCTTAATCTACTGCAAATTATTAAATACAAAGCTGGGTCCAATTTTGTTTCACCACAATATATTATTTCGAAATGTTTGTAACATATTTTCATCCTTACCTAAAAAAATCCTCACTTTTGTCGTTTTTCTAAAAATATCTGGAAATCGTATTGGTCTAATGAGAAATAAGAGCAGTAATAATAATCAGCCACTTCAGCTCAACAATAATTACTTTTTATTTATTTTTTTTGTATTTTCATTTTTGTTAAAATTACAGTTTTCACTCTTTAGATTTTTACCTTATAAGAAGAAAATAGCAAATAATAATAACACTGATGCGCTATAATTTTCTCTACAAAAACAGAATATTATAAGATTTCTGAGTAAAGCGAATTTACTCAAAGAATTTGACCTAAGTTTGAAAGACGAGGCGAAGCTGAGCGAACTTATTTATAATTTATTTCCAAAGTAATATCAAAGAAGGAGAAAATTAAATATTACAAATATTAAATATAACCAGAAGAATTTTGGATTCCAAATAAACTAAATCATAGTTATCCTGCAGTAGAATTTGTTGAAAATAATGCATAAATTATAAGCAATATCAGCAAAAAGACTTATAACTAAAATTATAAATTTATAAAATACGACATATTATTTTCTAGGTTACAATCCTGAATACGATAAATTTTGCTCGTTTTGCTACAAACCTGAGTCAATTACAGCACTATCTGCATCGTAAAAGTTAACCATTAATTTAAATTTTTAAATAATTACAAGCTGGATATTTTTCTGAACTAAAGTGCACAACATTTCACAAATAAAATACATCTCATGATGGCATCTTTGCTTTAAATTAATACTATTTCTCCATTGCCTTGTCGTCTGGCAATTTAACATAGAACACAGGACATTTTATCATAGAAGCTTACCTGATTGGACATTTCATTCCTCCAAGCCATTCGATGTGTCGCACGATGATCATAATATTAATTTAATAATTATTATAAATTAATTTATAAATTGAAACATCCAATTAATTAATAAACGTATTTCCTAATGGGAATAAATTAGCATTATTATAAATTAAAACATATTTACCCAACCTAATTTGTCAGCGGTGCATTGTAATAAATATTAGCTTCGACCTTGTCGAGTACCTCGGCAAAGAGGCGCTTCCTAACGGAACGTGAAGGTGGGACCGCCTGGCTTGATAACAGCGGCTCTCCAGTGTCTTGTCAAGCGACTAATTGTTGACTGCCCTCTCACAATTGTACCATTTGTCTATTTATATTCGACTAGCTGATGCCCGCGACTTCGTTTGCGCGGAATTCAGTTATAGTGTCAGTACAATTATTATGGTATGGAGATCGATATATCAAAATTTGAACACCCTCTTCGCCCCTTCTGGATTGAATTTCAAAAATTCCTTTCTTAGTACTCGCCTATGTTATAACAGGCACCTCTGTGCAAAATTTCGACCCAGTAGTTCGGGCGGCTGTATGTTGATATATCAGTCAGTCAGTCAGAATAAAAGATCGATTTATATAGAAAATAGAAGATTATGTAGTATATCTTTTTTTCTAAAGGAAATTCCATGTCTTTAGAAATGTTTTAGACAGACCTGTAGACCCACTGGTTTGGAACTTAGACAGTTGGAATCTCGTTAAGCCATTCTCGCGCGTCACCACTAATTAGATAATAGGTGATAATTGATAAATCCCATATTGATGTATATCTGTTTTTCTAACGAAAATTCCACGCTTTTAGACAGTACACCCACAAGTTTAGGCTGTGCTTTGGAAGCTTGAGGGACGTCGACAGTGGGAATCTCGTTAAGCCATTTGCGCGCGTCACCACTAATTAGATAATAGGTGATAAATCCCATATTGATGTATATCTCTTTTTCTAACGAAAATTCAATGCTTTTAGAATTTAGACAGTACACCCACACGTTTAGGCTGTCCTTTGGAAACTTGAGGGACGTCGACAGTGGGAATCTCGTTAAGCCATTTGCGCGCGTCACCACTAATTAGATAATAGGTGATAAATCCCGTATTGATGTATATCGTTTTTTCTAACAAAAGTTCCATGCTTTTAGACAGTTTACCCACAGGTTTAAGCTGTACTTTGGAAACTTGAGGGACGTCGACAATAGGAATCTTGTTTTAAGGCATTTACGCGTGTCACCACTAATTAGATAATAGGTGATAAATCCCATATTGATTTTTTTTTTTTTTTTTCTAAAGAAAATTCCATGCTTCTAGACAGTATACCCACATTTAGGCTGTGCTTTGGAAACTTGAGAGACGTCGACAGTGGGAATCTCGTTAAGCCATTCGCGCAGTGGGAATTTTTGATTCATGGTCGGTCATTGTTATCCGCGCCATCTTGGAATTTTTATGTTTTTTCGATATTGTGGCCTTATAAATAAATTATTCTAGCTGTGATTAGTTTGCAATAATGATTTTCTAATCATATTTTCTTTATGTTACACTCATTTTGAGATGTTTAGCTAATGTTTCTCGTACATATTTGGTTATAATTTAATTTCTGGATGTGGCAATCAATAATATTGGTATTATTGATTACTACAATCATTTTGATTTTTATAATTTATAGTCGATGTATGTAAGAAGGCGCGCATGACTCCCTTATTGTAGCGCACCTATTAGTTAAGAAGTAGTAAGTAGTTAGCTATCGCTCGAGGAGTACGTAGTTATCTACCGCTCGAGGCGAATGTATGTTTTGTGCTAATAAATTTATGAAAACTTATATCCTTTTATTTATGTTACGAGCCCTGGTTACGAGTAGTTTGAAAGAGTGTCGACTACAGATTTCAGAAGTGGGATATACCAAATGGATATACCAAGTGCGATACTGCAAGAAGCCTTTTATGAATAAACTTTATGTTAGTGGAGAAAAACTTTATGTTAGTGACGGTTAGTGATTAAGAACTTTATGAACAAACTTAGTGATTAAGAAATTTATGAACAAACTTTATGAACTTTATGAAAAAATTGACTTTATGAACGAACTTTATGGACAACCTTTATGTTAGTGAGTGATAAATTATTTACGTTTTAAAAATATTGCTCAATTATGGAAAACTTAGGACAGATTGATTTTGTGAAAGAAAATATCAAGACCGCATCAGTGAAGGTCATTAGGGTATTTCACGAGTTAATTTATGGAACAGCTGGGGACAGAAAAAATCGTCAGCGATTACGCGAATTTAAGGGTTTTGAAATTATGGAAGGCACGCAGGAATTCGATGACAAAGTCGACGAAGTTTCTGGCATGTTGTTGGGAGATTTAACATCAATTTGTAACATTTTAAACATTGATTATGTGGGAACGGTTAAGCAAATTAGTAGAAGGTTATGCAAGGCGTTAAGTGACATAAAATCACTGGAACCAACCGAATTAGACGAAGATGAAGACGAATTAGAATTATCGGAAGCAGAAGATGACAACATCAGTGTTAGATCAAATGCTTCGGCCAGATTGGTGGCACCAAAATTTACTATATCGTTCAAAGATGTAGAAGAAACTATTCGTTCTTTCAACGGAGAAGATAATTATCCGATTGAAAAATGGGTAGCCGACTTCGAAGAAAACGCGATTCTGTACAATTGGAGCGATTTGCAAAAGCTTATTTTCGCGAAGAAATCACTAAAAGGAATTGCAACGTTATTTATTAGGAGTGAAGTAGGTGCTACTACCTGGAAAAAATTAAAGAAATTATTGTTGGAAGAGTTTTCGAAAAAGGTAAATAGCGCGGAGCTTCATCAAATGTTGTCGAGGCGTAAGATAAAAAAGGAGGAGTCGCCGCAAGAATACTTTTTAATCATGAAGGAAATGGCCAACCGAGGGAAAATCGACGACGAGGCCTTAATGCAATATATAATTGATGGGTTGCCGGAAAATTCTGCAAATCACAAGACGATGCTATATGGAGCAAGAAATTTACGAGAATTCAGAGAGAAACTTATGGTGTTCAAGAAAATTCAGTCGAAAACAACTAGTCAACCACAGTATTTGAGGAACGTGTCGGTGAAAGGTGAACCGGGTCAACAGTCAAATACCGCAACAACTAGTTCGACCAGTGTTAAAAATTTAGAAAAAAGTGAAGTGCAATCAAAATTAAGGTGTTTTAATTGTAACAATTTAGGGCACTACGCTTCAGCATGCAAACAACCAAAACGAGAGAGAGGCTCTTGTTATGTCTGTGGCAGCAAGGAGCATAGGAAAGCCGATTGTCCGAAGATCAAAACGGAATCAACAGCTTTAGTGGTAGAGGAATGTAAGCATACTTTGATACCATGTTATGAAATTTTAGCAAAATTAAGTAAATGTGACTCTTTTGTAAATGCTGTTATTGATACAGGGAGTCCAGTTTCTTTATTAGTTGATAAAGTTATTCCATTGAATGTTGTTATTGCCCCTTATGAAAACCAATTACAACTTCAGGGAATCAACAAAAGTAAAATAAAAATTATTGGTCAATTAAGGCAAACAGTGCAAGCAGAAAATTGCAATGTGGATATCAATTTTTATGTCGTACCAGCAGGTACCATGGCCTTTAATTGTTTGTTAGGCAGAGATTTTGTGGCCGATGAGAGTATCGACATAAAATTCGAAATCCCTGTCAAAATTAGAAGTAAGGTTTTAGAAGTAAGCAATTTAGAAATACCCGAAATTTTGAGTATAACTGTTGAAGAACCTGATTTAATTGAGTCTTTAGATATTAACGCTGATATTGGTTGGGAAGACCAAAACAACATTAGACAAATTATGGACCGGTATTATGTAAATGATGAGAGGCCTAATGAGCCAGTTACAAATTTAGAAATGAAATTAATTGTTAAAGCGAATCATCAACCATTTTATCGTAATCCGAGACGACTTTCTTATAGCGAAAAAGAATCGGTTAGTGTTATTATTAACGATTTACAAAAACGAGGTATAGTTAGACCAAGCGATTCACAATACAGTAGTCCTATTGTATTGGTTAAAAAGAAGTCGGGCGACCTTCGAATGGCAGTTGACTATCGCGAGTTGAACAAGATAACATTACGAGACAATTTTCCCATTCCAAGAATTGACGATCAGATAGACAGCTTACGCGGCAAAAATTATTTTACGCGACTTGATATGAAGGATGCATTCCATCATATTCAGTTACATAAAGATTCGATTCAGTACACCTCATTTAGCACTTTTATGGGTCAATTTGAATATACAAAACTTCCTTTTGGTCTGACAAATGGTCCATCTTTTTTTATGCGATTTATTAATTCAGCATTTAGGGAATTATTAGCGAAAAACAGTATTATGATTTATTTAGATGACATATTGATAGCCACTCAGACAATAACGGAAAATTTAAATATTTTAATTGATGTGTTAAAAATTTTAGTTTCAAATAAATTAGAATTGAAGTTTGCAAAATGTACGTTTTTACAAACGGAAATAAATTACTTGGGTTATTTAATTAATGCCAATGGAATACGTCCAACTACCGAAAACATTAGCGCCGTTGTGGAATATCCGATTCCAACAACTTTTAAGCAACTACACAGTTTTTTAGGTCTCATATCATATTTTAGAAAATTCATTTACGATTTTGCAAATGTTGCTAAACCCTTATACGACTTACTAAAGACCAAAGTCGAATTTAAATGGAGTGAACAGGAATTATTATGTTTTGAAGAGCTAAAGCAGATTTTAGCGTCTGAACCATTATTAGCTATTTATTCTCCTAAAGCAGAAACCGAATTGCATTGTGATGCCAGTTCTTCTGGATTTGGTTCATTAATGATGCAAAAGCAACCTAACGGGAAATTTCACCCAATTAGTTATTTTAGTAAAAGAACTTCTGACGCGGAATCAAAATACCATAGTTTCGAGTTGGAGGCACTTGCCATAATTTATTCCTTAGAACGATTCAGAGTATATTTACAAGGAATTCCATTTAAAATCATAACCGATTGCAACAGTTTAAAACAAACATTAGAGAAAAAAGAGGTTAATCCAAGAATATTAAGATGGTCACTAATTTTATTAAATTATGATTACACGTTAGAGCATAGGTCAAGTGAAAGAATGCGACATGCAGACGCTTTAAGTCGTCAAAATAGCATTTTTATAATCTCTGAAAATAGTTTAGATAGAAATTTGTCAATTTTGCAAGGTGTTGATAAAGAAATTCAAGCACTTAAGATTAAGTTACAGAAACAGAACGATAAGCATTTTGAAATGTGTAACGGGTTAGTTTACAGGAAACAAAAAGATAAGCTATTATTTTATGTCCCTGATAGCATGGAAAATGCTATAATTAGAAATAGTCATGAAGCAATAGGACACCAAGCCTTAGACAAAACATTGGAATACTTATTGCGAGCATATTGGTTTCCAATGGTTAGAAAGAAAGTTTGCTCATTCATTAAAAATTGTTTAAAGTGTATAACTTTTTCTGGGAATCCAAACAAAATCGAGGGAAAGTTACATGTAATTGATAAGGGAAATATTCCATTTCAATGCATACACATAGACCATTATGGACCCCTGGAAAGAACCAGGTATAACAAAAAATATGTTTTCGAAATAATTGATGCATTTACTAAATTCGTTAAATTTTATGTTAGCAAAAGTACGGACACAGAAGATGTCATAAAACATTTAAAAAGTTATTTTATTAATTACAGCAAACCATTACGAATTGTATCCGACCGTGGTAGCGCCTTTACGTCAAAGAAATTTGAGGAATTTATGCAACAGGAGCAAATTAAACACGTATTAATTGCTACTGGAACCCCACACGCGAACGGTCAAATCGAAAGGATTAATAGATCTTTAACTCCTATTTTGGCAAAATTATGTGATTCACCAAAAGAATGGGATCGCGCGATTACGGATGTTGAATTTGCAATTAACAATTCAGTAAACCGAGCGACGGGAGAAACCCCATCCCGATTATTATTTGGGATTAATCAGTTAGGTTCGATAGGTGACAATTTACGAAGTGAATTGGAATCACAGGGTACCATTGAAAGGGATCTTATAAAACTTAGAGAAGGTGCTGTTAAGCAGATTGAGTTAGCAAATAAGTATAACGAAACTTATTATAACAAAAAACATAAAACTCCTATTCAGTATAATATGGGCGATTATGTTGTTATTAAAAATGTCGATGTAACTCCAGGAGTTAATAAAAAATTATTGCCCCGCTATAGAGGTCCGTATGTTATCAAACAAATTTTAGATCATGATCGTTACGTAGTAATTGACCCCGAAGGTCAACAGTTAACTCAGTTGCCATACGAAGGTGTATGCTCACCCGAGAATATGAAACCGTGGTTACCTGAAGTAACACATACTTAATATTTTATTGTTAATTTAAGAAAATTTGTAAACTTAGAATTAAGCTTTTTTTGTTAATTTCAGTAAGTACCTACATTGATTGAGGACAATCAGAGTCAGGATTGCCGAATTATAGTCGATGTATGTAAGAAGGCGCGCATGACTCCCTTATTGTAGCGCACCTATTAGTTAAGAAGTAGTAAGTAGTTAGCTATCGCTCGAGGAGTACGTAGTTATCTACCGCTCGAGGCGAATGTATGTTTTGTGCTAATAAATTTATGAAAACTTATATCCTTTTATTTATGTTACGAGCCCTGGTTACGAGTAGTTTGAAAGAGTGTCGACTACAAATTCATTCAATTTTCTTTCCATATTACTTATTCTGTATTAATTAGTTTTGAAGTGCCAATTATGAAATTTTATAGGTTCCAAATTATTTTCTAAATTATTAAAATTATAGGCACTATATTATCATTGTTGTAATAGAAAAGTTGTAAATTTGATAATAGTTTAAGAAAGATTAAATTTACCTGAAGCACTGTGGCCTATTTTTCTAAAATTATTGATTTCTATTTTATATATCAAAAAAAGGTTGTACTTCCAGAACATTTTAACCATAACCTAACTTTTTTTGCTTGCTTTTCGAATCTTTTAGCTTAAAATCAAAATATATTGAAGTGTGAAAAAGTCGATCAAATGAGCAAATAGTAATTTTGGTTAAATTTAAATTTTGTCGATTGTAAACATTTTAATTTGAAGCAATTTTGAGAAGACGGAAGGGATTGTTTTGTTACTTCCAACACACAAAACAATACAAATTTAATATTTCATAAAGAACTGCTGTATTTCTTGCGATTTTGTGGTTTTGTCGCACATGTAAAGTGAGTGTTATCTAAAATGTGAAAACAGTGAAAATTTAAATCTGTGGCGGCAAAAAGGAACGAATACTTACAAAATTTGTTGATTTTTTTATTTTATTATTTGTGGTATTTTGAACTATGAAGCCAATTTTACGGCGAGGGCCTTGTCTTGCGCCGACCGTTGATGAAGACGATGCATTTCATGGGGTTGCAAAAATTACCTCGCAATTTTACCCAAGAAGACCATTTTTGGGAGTTTTTGTAGTCACAAAAACCATTATACCAGTGATAGGAGATAAGCGTGAGTTATTTTTGAAACGTATTATTTCGTAAATCAACGTTTTTACGTGTACTTTGTGGGCCCAAGCAACATTCGACTCTATTGATGCCATTTTGCGTTTTGGATAATTTCGTATCTGAAATTACATTTAGAAGTTTAATTTCGATGATTTGTATTATTACACAAATCAAATTTCATTGTACGCACCGATTTAAGTAGATGTTCGTTAATTTTGGTGGTTTTAAAGAACCACATGTGGAATTTGGAGGTTAATTTTTCCTGCCAGATGTTTTATGGTTCCGATTTGGTTAAGAAGTTGGAAAGATTTGTTTAAACCGATATTCGAGGTTTGAACACTACACTGGAGGATTTCCACACGTTCACTTCACTGTTTATTTGGATAAATGGAAAGGTTTCTGGATCAACACAGATGTTAATTCGCTACCGTTTTTACCAACTGGACGTCATCTTGTCAAGTTAATGCTGAGCAGCGGCGTACGGTCTGATGTACTGGGTGCTTCGTAATAAATATCAACTACAAAATTTTGATGAGTAAGAAATTGAACATTATTTTATAAAAACACCATTGTTGTAAAATTTTCTTTATTGATGTTACACTATTGCACATTTATGGAACATCTAATAAAAGTATAGCTAAAGTGTTGTACATAAATGATACTCTTTATTGGATGTTTCTACACATCAGATACACCTATTGAATATCGCTTGACGATTGTGTCAAGGACGTCCAAAATTGCTTCACATTTGTTTTTGAGTCATTTGAATAAATTACTTAGTGGTTTATTGTGCCTATTGATTTGCTTAATATCGCTGAAACCTACAACCTGCAGATATTGTGGCCTCAGATATGTAAACCTGACTTAAAGCTAGCCGGACCTATTTTCTTGAAGTGGACCACATTAAGCGAGGTTTCACCGCTGACTATAATTAGGGGTGTTATTGAGCTGTGCATCACGACAATATTTATATTTGCTACCAACTTATTACAGTAAACGCGCTAAACTCCCTATAAAATAGTTCAAAGTAAGGTTTAAATTAACTATTTTATAGGGAGTTTAGCGCATTTACTGTAATAAGTCGGTATTTTAACCTAAAAAAATTGAAATGCAAGCAAAAAAAGTTAGGTTATGGTTAGTGAGCGCTTTAACTAAAACAGGCTTATAAAACTGTTTGATGCTTTTATCATAAAATCAATTTCGTTTTCCGATTGGGCTTCTCCATGTAGTATTTCCAGTATTCCCAGTATTCCATTTTAGGTTGCTAATTTCTCCCTCTAATTCCTCTAGATATTTTATAGTTTCAATAATTACGTCCAAAAATATTAGTGTGACCTTTGCAGTTTACAAGAACCAAAATAATAAAGAAAAATTTTAAGAGAAATAATATGTGTGTTATAGCGTTAAAAAATTTTTCATTAATTTTGCCGAACACCATTGCTATAAGGGGCACTAAAAAGAATCACCCTATACATTAATGAGTGAAACTAACTTGACGTAACTGTAAGAAAATTTTCATATCGGTTCCAAAATAGTCCCAAGTCGACCATTTTATAAACAACTATTTAGAAGGATATTGCTTTTATCGCCCATAAATTTCCCGTGATGTCTCAGCACAAGCACTTTGATCCATGTTGATTTTATTTAACTCTATAAAAATTCTGTATTAGTTAGGTAAACAATTTTATTTACCAAAGTATAATTCACCGTCGACATTATTTAACAAACTGTTGATTTTATCGATCTAATTACAAAATCAATTCGTAGTTTTCCAATTCCAATAGAGACAATAACACAGAGAAATGGTAATAAATTTTTCATCTTCTATGATAATTAAAAGTTTGCTCATCTTTCATAAAATGTCACAGTTGAAATATTAAAAATGGGAATTTGTAAACAGAACTGGAATAAAAAATATCTCGTTGCTTGTTGCTATTCAACGTACTGTAAATTTTTTATCAAGTTTTCGTCGTCCTAGTTTATTTTGGGTCGAAAAATAGAGTTGGAAATAAAAGTCTTAATTATGAACCAAGCAGAAAAAGTAAAAACTTGAATTGTGGTTCTTTAAGCGACGTGAAAACATATAGCGAGTAATTTATATTTCCCAGGAGAAGAAATGCCATTAAGAAACGCGTACTAATTAGAAAAATTACATTATTTATTATAATAGAAGAAAACTATTGATCGAAGGGATTTCGTTCTATCGCAAACCAAAAAGTTTAGCCGGCTGTATTCAATTTGTGATATTTTATTTTTGGCTTTGTTAAACTTTGGCTCAAGATTTTCTTAAAAAACCTCTAAACAATTCAGATAAAGGAATATATTGATTACCTTATTTAAATTTTAATAAGACTACTTTAGATAAATGCGGCAGTTTGAAAACTTTTTTTGTGGAAATTGTAAACGTTAAGCAAGCGATATTATAAAAAATAAACATTAAAATTTAACGATCGAAATCATAATACTATTTACCCTAGATTATGCAAATTTTATATATCATAACTATAACTTTATGACACTTTTATAAATTTATTAAATGAACTCTTTGGGGACGATATTAAATGTACAGGTATTACAGAAAGTCTTAAATTTTTATGCCTTGAGAATGAGAACCTAGATAGTGCAACTTTAACAATCGCTAAAATTTTCTGGGGACTTATAGAATAATCCTGTAAAATATTATAGTAATTTCTAGAGTTATTTCAAGACGAGTGCGTCTCCTGTGGGAACAGTAACCCGGTCTTACATTTCGTTTGCATAGAGATTCGTTGTAAAATAGTTTATAAAATCCAATCAAATTGTACCTTCTTCTATACTTTAATTTAATTAGCGAAATGCTTCGCTATAATGGTTAACTGTACAATCATTTTCTATGTTATTAAACTAACAATTTATTGAGATTTCGAGAGTCATTAGCATAGCGGTTATTCCGGGCGAAGTAGGAACTTTATTGTAACCGTCTCCCCTCGGAACGCCATGGCAAACCACCGAAAAACAATCTGCCTAGAGAACATTTAAAAAATGCCACTATGTCCTTTCGTATGACGAAGGAAACTGAGAGAGAGCACTTGAATTTTTTTATATTAAATAATTTCTTATTAAAATAAGTAAAAGAATGTAAAGTAATTATATTATCTTCAAGAGGAACATCAAAATAAATATTCGCAACCATTAATTTTTTTGGTTTCTTATATTCTGAAATTGTAGAAAAATAAGATGTCATCTCATCATTCATTATTTATTTATATGATGTAATTTTGTAGACAGTCAATTTGATTCTTCGTATTTTACATCGAACTTTAATTTCTATTGGGTATCAAAAAACAAATTAATTAATTCAATAATGTTTATTGAAAACTTACACTTACAGAATTTAATTCAGCACCCACGGAATAGCACATCAGTAATTTTAGTAATTAAGTAGAAATATTTCTTGTAAAATTGAATTATCTATAAGTAGTTCCTTCCCATCCTTATAAGAGCAAAAGTGGGATAAAGCAGTGGCGGTGATATGAGTAAGCGAATGTAAGCTATGCTTAGGGGCCCGGGATCATAAGGGGCCCTATCCTACCTGCCCATATTATCATCGGAAATTAAAGACAACTTTTGGTTTAGAATTTTTTTCATTATTTTTGCTGGCTTTACTAGGTTGTAATCAATAGTTTTATGCAGTTGCAGAATATTTGAACAAACTTTATTTTTTATCCAAAAATTTAAATCAAAAATCGCTCCGAAACCAAATCATCGGAAATTAAAGACAACTTTTGGTTTAGAATTTTTTCATTATTTTTGCTGGCTTTACTAGGTTGTAATCAATAGTTTTATGCAGTTGCAGAATTTTTGAACAAACTTTATTTTTTATCCAAAAATTTAAATCAAAATTCGCTCCGAAACCACATCATCGGCAATTAAAGACAACTTTTGGGGTAGATTTTTACATTATTTTTCCTTGCTTTACTAGGTTACAAGTAGAAAACTTACGAACTTTTTTTTTTGAGGCCCGTTATGTATATTTGCTTACGGGCCCTAGCTACTCTTGCACCGCGGCTGGCCAAAGGTTTATAATTATATTTAAAGTGGAAATTTGTAGCACTGCAAGAGTTTGTAGGGTGAAAATTTCCGGTAGAAATATTTTAGACCAACCCTCCAATTGATATGAATTTTTTATACCAATAATAGTTTCTAATTCAGCTCATAGAGCGACAGAGAGTAATTTAAGGTGGGTAGACTGATTAGGATTGAATCTAATTCAACTTCTAAATTGACGTCAAATGAATCAATTTAATTCAAAAACGCTTAAATAATCAGAGCTAGATCAAAAGCTGCAGCAGAAGATCCGCTGCTTAAAGTTCGTGGGTCGAAGAAGGTTACTTTTAACGAACTATGCTGCTACTTTTTGAGAAAGAAAATTTTTGAAAATCGTAAAACAAATTCGCCTGAACAAAATACAAGTACCCTGCTTGTTTGTATCGGAAATAACTTGCTTTTGTCCAAACATTCTTGCATTGTTGTTTTAATATTATCTAAAAAATATTCTGCAAAATTTAAAATGCCAAAAAATAAGATTGAATGATGGTTTAAATTTCAATCTTTCTACGTAAAAACAATTTTTTTCGGTCATGTCAGTTAAAATTTTTATTTACTTGCAATGTTTCAGTTAAGCATTTCAAAGTTCTGAAAGTTTTCCACATTTCATTGTGTCAAGTTTTATTTGTTAAATTGTATTCAAATTTATAAAACATTGTAGCAATTCATTGTTGAATGTCAAGCACTTAATTTAGGTAATTGTATGCCTTTCTAGAGAATTCTAACCTCCGACTTTTTAGCTTCGAAATATTGTAGTTATTGTTTATTGATTTATCTGTTAAACTAAGCTCTAGAATGGAGATTTTATCTTCACGTTTAACAAATTTTCTGAAAATCAAATCACAAAATCGGTTAAAATGACACTATGAAGCAGTTCAATCTTGATATTAAGCAATATTTCTTATTGGATGGTTTAAGATACAAATAGCAATTTTAATTTAAAAAAGTTAATGTTTTGCATTGTATTAAAATAAATGTTGACACAATAATTGCTAACGAGACAAATTTGCATTTGGACCACTGCAATATTAGCCTATATAACAAGATACGGTTATCATCAGTATAGATTGTGAAATATTGTAAGAATATGAGTAAAAATTAGCATTATTCCTAAAGGAAATAAATGCAACCAAAATTGTACTGTAGCTTACTCACAAAATGTTAAATAAGCAAGTTCTCAATTAGATATTCTTGATCTTTAATTAGGTCTCTTTTTTTAATCAGAATTCTCTAATAGAAACCCATCTAAGCGCTTAGGTTGAGTGAGGAGGATTTACTTTTTAATGAATTATAAAGAAAGGATTTTAGCATTCATTTCGGACTTTGGACAAATTGGTTATAACTAGTTTTCCCGTTTAAGCTTGAACTTTTCTCTATAAGATGCGACACTTGACGATCAAAAGTTATCGCAAACCATCAAATTAGAAATGCGATATGTAACCTGCTTAAATATTGACATAAACGAATTTAATCAAATTGTGATTATGTCAATATGACTTGGAATTAATTACATTATAATGAAATTAACAACGCGCAAATCTTTTAATTAAGTTCGATTTTAATTTAATTATTTCCAGATAACAAGATTTTAACGTTCAAATTCAATATTCTAAAAATTAACCTGAAATACACAAAAAAAAGTACAGTGACAAAGTAAGCTGTGTTAATTAAAAAAGGTTAAAGGTTTTATTTGGTGAACGAGGGTTTGAACCTACAACTAATCACCTATCTATATGGTATGGTATCCAATCGTACACGATTACAAATGTTAAAACTGCTTACGATGACTTCGTTCAGATTATTTCAAAAATTGTAAATGAATCCTCTCAAATAAATCTTTTTTCCAAAAACAGCTTCCGAAAATTAAATCTAACGTAATTAACAAAATTAAAACTGAAAAATATTCGCCTCATTAAAAAATTTTATCCCTTACAGTCTGCCAATAATCGGCTTAAATATAAATTTAAATGACGCCTATTAGTAATCTAAAATGTTTTAAATTTTACCCTGAAATTGAGAATTTTAATCCTGACTACTTTTTCGTGTTAATCTCGCACTGTGGGGGATGAGAAACACGAAATTAATTTGGAATAGTTTTCAAGACATTTGACATTTACGGAAATTTATCATGTTTGATATTTTCAAACTAAAGATGATAGGCTTATAAAGTTGGCCAACTCAATATTGTAAAATAAGTTACTTCGTTTTTCAGTAAGGATTTTCTAGCATAAATAAAATCTTTTTAAGAGAATATAGCGAAACTTTCTATACGTAACTTTTGTAGAAGATTTCTGTTGAAAAATAAAAATAAATTGACGAATTTATTAAAAGAGCTTTTGCAATTTGGATTTATTGCTTGAGGAAATATAAAAACTGTGTTAGTATTCATTTAGTATTAAATTAAACAAGAAATTCAGGCTGTAGTTTTTTAATGAAAATCACGAAAGCATTTTAATTATTCCTCGTCCTTATACTGCAGATATAAATTTTATGAATATAGTTAATTAAATATTCACAGCGTTATGCCTTATTGGCAGGCCCGGACTGGCTCCTTTGGGGGCCCTCGGTTAAAGACTGATGAGAAAGGTCCCCTTACCAAGAGGAGAGAATTTTGAAAATGTTTCCAATATTTTGACACTTGCGAGGTGTATAAAAAAACCTAAGTATAAAACACTTTCTTGAGGCCTCTTCGGGGCCCCCTTGGGCTGGGGGCCCTCGGCGATAGCCCACTAACCGACCTAGCCAGTCGGGGCCTGTTTATTGGTCTTACAAATTCTTTTTGGAATTTTTTCAAACGCTCGATTGGGTCTTGGTGCAAGAAGTATCAGACCTATTAAATATAAGGGAACCTACTGTTTAAGATGGGCTCGAAACCACAGGAAATAGAATACCCAAAATAGACTGCATGCAACCAGAAATTTAAATCTTAAAGTTATTTGAAGGAGTACACTTTTGAAGTGTGATGGGCTCCATTACTGTTAAAGTAGATGGCATCATTCGTTCATCACAAATGGAAGAATTTTTGATTGTCATAGAAAATATGAATTCTCTTTGGAATTTATAATATGTTACTGTCTTGAGAAGATTCCAAACACCCACTGGATTATAATGTAACCTCAGCACTTGTTACAAAAGGGAAATCGTCAGCCTGGAAAGTTTGTAAATTATCTTTTGAAGCTGATGAAGGATTCCAAGCTATCTTTACTTACTTGGGAGAAGTTTCAACTTTTGGAGAGTACTGTTTTGTTTTACTACAATAACAGACAACATAAAGACTTGACAACATTTTGGGAGCATAAGGTTCGGATGAAATTTTCTTAAAATTGTCCGCAACTCTTAAGGTTTAATTAAAATTAGACTACTAGAAGCTAGAATAAACCAATTTTATGGCATTAAAATGGCCACCTAGAACAAAATTGGTTATTGATGTAAACAGGGTCCGTGTAATAATTTTGATTGATTTGTCAATTATTTTAACTTGAAAACTTAAAACATAATTAATTTAATTTCAGCAAAATTGATTTAGAAAATTAAAGCTTAAAAATGTTACATTGCAGGTACCTATAAATCAAGCATTAAATTTAACCTGAAATTTTACACATTTGAGAGGAAAATACTGATTTGAACTTTGCTACTGAAAATACCTTTAGGGTATGTGTTGGTTGATATTCACAAAGTGTGAATCTCTGTAGAATGTTCAAAGCTTTTGTACTCATAAAATGTACAAGCGTTAAATTTTTTGACAATTTGTTTTATTAAAAATACACAAAAGCCTAATTTTAAACTTTAAACAATTAAATATAAATTCCCCTTCAGGCTTTATTCTTTACATTTTGATATATATTTGTTATTAATATGAGCATCAAATTCATTAGGCGTTGGTTGATTAGATTGTAATGCTAATTTCCTCTCGCTTAATTGGTTTAATTTGATTTGCGGGGTGGGGGCAAGGTAAGGGATAGAAAACAGATTTGTTCACAGATTTTTGAAATCATTTAAGAAATAGGCCAAAATCAATCTGAAACTTGAAACTCCTCCACGAGTTGGTTAACTGTAACTGACTCGGCAGGTGGCAATTCAACTTCTGGCTAATTTGGTTCTTGTAAGCTTTCATCAGTGGATTTTTGTGAAAATTTACTATAAACTTTAAATTATTAACCTATGGTACTCTAGTAAATGAATAATCAAAAAAAGGGTTGTAATAAAATATATTGCTCAAGAGTTTGATTTGCAATTTACCCTTGTATTCTACATTTTCAATGGACAAATAATCCAATTTAAACTGGAAACTTTACTTAAAAATCAATTAGATGGCAATTTAAACGGTGGAATAGTATTGAAATGAATTTAATTTTATTGTAGTCTGCTTTAATAACAGAATAAGTATTACAAACTGTTACAACCAATTGATAAATCATTAGTAAATTGATCGATCGCTTGGGATTTTCTACAGGTCCAAATGGTGTAATGATCACCTACGGCTGATATATGGCAAGTCATTATGTTGTAATACCTGCCTCATATATCAAAAAATATAGGATTTTCCACCTAGTTAAATCTACGTGTGGTGGTTCTTGAGTTCTAAAAATTGTCTGACGTTTTTAAATAAAATTTAATTTTTGCCGCACGAAAGACGTCTCAATACAAAAATTTTTAATTTTAAATTTTTTTAATAAGTTGGTAGTGCGATTAAAGTTCAAAGACGCTTGGAGGAAATATAGAAGCTCAGATTGAATATAAAGCACTGCACGATAATTTAAAATATTTTGGTTTTTTATTTTCCGAGCAGACATGCATTTTCGCATGAATTGTTTTTCAACATGTACCACTTTCAAACTACTGCAAAAGCTCAAAAGTTAATCTTTTCAGCAATATAATATCGAAAAGTTTCTCATGTAATAGCAGAAATTAACCAATTTCGAAAAGTTCATTTCTGCTACAGAGAATTTAATTTATTAGTTTCAGAAAATATTCAGTTTAAATATAGTTATTACATGAGTATGTGTGTGAAATATTGCAAGCTACATTATAACATTGAAATATGTCAAGTTGATGATAAACGTATGGTCATATATTGAAATTGGATTCGTAAAAGTCAATATCCAAATGTATGTAAAGCCGCATTCACAGTGAAGTTGGATTCTTGCCTTGCTTTGGTAGAAGCTGGCAAGGGCCAATCAGAGTGATGTATTTTCTTCTATCCTTTTCTATGATTAGAATTAGCTTTCTCGTTGTTCTTGTCTTGCCGACTTTTTTACAGTTCGGAAGCAAGAACCAATCAAATTGAAGAAAGTAATTTGTTTAAAACAAATTTATCTCATATTCAAAGAAAAGCCAAAAATCAACCAAAAAAATAATTTCCTACCTAAATTCATTTTTATGGCTAATAGTTTCAAAAGAGATCTAGATTATGGAGTAAACATCACAACAACATTTTTGTACTGAATAAAAACGTGAGAACATGGCTTTTGTATTTCCAAAATGGTTACAATGGATTTACAAAATCACTAGCTCTTCAGCGCCATTAGAAATGCAAGACAATTTAATTCTACTTCGTATGCTAACTACCCCGAGGTTTGCTGAATTTAAACACGGAAATTATTGTTTTTAGTAAAAGTTCGGTGCGTAATTAGGATATTTATGCCTTGCTATTATTTGTTATTGGTATTGTTAAATCTGCGATCCTTTAGGATAAACTTTAATTTTATTTGCTGTAAACTTTGGTCTAATTATATTTTCAAATTGTTTAGCAATATTTGTTAAACATTTTATATGTAGAATGTATTTCCAAACACTAGAAGACTCTAGGGTTATTGTTATTGTTTATAGAACCATTTAACCCTTCGTTGCATCGTGTTGCATATATGCAACATAAATTTAAATCACCTCTAAAAATTTAAAATTTTGCATTTATTTGAGAAGACGAAAGTTCTTAATGATATATAAGAAATACGAGATTGTTTTAACCAGACATACAGTTAAAACAATTAATGCTAGGTGGAAAGCTAATATTTGAAATGTCACATAATATGCTCAACCATATTTTTTTGAAATGAAAGAAATTCGTTAGCTTTTGGTTATTTAAGACTGTCACCAATATTAATTTTTGTACGATGATATTGTACGTGGACTGAGATAAACTAATTTGCAATTTGTACCTCCTCCTTTACTCGAACAAATATTTATCCCTCAAAAATTGTATAAATATTTTGAACTTTTAAAACATTTCCTTTACAAATATTCCATTAACTGTTGTAAATATTCGAATTTATTTATTTTTAGCATTTTATATTTATTTTTCACTTTTCAAAATTCACATTTCCTTTCATATTTTGGTCTCTTGGCAGCGAAACTTCTGTTTAAAGTAAATGCCTCACTCTTACATCTTGGACAGAGACCGTTATCTCTGGGATGGATTTAGCACCACTCTAAGATTTTGGATTTCACCCTTTCAACTTCTCTGCATTGACAGCCTCTATAATAATTTCACATTTTAACTTCGAAAATTCCTCACATTTACTCTCTGTTGATATTTACTTTCATTAGGTGTCAGTTCGACTTTTAAATTCCCTAGGGAACTTCAGCTCATTTACAAATTGCTTTTCATCTACCATTTCGCTTGAAACTTGTGAAAATATCTTCTTAAGCGTTACTATCCACAGGGATATATCCAATTGCTCCTGTCGCAAATTCATAAGCCGTTCACTTTGCATCCAGAAAAATCTTCTACCCTTAGGAGGAATTTTCTACCACATGAAAACTTGGTAATTATTAAAACTATATTAAATTATATAGTAGGAAAAGCAGTCAGTAAATTGCATTTATATGATAAGTGAATACATTTTTGGCGATGCAAATTATTAAATTTCATATTATAACTTGACAAATTTCGAGCATAGCCTAATGGAACTAAGTAGCAAGTTGTACAAAGTATGCACTGAAAAGTTTATGTAGTTACAAGTTCTTGGCGTTGCTCATTTACAAGTTTAGCATGCAATTTAAAAGACTTAAAGTATTATAAAATAATAATTGTTATATAGCCCCAATAATATTAAACTTTGTAAAAGTTAAACAAAATTGATGTAAAAAAAACTTTCTTTTATGTTACAGGTTTCACAAGCTAAGTAGAGCTTTTTAACTTTTTATATAAAAAAATACATAATTGGAAATTGTGGTTTTTCTTGAGGGTTGTCGTTACATCGTTATAAAAACTAAAATTGAGTAAAGAAAAATATCGGGAATTAGTTCTACAGAAATGTGGGTAGTAGTACAGGTTTTTCTTACAGTAAACCGAAAACAAAGAATTGTTTATTAGATAAAGCGAACATATCGTAAGTTACTCCTCGTTGAAATAAAATTGAGATGTCGCGAACTAAAAAAGTTTCTCAAGTCCGGAAATCAATACTTTCGTATTAAATAAGGAGGGATAGGTACTTACAAGACCACCCAAAATCGAACAGGGAATGTTTTGTCATCAGAAAACCATAATTAACCAATACAATATCACATAATCGCTGTTAAAATATTTAACCACATCCTTTTTCGGATGAAATAGCTAAAAATACTGTAAAACAAGCGGTTCTGTAAGTTATTTAAAAAATGGATGGAAATTTTTAACGTTGATAGTTGTAACTTTCACGTAGGGATGATTTTCATTTTAGTATTAATTACACCTAAATTTATTTGCAGCCTTACAGAAAAGGACCTTGACTTTTAACCGCACGTTCGTCTAAATATAATTTAAAACCAAAATTCGAACTGGAATTAAAGCTGCTTTTACTGGTGGCATTCGCATATAAAGTACGTCACTGTGGATTATTCAAAAATAGAAGTTAGAATATTTGTTAACCTTCCAGTTAAGCGGCGTTCACAATGAAATGGGGTCTTGCCTTGCTTCGTTAGAAATCTGGCAAGCGCCAATTAGATTAAAGCATTTTTTTTCTATCATTTTCTATGATTAAAAAATCGTTCATTTTGATTGGCTCTTGCTAGAGCTTTCTACCGAAGCAAAGCAAGACCAAACTTCATTGTGAACGCCGCTTACTCAATTCTTAATTTAAAATTTACAGTGGGTAAAGTAATTACTTGAAAATACAGAACTATTTACTGTTGTACTGATTTTGCGAGTGCTTGTGGTGCCTATTTGATAAATGGGAATTCAACAACCTACGTTATCATCACAAACTGGGTTGGTGCAATTTGCTAAAATCTCCTAAATATTCTCGTAAACACTCATAAGTTATGCAAGGCTTCTAGGTTGATTTAATATTTTGTAGTATGAATATTTGTTATTTCATCCTCCTGCTGTTTGACTAATTACTAATTAATTAATATTGCTAAATGCATTACCAACGTTTGCGATTTAACGTAATTAGAAATTTAATCAAGATTGTGTTAAATTCTCTCTAGGCAGTAGAATAAGCTGACATGTTTTACTGTCTGTAGAAGTAATTATTTCTTTTTTTTTAACTGAAGTTCTAAACATATCAGCATCAGTTCGTGTAGGAGTAATGCACTGCCACAAAGAGGATTTATTCTTGATGGGAATCCAGCCAAGCGTAGCAATTAGAAATCCAATTGTATAATATTTTTCTCTTTGTTTTAATATTTAATTTTTATTTTTTTACATATTTAGTAATGCCTAGGGGATTCGAACTTATTGGACCGCCCGCCTTTCTGTATACACGCCTACAAAAAAATCTTGTCGAATAAATATCTGGAACATTGGAAACAGAGCAATTACCTATTATATAATCAGTACACCTGTGGATTTGCTTAACTGAGCTTAACTAGGCGCCAATTAATTATGCTGTAATTTGGAGTTAATTTTCTGTTATAAAAAATTTTATTTTATATTTGATTCGATCAATTCTATTCTGTTTTAAATTTAATTTCTCCTGATTTGATTTTACTTTTATTATAATTTAAAAAGTCGAATGCAGTGTTCTAATGGTTTGATAAAACTATTACCAGGAAGATTTATAGGAACCTGAGCACATGCTAAAAAAATTGATATACATATTTTATCGCTCATTTTATTTAAAGTTTCTTTGGTATAAGAAGATTATTTATTTTTAACATATTTCAACGCTACCCTAAAATGAATTTGGTTATGCCACTGCTACATTATTATTGAAAGTTATACACACACAATATATAAAAATGTTACAGTAATTGTATTTTTCGAACCGTATTCATTAGGTTAGGCCTAGTTATTAGAGGCCTAGTTAGTCTGTCCACTGGTCCATTCATAGATCACTGGGGCAAGTGGTCCAAATATGTGCTTCAATATTATTAAATTCGAGACTATAAACTATAATATTTATAAAAGATAGGTTTTAAATTTTTTTGCAACATTTTTAGAGCTTCTGATTATCCTTGGACTAAATTTTTATACCTATTACAATATTGTTTCAAATAATTTTTATATAATTATAAAACATGAACCGATGTTTTTTTGAAGAATTACGTATAAATTGTAATTACTATACTCTTTTATAATTTTTATATTTCATTCACAGTTAAATAAATTACTTCATTAAATTTAATTACTATTTTAAATGTTTTTAAATTTATATAATTTCTGGCTACCCGAAATTTAGTTAATTTCATTGTACTATTTGAATTTAATATTTAAGTTTCGAAATTCGTCCTAATTTTAATTTATCATTTAGTGAAGTTAATACATATTTGCGTTCTCTGTTTGCTAGCTCTTAATTTTAATGTGTTTAGTCATCAAATTTGTAGAACGTACGCCGCAGGTGTCGTTTTTTTGTAATTTTATTTAGGTTTCAATTTACTTCACAATTGCTTTTCTGTTTCATTTCTGAGTTTAACGACGTTATGGTTTAAAGTGGTAAGGCCGCTCTTTTATAAAGGTAGGTACAGAAAGAAGACAGATTTCGAACTTCCTCCTATCAGCGCCTATATTTGCATGTGAATATATTTCCGATCACTTGCTTCCTTCCTGTGCGTTTGCCCTTAATAACATGAGTGTCCTCTTATTTTGATTTCTTCGGTGGTTTCAACTTTTTTTGGTACGACTTGAGGCTCACTTGTTTTTATTATTAGTATGAACAACTGTCCCCATATCTCTCTAGCATTGCATTGGCACATTATCGACATACTAGGTAATGTGTAATATACATATCGTCCTTTTACAAAATAAAAACCCTGTGAAATTATTCTGTATCAGACAATAACATAAATCAGATTTCATCAGTTTCACATTAAGTTTAAATAATTCCGTTTCCATGGAAATCAAATACCATTTAGGTAATGAGATATTTCGGGATAATTACTTCCGAATCCTGATGACGTCCTAGTTAATATAAGAACGAGGACGAGGAAGCGAATTGCAGGAATCTGTGCAGGGTGCGGAAATGTCGTGGTTAGGAATTAAAATAACATAATTCAATCAAAAGTTATATAATACACACTTTTATCACACGCGCCTTGCATCTTTTATGTTCTTAAATAACAAAATCTACATTTTCAGAAATATGTAGTCGATTTAAATAAAATTAGATGTATTTTGTGGTAACTGGTAACACTGATATTTGTAATCAGAAACCTTATATAAATTTTACAATTTTAAAAACCAACTCTACACTCTGTAAACAAATTTCACATTTGTATAATTAATTGATTGCCGAAAATGAAATGAATGATAAAAGGATTTTTTTAATTACATATTACATTGAATAAAATTAATTAAATATTTACATTTGCTATATTTTGAACGGTCTTCCAATATTAAGTGTTATTTTAACGTTTATTATTTAATTTTATTAAATTATAAAGGACTCGTCCTTTCTGTCAAATTGTTCCACTTAGCAAAACTGTTGCTATTAATTTTAGGTCGTCGATCGCTTTCGGAGTGTCCGCGACGCCTGTTTTAAAAAGAAAAAACCCTAATATTGGAAATCAATTCGATTATAATTTGCAATAACTACTAAAATGACCTTCAGGTCCTGTGACTATTAATAATTCATATTCTCATCATATATTCTTAATCTTGTTACCTTTTGTTTCAGCTTAACTTATATTATCGCTCGGGGTTGTAAAATAAATCTAACTTTTATACAATTGGTTTTGCGTTAAACTTACAGTAAACCATCTAATTTTGAGATTACTCCACTTTGAGTAAACTGCGCTGTTTTTTGCAGAAATTACTTCCGTCATCCACCAGAGTCTTCCTATTTAACTTTCCAACAAAATCAACATAAGAATTTTCTTAACTTTTGAAGATATGATTTTAAGCTTCCTTCTTATTTGGAGCTTCCCCATTCAAAATTTATCCAGCATATTTTTGACGTTCAACACCAATAATATAAATAGAACAAGACATTACATACAAGATGACCGCTAATAAAATGAAAGTATTTTCTAAGTTCTCCAGACAGATACCACCAGGATGTATCTAACTTCCAGGACCTGCAGCTGTAGTAGTTGTTTCAAACAAAATTATCCAACTAAAAAAAACCATGGCATCCATAAGCAGTTTAATAAAACTTAAATTGGGTTGTACTGAAAATTTCAATTATACTTTTTTTGTCGTAGTTTTTGCGTTTTCGACGGCATCTGTACGTTGACCAATCATAAAACCGGCCACTGAAAGGCAAACAAATTTCATTATGAAATTCAAAATATAAAGTTGGAAACTTTTTATTCTCTAAAAACCTAAACAAATTTTAAATCATGATCAGGATGTCCTGGCTCCTTATTTGTAAATGTGGGTTTATAACTTCGCCATTCACTGTTACTTTAGTTTACCGACTTAAAACTTTTGAAGCAGTAAAATTAAATGAACGCCAAATAACTTCCGAAGTTCTGAAATAAACTTAACATTCCTGGTAAGTTCATTTGATGATGAACTGTACGATTTCTGTTCAATATAGTACTAATTCTTTCTTTTTAACGTTGCAAAGTTTTAATTTTAACTAATGGAGATGCGTTACGAACAGATAGATATGTAAAACAGTTGTAGCAAATAAGAGAGTTATACTTCAAACAAGGTCCGCAACTTTTCGCTCACTTATTATGATGAATGGAAATTAATTTTAACTATTTGATAATACACCAAATTAATGATGTTTTAGTTGCTAATTATAGGTATTATATGGATTTTCATACAATTTTATTACAGGTACAACCTACAATTAATTGTAGTAATCTTAATTTTTTCTTCACATTTAAAACTTATAGTTTATTTGGTAAATATAATATTATATTACTGTTTAAATTCTATCTGCAAAGATAATTAAAAAAAATTCAATAAACATTTTTTTATTTATACATATTTGTATTTTTAGTAAACCTTGTGAATATAACAAACAGCATTTTCGCTTCCGTTTGTTTTAATTGTTGAATGTATTTAACAAAACCAATTAATTACAAAGGCATCCAAATAATACAAATTATTATTTATTCAAACTTTTAATCAACATTGAAGAACACAATTCGAATTGGGTACTCTTTATTTATTTAATTCACATTTTTTCTTCATTTGTGCACCTTCAATCATCATTCGTTTTGAGCTTCCTTGTTAAAAGCTTTTCAATGATTCTTAATTAATTTTTTCTTTACTACATTATCTTGAATCATCAACATTAAACAATTACTACCCTCATATAACCGATAAAGGGAAATTACGTGGTTCAGCAAATACTGTGGGTAGTTAAAATTGGGAAACCTTGGATCCGGCAGTATACGAGGTGATTCTTTTTAAGGTTTACGCTCTTCATGTCAACTTAGCCTTGCAGTTGGAGTAATACTAGCAGATATCAATAACAATTGGAACTAAAAATTTAAAGAAATTACCAGAATATTTCATCTTGTTCCTCTTTTTTTTTTCTAAATTATTTTCAATACCTTTTTGCTTCATTAAAATTAATTTTGAACAGCTACCGAGTCTTTGATTTGAGTTGAACCCAAACCTGAGTGAGTCATCTTTATGCTCTCCGGCAAAATAGGGGCCGGAACTTAAGTTTGTAATATTTTCTATTATGTTGTATTCATCAGATATGATACCAAGTACCATAATAATGTTTGATGCTTGACTGTTCCCTGGCAGTTCATTAAATAGTTTTAATTAAATTTAGCAATAGGTATATGTATTAATTGACTATCAATTATGTTATAAATGTTTAAAATTATACAGCGTTATTGAATGAAACAGGACGTAGTAGGTGGTAAGCAAATGCAATTTGTCAAGTTCTCCCAATTTAGTTGCCAAGAACAGCGCTTCGTCAAAGTTGGTCATTGAGTTTACAACTTCTAATGGCCAAGGCAATTAATAGCAATTTTGACGAAATTGCTGGCCAAGAAGATGGTTTTAATCTATTCAAACATACACTAAACATTGATAAATGTAATGCATATATTTGAAATCATTTCAAAACCCATGTTTAAAAACCCAAATTTACAATAAAGTCCAAAACTTTGCTAGTTAGGCAAAGTTAATTATAATACAAAAAACATTTTGGAGTTCTGGAGTGGAATGCTAGATTGATCAAAGACCGTGTGTGAGTAATTGCTATATAATTCATTTGTTTCAATTACTTGGCTAGTACAATTACAAAGCATTTTGACTAAATATTATATGTTTAACAAGACAAATTTGACAATCTAACAAAGCAGTCTTGAGGGTAAATACATGATAAAAGCATGTGGACATTTAACCCAAAACTATGCTTAATAATAACGATTTAAAGCCAAAATTTTAAAGTCAAAACTCTCTCAAAAAATGTCGGTTTTTTAATTAATCAATTTTAGATTTTAAATCTTGAAGAAAAAATACGTGGAAAATTTAAGTAAGCCTAAATTTTTTTAATTTATAACAAAATATTTTTTATATCTATCAGGGAACATAATTAAAAACAAATTTATAATGTAAATAAGGGAAGTTAATGTTAAATCTGTGAGAAGTTTGACAAAATTTTAGTCATATAGTTATAAAAGTAGTCTTAAGCTCTAAAAGTTTGCTTGTTTGTTTTGTGCCTTACTTAATAACTTTTTTTGAAATTTTTAGCGTTTAAAATCGTTTAGATGGTTAGGCAATTTTGTGCTGAAAGTTAATTAATAATTTTGGTTAGAAATGAAGTATTTACATTTCATTTAATTTGTTCCATACTTTTCAACTTTTTAATATTAAAAATATAATAAACAACAAATATTGCAAAAATTTATTTCGTGGTCGTTATTTGAGAAAGGAATGAAGTTAATTAATATCGTCTTTTAATCTGGAATTACGTCGTGGCTTCGAATTGAAAGAAAATCAACAGTGAATTGAAGACCAAAGAAAAGCGGTATCTCAAAGGCTGAAAAATGTATTAGCTAGAGAGGGAAAAATGCATTATTGAAAAGGTAAGTTGTTTAATTTACAAAGATGAAATCGTGATTGAAAATAATTAGCGAAACTAACGTACGAATTTTGTTAAAACCATAGCCATGCTTGTAATATTACCTATATAATCAATTACTGAAGCATGAAAAGAGATTTACATATTATTATATTACATTCTATCTACATGCACTGTTTTGATGTCGTATTATGTTCCCGAAAACAAAGGCATTAGTTTCTATTCGTTAAATCAAAATTCACCTTACAGCTTACATAAGCGTAAAACTGTTGATTTCCTATCTGCCATTCCAATTATTTTTGGCTCTAATGGAATTATATTTCAAATCCGTTTCAATTGTGCTTGTGCACTTACGAACTAACACGATTTTCTTCTATTTTTCGTTTTCCTTTTAGCAAAATTTTCCACTTTATTTAAAACTATTTTTCGAGATAATTGCAAAAATAATGTTAAAGTCGTGAAAATGAGCTCAAAAACCTGCGTAGCATGTAGACTGCATAGAAACAACATCGGACCTTCCACAAAACTTCTGAAATTCCGGAAAACGATTTCAGCATCTTAATCATTAATATCAGTGGCGATGCTTTACCCGTAGATGGCGATAAAAGTTTGAAACGTAATCGATTTTAATACTCGAATCTGCTGGAACGTTCGATTTTAACACGCGGATGAAATAAAAAAAAGTTTTAAAACATTCCTTCAATAAAAGTGACGATTTTAAGTATAATAACAGTCAATAACATATGAAACCACTTAAACTGCTGAGCTGAAACTTTTTATTCCATTTCGATAAAATCTTGCATTTGTCTTTTAGGTAAAATAAAATTTTTATCATCTACATCGATGGCAAAAAATATTGTTCCAACAAACAGCACTTTTATCTAAATATTTCTCAACAGTGTGATAAATTTCTTCGTTTAGTTTAAATACTTCGACTTGCAATCAAGAATGCCCCGGTAACTATAATGTCAACAAAAAAGCCACCATGAAATGAATCATTTTCAGAACAGCATTTGAAAATGTTTTAGTTGTTAACAAGATTTATTTTGCTCGAACGAAAAACAAAAAGCTGTTTAATCGCCTGTATATTGTATTTCTGTAGTATCACTTACTAAATGTAACAGCTTTCTTTTACTTACAACTTTTTCTTAAACTGTTAAATTAAATTGGTCTCGAAACTTTAAACTTGTTACTAAAATTGCAGCTAAACAGCTGCAACTGCATTGTAACTTGTATAAATTTAATCAAAAATTATAAACTGAAATAGGTGTATTTAAAAAAGATTAATAGTTTAATCAATAATTCACACACTGTACTGGCAACTTCCAAATTTTTTTATGATAAAATGCTTACTGAAGTATTATGAAATTAGAACTGTACGTAAAAGGTGCCTTTTCTTGGTTCTAAAAATTTTTATGGTACCTAAAAGATAATAATAGATATTGATGAAATAAATGCTTAAATAATTTACACTTTCTTCTCGTATGCAATACTGTCAAATATATTTTTGTATTTATTGGTACAGGGGTTGAAATATTTTCAATAGAAATCAACATCAAATAATATTGAATATGGCATTACCCCCCATACATTTGAAGCGGCTGGCCCAAGTCGCTGTATTGATTGACCAAACAGTAATCCAGTTTTAAGAGATTTTTGGGCCAGAGATTGGATGGTGACCGCTAAATTTTGGGCCAATATTTGTTATATTGCGGATTGATGTTTTAGCCCTGGTATTATGGATTTTTTTTTTTTTTTTTTGTAAAGATAGTTAACTTGTATTATGTGTGTATATAATATAGTAAATTGTATTTGTGATTGTAGTACTCTGTTATGAAAATTGTAAAAGGGTAATTGCCCGTATTTAATAATAATAAATAAATAAATAAATAAGATCGTTGTTAAAAAAAATTTTACCACCCTGTTGAGTTTTATATTTTACTAATGCTATTTAAACAGATGATTTTGTTATATCTTCATTTTTCTTAAGGAATTTCACCCTATAAAGAGCCCTTAAACGCTCTTCTACTTCAGGTTTTCCAATAATCAAATTATGTTATAAACTGAAATTTCTTTACAAATTTTAAAACAATGTTGTCATTTTTACGACCCCGGGGTAAATGTAAATAAAAATTTGATTTGCTCGCAAAAAATTCAATTTTTTTAGGAAATGGGACATTTTTTTAAACAAAAAAATTTAATCTAAATACATTCTGTTAATACCTCAAACAGAAGCTATCAAATTATGCTATGGATTTGTGCAAAAAAGTTAAAATCAGTTAATTAGTTTTTGAGTAATTGCAAAAAGTATTTTATAATATTTTTTAAATGTTTTTTGCAGTAACTCGACAAAAAATAGACTGATTTTTCCTTTTTCACATCAAGAAATCCAGAATTTTGTAATATTTAACGATATTATAGAGGAAGTATTTTAATTTTCTTAGCGTATAAAGATAGCATTTCCTTTATAGTTTGTTTTACTTATTAAAAATCTAGTTAGTCTTTTAAAATTTTAAAGTTGAGAGCGGAGTGCACCGATGGAAAGAAATTAATCCTTTTTTTGGGGGTTTTGACCGAGGGTCATTATGTAGACTGCACCGATATAAATACTTAATCTCTCAACAAAATGTACGGATGATAGACATAAATCGTCCAAAATGATCCAAAAAAAAGTCCATATTATCGATTTAAAAATATATTGGTAGCTTTCCAGAATATCTCTAACCTCAAAATCTTATCTACCACGGTTTCCAAAAATTTTAAAGATTTGGATAAAAATATTTCCATACAAAACTCATAACTAAGCTTTTCGTGATTAATAATGTGCGTAAACCCATCCATCTCTAATGCAATAATAGATTTTCCAATAATTAACAAAAGAAAAGTATTCTATGGTCGTACAGAAAATATTCGTAATACCTGTCAATAGACAAATTACTATGAACTACTGTTCCATTAGCAACAAAATCGTGGAGTTAGCATTTTATAAAAATTCAAAAGAAAAGCAGAAAAATCAAAGTTATGAAGTCATTAGCAACTCCCAAACTTTTTCCCAACTTTTATTCAATCAAATCTTCAAATTTTTATTAATGTTGAATTTTGTTTCTTTCACTAAATTAAAAATTTGTGATTTTTGAATCACAAATTATGTGATTTCAAGCGACTAACATGCAGATACCTGTAACATCTGGTTTTATCTGTTGGAAATCCCACCTAATAACAAATTGAAGTGTTCACAGTGCAATCAGGTAAATAAGCGCTGAGAGCGACTGTCGGCGCTGGTATTTATCGGAATTAAGTGTTTACAGTGCAAGCAGGTTCTTTTTAAGCGTAGACTGAAGCACATAATTCAACCTAAAGTGATGTAGTATGTGACCACGTGGTTACAAACAAGGTCGAACTAAACAAACTGATTTTTGTAATTGGTGTAAGGAGGATACTATTGTTATCTGATTTACTCTTGGCTACTTGAGGACTCCTTAGCAAAATATTTCGTTAATTATGGCAGTGCAAAGCCAGAGAACGATCTAGGCCTTAATGATCTTCCCATAGTAGTACTACTACCAAAAGCAATGTTTACTTTTTCAGTTTTGAAACTGAGATGTCAATATCATTAGCACTGTGGGCAAACCTGCTAAGTGCCAATAAAATAAGTCGTTTGAGCTCTAACCCTCCCAATACAGAAGTAACTTTGAGAGATTTTTACATCGCGTTTACCTCCTTTAGTCGTAAGCCGCAATACAGTCATAGTTTAATCACAAAAGGATTGTGCAAAACGTCAAAATGAATTACGAAGTTATTATGGACTATGAAACTTTTATTAAAATGTATATTTTTAAGTTTAATGATGCAGACCTTTTGAAATTTACTAACGAGTTGTTACTAAACTAATGAGAGTTCACTTAGTAGTAGAATGGAAAGTTTTAATCAAGAATATTAAATTACGTTATGAATTGATACGTTTTGCATAGTTGGTAATAATTAGAACATCAACTAGCCTCAAAAAGTTTCAAAGTGCATTCTAGTCAACGAGAAACTTGATACAAACTATCCAGGATCCTACTTGATGCATTAAACATTGTTTACTTTGAAACTTACAAGTCCTGAATATCAACTTAAAGGATGTCGTGATATTGTACACCTTTATTATTAACATAATATTTCCTATTCATCTCCCTCTCTCTTCAAATTTTATACACTTATAAATTTTGTAACCGGTTTGGTGCTTAATAGCTCCTGAGTAACTAAAAGCATTTTACGTTACACCGGAATCAATCAATCCAAAAGCTAATTGGCTCCGTTTATTCACTACGGAAATCTTAACTTTCCAACTCATACTTTGGTGTTGATTAATTTTCCGACTACGACTTTGGTGTTTTGATTATATTACCGTCATTAAGACTTACACCTTTGCAAACCCCGAAACATAAAGCTCGCACATGCGGCACCGTGATCAATAAACCGAGTCGATTAGTTTTCGCTAAAGCTAACCTAAAAATAAACTTGTACCTAATACAAATTTACACCGCAGTAGTTAAGTGTAACTTAAGTTTGAGAAAAGCTTAATTTTACATGTGAATTATTACACCGTTTTATAGGTGATATTGAATTTATTGAACCTAAATTAAGTTTTGTTTACCTATATTTTACTAATTGCATCTACGGACGTTTAAATTCTGCAAAATTATTGGCGGAATAATCAAATATTTGATAACATGCTCAGCAAAGGCTTAATTTTATGACTACAGTAATTACTCGACTATGATTATTTGGTCCATCCGTCCATCCAATCTGCTCAGTTCAATAACAAGGCTTGCCTAGGGTACCAATTGCGCTGATAGGTTCATTTAATTTAATAGCAAACTTATGTGAACTTCATGGAGTAAACTACGGTATAAACAGCAATTATGAACTGTTGTTTGTCTCAAGTTTGCTCCGATGAATGGCAAAGATGTTTGGTGGAACTGCTTTTACAACACAAATATTTTGAATGAATATAGGTCGTAAGTAGTAAACGTTGGAAGGGTTTAGAAATATTTTGATGTTAGGTAAATGTTGCTACATATTATTTTTCACTAAGGTTGATTCTAATGATAAATTTAATTAGTCGAAGCCGGTAATAATCTTAATGCAAGTTTCTCTTTATCTCACTAAAGCAGATGCACTGACTAGGCAAGAGAGAGATAATTATTGTATTGTCTCATATATCGCTTTGTGCAAGTTCAGTAAACACGAGATTACCATGTTAATCGCAAAACTAAATTTAAATGTGTTCTTTATTTGGCAGGATAGTGCAAAACCAGTGGCATCGCTATTGTGTAGTTAGTGCAATATGCAAATTAAATTGATTTTTTAGTACTTATACAGTTGAATCACGTTACAGGGAATTTTTTGTTACGGGACAATAATTTCCGTCAGAAGCACATAGTAAGATTCTCTTGAAAGCTTGAGAGGTATTTAATTGCTACTAAACAAAATAACGATACCCATGTGGTAGACCCTTTGTCCACTCACCGTATTTATTTCCTTTAACTACAAGATGTTATATCCTACTTGTGGCTGCAGTCTCGATGTTTATTGCAAGTACCTAAATAGAATTTAACTTAACATTTTATAATGGCAAATCTCCGAGTTATAGTATTCAAAAACGAATGACCGATTTGCAGGTGTTCAACAAGAATGAAACTTAATTGTAAAACAAGGTAAACAAACAACAACGAAGCTACGAACCTAGCGGAGTGAGATACCGCGCTATTAGGAACAAATTGAGGCAACATTCATGAACAAGAGATGCTTCTCTGTGCGGATATTTGAAAGAACCAGACGCGTTGGGAACGTTGCTTCCAAAGAGGCTTTAAATTAAGGGAAAAGTAATAAAAATTATTATGAATTTTTGCAATAAGTTAAGTCAACCAAGAGAATCTGTATTCTACAGAGGTAGGAGTAATTTAATTATTGTATCTGTATTTACGGGTTTTTAACATGAACAAATCAAATTTGTTCATGAAAATTTGTATATCCATCCAATACAATCATTGCAGATTATTTGTACTTTCTGTTAATTTAATGAGAATAATGTGACGATTTGAAATATAAATGAAGAATAATATATCTGGAAAATTTGGAAATTAAATGCGTGCACGAACGTAAAAATTGTACCTTATTGTGATGTAATTTATAACAATTTTTCTCTTAATATTCCATTAATTAATTATTGCTAATCGGCTTGTTACAACGTAATAATAATAAAAATTTGATTTCATTTATTACATTTTTGATAAATTGAACCAGCATTATTTTTTTGTTACATTGTTTTTGAAAACAAAAGTAAAGCTATCGAGTTACTAACTTTATTTTAATTAAATTTTATTTAATTTAAAATTTTTTTTGCCTGACGGTTCACTTGGAACTAAATATTAATCTAGAAAAACCTAAATCAGCTCTAAATTGACGTTCGAAATTGAAAGTTATAAAAATCATTTTTAACTACTTTGGCTGCTGGAGTTTTTCGTAGTAAACTTCAATATCAGCACTTTTGGGTTACACAAAAACTTAAAAAAAAAATTCAAGTGTAACTAAAAGTATGAAAAACTTCTGTTGGGTTTAAAATAAGAAAAATAGGATCTTGAATAGAAATTTTTTGAGGTAATCACACCGAAAGCGTTAAAAATGTGGATATGAAAGTTAAGAGTAAACTAAAATTTTAAAATGTGTAAAAGGAAAAAAAGGGTTGCCGTTTAAAAAAATCCATGACGTTATTACCCGAAAGTAAGTGGTAGGAAAAAATTAAATTTGATAATAATAATATGTGGATTATTATAAAATAAAATTAATTTGTCGGAGGATTTTGCAAAAATCCTTCTAAAATAATTTACTATCTCTTTGAATATAACAATTTTATAAATTTAGAAAAACACAAAGTTTTTGCATAAAGTAATCATAATTTAAGTAACCTTTTATAAAATAAATTGCTCATATTTTTTGTAAAAAATAAAACAAGGACCACAAAGAAAAATAAAACCACAATTTTTGTGTAGAATCTAGATTGTCTACAAGTATAAATTGTGTGAAAATTTATATTGAAAATCGTACAATTGCGCTATAAATAAGTAAAATTGTGCTAAAAAGGAGGAAATTGTGTGAAAATTCAGTACAATTTGTGTTGAAAAAAGTACAATTGCGCTATAAATGAATAAAATTGTTCTAAAAAGAATGAAATTGTGTGAAAATTTACTTAAATTTTTGTTGAAAATAGTACAATTGCGCTATAAATGAATAAAATTGTACTAAAAAGGAGGAAATTGTGTAAAATTTTGTACAATTTGTGTTGAAAACAGTACAATTGCGCTATAAATGAATACAATTGTGCTAAAAGGAGGAAATTGTGTGAAAATTCAGTACAATTTGTGTTGAAAATAGTACAATTGCGCTATAAATGAATAAATTTGTGCTAAAAAGTAGGAAATTGTGTGAAAATTCAGTACAATTTGTGTTGAAAATAGTGCAATTACGCTATAAATGAATAAAATTGTAATAAAAAGGAGGAAATCGTGTGAAAATTTAGTAAAATTTGTGTTGAAAATAGTACAATTGCAATATAAATTTAACGAAAACTTAACTGAATGTTAAAATATTAGGATTTTAACTTTAAGCAAAGAACACCATACGAGAAATTTTATTTAAAAAAAAACACTTAAAAATCTCAAAAGATGGCGCTGATGATTCTCAATTAATTATTTTTACATGGAACCGCCAGGCTTTAATATTTAAAATATAGCAAATTCGTTGAGATAATACTATTCTATAAACAATATTCTTGGTATTAAGCTTTTTTGGGTTCATAATTTCAATTTATAAAAAAAATTTCGAAATTACAGATTGATAATTTTTTTCAATGTGGATGCAATTTAAGATATTCAATACCAAACCAGCATGAAAAGAAACAAATATACTTAGTACCAAGTAGAAATTGTCAATAATAACGACAGGACGTTCTATACAAATAACAACTTTTACATAAAATTGTCAACAGAAGAATGACGTGGGAGGAGAAGGTGTGGCAAGTATCCGAGTGATGGCGCTGCAACTTCAATGCAAAATTTCCAATTTATTTTTACAAATAAAAATGGTAACTTCCTTACCATCTACTCAAAGAAAATAAAGTGACGAGCTGATCGCTACGAGTCTGGGGTTTTCAAATCATTCCAAATGTTTCTAAAATATCTTTTTATAAATTTTAATTAAAATTACTTCTTAAAAATTGCAATTCTAAACAAATTTATTTTTTTACATGTTTATCCCTGAACAAAATTATAGACATTTTTGTAAATAATTTTTCATCTAGGTACATTTTTAAACACTTTCCTTTCATAACATAGGTAAGCATTATACGGACCTCTAACAAGATAAGGCAAGCGCTTATCACAATGTCACATGGTACGGGTTACGTCATACAACTTACGTTACAAAGACTGCATAATATTATATTCAAATAATAGTATAGAAATTTTTACTTTATAAATTATTTAATTACATAATATGTTATACCGGGTGTACATAAAAAGTATTTATTTCTAAATTGATTTTAACTTGAATAATTTTGTACAAAAAATAATACAAATTTTATATAAGTGTATAAGATATTATAGTTCAAACAATAATATCGAATCTCGTTACATAAATTTAAAAATCCTAGAATTGGTGGACCAAAATTAAAAACTGAAGTTTTACATAAAATAGGAAACAATGTCGATTCAGAAACAATTCGCAGGGTTTAAAAAAAATGATGTAACCGTCGAATGACTATTACAAAAAAGTTCTACGTTATAGATTGAGAGCAATCAACGGATTTCATCCTGGATTTTAGGAGTCACGAAAATTTTATGGCTTATAGATAGGCACCCCCTCAATATAACACCGTAAATGGCAGACGTCTACCTGGTCGGATAAGAGGGGGGCAAAGGGGGGGGGACAAAGGGATAAATGTTCTAAAACTGCTAGACTTCTGCCGACTTCACCAAACGGTTACATAATGTTTGTAGATAATGTAAAAAAATTTCATTATGAAAATTCGATCGGAAACATAGTTAAATTAATGTTTTAAAATTGTAAAACTTTCGATTGAGCCTGTGAAGGCGCCTTTTATACGACGGGATACTAAAGATGTATTGTAAGGGGACACGCGCTCACAATAGAAAGCTATTGTATAACCTTTCGGTATAGTGGTGTAAGAGACGGTCATTGCCTTGCAGCTGACGCAGTTGGATGCGAACGCGGGGTTAACAAAAAACAGGGCTAAAGGCACATCTGAATGCTAGCCTAGCAAGCTGCTATACCGGATGTAAAACAACTATAGTCCAAAATCAATCTGCGGACTACTCACCAACCCGTCTGGCCAGCGTGGTGAGTTATGGCCAGATCCTCCATAATATGCAGAGTCTTATGTCCAGCAGTGTGCGGAAAAAGGCTGAAGAAGAAGAAGATAGTGGTGTGAATACCTTTTTACCGCATCCCTCGAACCCCGCGCCGCTCTACAAATTCTTACTATTTTAAGATCTTATCCTACCCAATAGACGTCTGCCATTTTCAGTTTTGTATTGAGGGGGTGCCTATCTATAAGCCAGAAAATTTTCATAACTCCTAAAATCCGGGATGAAATCCGCTAATAGCTCTCAATCTATTATTAATGTGAATAGAATAAAACGTATTCGGTACGCAAAGACTTCCACAATAAATGGTATTTTGAATGGTATCATGGTGGAACAGTGTTATATTTGCAGACGAAAGGATCTGGCCATAACTCACCACGCTAGCCAGACGGGTTGGTGGGTAGTCCGCAGATCGATTTTGGACTATAGTTGTTTTACATCCGTTAGCAGCTTGCTAGCCTACCATTCAGATGTGCCTGTAGCCCTGTTTTTTGTTAACGGTAGCAATTCGTCAACTCAGGGGGACCGCCGGCTTAACGTGCCCTCCGAAGCACGGAGACTTGGTCATAAGAAAGTTTGACTCCCCGAGTTTGAACCCGGTACCCCGCATTCGCATCCAACTGCGTTAGCTGCAAGGCAATGACCGTTTCAAAAATTTCTATTTGTAACCATATTTTTTCAAACTTTTTTTGTTTTCCGTGACCTAAGGAGAACATGAACCAAATTGTTAATAAAACCAGAGTTTTCTTTTCAAATAATTGAATTATGTGGGAAAGATTGCAATTTTAGTATTAGGTGCCCGGGTTATTATATTAGGTGGAACTCTGCGGGAAGATTTCGGCAGAGAGAGAAAGAAAGGAGACTTACGCCGCACACTGGGCTGAAAAATGATGTAAAAATTTATTTTCCAATTAATGTTTATATATTAAATTTTTTTAGTTGGTAATATTAAAAAAATCGCACATTACAATCGCAAAATTCGTTATGTTCTGGTGGATTGTTTTGCGTTTAAATGCTTATGAATATTAAATATGATTATATTAAACAGATGATACTCATAGCAATGCGTTTATTTTAAAATTTATAGGTAAAATAACGATTTTAGGGTTTATCTTAACTTGAACTTTTCGAGCGTTCTATAAAATTGAGAACTTTAAAATTTAGACCTGCGTTACTGTTACCTAAACATCTATATCGTGTATCAATTTCTCGCTGGAATGTTTGCCTATAAGGAAGATATTGTCATTTCAAGTTTTAATCTCTTAATTTTATGTACCAAATCCGCTCATTTTCGCTAAAATATGAAAGCTTTCATGCTTCAGAATCCATTGATCCGTATATACGATGAGATAATATGCCTATAAAGGTTTTGAAAATCGAGAAAATATAAATAAAAAAGGAAATAGAATAGAGAATTAGAAAAAAAGCAAATCAAATCAAGATGAATTATAATTTAAGAACAAATTATGATCTTTATTTATTACTTAAAAGCTCCCCTGACACACATCTTGATGATTACAAGAAACTTTTTGAAATGGTTACTTCCAGACTTGATATCAATTTTTGTGAATCAGAACTGAATACTTTAAAAAATAGTATTAGAATGCTTTGTTTGAAGCTGCGTAGGAAGTGGAAACAGTCCAACCGTACTGAAAAAATTTTTTTGGAGAACAATAATTCATGGTTGCATTCTGAGTTTAATTGGCCTCATTGTATAAGACTGAAAATTAAAGATATGGTAGAAAAGACCGAATTTATTCAATATAAGGATACGCAGGAGCTCATGTGTTCTACAATCAGGAGTATGTACAACAATGGACTTAACGATGTTGCAAGGATTTTAGAACATTTACAAGAAAATCCTGAATTTGTTATAAAAATAAGAAAAATTCTTGATGATAAATTTAAACCTGTCGTGTACTCGAAAGAAAAGGCGTTGTCTATATACACATCTTTGAATTTGTCCAAGTCCCAATATATAATACTTAGAGACTCGGTTTCAAAAGAAGAACTTCAATTATTTCCCTCATATTATAAAATTCAACAAGCAAAAAATGATTGTTATCCTAGGATTAATTTAAATTAGTTTAAATCAAATATAAATTTGTTTAGGTGGGTTCTGGTAACAAAACTAATTTTAAATTTTCGCTGATAGGTAACTCTTTTACGCTATGTATAATCAATGCAACAATAATAAATTATTATAGTATTTTCTAACTATAATTGGTTAGTTTTTAATACGTGATAGTAAATTAATTGATATATTTTAATAATTTACTAATCTAATTCCTTTTACGTGTTACAAATATATTTGATATACATTTATATTTTCATTTTTTTCATATTTTTATGATGAAAATGAGCGGATTTGGTACATAAAATTAAGAGATTAAAACTTGAAATGACAATATCTTCCTTATAGGCAAACATTCCAGCGAGAAATTGATACACGATATAGATGTTTAGGTAACAGTAACGCAGGTCTAAATTTTAAAGTTCTCAATTTTATAGAACGCTCGAAAAGTTCAAGTTAAGATAAACCCTAAAATCGTTATTTTACCTATAAATTTTAAAATAAACGCATTGCTATGAGTATCATCTGTTTAATATAATCATATTTAATATTCATAAGCATTTAAACGCAAAACAATCCACCAGAACATAACGAATTTTGCGATTGTAATGTGCGATTTTTTTAATATTACCAACTAAAAAAATTTAATATATAAACATTAATTGGAAAATAAATTTTTACATCATTTTTCAGCCCAGTGTGCGCCGCGCCGACGGGAAGTCGCGAGCGGCTGTGAAAATTTAAGCGTATAAATTATTGGCTTGTATCAAGAATTTTGCGAATGAATAAAAAGCAAAGGTTAGTGAAAAAAAAGAGTGTTCTATTTCTTTTAGAAAGCATTTAAAAAAGAAGTTTAGAACGATTTCGAAATTTATTGGATTCGTTGAAGTACATTTTGGATAGAAATTGCAAGGTTGTAGGATAACCGCCGTACGGGCCATAAGGACATTTCCGACTGGGTTGGCTTGGTATAATTGTGTATAAAATTAATCCGGCCGATGGAATTTTGCAAACTTTAATGGTCCATATTTTATTTTAGAAAGTTGTTATTTTGGAAAGTTTGTGGTCTGGATTAATTTATGACAATATAATATACAATTTAAAATTGTTATCAAATTAATATTGTAAAGTGGTAGTATTATTTAAAAAAAATTAATTAGAATTTTTGTTAAAATGTACCAGACATCCGTTAGTTGTTATTGTAACGTCATAAAGATCATATTATCAACAAACTAGTAATATGCACCTGCTGATTAAGCATTCGTCTACTTATTACTGATAATAGAGTCGTTATAGCGCGCCACCTATTCTTCAATAGCCTGAATCACCAACAAATGGAATGCTAACACCAGCTAACACCAACTGCATTATCCACTACTTGGAGTATTAAAAATTAATATTTTAATTACAAATTTTCGATTGTAGCGCCTCTGCAGGATTTTTGCGGTAACTTACATTGCGTTCCCCTTTTAAAAACGTCTTTTATTCCAATTGACAAATAGTAGAACCAGAAAATAGTTTGAAAAATAATTGCGCTATAAATGAATAAAATTGCGTTAAAAGGAAGAAATTGTGTGAAAATTCAGTACAATTTGTGTTGAAAATAGTACAATTGCACTATAAATGAATAAAATTGTAATAAAAAGGAGGAAATCGTGTGAAAATTTAGTAAAATTTGTGTTGAAAATAGTACAATTGCAATATAAATTTAACAAAAACTTAACTGAATATTAAAATATTAGGATTTTAACTTTAAGCAAAGAACACAATACGAGAAATTTTATTTAAAAAAAACACTTTAAAAACGTTTTTTGTTCCAAATAACAAAGTAGAACCAGAAAATAGTTTGAAAAATAATTGCGCTATACATGAATAAAATTCTACTAAAAAGAAGGAAATTGTGTGAAAATGTAGTACAATTTGTGTTGAAAATAGTACAATTGCGCTACAAATGAATAAAATTGTAATTAAAAGGAGGAAATCGTGTGAAAATTTAGTATAATTTGTGTTGAAAATAGTACAAATTGCGCTATAAATGACTAAAATTGTGCTAAAAAGGAGGAAATTGTGTGAAAATTAAGTACAATTTGTGTTGAAAATAGTACAAATTGCGCTATAAATGAGTAAAATTGTACTAAAAAGGAGGAAATTCTGTGAAAATTTAGTACAATTTGTGTTGAAAATTTTTGAAAAATGTTTCCCGCCCCCCCGTAGTTTCAGTTTTCTCATTTTTTCAAATATTTTCTGTTTGTACCTTGTCACAAAAAGGTTAGAAATGTTTTTCAAGTGTTTTTAAATAAAATTTTCTTGTATGTTTGTTCTTTACTTATAGTTAAAATCTAATATTTTAACGTCTAGTTAAGTTTTTGTTTAATGAATATTAATTGCGCTATAAATTAATAAAATTGTACTAAAAAGGAGGAAATTTAGTACAATTTGTGTTGAAAATAGTACGATTGCGCTCAAATGAATAAAATTGGGCTAAAAAGAAGGAAATTGTGTGAAAATTTAGTAAAATTTGTGTTAAAAATAGTACAATTGCGCTATAAATTAATAAAATTGTGCTAAAAAGGAGGAAATTGTATGAAAATTTTAGTACAATTTGTGTTGAAAATAGTACAATTTATTGCGCTATAAGTGTGTAAAATTATGCTAAAAAGGAGCACAATTGTACTAAATTTTCATACAATTTGTACTTACAGAATTTAAACACAAATTATGTTCTACTTTTAAGTACAATTTTGTTTAATGCGTCGACTCACTAATTTAACTATAAACACAATAACTATTAAATTTTCGAAACATATCAAAAAGGTTGTTTGGAAAATAAAATTTTCTTCAAAAGAGAAAAATAAATTCAAACTTTAAAAAATAACAACTTGAAAAAATTACTTCCTTTTACTAAATTAAAATTATTTGAAAACAAACTATTTAAACACGTCGAAAACTTTTTCATACTTTTTAGTTTCATCATGAATTTTTTCGAAGTTTTTGTGTAACGCAAAGGTATTGGATATTGAATGTTACCAATAAAATTCGCAGGGTAAAGTTGTTATAAATAATTTTTAGAAATTTCAACTTTGAAGGTCTCCCACGAGTAAACCATTCAAGTTAGATACATATTAGCTTAAGGGAACCTTTATTTTGTAGGAAATTTAATTTCCTGAATAACTGTACCTATAAAATTTATTAATATTTCACACCCTTGTCGCAACATTTTGAATGCAAGTTTATTATTTATATTTGTATAAATAATTATCTGCTCGAAGTTCATGCAAATTTAGCTTATTTGATTTGAAAATGTATTTTCTATGGAATAATCGAACTATTTCCGGTTTTCCAATGTATATTTGAAGCCGGATTTTTATCCTTATAAAACTTAAAAATAGAACATTGTGTGATTGAATAAAGTGCCAACACAATTTCCTGATAGAAAAACTTGCGAATTAATCCTATAATGGAAAAGTATTGAAGTTATCATCCTATCAAGTGTCCTAAGCGTCATCGCAAATAAATTATCGTCCTTGAATATTCCCATCAAACAAACGTAAAAATTTCAAGTACTTCTAAAATAACCGGAAGTTATCACTAAATCAAACATTCATAAGTAAACTTGTTCAAGAGAAAATGCATACCTTGGTCCTTGAAAGGGTAGGATTTCATTCCCAGGAAGGATAAGTACTGCAGTACTGTTAGTTTACAAAAGAATAGGAAAGTAAAAATAATTTTGTGCCTGTTTTAAAAATAATATTAGGGATTAATATCTTATAAATACAGTAATGAGGTAAATTAAAATTTTTTGAACTTAAAAAGCTTTAAAAACAAAGGCAGACTACAAAAACGTTATAATTACGTTAAGCAACTTTATTTTTAGAAACAAGTTCATTTCCATTATTAAATAACATTTTTATTTAATTAAAACGGTGCACAGGAAGTTGCAATGTGAAAAACATCATAAGCTGGGAAAAATTTTCTTTTCGATATTTAAATATCTACCTATAGATTTTATATTATAATTTAGAATTTTTATTCGTTTCTTGTTGTGTTTAAAAGTCATTTGTAAATCTAATAAAACTGGAATTTTAGAAATCCATCTTCTTTAATGAACGATATATTTACTAAAACTTTGTCATCGGAATATCAAGCCTGTCTTAGTTGAGTTATTTATAAGTTAAATACTGTAAGGGTGCTTCAACTGGTAAATATGAAGATTTATCCTTTTTTATTTAACTTGTAACTTCGAGAAGTTAATAAAGTTTTGAAAACGCTTAAAAACTCTGATCAGCTGCATTAGGTAAATCTACGTTTGTAATTTTTTCTCCGTCTGCTTAGATCTTGGATCAGCTTTTCAGCAATTAACATTTAGCGGTTAATTTATACGCAAACTTAAGGTTTATTTAAATGAAACTAATTGGGTAATTCCCACGATAACCAGTTGAATTAACCCAAATTTCTGGAGAATCAGGGAAAATCGATACTTACACTCGTTTTGGCCTTTAAATAATTATCACTCTATTAATTTGTCTAGTTCGTCACGTAACGGATTTACGTTGGCGTGTTTCTTCCAGTTTTTAGCAAAATAAACATGATATTGGAGGTTCGAGATAAACTAAACTCACAACTGAAAGATGAGAATATTAGCACAGAAAATCATCTTTCAGGGTAAATCAACATAAAGGAAATAATTGAAATAAAATAATCAACTTTGATATCTGGTTTCATTTCCTAAGCTTTGATATGCTTGAACTTTCGTTTTTTAATTCCAATCTTCAATATTTTTCATATAAAATAAATTTTATGGCCGTCGTTCTATCCAAATATTCGAGCTTTATTATTATGCTATTATTATGATTAACTTTTTATGAATTTACATTTTGTGGTATTTAATACTTTGCCCTCATTTCGGATCCATAAGTAGTTTTGATTACGAAGAAAGAGGGTTCATTTATTAAGGAGCCTGGTTAAGCACATCACACTAATCTCCAGAATAATTTGGAACTTACCTGAATGGGACAGGTTAGGTTACATAACCACCACGTCCCATTACATAGCAAGCAAACTAAATTAAATTACTGAATTTCGTTGAAAAACAGTGGCGTCTTCTAAACTTCTAATTTTGCCGAATTAAATAAAATAAAAAATCTAGGGAATCGGATAAGCGTTAACTTGTAATGATTTATGTTTTTATTGTTGTTTTATTTAATATTAACATGCAAACTGATAGAAATAAATTATCACGCCATAAATTACCAAGTTTGAGAGCAAAATCAATAGGATGTGTTACGCAACATCCCTGTCCCTTTATTACTGTTTTCAAACTGCGGGTATTCCTAACGCCCTCAACAGTATCATTGAATCGCTAAATCAGAAAATAACTGTAAATTACAAATGGTAATTTGTATAGCACCCCATCAAACAGGTGCGATATATTTCAATACCCCTCTGTTAAAAGGGAAATGATCCATAACAATAAAAAATATGACCATGAGAAATAATTACATTGGTGTGTTTATTTGATTAAATCCGGGGATTTCCCTACTGACGTGACATTTTAGAAACAGGGACGATTTTTACTTAAAAATATAGCATCGATATTTTGTTATCCCTGGTAAATTTTTAACGACCTTTTCGCCTTCCTCCTATATCCTGCATGAAAATCCAATATTTCCTTATATATTTTGCTTATTTACAAAACACTGAACATCAAAATAACATTTTATATTCAGAAGAATAACAAGATGTAATATTAGTGATTCAATATGTAGTTTCATGTCTTAGTCATCTAGTATGCTTAGGGTCTCTTTCATTATATTTTTCAAATAAAAACAAAAGCTATCGTAAAGTAAAAACAGTAATAACTTTTTTATATTATTCTTCTATGAAAATTTTAAAGGCTCGATATTGGTAGTTTCAACATAACGCCGTCCCTTATTATACAGAAATTTGCTATATCGTTTAAAATTTTTGTAATTGAAATATGTAGCAAGGTAGGTATAACAAAGAGCAAGCTGGTGCATTGCTTGTTATAATAAACTTTGTGTTATAAATTTTGCGGGCACTACTATCACATTTAGCAACATTGAGCATCACATGTAATGGGAACAGAGATAATCAATTTAAGGGCATCGTTACCATGAATATTCTATTAATATTCTATCTAATTTTATGCTATGACAGAACTTTTTCATATACTGGTAAAGGTAATAACATAAAGTCAAATTATAACCAAATTCACAGCTATACGTCACTGATGAGATCTAATACGATCGAAACATGTCTGTCGTTGTTGTATTTTGGTTATAATTTGACTTATTTTCGAATTTTTTACAATTTGTGTTGAAAATAGTAAAAATTGCGCTATAAATGAGTAAAATTGTACTAAAAAGGAGGAAATTGTGTGAAAATTTAGTACAATTTGAGTTGAAAATTGTACAATTGCGATATAAATGAATAAAATTGTGCTAAAAAATAGGAAATTGTGTGAAAATTTGGTACAATTTGTGTTGAAAATAGTACAATTCCGCTATAAAAATGAATAAAATCATGCTAAAAATGAGGAAATTGTGTGAATATTTAGTATAATTTGTGTTGAAAATAGTACAATTGCGCTATAAATGAATAAAATTGTGCTAAAAGTAGGAAATTGTGTGAAAATTAAGTACAATTTGTGTTGAAAATAGTACAAATTGCGCTATAAATGAGTAAAATTGTACTAAAAAGGAGGAAATTGTGTGAAAATTTAGTACAATTTGTGTTGAAAATTGTACAATTGCGCTATAAATGAATAAAATTGTGCTAAAAAGGAGGAAATTGTGTGAAAATTTAGTACAATTTACTATGGAAGTGTTCAACGATTCAAAGAACAGTGTATCCAAATAGTTGGGGTAAATAAATTTATTTGTACATTTTTTCTAAATTTTATTAAACTACAAATTGTTACACAATTATGGTACATGCAAAAGACGATTAAGTTACATTATTTTACATTTAAATGTATCGTCTTACGTATGCAATCATTACACGCAAACACTGACAGTTTCATATCTAGGTTTTGTCTCAAGATACGATTTTGGCGAGTTTATTTTTATTGAAAATATCTGAATAATCACGAAGTTATTTCATAATAATGTCGCAATCAGAATAATTATCAAGTTAGGCAGCATATCAAAATTAGATAAGAAATAAACAAAAATTTTAATTAATTAAATATTCATACAATTCAATTGCAGCTATATGACTGCAGATTAATCGAAGCAAATTATGTCACTTTAAAGGAATATTTTTACAGCCTTGTTGAAGATCTTTTCTTATGTATTCATGTAAATCACTTGTAGTTACCGATAGAAAGTCTGATATTGTATTAATTTTATACAACGAAACTCGATCGCTAATTGCCTCTTTTTATTGTGCTTACATAGTAGAAGCTTTGCTTAGGTTCTAGCTTTGTGGTCTTTATTGTTATGTTTACGATAAAGTGACGTATCTAATTTATAAATTAATTGCCAGACGTTACGCTGTCAATACAGTCAGATACGATCAAAAGAAGAGAGGTGGGCTAATTAGGATAACAGATTTCATTTAACTCTATATCACTTACAGAATTCCCAATTTTAAACATTGTACTGTATGCTGGTTTAAAATAGAAAATCCGATACCTACAAGACGCAAACATAAGGCAATGTAAACGAAAATGAAAAGCTAAAGAAGTAGAGCTAACCCCAATTAATAGATTGGGTATCCGAATGACTGGGCAACTGAGTTATTAACGTTGTAATTTGAAAAATAATAAGCATCCACAAAAAATGTTCTCCATCCAAGTTAAAAATATGTGCATAGCAATTGAAAATCAACTGACCCCATCAATTAAGATGGAAAGCTTACGAAAATTACGAAATAACGTCGTGATTAAATATGCGATTAGAAGGACTCTAAAAAATTTGCGATTTATACACTATCCATAAAAATAAAATAATATACGCTGAATAGGATAGCGGAACTTAGTTGATGACTTGTTTTCATAATAGCAGCTTAAAATGTAAAGCACATCGAAATTGTAATGATGTAGAGAAGATAGGTGGATACAAAGATTAGTTGTTCAATTTCAGCGCTATCTTTGAATCCTTTACCATTTTAAACGCTAAAAGAAGAAAACAATGAGAATTGTGCTATAACTTTATTTGATATAGAACAAAACGCTACTATTATAGCTGCTTTTTTATTATTTGCATTGCAAAGTGTCGCTTTATAAAGTTGTAAGTTTGCGGTCTATATTCTGTTAGAAAATTAAACCATAAACCAAAAATAATAAGACGCTACATCACGTACGAATAGAAATAGTTACAGCACAGTTAGCTCTAAGCTCTACGAAGGTAGTCAGCAAAGAAATGTTGGGTCCGCCACTGTTTGTATAACAAGAACAACTAAAAATTACAATTAATTTAGAAAATTACAGTAACTTCAACTTCCGGCATCAATTTAATTATTTATTGAAAAGCTAAAATGACAAGTTTTAAAATACCTTTTCCACTTTTAGAACAAACAATTGAAAAATGAGTCGCTCGCAGACTAATTAATTTAAGAGGATTAAACTAAATTGGATTATAATAATAAAATTTTAATTGGAATTAACCCAAATGAAAAAAAAACATAAAAGAGCTAATTGATGAAATTCACATTAACTTTACATGAACAAAGCCGGAGCTATAAAAAAATTGAACAAAATTTTATCTTAGGTTTGTGGCCCTAACTAAGTTTATGTAAAATGTAAGGCAATGTTCATGAATTTTAGAGAATGTGGAATACGAGAAGACTCATGTAGTCCGATAGGACAAAAAAGCTTTGAGGTTCTTCCCTTGCAAACATAAAAATTTTAAATGATGTAACGATAAGGCAACAAAAAAATTTTGTATTATTTAAGTTATTTGGAAATTTAGCTATAAATTTAACCGGACATACCAACACGAAAAGTTTGCCATGCGAAATTAGAATGATAATACCTGATTATAGCAATAAAAATTTGTCTGTTTGAAAAAGCGCTGTTTTTTCATAACCGCCTTGAGCTCTTGTTTATTATTTACCATCCAATTGCTAGTTTGAGCTTTTATTTGCTGAGCTTTAAATACACTTGTTGCATTAGGTTTTTCGCTAAGAACATAATTTGATGTGAAGGTAAATAAAATGTATCTAATGCATTTATCATTGCCGGGTGTTTGTTAGGGCTTATAACAAAAAGCACCAGAGGCGCTGAGGCAGAAAGAGGAGGGTTAGCGGTTTCATCGATTTACCGCTAGCGTCTCAGCGTTAGTATTGACATAACTTTTAGCTTCCGTCTCTTGCAGATTCGCTTTAAGAATTTTCTTAAATGTCTTTTATGCAGGAAGACAAAGATGCAGGTAACCAAAGGATTGCAACTTTTTAAAAATAGCTTCGCTTTTGACACTTACGAGACAAATTTCATTTTTAAACCCATCGTTACTTCAAAATCAATGCAACTTGAGCTTTGGCAAATTGACAGAAAAATTTTATCAACTTTTCACATTATGTCATTTCTTTTATATAGGTGAACTTCATTATTATAACAAAGTTCTTTGTATGATAATGAAATTTTGTTGTAGCAGATGAAAGGCTGCGATATCCACTTTTGTGGTGTGAAACAATTTGAACTTAGAAATAGGAGGTACATAAATGGAGAAGTCGTTTGAGTAAAAGCATTTAGACTTTCTCAGTTTCGTTGTGCCACCTTAAAATATTAAATTAAATTGCAATACAATTACACAATCGCGATAAACTTAAGCGCCATTGTAATGCTCATTAAAATTATCTAGAAATCTCTCCATTAACATAATCCAATTTGATATTAACATTTTAACAAAAAGGAACAAGGTCTTCATTGTGTTTCCTAAATACAATTGCAATTACCTAAATAAAGTTTAATAAAATTGTTAAGTTTTTACTTCCTTTTGCAAAAAAAAAAATTCTTTGACTTCCAAAACTTTCCCATTAACAAAGATTGAAGCAACAAACTTCCAAGTGTCTTCTAGCAAACCTTAAAACTTTTCTTTGTTTTCTATACAATGTATTTTATATAAAAGACTGTATTTTTAACAATAATTACAGTTCATTGAATATTAAAATGGTAGCCTGTCCGAATCAACCTTTTTTGTTTGCAGCCTCTCTGTGCGCAAACAGTTCGATACGATTCGGTAATTAATCTTAATTGGATATTGAAATATGTATCGATTTGAGTTTTCCTTGCTTAAAACAACGTACATCTGTTTATTTGAAGATGGGGTGCTGCATGTAATTGGCTTTGGATCAATTGTGTAGTAGATTTTGTTTTGTAGCTTTGCCTTACAGTTCGATTTGAGCAAAACCGCCTAATACATTATGTAGGAAGTTAATCTTAGTATATAAGAAGATGCATTACAAGTCTCGAAGGCACAGATTCGATCCCCCCCGGCTGCTTCCTAATTATTTATGCCGTGGTTAGGGTTGCACGATACAACTATCGATCTTACTACAGTTATTTCTTGATACCGTCAAGAGTATAAACCCACCCTTAGAAAAATGCTTTACATAAATATTGAATCGATCATCTCGACATAAAAACATCGTATAATAAATTTAAGTGTTTTGTAGTATAACCAAAATTCATATACATTGCTACTTAAAAGTTTAATTTTTTTAGTCACAAATCAATTTAAGTTACAAAAATAAAATTTATTAAAGCTATTTATAACCAACAAGAAAGAAATTCTCTCTATAGAATGATCATCGCTTTTTACTTCGTCCAAATAACTGACAGAATTTTATAACCTTGTTAAAGTACAATGCAGCTTGTTAAATAAAATACATATTTCTTACTGCCAGCAAACATTTAACTGTAATACAAAATTTACAAAAACTTTAATGGAGTCGGTCCATCAAATTTGGTTTTCCATTTTTCAATTATTACAAAAAGATCGTATTGGTTGGTAATTATTTTTTAAATTATCGAATTAATTCATTCTTCAGCAGAAAACATTTTCAATAAAACTCGCAAATATTATATTATAAAGTTGTAACCGCCACGTTGACAGTTTTAATTTCGAATTAAGTTACTCATCAAAAATTAGATTTGTTTAAATAAAATAGCTAATCTTTTTTGAGTCTGCTTCTTCGGGTTTCTAAGTTTTACATCACAAAGACGTGTTCTAATTTTCTATGAAGATATGCAAACGAATTAATTAACTCTAAGGAAGTGATAAATAAATTTAAAAAAAATACTGGAACCTTTATTTCTGTTATTAATGGAAAATAAATATATTCCTTAAAAATCAATCAAATAATGTATCCACGGTATGGTTGGTCTACATTTTTAAATCAATTTGGCACCTGTCATAGGTTTTCACAAAATTTTATACATGAAATATGGAAAAAAAATTTAATTTTTAATTAACTACTTCCTTCTATTACCATATAATTGAGAGATATTTATAAAATATAATCATGAGATTTTGTGAGTTTACATTTCATAAATAAAAGCTTTTACAGAAGTTTTCCATTTGGATAATTACTATTATTTATATTGAGTTCAGTTTTAATTATAACTTTATTTTTAATTTTAATATTTTTTAATCTTGTATAATAATTTTCTAATAATTATTTTAAGTCAACATTCGCTCCTAACTTTCTTCCATTTCCTTTTTGCTAATTTTTATTTACTTAATCCGTCTGCTTCTTACCTTACATTCACTTAATAAAGCTACTTTCCACTATATTTTTCCAAATTCTCCTTTAAAAATTTAACTTCCTTAATCACATCACAATTTTAATAACCGTCATTCGCGATTTACCGTGACCAATTTGTAAAATTGAACTAGCTGAGCTTGGCATGCGGGTCAAGGATAATATCGTCACTATTCTTATTCTCCTTATCTTTACTGAAAGAGGGGGTAATTTTCCAACTGTTTTTACTTTAGGGAGCCATTTCCGTAAAAGGAAGACGAGACCTCGGTATACAACGCAAAAGAAAAAAGATAGTTTCTGTATTTACCCATTTATTAGTCTACATTCGGATATCTAATTCAGGTTAACAATTTTAATTCCTGATCATATTTATAACAGAACAGAAATAATTGTTTATAATGGGATTTTTCAAGTCCCCGACCGAAAAGTGATGCGGTTCTTAAAGTTCGTGGGGAAACGGATTTTTGTTGAAACCAAATTGTGTTATCTCTGTTCTAAGGATTTGCACATCCAGAACTTTAACGAGGGAAGAGAGCACCTGTCACACGCAGTTTAATTTGCTTGCTATTATTATTATTATTATTATTATTATTAAAAAAATTGAATAGGGGGCATTCTATACCCCCAAACCCCCGGTTTTCCAATTGTTTACTTTAAAAAGTATCCTCCAGCTCAGGGAAAGATTTTATCAGAAACATAAACTGCACAATAATTAATTTTATATCATTTTTTAGTATCTTTTCTATTTTTTAGGATACCTAAGCCCGGCAAACCCCCTAAAATGTGAAAAAACCGACAGATGTGAGGGTATTTTATACCCTGCTAAATAAACGTTTCTCAACAGCTGGATGAAAAAAATGAAAATTGAAAAACAACGAAACAGCATATAGCGACATTCAAATAAGAATAAGACGAGCAATTAGAGCAGCAAAGGAGAGATGGCTCGGAACACAATCTGAGGAAATACAGGCTCTAAAAACGGATGCTCTCTTTAATATGCACAAAGGGGTCAGAGAAGTTGCTGGAATACAACAGGAACGCTGCAAACTATAGACAGAAGAATCATAATAGACAAACAAGAGAAAATGGACACTTGGAAGTCATACATATCCGAACTCTTCGAAGACAGTAGACCCGGAGCAACTCCCGAAATTCAGTTGCTCGAAGACCTTCCAATAACAACAGACGAGGTCTTGAAGGAAATTTCACAACCCAAAGACGGCAGATAATCTGGGCCAGACGGTATCCTTGCGGAGTTCCTTTGGTTATTCGACGATGAGGGCATATCTTGGATGACAGCGGTGTTTAATAGAATATACTCTAGTGGATAACTGCCAAATATATGGCTCAAATCTACATTTATTCTACTACCAAGAAGGCCAAATGCTAAATTCTGTGGAGATTTCTACACCATTAGCCCCATGAGTCATCTCCTTAAACTCTACCAAAAAATAATTTATACGAGAATTCAAGGAATATGCGAAGAATACATCGGCCGCACATATTTTGGATTTCGTAATGCAATCGGCACAAGAGAGGCTTTATTCAGTGTTCAGGTCCTTTTCCAAAGATGCAGAGATGTGAATTCTGATATATTTGTCTGTTTCGCCGACTATCAAATGGCATTCAATAATGTGAAATTCTTTGAGGTTTTGAAATAAAAATTCATCATAGAGATCCGAGAATTATTATTAGTCACTTGTACTGGAACCAGACGTTAAAAATAAGGATCCAAGGATCGCCCCTGCTATATGGGGTTGAGTCTTGGACTCTAAATGAAACCTCTTGCAAAAACTAGAAGCATATGAAATGTGGTTGTACCGATGCAGTATTGTGATATCGTGGACGGACCATGTCACCAACTAGACTGTATTGGAAAAAATGAACTAAGAGGAAGAGATACTCCTAAACATAAAGACTTCCAAATTGGAATACCTAGAATAGTCAACGATACGGGTTACTACTACTAATTCTACAAGGAATGAAGAAGGAAAAAGAGGACCAGGAAGAAAAAGGATATCATGGCTAAAGAACCTCAGAACATAGTATAATACAACAAGAGCTGCAGCAGACAAAGTACGCACATTGCCATGATTATCGTCAACATTCGAAACGTTCAAGCATCGGGATAAAATTTTACACAAAATGGGGAATCGTGAATGTAAATAGTTCGCGGACCACTAACCTACCTTCTGAGCTATCGAATTATAATTAACTCATAGTTATAAAGAACTCACAAAGTCTATTAAAAATCTATAGTCAAAAATGGTTCAATGTATTTTTGGTTTCCCTTAAATAATTCCATGCCGATTCTGTTATTTTTAATCAGATTTCGGTTTCTCGTTCATATATTATGATAGGTGTCACTAGTGAAACTTTAAATTTCGTTTGAGAGTTCGGTTAGGTTTACAAATAGTCCGAAATACAGATAATCTGGCTAATTAGCATTTGCTTATTAAGTGAAATCAAAATATTAAATACAACAAATATTCTCTTTATTTTGTGATGTAAAACCGACTTGTTTTTCATATAACAGTGGCACCTATTTATCAAAAGCTGTTAGAGAATAACCCCCCTTAGGGCGAGGATCACCAAAGTCAGTTAGTTTATCCTGCTAAATAGTTGGATATAATTATTGTTATCGTGTAAGTGGGACTTTGAATAAATTTGAAAATAAATGTCATCTGTAGAACTGAAAGTTAGAATCTCGTGTAAATTAGAAAATAATTTACTTTGAGCTTACTGTTTTTACTGTTTTGTGAGTGATTGAAATTGGAATTCGAAACAGATGACAGATGGCGTTTGGAAATAAAACGTCAAATTTATTCAAAGTCCTACTTACACGATAACAATTATATCCAACTATTTAGCAGGAGGATAAACTAACTGACTTTGGTGATCCTCGCCCTTAGTGAGGGCTAAAAGTTGACAATATTAGATGAGTAAAATGAATATTATGGCTTTTCCTGTTCATATCTCAGTTTCTGAGTCATTTAATATTTAATTTGAATATTTACAAACAAGAAATGCGTTAATCATTAAACTTTACACAAATGACGCTAAAAATACACTAAAGAATTAATATTTTTGGCCAGTGCTCAACTTTTTTAATCTCTTCCAGACATACACAAAGCCACGTCACTATGATAGCAAGGACTTGCTATTACCCTGGTTAAAAGGCTACACCGGAAATTTCGGGTTAGATTTTGTATGTACCTCGATATAACTGTGTGAATAAGTTTTCATAACAGAAAAAGTTACAACAAACTTAACGAAAAACTTTGCTAGTTAAAGGTGATATGTTGTCAATTTACCATGCCTCGATAAATTTCCTCGTTCCAGGATATGATATTGTAAAAAGGAATAAATATTAATGACCATAGCAATAATGAATTCAAAAATTTAATATTTCTTTATCAGCTGGCTTTATCATGTAAGAGGATCATTACGTTTGAGGTCCAAAAGTTTTCGAATTATTTGAGGATGGTGAGATGATTTACATTTTCTTACACTGTAAGTTTCACGATTATATCTCGGACAATTTAGAAACAAGTTTTTTTAATATTTATATTTGCGGATTTGAATTGCATAATTCAGAACTTTAATATTTCTTTATCTCATACAACAATTTTCTGACAAAATAGGACCTTCAAGGATTGAAATTTTCACGACGTTACGCGCAACGAAGGAATCCTTACGAGCGTAACAGTTCGAGAAATGGTCCCTAAAACCATTCGTTCCAAAGTTAAAGTTTCCGAGTTAGAGCACAAAACATTGAAAATGCATGACAATTTATGCATTTTGTAATGTACACTACGTTTTCCACCTTATCTAATAAAGTTTCTCCAAAACTTGCAGATCTTCCAAGAAATAATTTAGAAAAAGTCCGATAAACGAGGAAACGTAAAAGTAGAAAAATGTACGTGATCTGCTACATATTTTTTTGTTACTTTAAAAAGCGTGTATTTACGAGAGCATTTTTCTTCTTACAACTAAATTTTCTGCAAGACTAGAAAAACTTGGAAAATACACCGCACGAATTTGCGTTACATCTCAAAGTTTTTTTAATTTTGCGTTGTAAAACAATGCGTTTGCAAACTCATATATACGAAAACTTTTTAATTAAACCTGTCGTAATACCTGAAATTGGAAACAGTCATTTCAATTAACACGCTGTATGATATCGTAAGTTTCAGGCATATTTTCAAAAATCATACGCTCTGTTGGATAATTTGATTGACATCCAAAAGCATCACAAATATGATTTGGAAGGATGTGGGAATTAAAACAGCAACGGTGTTAATGTTGACATTGCTTTAGTTATTGTCTCATCAAATTAAAGTTACCAGTGGTTATTATGGATTCACATTGGTCATAAGCATCAGAAATGCATGCAAATTGATATAAAAATTGTCAAATTCTAGTATGTACCTACTTACTTCTTATACTTACGGCCATCATGAATCTACACTTAGGTACTTAGTCTTGTAGAATTTCCTTCAAGGTTTTCGTTAAATAAATAAATAAGGAAATTTGTAAAGCCGGGTTATTGAAAAGTAATGGTCTCATTTTAGCTGTCTTTAGCATTTGAAAGGGTTGATGTTGAATTTTCTAGCTGCATTGTATTTGCTTATTCAGGCAGTTGTTTTACCGTTCATACCATCTTTCCGATGATGTATTTTGTAATGGATATTAAGGAGTTTACTAATTAGGAGCAAAAATTTATTAAATTTTGTTGTAACCTTTGTGTTGTATTTATTCCAACGCCACTTTAGAAATCAATACACAAAATCATATTTCAAGATTCGAGCATGTATTATTTCGTAGATTTTCTCGCTTTACAATTTTATCATGTTGTTTATTTTTACGTTTCAATTTTGCACTCTTGGTATTGAAAAAGTATTACGGTTAAGTCATAGAAATTGCTAGACTTGCTTTTCATGTATCAGGTCCTGACATAAGGAAACTTCCAGATTTCAAGTTTGATCTTCTTAAAGAAAATGTAAGAAGTAGGGAAAAGTAATTTTCACCTTATTTACAAGATTAACAAGTGGATGGGGACGTTCTTTTCATAAAATGTTATTTCAATTTTTACTGTCCAAAATTTACTAGTTTATATCTGCAATCTCCACTAAAAATTCAACCTTTATCTAATGTAGAGTAATTAATTTAAACAATCTTGATTGCACCGTACGTATTTTTTACAGGATTATAGTTTGTAAAGGGTTGGTATATTACATTAATTTATAGTCTATAACCCAGTGGAGCAGTGGTTTTGTTACAAATTGCTACGAGATAAGACATGACACAATTTAAGTAAAACTTCAATTATTAAGCATCACTAAAAATTATAAACTTTGTGAATTGTGATAATAAAAGCAGGGTAGGGTTATAAGTGCACGGGGTGCGGTAACCCAAATATTTTTTAATTTAAAATTACGAGTTTGGCAAAATTGATGTTCGAAAACGTAAATAAGCGCTTCAAAATTTTAAAAAACTTAATATGAATTAATGAATTTTATTATAGCTGATGCTGCATTAATTAATGTTTTGTGATGTCAATGTAGGTTTTTCGCAACGTTACTCGATAAATGAAATTATGACAGCTTGTCATGGGGTAGCATTTCACTAAAACAAATAATAGGGCTAATTTAATCAAATATTTCGTAGTTATAACGGCGGTAATGCTTTAATTTTGCAAACAATGCAAATGTAAATAATTAAAAGACGTTAACGATTGAAATGTAAATTTTTGTAACCGATAGGGTTGATAGGTATCGGAAATATTTTAACCGAGGCTGATATATAATTTATGATGTGATTTCATTTTCCGCGATATTAAATAATAGGGGGCACAGTTGGCACTCGTCGGAACTGATACATTTACCGTTACTTTTTAAATTTGATTCCTACTATAAAATGAAATTTAAATTCGAACCAAGTTTATGTTGCTGGTGATTCAAAACTTTTATTATGGATTATGAAAGTTGTTTGAGTGCTACTTTGTAATATAATTATTTTATAGTTTCAAGTTATTAAATTATAGTCAGATTACAACCAACTTACGTTAAAGTTAATGCTTATAAAATGTACTCAATGCTTCTGATGTCAAATTTACCCTTCTAGTTTAATTTGTTACAAAAACGATGTTATTACTAAATACAATTTTAGGTAGAAATTAAGGAGTTATGTTGTCATGCATGTAGGGGGCTACAGTTTAACGTGGACTCCAAACCACGTGAAGATAATACACTTTACTATATTATTTTAGGAAATTGCACTTATTAGATGGTTTGCTGTTGCTCTTCGGGAGAAACAGTTGAAATAAAACTCTTCCTTGGCTCGGAATCGAACCAAGTACTCTGCTTATTATACTTTTATCATATTTTGAGTCAAGGGTTAACTTAAAAATTCTACTAGTACCTGATAAGATGGTAGTAGGCAACAGAGATCCCAACTGTTCGCTAGCTGAAAGCTTGTTACAGGTTAAACCGTCAATCGTTCACCCTCCCGCGTTACGAGTAAATGCCGGAACAAGGGGGAAGTGCAGATCTTAATAATTTTAAAAAGCGAACGAGCCAATTTCGAAACGGTTTATCGGAATTGTTTCTACCTTCATGGTACTAAGGCGGGAGTACTACAAAAGAGAACTCATACGTTCCCAAAACCTGATGCCCAAACTTACAGTCCACACCACTTTGGATTGCTCGATAGTTCAATTGCCCTTTACAATTTGGAGTCCAATCTGAAAAAATAACACAACATAGGCGAGTACGACCCCTGATCATGAAATAACATTCCAGTTGTGGTACAACTTTGTATAATGATAGCTTAAAATCAATTAAATATGGGTAATTCAATAACCCATGTCATAAAATTATGCTTGCAAAGTGAAGAGTTTGGCTAAACGTAAATTGAATAATAACTGATGGTGCTTAAAATTACAAAATCTGCTAACAAGCTCCAACTCCTAATAAGTGCCTAGCTTATGATGATAAAATACATAGTAAATATTATGGACTAATTCTATAATTTTTTACAGTTGAAAACATTTAAAGCAATTTTAATTAAAAGTTGCTTGACGTTTATAATCTGAAGTAAGTTTTAACTACAAAAATTGTTCTGTTTTTGAGAAGTGAATATAATTTTTGTTGTGCAAATAAAATAAAATTGTACATATTCGCATGCGTCTTTAAATTCTTCCCTTATTAAATTTTTAATAAATCCCCTTGCATAAATCGCACCAGGCCCCCAAGTCACTCAATAGTGTCCACTTTTTAACATTTATTATTATTAGAAATTAGAATTTTAGGCTTTCACTAATTCAAAATAATAATTTTCTAGAAAATTCCTCCTCCAGTTGAATATTTTTAGGAATAAGAACGTTTCTGATGGGTTCATTTGGGTTCATGATGGGACTGTGGCTTGCGCGACAAATGTGGAGGGAGAACATTGACATCAAATTCCACCAATTGACACAAACATAGAACCGAAATAACAAATATTCGTTTCTGCGCATTAGCCACTCCCAACCACTATGAATAAAATTACCTCTACAAAAGAAATTGTGCAAAGCAATTGATGTTTTATAATTGTTTGTAGAGTAAGAAGCCTCTAACACGACTCGCAATCGGTGGGCTTCAGCATTAGCTTGCAATCGTGCTATTTTGTGAAACTTTTTATCATAGTTGCATTTGTTTAAAAATATCTAACGCTGCTCACAATTGCTGAGCTTCGAAGCAGGCGACCTACTTTCTCTCTGATCGTACCTTAAATTTTAGTTACTGGGTTTGTCCTTAATATTTTAGTCCCCACGTTAATTAACCACGATTAATCATCAATTTATCACAACATATTTTGCTAATTAGTACAACTAAATAGCACAAACTAGACCACTAAAGTTTTAATTAAAAAAAGTAGAATAAAAGTATTCTTGAGAACTTACAGAGAATACAAAGGAAGTAACTTTTAAATTTTAAAGAAAATGCTTACAGAAAGATTTCTATCTTAATTTTTAATTCAAGCTAAAGTCATAATATAAACTATTGATTCACCCACTTAAGGGCGGATACAAATTTACATGCTTTTCCTGCTCATCTGTAAAAGAACACTTCGTAAAATTTATTTCCAAAAATTATACAGAAAAACACATCGAGTATTATTTATTTATAAATTTTATTAGAGCAAATCACATTTAACTCGAAAATGATTGTATCAAACGGACAAACGAATTCAGGCGATAAAAATGAGCTTATTCAGCACCACTTTTATTTTCAAAAGGAAGGGTAGTTATATAACTTATTTTTACTGCTGCTGGAGCTGTGGAGATAATCTGCCTGGCATGAACTCTGAAATACTCTTTGAATGAATTTTTCTATTACTTTTGTTCTGCAAGCGATGGTCGTCGTCATATTTATTTTTATTTAAAATTGTTTAAATTGCGCGACATAAATTTAAAAGCGCACCGCTTAATTATTTTCACAACAAAAATCATTTTATCTGAAAAACGTATTTTGTAAATAACACATTTTCATTTCAGTGTTAGAAACAGCAAAAACTCACATGCAGTAATTTTGTAGATACGAGTAGGTATATGATATCGAAAAAAGTGATAAGTCACGTTTCCTGTTTCCTCAAAAGGATCGATTGTTAGTAGGTCAATTTTAAAATATTAGAAGTCTTTCGACGGTATCTTAACGTGAATGTAACATATTTGGTATTTCAACCCTTGTCAAAAAATACTTTACAATATTAAATTTGTCTGAAAGTCTACAAACATAAATGAAATGAAGCAAAAAATATATGCAAGTTTACTTATGCTTTATGTAATTAATAATCAGAACTGGGGGATAATTCAACAAAAAACTTAATAGGAATTGCTGTACAAAATTAATTGTATTATATTTAATTGTCGTTACGCTCTTAATTAAGGAAATCCTGAATATTCCAACATGATGATCTAAATTTCGCGTCATTTAACATTTGAAAATTGTTTTAGGATTATTTCCTTACTCTAACTATAAAAAAATCTGTTTTCCTACTATTATTAGTGCATCCTCATCCTGCAAACTTTCAATCCATTTTGTGGATGCCCTACAAGATAATCAAATTATGTCTTCTTTGTCGATGTCTATTTCTGCAAAAAGTTCGGTTGCTCAACCTTGCATAGGTTGCATAGTGGAAGGACGTAGTTAATAGCTATCAAACAATATTTTTAATTTAAGTATAAATTGCTTCTCAAAGCACAACCGAACTGTCGAACAAAATTAAAAGTCTTACTAGTTACACTTGTCAGATCTGAACAGAGTTCCGACCACAGAAACAGAAGAAAATGTTTAAATTGAATGAAAAAAAAATAATAAGTAAATAAGAACTTCTTTCTGGCCATCTCTCAGGTCCTCCAGGTTGAGGTTTTTCGTCGGGCTTGCTCCTTGTCGTAGGTAGAAAATGTAAAATGCTAACAAACCAAACACCAAAAATAGAAATACTATATCGAATATTTTGTGTTTTAATTAGTTTTTATTAGTTTAATTTAAATTTTCTTGTTTATGAAGTTTATAAAGTTTTCTTTTAATTAAACTTTGGGTATTTCAACTAAAATTTAATTTATTTGAGGATTTTAATTCAAAGGAACTTTTTATTACTTATTTTTGTAAATTTTTATTTATAAATGAGTAACCTGCTTAAAAAAAGTTGTTATTGTTAATTTCTCATTCTAAACAAACAAAGAATAAAAAAAAGTAATGTTAAAATACTCGGAGTGGCGCTGGGTTCGTGCTTGGTATAGATAAACAATAAAATTAAAGAAATATGCCAATATTGAAGTATTAGCACAATTTAATTAAAAATTGAAAAGATTTCTAAAAGAACAGTAAAACTTTAATAAAATTGGATTTTCAATTAAAACTTTACGGTAAGCCCTGTACATTTTTATTTAGCAATTAATTCATTTAAATTCTGCCTGTTATTATTGGCTTTGTATAACTTTGTGTTTGAATCAAGCTTGGGCATATTTCCGCTATATCAGCAAATTATGTAATTGTGAAACGTAGACTCGGCAACAAATGATCTTTTAAATGGGGCAATTTTAGATTTCAGATAAAATTCTAATTTCCTTTACCCGCAAAAAAACTTCTTTTGGAAACTGTTAAAAATTTTACCACCATAAAATAGTTTTCGACATTTGAATTATGTGGTCGTAAGTTTTTCTTAAAGAATAAAAGTTTTACGAACAAAACCAAGTCGTCCTACCACTAAAATATGTAAGATTTGTTTTCGATTTTAATATTTAGATTGCGATGTATTTCCATTTCTACTGCTTTCAGTATTTTTTACTAAAACAACAACTTAAGTTTATTTTTCTTTGAGTAGAAATCTGTGCATTATCATATTCTAAGTTCGACTGCTAGAAATGATACTGCATAATGCATGCGGTCTCATTCTTTGTGTTATCTATAATTTTCTTTCTTTAATCAGTGCTTTGAACTTAATTAGGTTTCTACTTTTTAATCGGTTACCGTGGAAACGGTAGGACCAATATTGTATAGTCGTAAATGGGTAGATTTTATAACGAAGCTTCCGCCATTGTCTATTGGCGCAGTCGACTCATATTTTCCAGTACAGGTTCATCTGCATACAAAACTGAGTGTGTACATTTCTCGACGGATATTTGGATTGTATTCCAGTTGGAAATATGTATATCATTGTAACAAGCTAAATAAAGTTTAAAATACGACATAGTCTTTGTTATACACTGAATATCATGTGCAGCATGAAATTGGAAACGCTGTATTGTATCAAAAATAAAATTAACAAATAAATTTCTGGATCATTAAAAGAGTCCATGGTAAAATGTCAAAGTTCGAAACAAGAAGTTAACATAATCGCTAAGAATAAATTGAATGTTTGTGTATTGAACTGTTAATCTCTTTAATGATGTCTTCGAAGTTAATGACCGACAAAGATTTACTCGACTTTATAGGATTTGCACTTCGCAAACCATTATAGCAGTAACTTGTAAAACTCAAACGAGTGAAAAGTTAAATTAATGTAAAGTTGAATTATTGGAACTGATTTGAAATTTTATAATGCAAGTCGTTACACTCAAAGGATTTTTATTACCACGTAATTACTTTGAACAGAAAAAAATGGTTTTCACACCACTACTGGACACAGCAACGCTACCAATCGGAAAATATTCAATTTTTGACTTTGCACAGCCAGGAACCTTATAAGTTTTCCATTCTTCACTTAAATTTTTGATGAATTTTAAGACTAACCTTTGTTGACAAATTGTGACACATCAATTAATTGAATTTGTTTTAAGGTTGTTATCACCCCACATTTTACTGTTGTGGCTTGGTTTCAGTGTATATTTGAATTTTTAATTCTTTCGTTAGCACAGATTGCTTATGTTTTGTTTTGAAAGCATCAATTTTCCTTTTAAAAAGCTATTTAATTAGGAAAGCAAGATACAATCTCATATTTGGTAATTACCATCTTTTTAACCTTATTAAAGGATTTGGAAGCATGTGGACACAATTATATTAACGAAGTTGGGTAAAATTCTACTTACTTAGAAAGAGCTACTTAAATTAATCACTCTATAGACCCTAGGGAACTGAAAACATAAATACATCGTTAAGTAAGTCAAGTAGGCATTATTTACTCAAACACCGCGTTAATTTAATGGTGATCCTCTAGTTTGAATAATATTATTCACAGGTAACCACTTTGAATTAATATTTGAAATATTTGGATTTCGTGCTTCTCTTAGTCCGTTCGAGTACCTAAAAAAACTGATAATTTTATGAACTTTTTCAATTTTTAGGCAGCGGATGCTGATAAGTTCTTGAAAGTGCGTAACAAAAAATTAATTTCAATTACGATTTTATTAAATTGCGTTCAACTTTAAAATTAAATTTTAACTTAATTAAATAGCCAACAAAATTTGTGCTCCCTTTAAGTGAAGTAAAGTGAATAATTAATTTTTTGTTTTAATATTTATGCGAGTAACAAAGGACACCCATCTACTATTATGAATTGCAAATTCTAACATGAGATTTGTCTTAATAGATATTAGTCATCTTGTCACCACTAGCATTGGACAAATTTTCACCTGGAAAATGTTTTTATTGTTGGTTTAAGTTTTGGGTGAAAAAATAGCTAAATTTGCTTTGCCAAGCTCGTAACTTGAGCAAATAATAATGTACAAACATGGGTTGAAATCTCTGAGGTGAGCCTGACCCTTGCAGCTCTGAAATTTATAACAAACTTAATGAGCTCAACTAAAACTTCTATTGTTAAATAACTGTTAAAAAATGTTCTTGACTTTTGAATGATACTGCTGCTTTGCTAAATTCATTGTAAGTTGAACAAATAGCAATAATGTCAAAGTATGGGTTAATATCTCTGAGGTGAGTCGGACCCTTGCAGCGCTGAAATTTATAACCAACTTAATGGACTCGACTAGACAAGCAATCTAATTACAACTGCAATAGGTTTAAACGAAACTATATTATCATAAATCGAACTTGAAACATCAGACTGTACCATTTTCATGTGATTTCATTTATAAATGAAACATAAAGGAATGAAAATGAAGTTTCGGCATTATTATAATTGTCCAGCAAACAACACAGAAAATTTAACGGTAAAATAAAAATAAAGTGGTCTGGAGGGTTAAATGTAACCCTTATTTACATTTTTAGTTGACCTAGATGAATAATTAATTTTGCTATTTTGCTTTCTACGCAACTCATTTGCATGTAATTAATTAATTAAACTCAAAAATTAAAAATATTGTCGTGATTTAAACTGAAATACAGCTTCGTATTGGTAGCTTATTTCAAATTAGGGGATGATTTACCCATAGAGACAAGGTCGAGCACGTAGCGCAATGGGTAAGTCGCGCGACTTGCGATCGAGAAGTGCTGGTTCGATCCCAGCGGGAGTCTAGAAATTTCTAGGTAGAAATGACAGTGTATTAAGTCGCTGGTTCTGAGATAAATAGAATAGTGCCGCACTAAAATTGCAACACTAAGGCCGAACAGTTTATTTTATTTAGCGACCCGAAAGAAAGAGAGAAGTCGAACCCAGCTCTGAGATTTGTCTCGAAATTTATATGCGAACCGACGTATAGCTGTCGATCGCACTTTAGGGTGGAGATATTGTCCTAATTAAATAATAAAGATAAGGGTCGTAGGAAATATCTATACATCTAATTTTGGCGCCCAACTGAAGGACATGTTTGTAGGGTAACGTGGGTCCTGAGAGGTAAAATTGGGGCTTATTAAAGTCAATTTAGAAATTAGTGCGGAGGGTTGGCCGCAGTTAAAAATAATTATTGTATTCGTCACACAATTGTGGGATATTTTTTATAATCAATTTAGGATTTAGAAATTAATAAAATGGCAGACTCATTGGAAAAGGATGAGGAAATGATGGCGTTGGTAAGGGGTTTGATCGTCATTGTGAATGAAATAAGGGCAGATATGAAAGAGCATCGAAAATAATTATTAAAGGAAGAAAAAAATGTCACAGGCGACATTGATATTAAAAAAGTCATGGAGGAAGTAATTGAAAATTCAAAAGAAGATAAAGTTAATAAAACGGAAGAGTTTAAATTAGAAGAAATTATCAAAGAAAATGAAACGATAAAGGAAGAGGAAGAAAATAATGTCACAGGCGACATTGATAATAAAGAAGTCCTGGAAGAAGAAATAATCGTAGAAGGGGTGGAAGAAATTAAAAGTTTAAAAGAAGTTACAAATGAAGATGAGGTGGTCGAAGTTGTCACGAGCGAGGGGGTAGCAACCCTGAAAGAAGATGTCGCAGACGACATTGGAAATGAAGTCCTGGTAGAAGATTATTCAAACGAGGGGGTAGAAACCCTAGAAGAAGTTGAAATTGAAGAATGTGGTGTAGGCGCCATTGTTAAAAAAGTCCTGATATATTCGAGAAGATAAGTAAGAAGAAGGAAGTGGAAAAATCTGAAGGCCAAAAGAAGAGTTAATTGGTTAAGAAACCAAAAATTCGATAAGAAGATTAAAAATGAAATAAAAATCAAATTTATTTCTAAAAATTTAAATGAAGAAGGTGAAAGTGCTCCAAATTCAGGAGGGGGTGATAAATTGGAAGAAGTTATTGCGGATGAGGATGTCATGCCGTCCAGTAAAGTGAAGTGGTTTTTCCAAATTGGAAGAATTTCTAAGAAAATTAAAATTGCAAGGAAGAAAATTTTTGGAAGTCTTCGAGTGAAGAAGATGGAAGTAGTTAGGATGCAGGAGGCTATTTTGGAGAAGTGGGCGTATCGAAGGGTTCGTTGGGAAGTCACCGACGAAGACAACCCACCCCAATAAATTAAGTAAAATGGGAAATTGAAAATTTAAGACAACTGCTATGAAAATGGAAAAGTGTAAATAATTAAGATTAATGACATGTCAATTTGATAAACATTTAAACGCGAAATCGTCACCAATGAGAAGATAAGAAGCTTAAATCATAAACAATTAAAACAATTAATAATTTAATAATTAACGAAAAATTAAATCAGCGCACAAGAGAATTTTTTAAAATAAATCACAAAAATTAAAATAAAGTGAAATTAATAGCAAATATTATGAAAACAATTTTAAAATAGAAGCAAATTGGAAATTTTTGAAGGTTTTGAAGAAAGTTTGAAAAGGGAACAGGTTTTCCACCTGAAGTTTAATGAAAATAATTATGGATGAACAAACGACAACAGTCGACGATAGAGATTTTTGAAGGCGTATTATGCAATAATTTAGTAAAATTGAAAATGGAATTAGTTGGTTAGAAAGGATTTGTCGCTATAAATCGAATATTTGAGATTGTATTGAGAATTAAATGGAGTATTATGGTATAAATTGGATTGAATTATTAGGGAACCACTTCAGTAGAATGTTACCCGTTATTAAATTTGTGAGATTTGTTAAAATGAGAAAATTTAGATTTGAAATAATGATTATAAATGATAAAGTTATAGCAAAGGATTTTAGTACGATGATTGATAAAATTGAAATTATAAATAAAAGTTTATGCTGGTGCGCAAGATTGAAATTGTTGATAGTAGTTCATCGAAGGAAGATTTGAAATGAATGGAAAAGTTTTTGAAGAAAAATGTAAGAAAAAAAAATTTTCTAAAGTTTTGAATGAAGTTGGTCGAGTCACCAAAGATTTAAGAAGATAGGGGGTAGATAATAATTTTGTGCGCATAATTTTAAATTATGAGATTTTGATTAGAATGATAGGAGTTGGTGACGATAGCGAAAATTTTAATTGAAGGGATGATATTATTTTAAAAATTTGATTGAGATTAGTTATTTTGATTTAGATAAGTTGTAAATTTGATACTTGGAGGAAATTTGAATGGGTGTGAGATTTTTACAATTTTGGGACGCAAATCATGGGCGAAACACAGCTTAGATGCTGGTATTAGATGATGTGGAAACCCACGTGTCAGTATTACGAAGGGGTCTGTCCTAGTTGCAACATAGAAGGGAGATTGTATCCATTTAAAATTTAGGGGGTGATTTCACTTACGTGAAACACTGATGAGAGAGAGTTTATTTTTGATTAATTATTGTAGATTTGATAATGATTTTGATGCTGAAGTTAGATATGAGGTGGAAGGATTTCGTTTAACCACTTTAATGTTTGCTGATGGGATTACTCATAAGGGGGTATTTTAGTTGTCGTGATTTAAATTGAAATACAGCTTCGTATTGGTAGTTTATTTCAAAGTCGCGCGGCTTGCGATCGAGAAGTGCTGGTTCGATCCCAGCGGGAGTCTAGAAATTTCTAGGTAGAAATGACAGAGATAAATAGAATAGTGCCGCACTAAAATTGCAACACTAAGGCCGAACATTTTATTTTATTTAGCGACCCGAAAGAGAGAGAGAAGTCGAACCCAGCTCTGAGATTTGTCTCGAAATTTATATGCGCACCGACGTATAGATGTCGATCGCACTTTAGGGTGGATATATTGTCCTAATTAAATAATAAAGATAAGGGTCGTAGGAAATATCTCTACAATATATTATATTTTATTTCAAGAAACATAATTATTAATAATAATCGATTACAAATTATTGGAGGTATAATCTAGATGCTGTAAAAGGCGTAAAGCAACTCCTCATCTATTATTATTTGAAAATATTGAAAGCAGTTACGTCAGACGTGCATTGCAATTAATTAAGTTTTATAGACTTGGAAACGATCGATTGGGTTTCGAAAATATCAAATTTTTAATAAAGACGATCATTTCTATAATATGCATGTCAGTCTCCTTTATTATATTTTACATTATTAAGCTACGAGTCATTCAAATGAAATTTTATTAGAAGCTTTTCAAATTTTTCAATTACCCACATCAGAAATAAAATGCATAAGCCACTTCACAATAAATAATACTGTTATTATTTTTAATGAAAATCAAAACCAAAATTTATACGTATAAGTTAGTATTAATTTCAAATCCATTGCCAGTAATAACTAAATAATGAAATATATTAACCTCCTGAGACTTCTTTGATAATACTGCATTAGTGCAATGGTCTATGTTGATTGCATTTCCAATGGAAGTTGTGATTATATTATCCACCACGTATATTGTTCAGAGGAAGTTATATTTATATAAATAGTTATTTTCCATTTAAAATTTTAACTACAATAAGCTTGGCTTTATTAAATAATAAATTCACAAATTAACTCGTGAGTTTCTGCATCACTTGGCAAGTTTCCAACAAATTATTGTTAAATTTGCACTACTGAAAGATAAATTACAATGTAATTAATGATTAATGGTAACAGATACAACAATACAACCCCATCCTGCGTAATTACTAACAATAGAGACACAACTACAATTTTAAACTCTCACTTATCAAATAACCAAATTCGTTTCCATAAACTCAAAAAAAAATTGTAAACTTAAAACTCACAATGAAGGACGTCAATTATGAAAAGATAAGCCCGACTTTTTTAATTAAAAATGTCTTATTAAAATGTTCTTTGTTTCAATTTCAAAATCAGCTTTAGCGAAGATTACTTATAAATTTCGCTGAACAAATAATGAGGAGATATGTACCAAATTTAATTTTTGTTTTTGACATGAAAAAAATTATTTAAAAATGTTACAGCTTCCGATATAATTAATTTTAGTTTCTTCCACTCCAGAGCTTTTAAAAAAATATGAGCCTGTAAAAGGTAAAGCATTTTTTTTAATTTCATTAAGAAACTTTATCAAATAAAAGCAGATGTTTGTAACACAACATAATCACAGAAATAAAAAAAATTTCTAATTATCCGAAAATGTATTATTATAAACAAAAAATTTTTTTGTTACAGTTACCATGATGGATTTGGTCAATCAGAGCACCAGCAAGGAAAAACAATTAGATCACTAAAGTTGACAGTAAAAAAAAATGATTTGCGACGCAAATTCTCCAACGTCGACGTCGTATCCAAACGTTCCACCACATTCGCCATATCACAGAAGATCGTCGCCCCCTGGAAGTCCAGCAGCAAAAAAATGCTGCTACGAGCACCGCGAAACGTACACCCAAGAGAATTTCTTTTGCTGTTGCTACAGTTGCCCAGGAACGCGTTCCACGTCAGTTGTCGCAACAATCGGAGTGTGTTGCCTGGTTTTGGCTTACACTATTCTAGGAGCCTTTACATTTATGGCCCTTGAGGGCCGACTTGAACACGATACGACGGTAGCTGCTTCCAAACACGATCCCAAACAAGACAAAAGTACGGTGGGAATTCTAAGGACTCAAACGGTTGATAAATTGTGGAGTATAACAGAAAATCTTAATATTTTATACAGAGAAAACTGGACCAGACTAGCTGCTGAAGAAGTTTTAGAATTTCAAGAAGCTTTAATTAGAGCAATGAAAAGTACGGGAAGTGGTTTTGTAGGAAGCGCTAATTCCAACTCGCTTTTTTATCATAACACACACAAGTGGAGTTTTAGTTCTTCGTTTTTATATTCGTTAACCCTCATTACTACAATCGGTAAGTACCTTTTCAAGTATGCTATATATTTAAAAAAAATAACGACGAATCGATCAAAAATAAGGTGTGTATTTACAATACAATTTTATCGGAAAGTTATATCTTCCCATATAATAAAAGTTTTTACAACTTTCGCAGAATAAACACCAAATTTTACTTTAGGTTATCGTCAACAGACAAATTGGGTGCTTCAATTTAAGTTTTTCACAATTGAACCTAAAAAGGATAGATGAATGAAACTGATTTAAGGACTAAAACTAAACCTTTTTTACTTTTGTTTTCATTTTATAGCCATTTTATTTGAATTTAAAATATCATTCTATATGCATGTACTGTGAATATTTACATTATTTGTCAGAGATATTTACTTTAATTTAGAGACGGATAAACTGACGTCTTCAAATTATACAGTCAAGTAAGATAGAAATGCACATAAAGTAAAAGTAATCACAAATGATATGATTTTACGTAGTATATGAAATGAGATAAAGTTATTTATTTATTTCGTGAATATGTTGCAAATATTACGCCATAAAATGGAAATTAATCATAATCTTTGGGGAAAACAGTCAAATCTGCCCTAAATGGCATACAGTGTGTCCTACTTAGTTAATTTCCTCTATCCCCAAGTGATTTGCTAATGCCCATAAGTACCTACCCACTCTTTTATAATTAACTTGTTTTTCATCATTTGTTTCCTAATTTTAAGACTTTCCACCCATTTCCTATTAAATTTTCATTTTCTGATTTTCCGGTGAACATAACCCATAATTACTGTGCTACATAAAAGGCCACGATTCGACTTATTTATTCTAGGTAATTGAAGGGTTTTAATGGTTGAGAGTATCCAATTAAATCGTTTTATCACGTTGCTGCATGATACCTTCCAATAAATGTTCTAGCAAGTTGTTCGGAAAGGGCCGAACCAAAATACGTGTACGGAAGCAGCATACCTTGTAAATTAAATAAAATTTAACTCTTCGTTGCTCAACAAATTCTTTCCAACTGTGTGAGTACTAAAATCATCTGGGTGTAAGGCTCGGCAAAATTAAAACATCAGAATTGCGCTGATATTTAAAAAAGAATGTTCAAGCTTAATCTTTTTAATTACTCGCAATATTTACGTTAGAAAATCTTTTTTGAGGCCGTTAAACAGCGGTTACGTTACAGCAGCTTAGTGGTAAACCACTGCAAGTGGCGTTATAATTCCATCTTGTGCAAGAGATTTATGGAAATAGTTAGAATGACAAAAAGCTTAAACGCGTAACAAGCATAAATGTCAAGTATGTTGTATGAAATTATTTTAAACAACACAATTTTTAATGATTTTTGAAAATATGGTTAAAAAATAAAATTTGGTGTAGAGAATTTTTATAAAAAGACTAAAAAAAGCTTAGTTAGATCGCATTGTAAATTATAATGGAAGATGGTATTATTTGATATTATTTTCTCCCTTTTAAACGTTTCAATGAATAATAATGGAAATAATAAGTTCAAATGGAAAATCTGAGCTTAAAATTCTTGCATTGAATTTGAGACAATTTAAAATACTCAATTCGTGAGTCTCGGCAATCATATAACACGACGTGTTCAATTTAGTGCAAAGATAAACTATTTTTTGATCCTTCGATTTTGGTTGAATCTGATTCGGTATTTCATCACTAAATGCGTTCCAACAAAAAGCTGACTAACAAGGGGATGTGCTCACATTGAAATAACCGATTTGATTCATTATCGTTACATCTGTAGATTATAATTAGAACTTCTTCAAGTTAAAATTTAAAACCTTACTTTACTGTTGAGCCAATCACAAGAAAATAAGTTTTAAAAAATTTTATTTAATTGAAAACAATGAAAATTGTGCGCGTTAATGGATCAATGAGATTCCAATTGTTCTCCTCAAAAATTTACCAACTTGTTTATAGGAATTTTTATTTATTTTCTTATTTTTAATTTTTCTATTCATATTCGGTACGGTTTCATGGAGGGATGAACCTGCCACCTCCCAATAGTTGGCAAAATCACTTAAAAGTGTATAATTTTTGCTTTAACTTTCCAGTTACCAACAAAAACTTAAATAAGTTAGTAATTTTGTATTGGATAGTTAGCAAGTCGAGAATGTTTGTCTTCCACCCCCCCCCCCTCAAAAAGGTAGATTAGGTTCGGCACTAATTTTTACCCCTTTTTTGTTATTATTAGTTTAATTATAAAATAATATAAATAATAATATCATAATGTAACTAAGAAGGTGAGGCAAATGGCAGGAATGGAAATTATTGAATGGAAATTATTATTAGTAAATTTCAATAAAGTTGTAACGTAAATGAACCCTCACCTGACAACCCCTAATGAGAGGGTTGAGAATCAATTGAACATCGCAATCCGAAGAGGATAACAAAAACGGTTTATTTTGCCACGATAGTCGTATTAACCAGCCCTACCGATAATAAATCGGAGAAGCTGGGTGGTGAGTCCTGAAAGAAAATTGTGAACGGGGGTAACTTCAATAACAGAACCCTGCCTAATTTAAAAATTAGATTTATTAAAGAAGTATATGCCGTAAAAGTAAAAATGCGGCATCAAATGCACGTCTGTTTTCAAGCTTTTCGTTAGTTTACCCATTTTTGGTGACAAAATTGTTTCCAAATCCGTGGTGAACGTTTGGTTCCAAAGATAACAACAATTCGCGTTTTACATTAGCAAAACGCCAGCACATGGAATAATTTCAAACTAACTTTGTTTTAGTGATGGTGGCGCCACCAACGGTAATGTAAAACTCGACTAATAGTTAAAACTTACATATCTCAAGTAAACAGAAGTACCTGACCCATTAATCGCGTGTTAAGCCTGAAACAGAATGAACGCGAAACCAGCGCGACGTCAGCGACCGTCAACGCTGACGTTACGCTTTCGAAACAATATGCACAGAATAGCGCGACGCGACGTCGAAAACCTAACCTGCAAATTTCATCTGTCAACTAACGATATGCACAGAATAGCGCGACGCGACGTCGAAACCTAACCTGCAAATTTCATCTGTCAACCTGGTGAGGTTAGGTTAGATTTTTTATCGTCGTTCGCGTTAAGTTTGCTCGACGTTGGCGTTGGTGTAGCGTTGAGCGCGTTTATTCTGTTCGAACGTATTGCGACCACATACATTTAACTTTTTACGGTCGTTACGTCGCGCTGGTTTCGCGTTCATTCTGTTTCAGGCTTAACAAAACAAAAAATGCACAAAGATGTTGATCCTGGAACCCTGGTGAGAACAGTCGTCGTTTTTGTTGATAATTTTAGATATGATAATGAATAAGTCAAACGATTATGAACTCGAAACTTACAAACAGTATAACCAAAGAAATCCAAGTTCTTAATTTGGTTGTTGAATTCAAAACAACAAGCTAACTGATTTATTGGAGCCCAATCGAAGGGCTTATAAATTACTCGTATGAAATATGGAACATACGCCAACAAAAATATTCTCAGCTGATAATAATAATCGGACCAGGTTGCGACTGTGCAGTGAAAGTGAAATAAGCGCTTTCTAACAACGTCAGTGATGATCAACATAAATCACTGTAAATTTGAATCCAAAACAACCCGAATTGCACTATCCGCTACGAATAATACGTCCGCATTCAGTCTCTGCTCTGGCTACAAGAAGTGAAATTATACGAAAATTGTCAGATTCATGTTTGGATTAAAAGTTAAACTTTTTGCAACTGATGATGAAATATTCTTTATATACCCAGTTGCGTAATATTTTTAAATTTGTAAATGGTAGCAGAAAGTGTGACATTGTGCAACTCGAGGTGATAATGACAAGTGGCAGTTTATCTGCCATATTTAGATAAAATAAAATTATACAGTATGATAACTAATACTAACACAACCAGAGAACTGCACAGAAATTTACTAATAATTATTTACCATTATAGTAATTAGCCAAACAGCACGGGAGTTACATAAAGTATTAACTGGCAACAGTGCCGGATTAGCCGTATTGTAGAATTAGCAAATGCTGTGGGTTACGCGTCTTTGGGGATCTCACGCCCAACAGAACAAAAAGTGTTTTTGTTTTTAGCCGAAGGTTAGAAAAAAGTCATTCTTGTTCCTGTCTCTGGTAGGCCGCTCCCAGCAGACAAAATTAAAGGATAAATAGGAGGGCCTCTTTATAAAATTTGTTATGGGCTCTGCGCTGGCTTAATCCGGCACTAACTGGCAATCAAATAGCTGTTATGACTAGGCCCCGGGTTTTGCAAAGAAGGGGGGATCACAGCGGACATTTTAGACTAAATATACACGATCATACTGTCTTGAATTAATAGTTAAATTAGTAGTTGTTAAATTAATATTTGTGTTAAATTATGGTGATTGAGCCCCTCAAAATTATCAGAGAGGGTGCGAACCCTGGAATTCCCCGTATTTGAAGCCAATGTCAAAAAAGGAAACTTGAGAACAACATTGGATTTAAAATTTTAATAAATTCGAGAGGGATTATAAATTGAATTTAATTATTAAAGTTATAAAAGAGTCATCTGTAAAGGTCGTCCATGCCTAAGAGGGGAAAGGGGGTCACAAAAACGCTACATTTTTTATATTAATTTTGTAAAATAAATTACTTGCATTCACTTTAATTTTTGTGTGTAAAATCGTTTAATTTTAGTAAAATAAGGGGGGTCATTGATTTGTGACCATCGGACGTTCCTGGGCGGACTGAAGATTGTGACAAAAAGGCAGGGGTCAGAAAGTCTTAAAAATATTTCTGACGTCCTTTATGGACGCGTCGCGACCCTTAAAAGTTAAATATTAATTGGGAATTTCATATTTATAACTGCAAGATCTGATTTTCGCAATTTCAAGTTGTTAAAATTTCTTTTTCTAAGTTAATGCATTTCCATCAGATTGTTTTTAAACTTATAATAATATAAAATAAAAAACAAAACAATTAGTAAAATTAATTTTTTTGGGTAATATAATAATTTCTACTTGATATTATCAAAATTTAAGTCAATTTGGTTTTTTATCATAAGTTTATACTTCTAATATCAGATTTGCTCTCTGTTCTTCCTTCGATTAATTTAAAACGATAAATAATAAATTATTAAATTTCTAGAAGGCTTCCAAGGTAACTAAAAGTGTGAAAAACATTAGAATTTAATTAATTAAGTATGTAAATTTATTATAATACACGTTTTTATATTATACAGGGTGTCCCCGCACTCACTTTACATAACTTAGGTGGTGATAGAGGACACTTTTCTAAGAACAATATTTAACAAAAAATTTTTTCTAAATTCAAACCCTCGAGAGTTAGGCCTATTTAAAGAACTTTTTCTAATTTCCACCTTCACGTGGCCATAGCGCCGAAAATATTGATTTTGCGGTAAAAATGGTTTATTGATTTTTTAAAGAGCGTGAAATAATCTACAAACTAGATTTAACCCTTTTATTATCTAAAATCAACGGCTTTTGAGTTATGAATTAAAGTAAGTTAAAAAATGTCGAAAAATTTGAGCTTTCATGTTTTTTGGTTTTATTCAAACCTATATCTTTTAAGCAAAATATTTTACTAAAAATCTGACGCCCCATTCCGGATAGGAAATTTAACGGACTACAACTTTGGTCTAGTAAAAATTTTTGAAAAACAAATCCATTTCACAGAAAATAACAAACAAGGCAGCTACAAAACATAAAATTCAATTTACAAAATTTTTATTTTTTTTGAAAAATTATTTTATTAATTAATTTTAAATTATTACATTAACAAAGTAATTGTTGAAAATGACCACCCTTATTTTCAATATACAGTTGTGATTGTTTTAAAAGATGTTTGTCGAAACAAATCGAAAAAAGGCTATTTTTCGACACTTTTAATCACAGAAATTCGAATTTTTGACACTTTTCACACTCACCGATTGACCAAAATTGGCCTCGTGATCGACCGGTCAATCCCTCGACCTTGTTGAGCACCCCTGCTATATGGCTTTAAAAAAAAAAGGAAATTTTATAAATAATACTATAAAGCATATTTTAAAACGAGCGACTGTGTATTAAAAATGAGGGTGGTCATTTTCAACATTTATTTAAATAATCTAATAGTTTAAAATTAATTAATAAAATAATTTTTCAAAAAAAATAAAAATTTTGTGAATTAAATTTTATGTTTTGTAGCTGCCTCGTTTGTTATTTTCTGATTTTCTGTGAAATGGATTGGTTTCTCAAAAATTTTTACTAGACAAAAGTTGTAGTCCGTTAAATTTCCTATTCGGATTGGGGCGTCAGATTTTTTGTAAAATGTGTCGTTTAAAAGATACAGGGTCTTGAAAAAAACCAGAAAAAAAGAAAGCTCAAATTTTTCGACATTTTTTAACTTACTTTAATTCATAACTCGAAAGCCGTTGATTTTAGACAAGAAAAGGTTTGAATCTAGTTTGTAGATTATTTCACGCTCTTTAAAAAAGCACTAAACCATTTTTACTGAAAAATCAATACTTTCGATGCTATGGCCACGTGAAGGTGGAAATTAAAAAAAATGCTTTAAAGAGGCCTAACTTTCGAGGGTTTGAATTTAGAAAAAAATTTTTGTTTAAAATTGTCCTTAGAAAACTATCCTCTATCACCACCTAAGTTATGTAAAGTGAGTGCGGGGACACCCTGTATTATGTATTAATTTATTAATAATAAAACATATTATGTATTATATAATATTATTTAATAATATAAATTCGATCACTATTTGATAGATAAATAGGTAGATAGGAAAACGATTGATTGTATAGAAATAATTCGCAAGATTCATTCGAAAGATAGGAAATCTAGGAATTTTAGAATTCGTCCATTTTGATTACACTTTTGGTTATTTACCATATTGGAATTATTGATGTGCGGACATCGATACACAAATGCACTACACCATCATTTTAAAATTGTTGTTAATTACTGTCAAATTCCTCCCTCCTTTCTTTCATGTAATTAATTATAGGTACTTCAATTTTTCAATCTTTTCAAATATTCCTAAAATGTATTTAAATTAAAATTTGTTTGCATTTCAATTACTTTATTCTAACATTTAAGTTAAATCCTTCCTTTAAATACAGTCTCCTTTCCGAAAAGGTTAACGACCCTTTCTCTTATGTCTGTCTACCTCTGCATTAGCAGTCAATTGCACTAACCGCTAAGCTATTGCCGTCTCTTCCGTTCCATATCAACCTCTCCTGGTTATCCAACATTTTCGAATCTAAATTTGCAAATGCATTCTAAGTACCCTCCTGTTCAAAATGTTATTTTGAATAATGTAAACTGTTCAGTCGTTAAAACTAGCTCTCCCACCCATATCTGGGTAAAAATTCCATATTAGAAACCTGCAACCTTCGCACACCGCACCAAGTCGAGGCGACCGGCTCTAGCGAATTTCTTCATTTTTCTTATAGAATGCGAAGCGATGTTTATAAAATCCTTTTGAAAGCTTCTCTAAGAAACATAAAATTAAGAGTAAAGTAAAAATTATACAGAACTTGCATGAGCACTTAAGGCATCTTGCCAATAAAGTTGTTTTCAAATGAAAATCTTGGCCAATGAATATTTCAAATGGCAATAAAAATTATAGCGCACTTATTTATTTTCCCGTTTTCTATTTTTCCATTTAAAATTGTAATACTTTTCTTTGGTGCTCATAAATAAAAGTTAGCTTTTATTTTTGAAACAATCCTCACTATCCAATTTTATTGTATGGTCATTTGAATAGGTGTGATTTATTGTCAACGATTTTCAAATACTAGTAAAACTTTAATTAAACTTTTCCATTAGGATAATTAGAATTTTTGTTAATTAATTTTATTACGCACTTATTAACAAATTTAATTAAAACACCAAATTGTTATTTTGCCTAGAAAATGAACACTGAAGATGGTCGCAAAAAATGTTAACCTTATTTAGCTTATTTGCGTGAATCAGATTTGATCCAATTCAAATAATGGAATTTATTCATAAATTGATTGAGTGGCTTGCTAACTTTTACTATCTGAGGGTAATAAAAATAACGATTAGAATATTTTATTCCCAAGAAAAACTTTGTTAATTTATCCTTTTGGTTTCGGAAATTTTGGTTTGAATTTTACTAATGATCGGTCGTTCTTTTGCCAAAATAAAGGAAGCTGTTCTTTGGATAAAGAAGTTTTGTTTAGTTTTGTAAAATTCGCATTTTATAATGGTGGTTGCAAGAATGTCAATTAGGGTTTCAAAAATGTTTTTCTGAAAATGTCAATTAGTTTTTAACGATAGCGTATTTATCGTTAGAGCTTCTCGTTACCACAGTTCAAGTATCGCACTATTTACACAACGTTGGAAAATACATTTTGTTGCATTGTCATGATAACATATTGTGTAAAATTTGCTAAAACGCTAAATCTTTGAGCCAATTTCACTGCTGACTAAATAATTTATGTTTACTCAAGTTTTGACTTTTATGTAAAAAACTTATTGAAAATAATCATAAAATGTCAGATTTCTCTAAAATATTGGCTTTAGTGCTGGGCAGAATTTTATTTCATTCAAATTTAAATGTTAGTCCCATAAAAAGAATAGGGTTTACATCTTCTCCTTAGCTTGATATTAAAATATCTGCCTATCGTTCAACTATTTAACTTTACTTGATGAGACTGGAACGGTTTAAGTTTTTAATTTGTTTGAACTTTTTCCAAAATTTGATTTTACAGTCTTTGGTTAAATTTTTCCAAACAGGAAAGGGTATCTACCTGCCCCACGCGTGGGTTAAGTTGCCCCTACCACCAAAATAAGTAAATTTCACACAAGAAATTGTACTTGTAACTTGTAAATTACAGTTTATAAAATGATTTTTGTAATAGTCTGCATAATCATGTGATTCCTAGATATGAACAAAAAGCTGAATTATTAGTACTGAATATTAGTGAATTGCACATATTTACATAAACGATTTACACAGATGTAATAAACAAGAACTTATATGTAAAGCATAATCAGCATTAAGCTTTGTGAATAATTTATAGATTTTTTTTGTTAAATTTAATCCAAACGAAAATCGCTGTAGGGATGCATTAATTACCACAAGTCAGTACTATAATTTTTGTAATCAGAAATTAAAAGTTTGTCATAACATGAGCAGGAAATAATTTAGAATTTTTGGTAGATTATTCCAATGACGTAAATGAAATTCAATCTAATTGTAAATTTCAATTATTAAGTACATCACCTGAAAAAGCTAAAACCTGGGAGACAAATATTCGATTTACATTAGGAACATATTTCGATTGCTTCAAACAACAAGCATCAGAAATATTTGATTCGCAAAAGGGTTTTTTGCAAAATGGCAATATTACAATAACTTGTGACATTACAGGTTTAATAGATATTTCTATCAACAACACCATACCAAAATGTAGTTTGTCCAATGATTTACAACTTATGCTTGAACATGAAAAATTTAGTGACGTTACGCTTTGTGTTTCGGGTAAAGAGTTTCAAGCTCATAAGGGAATTTTGGCAGCTCGGAGCACAGTTTTTAACGCAATGTTTCAACATGAAATGATAGAAACGAAGCAAAATCGGGTTGCTATAACAGATATTAATTGTGACGTATTCGAACAATTCATACGTTTCATCTATACAGGAGAAGTGTTAAATTTGAAAGATTTGGCAATCGAATTATTACCTGCAGCTGATAAATATCAAATTGAAAGATTAAAGGTACTTTGTGAAAAAGAGTTGTGCACAAATATTTCGATTGAAAACGCTGCTGAAATTTTGGTATTGGCCGATATCTACAATTTAAACCAACTGAAAATCGTAGCGTTAGGATACATCTCTACTCGTGCCGTGGATGTGATTAAGACTGAGGGATGGAAAGCAATGGTAACGTCCAATTCAGATCTTGTTACAGAAGTCGTAGGTGAATTAGCAGTACAACTTAATATTATGAAATCTTTACAATAACCTTAGAATGTCATGTATATTTTACTTTACAGTTGTTATTCTATAATCTATTATAATGTCATGGAATATGTGGAGCTCACATTTCCATATTTTAATGTTGCAACTTACATGAGTGAAGTTATACCCTCATCAGTGCTAATAACAGTTCGTTTTTGTTATTTGCCGATGACCTCAAAATCTTCAAGATAATCAGGTCAATTGAGGACTGTTTGTTATTGCAATCTGATCTGGATAGTATTCAACGTTGGTGTGCCGATAACAAGCTTTGGCTAAACTTTGAGAAATGTTCCGTTATCTCATTCAAAAGACATATTAGTTGTGATGCATTCAAGTACAAGATTAGTGGCGTGGAATTAAATCGAGTAGTTGAAATCGATGATCTGGGTGTTCGTTTGGACTCCAAATTATCTTTTAAGAGCCACATCGATAACATATGCAGTAAGGCTATGCGCACGTTGGGGTTTGTTCGAAGGCAAAGTACACATTTCTCTGCTAACACAGTTAAATGTCTTTACTTTTCCTTAGTTCGATCTCAACTAGAGTATGCCTCCTGTGTATGGTCTCCCTTCTACGAAACCCACATTTCTAGGTTGGACAAGGTGGAACGTAAGTTCCTGAAATACCACCACTTCAAGTGTGGTGGCGTGCAGGATGACTTTTGCCAAGAAGATGCTTTAATGAATTGTGGGACCAAATCTTTGGAATACAGAAGAATCGTCATCGATTTATGCTTTGTCCATCGATTGTTGAATAAAAGGATTAGTTGTGATATTTTATTGGATCGCTTCAAGTTTCGTGTGGCCGTATATAATACAAGGCATGAGGACTTGTTTGTGATTGAATATAATAGAACAAATTATGGAATGCATAGCCCCCTAACTAGGATGTGTCGTTTTGCCAATAAGTTAAACAAATTTGATAGTTTTAATTTATTGGGCAGTACATATCCTCAGTTTAAGAGGAACCTCATGTGGAATTTGAATGCATTGGATTGTCATTAAACTGGCATTATGTATATTTCTTTTGTTTCTAAATTTTGAATTTTGTAAATTGGTTTACCCGTTAAATAAATAAATAAATAAATAAATCAAAGTATTATTAAAAATTTTTACTTTGTCGTTATTCACCAATAAAATGTATTTTTAATGGTAACATCGAAGCTTCGGAAAATTAACACAATATTTTGGTAGAAAGCAACTAGTGGAAAAACTATAACGGTGTTAGCTTTTATATTTGGCTGCTAGCTATAAGAAATTCGGGAGCTGGGGCCTAGCGTTTACTTGCCCCCCCCCCCACCCAGTTTCAATATCGATTTATGGAAAAACCATAATGTTGCTAGCTTTTATATTTTGGTGCTAGCTGTAAGGATTCGGGAGCTACCTTTTTGATAAAAAATGTTAACTGGGGGTGGGGGGAACAAGTAAACGGACCCTAACAAACTCACAATGTATTGCCTTACAGTTTCAAGCAACTTTGATTATATTGTAATAAAATTTTCCGACCACAAACTTTAAAATACAAATTTTTGTCGAATTATCACAAAATGTGGGCCGATAAGCTTGTTTCTCCAACGGTCGGTCCGTTTTATTAATATGCCGCAGCTCGCTCAGTCAACTACTACTTTCGGTTGTAATTCTAAAAAGAAATTAAAACACTTTCTTCTAACAATTTCACTAATTTTATTCAAACAAAATTTTAATTTTACAAATTTTTAACTCTACCTAAATTTTCGCAGCCATTCGCCTCACCGGCTTGTCGGCGAGTTTTTTTATACTTGCGCTCGCGCAAACTGAATTTTCATCAAAATTCCAGTGGCGCAGCATGAAAACTTTTACCACTACAAACTCAAATAAAACACCACATCTTTTATCCCCTTATGAAAAGACAACCGGTAAGCAATTTTACAAAAAATAGTGCGGCCTGTTGGCTTTCACACAAAATAGAAGTGGTGTCAAGAAATTACCCCTTGAACAGGATTAAATCAAATTTACACAAATAAAAATAAACAAATTAACACTCCCAGGTGTCTCACGTGAGTGGATCACCCCTCTCTCAAATCAAAAACTTGTTACATCTCAAACATTTTTAGAAATAATTTCTTATCTCATGCTACCGCGTATTTTCAAAAAAATAACTCACTCCCATCTATCCCCTAAACTTTAAATGAATGCAAATGAAGCAAACAAGAATGAACCTCAATTTTCACTTTATCAAATTTACAAAAGATTGAAAATCAAAAAAATCTAAATCCAAAATTACATCTCAAATCTTACAAAAATGCAGCATCGTCACCAACTTTTCTTCACCTTCTTCAATTAGAAACATCGTGGTCTTTAATGTGGAAATTTATTCGCACAAAACTTCATCCATCCCCTTGACTTTTAAACCTTCCTGGTGAATCGACCAATTTCTTTTCAAAACATTAGCAAATCTTATCTTCCTTCCAATTTTTCCAAAATTTTCCTAAAACATTAAATTTCTTCATGAACCAATCAACCATTCTAATCTTGCGTATCGTAAACAAATCTTCTTAACTATTCCAAAACTTCCATTAACTCTTTTTACTAAAATCCTTCGCCATTATTTAATTTTATTCAATTATTCCAAATTTTCATTTATTATTCAATCAATTTTTTCACAATTTAAATCGATGCCATCATATCAGAGTGGTCATCTAGCCAAATTATTCATATCCATTTTATAATTATTATCCAATTCTATTAATTTCTTCAAATACCAATTTAATAGCGACAAATTCGTTCTATTAAATAACTTTTCATTTTAAAATATTTCCAAATTATTGCTCAATACGCCTTAAAATCTTCATCGTCGACCGTTGTCGCTCATTCATTTATAATTTTCCTTACTTTAGGTGGAAAACCCGTTTCCTGTCTAAATTTCTTCCAGAATTTTCAAAAATTTCCAACTTGCTTCTGTCTTCAAAATATTGTTAATTAACTTCACCTTATTTAAATCTTTGTTATTATTCAAAATGTTCATGGGCGTTGGTTTATATTTTCATTTTTTAAATGCTTAATTGTTTTAATTGCTTCAATTATTTATGATTGTCTTCTTGGTGACGATCCCGTTTTAATTAATCAAATTTACAATGTCTCTTAATTATTTACACGATTTATCAAATTTACACTTTCCTACTCATCGCGGTCGTCTTAAACTTCTTCCTTCCCATTTACATAAATTCATTGGAGTGATTCTTCTTCAGTATATTTCCATCTCACCCTTCGGTATCCCCATTTTTGTAGAGTTAGAATCTGCGTTTTCCCCAAATTGATCTTCTTTATGTTACCACTTCGAACAATTTTCTCCCTTCTTAATTTTCTTTCCCATTATCAAAAATTTTTCTCACTTGGAAAAATCCTATGAACTTATTTGATGATATAGCGTCTTCCTCCGCCACAACATCATCCAAATCACTACACCCTCCTGACTTCGAAGCTTCCTCCAATTTCAAATTCAACTCTGCAACAATATTCTTCATTTTCACTTTATTAATAAACTTGTTAGGAAAATTTTTTCTTCCCAACCAAAAGAATTTTCTTTTAGGCTTCAACTTCCTCCATTTTCTTCCTCTCACTTGCTTCCTAGAATAAATCAGGACTTTATTACCATTGCTGGCTGTGACATCTACTTCCTTCTCCATGGCTTCCATTCCCTCGATCAACACGGTTTCTTCTACATGCTTATTTTCTTCTGTGATTTTTTCCAATTTAAATACTTTTTTAATTTCGTCATATTCAGCAATTACAATTTCCTCCAATTCCCGAACAATAATTTCATCCAATTTAGGGACTTCTTTAACCTCTTCCAATTTTTCTTCTGTAAGGTCTTCCAATTCTTCAACTATGTTCTATTTTAAGACCAGGACTATTTTCTTGACAATTTTGCCTGAGTAACATTTTATTTCTTTTTCTTCCACAACGTAATTCGACAAATCGTCAATCATTTTCTCAAATGTGTCTTTTATAACTCTTTCTTTTTTCTTCTTTCTCTCAATTTCTTCTTTTATAAAGTATTCTCTTTAATTCCTCATAGTACCTATCAAAGTCCTCGTGCAATTCTGTACAATATTTTTCTCCTTCTTTGCTCACGATCTCCATTGTTCAACTCCATCTCCCGATGAAATTTGTCAATTTTTCTCTTTGCTTCTATATCATAATTGTCATTTAGCCTCATTATTTCTTCGGAAATCTTTTCCCCTTTTCTTTCCATCATCCATTGCCAAGCTTCTTCAATTTTATCCTGTTCAGTAGCCATTGACTCATCCATGGCTGTTGTCATTTTGATTTTTATACCACTCAAATTAATTTTTTTTAATTTCCATAAAATAATCTTAGGGTCAATAGTGAGTTCCTTGGAAAAATTGGCCCTCTTTTTTCCACAGCCCCACGTAATTGGGTTGCCAGATGTAATTATAACTCAAAGCGACTTAGTCCTACTACCGCTAATTTAATCGTTATAAGCCCCACGTTGGGCGCCAGATGTAATAAAATTTTTCGACCACAAACTTTAAAATACAAATTTTTGTCGAATTATCAAAAAATGTGGGCCGATAAGCTCGTTTCTCCAACGGTCGGCCCGTTTTATTAATATGCCGCAGCTCGCTCAGTGAACTACTACTATCGGTTGTAATTATTCTAAAAAGAAATTAAAACACTTTCTTCTAACAATTTCACTAATTTTATTCAAACAAAATTTTAATTTTACAAAATTTTTAACTCTATCTAAATTTTCGCAGCCATTCGCCTCACCGGCTTGTCGGCGAGTTTTTTATACTTGCGTCGCGCAAACTGAATTTTCATCAAAATTCCAGTGGCGCAGCATGAAAACTTTTACCACTACAAACTCAAATAAAACACCACAATATAGTACTTATCAGATTGACATTCTATTGCATGTCGATTTTGAATGGAAATGGGTGTACAAAATAATTGAGCAATGTCAACTTACCTCTGTAATGAACTAGCCCCGATTCTCCCATTTTCCAATAACTTTGCTTATCCTCGTAAATCATTTATCCAAAGTGGCAATCGCTTCTTATTTTATCTTAATTAGTCTCCTGAAGCCTATCAAACCTGATTTTATAAAGTGTGATGGATTAAAACTGGAACTCTCGCAACAGCAACAATTTTAAGTTTTGGAAAATTGGGTTAAGTCGATGAAAATTCGAAACAAATTTCATTCTTTATGAACTCCAATTTTGATTGACATTATGTTTAATTTATCAAAGTTTTACTATGGTTTTTCAGAAAGTTAGTTTCCTCTTCAATGTTGGAAAGTTTTCAGGAGATTTGTTTTGAATTGAAGTGGCAAAGGAGGATAATTAACTGGAACAAACGCAGTTTTAATTTAACAAACAAGCGCTTGGTTAAATTTACTTGTAAACTGATTAAAATTATATAAATCCGAATGCACTCACTTTTTCTTTTGAAACGTTAAAACCAAATTCTGGACGAATGAACAGCTTAAACCTCTTTACCTCTCTAACAAAGCCGGGATTAATTTTGATGGTGTTCTTACATAATTTTTCTACACGTATTTAATAAAATTTAATTACCTTTTACCGAATCCTATACGTTACGTGCGCTTAACATTAAACGAACCGTAATCCTGGAAAGCACTTCTGCATGAAAAGTCGCAACATACTGAATCTTCCTGCTGATATCCTGATTATTTGCTTATTAGGGTGAAATTGAAAGAAGTAACTTTTATGAATCAGAAGTAACAAATTAATCTTGTTTAGCGGCTCAAAGACTAAAAATTCTACCATATTCAATTTTTTATTTTTAACTCAAAGAGAATTTAATTTCAAATTTAATAAAGTGATATTATGCAACTGATATTTAAACTACGAGTGTATTTCCATGTTGCATGGTTTTTATTTACACTTTACTCAGTTTCTATTTGTATGAAACTTTTACTCCACATTATTCAACTTTTTATAACTTTACAATGAAACAATTATAGGACTGAAGTTTAACTTGCAGCATTAAAATAGAAAAAAAGTATAGGAAATATGAACCATAAATTTACAAGATCAAAAGTTGGATTAAGATATAATTCCAGTACTTCCTTCTGGACCTGACATCTAACAACCATATCGTCCATTTATGTTCAACCCTACAGTAATCAAGTCCCTTTGAATAACGACATAATAATTATTTTCATAAAATTATAAGCTCCGTTTAAGTAAAAAGTTTGGAGATAAAATTTTCATGGTTTTTCTAACTTATGTCGCTTAAAGTTTTTTATATACAACTAAGTTGATAGTACCAAAAAATAAGTAATATTAGCTTCGTGGTTACGACCACGTACACACCTGAAATTTTAGTGTAAAATTATTGAAAAAATTATGTTCAGGAACTTTTTATATTTTGTAAAATTTTATGAGCATTCATTTAAAACAAACATCTGACATAAGTTCATGAAAATATAATTGGTTTTATTATGTTTATTTGACTTGATAATTTTTAAATTTTTATTATTCATTTCCCAAGGTAAAAAGTTATCCTAATGTTTTAAATTGAATTGTGTTATTGAAAAAACCAATACACTTCATTATTATTTATGTCACAAACTTGCCATTTGTCATTTTAGAAACTTATCAAGTTTTATTATTGTTTTATTACTTTTTCTATCAGTTTTTCCAAACCAGTATGAAAATAATACAAAATTCAATTATCTTTGTTTCCTTTTTTCTATTAGTTTAGCAAATTACATTGTCGTAAAAATTAAGTTGATTAGTAAAATTTTTATTGACTATTGGGAGAATTAGGTGAAATGTATGTATGTAAATCAAAGGAATGTTTTATTATGGTAATAGGTTTAAATAGAAAGGTATCATATACCTAAGGTAATTTTTTTAAGAAGCGAAGAAAAAAATGTAAATATTTCATGTATTTTGAAATGAAAATGTAGAAAAATTATATGTAAATTTTTTATACCTACAAAAAATGCAAATGTAGGACAAATCAACAAGTGCTCTAGTACTTGAAACGTAATTAAAATACGTAAAACTGTAGAACTGCATTTGGAAAAATTAAAATGTTTGAAAATAAAATCTTGAAAATTATTCATAAATACGCAAGTGTTCGTACTGGCCTTGCAAAATGACGAGGTGTAAAAGGGTTAAATCGAACGATCCACCATTTCCTTTGTGTGCCCCCAGTTGAATAATACTGCCACGTATTTAGTCGTCCATTTCATGAAATTATACTTATATAGATTATACACTCGTTGCAATTTTCACATAAAGATGTGAATAATTTGTCAATATTATAATCATCAAATGTAATCTGACATTTTCTTTAGTAAATTTTCAAAACTTACGTTTTAAATACATAGGGAAACATTATTCCTATTAACGGACGCATTTTCTTGTGCTTCGCAGGAAAAAGTGAAAATTTGCATTTTTCCTGAGATCAAACCTGATCTTGGGAAGTTTTAATGTTTAGTAGCTGCGTTCGATGAAGAACACGTATTAATTTCGGTGTGAATATCAAAATTGCGGAATTTTTGATAAAATTAACCATTTTTTTTTTTGCGAACGTGCAGATCCACGTAAATCTGCTAATTTTTGATAAATAATTGGGCATCGAACTGGGAAGTCAACGAATGCTACTCAGTCCCGAATAAACCTGTATTTGGTGAATTGAAAATTGTATTAAAAATTATAATTTGGAGGTTAGCGTATCGTATGAGGGACGATTTCGATATTTCCGCCGGATATCCACAACAAATACGTAATCAGTAATCCGTGGAGGACACCAACGATCTCCAACAGAACAATTCAGTCAAATTTGGTGATTGAAGTTAATTTTGGTAGCAAGCGGCTGGAAAGCAGATGCAACTTAAAAATCTCGTAAATAACTTTAGCAAGCGCCATCTGGTCGAAGATATCGGGAGCTACGTGAAGAAGTCAGAAGTTCCGAACAATGGGAACATTTGCGGCAAGCAAAACAATTGAATTCATAACTATTTCTGTATTAAATTTATTTATCACACATTGATAACATTTCAGAGAGCTTCACAAAATAATTTAGAAAGCGTTTTTACAGTAAATGTGATTGCGTTGGGAAGTTGTCTCACACAACTACACACACGACCTAAATACGAGATTGTCGTAAAGTACAGATTATTTGTGCTCGACATTTAATTTTGTTATAAAAATAAATTGATAAACACCACCATTCTCCTTATATCGAGTTTGAACCCAGTCTTCCCTGTATTGAAAGTGTCTCAATTAATACTCTCCGGCAAAATAGTTGCCTTGGTACTTAAGTTTGTTAGTAAAAAGTACAACAACTTCAATTGGCCTCCGAAAGCTGGGGGTTTTAAATTGTTTATGACACTGTAATATATTATATTTTAAAAGCTTTTTAAAACATAAGTAACAAAAATGTGATATAATACAATTTTATAATAATTATTTGAATAAAGCATCTCCATGACAACAATTAAATTACTAAACTGTTAGACGAAATACTTCATTTCTTGTAAAAATCAAAATTTTTATAAAAAAATTTAGGATTTTATAATCTTAATTTATTTCACTTCAACAAAGAGATTTATGTACTACACCACAAAAGTAAAGTATATTTTGTGCTTTTATGGTGATTTGAGTGTTCGCCGTAGACAAAAAAACTATTAATCTAAACCAAAGGTAAATAAATAACGATCACAAGAACAATGTCTAGTGCTTACTGAATAATTTGTGTTTTATGCTAGTGATTTTAAGAATGTCAAAAAAAATCCACTACCTCTTTGGCCTATCTTATGTACATAGGTGGCTAACTTCCCCCCCCCCCCCCCGATGTACATAATTTGGATCCGACGATGATATTGCTAGCAGTATCGATAGAATCAATCAAATTCGTCACAAATACGAACTTCACCATCACTCCCCTCTTATCCACCTTCTCCTACTTTTTCTTGTTTGTTGAAAAATAAAATAAGATTCGTAGTTAGAATATAAACTCTAGACTCTACCTTATTGTGGATTACATTGATTTTATCGATATTTTATACAAAACCAAAAAAACCGTCAATCTTAATCTCATTTTCGGAGAAACTGAAAAAATAAAAAGTATTTGCAATTAAACTCACCTCCACTGTTACAATACGTCAAATTCTTTACTTCAATTCTTTCAAGCCATCCGGGAATCTCTGCTTTGGCGTCTAAATTACAATCTTATTAGAGGTACACAAAAGTTGTAATAATAAGAATTAAATCACCTACGGATAATTGCATTCAATTTACCTCGATGGAAACGATAAATAATATCAGTGGCGTACCTACCAGTGTGCGCGGTGTGCGAATGAACACGGCTCGTAAAATATTAGAGGCCCGAGGCAATGTAAAGTAAAAAATTCTTGAACAAGGGTAAAAAGTGCCTGAGCAAGCCGGAAACGGACAACTCTGCCCTGGATGACTCGGCAACGGGAATCCACCGGTTGAGCTTAGGTTAGTGTTAGGAAAGGTTTTTTTTTAAATGAGAGCACCATTAAAAGAGAGATCCGCCGCGGTGCCGAGTTTTTCTGGTTCCAAGTGGTGCAGTGTCAAGTAGGCCGGTGCCGAGTTGTTGTGTACCCTTCGCTGTGCTGGGGGGTATTCCATACCCCCCAGACCCCCCGGTTTCACGCGGTTTCAGGGGGAAATTTCATTATTTTTTTATTAAAAAAATCTTTTATTTGAACGGGGCCGGGTGTGCTGCAAATTAAACCGCTTGCCACGGATACGTTTAATTTAAATATTTATTTATACAAACAAAAACAAATTTCCTCCCCTGAATTAGATGTGAAACCGGGGGTATGGAATACCCCCCAGTACAACGAAGTAACGATATAACTTTTCAAAATTGATAAAGACGCAAATTTAATTGAGAAAACATATTTTGCTTATTACGGCTAGGGGGTATTCTTTTATATTTATAAATTTTGTTTTAAAATCGCACACCTCTCAATCGAGGGGCCTGTCAAAGCTCTTGCTCCCGAGCCTAAAATTTTAAGTTACGCCACTGAATAATATAATATATCCCCTAAACGCGCAATTACAGATATTAAAGTTGTCGGGCCGCTTCCACGTCGATGGTTACCTCACCTACCAGTAAGTACTTATCAGATGTATTCTAGTCCTACTACTATAGAATGAATCGGAACGTTCTAGCAGCGTTAAGGAAGGTTCGAAGAGTCCTTAAAGGACATCATACCATTCCAAGATGAGTACATTAGACTGAACTCTCAAAATTTAAAAAAAAAAAAACTTTAAATTGTTCAATTTCTTCTTTCAAATGATCTTAGCACCGAAAATGTTGACTTTTTAGGATAAATATAGTATAAATAGTTAAATGAGACGGTCATTGCCTTGCAGCTAACGCAGTTGGATATGAACCGGGTTGAAACCCGGGGAGAGTCAAATTTTCTTATGACCTAGTCTCTGTGCTTCGGAGGGCACTTTAAGCCGGCGATCCCCCTGAGTTGAAAAACAGGGCCACAGGCACATCTGTATGCTAACCTAGCAAGCTGCTACCGGATGTAAAACAACTATAGTCCAAAATCGATCTGCGGACTACTCACCAACTCGTCTGGCCAGCGTGGTGAGTTATGGCCAAAAAACCTCCATAATATGGAGAGGCTAATGTCCAGTAGTGGGCGAAAAGGCTGATAAAGAAGAACGAAGAAATAGTTAAATACTTTTTTATAGAGCAATAATTGGATACAAGTTAAGTTTTACCCCTTTATTTTGGCTAAAATCAACGATTCTCGAGTTATGAATTAAATAAGAATTGGAAAGAAGAAAATAAGAGGTATAGAATAATTAAGAAATTGTTTAAATCTCAAAGTTTTATAAATTTCTTTAACTGTATTGTCCCTTTTTGGATCGGAAATTTAACGGGCTACAACTTTGGTTTAGTAAACTTTAAAAAATAAAGAATTCATTTCACAATAAAATTGAAATCAGTTGTTGTTGATGATGCAATAGTCACCTAAATCTGATTTAATTCAATTACTCCAACTATTTCAACATTTTTATACTTAATTTAATCCATAACTTGATAAGGGTTGATTTTCACCAATAAAGTACTTAATCTAATCTGTAGATAATTTCACGCTCTTTAAAAGTGTTGCATTATTGACAATAAATAGTTAATAGTTTTGGTGATATGGGCCATTTGAATATTTTAAATTGAAAAATGGAATGAAATGTAAAAATTGCTTTAAAATGGGCTGCTCCTCCAAGATGTGAATTTCAAAATTTGGTTAAAACTTAAAAACGCTTTCCATCACCTCATGAGAGGTTTCATAGGAACTTCACAAGTGAGATGACTTGGAACTTATTTCCTGAGCTTTCTTGTCCAGGCTTTGACTTAAAATCCAAATAACCGCTGTGTTGTCAAGTCCTATGAAAATTTATAATAACGAATCGATTGAAATTAAAAATTAAAGTTAAAAAATTGGAAGCTTTCAAGAAAAAAAGTGATAATCCTAAATAAAGTATAGGGATTATTTCAGTCTAGAACTACATAGCATCCAATTATTCTAAAATCCATGTAAAACGTTCTAATACTTAGACATCAGTGTAATTTAAAACTCCATTGGTTACAATAATCAATAGTAATATAACAAGTGCCTTGCAGTATTTCCGATAATTTTGATTATGTAAATTATTGAATATAAATTGTTATGTTATAGTGAGATGTTATTGATTAGGTACTGAATGTACTTAGATTCTGAAATTTGAAACATAATTTAACCCTTAACTGACAACTCCTAATAAAAGGGTTGTTCCAAAAAGAATCAATAGAACGTCACAATCCGGATATGCTGAAACTGGTCATATACATAAACTGGCCCTTTCGATGATACATCGGAGAAGCTGGGTGGAAAATTTAAACCCAAAACCAAACCGAAAGTAGACCGCTGTGTAAAAACCCGTCCACGCATACGTTCACGCAGCCAGCTTATCACATCAAGGACTTCAAAATTATTGATAAAATAATATTCAGGGTCAAAGTAATAGGTAATAAAAACGCAGGACCGCATCCAGAGAAATTAATACAAATTAATTTGAAGAGAATTTCATAATAAAATCATTTTTGTTATAAATTATCACCGTTAGGTGTAAAATTTAATTCTACTTTAATTAAGTAATTTACCTGTATAAAAGAATTAAATGAACTTTCACCCAGCACTATCAATAAAACTTAAATTGAACTTGAAATTAAAAATGTATGATCCATACCGTTCAGAAACTTGAACACGAATGTGTCTTGCTAATTTTCATGTTCCTGATGTAGGTTATCCCACAGGATAATATACTGTGTAATTGAAGCCGTTCCAAGGTGATATTGCACAAAATTCAAAAAGTTACTTTATTATTGATTACATTTGAAACTCGTAAATAGCATTAGTACAATTTTAACATGTGTCAGATGAGTGCAATAATCTGCAAAATATCATCTCGTGAATCGCAATTTTTTTTATAATTTTGACAAGCACTCTGGCAGTTTTAGGATAACAAGCTTTCAAACTGGACATTTTCGATAGGTAACATTATTGCAATCCACATATATTTATGGCTAAAATAACAAGTTAAAATAACCAACAACAAAAATTTTATTTTATATTATTATTATTTATTTACGTAGTTCAAGAGTTAATCCAAACAAAAGTTCTTGCTTCAATTTTACAACCAATTTTTTGAAACAGAAGGAATACATCAACCATTTCTTTAAGTTAAATTTCGTGTTTATTTGTATTTCCAAAACTTGAGATAGTAGAGGAGTTATGACGCTTCTAACGCAAAATTCCCGTAAGATTATCGTCGAAGTAAACTCAACTGCATTTACTCCCATCACATCTTGACCAAGGTCCCTCGAAACGCAGGTTAAAATTAAATAGGTGATCAGCTTGAACTACTTTGACCTACTAAGAGCAGGGAGTTTGTTGAACAGACCTTTCAATAAAGTTTCATCAGGAATATCTAATAAATGCACACTATTATTGTAATCAGATTATAAACGTTCGAATATTAGCATTGCTGCTACTCTCTAATATGTAACGGAATCCTATAGCATGCATTGTATTCCCTAACGAATAGCATTCATGGTCTAGGAAGCGTGAATATGCAAACCAACCAAGCACTTTTCGAAGCAATGACCACCTGAATCTGAGAACCTTGTAAACATAAAAAAACTGGATGAGATGATTATAACAAATAAATAATCGCTGGTATTACTTCACATCCGTTTTTAACTTTGAATTTATTCCATCATAAACAATTCCCGAACAACGAAGTCATAAATTTCGAGTTCTATTGTTGAATGTAAGCTTTGAAATTCAGTAAATATAATTTGTAGTGCTAACTTGCAGTTTAGCGTTTGAAGTGCAATCATTCATATAAATACAAGAAAAACCATTGTGTGTGAAAACTAAAACATCAAACTGTGCACAGGAATTTTCCAACTCGGAAGAATTGTGTTTACTAGTTAAACTACATTTATATTAGAAAATAAATACCCTGATTAATGCAATAGCGCTTTATAATTATTGTAAGAGATTGCGTACATAAATTATATACCAAAAGTGCACTTCTAGCTTGGTTATCTAAGAAAACACAAGAATGCTTTTTAAATCGACTTAATTTATATTTTTCTTATCTGGCAATTATTTCTTTATTTTCTCTCCAAACAAGCTAACGAATAAATAGCTTCGACGTTTTTATTAATGTCACCAGAAGTGCTTGATTGACAATTTGCTGTGAAAAAAATTAACCGATATTGATTCAAGTAAAATGGAAGCGATAACTTTGCTGTACAATTTTTGTATAGCACAGTCGATTTGGTACAGGGTTGAGCACAAACTTAGAGAATTATAGTCACTTCATTCAGCATCGATGAGATCTAATAAGATCGAAACTTGTATGCTTTAAATTCGTCGATATTGATTCGATTACAAATGCAGATGAATAAAAACTTCGTTTATTTTGAACTGGAACAAGCATTCCTTTGAGTAAGATTAGTAAAGTAGATTGTGCTGGAGTTTTGCCAGTTTGCTAAGTTTCAGATCAAACCATTCTTAGAGTAGAAAGTTTTTATAAGCACATCCACTTATTTTAGATTTTCAGTTGGAAATATCAAGTGCAGTTGACTGTTAATCAACTCTTCACTATTTTGCTTTGACAAAAAATGTTTAGAACGCAATTAAAAATTGTATGGTAAAATTTAAATATTATAAATACAATTCCATTCGGAGATCTGGAAAATCAATATAACTTTAGAAACCAAATACGAACGACAAGTAAAACAAAACAACCAACAAATCAGGTATGATCACGTAATGAACTGAAATTGAATGTAAACATAATTGGGTTATTGTTTGAAATTACTTAGGTTATTAATGAATTTTTCCTCTTCTGAAATAACATCAAAATTTGTTTAGATTTGGTAATAAATTTTCGGTAACTAACAAGTTGAGTTTTAAACCTTACCTTGGTGGAAGATAGACTTCTTTTCATTCAAATCCATCTTTTCAATTTGTCAGTTCATTTTATCAATATCAGTATACAATTCTCTTCTATAAATATCTTGAAATCGCATATCCAATTTCAATTTTTTCGAATACCTTCTTTAGTTGAAAGGTACATCTTTCTATCAAATAAGAAACGTATTTTATATTTGAATTATTATCTTCCACATCTTTCTAATCACATATGTTAGAGAAAAGAACTAGAAACTTTTTGACGTGAAGTAATTCTACGTGAAAGAAGAACATCTTCAAAGCTCATTTCTGTACGTATTCATAGAGAACGCATATTTGAGAAGCTATTATTTCCCTTACATATATTTTTCATGGATGAGGCAGAAGCAGTGATAGCAAATTATATGTAAGAACGAGACTTGAACAAGTAATGAACAATTATTTCATATGGAAAAACGTTCCACTTTAATATCAACTTTTCCGATATTACCTGCTCTAAAAAATATATTTCCGTTTGAACCGGTGGAAAGCATCCCAAACAACGTGTCCGATTGAGGCTTAACAAGGCAAAGCTTACCAAGCACTTTAATAAATTAATTGTATCAAGTTAATTTAACTAACAACATCTAGATTAATTTTAAATGAAAGATAGTGGGTAATTAATGCATACCTTTAATTAAACAAGAAAATTATTTGAATAATTCAAATACACCTCCGAAATTGAGCATTGTCTGCAACGTGCGTCGAGTTTACTAAAGACAATCAAGAACTCAATAACAATCGTGCGTAGCATTCAAGGAAAGAACAAACGAATTTTATAATGAATTCAATTTATATTCTTATTTGAGTATATAACTCAAATAATTTAGAATTTAAAAATATTAATTGAAAAATTCCTTTTAAAACGTAATTGGCAAACGTGGGATGCTCAGATGACAGTAAAAAAAATAATATGTTTACCGAGGTTGATATTTTCTTTTCAGTGTCCCTAATTATTGAAAAATAACCAAAAATAAAATAAACACGATCAATAAGTAAATATTGCTAATTGGATAATACATAAACCGCACTGCCTTAATATTCCACCTAATCTTCATTGGAAGTCAGCCTTCATGACTAGCATCGAGAGCAGGGATTGCTCTTGAATGCCTAAGGAGCTCGAAAAATTTAAAAAAAATAGTTGTTGCCATTATAGTTATTTTGATGTATTTGATTGGTAATAAATAAAATGATGAACAAATCAATCAGATAAATGACACGAAGGAGGAGCTTTCTAGTTGTACAAGCAAACCATCAGGATACAAGTATAAATTAACGTAATCAGTTTAAGCCCAGATGACTACGACTACTTAAAATTTCGTTACAAAACTTATTGAATTCATTAGGGACCCGATCTCCATCAAATGATTGACGTTTATATTAGCAAACTCATTCTAAGATACAAATTTCACCACAAGACATCTGCAATAAATCATGCCAGTGAGTCAATCACAAATAAAATTTATACATTTCTCAAAACGCTGACTCAAAAAAAGGGTTAAACAAATTTGTAGCTGCTTACACTTTAGTAAAGCTTACTTTTTTGCTGCAAGGGATGTTAAAACTAAAGTTTCGCGTACCAGCTTTCTTGCTTAGTCAAAATATACTAATAAAAGTTACAGTAAAAGTCCAAGTAGTTCGAAATGTTTCCGATAATTGTTCAATTCCCTGTTAGCGTTTTTCAAACTTTCAATTTGTTGCAACTTTGCCACAAAACGTTTGAATTACAAAATGGTTACTTATACTTTTAATATGTTTGTTTTAACATTAAAAAACGAAAAAAAAAATCATTTTGGGATGCTCAATTTGTTTAAATGTTGAGGCCAGAGCGGAAATTAACTAATTATTTAACTTTAATATTAGGGTATATAATATTAACAAGCTTTGAAAATAAAATCGTAAGCAAATATTTGTAAAAATAAAATATTAAATTAGAAATCGAGTTCAATAAATTGATTTGGTTGTATAATGAGTTCAAAATTTTAATTTACTTCGTAATACAAGAACAATTTAATTAGTTGTAGCGTTTAATTATGAGATCGTAAGTCAAAATTGATTATACTTAGCTTAATTAAAATTTTGTTTTACATCAATTACATTAAAGCGTACACGATTTTATTTATAATTATAATTATAATTCAATTAACAAATAAACTACTTTTATATTCGAAAATTTAAACGCATCGTGAGATTACAAACTTTGTTTGATAAAATTAAACAGAATAAATTGGTTTTCGTACACACTTTTTATTAACATTTTCGAACCCATGGGAAAGTATCAATTTAGGTGAGGAAATGAAATCTCATTATTTTCAAAGATATTCCTTACTTTAAAATTTAAATTTTTCAAAATTGAGAAATTCGGCAAAGTTATATTTTAAGTATAATTATTTTTTTTAAATTTGTGTAACCTGCAATTTTGTATAAAAGCTTTTTTAAATACACTTCCTGCAAATCTGCGGAGGAAATGTATAAAGCAACAAATCCCCAAAAAGTATAAGCTGTTTATGTTTATGTATTCCTATTTAATAGTCGGAAGTTTTTAAATTCTTATCCTTTTGTAAATATTATCATAAAGCTCGCGTTTTTCATAAACTCTGGTTTACTTAATAAAATTGTTTTTTCTTTCAAATTCTTCAATTTTTGTATTTTAAATTAAACTTGCATGGACGTTTATCAGAAACTGAGAAATGTCTTCAAGAAAATACACTTGGAGAAAATTTAAGATGATATTCTATCATACGTTACCCTTTTAAAAGTATAATGAAGTGGTGAATAAGTTCAAAGGGAAATATTTTCTTGCTTCATAAATATGTTTTACAAAAGGAAACAAAGACAAAACTGGAAATTAAATGTTATTATATTTTCTCATTGTCAAAACTTGATTAACTTTAATGGAATTGCATTGCATTTTCTTCATTAATATAGTAACGTGTCAGCTTTATAAAAAGCAATGCCAATTTGTTGCTTTTAACCATTTTCCTACCCCTTGGGGTTGGAATTCTTAATTATTTTCTACACTGGTAAAATTAGTCCGTTCCACTTTATATTGGTGTCAATTGGTGGTGTCAATTTTTAAATATTATAATAGTGTAGTTTATAAGGCATTACCAATATAAAAATGCAAGACCGTAGGCCGAGCCAAATATGACGGCCATAGGCCACCAGCCATACTTAACTAAGTAACAAAAAATAGGAGTAAAAAACTTTCTCTCACTAGAAGATGGTGGCATTATTATTCTAAATTAAAAATAAAAATTATGTACAAAGCCCTCTTTTATATTTAAATGGATAAAATTGATTAGAGTTTTTTCAAATAATTCTTCAGTTGAAAGAGAAAAGTTTCCAAAATATGTAACACGCAAATTAGACTTGAATATTAAATTTCTACACGTTGACTAGAAATATTACATTATTCGAACCATTTTATGACGGAATTTTTCTAAAATTTTCCGATTTCACATTTATTAAATTTAAAAGAAAACTTGAACTTTAACTAATGCAATTAGGCCGAGACTCGGTTAACAAATGTCAGAAACTTGGCAAGTTTCGTAAAAGCAAAATGAAGTAGAATTAAATTTTGACGTATTCATCTGTATTTCTATTATAATGAAGTTTTTAGTGCAACGCCCGTTGAACATCTACAATAACCCGCATTAGATATGCCTTAACTCTTAAATACAAGTTTTAAACTGATAGTTTCTTATCCCTTCAAGTATTATTCAAGAAACTTTGTAACAGTGTCAGAAAATAGTTTACCTAAAAAGTTGCATCTTTGGTTACGTTGTGTCTAATTTAGTCTATAGTTTATCTGGTCCAGTGAAATTAAGTAAGTCGCAGGAGTGTGCTGTAGCTGGCTCGTCATGTCTCTTCAGTTTTTTTGAAAATTTACGGGCCTGATGTTAAAATAACAACTTTTTTTCCTTCTTCTTCATCTTCTTCTTACCCATGCTGACCACTTATTCTTAAATCTGTCACCAATCCAACTGTACACACATAAAAATCGCTAATTCATTTCATTCTATTCAAATTGTTGGCTTCGAACCCGGCTGTGTGGCATATAATAATGAGCGACGAGGAAGTCTACCCAGTGGCAAATTATTACTGTAACACATCTGCTCCTCTTATTTTCTTTCAGATCTCAATTCCAGCTCTCAACAGAGATGACTTATGCGAATAATACAAATCTGTCAATTTTGCAATTATAAAAATTTACCTAGGTAAAGATTGCGGATTATTAAAATTAAATAGTATTAATCATGTCTTCATTACATACACGACCACGACATAACATCTTTGATAGCCAGGTCTATCGTCCTTTAAATGGTAGTGAGACCGTTAGCAGCCAAAAAAGGTTACTACATCTACATAGTAGCATTTCATAATTGGAAAGCCTGTTATTATTATATCTGGCAGTTGTATATTCTCGAGAATAATAACGTAACAGTTAAAATTATTTAATTTTAACGCTCAGTTAAGTTATTTTTGTAAAACTTATATAGATTCTGGATAAAATATGTACGAGACCAGTTTAACGTGCACGTAGTATGTGCACAACCTCGATGTTAATTGGATCGAGTTGAATTTATCTGTGATGGTTATGGAAAAGTTACTCCTATTCATATCATAAGATTTTCAATTTCATAAATTTATTCTATAATATACCGTAATTTGGAAGGAAAATAAAAACAGAAATTCGTCGTTGCAGTAGTTAAAATAAAGCAAAATTGAGTGTTTTATAGCATCTTCATATCTTTGTTATGAGCGAGCTACCTCATGAATTTTAATTGCAGAAATAGAACTTGTGCATAAAACCAACTATGTAAGTTAAATCGAGGGTGAATTAAGATCTGTTATAAATTTATATAGCCCATGCAATCGGAATAGGATTTGGTAGATTCGGATGTTAAAGGGTGAATCATAATGTATGATAAGATCCTCTCCTACCGTTTCGATATTGATCTAACCAATAGTAGTAATAATAGAAGTAGCGGTTCGACAGCTTTCAAGCGGACACATCACGTTCTAATGTTGTCTAAGATCAGACATTTTACTCTAGAACGTGGTTAAGATTGTTAGTCCCTCACTCTAAAACCTCTTGAATTTCATTGTATTCATATTATGGTTGTGTATACTCTAATGTATATTTCGATAGGTTTAAAGTGAATTCAATATTCCCTCTTCAATTTAATTTAAGTTTAAGTAATTTATTTTAAACGATTTTCTAGTTTCTACAAAAAGGGCATCATCCACCGCCGAATTCAATTTCACTTCTTTTAATTTGTATTGCTTTCAAAGCTTACACGATCGAAAATTGTTTTATTTCAAATTGAATTACAACAATGTACATGTAGTACCTATAAATCAATCTCTTTAGACTCATTGCAGATTTTGTGCTTGGATTATTAACAAGAGCGAACAAGACTGCAAGCTGTAAGTTAGTGGAAGGAATAATTATACAAGCAATTTACAACTTTGGCAAATTTGTAAACCCATAACTTACTTTTCTTCTTACCGACATATCGAAAATGAGAATTTTATTGATTTTGCATTGTTACCTTCATGATAATAACCGCCTTTTACAGTATTAGTAGGTTATAGTTAAGGATGGAGCCGAAGGCGAGTTCTGTAAACCTACGAGTCCGATAGAACGATTTTTTATACTTACGTAAGCTATACCCGTATTTTGAAAAATATAAATAGGAAGAAATACGTAGGTAGATTATAAAACGAAGATGTCACTCAGGAATAGATAGAATGGACTTGATGTTGGAAAGAGAAAATATATTTCTCCACTAGAAGGTGAAGAAATAGAAACCGTAGAAACCAAAATTCGTTTCTTCTTCTTCTTTCTAGAAGTAATTCTCTAGTAGAGAATTCTCTTCTAGTAGGCCAAGGCCTGTTATTTTCCAACACATGCGTCGTTTCCTTGGCAGTGTTAGAAACTTTGAGCATATAAATATTTTACATCCATCAGGTAGCTTGCTAGACTTGCCTTCAGATGTGCCTACATCCTGGTTTATTAAAAATTATTAAAAAATTTATTAAAAAAGTGTATCAAAATTCGTTTGAAAGTTTAATTAAGTTTGCTTTTAAAAATTTTTAAAGAATGTTCAAGATGTTTTTTTAATGTAAAGTTTATAAAAGAAGTTTTTTTATACAAAAAAAACTGATTAAAAAATTAATATTTTTGTGATAAATATTAAGTAATAGATGTAAAAATGTTTCTTATTTTTAATTTTAGATAAATTGAATTTTCTGCTATTTAAGTGCAAATTTGAGTGCTTACGTATAGACTACGTGATTCCATTAGTTTTTCACTTTCCTTTCTAAGTTGGATATGTACGTAAAAAGTGTAAAAAGCTTTTTGAGAGGCTAAAAAATAAAAGTAGATAAAGTAAAAATCTGCACATAAAACAATAATCGTGCGTGCTCCATAATTGACAAAAAAATTTCAGCAAAAGAAGAATATTTGAGATCCTAAAAAATAAATACAAGTGCCTGAGTAAAAAGGGTATAAATAAAGAAAAAATAATCTTATAACACAAGCACAGATGAATTCGTGTAAAAAGTGGACCGTAAAAGACAACGATAAAACTTGTAAACAAAAAATAAACTAAGAATAGTGGCCCAGATATCTTTAATGTTACTTACAAAAATTGCGAGATTGAACTTTGATCTCGATAAATTTTATTCTTTGTACTGGTTTTTGTACTTTATGTTGAAAAACCTTTCAGCGATTTTCAGGTGATTGATAGAAACGAATAAACGTTATCGTAGAAACTAACATTCAGATTTCCTTTTGTAATTTAAATTCAGATTTTGTTTGTAGTTAAAGCGGAAAATTCACTTGATTTAATTAAATATTTCGCTATTTATTTCTCACTTTTGTTACAATATTTTAATAAGAGTTATAATAACTGAAAAATAAAATTCGAAATTTGCATTGTAAGGTATAAACTTGCAAGAACCAATCAAATTGAAGTATATACTTTAGTTTCATTGGTTCGTGAAACTTATACCTTACCGTAAGGAAATATCGGTGGTTCGGTGGATACTTCAATTTGATTGATTCTTGAAAGCTTCTACATGAAAATAAAATTTCGCCAACTAGCATTCAAATCTAGAATGTTGGGTTGGAAATAAACAAAAATGTTAATGTGAAATATGTTACAGTATTAGCAAAAGTTTAATTAAAAGAAATAGGTTATGTTACAACTTTGAGGACCTGCGACCCTCAATGTCACTACTGTGCACTGCACTTACTTCAAACTTGGTTTCTAACATTATTTTATATTACTATTTCACACTGACGTTGTTTTAACTTAAAAATTGTATTCAAAACCTTTTACATCTGAGTCAGAAAACGTAAAGCTCTTCAAAACAGCTATAACACTGCTAGGTGTTGTAATTGAAATTTTCCATATTATTATTACGTAGTAGCGAAAATGAACTTTGGAAAATGTTACGTTATATCGTAAGATTTTATTGCATTATCTCGTATCTGGTATAGTTAGGGCACTCTATTTAGCATTTTACCACCATGAAGATATAAGCCCGTGGGCTTGTATGAGAGTATTTCACACCCTCACTGCAAAAATATAATTAATTTTAGTTGGAAAAGTACCACAAAGATATAGGTACTTTATTTTCTTTTAAAGAAAATCTAACCGCTAGTTAGATAATATTCTTTCGTAAGATTAAATAAATCTTTTTAGTTTTGTTTTTGTATTATTTTCATATTGTTTGGCTTCTTAATGTAAAATTGTCATTGTATGTATTATTTTATATTGCTTGTTAAATCGTAGCGAGGCGGAGACTTTCTTTGTGCGAGTTGCATTATAACTTTATGTTCAAGATAGAAGTTGCATTTCCTAATTAATTTTTATGAAACTTTTCGTAACCTTTGCTTATAAACCACAAAATTTACTAGGATAAATAATTGAAGTTGTGTAATAAAATAATAATTGGACTCAATAAAAACCCAATTTAATTGGTTGTAGCGTAGCAATTAGCGAAAATCGTCTAAAATGGTCTTATTGAGACTTTGTCTTGTTTTTGAGATCCACATAATATATCAAACTACACTGACATAGATGAAATTACGGAAAAGTTTGGAAAAATGGAAGACGAAGCAGTAAACGTAAATAATATTACACGTACGATTGCAGCACAATCACTCCTAGGGTCGTATACCTATTGACTGATGATTGGGGAAGGGGAATATTATATAGGGTTCAAAGAATGAACAAAATTTGTTAAATTTAATCTGCCTACTCACCTAGTGATTAATAGGTACAAATCATTTATAATTTTAAAAGCTCCTTATCATGCCTCATCGATTTTATTCGATATAATATTCCAGTTATCTAATATAACAATTTGCTAGGAAGCTCCTCCTTAATGTCATTTATTACGTCTGATTGGTTCATTTATTAGCAATAATAAATTCTTCTCTATTTTGTGCTTTCCTTCTTGCTTTTTCCCAATTGATTCCTATACTACTCAAAATCTGCCGTATACCAACATTCCATCCTTTTGCGGGTCTGCCTCTTTTTCTTTTTCCTACTGGTCTAGCTACTTTGTTCAGTGCGTGTGTATTTATGAATTTCCTTGTGGTTCTCCGTTTTTGTTCAGGATTAGTTCGCCAAATCTTCCCATTACGTGTTCGCAACCCAAGTTTCCGTTACCTATTCTTGCATTAAAATATCCCGCAGTATACACTTGACCTGCTGCGTTTTCTAGTGACATTTGTAGTTCTTCCCAGAAATGATGTTACTCTTGTACATACATTGATTACCGTCATTGTTCTCTCTCCAGCTCTTAATACAATTCTTGAATTTCTCTCCTATCAAACATCCTACTCCATCTGCCGCCCGCTCATAATAATATTCCACTGTATATCAGAATCAAACCATCTTCAATCTCATTTATTCCCTCTCCTTTCTTTTTAGTTTCCGTAATTGTTAGTCCTTCCAAGCCACACTTCAGGAATTCTTCCGCTAACTCTTGTTCTTTACCGTTTATTCCTCTAACGTTCCAAGTTGTCAATCTCCAAATGCAATTTCTATAATCAATTATCCTTTCTCTCGCCATTGTCGTCATTCTTTTGTTCCTTCCATTTTGATCTGCTAGTTTCTTGCTATGCCGGTATCACGCAGGGCTTTCGCAATTTTTCCTGCTTCATGATCCCAATCCCAACGTTCGCGGTTTATAAATATTTTTCTGTAGCCCACTTTTGCAGCTTTTCCCTTCTCTCTCTCTATCTTTGCAATACTTCTCAAGTCAGCCTGCACCTTTCTTTCTTCCGATGTTAAGTCATCTTCAATATATTTTCTTGTGCCGCTCAATTTAGTTTTTGCTTTCATCACAGTTACCTTATCTTGCTATGAGTCTAGTCTCGCTAACACAAAGGAACTGCCTAATCTCGGTTTTATAAGTTCTGCCGTTTTAATTGATACTTCAAGGCCCAATTCATTCTTCAAAAATGTTTGCACCTCCCTCCGTCTTAACCGATTTTTCGTTCATATTTACGCCCTTCAAAACTATGTTGTTCTTTTTCTCCCTTTTTTTCTGTTTGGTTCAATCGGTTCTCCAGGGTCGCAACTCGATCTTTCAGTATTTTATTTTCATTCTTCAAAATGCGGATATCATTTTCATATAGGTATCTGTTGTCCCGTCTTGACACCTTTTACCTCAATCATCAGCTCCCTCAGCATTTATTTCAGTTCTTCCATTTCGTTGTCAGTCTTTTTGTCTGTTTTCTTTGGTGGAGTTCTGCCGAATTTTTTACTTCTACGGAATATGTCAAATTCTGCTATCCGTTTCCTATTTTTCTGTTCCTCTGTGCCTGTTGTTGAGCTTTCACTATCGTATTGTTGTTCTTCCGATAGCATTTCAATTACCACGGTTAAGAGGGGCATTTAAATTTTGATGCGAAAACATGTTTCAAAAGATGGCGCGCCCTAAAATATTCTAAGAATCTAAGAATCTTTTCACCAATACAGAATTCTAATAATTTATAAAAGTCATATGAATAAACGATTACTAATTTAGGGAATGAGGAAGTTTGAGCTTTCAAAGTTAAATATTTTTAAAAATATTCAATATTTTCAAATATGAATATCTTTTTGAAATATACTTGTAAATATTCAACATTGGAAGCTCAAACTTCCTCATTCCCTAAATTAGTTATCGTTTATTCATATGACTTTTATAAATTATTAGAATTCTGTATTGGTGAAAAGATTCTTAGAATATTTTAAGGCGCGCCATCTTTTGAAACATGTTTTCGCATCAAAATTTAAATGCCCCTCTTAAGAATAGCACTCGGGTCGACCCCTCGAAAATGCTAAACCTATTCACAATTAGTAGTGAATCAGCAGCTCATAATTATATGCAGCCCAAATCTCATAACGGTATTCACAATTTATATTCACAATTTTATCGGCGCAGCAAGACGTCGTCCACCTATGCAACCCAAATAACGTAAACTTATCGTAATTCTAACCTCTTGAAAAGTCTTGCAATCCACAAAACAATAATACCTCTCCTTTCCTCTAACACCACCAAATTCTTCCAGCCCCAAGTCACCTCCTGTCTAACACTACGAAATCACTTTCCAATCGCAAAAATCTAACTATAACTCAAGAAAATCACCACTAATTGCTCTAGCGTGACGTAGACGTATTTACGTTACTATCGTCGCCGCACCTTCCTGCTTTAATCCTGAATTATTATTCATACGAATAAAATCCCCAATATGTATGTATGTCTGTCTATCTGTCTGTTAGTAATCCAGATACGACCAAATTCCTTTAGCATTTGCTAGACTTGCCTTCAGACGTGCCTGTATCCTAGTTTTTATGTTAATGGTGGCAATTCACTAACCACGAGGACCACCGGCTTAACGTGCTTTCCGAAGCACGGAGATTAGTCATAAGAAAGTTTGAGTCTCCCCAGGTTTGAACCCGGTACCACGCATTCTCATCCAACTGCGTTAGCTGCAAGGCAATACATAAGCCAATCTTAAATAATAATTTGTAACCCTATAATTCAAAAACATTTCGACGCTATGATTTTTTGTAAATTTTTCACTTGTTTTAAAAGTATTGTGATTATTGGGTGGAAGGTGTAATCAATTGCTTAATTATTAAAAAGAACTAGCTGGCACAAGCCAACTAGTGCTTGATTGATGTGATTACTTGACCTTTGGTCTCATTCAGATGAATGATCTCACAATTTAGATTTTACTTGTCACAACCTCAAACCGTTTAACTCGATGTATTGGAGGGTATTCCATACCCCCCAAACCCCCCGGTCCCAAAAACTAACATAATATATGGTCAGTCATTGATTACAATAAGTTGCAACCGTTCCAAATAGATACATCAACATTATCACGGTATTAGGATCGTGGAGTCTAGTCTGATGGGTATAGAATACACCCCAGTACCAGGAAGTTCATCATCATACAATTTTTGAATATATTGTAATGATAAAAATGAATAGGAGGCTCGAAATAATTATTTTGTCAGTTTGGTATGTAAGCAAATACCAGAAAGTTGTAAAAGTTTGGTTTCTTGATATCCAAAGCAAAATTTTACACAGGTACACTGTGTTGATTTTTGAAGTTATTTGTGCCCCTGAAGTGTAAAGTTTTGGTGAGCCTAAAATAAGATGAAATTTAGTGAGTAATTTGAATCTCTCCCCGAAAATATTACCTACAAATAATTTGTGTTTTTTGGAAATGCTGGGGAATTTCGTTTTGATTTGATGATGAGAGGTTATAAACAATAATCTAGGCTTTTTGTAGATGACTCGGTCCGAGCCACAAGTTAAAATTTGCGTCGTCGATTTTATCGGCGAAATATTCGAGTTCTTTTCTGGATCAAAGTTAAGGATCCAAGGAAGCATTTAAAGCGTTTAACCAGTGCATAATTTGATTTGGAATATTCAAATTTAATTCCTAAGGTAGAAAATTTTAATTAATTTGATTGAAAGTGACGTCATCGTCGCAGGTGTGAAGTTTTTCACACAAGTTTACGATTGGATTGATGAATTTAATGGTCATCGGTTTTCGAATATCGTTGTATTAGTTAATACAAACATCAGCAGTTTTATTAACCTGAAAATTTGGAAAATTATCAAAAACGTGGGCTACAAAATATTTTTAGGTTAAATACTTTTTAACCAAGCTGAACACAAATTCACCGAGAAGCACAAAATTCATCCGTGGATGACAAACACCACGATTTCACTAAAATTTGGCGGAGTTTTCACAACATTTGCGATCACCAAGGCGAGCAGATTTCCGACAGACAGGAGCCATTGACACGTGAGGGTAGCATACGTATCAGCTACCGTTTCATTGCTGCTTGAGGGCGTGTCTACAAGCTCAGCAGTACCCAACATTTTGGTTCGTTATTTAAAATCTTTATTTTTACATTATTATTATTATATAAATATTTAATTACACTTTACACAATTTCAATCAGACATCCATTTAGGAAAGTTGAGTTTAAATTTAGTGGATGTCTGTATTGACAACACAATTTTACACTCACGGGAAATTCTGACCGATTGTGGTCAAAATCAATAGATCAAACTTTGCAGTTTTTCTTTGGATTAATAAATCATATAAAACTCGTTTAAGCCTTCTAATTATTCAATCTGGAATCCGGCCTTCCCTATGTTATAATATGTAGTCTCGATTATGTGAACCGACAGCAAAGCTTTCCGTGGTATTTAAGGTGATTGTTCGAGACATAACTGTCAATAAACATCGACAATTTTTGACATAATGTGTCAAAAAATAGGAGCGCTGCTATAACGAATTTCTTCAGACTTCTTTGGCTGTTTTGACATAGAAAACAAATTTAATCACGAAGTTATTTCATAGTAATCAAAAAGAGAAGAATGTTAATAATTCAAAACAAACAATAGGAATATTGAAATGAAAAAATAGGTTTTATTAATAATATATTTAATTTTAAATCCTTAATAAATTACAATGTTATTTCCACCTAATTCACGATTTTAATTTCAGCACAGTTAGTAGGTATAAAAAAATTGTTCGAGAGATCACGACAAATTGATTACGACGTCCTGAGATCTCCACTTCCTATAATAGATTGAAAGCTGAAATTTTATATGATTATATCTGATAGGTAATTAAGAAAAACAACGTTGCAAAAATTTTAGTGATGGGAAATTACTGACCTGAATTTTTCTGTAAGGTTTTACAATATTAATGTTTTATTTAGCAGTAAAAAAGTTTCAAAAGTTTCTATAATTTTTTATATTGAGTAATCTCTACAGAATACTAAATTATTTAAACAAATATATCCTCGTACAAAATAAACTATCAATCTTTTGAGATAAGCACGAAAGCACTTCTACCTTATGATTTAAATTCCCTTTGACCCTTTCATTGGATAAAAAGTAGCGTCGAGGCAGCTTTATTCGCTTCTTTCTACAGAACACCTCAATTTTCAATCGTATGGTTTACTTTTATCGTTTTATCAAAGAAAAAAGTGCTTCGAAAAAATAGTAATTATTAGAGCAATTTTTTGTGCATTTCCACTAAATTTTCTTCATTATTAACTGATATAAAAAGGAAGTTCTTGTTTTGACGTGAAGTGAAATTTAATAAACCATAAGAAGAATAAATCGTGCGAAAGAAGAGATCTGAGACATGAGAAATAATTGGGAACAAGTAAAAGTGGTTAGTTCGTGTCGTAGTTTTTATAAAATATTGCATTTCAAAAAATAAATTTATTTTTAGATTATTTCGGTTTTAATATTTAAAAACAATTTCGTAAAAATAAACCACCAAATATGTGTTTTATCGACTGCCCATGGTTAGAGTATTTTTATTACTCGCAAAGCGAAAATTTAACCAAGAAAAGTTAATTGAATTCAAAATACACGAAGTTTTCCAGCTACGGCTACGTTGACTTCTCTAACGCCACAAATCAGGAATGTGAGAAAATTAACCCTAAAGCGAAATAAATTTTATTTTAAAAATGCGGACAGGAAGTGAATTATTCTGAAGCTTATTTGAAAATTCCTTTGCGAAGCGGTTAAAAAAGGCGACTCAAATAAGTTTCAAAAATTAATTAACCGTCATATCTGAATGGTACACGTCCTAAAATTTAAATATCTCCAACTCACAACAAACTTAAACCTAAAGTGTTAAGTATACCGTGTTCTTGTAAACGACTAGATTAGCAGGATTAGCGTTCTAGAAAAGGATTAACACTTAAAACAAATAATACGTAAAGGCTCTACTTCCCTTGAGATAAAATGTAGCTTTAGGCACAACAACATAAAACAAAATTGAATCGGGTTATTAAATGTAACTGTGGTGTTACATGACTCCCCCTTCTCTGTCGGGTGTAGGATAATAATAATTCTGCTACATCTCTACTTAAGATAGGATTTTCTTGATAGAAAATGCAGCTGAGATTTGATTAACAAATTAATTTTCGAATTATTCTCGTTATTGAGATGCAAAGTATGAAAACTTTGTCAGAAGTTGAAACATGAATTTTTGAAAAACTGCAAGAAGAAATTTTTAAACATTTAAAACCCTCTTTGCCCGAAGGATGATAAATCCCGTAAATTTTGAAGTTCAACATTTCTATTCGGCTACTCAGCATCAGATATTACAACAAACGACTGCAGTGCCTTCTGAAAATAATAAGGTGATAATTTTGAGCGCTCCGTATAATCAAATTTAAAATTTCAACAGTAACAGCGAATGTTTTAAATTTCCACGTGTTCTTTTGAACCTGTTATAATTTTGGATGTAATGAAGTGAATTTAAAATTATTCAACTGCCTACAATGAGCGCGTGCCATGTTCATTGAATTTAATTAATTCCATTTTTTTCAAATCAACATATTTTACTAACGGTCTTGAAGGACGTAAACTTGAACATTTAAATTTCGCCTGTGATAAAAAGTTGGGTCGATAAATTTATTTTGATTTGCTGAAACCTTTCTAAAGGTCATCAATTGAAACATCGTTTTTAAAGAAAATTGAATAAATCAAATTTTTTTTGTTTAAATGGAACACTAAAATGCCTTTATGTGCCTAGAATTGAACAATAACCGTAAATTGTAAAGAAAATGAACACTGAAATTTGCCAGCCGCAACCTGCAAGATTTCTACAACAAAAAGTTAATTAAGAAAGACCTATGAGAAGCTCTAACTTTTAACAAAAACTAAACGCTAAAATATTTGAATTTTAACTGTAAGTTAAGATACTCTTAGAAATTTCATTCAAAAATACTTTTATAAGGAATTTATTTATCACTTTATAACATCCTAAGGATAGAAATATTATTAAAAAAGATAGTAGTAAAATTACTATCACTGTAATTATACAATCACTATTTTCCAGTTGTATCATAAATGATTCTTGTCACTACCTCGATGATCCACAGATGTTGTTGTAGACAGACTAAACGTTTACGTTTTAATACCATAGCGAGGTAGACCTGGGACTTTCATAAGTTATTTTGTCTTTGTTTACAAAGAAAGCGATTGTTTATCCGCTCCCACGTCGTTAGTTATTCCAACCAGTACAGATTTGATGGTGGGACAGGTTTAAACTTTAACGGCAATAAAAGAGAATTTCTCATTATCGCAAATCTGGAGTGTGCAGCTTCAGAAGTAGTGACTTCCTACCGTGAAAATGAATAAGGGGTAAGATGCCACCTTTTCGTACTTATTTCCATGCGAAATCAATTATAATGAGCATCCAAAGTGAGTTTTATTAATTATCAAGAGGCTACAAATATTATACTATTTAAAACCGATGACAATTATAAGAAGAACCCTGCAAAAAAGACATTAAAAACTGTTCGAATTTTCTAAAGCTTTCATTTCTCCAATTAAATATTTACATTGTTTTTCTAATCATATATTTTATAACAAAAACAAAGAAATACGAATACCTTATTATATAAAAGGCGAACAATGGTAATTTAAAGCAAAATGTAACATTTTTCAAGCAATACAAATTTATATAACTTCAAATAAAAGTCATCAACTGAAAATTTAACCTTTTACGAGTATGTGGTTTCTCTAAAGAAAAGCTCTCTAAATTTTTTGTATTGTAGACCTTACTAGGTATGCTAAAAAAATTTATTGTAAAGTAATGGAATATAAAATAGCGACCAGCAGCAGAAATTTCAGTTTTTCATATCTTCCAATATATGATATAAAAATACGTAGCAAGATTTCAGTATGGTTTGGTAATAAAATTTTAAATTATTTTAGTTATAGTTTGGAGATAGCGCTAAAAAACATTTTTTGTATTGATGTGATTCGAAATTATAATAATATGCATTTGTGGAAAGTTAACCGGGTGTTAAAAACCATTCAAACACGCGACTACAAACTCTTGTGAAGTTTTCGTGCATGCTTTTTCAATCAACGATAATAAGTTGACTAAACTTAAGTATTTTGGGTATGAGGAAGGGTGAGCATAATGTTGTTCTGTTTAAAAGCGAAACTAACCGAAAGAATTAAGCCGTAAGCGCAAAAGTTTTTTAATAATAATAATAAATGTTTTTTGACGCAAAACTAAAATATAATTTCTTTGAAATATTATAAATGTTTATTAAAGGAATACAAAAAATGTCTAAAAAAAGTGGTTTATTATGTAGCAGTAAACTTTCACCCTCAGGGTTAAAATTTGTCGGTTGAATTCCGTTGTACTCGACGAATTAGTAATTATTATTATATAATTCACTGCAAATGAAAAATGTTGAGGTCTTTAAAATTCGGTGTAGTTAATTGCCTGCAATAAATACAGAGAAACTCGGTTTGACGTATTTAAAGTAATGGTCAAATTTGTGGTCAGCATAATCGAAATTATTGAGCCTAGTAAGTTTTCCAATAATTTCTACAATTCGAACAATTTCAATAGTCGACAATTGATTCTCCGCATAGCTAACGAGAGAATTACTATGGTGGTTTTTCGCGTGAATTAATGGTTTTTGACGACCAATACCACCAATAATTTAATTTATCGCAGTACGCCAATTTTAATATAGTTTATCATGCAAATTTTCTTCTTTTTTTACTAAAACAAAATGTATAATAAAACGAATTGATTCGATCTATTACTTCCTTTTATCGTGATTTGTCACCGACTTCCATCCAATGCGCTGGTAGTAAGAAAGGAGTTTGAATCTACGAAATAAATACAGAAAACATTTGTAACTGTAAAAGTGTATCGCTTTACTAGGTTCTATAACAAAAAAAAGAAAAATGTGTTTTCCTTTAACCTTTTACCCTTCGCGAAGCTATGGATGATAAGAAATTTGTTGTTTGATAAAAAAAACATTGAACTGCCAAAATTAACAAGAAAAAATGTTATTTTGTTAAACTTAAGCGGTTTTAACAAACCGAAAAAAGCGTTCAAGTTTCAATTGGTATCAATATGTCGTTTTGAATGGATAGAAAAAAGCGTGAAATTCAGCGTGGATTAAAAGCTTCTTTTTAAGTGTAATTTTATTCAAGCTTTCCGTATTTTTGTTTTTATCTGCATAACGCAACTCTCCTACATTGTACTTCGGTTTTATTGTAATTGTGACAATTTTATTCGCTTCATTGATTGAAACTCAAAGCTGTTTGCATGTTTTCTATCCACCACAATTCTGGCATGTAAAACAAAATCAAAAACCAACGATTCGAAGATTTTCTAAGGTTTTGGAACACAAAATCCTTTATGTTACAGTTTTCAATCGTTGCTGGAATTGAAATTATGTGTCTTTATGTCAAGCTCCAAGCGTTTATTTTTTATGGTTTCACAAATTATTGTAGAGGAAATTAATTAAATTTTTTAATGTTTTGTAGGTATTCGTTTCACATTTTTTATCAGAAGTCATAAAAAAACAGCGAAAAGCAGGAATGCAATTTAAATTTAATTATTTAAAATAATGAAAATTATCCAACGTTTGTAAATAATAATAATTTTGTTAATTGAATCAATTTCCATTTTTAAACAAATTTAAAAGCATTATAATACATAATATTAACGTTTCTATACTAAAATTACGGAAAAACCTTTAAAAATTCACTTTAGTTTATGAGAAATATCATTAAGCTCATTTTTTTTCCTGAACGCTACCTGAGAAGCTTTTAATTAATTTCCAGTGTAAATAATTTAAAAACGTTACGCAGACTAAATTATATCAAAAGAATGTTTACATTTTGTAAAAAAAAATTTGAAATTTTTAATCAACCGCAACCTGTAATTTTCTTTCTCATAAATCTACATTCAAAAATTTTTGTTCTGCAATTTATTTTAATTCTTTTCTTATATGTTTGGTTCAATTAAAAGTTTTGATAATTAAAATTGCGACAGTAAACTATTTTTATTTTTAGAACATTTAGTTACATTTCTTGCACACTTGGATTATTTTAAGCTTGCGGAAGTTATGTAACTTTTTCTTAATGAGATGTTCAAATATTTGCAGCGTGGTTCACATTCCACGTTAACTGCAAGTTCAACAAAAATACAAAAGAGGGATGGAACCTCGCTGTATCCATATTTTTCTTCCAAAAAATAAGAAATGTAATCTCTCCAGTTTGTGTAGTCACGATGTTGTAAGTTAGCCTTCAATTCTTTGGGAGAAACGCGGTCGTGAATTCTGACAAAAAATAGTTTGGGGAACTGGAAAATGCTTTAAATGAAAAATAAAAGCAATTGAGAGATGTAGAACAATTCCAGTAATTCCAATTGTGAATACTGTGCAAGTAAGTTTACAAACTTAACGGTGACAAGCGCTCCTTTCCAATCGAAGGGTGACGTGTGGCTTCAAATTTTTGAATTCATTTTTGAAGACCGCTCTTCCTTATAAAATTAAAAATTATAAAATAGATAACATGAACGTCAAGAAGTTTAAAATTAAGGTTCCTAAGATTGAGAACCCGGGTTAACTGCATCTCCTGCCCCCCCCCCTCTCTGAGGGGCTCTGATATTACTTAAATTTTATTGATGGTGGTTTATTCTAATCTATAAATTATAATAAAATATTTTCAAACCTTTGAAAAAACAAGAAAATATTAATCATTGGTGAAAATTTAATTATTGTTTGTGAAACAGCAGTAAGAAGTTTCGGAAAACCTTGTATATTAAAATGCGATTTCTTAAGAAGTATTTTTTTTAAATATGCACCTCATTTAAAATTTGTTTTTATTTTAAATTGTTAAATCTGTCTTATTTTTAATTGTATTTTAGATCGCATTCTAATTAATTAGAATTTTTTATTTATGAGGATTAACTTACTTCGCTCACCTTTCCGTTGTAATCAACACAAAATATTACGTGTTAAATCCTAATATTAAACTTTTGAATATTAAATTTATTTTTATCATTTCTTAATTTGTATTTTGATCCTTTTACTCGTCTGGGTGATTATTTTAGTAATTTTATATTAAAAGCTTTCGTTCTCAGTTTTTAGACAAACAATAAATTTCAAAACTTGATCGATAACCTAGGAATTCGTCCATTGATTATAAGTTAGTCTATTATAAGAGGATTTTTCAAATTGATTTTTCTTGTGATTTTTAAATTTTCATTTGTGAAGTAAAAGAATGTTTGAATGTTAAAAACTTTTATTCGATGTTTAAGAAATTTCAGTTTCGATCATAATTTATAATTATAAGTAATCTCCAAAGCAAAGTTAACTTTTGGTAAGATGTAGGATTATGGAATTTCGTTGCAAATAAACCATACATGCATGCTATTTACATATTATACAATATTATATAATAGAATTTCTAAGAAAATACCTTAATCCCACATCTTGACTCAAAATCTTTAATTTTAAAATCTTATAATTAGACAAATTTTCAACCTCTCAACGAATCAAATTTAATTTATGATTTATAAATATCTTAGATTATGCTTTAATTTATTCAGTTTTTTATAGCTACAAAATAATTTTCAAATTATTATTCATATAATTTTGAACTAGCAATAAATTATGTAATTATTAAACTTGAACGAATATTTTACTTTCTTCTATAAAAGAAAAACATAATTCAATTTTTGAACCTAAATTTTTTTAGTTTTAATTGAAAATGTTGAAATTTAAAATTATAATACGGTGACCTATATCTAAGAGTTTCTAAAACCGTTTTTATTTCTTAAAAATATAGTTTACTTTTTTATGGAGTCTATTAAGCTCAAACGTGCGGAACAGGAGGGCTTATTACGTTCTTGAAGAAACCAAAATTTTTACCAGTGCACCACTTGGATTAATTAAAACTACAACCAGATCTAACTAAAATAATTTTATGGTTTTCATTTCCCTGGAATTTTAAAGTCCTTGATGGGCAACAGAAGTCACTAAAAATTTGTTTGATAAAAAAAATTTAGAATCGATTCTGGATAACAGCATATCTTTTTGAAGTATCAAGTTCGAATTAATTTTAAACTAAAAATGGGGCACTAACCTCTTAAAATCGATTCGTTTAAATATTTTGCCAAATAAGCAAATTATAAAACATCGGCAGGCAACAATCCGGGTTGTGGATGACGTAAACGAACTAATTTAAATTTTTGCTTTAATACTAAAAATTCACTTTGCTCCAGTAAAATACAATTTGCTATATACCACAAAAATTCAAATAATCTTAATCTGGAATTATTCCTACCATTATTTTGTTGTTATCAATATTGCTCATGTTACAATTAGCTGAGTTATTTCAAAATTGAATGGCTTTTATTTAAGATAGTGTAAAAAATACTATCCATTTATACGATTTTCCTTGATAAGAAACAAGAAATTTTCTTTTGAAGTTGTGCAAAGAAGATTTTATCGATAAATACCACGAGGTTTTATAAATATTTTAGCTCTTTGACGACAGACGTTTATATGAAGTTCTTGTTGCCATTTTTTTGAATAACTGAAAAGATATATCACAATGGAAACTACCATCAGTTGAGGCTTTTTTATTAGCACTTTTCTAGTTTTATCACGAAATTAGGAAATTTTCTCGTGCTTGAACAAAAAACACTTAGATTTTCTAAAAGTTTTAACATTAAATTTTTTATGCGGCTAAATTACTTATAGTAGTCAGAAGAAAATCACTTAAGAAAATCGAGTAGAAAATGAAAGATATGGGAAAACTTATAAGGTCGGATCTCTTGTGAGGGTCTCTAAACAACTTATCTTTATTGACACGCACTCGACTTTTTTCCAACAAAGGCTGATATCGGAGACAACGAACACATTGTGATATCAATTCACCAGTTTTTATGATTTTCGTTAGTCATTTTTGTGTAAATCACTTTTTTGCCGCTTTTATCTAACTGCATCTCAAAAAATTTAAATCCTTTCCTGACAATTTAATATATTTAACATCTTTTTTTGTCACTGTGTCCTAACCGCTACTACGAAAAGCTCTTACACAAAGCTCATCGAATGATAACTCACACAGACTATCCATTACTTAACTAATTTAAGTGGATAATAAGAAAAAGGAAATTTTTCTATAAAAAAAAAGGGTTTTAAGGTTAATTAAGTTTATGTGGTTGGTCAAATTACTCGAGACTCGAATAATTGAATCAAAAATTTTCGTACTCCATTGTGAAGTTTCATAATCTCAATTTTACTTAAGCTTAAAAATAATTCGCAAGTTATAGTTGCTAAATTGAAAGCTAAAGAGTGGAAAAACTTTTTACGGTGTACTACGCAATTATCTCCAAATCTGCAACTGTTTACTTTTTACAAATATCAAAATATTTACATGTTAGGCATAGCAAACGTTATATATTTGATACTCTAAGCTTTTGAGCTGATCTTTTAGCAAGAACCAATAATAACAGTTTGGTACATAGAAAATTTTTGATATACGAGTCAAAAGAAAATGAACATTATAGCTTGTTGCTCTTTCAATCTTGATAAATTCTGACGGTTTACAAGTATATACTCAAATACTTTACCGAAAATATAATATTTAATAATGTAGAAAGATGAAAAATTTCTACTTTGAATCTATAAATTTGTATCAACTTATAAAATATTTACCCGTAAAATTTATGTAAGGCAGAAATACGAAAAATGTGATTAAACTATTTGAACATCAAATTTTGAAACAAAATTTTTGATCAAATAAAATATTTTAAGAAATGGAAACTAAAATTTTATTTATTGCTTCTTCGTTACAAGGAGACATTTACTTTAATTTTTTTATTTAATTTTAATTTAAATTTATTTAAATTAAAGACGATTAAAAAAAGACGGACCTGTTTGTTCTTATTTTTGTGTGATGATATGTAAGAAGTAAACTCAGATCTATATTTCATCGATCATTAATGACCGCATTCTCAACTATAATTTTTCTAATTAAATTTATTTATATTTAAATTAAATTTATTATAATATATTTAAATTTAATTTTACGTATTAACCACTTCAACCCCACATTTATTGTGGGCGATGATAAAAACGTTAAACAAGGACAAGGACATGGCAAACTTAGGAGTGGACAAATTAATTATTGATAGCTGCACTAAAAATAATTGAAGTGTAACGTCACTATTTATCACAGTGTAATCAAAAGGCAGATATAATAATTAAATAAAACATTCTGTGATAAATCGTCGCGCTTTGTAATATGAGGCGTTCAGAAAAAGCCATAAAATTCGAGGCATTTAGCAAATCGCAATTTAAGGTGGATTTATTCTATCTCATACGTTAAAAAATTGCAATCTGCAAGTTGGTTGGAGATCTTTCCAACGTTGGAGCACAAGCTCCCATATTCAATTAGATTTCCTAGGTTATGCGGCCTGAAGGCCGCACTGACATTATTACTACATTGATAATAAATAAGCGAACCAATGCTGATGGCATCACAAAGAGTCTCGAACAGATCTAGACGTTTCTTATTGTCATTTCTAATCTATAGTTAAATTTTGTATGCCTTCCCAAACCAATAAGAATTTCACAATCAAATTTCATATTTAGTATTTTTATATTGAAACTTAGAACTGATTAAGTAGATTTTGGTTCATGGAAACTTGAAAGTAACGTACATGAATGGATTAACGAGATTCCACTTGTATTTTCTTTGAAAATTTGTTTTACATCGTTGAGGCAACCAAAAACCTAAATTATTTCAAGGACACGTCGTTCGTGTGCATTATGTATGCCGCATATGAGCGCTAAATAATAGAGGCGGTTCGAAAATGTAAGGCAGACTAATTTTATGTAGTATTGAATTAATATGCAAGACTTTCAATTTAATCTAAATTATTTTACTCATCTTATTTATTTTCTTTTGAGTTTGCTGGTTTTCCATTTTCTCCATCTAATTAAAATTTTTAGGTATCTTTTTTATTCTAATTATACTTCTTGTTCAAATGTCATTATTTATTTAAAGCTTCGGAATTGCAATGGACAAATTACACCTCATTCAAAAACGTCTTGACGGATTAACCTTGATAGCATTTATAAAGCACATGTAAAATGTACACAGTCGTGGTGACCATGGTGGCTTCTAAATCAGTAGTACTAGAGCTATGGCTCCAAAAGATGAACGGCAACGGTCGAGACTTTTTCGATCAAAAATCCAAAACGAAGCGAACGGATCTCAAAAAATATACTCAGCTAATGATGAACTGAACAGATGTGGACAGAAGTAAATGCCAATTTAAAAACGATAGTAATGACCACATCAAATCCGTAAAAAAAAATACGTCCGCATTCAATCGCAGCTCTGGATAGACTTCCTGGTTAAAACCATAATCATATTCAAATATTTAGCATAGAATAATATCCAATGAAAAATAAATACAGGATGACATCGAATAAAAATTTATGAAATTAATTTTAGATAATTTGAAAACAATTGAAATAATTTGTCATACTAACCCAAAATTTCAAGTTTCTTTCAAGTCGTTTCAAAGTTCGGATTGCAAATCCCAAGTTTCAAACACTCCAAAATCATTATACATAACTGAACTTGTATAATTCCCCAACATCAGCTATTAAATCATTTTTAGTTGCGACTCTTTTCTTAGTGAGCACCAGCCTCAGTACCCAAAGTGTTTTTTTAGACTTGGATTGTAACGGAAATAAATTGTCTTACGACACGATAATTAAAAAAAAAATGGTTCACAACTCGCTCAAGTCAGTGGCCGACCAGCTAATCAGTGGAGATGGGAGTGGTTCGATAATAAGTCAGGGGCACTGAAATGACAGAGGCAAGAGGAGACATAATCGAATGAAAGTCGATATAAAGAGGGCGTCACTGAACCCACACAACAAACAGCTCCAGAAATTTTAAATTTATTAACCTAAACAATTGAACGCAACCCATATGTGAAATATAAACAAACCAAAATGGGGGGGGGGAGGCGATAAACGACAAATCCATAATAGCCTCAAAACCAACTGAACACCAAATTCAGAAACCAAACAAATACCAAATTTTCTTAAAACCAACCAAATTTCCGTATTTCGTTTCAATACCAATAAATTAATATTAAAATTGCCAATTTTTAAAGATTAAACATTCTGCCAGGTCAAATTGAAAATGTGTGATGCTGGTGGTAGTTAGGCCATTTTCATTTGATTAACTGTTACCTATTATATTATTTTGAAATATAAAATTTCTTGCGTCTTTTTGGTGTTGACTCAATCTTCTTTCGTACGTTGTGTAGTGTTTTCTTTACATGAGCTTGTGTCACCTCCAAACGAGATGTATTTTTGGATTGGATTGATGAATAAAAATGAGGGTGTAAATCGCATAATTATTTGGATTGGTTGGCTTTGTTTAAATTTCTTGTTGTTTTGTGTTTTTCGCTCACATTTTGTAATTCGCTTGTTGATGCTTTTTGAGCAAATGTCGATGTTTTTGTTACCTTTTTCAGCTTTTGGGCAGGTTCGTAGGTATTCCATGACTTCTTTATTTTATTCTTCCATGGCTTCATAATATTTGGTCTATAAATAGCTGTATTCGGATATTTTTAGTTCTTAAAATTTCTTTTGATTTTTGCTTGCTTCTTTGAGGTATTCATTTAATTTTTCTTCTCTTGTCTGTACGTACATTATGCTTCTGTTTTTCTGGATTGTGAATGCTCTCTTGCATTTGTTAATATTGCTACAATTGATTTTCCAATTTGTTCTTGGATGATTGCAATTTGATTTGCTTTTTCCATTATGTCGGCTTCACTCATATCCATTGATTGAATCAAATTTTCTTCTTGGCTTTAAATTGAACTTTAGTCATTGCTGGACCCAGTGCAGTTTGATTGGTCCTGTGTCTTTTGCTTGGGTCCGGTGTGGACCTGGTGTTGTTGCTCAGATGACTTTTGGTTTGCTTGCAGCCTCAGAAGCTATTTATATTGATGAGAAGGCCTGATTTACCAAAAGTTGTTTGTCGATAGTGGACTTACTGCTATGCTATTTATTGGCACAGTAAATGACGTTTTCGCTAGTTTTCGGTTTCACAAGCTATTTAAATCGAAGAAAAGACCTTGTGTGCCAAAAATCCGTATCTAGTGGACGGAGTGCAAAGTCTCTAATGTCGTAGTGGTTGAAGGACCATATGTAAATATTGTAATGTTATCGAGTTTCGAACGTTTTACAGAGGCCAAATGATTATTTTTGTGATTTCAAAAGCGGGTGAATTTACACCCATTTCAAATGAATTGAACCAAATCTGCACATAGAGGAGCAAAAATGTTACTTTTAACACTTAAACACACTGTTTTTGTTTTGAACCAATTTGTGCGATTTGACGATTTTTAAAGTTCGTTTTGTGATCTGCAAGAATAAGAAAATGTGATTAGAACAGTTTAAAATTGCCGCTATGGATTTATCTTACTTCAATTGAAAATTTTCATGTCAGGTAATTGAGGAAAACGGTAAAAGATAACGGAGACTTGCGCTCGAAGCGTAATGAATGCGACACGTTTTTGATTGTGAACTGTGAAAATTTTCCAATTTTTACAAAATTGGAAAAGTTAATAGTGACCTATCGAATAGTTTTCAATCGTGATTACGAGATAGCAAAGTGTTTTTTGTAGGCAGTCTGGTCTTTCTACATCGAGGTAGTAGAGAAAATTTGGTTAAACGATTAAGAAGATTTGCGTGGTATTCACCATTTTGTACAATTGATGCACATTAAATCGATGAATATTGAAGTCATCTGGCTTATTAATGAAGGTTTTGAGAGTTTTTGAGTTGTCGATCGACCTGCGAATAACAATCCTAGTCAATTTCGAGAATTTCATTTTGGAAAATATCAAACACAAAATTCAAGGTTATACTTACGTTTTTGGAGTTCGTTTTGTGGAAGTTACAAATCCGACTTTGGTATCCACAAGATCGCAATCAACGTGCGAATCTGATATTTTTAATCACCCACAATATTTAATATTCGATCACAGATGTTTTGAAGTTGCAGTAGCTGGATATGAACTGATAACAAGTATCACCAATATCAGCGCGTGTGCGCGTGTGTGTTCAAGGAACTAGGATCTAATTTGTCATTGGCGTCTCGTGAATACGGGGTAAATAACAAAACAATTTATTTTGAACTCTTTTATTCTGAATTTTGCTTCCACTTGACATTTTCAAATGGAAATACAGAGCAAATTAGAGTAGAGATAATTACATTAAATGTGTTTGCCTTGTGTTTAACATTTATACAAATTCTACACCTTAAGCTTCATAACGACAAATGTGTCGAAGACAGTTTTGGTTTAATCAATTTAATTAATTATGGATTATTAATAAATAATCATTTGGTTCACATATCCGTTTTATTATTCGAAATTTACAGCTCCGCATTTAAAGTTAGTTGTTCGATAAGGAACGCTAAGACAAATTTTGGTAATTTTTTACAATTGTTAGCACACATCAGTTTGTGCAGTACTAAGGCAAGCCAAATTATAACCAGTGCTTCCTCAGCTAAGTTTGATCTAGTAAGTTTGGTAAATGAAAAAGAGTCTACTTGGACCATCCCCCGAAAACTTGCAGCACTTTTAGGACTCATAAGCCTAACGAGATTAGTCTCGAATATCTGAAACAAAACTTTAATTGCCACGGTAATTAAAAGGTCATTTTAGCTTTGCATGTACATAGCTGCCGAACGCACTTCTACGTAACAAGTTGACAACTTTCCCGCGTAATCTCGTTGTACGCACAGAGAAAAACGTTACAATATATTGGCACTGAGACTGGTACTCACTAAGAAGAGAGTCGCAACTACAAATGACAGATGGCGTTTGGAAATTGAATGTCAAGTTAATTCAAAGCACAGCTTACACCACAACAAGTTTATTCAATATTTAAACTAGAGATAAATTTATCAGAGCTTTATAATCTCGGCTATTAATGACTTAAAACTATAATTTTAATAAATTTAATAAACAAAACTAAAGCTTCGCGCATCAAATCTTTGTTAATCGTCACAGAAATTTATACTATAACAAACGAGCAGCCACAAATCAAATGTAGCCAAGATCGTAAAACTGTAACTAAGCTCACGAAAAATTCAATTCCAAATAAAAGTACATTTACACTTAGTTACAAGTTAAAATGAACCCTAGGTCTCAATAAAGACTAAAACCTAGTGGTTCAACATACCTAGAAATGGGGTCGAGATTGCCTAGTCAATCCAATAGTGGGCGCCACCTGGACGTCAATACAGTATTCACTTACCAATATCTGGATTCATTAACTGTGATCTTAAATTGGAAGTTTTTGGGCAAGCAACTTCAGTTGCAGGTATTATTTTCAAATATTTTTGCATGTGTAACAGTAGCACCCTAAATTCTCGAATATTATTGGCCGAATAAAAAATTTTCATGCAGATAAGATTGGATATGTCAAATGTTTGTATAATAAAAGCTACGAAAATTAAAAAATAATAAAAAATTTTTACACGTTTTCGTTCATATGAGGTAACTGATTGCTATACGCAAAACCTTTTTTATTAATCGTATAATATCTCGAAAAGCACCTAGAACGCAATAATTCGAATGTTTTATTTAGAGAAATAATAAAAATATTTTGCATCGGATAGAAACTAATTGAATTTAGCAGCATTCAAAACAATAAATTTGGTCCAATAAATAAATTTTCTGTTAGGAATGAAGTCGTAAAACCAAAGTACGAGCGAACTGATGAAAATGTTTTTTATTGGATAAACAGCAACCAATTCAATTCGAAAGGGGTGAAAACAAAAAATTGAAGATGAGCAAGCACGGTAAATTAAAAAAAATTTTATTCAACAGACCACGAAAATTTTTTGTGAGTGCTTACATTTAAATAAAAGCGAAACTTTTTGATAAGTTACAGCTGCGGTTGAAATGACAGAGGTCGTGAAAAACACTAGTTAGGAAGTTGTTGGAGAAATGTTTATGAAGTTCGTTTTAAAAGATCTATAGACCTACTAGCCGTTTGTTACTACAAATAAAAGAACTAAACTTAAACGTAATAAATCCGTCCGGAATTTGACTCGGAACAAATTGTCTAATAACGTTGAATTTCTTAGCTCGGAAAACTACTACAAAAAAAATATTGCTGATTCATTAAAAATTATTCTTGAATTTTGCAATTGCTCAATCAAACTGCATTTTGCTATGCCCAAATAATAATGTATTATCTGCAGCAACGTTTGCCTTTAAAACTCAGTTAACTCCAACTTAAATTTCTTGTTTGGTTATTATTTTGTACTAATTAAAAGTTGTAATTAGAAACTTCCCTTGGAACTTGGTATAGTTTCAATTTTTGGATTGGAGAGGTTATTTTTTTAAGCGATTAGTGTATAAGGAATAGCAAAACTAAAGAGTGCTTTGGCTAGACTTTTTCATAACCTTAACTCACTTTTTCGATAGCAGTTTATCTTGAAAGAAAATTACTCCCATGAGCTTTATATAGCAGTAAATCTGGATAAGAATTGGCATTCCTTCCCAAGGAATTATAATTATCCATAAATATAACGAGAAGACATACATTGTAATTAGTCGGTTAGTTAGTATTGTAACGGAAGTTTATAATTACCATATACAGCACAGGTTCATGTACATATTATATCTTGAAGTTGTGCCAGAATATTGTAATATCGATTAACAAGTTCGATCAAGTATAAAAGCTGAAATTACAATTAAAACTGAGATTTATATATGCGACACATTTCCAATTTAATTTGGTTTAATCAACTTTTTACCAAGTTCATTTGTGAATCAAAATACAACACAATTGAAAATAAACATAAAGCTGCAATTGTGATATTTTGCTGACTTTTGATTTCAATTATCGATTGGTAATTGCTTTTTGGAAAGTAATAAGTTGTATTGTTAAAAATTCAATAGCAGCCCTGCGTGAAATTCGCATGAGATATTTAAAATTTCTTCTCACGTGCCCGATGTAGATATCAATTAACTTAATTAAAGCTACCTGTACGTAATCGCGGTTTACACTGCAGGTGTTTGTTCCCGAAGGTATTCATCCAGCTTCCTGCGAGTTTCAGAAACAATGATTAAATTCGATGTATTTAAAAATTAAGCTCCGACGATCTTTAAAACGTCAACTCTTTTATCCTCCCCGAGTAACACAAAATTTATGCTCCCGTTTTAGTTCTTTCAAAAAGTAATTTAAACTTTCATTACGTCAGTTAATGCAAGACGATTTAGTTTCCTTAATTGCCCTTACTTTATAAACAAATCTTATAGATGTGATGGTTAAAATTCTTTGGGGTTTTCTTCCTAACAACGTTAATCAGAATTGATTGGGTTGCAAAATTCGGACGTGGGATCTATTGGCTAGCAAATCTCAATTACGTTAATTTACTGAAAATCTGTAACTGGCAAAAACAACTGCCAACATAAAGGAACATTGCAATTTATCTTGAGTACTGAATGTTCTACAATATAGGCTCGATAACAAAAATAAATACTTTTTGCTTTTTCTTATCGACAATTAAATTAAATTTGCTGTTTTAATAAATCGTTTCGAAAATAACCTCCAGGTGATTCCCCTTCGATCGACACTGCAAAAAATTTGGTTAAGGTAGATTGCGTTAATACCTACCCTGCATGTTTGATTCCGCTGGAAATAAAGTAAGATAAATGATTTGTAAAAATTTTTTAGCCCAATTCAATTAAGCGGGTGAGAAATTTTACACGTGACAGCTAACTTTCATGTGTTGGAGATAATACCAATTTTGTAGATTTTGCTTTATCTAAATTGACAATTTTAAAATTTCATCAAACATTTATTTTGTCTGTTACGAGTTTTATGTAAATTTTTTATCAACCCATTCGATGCTACTATTAATTTTATAGTATTTCATTTCGATGATAAATTGATTTGATGTAATTTAGATTTAATGTCTTTTTTGCGGGATATACAAAAAATATAAAAATGATTTTTTGTACAGGAGAACCACGTATTTTTCAAAATTGAGTTTTGTACTATGTAATAATATTTTATAATAGGCTATACATTTCATTCATCCAATTTTTAATATTTTTTCGACCGAATGCACTATATAAAATCTTAATTAATTTGACGGTCTTTTGCAACAACCAGTTAAGCCACAAACCTGTTGTTTTGGATTAAATTATTAACACTTCAAAGGTAGATTTATGAGGGGCTAATAAAGTGGCTAATTACTCAATTAGAATTTTTTATCCGTTTCATAATCTGCTACCCATAAAGCTAATCGGATACCGCATTTCCTATAAATCTAAGCTATTTACAATTTGTAAACTACGCTAATAGCACACTTCTTAATTTAAAATAAAAGCTATTATTTTAATTTGATTATACAATATTATTAAGATTTAAGTGTCAAAGTTTACTGTCTACATTTAAATATCATATAACTTTTAACCTCCTGACCCTGGGGTATATTTAGAGCAACAATACGTCCCGTTTTTCTTTTTAGGTAGGTTTTCCCCAATTATCGGACCCACCGGTTATCCGATTTTTTACATTTAAATGTACCCTCCAGGTCAGGAAAAATTTTTTCATGATCATAAACTTTAATTTAATCTCATTTGTTAAGTGTTTCTTCTACATTCTAGGGTGGGTAAACCCGCTAACCCCCTAAAATAAGAAACGGACGTAAAACCAGGAGAGGCAAGGAGGTAACAATATGACTTTTCAAAATTATTGATAAAACGCAAATTTAATTCTTGAGAAAACATCTTTTTGCTCACTTACGGCGGGGGGTATTCCCTCCAGACGCCCAATTATTCCATTGTTTACTTTTAAAACTACCCTGCAGGCAGTGGCGGTTTTAGAAATAAATTCAATTTTGAGGCTCCCCTCTAAGTATTTTCACTAATCCTACACTCCCTAAAGCAATTAATTTTAACACCTGGTGCCCAGGGGGCCCATTCACCAACACAGCAGACGATTAATTTTTTTAATACTATTTTTTACTTAAAATTGCACTGAAATCAAAATTACTGCAAATCTAAGGCAACTTAGGGCTTAGAATTTTTTCGTTATTTTTCCTCTGTTTATTACTACAGAATTAATAGTTTCATGAAGTTTTAGAATATTTGAACAAAATTATATTTTTATCAAATTTAAATTAAGAATTGCACGGAAATCAAAATTACTGCAAATCTAAGGTATCTTAAGACTTAGAATTTTTTGGTTATTTGTCCTGTGTTTATTACGAGGGTATTAATATTTTCATAAAATTTCAGAATATTTGAACAAAATTCAATTTTTATCAAAAAATTTAAATCAAAAATTGCAATGAAATCAAAATAACTGCAAATCTAAGGCATCTTAAGGCTTAGAATTTTTTTCGATATTTTTCCTGTGATTTTTACAACAAAGTTAATATTTTCGTAAAGTTTCATTAATAAATAAAATTAAATTTTTAACAAAAAATGAAATCAAAAATTGCACTAAAATCAAAATATCTGCAAATCTAAGCCATCTTAGGGCTTAGAATTTTTTATTTTTTGTCCTGTGTATATTACAACAGGAATTTAATTATTAAATATTAAATTTTCATTATTTTGAGGCCCCTTGATTTAAGAGGCCACTTGCGCCTGTTGGGACATCCGCCACTGCCTGCAGGTCAGGGAAAGATTTTTCTAGGATCATAAACTACAGAATATTTAATTTTATCTAATTTTTTAAGGCTGTTTTCTATTTACTGGGTAGCTAAAGGCTAAACCCCTAGCTTATTTTGCGCTTCAAATCTGTGCTCCCGTGGTTTGCGCCATCTTTACCATGTCCTAGTTACGCCGCTGGTATAACTATATATTTTTTTTAAATCTTTTTTTTTTAAATCAAAATGTCGAATGGTTGGATCCTCCACTAACATAAGACCGGCTAGCCCAATCATCCAATATTATCGCATACCACAAGACCTTGTACCTTCTGCAAAATTGTATTTCGAAACCAAATTATTTATTCGATTCAAATATCCTAAATTATTTTAAAACTCTTTTCCTTCTTCCGTTCTTTCGATTAGAAGTTCCGTTGTTTTCCTTTTCAACTGTATCAGGGGAAGGTTTATGATATTTTCTTGTAGTTTATTATACGTATAGCTTCACGCCTAGGTTCTTGCCTTCACAACATTTAAGTTTTGACCCGAAAAAAGGAAAGAACTAGAAATTGTATAGATAATATAGAAAAGAGGCTCGATGCTCTGTTTTGAATCCAAAAATAAATGGTCACGTTAGGTATTTCTTACCCCCAAAAACAGAACAAAGGTACCTTAACTTTTTTGGTTTGCAACCGTGAAGTTCGGGGGGTATGGTACCCTCCAACTATAGACAGAGTAATGGGGTTTCGAATTTCGATTTGCTCAACACACTTAAATTTTTATTACCATTCATTACCAACCTAAGAACGATTACCTACCTAAAAAAAATTTTACCTACGAAATAGACGAATGCATCTAACATACGTGTCACAATTTTCTCCGAGTGAGGCCGAATGCCAAACAACTATGGCCTACTATGTGTGGTTGTTTCCTTGTTACTGTTTTAACGAATTTAGCTGGGACCATATTTTTAATATATTGTGATGATAAAAACAAATAAAAGACTCGGGGTCGAGCATTGTTGTCAAATGGGTGTGTAAGCGTATACCTAAATTTGTTAGAATAGATCTTGTTTACATTTAAAGCCAGCTTGTTACTAGTACACACATTACACAGACACATGTGTTGTTTCACATGTTGTGTTGTGATCTTGAAATCACTTCAGTGATTTGTGCGGTTGTTGAGTTTAATTTGGTAAACAATTTGGAATACAAAGAAAGAAGAAATTAGTGCATGAAATTTAAATTTACCACCAAAACTGTTATCTCTTAATTTTATGTCATTTTGGAAATCCTAGGGAATTTTTCGATTTTTGATGAAAGGAGGTTAAGAAAGATAATTTTTGCTTTCCGCTCGCGGACGTACGGCGAGACAGTTGTGAAGTGGTGATACGTCGAGGTTAAAATTGCGAATTTTCGCCTTTTCGAGTGGTTAAATAATGCATTGCCTGATTCGGGATATCCGAATTTCTTTACAGGGCAGGAAGATCTTGTTAATTTATCGAGGTGACGCCATCGATCCACGTGTAAGAAAATTACACAAATTTGCGTTCAATTGATGAAAATTGTGGTCATCCAGTATCGAATCTCGTTTGTATTAGTTAATACAACTATAAAAACGCTGTGTATGCCCTAAAATAGTGGAAATTATCATAAATGAGAAACACAAAAAGTTTAGGTTATGTACCAGAAAACCGGTTGTTAATCCAGATATTCGTTGCACTAAACCACAAGAAGCACCAATTTTGTTCGTGAACAACAGCGATTCCACGGTTTTACTAGGATTTGGTAAACAATTTAAAGAACCCAACAACCACAATCTGCTACCAGGTTTCAGGTGCTTTGAAAAGCAGTAGTTCCCAAACAAACAACTTATTATTGGTTCGTCAAAACTTTTATTATTAAATTGTTATGTTTGTACAATTGTTGATTTTGCCACACGAATTATCACTAATTTGATCAGATCGCCATTTAGTAAAATTGATAATAAATGTAATGGTGGTCTGATACGATCACACAAACCGACACATACTGATATAGGACTATTTGTGGTCCACACAACGAGATCGATTTTTACGCCAAAATTATTAAATAGTATAAAATTGGCCGAGTCTCTTTAATTGAATTTTGGAATCTAGTCTTCCCTGTAGAAAAGTAGTCTCAAATTTGTTCTACCGACAAAAAGCAGTCGGAACTTGACCTGTTAATGTTTGAAACATCACAACCACCTCAGTTTTCGAGCGAGGGACTGTGCAGTTGGTTTTAGAACACTACAATATATTACGGTTTTTTATTTTATAATTATTATGTTCTGTTACAACTTGTTAATATTTTTTTTTCATGGTGATTATGTCTATTATGTTTAACTAAGTTTTCTTGCCATTATTATAAGTATGTTGAAAAGTTATATTCTATATTTTTAAGTATGGTCCCCGTGTTTTCTGATTGGTCCCTTTTGAGCGTTGTGAGCCCAACGCTTTGCCGCAGAGGGGGCATATGCCACAATACTAATAATTTAGAAAATAATTTGAAACCTAAAATTCCATAATTGGCACTACAAAATTAATTTAAACCAAAATAAGTAATATTGAACGAAAAGAAAATCAAAGAAACGAAAACTGTAATTTTAGCAAAAATCAGTGTTTCCTTGGAAACTTTCTTGAAACAAGAAATAGTAATTTATTACAACTATGAATATTTTATTCTAAAATTTCCTGAAGATCTCCTAGATTCAGTTTCTTTGATATCAGTAGACATCTCATAATAATATATTTTTAAAGTTAATATTTTATTTTTAGTAAAGAATATTTAACTTATAATATTTATTTATAACATCTGCGTAAACATTGGGAAAATCTTATGAAAGATAACTTTGTCTTGCAAAAAATTGTACTAAAACATTGCATTAAAATATTAAAATAATAATACACTGTGGGGAATAGCAAATTTTACTTTTCTTAATAATTTAATATGTATTTATTATATCTCTGTAGCTTTTGAAGACTTTTTAATGAAATTTAGACGAAAATAATTCAAATTCATGATAACAATAAGTGATAGTATGAAAGGTAAGAAGGTTAAACATTTAGAATTAGGTTTTTGTTGTCTTTACACCTTCGCCTTCGAGTAACGTTTGCTTTTACTTCAAAAGTTTAGTGAATGAGAAAAATTGAGTGAATTTTTATCCTGCACTTCACTCAATTTTTCTCATTCACTAAACTTTCACATACCTAATTAAATATAGAAGAGAGGGCTACGGCCCTAATATCTATAACCATGTAATTACCGGGAATTGTAAGGTGTCCTCGTGCCTCGTACTTAATGAATAAATGTTATATTATATTATTATTACTTCAAAGTATAAAATAATAAATCCGTAGCTTACATGCGGATCTCAAAATTCTAAATAAAATTTTCAATCTCGATTCAATGCAATTGTTCTCGTTGGTTAGGTTACATATTAATACTAAATCACGTCAAACAAACAAACCAACGCCTTCCTTATATAATCCTGTTAAACTATATTAATTATTAGCTTATGAAAATTAATATTAAACATTATTTTAATATCTTAATCTCGTTCGTTAACAGGATCTTCCTCTCCTCTAGTGCGTTTATAATATTCGAAGTTTTATTCAAAATAGAATTTAAACTGGGATGAATTTTGTTTGAATTTAAAAAATAATCATCATCATAGCTAATAAATGATATGGTCTAATAATTCTTGATAGATTACAACGTTGTTTCACCTCATTCACATGACATGATATCAGTATATCATCAAATCTATACAAATTATGATGAAATTTGACAAAAGTTCACCAAATTTCTCTTGTTAATAATAAAAGATATTTTTAAAATTCAAATCGTCCTTTGAATTGTTATATAAACAATTCTGATATATTTAGAAACGTTAATTAGAGGAAAGGCTAATTAGTGTAAAAGCAAGGTTTTCCAATTGAATCTTCACAATGATACTTTGCATAATATTTAAGAGAATAATAATTATTTAAACAATATTCGAATTCAAGTAAGCTGGAAAATGTTAAATATTTAGAGAATTTAATATATTAAGTCTAAAGTTTATTTTTAATGTTTCCCTGTAAACCCCCTAAATTGTCTTTTTATGTCGCATTAAACATCAGTCGAATCAAGAAGGATAGCTCGCAGAAATTTAGCGCTAATTAAATGCGTTGAAGCAGTTCGCTGACCAGAAGGGTGCGTTGTGGTGCTAGATTTTGATTATCCTGTTTTATTAAAAGTTAATTGCATACAAAAGCCAATTAATTTCTAACTAAGTGCGATGTCCAGTGGTCAGCTAATATTAATCCTTCTAAATTTATCTGACATGGTAAAGCTTCTACGTGTTGATAAACAACGGATAATATAATTTTTAACAAAATTAACCAAAATTTAAAGATCAAAACTGAAGATAAATTTTAGGACACTATTAAATTTGTAAGTGTTTAACAAGCCGTGACATCAATGTGCTAGGGGAAATCGAGCAATTTAACAGGAAGTCAAGCGTAATTTTCAACACAGGTAATTGTCCTAGAAATTTTAACAAGAATTTAACTAATTCACAAATTGAAATAAAGAACGGATAAATAAAGAGATTTTCAAAGGCGTTTTTCACTATGTAACTCAAAAACAATTTTGAATATTTAAAATTGTTATAACTCTATTGAGTTTAAACGCCTTCGACTATATCAAAGATTACAAGACAAGCTTTCAAATTTTCGATTTTCACAAATAAAATTTTTAGTATAATATTTTGTATCGGAATTTTTTTATTAAAATCGACAAGGAGCTTTTCTTTATGCTTTTCTCATATTATTCACTTTCAGATTTGTCTGTGCTTAAGGAAAATAGTTTCAAACTTCTTTCAATTTAACAGTTTGTAGTGCTCTACGTTTTTCTATTATATACAATTGCTTTTATGCCTCTATTCGATAAACTACTTAGGTTTTTATAAATATTTATTAGGGGATGAAGCAACAGCAAACACTAAAAGCAATTCTAAAGTACATCCATGCAAGTATCATTTTATATTTTTATTGAGCCAAAGTAGTAAGTAGCAAAGATCATATACTTATTATTGTTATTATTGTTGTTTGTAGTTTCATGTACTCTTTTGTTACTATTTTTGTCATAAAATTCTATAGCCTGAAGTTTGTTAAGATGCGAACACAGTGGAAGTATGTTTTAAGTCTCCATCTTCGAATTGAAATATGGAATACATTGGATTCGGATGCATTCATTAACCTTGGAAACAGGCCGGGACTGGCTCCTTTGGGGGCCCTCGGCTAGAGACTGAAGAGGGGCCCCCTTATTAAGAGCGGAGATTTTTGAAAATCACTTTTACCCCAAATATAAACCTCTTTTTTGAGGCCTATTCGGGGCCCCTTGGGTTGGGGGCCTTCGGCGATCGCCGACTAGCCAACCTGGCCAGTCCGGGCCTGCTTGGAAATTATCAGTACTTGTAACCTTTAACTTTACTGTGTTCGCACCTTTAGTCTACACAGCTTCCATTCGTTCTTATTACGTTCGAATTGAATTTGTTTGTAATTATGGCCATGATACCTAGGAAATCTAGGATTAGCCCTTTATAGGTGTAGCATAGCTGGATAAGCAATAATAAAAGAGTTTATTGTGTAAATACCGAGAAGGTAACAATAATAAACATAATACAACATTCTTATCATATGATATTGTTTTCTATTACTTTCTTTTACTGCGCAATCCAAATGTTTGTTATTTTCTAACATGAAAGTTTTATATAAAATTCGACGACCGATTATACATAACGATCTGATAACAGAATCGCCCGTAAATCATACCGGGTTACAGTTTATTTAGAATTCTATTTTTGATTTGGTTTCAAAATAAAAATATGAAAATCGGCTTTATAGTTCTTAATTATGTTTAAAGTCCAGTTTAACTTTGATTATTATGAAATAACTTCGTGATTAAATTTGTTTTCATTTCCATACAAAATTTTTAAATGCCCTATCAGAAAATTGACGAATCGTAAGTGCAACTGCGTTGCAATTAGTGAAGTCTAATTAAACATCAAATTTCAATAATATCGTAATTTGCGCTGAATTCGATTGTACCAAATTGACTTGCAGCATTAATTGTATGACGGCTTAAACTAATTCAAAACTTGAACTAATTTAAAATTTTAAAAGTAGCAACAATTTTATAAAGAATATTTGAGGATATGTATTTTAAATGTAATTTGCTTGACTTTATAAACTTCGTAAAAGTTTGAAAATAAAAAAATTAAAGGCGGTTTCTTTTTGTGCGCAAAGTTTTTATGTGTCTTGAAAAATGTTAATCAAACTGCAATTTCTTCGAGCAGTACATTTACTTATAATTTAAAAAGTCCTGAATGTTTACATTACTTAAGGAAAAATTTTATACAAGATGCAAATTTTATTGCGAAGGTTTCTCCAAAACTAATTTTGGACTAATTATAGAGAACCGTTAAATTGGGGATTAATTTTATGTTATTTTCTATTATGTCTTGAAATTGTATCTTGAAATTGACCTCTCTAGGGTCTTTCTGTTATTCTAACGAAAGATAATATATCGCTACGCGCTTGGTTACCCCAACGACTAAAGGGATTCGCTGGAAAACCGTGTGGACAATCAAATTGCTCCAATTGCGGTTACTAAATTTGCTTACCGTGCCGTTATATATTCTCCTGGGCATTCTTTACACCAAATCTATTACTTCTTTTATTAAACTTCCATCGTTATCTATAAGATTTTCATTATTATTATTAATCATCAATTTCATGCCTTTCGCTTTATCTTCATCTTTTTATGAGATGCTTACGCCCTACTACATGGGTTAACTACTAGCACAATAATCTCAATGTTTGTTTTCTACTAAAACCCTAGTTTTACTAGATAATCGCTATGCTGAATTTAATAACCACCGGAGTAGTCGTAGCATCAATAAAAGTTGCATGTTTATACGATTCCATTAATTCCTATTTTTTTATTGCAGGTTATGGTTCGGTATCACCACGCACGTCTTGGGGAAAACTGGTCACAATAATTTACGCTTTAGTAGGAATTCCTCTCATGTTGCTATATCTTTCAACAACCGGAGACCTTCTAGCTAGGAGTTTTAGAAAATTATATGGTAAATTATGCGGCACATCATCCAAACAACCACACTGTCCGTGTTCGAGAGCAGTTAAAGTTCCGATTTCGTTATGCCTCGTAATGGTGATGGCCTACATCTGTTCGGGAGCCCTCATGTTCCATCAGCTGGAAAACTGGAGCATCTTAGAAGGGTCTTATTTTTGTTTTACTTCTTTGGGAACTATCGGATTTGGTGACTTAGTGCCAGGTCAAAACGCCGAAGAAATGTCGTTGTGTGCCTGTTCGGCTTACATCCTAACAGGAATGGCGTTGGTCGCTATGTGTTTCAGTTTAGTGCAAGATCAAGTAATAAGTTTATTTCGGTTAATCGGTGCTACTTGCGCTAAAAACGAGGCGTTAAAGGTTCGTGAAGAAGTACAAATGGCCGTAGTTGGTTCCTGACCTAGACCAAAAACCGAAGGAGCACCCCCCGTAGTAACTGTTCCATCAGTTAACAAAATGCTTCCTGCTTTTCATCACAACAGTCTACCGAGAAAAAGCACTTTTCAAAGAAACACTCCTGCTAGACGATCGGCAGGTGAGCTTTTCTCTTTAGTAAGTTTTTATGATAATTTATACTTTGGGGAGTTGTTTTAGGAGGCGAACCGCTGGTAGAATACTTTGTTCCTAGAAGCATAAGCGATTTTGATATTGCCGGAGCAGCGAACGACACTCCAATTTCCGCAGGACTGCTGGCAAAATCAATACGAAAGATTCCTGCAAAAACAAGAGAAAAAATGGTTACGTTCGAAGACGAAATGGCACTTAGAAACAAAAATCCTGATCTACCCGATGTGTTCATGTGACCAAAGAGTGGATAGCAGATGGAGGAATTTTTGGAAATGGATGCGAGCGAAGCACTTAAGAGTTTGAAACGTGATTTAAAAAAGGGTCTAAAAAACTTTAAATTGTGCGAGGATCTTAAGAAATGTGAAGACGATTGTTCGTGTAATAAAGATACAGAGTGCGATATTTGTAGAGTGATCGATTTTACTCTAAAAAATGAAAAACTTTAGTGTTAGTAATTTTTAGGTTAAGTGAAGGCATCGTGGTTAAGCGTTATCGAGTATTAAAGGCTGTGGTAAAAATTTTAAAATGTGTAAATTTTAACCAGCAATCTAATATTTTTCTTACTATAATTTTTTTCTTACACCATAATGGTTTTTCCTAATTTTTTACTGTATGCAAGGACATTTTTCATATTTCTTATTTACCTAATATTATTTTTTGTTTGTTTGATAATAAAATTCCTTTTGAACGAAAGAAATTAGAAAAAATTGTTGGTCTTTGTTTATTTATGACCTCACATCTCAATAATTATCATTGGGATGCGGACATTTAGGCGCAACCGAAAAAGCACAGCCGTTTAGGTACAGATCATCTAGATGCGCCATCTTGGAGAAGATATAAGATATTGTCGCAATTAACCGTTTTCAATGTTTTCATTGGTTAACCATTTTGGTCTACCAATGAAAATAAATAGCTTAGGTTATATGTTATGTATGTTATTTATTTAATAAAATAAATATGTGTATAGTACAGTTCTTGTACTGCCGTTGATGAGGGGGGGGATTTAAATTACTATTATATTGTTTAATTTTCTTCAAGATGGCATGCGCCTAAATGACCTGCCTATATGTGTCTGCGCTTAAAAGAGGCACTGCGCCTAATTGATTCGATCTTACATGGGACTGCGCCTCAATGACCGAGTCCTTTCGTTCGCGCCCAAATGTTTTTACCAATTATTATTGGAATTAGTAATTTCATTTTATTTTATTTTCAATTTTCAAGGCTATGAAGTTGAAATTTTGTGTGTAATTTTGGATACTATTTTCTGTTATAAAATAGAATAAATATTAGATATTGTGATAAAATTTTTTGTATGTACATAAAACACTACATAGGATTAAGTAAATAAAATGTATACTTACATACTTACTTTCATTCGATATACCTAATGTAAAATTTTCAAACGCCTTTAAAGTTTAATTGATTGTGCGTTTTGTTCACGTTTTTATAAATTTTTAATATCTTTAAGTGTTTTTATTATTTTTATGGTGTAACTACTTACATATACCTACTTATCAAAAATAAATTTTCTAAATTAATGTTTTTTTTTTTAATTTGTACTTATTAATATTGATTAATTTAAATTCAATTATGTTTAACTGAAGAGATCTAATAGAAATAGACTATTATCTTATACAAGGTGACCAGATTCTGCAAGCAATTATACATAATGTTTCTAAAGTCTACGTTTAAATTAATTAATGTTCCGCCACTGTTCTGTTATCTATCAATTTTGCATTCAAATCTGCCACATTAATTGAAGCTCCTTGATAAGTTCAATTGCAAAAGTTCCCAGAAACCACAAATACTGTGATATCGAGAGCTAAGTGACTAAACATACATATATCTATACACCAAAAATAGAAATAGTACTGAAATTTAAAATTCTTCACGTGGAGCTGACACCTTAAATTACCTAATTTGGAAACTATGAAAAGAGACTCCAATGCTTGGATTGATTTGATACAGTGCATTTAAAGAATCAACATTTTACCTGCAAATAACAAACTAATGCTTCTTATAACTATAACGATGAACAAACACCAAATGACCACTTGATTCTTTTCAACATTAATATTGTAGAAATATTTCCTACGACCCTTAAATTTTATAATTTTATTTATCTGGACAATACCTCAATACTAGAGTACCGTGGCAGCTATGCATCGGTTCACATATAATTTCTGTACGGAGACAGATCTCAGGTTTGGGTTCGCCCTTCTCTCCTTTTCGGGTCGCTAAATAAAAAAAATTGTACGGCCTTGATGCCACATTAAAATTGCTCAATCGAATTTTCCTTGTTAGGAACAAAATTGCATGAATTGCCTTAATCAAATTTATTGTCGTTATTGACAATACTAAAAAATTAAATCTGGGTAAGATTCGTTGCATAAAATTGAAATTAAACTCAGCTTCGTGAAAAAAGACTAATTTAATTCTCATAAATAAATTCAATTTTAAAATAAGTAAAACAGGTCGAGCATGAGCTGTTTACGAACAAATTCGTTTTGGTCGCAGAGTGTAAAATTGTGGTATAGAAAACCCTTCGTATTTGCATTTACTTGCAAATCGAACTCAAAATACTCCAGGTTTCTATTTATGTGTAATCGTGTGACACAAATAAATTTACAATAAAAATAAATGGTGTAATAAAATTCAAAGTTCATTTATTTACCAGCGATACGGCACTTGTTGTCGACGTTTTGGAACCGCTGTTTTCTTGCGTTCGACACCTGTCATTCGGCAACCTGTTGATTCCTTGAACATCTGCGTTCTTCATAAAATTTGAATTGTGACTCCAAATCTTCACAATTATTCCACAAATATCCAGATAAGGACGATCGGCAATCGCATAATAAAGTTTATTGGCAAAACGCAACCGATTTGAACCAATCTCAAAAAATTGTATAACTAACCTCAAAATTTAGGTGAGTAAAATTATTCAATTCAAATTTCATCGAATTTGAATTCCTTCTTCTAAACATTTAATTGTAGACACGTAATTGTCGTGATTACAAAAATCATTCGATCATTCATCAATGGCGGAATGACAATTTTCATCCACATTTGTGATATCAAACTTTCCAAATGTGCGTTTCCAAAAACGCTGCAACTTGAAGATTCTACTTCTAAATCAATCTAAAAACACTCGTCTATTTTAAACGACACTTCGCACTAATTATGAGCTTGAAAAACACTTGATTTTCCAAGAAAAATCGAAAATTGGTCACTTTTGGTGGACCTCACCAAAAATACGCCTTGCTGGCTTCACAAGTCACCGCCAAGCCCTATCGCTAACATCGTCTACCTTCTATGTTTAGAAACTTCAACCTGCCACTACACAAAACGAAATTTTGAGCCACTTTGCAGTTCAAAATAGGTAAATCTTTCGCGGTTAAAATTCAAATGAAAATAATTAAATTTGTTCCTTTTTAGGTTTAAATCGCCGTAAACTTTATAAATCACTGGATTTCACCAACATTCAATAATAATCGTGTGCTTGTGTCAGCGGTAACATAAATCGACCTTTAATTTACAAAACCGTGCTCGACCATGTTATTATGAATAAAAACATCCCTTAATTTGTGATAACTTTCTAAACACAAAGCTGAATCTAATTCCGTTTCACCACAATATATCCATACAAAACTAAAAACTGGTAATAATTGTGAAGAATATAATAATAAAAGAGTAAACAAATTAATTTCATAAAAAACAAAACTGGAAACGTCATTTCATTATACTTTCGTGACATTCAACCAAATTCCTCCAAGAATTTGTAATGGAATACTTGCGGGATCCATTTCCAAAGGCGAATTTGTTTTTTCATTTAGAGAAAATGTATAATTCTGCAGTAGATATATTAAGCCTACCTTAACCTGCATTTCACCAAAACGCCACCCTGAAGGAAAAAAATTCAGTAAAAATAGAGTAAAATATTTGGTATCTTACCAATACAGTTTTTTGGTCCTTCTCCAAATGGTAAGTAAGTGTAAGGATTAATTCTATCTTTGTTTTCGTCACTAAATCTCTCGGGATCAAACTTTTCTGGATCTGGAAAATACTCTGGATCATAGTGTAAACCATAAGAAGGAATAAGAACTAAAGTTCCTTTTTCCAAAATTTCGTCTCTTCCTGGCATTTTATAGTTTTCAGTGCTTTGCCTAATCAAGAATGGCGCAGACGGGTATTTCCTAAGGGTTTCTATAAATCACAAAATTATTAAATTAAAAGGGTTACAAATTTGAAACAGTACCATCAAACGCTTGCTTCATGTACTTCATATCCATAACAGAGTCGTAAGTAACCTCTCCGCCATATTTTCCTAAAACAGAATTTATTTCTTCTCTAACTCTTTCTTGAATTTCAGGATTTCGAGACATTTCGTAAAGGAAAAGCGATTTCGCAAAAGAAGACGTTTCAAATCCTGCAGCGAAGAACAGAAATGCTTGAGCAGCAATTTCTTCCAAACTCAAGTGGTGCATTCCATCCACACCTTGCTCATTTTTTAAATTTAGCAAGAGTTGCATGAAGTCGTTCCGGACAATTTTATTTTCCTCTCGATATTCCACTAGTTCTCTAACTATTCTCAAGAAAAATTTGGTTGTGTCCTTGTGTGTAAAGGTTAATCCAACTTTTTTTGAAAATTTAGGAAACATGAACGAAAAGAAAGCTTTTATTTTTCTAAAAGTGCTAATTTTAAGAAACTGATGAATAGATTTTTTGAATTCTGAATTTGGATTTTCGAATGAATTGCAATCAATTCCAAACGCACAAGATCCAATAACATCTGCGGTAAATTTACAAGAAATATCTAGAATGTCAATAGGCTCATTAAGCGATGCCAAATGGTCCATTGATTTATTTAACTGTTGTCCACATTTGACAACACATTCGAACATCATTTTCATTTTTCCGGAGGTAAAAGCAGGAGTTAGTTTAGCCCTTAGAGTTTTCCACTGCTGAGAGGGGAGTGAAAATAAGTGCGCACTTAGAGGATCTGTCTTTTTATTGTAATAAACTCCGCGATCAACAAAACTATGGAAATCAACACTCAAAATATGTTTGATAATTTGTGGATCAATTGGAAAATAAACTGGCCTCCATAGTATAAACATTCCGCATTCTTTTAAACCAGCCTCTTTAGCTGCTTGGTATTGTCGTCTAATCATTATTCCAAATGCTACTTTATTGTTAATTGGATACGACCCAAATGGTATAACAGGTTTCTCAAAAGGTATATTTTTGTTTTCCCAATATTTATAGCTCTGTTTGAAGAAAGCATATAAGCTTACAAGTAATGTTGTAAGTAAAACTAAACTTATGGCTATAATTTCCATCATAATATAGCTAAAAGTAAATTCTTAATTTAGAAAATATTCAGCAGATATTTTTACTTAAAAAACGCAGTATCGGTACTAAAACAAGTAAATATTTTTATGAAACTCAAATAATATTCGACTGAATTTTTTATTCTATTTAGTTTTTATTAGATGTAAGGGCATCCAAAAAATCATCACATGAAAGTCACAGATTCTTCTTTTCTTCACTTTTCTTTTCACAAAATAAATTTTTGTATTTATCGAATCAGCCTACAGTTTGACCTATTCCTAAAACTTCGATACTCAAGCACCTACTGAATTTGTATCCATTAAGTAATCATCAGCAAGCTTGACAGACCTTGGAAAATAATTACTTTTTTTCTTAGATATTGCTATAATTAGTTAATTATAATTAACTTAAAATATTAAAAGTTAAAATAATTAGTAGCTTGGTTCATGGAAATTCAATCACCATGGTACCACAACGTAGAAGAACCAAACTCCAGCTGATATTAGTTAAGGAGTTATGTGCAGTCAGAATTTTCAAAAAATTTAAATTTTGTTGTGCATTTTCTAACAAAGTACAATACTTCAAGAATAATCTGTGAAAATTTCAATTCGATACTATAAATAGTTTTAAAGATATCCTTTTGTTTGAATTTGATTTGTTGAATTTGTTATTAAAAATGAAATCATCGTTTCTGAACTTTCTTTGTGTCGCGTCCCTCTAAAGCCCTCAGAAACAGCAAAGACCTCTTTCTTGTTCTTAACCCTGAAAAACTAATCGAATAGTATATTTATCCTCCTTCGTGAGACCCCTGAAATTCTTTGCGACCCCCTGGAGATTCTCCCCCTGGAAAACAAAGTAATATTGTTAATTTCTCTTGTTACATAAAAGCATTTTTAAAAAGTAGGTATGAAGGATAATTATTGCCTCATCACCAAGAAAAACTGATATTCTACTCTACTGTGTTAGCATTGTTGCTACGTACATACATAATTAGTAATCCTAATCACTAATCACAATTCAAGTTCACGAAGATTTCACATGTGCACAAGGTACTCTGCTAAGGTGCATTTTAATATTTATTTCTTAATTAAATATGTACAAGGTTACCATAAAATATTAATAAAAGATATGGAATGTATCACTCAACCTTTGTAACATTGAACCACATACCTCCAAGAACATGCAACATCAAATTTCTTGGGTCCAAATTTAAGGGAATTTGGGTTTTTTCACTTAACGAAAACTTGTAATTCCTCAGTAAATACTTTAAACCAACTTTCGCCTTCATTACACCAAAGCAGAGGTTTGAAAAAAATTGATCAAATTGTAGAAAGGAACAAATAAAGAATTATGTATCAATGTAGTTCTTTAGTCCTTCTCCAAATGGCAAATAAGTATAAGAATTTATTTTACTCTTATTTTCATCACTAAATCGATAGAACTGATAGAAAAAGAAATACAGAGATAAGAAGCGAGCTAAACATAATAGAATATAAACGCAAAAATAAAAGAATACAGAACAGCATGGAGGGAATATCTGATAGAATGGATAACACCCGAATACCAAAGAAAATGTTCCGATATAAGCTCAGAGGAAGAAGATCTGTAGGCCGCCCCAGGGGGAGGTGGCGAGATCAGTTTGAGTGACGTAACGGGCCCCTGGTCTTAGACATGCAGATGACGATGATGCTGAAATCTATTGGGGTCGAATTTTTCTGGATTCGTGAAGTAAAACCCCAGAAAATGAAAGTTCCCTTTTCCAATATTTCATCACTACATGCAGTGGCGGATTTCCGAACAGGCGCCGAAGAGGCGCATGGGGCAAAATAAGGAATATTATTTTAATTAATTATTATTAAAGAGTGAACCATAGGAAAATGAAATTGAGAATTAACCAATAAAAAATATCAACTACTATGAAAATATTAATACTGTGTAATTAACACAGGAAAAATAACGAAAAAATTCCAAGCCCTAAGATGCCTTAGATTTGCAGATATTTTGATTCCAGTGCAATTTTTGATTGAAATTTTTTGATAAAAATTTAATTTTTTCAAATATTCTGGTATTTTATGAAAATGTTATTAATTCTGTTATAATAAATACAGGAAAAATAACGAAAAAATTCTAAGATTAAGATTCATTAGATTTGCAATTATTTTCCTTTCAGTGCAATTTTTGATTAAAAATTTTTGATAAAAATTTAATTTTGTTCAAATATTCTGAAACTTTCAGAAAGTATTAATTCTGTTGTAATAAATACAGGAAAAATAATAAAAACCTTCTAAGCCCTAAGATGCCTTAGATTTGCAATTATTTTGATTTCAGTGCAATTTTTGATTTACATTTTTTGATAAGGATTTAATTTTGTTCAAATATTCTGAAATTTTATGAAAATATTAATTCTGTTGTAATAAACACAGAAAAGATAACGAAAACATTCTAAGCCCTAAGATGCCTTAGATTTGCAGTTATTTTGATTTCGGTGCAATTTTTGATTTAAATTTTTTGATAAAAATTTAATTTTGTTCAAATATTCTGAAAGTTTATGAAAATATTAATTCTGTTGTAATAAACACAGAAAAAATAACGAAAAAATTCTAAGCCCTAAGATTCATTAGATTTGCAATTATTTTGCTTTCAGTGAAATTTTTGATAAAAATTTAATTTTGTTCAAATATTTTGAAACTTTCAGAAAGTATAATTCTGTTGCAATAAATACAGGAAAATAACAAAAAACTTCTAAGTCCTAAGATGCCTTAGATTTGCAATTATTTTGATTTCAGTGCAATTTTTGATTTAAATTTTTTTATAAGAATTTAATTTTGTTCAAATATTCTGAAATTTTATGAAAATATTAATTCTGTCGTAATAAACACAGAAAAAATAACGAACAAATTCTAAGCCCTAAGAATACCTGGGTGTTACTTTAGACAGCAGGCTAACCTTCACAAAACATATAGGAAATATAACGACCAAAGCTACTAGGGCCCTATGGGCCTGTAGGAGAACGATCGGAAAGACGTGGGGACTAAAACCAAATATGGTTCTTTGGCTTTATACCAAAGTTGTGATACCCACAGTGACATATGCATCCCTTATCTGGTGGCACAAAGCCAGTAAAGTGGATAGTATTACAAAACTCAACAAGTTGCAAAGACTTGCCTGTTTGGGAATTACGGGGGCGATGTCTATGACACCCACCGCAGCTATGGAGGCGCTAGTGGGACTCCACCCACTACATTTAGTGGTGGAAATGGAGGCCCAATTAGCAGCCTATAGGCTAAACATTAGTGATCAGGGGGTGATGAATCCAAGGGAGGGATATCACACCATGATCTTTAAATCAATTAAGAACTCAAACATGCTATGCATGCAATCAGACAGAACCCGCACTGTAAGGGACTTCCAAAAACCTTTTAGAGTAGAAATACCTAAGAGGGAAGAGGTAAGCACCAAGCAGGAGCTGGGGGCTCGATTTGACACCATCTGGTACACGGATGGATCCAAAACGGATATAAGTACTGGAGCGGGAGTTGGGGGTGACAGAACAGGGGTTGCTATCAGCATAAACCTGGGCTGCTACGCAACTGTCCTCCAGGCGGAAATTATCGCCATAATGGTCTGTGCTGAGGAGATGATGGGGAGGGCCTATGTAAATAGGCGTATCTGCATCATGACCGACAGCCAAGCGGCACTCAGGGCCCTGGAAGCGGTAGAAATACAATCCAGGGCCGTGAAGCAATGCCTCAAAGCCCTGGGTGGGCTGGCACAACGCAACAGCGTTATGCTGAGGTGGGTTCCGGCTCACACAGGCATAAGAGGTAACATACAAGCAGACTTCTTGGCAAAGAAAGCTGCAAGAAAGCATCTAGTAGGTCCGGAACCAACATGCGGGTTAGCTTATCTGACCGCAAAGGGGGTAATTAAGGAACTACTACGTAACAAACACCTTGAATACTGGCGGGGCCTCCAGGGACTCAGGCAGTCCCGGATGTTCATGGAGGGCCCCTCCAGTGGACAAAGGAAAAAGGAAATCCTCCAGCTGAGTAGAGTGCGGCTGAGAAAGATAGTAGGACTGTTTACCGGACACTGCTGTCTTAACAAACACCTGAACGCAATAGGTGTTGTGGAAGATCCTACATGCAGATTATGCGGGATGGAGGAGGAAACTCCGCACCACATACTATGTGTATGCACAATTCTAGCCCCTAAAAGGCTACAACATTTTGATTGTCTATATCCGACTCTCGGTGAGATAAATCAGGTTCCCATAGGTCGAATCCTCAATTTTATAGAGGATACAGAACTATTGGAGTAAAACACGGAACGCGGGGTACAATAAGCCAGGAGCTTCAGTGCAAGTGGTTCGTAAGAAACACACCCGTTCAGCAATAATAATAAAGCCCTAAGAACATTTGCAGTCTGTTATTTTGATTTCGTGCAATTTTTGATTTAAATTTTTTGATAAAAATTTAATTTTGTTCAAATATTCTGAAAGTTTAAGAAAATATTAATTCTGTTATAATAAACACAGGAAAAATAACGAAAAAATTCTAAGCCTAAGATGCATTAGATTTGCAGTTATTTTGATTTCAGTGCAAATTTTGAATTAAATTCTTTGATAAAAATTTAATTGAGTTCAAATATTCTGAAATTTCAGAATTAATTTGTGAGTAATTTGTCAAAAATCATGTTTTAGGCACTTTAGGGTGCTGGTTAACCCAGAAGGCCCTTGAATTTTTTTGTGTCTGAAATATATAATATTATTAACTAAAGTTTAGTAACCATATTAAGCTTCCCCTGTGCAAAATAAAAACACAGGATCATGCGGGGGCGATCGCCCTTAGGATTAATTTAGCTGTATAAAAGGAGTATGGCTTACGAAAAGGAGTTCCCTAAGGTCGGTTACCTTAGTAGTATACTTTAAAATGTTAAATTAAGTTAAATATTCAAAAATCGAGGACTATCCCGGACATTCACACTTTCAAAATGAAGACAAACCCTACGGCAGGAACTGGGACTTACAGAAAGCACCAGTGATGGGAACGAGAATTTTTGGTCCATTAATTTTTAAATTTAAATTTTCGCGCCATACAAATTAGTTCAAATGTTTGTTTAGAATTGTCAAAATTTATCAATGCGTCACATGCGCCATAAAATTGTAAATTAGTGCATATTTATTATTATAAACGCTCTGGCACTAGCATTTACACATTCATAATTATTGTAAGAAATTATCCAAAATGTCGAAACATAACTCCATTACAAATTTCATTAAAGACGTCTACAGAGACGAATATAAATGGTAATTAAAAATATAGGTTATGTAGCATTTCTCACTAATTTTAATTTTGTACTTTTTCAGGTCTTTGATTAAAAGTGTTGGACTGTTCGCTATTGGAATAAAATTGGCTCGTGAGTGTATGGGAGTTGAAATCTTACCGGGCGCATAAGAAGTTAAGATAGCTTTAATTATGTAACAACTTTTAATTTTTGTAATTTTGTAAGTTTTCTTGCTTAACAATAAATACGTAGTGCTACACCTCAAATTGTGTTAAAATGTTTGTGTTTATTTACATTTCATTGTGTGTGTTAAGTTTTGTAAATGCCAATCCAAATATTGTTGTAATATTGACCGACGATCAGGATGTACTTTTGGATAGCATGGTAAAATCGGTGCTCATTAAATAATTTGAAAACTTATTTTGGTTTATTATAGATAGCCTTGACCAATGTTAAAGAGTTGATTGGTAATATGGGTGTAACTTTTAAAAGTGCTGTAAGTTTCTTCGAGAATCAAATGCTTGTTCCAATACTTTTGGTTGTTTTAGTTTGTAAATACGCCTGTGTGTTGTCCAAGTAGAAGTACACTCCTAACTGGAAAGTATTTACACAACACACAAGTCTTTAATAATTCCCTTTCTGGAAATTGTTCAAGTCGAGACTGGCAAATAAATCATGAACCTTTGACCTTTCCTTCAATTTTAAAAAACCAAGCTCAATACACAACATTTTATGCAGGCAAATACCTAAACGAGGTTAGTCCAAATGGAATTGAAATTCTCCAACTTCATCATATAATTTATTTCAGTATGGTAATGAACATTGCGGTGGTACAAGACATATACCATCCGGTTATGATTGGTGGATTGGATTGAAAGGAAATTCTAGATATTACAATTACACTTTGTCCCTTAATGGAAGTGCCCAAACCTCATCCAATGAGTACCTTACGGATGTTATTGTAAAGCTGTTGTATTAATATACTCGATTATTTCCTAATAACATTTTGCTTCTAGAAAAATTACGCTTTAGACTTTTTAAATCAGAAGCACATCCAAAACACCCCATTTTTAATGACTTTAGCAACACCCGCACCACACGCCCCATTTACACCAGCACCCAGACACGAGCATTTTTTTCCAGATGTGAAGGCAGTCAAAAATCCATCTTTTAATTACTCTGATAATGCATTGGTAAGCATGGAAGCTTTTTGTGGGAGTTGAATAATCAAACAATTTCGATTTTTTTAATCCCAACGTCTAACTAATTTAAGACTCAAATCATATTTGAAAAATGGTCTTATGTTAGTTGCCATCCTGGACGTTTTATTAAATAATATCTAATATCATTAATTTATCAAAAGTTTGTTTATTTGATAGTAAAACTTTATTTCAAACGCGTCGCAGTAGCGTAATATTGTACAGCCTATACTATTTCCGGATAAAAGAGCTATGAATCTGAAATCGGTTCAATGTTTCAGTGATAATCTCGTTAATCAAATCATGCGCGTCGCAGCAGCGTAATATTATACCGGGTGTTCTTTTCTAAAGTAGCAGGGAAGCAAAAATTGTGCGACCAAAAAGTCGTAAAGTTGAGCCTCACACAAAAAAATTATGTGATCTAGACATATTCCGTTATGGATTGTTAAATTTAGGTGCCATGATTCCGGCCAAAAGGTAGTAGGTAAACGAATTGAAAAACATCGTAATTCCACACTTGTGTGATTATTTGTGTTATTTTCAACCAGAGTGGCTGTATGCCGAACCGGAATTATGGAACTCACTCCCCACCATTCCTTCCCTAAATTATTAACGAATTTTTCAAAAAAAAATTATTTCGCGTGTGGAGGGGGCAAGTATATTTTTCGGGCTCAAATCAGATACCGATTTCACGGTATTTGTTTGAATCTAAAATTAGTTGGAGTTCCAAACCTTGATTTGATTGAGTAAATACAAAATTAACTAACATTATTTCTTTTTTAAGAAACACTGGTTGATTAGAATGCCTCCAGCTGCATTACCTCCTCAAGCAGAAATTTTGGATAAAATTCAGAAACAGCGACTTCAGACCCTACTCTCTGTTGATGAAATGGTTGGAGATATAATTTTAAAATTACAATCGATTAACGTTCTTAACAATACTTACATCATTTTTACTTCGGATAACGGATACCACATCGGTAATTTTATTAACTTACCCAAAATTCAACTTACAGTTTTCATTCTCTAGGACAATTTACGCAAGCTTGGGATAAACGACAACCTTATGAAACCGACATCAGAATTCCATTTTTAATTAGGGGTCCTAATTTGAAAACGAATTTCACTTCAAATTTTCCAATTTCCTTTGTTGATATAGCTCCAACCATTTTAGATATTGTTGGTATAAATTTGACTCATAACATGGATGGCCAGTCGTTTCTTCCACAAATTAGCGACGGTGAGGTACCAGGAGTGCAGGAGGAAAAAGTTATTTTGATTGAGTATTTTGGGGAAGGAAATCAGAAAAGGATTGACAAGAGATGTCCTTGGATATACGACGGAAATTTAACTGTAAGTTTTTTAAATTTTTCCTTTCCATCACACAAATCTCTTCACGTCATCCACCTTGTCTGAAAATGGCTCATACTTTGTATGGAAGTGTGTGGAAGCAGAATTACCACTATAGTTTCATTTTTTAGGAATGCACTTTAGAAAGTTGGTGCAAGTGTCAGGACTCGAGGAACAACACTTACACTTGCATCCGTCGCTTATCCGATACTGTCAATTTAAAATATTGCGAATTTAGTGACAATGAGGTAAATAAATGTTAATGCTTTACAACTTTTCGATAACTTATTATTTTTAGAACTTTGTTGAAATGTACAATTTGAGTGAGGATCCGTTCGAATTGAATAATATTCGAGAAAATGTTAGTTTTAATGTTATCCAGAGTAATAAAATTGTTTTACAAAAAATGAAAGCTTGCAAAGGATATGAATGTTATCGTTCATTATTTTGATGTAAATTGGACACAATAATTAATATTTTGAATAAAAGAGAAGTTTTTGTTTACCAGTTTATTATATAAGAATTCTCAAAAGTGTAATTTTTAATCAAAGAATTAATTTTTGAATGAAAAAAGAATAATATAATTTATAATTTTTTACTGGAGGGAAGAGTTTTTCTAATTTTAACGTTACACCCTGTATGTGTTCTATATCAAGGATCAAGCTCCTGTATATATTTCGCAGAGTTGGGTTATGTAATTTCTAATTTGTAACAGAAATAAGAAAATGCCACATTTTCGTTTGGAAACCAATGTTCCCCAAAATGAAATACCTGAGGATTTACCAAAAAAATTGTGCTCGGTTCTTTCGAAGTCACTGGGAAAACCCATTAGTGTGAGTTTTATTGTACACATATATTTTCTATAATTATTAAATTTTTCCTTCCCTAGTTTTGTGTCGCGACCGTTATTGGGGGTGTAAATATGTCCTGGGGAGGTTCCGACGATCGTGCCGCCCAAGCAACTTTGTTAAGCATCGGAGCTTTAGGATTGAACGAAAACAAAAAGCATTCTAAAGAAATTTACAGCTTGATAGAAAAAGAACTGAATATTTCACCTGATAAGTGAGTGAATAATTAGATGATGAGAACGTTGTAATTTTTGTAATCTTGCAGGATGTACATCAGTTTTGTTAATACTCCCAGTAGTGACCTGGGATATAACGGAAGCACCTTTCATGATCTTTTGGGTTAAAAAGCTCGAAAATCTTCCAGCAGTGGCAGTCGACCCCCCCCCCACCTTCGCATGTAAATTCCATGATCTTTTGACTTAAATAAATTTAAATTCTTCCAGCAGTGAACAAAAAGGGGGTTTGCTTCTTTGTAGAACCGCCACTGTCTTCCAGAAAGTGATGCTTTAATTAAACTTTTATGTTTAGGCTAATAAGTTATTGTAAATTTTACGAAACTAATTTATTAAATAGGTATCTAACTAAATTTTTGTATAATAAATTCCCAGCCTTGTTATAAAGAGAAACATCCCACATAATATTATACCTCAAGTGAAAATGCAACTTATTGTTGAACCATATAGGATATAGGACAAACTTGCCTTATTTCGCCGCACTTTTTACTTTTCCATTTACGTACTAAATCGCGTTAAAACCAACTTTGCAGCAAATTCCTCCACTGCCTTTATTTTCGTTGAGCAGATTTTTAAGGACGTGCTTAATGGATTAACGAGATTACCTTCGTCTTAAAAAAGACACGGACTAACGATTGAGGGGGGATTAAAAGATCTGAGAACTGATTAAAATTTCTATGCTGAAACGTCTTTTATTTTCGTTTCATTGACTTTTAATGACGCACACGGATGGATTAACGAGATTTCACTGGTGTTTTTTTGAAACCTAAATTGTGTGGCAATGATTGAACTCTAGCTTGAAAAGTGCATCTCAGGCGAATTCGCGCTGCTCCCTCGTCTACTGCATGATCGTTACTAATATTACTAGGAGATACAGCAGCGGATCCAGGATTTTTTTCTGGGGGGGGGGGCACAAGGGGCTGACGGGCAAAAAAATCAACAATAACTGTTATCAAATCACACAAAAATATACATAAAAATATACCGTCTGGATCCGCTACTGAGGCGATATCTACATGACAGAAAACTTTACGTTTCGCTCTTTCGAATGAACACCATCCCACCCTTCTCGGAATAACTGTCACTTCAGGATACGCGTTGCAAATAAGGAAGTTTCCGTGCCGCACCCTGTATATCTACAAACTTAACCGTATTTTCCCTCTCTTCATCCTAATGGAATTTAGACTTCCGATTTTTCTTAATCCTTTCAATGTACAGGATTCTTTGAATATGAATTTTGGGCTGCGATCTTGTATAGTAAGCCGGGTTTCCAGACCTTGTCGAACGCCTTCGCTATATCTAGAAAGACGCCCATGGTCTTTTGTCCCCCCTGCAAAAGCTCCCATAATTTCCTCGACCACTCTAAGGACTTGCTAGGTGGTAAAGTAACCGACTCTAAACCCAAACTGCTCGTTCGGTAGAAGGTCAAAGCGCTTGACTTCCTCAATTAGCCTGTTTAAGACTATGCGCTCCGTAATTTTCGCTATGGTGGGGATGAGGGATATTGGTCTATAATTTTGGAGGCTGGAGTGATTTTCCCCAGGTTTTGGTAGGACTATGATATCGGCTATCTTCCATCTGTCAGGGAAATGTTTGAGACGAACAATTGCGTTTACGATTTGCGTCAACGCCGAGATGGCTTTACTGATGAAATTTTTTAGGGTAATATTTGGGATGAATCGTGGCCGCGTGTTTTTCTGATCGGTGGCCTCTCGAATTTCGGAAAAGGACGCGGGGTGATAGTTTTCGTCGACGGTGGTATTTTCAATATTTATTTTGCTTATTATGCAATAACTTGAAGATGGTGTTTCTAACGGTAATTGGAAGAACGTAACTGACCTTCACCGGTTCACCGAGCTTTTTAACTAAAACTATACAACAACTAAAACCCTTTTTGGATAAAACTGATTCTTAGTGCTCACTTACATTTATAAGGAACTCATGTGCAAAATTCCAGGCTTCTAGACCCACCGGTTTAGACTGTGCGTTGGGAATCTCGTTAACCAATTCATGCGCGTCACCATTAATTAGATTCTCCGATTCTCCGTCGTATTGCTTCTTGACAGAAGCGTCGTGACCTTTAACAATGCTTGTTAAAGGCGTTCATGGCAGATTACACCCCGGTGGTTTGCCATTGCCTTCCGAGGGGAGAGACGGTCATAATAAAGTTCTTACTTCACTCGGATTAGAACCGGGTGATTAGCGTTCATAGTCAACTCGCGTGAACGCTATGCTCCGACCGCCTCTGTTATTATTATTAATTAGATAGTTGGTGATAAATCCCTTTTGGATAGGGTTTCCATAAAATCCGTTCTTAGTGCTTACCTACGTCATATAAGGAACTCATGTTCAAAATTGCATGCTTCGAGACCCACCACTTTTGGCTGTGCGTGGTCTATCAGTCAGTTTCGGTTTTTATTAAGTGGGGTATCGGATGTAGTTGTTCGTCAATTCTATGTATGGCAGGGTAGCGAGCGGTAGCATGTTTTGCAGCGGCGGGCAAAGCGCGCTTAACCTGTACTATATCAATCTTTCTCAAATTTTGTGTGCTTTTTTTAAACATTCAAAAATCCTCCTTAAAAAAATCACCCCTTGCAATTAAAATGTTTTCACTATTTTTTCGGTATTCACAGATTTAAGATAAATAAATTTACAAAAATTTTAGACAAAATGTACCTTGGCTTACCCCCTTAAAGCCTAAAGCGGCGTTCACAATGAAGTGGGGTCTTGCCTTGCTTCAGTAGAAAGTTTGCAAGAGCCAATCAAAATGAACGAATTTTTAATCACAGAAAAGGATAGAAGAAAATACTTTAATCTAATTGGCGCTTGCCAGCTTTCTACCGAAGCAAGGCAAGACCCCACTTCATCGTGAACGCCGCTTAAGTGCTTTGAATTTTTTTAGTTTTCACAAGGTTTAAACTTTAAAGGCAGTGTGACACTTGTACTACTAATTTGGTAACAAATTTGTTGATTGACCAAATCACCATGGGCTGAACAATAATTAAACAAAATTGATATTGTTTTTCCCCCTTATCCTCAAAAATCACCCTTTTTCATTAAAAATGTTTTCAATATTTTTGCAGTGTTCACAAATTTATAACACTAATACCAGGTTTCAGAAAAACCAACTCTGAATTGAATAACTACCAGAATAGCTTCTAGCTTAAGGCGCCTTTCTCGTAGATTAAAATGCAGGTTCTTTAAAGTCAAGTTTGTGCTATTAGTAATAAATATTTCAAAAAAATTATTTATGTAAATCATAAAGCAATTTTGGTACAGTACAGTAATGGGACCGTGGCTTGTTCAGACACTGCAATTTAAGCGTAGAGCAAAGAGCCTTAAGTTAATCAAACGAAGTAAATTTTACAAACTAATTTATTAAACAAAATAAAAGGTAATTTTAAACAACTACATTTTTTTATAATAAACTCAGAGTTTCATTACAAAAAAGAAACATGAATTACCTTGGTACAACAAATTTTGTCAGTTAATTGTAATAAAAACTAAAACGAATGTAGGAAATGTTATGTTATAATTTAAAGATTTGTTAAATCAACGAAAAACTGTTCTGTTCAGGAAAGGGTCATAAAGTCTAACTAATGGAGTGTACACTTAAAAATATATAAATATTTATGTTCAAGATCTGTCACTTTTTTCCTCATCAGTCGTCGGTGAATGCCAGGTTAAACGTTCCTCGTAAAACTTAATAACTATCTGAGGACACTTCAAATTGGCTTGTTTGGCTGGTACCAGATCAGCCTCATCCGTACCCGACCACTTCATTAGAAACATAAGTTGGCCTGAAGTAAAACACCAAGTTACCCCACTGAAAAAATTAATCTTAACAATTTCACTTACCCGAACTATCAGTGGCGCCAATGATTTTTTCGGGCTCTAATCCACGTTCGAAGCCCAAAATTTTCTTTTCTTCCTTCTTTTTTTTTGCTTCTATAGGCGTCGGTGTACCTGAAGCAAAGAACTATGAATTTTTTCCAACAACTAAAATAACCGTCAACTTACTCGTCGATTTGCGCTTCTTACTCTCATTTGCTTCTTCCTCCTTTCGTGCCCTGTTGGCTTCGAACTCTGCAATAAGTCCAGGACAATCCAGATTTTCTTCAGGTTCCCAAGTATTGTCTTTATCGTCATAGCCATTCCATTTTAAAAAATATTCTACCACCCCAGAAATAGGATTTTTACGTTTGTCCAGAATCTTTTCCACGGTGAATTCCTCGACGTCTTCCTCACCGGTCGGCGTAGTGCCCGTTCCCTTCTTGCTTTTGCTGGCCATCATGAGGACGATTTAACCTAACCTAAAAATGCACCACAATAGTAAACAAAAACAAGACCAAACAACAATCAACGCGATTAAAACGTGCCAAGTTTTAATTAATTACGACTGACAACAACACCGTAAAAACGTTAAAATTATAACCAAGCAACCACTAATAATAATAAAAAGCTGACGATCGCTTAAATAGCAAACAAACAACTTCACGTTACTTAAAACTCAAATCAAGTTAACCACGAAACGGAACATTACCTTTTATTACAAAATAGAAACAAATTTGGAATTCTCCAAAAGTTTATTATAGGAAAAGCCGACGACTCAATACCGAAATGGCGACCTAAACGTAAAAACAAGCGGCACAAGTGGCGCGGTGCTTTGGCGGGACGTAAAATGCTATTTAACGATTTGTTGATTCCGCGCATGGAAAATCGACATCCTATGAGAATCCAAGTTCGTGCAATTTAAATTTGAAAGTCTAAAAATCCACTATTTAGTTTATACAGCGCCAACTAAAATTCTGATTAAATTTTTTATAGCCAACTTTGTTGTTATCAAATTAATATTAAGGCGGTTGGTGCAATTTAGCGCTTTCTTACATAATTAAAGCAGGGGCGGCTTGAGTAAAATTTGAATTGAAATGTTGAACACACACTCGACTTTTTTTGTTATAAAGCTGAATTTTGGATTTTACATACATAATACATATTTAATATTTATATTAAAAGGTAGAAGAAGAAGAACAATAATACCTAGTACATTAATATAAGATTTTAATGGTGAGTTAAAATTTTGAGTCTAAATTTTAAGCGACCAATGTAAAATTGTGAAATCCACCAAAAAAGTATTCTACTGCGCCAAAATATACAGGGTGTTGATCAGAATTTGGTTGAAATCCCTCCATTGAAACCTATTTTCTTTTCGCTTCTTTGATTAACGACGAGCATGATTGGATTGACAAATTTCTCTTCATCTTAAAATTTCTTTATAAAACACGGCAGATTATTCAATGGTCAACCAGGGGGCATAATAACATAAAATTTGGAAACCAGTGCGGTAATGGGTGACTTTTGAGGGGGGGGAGGTAAAACAGCATGCATTTTGTTTGTAACTTGGTAAATATAATAAGGGTTAAATAATAAATACTGCCCAAATAGTGAAGAAGTTCTAAATTAAAAGGAGGTACTTTTTGGGGGTAAAATCGTAACATTTTGTATAAAATTTTTGAAAATATGTACTACCTATTTATAATTAAAATTAATGAAAAAATTCAAAGTGCTTGAGGGTGGCTATGAGGGGAGCAGCTAAGCGACAAGGAAATTCGTTTGGAAAAGGGGTCGTTTTATGAGAGGGGGGTTAAATTGTAACATTGTGTGTAAAATTTAAAAAAAAATGTGTATTTATTAAAGTTAAATTTGGGAATACTGTAAAAATAGTGAAAAAAATTTTAATCGCAAGAGCTGATTTTGAGGGGGGATCAGCAACAAAAAATTTGTGTAAAACTTTTAAATTTTGTAAATATAATATGACTGTTATACTTTCGAACACTGCAAAAATAATGAAAAAATTCTAAATAAGAAATATTATGTTATTTTTGTAGGGTGGTGGGGGTAAAAACAATAATTTAAAATGGTAAATTCTGTCAAAATAATGAAAAAATTCTAAGCCCTTATGGGGTGGGAGCTTTTGAGGGGGCTATAGTTCGCTCCAAATAAATTTGCCTCTACGTCGCGAAATTCTAATTAAAAAATAACTCTGTTTTTATAACGTACAATATTGGGCACAGGCCCAGATATATTAAATTTATTAATGAAAACTCAACGGGATTTGATAGATAACATTAAAATGAAGGGTTTAAGGTTAATATTGCTCCCAAATATCAATTAGTTTGATCAAAAGTCGATTTTAAAGTTTACAATTTCTGCTCAAAAATTGACCTTATTGTGCATTCTGTTGGTGGTACGTGCACTCTACGTGAGTCTTAGGCGCGGAGAGTGGGGACCGATGCTGCCTGCGATTACTGACCCGTTAACTAACTAACTGGCTAATTACCATTACACTTTACTCGATGGCTAGTCATTAAATAATGATGAAAGGGTTCTAGGAAGCTTGCTTCCAACTCTTGCCCTGTAATGCAAAAGATATTATATTATGTTGGGGACCAACGCGGCAGCTTTAGTGGTACCTACAACAACGTACAGTTTGCCGAAAAGAGAAAGAGAGATCCAACCCCTCGCAGTAACACACTTTGCCGAGTGGGACCGGTCTAAGGTATAAAGGGATATCTTTAGTTAGTACAGCATTAGTTAAATCGGCTCGTAACATCCGCAGCGTAGGGGACCGGAGCGGAGGGCGCGGAGAAAGCATCAAATCTCGGATCCATCATCGTTAAATCAATAATAACCCTTTCCAAGTATTATAAGTCCTAAAAAGAACCTTTTTGTCATAACTTTTGCGAGGGTGGGTTAAACTGCGGGGTGGGCGGAGCTTATCTAATAGCGGCAGCCCATTCTATGTCGTGGATTGCCAGTTCGTGTAATTTTTCATTTTTTTTTTTACAAAATATAGGCCCTATTTGCAATGATCCTCAAAATGTTTGTTGTATTATTGCTTTTTGGACTATTTGCCATCATCCTGTAATGTGCAAATTTTTAAATTCGTAGACCTTTTTCTCATGCTGTCCCCCAATATTATTGGTAACGTACGACTTTTATTTCTTTTGGCCCAAAAGACATATAAATATTTTTGTACTCGCTTCTAATAAAGCTGAACGACGGCGATTCGTCGTTTTAGATTATTTTATGACGTCGGCGTCGCGACATTCAGGAACAGGATGTTATTTCTTAATCAGAATTTCGTGACGTAGAGGCAAATTTATTTGGAGCAAACTATATATAAATTTTGTTTATAATTTTTAAAAGTAGAAAATTAACTTTCAAATACTACAAAAAAGTGAAAAAATTCTAAGAGAAAAGGGGGTTGTTTTTGAGGGGGTTAAATTGTAACATTTTCTTTAAAATTTTTGAAACTTTCTACATTTATTAATGTTAAATCTGTGAATACCGCATAAATAGTGAAAACATTCTAATTGGAAAGGGGTGAATTTTGAAAAGTAGAAATTGTTTTAGAGATATTTAAAAAATTAGCTGGGGGGGGGGGTGCAGACATGCTTATTTGAAATGTTGGATTTCTGAATCAAATTAGTCTACTATAGGTCATTCGTGCAATTTTTATTTTGTTTTGAATCCAAACAGTTTTTGAGACATTCACGAGAAACATCAACAACACAGATGCGCATGATTAGATTAACGAGATTCCCAGTAATGCATACAAGTTCTTGCTTTTAATGATGTACATAGGGTGAAGCATGAAAATTCTACAACACAACCCTTGGGAATGCATATAGGCAGGGATGGGATTAAATTTTCTTTTCAAATTTTCATTTATTGTACCAAAATAGTTTTCGAGATTTCAAAAATTAGCAGTAAAAAATACTACATAGATTTGTCATGTAAGTTTGATGGTAGTTGGGTGTTTTTTCAAGGACTTTACCTTCCTATTTTTTTAATTTAACTTTACCTTAATTTTTTACAAGCACCACTCATAGAGGAAAATGTTTGTTTTTTAAACACATTTTAGTCACTTCTCTTTTGTAGCTTAAATGCAATATCTGAACAAGTCAAGACTGTGCTGTTAATAATAAAGATTTTTAAATGATCCAAAAAGAATTTATTAGGTAAAACGAAAGTATTTTGGTAAAGGTTTAAAATTTGAAAATTAATTTTTAATGAATGTCTTCAAATATGAACGTCAATATAAGCACTGAGAGTTGGTCATATTTAAATTATTGCTTGGAAATAAATTTTAAGCCTTTACCAAAATAGTTTCATGTTTTACCTTACCAATTCTTTTTGAATCATTTAAAAATATTCATTATTAACATCACAATTGTGACTTATTGAAGACATTGCATTCAATAAGAGTGAAACTAAATAATTTAATTTGGTAGGTGATATTTTAAGTAAAAAATTTTGCAAAAAAATGAAGCATAGTTTAATATTTTAGAAAAAATTAATCGACTTGTTAGTAATACAATCAATAAAAATAACTACGACGAGTCGACTTATAGGGTGAGAATTTCTGAAGCTCTTTCTTCTAATAAATTTTCCATACTCTTCACATGATTACACCAACCGTCCAGACGATTAACCATGTTTGAAATTTGGCTGCGATCCAATACTCGGGGTTGCACCCAGGTCATGTTCACAGTATTACCAACTTGATCGATGGCACCTTTCACTAATCCCTGCGAAAGAGCCTTCATCACCAAAAGTTCGATTTCATTAAGCGGTAATCGAGTTTCCCTAGCAATTTCTGCAAAACTTAGTTGTCTGTCATGCGAAGGTCTCTTAAACGTCATTTCCATGAGGCACAACAAAGAAATCTTCTGTCTTAAAAACAATTCCTGGGCGGCTAAGTCAGCTACCGCAGCCCATCTCGTTTTCATTTGCTCGAATTTGTTTATGTCCCCACTGTTGAATGCATTGAGTAGTTCAACCAACCAGGCATTTTCTGTCGATTTAAGAGATTCCAAAACTGGATGCGCCAATAATTCTCCTAAATTGTAGACTCCTTCACCTAAGAGGGCAGCTAAAGCAAGGAAAAATGCGTGCTGGTGTTTGGTGTCCTCTGTTAACGTTCCAAGTTCGATACATCCGAGATACCGTAATGCGGTACGGTAATACTGAGCATGATCACCTTGTGACCTATAATATTGCGAAGCTAATAGGTAAAATCTTCCGTGTACAGGTGTAACTCCATCTGCATTATCTAAGGTAGCCTCGATCTCTGTGATAATTTTCTTGGTAGCTTCCAAGTCGTTTAGTTTCTCCAAGAGAATTTGTCCTTCCAAAACCTTAAAATAAAAGTTGGTAAAAAGTACGTAAGATTGTGTTGAGTCATCTTACTTTGCACAAGTTGAAGGCGTCTGTGTGGGTTTTAGTTTTGGTCTCAATTTTTTCCAAAAACGCAACTGCCTCTCTTTTGTTGGTGTACTGTTCGACAACATCGGCCACGATTTCCACCAGGGACAAGGGATTGATTCTGCAGGAAAGTGAAGCATTATTTTGAGGTTATGTGTAATGATTAAGCTACTTACTTATTTTCGAAAGTCGAAATGAAGCTTTTATAAAGGTGAATTAAATTTTCACCTTGTTGCAATGAGGGATGTTTTACGAGTATCAACAGTTTCAGCGTCAATTGATGCCATAATCTTGGAACAAAAGTTTCGGTTAGTTTAAAAAAATTTTCAATTTAAGTAAAACTTACTTTTTGTTGTGTAATTCTTCTAACTCGGTCCATTCTGAAGACAATTCCTTTGGTCCTTCTCGTTGTCTTGTTAATAAATATTCTGCAACATTTGGATTCATTACTGCGGCTGCCATTTTTTCGAAAATAATCACAAACTGACATAAAAGTTTTTACATGTCATCGGGCAGCCATTTGCAAATTATATACACAGTGAGTCGTAATGATGACTTGATTAAAAAAAATTCAAAAATACATTAATTTTGAGTCATTCCATGTGAAAACACCGAAAAAAAGAAAAAATTGTTGCTGCACTGTTTCAGATTTTGCTTAAACTTTGTGAAAATGTTCTTTAGGATTCTAACGACCAGAATCCGCAAGGATTTAATTTTCGCACGCGCCACTTCCGGTCCATACAAAATAAAGCAATTGAAATTGCATGAAAAGTCTTATTTTTTTACTTTGCGGTATTAGCTGTAAAATTTTTTCTATTAGAAATGTCTACTCGATCAAGGTGGCATATTGAAGTAGAAACATGGTAGTTTCTAAAAAAAATAAAAATTTACATAATTTATATATACCTGAAAAATAACATGGTATTGAAAATACATGTATTTTATTGATTTTTTGTGATTTTCAATGGTCTCCAGTGTCTGCGCTGTTGAATATAAAAGTTTAATCATTCTCAGATCTTAAAGTGCTTATATCGTAAGAGAACAAAAATTTAAAATCGACTCGTTCAATCATCCCGTTTTGAAAAAATTTTTGCTTGAAATTTTGAAATTTTGAGAATTTGCATATTTCAGGCTACAATTTGGACGTGTTTAGGAATAGACAAAAATTTGAAATTTACAGGATACTTAGTTCTTACCTTTAACTTCAAAAACCTTCAAAGTTCAGGTTGGTTATTTGCCCTCTCGCGGATATATAGGCGTTTAAAGATAAAGCTTTGCTTGAAATTTTAAAAATTTGCATATTTCAAGCTACAATTTGGACATGTTTGGTAAGAGACAAAAATTTGAAATTTGCAGGATACTTAGTTCTTACCTTTAGCTTCAAAATCCTTCAAAGTCCAGGTTGGTTATTTGCCCTCTCGCGGATATATAGGCGTTTAAAGATAAAGCTTTGCTTGAAATTTTAAAAATTTGCATATTTCAAGCTACAATTTGGACATGTTTGGTAAGAGACAAAAATTTGAAATTTGCAGGATACTTAGTTCTTACCTTTAGCTTCAAAAACCTTCAAAGTCCAGGTTGGTTATTTGCCCTCTCGCGGATATATAGGCGTTTAAAGAGAAAGCTTTGCTTGAAATTTTAAAAATTTGCATATTTCAGGCTACAATTTGGACGTGTTTGATAAGAGACAAAAATTGGAAATTTGCAGGATATTTAGTTCATACCTTTAACTTCAAAAACCATCAAGGTCCTTTTTGGGTATTGGTCCTCTCGCAGATGTACAGACGTTTAAAAAGAAGCTTTGCTTGAAATTTAAAATATTTGCTTGTTTTTAGGTTACAATTTGGACGTGTCTGGTAAGAGATAAAAATTAAGCGCACTGTAAGGAAAGCTAGCCTCCAACGAACCGCAGGAGAACACATACTAACGCATAGAGAAATGTTTGATTTCTGTTGTAATAAAATTTCTGGCACAGAATTCTTTTTTGTATCAAATTCTGATGTTGATGCAACAGAATCTGTTTTGTCCAAAAGATTTAGTGATATTGATACAATTAAAAATAAAACATACGTATTTAAAAATACTAGAACCTACCACAGTTTTACTGAAACTGTAAATATTGTAAAACCATGTGATAAAAAGAAATAAAATAAACTATAAATTTGAAATGATTTTTCTTTATTTTGGAAATCCCAAAAAGAACCTTGAAGTTTTTGAAGCTAAAGGTAAGAACTGAATATCCTGCAAATTTCAAATTTTTGTCTATTACCAAACACGTCCAAATTGTAGCCTGAAATATGCAAATTTTTAAAATTTCAAGCAAAGCTTTCTCTTTAAACGCCTGTAGATCCGCGAGAGGACAAATAACCAACCTGGACTTTGAAGGTTTTTGAAGTTAAAGGTAAGAACTAAGTATCCTGTAAATTTCAAATTTTTATCTCTTACCAGACACGTCCAAATTGTAACCTAACAACAAGCAAATATTTTAAATTTCAAGCAAAGCTTCTTTTTAAATGTCTGTACATCTGCGAGAGGACCAATAACCAAAAAGGACCTTGATGGTTTTTGAAGTTAAAAGTAAGAACTAAATATCCTGCAAATTTCAAATTTTTGTCTCTTATCAAACACGTCCAAATTGTAGACTGAAATATGCAAATTTTTAAAATTTCAAGCAAAGCTTTCTCTTTAAACGCCTGTACATCCGCGAGAAGACAAATAACCAACCAGAACCTTGAAGGTTTTTGAAGTTAAAGGTAAGAAATAAGTATCCTGCAAATTTCAAATTTTTATCTCTTACCAAACATGTCCAAATTGTAGCTTGAAATATGCAAAATTTTTAAAATTTCAAGCAAAGCTTTCTCTTTAAACGCCTATATATCCGCGAGAGGGCAAATAACCAACCTGGACTTTGAAGGTTTTTAAAGCTAAAGGTAAGAACTAAGTATGCTGCAAATTTCAAATTTTTGTCTCTTACCAAACATGTCCTAATTGTAGCTTGATATATGCAAATTTTTAAAATTTCAAGCAAAGCTTTCTCTTCAAACGCCTATATATCCGCGAGAGGGCAAATAACCAACCTGGACTTTGAAGGTTTTTGAAGCTAAAGGTAAGAACTAAGTATGCTGCAAATTTCAAATTTTTGTCTCTTACCAAACATGTCCAAATTGTAGCTTGAAATATGCAAATTTTTAAAATTTCAAACAAAGCTTTCTCTTTAAACGCCTATATATCCGCGAGAGGGTAAATAACCAACCTGGACTTTGAAGGTTTTTGAAGTTAAAGGTAAGAACTAAGTATCCTGTAAATTTCAAATTTTTGTCTATTCCTAAACACGTCCAAATTGTAGCCTGAAATATGCAAATTCTCAAAATTTCAAAATTTCAAGCAAAGATTTTTTCAAAACGGGATGATTGAATGGGTCGATTTTAAATTTTTGTTCTCTTACGATATAAGCACTTTAAGATCTGAGAATGATTAAACTTTTATATTCAACAGCGCAGACACTGGAGCCCATTGAAAATCACAAAAAATCAATAAAATACATGTATTTTCAATACCATGTTATTTTTCAGGTATATATAAATTATGTAAATTTTTATTTTTTTTAGAAACTACCATGTTTCTACTTCAAAATGCCACCTTGATCGAGTAGACATCTCTAATAGAAAAAATTTTACAGCTAAAACCGCAAAGCAAAAAAATAAGACTTTTCATGCAATTTCAATTGCTTTATTTTGTGTGGACCGGAAGTGACGCGTGCGAAAATTAAATCCTTGTGGATTATGGTCCTTAGAACCCTAAAGAATATTTCTATAAGAATGACTCTTAATTCTAACATGGACGTACATAATATTGCGATGGCCACGTGCGTTTTGAGACGGCCGATTCGGCGTAAATTCATTTTTAAATTTCTAGTTTGTTTTTATTTTAAATTTATCTTATTTTTTATGTAAATAAAATAAAGGCGCAAATACGTTGGGAAGAGGCAAGCAGCCAATGCAAGACTATCATACTATATTTTCGGTTTTTTGCCCTATTTCACCCAAATTTTGAAATGATCAGCAAAATTTTATGTTTATGTTTGTCAAAAGTTTGGGGGGGGGAGCTAAAAAAATGTTTTCAAACATTTAGCAATTTTTATTTGGAATAATATACAGACATTTAAGAAATTAAAAAATTACGTAAAACAATTAGGTACTGCAAAAGTTGAAATAGTGACGCCGCAGGCCGAGCCAAATAATACGGAAGCCGAATGCTTCGTATAGTTATAGTTTATAATAAAATTAAAATGGCGGCCCATCATTCAAAAAATTTCTTCCATAAATTGCAAAAGTCATCAGACGGTTTTGCGGTTCTTTTAGTTTGTAAACTCTTTCTTTGATGGTTCCATTGTTAAAATGTTGACTCGACCATTCTATAGCGTCTACGGGTAGAGGTCTGATGCTGCTTAGTAAAGAATTAGGAAACTGAATTTTGTTGCTGTCCTCGGTAAAGTTTGACGCAATGGAAATTTTGTTGAATGTTAACGGCCAGGAAACTTCATCGTAATTTTTGAACCTAAAAAAATATTTTATTCCAAATATACTTTTTTTTTGACCTTGTTTTTGTCTACCTCGTATTACAAGAGTCGATGGATTTGTCTACACAAGCAATAATTCCACAAATTTCAACTCCACCATTGTAAACTCCAGAAAAGCTTCTTATTCCAGAGTAGGCTACCATGCGATAATTGTAATGGTTTTTGTTGTCACCCAAAATATTAGAGTCCCATTTTAAGTCCAGATTGAAAGAGCAGCATAGTTTATTTATTCCCTCACCACTGCATAACACTGAATTGATTTTTTCTGAGTGTGTCAAAGGTGCAGATGTATAAGCTACAAGAAATTACATTGAATTTTGTAATCACTGTTGAAAACTAAATCTTACCTGTTAAATCGTCGTTTTTTAAAGAAAAATTGTCCATATCTCTTGCCATTTCATCTATTTGTTTGTTATCCGACGTTTCTTTAACTAAACTGGAAGCTGATTTAGATATCATCGCTACGTACGCCTTTGAGTTTTCCTTTTGCGTGATATCAAAAATGAGAGTACCTGATCTACCTGCAAATTTTCGTTTTTGAATTGAAAACGGAATAAAAGTTAGGTATCAACGGAACCTCAAGCCGGCCCTGATAATTTTTAAATTTAATTTTATTGCATTAATAAATAGCTATTTATGTAACCAGTTATGAAATGCCAATTTTAGGTAATGAGTATAATTATACAAAACTTTTTAGTTGTTACTGGCGACCTTAAATGTCTTCCACATCTAAACTATCAAAAACAGATATTATATTATAATATGCTGTCAGGGACTTTTTTGTAGGAAATTTAATTCCGTTCAAAATAGTTTTATAGTATATTTCTATATACTATATAGTATAGTACTAATTTCTTCGTATTTGTTAAGGATTTTAGAGCATTTAATTGTTGCTTCATTCGGAATCAAACCGAACACTACGGCATTAGCTCTTTATTAGCACACTCAACCGCTACGAGGACCGTTTTTTCCATCAAAAACTCATTTTTTGAAGTCGGTAATTAATAGAGCTGAGATTTTTAGGTTTTTATCACTTTTTATTTGTCCTTTTTGTTGTTTTAGCGGTTAAAGAACTACACTTTGTAGTTCTTTAACCACTAAAACAACTTCTAATCCGCCAGATATAGCGGGAAATCTGCTAATTGGAGATAACTGATAAAAAAGACAAATAAAAAAATGGTAAAAACCTAAAAATCTCAGCTCTACTAATTAACAAATATAAACATTGCAACCACGCCCCTACATACCTTGGAAAATTCCAGTTCCTCCGCTACCCAATTTAGCATTATTTGCACCAGACGCTAAAAATACGGCATTGACTTCAAACGCCCACATCTGTTGAGCTTGTAAAGCTGCAAAAAAATTTTAATTCCAAGCAACATGGATATTGTGACCAAGCCCTACCTGTTAAAAATGGCAGTTCTGAAAACCACATAGTGGGATAAATTATGTGATTAATTCCATAATCTTTGATCAAATGTAACGTTGGCGTTTTGAATAAAATATCAAAACAAGTGAACAAACCAAATTTTACTCCAAAATCGGTCTCAAATATCGAAAAATCTGGAGTGGAAGTTTGATTGAAAAAGTATTCCCCAAATAAATTGTATTTGCGATATCTAAAATTAGCATTAAAATTTATCAACCCCGTTCTGAACTTTAAGCAAAAAGATAGACGCCCTCCCCCCCTAATTCGCCGAATTGGAGAACATCAGGGCAAAGCTGAAAAGTGCAAAGGGACGGGCGCTAAAGCAGACATGAACTGCAAAAAAATTACTTCCACATTTCATACCCAATGCAGCTTCTTGAGGAGGACTGATCTTGGTTTGGTGAGGTATTATAAATATCTCACCAATGACCGTTTAGTTTCCTATTATGGAATTGCAACGTACCTTGCAATAACAGCCCCATCTCTATTGAACACAACGTTGGTGTTATAAAAGTCCCATCCATCTTTGGAGCACTCTTTAGAATCATATTTACACAACGACCTCTCCACCAAATTCACGACTAAATAAGTACGAAATCTTTTTGCAGCACACGCCAAATTTGTCAGAAACGATTTTTCGTTATTGCAAAGCGATTTCAAATTAAAATCATTTTGAATTTCTACGGAATAAGGCAAAATATCTACTCTGGTCCGAATTGGCCCATTCGTGGTTAAGGTTGATTCCGGAAACACAATGATGTCTATTTCCTTAAAACAGAAACAATTTAGAAGAAAGGGGAGATTTTCCATTGTTTCATTACTTGGTGACTTGCAACTTTACTTAAAATGTTTATGTAGGCGTTTGAATTATTAAGCAACCGTTCGTTGGGTGTTATATTTCGATCTTGGATTGGATAGTATTCCACAACTGCTGCATTAAACGATTGATTTGCTAGGGTTACCTGAAACTATAGAAGTGTTAATTTTGTATTTTAAGAAATTTGGAACTGTTAAGATTTCGTTCTTACTTCACTTCATTACCTACAAGATCTATGAGCAGAGAATAAAAAATATTGTAATATTGCAATTAACTTTAAATTTCCCACTGTTTCTGCCTAGCTAAAATTGACTCCATTAATGTGACCTCGAAACGCCTAGATATAGGCCACCCATACTACACGAAATTGAATCAGTATTAATACACTGATTCAATCTCGTCCAGTTGGGTTGCCTTATACCTAGGGGTTTTGGACCTCAACTAATGAAATCAATTTCTGGTCTACTCCCGTTCGGATTAAAGAACAGAAGGGATTCGAATTATCCATTTATATTCTGGGAACAAAATGCCTTTCCACTTGTTAGGACAAAATTTTGACCAAAATACCTAAACCACTAATACAAACCTTGTTAAATAAAAGAAAACAGAAAATGCTTGGAACCAAAAATTTAATTATAGACATTTTGCACAATCATCCGTAATTCTCTTATCTTTATTATCAAACAAAACACTATGCTACTATGTATGTAAACTTGAATGAAACTTGAGCAAGTGCACAAAACAATTCAAATAAGGTATTTTATAAGGACAAATTGTATTTATCAGGAAAATGATATAATAAGTATCACACGTATTTTATTATCTTAAAATTTAAAGTATAGGTAAGTGTTTTGAATTAGCACTTTGACCTCAAATAAAAAATCTATGCTAATGGCTAAATCAAACAATATCGGTTCGAAAAACTTTGTTCAATTTTCAAAACACATAAAACTGGTTCACACTGTCTCCTCTCTCTTAGCCATGCAATATCTTCAACAAGTTAAGACTATCATGTTAATAACAAATATTTTTAAATGATTCAAAAAGAATTAATTAGGTAAAACATGAAACTATTTTGGTAAAGGTTTAAAATTTTGAAATTAAAATTAATTTCGAAGCAATAAAGCCTTAAAATATGACTACTCTCAGCTCTTATATTGATGATCATAATATTTGAAGACAAATAAATTTTAAAATTTTAAGCCTTTACCAAAATAATTTTATGTTTTACCTAAATAATTCTCTTTGAATCATTTAAAAATATTTATTATTAACAGCGTAGTTTTGACTTCTTTAATACACTGTTTTTTAAGGTACGAGAGAGGCGCCTTAAATAAAACTTGCATTTGTATAGCTAGAACAAAATATTGAAAAATTTCACCATAATTTTTTAATTTAAATTTATAAAAATCGTCAACAGTATGGTTTAGTGCAGAGACTATGCCTCAAAACAAAAATTAAATAATTAATGATCAAATTCACAATGTTCTTCACGTTTCCTAAAAATTAGGCACTTTATTTGGTCGATTGCTCCTTGCATCGCATGTCCAAAATGAAACATTTCCGACAAAACTGCAATGTTATCGAAAGTAGCAACTTCCTTGAGTATAAAAATTTTTTCAAACAGTATCAGCTGAGTTTTTGAAAATTCGATAAAATTATTTGCAGCCACTGAATACAATTTTGGTATCACAAAAACCATTTCTTCGCTAAAAGTGGCCACGTATTCCCAATCATCGTCATCCAAATTTTTAATGTATTTTAAGGAATCATCTGTAATCTGTGTGAATTATTGAGTATTTAGTTTAAATTGTTTTTATTCAAAATTTACCTGAATTAGAAGAATTCCTAACGAAATGAAAAATAAATCTAACCAAAACACTAACCGCATTATTCATGATGATCAATTTTTAGGTATCAATACAATGGAACTGGCAAAATTAATTAATTTCTTCCTACTCGTGCATAAAATTGTAATAACCCGCATTGTTTGTAAATTTAAATTTAAAGCTTAATAAAGATTCAACACCATTGAAAATTTCATTATGATCTACAAGGTTAAACTATACGAGGATTTTCTGTTGCCTCACACTGATCGGTAAAAAATGGATCTGCATCACTCGGAAATCCTTATGTTTTACAAAAAATGATCAATTTGTCTGCCATCAGAAACCAAAAAACCGGGATTGTGCGATGTATTCCAATCCATTTAATTGTGGATGTGGAGATAAATTTAGGCCAGTTACAAGTTAAAGAACGAGCAAAACCGTAAATATACTAACATTGAATTGGAAATAGGCCTGCTCTAGACAAATTTGGACTAGGTGAAGAAGAAACATAAGAAACAGACATTAAGAAATTAATAAATTAATAAATCAGTTTCGAAATATTTTCATTGGGACAAAAACATTGGAACTATAATATAGTTCGCTCCAAATAAATTTGCCTCTACGTCACAAAATTCTGATTAAGAAATAACATCCTATTTAGGACGTCGCCTTCGGTGGTTCAGCTTTATTTAAAAGAATACAAAAATATTTATGTTTTTTATAGAAACATTTTTTCCCATTACAATTGACGGTTCTTATTTCGGGTTCAAATGCTATATTTTAAAATTCACTGCGCTAATTTAGCAATTTGCAAAATTTACGAACATAAGTTTAGTAATAAAAAGCTGTCGTACAGACAGACTTACTTTAGAATTTAGAAGAAAAACATTTTCTTTATAGAATTCAATTGTGCATCCAATTCCTAATTCCAAAATTAATGGTACCAGCAGAAAAAATATTATAAACATTTTCCCTGATTTAACTTAACGTCAACAGATGTTTTATATTTTTCCTTAAAATTATAAATTTCAATAAATAAATACATCACATTTATTTTATTAGTTTAAATTCTCACCACGAAATAATAAGGGAGCGAATTGTGATACCGCACCCCGTATGACTTATTTCCATTTTCCTTCAAAAGAGAACAAAACAATAATTTCTACACTTATGTAATTCAAGAAAGTAAACACAGTAAACTTATTTATGTTGTTTGTTGATAAAAATAACAAAATCACCTGATAAGTTTTGCGTTTCCACAATGCAGGACCGTCTTTTATCCAAAACAGATTGCGCTATAATAATATTATAATGATGAACCCTGGCAAAGGTCAAACCAAGATGTATTATATTTATAAATGGTAAGGTTTTTCTGAAGTTCAATATAAGGGAACTTGTACGTCTTATAAAGCTACATATTTATTAACCTTGGTTTTAATTAACTTGTTTACCTCATCTTTTGTAGAAGTCCTTATTCACAAACTGCCTTCATATGTTTGGGAAGCTAGCCATTATACCCAGCGTTAAAAGCGCAGGATATTCGTGAAATCTTAATAACTGCTTCAAATAATGTTTGTTCGGAGCAGTCAATAGGGCGATTTGGAAATAGTTATCCTTTGATGTTGCCGTGGTAAAAATTTTCTCAGGCCAAACCGCCCTATTAACTACTAAACTTGAACATCATGAAGCGCTCTCAAAAATCAAATAATATCACCATTCTCGATATGACAAACTTCTAGATTAAAATGCTAGATGAACTAAGAGATCATCGGCACAAAACTCATACCCAAGCAATTTGAGTGTCCTCACATATAAGAGCATTCACATTCTTACAGCAGGGTCTTCATTCTATTTGTTAGTTGGCAAGAGAAGTAAGTTAGGTGACTTAATTGATATTACGATGCAAGAGATAAATTTTTTTATTTTTTCTTCTCCAAAAAAATCCTGGTTGAGTATAAAATCCACATCATAGCTTTTTTGAATAATTTTCAATTTGTTGATGAAATTCCATATAGTAGGGTGTGAAATTCCACTACCAAAAGCTAATTGTAGTTTCCGATGGATAGTTTCCATGCTTCTGCAAAATTATTTGTTCTGTCGCTACCACTTAACGTTCGTTGGTACACAGATCAAATATTTGAGGGAGATCCGAATTGTCGCGTACCGTAGTTGTACTACACCATCGTATTTAACATCGAGCTAATTTCACTTTTTAGATGTATTTTGGCTTAAATTTTCAGCAAAATAAAAGATAAATCCACCCCCTTCACAGTAGCTCAATTTGCCAAGTTAGACAGCCCTAGGGGATATTTTTAATTGGTAAAGTGTTGTCAAAACGGCTATGGAGTGTCCGGAGCGTCGCGAAGCGGAGGTGCGGAAACGCTATAATATTGGAACAATTCCTTTGGTATTCGGGTGTTATCCATTCTATCTAGGTTTTCCCTCCATGCTGTTCTGTATTCTTTTATTTTTGCGTTGAGACTATTCTTAGCTCTGTATTGCTTTTTCCTATCAGTTCTTTGATAACTTGTTTGATAACAGTTCTTTGATAAGGCAGGAAGTTGGTCTAGAAAGGTGGGTGCCGGGCTTGTTAGTAGAATTTCTAAGTTCGAATCCTACTCGGAACGATTTTCTTTCTGTCCTAGTGGTTCGGACTCCACTTTAAAAACTGTCGTTCCCGTTGAGCGGTGCTTATGCACTGCTCAGAAAAATATAATTAGTAATATATCAAATTGACTTTCCTGTTATTGGGTTCGCCTGTTGGAATTTTAACTGATTATTATTATTATTATTATAACCTGCTATATTATACTGATCGTAGGAATCTCATTTCGGCGCTTTGTAATCGTCGTTCATTTTCTTTTGTAATTGTCCAAGTCTTCCTGCCGTATGTAATGCTCGGTATAGAAATGGATTTATAAAATTTTGAAACTTTATACGCTTTTTTCTCGAAACCACATTTCTCGAGTCGGGCGATCACTAGCTCCTTCAATTTTTATGTGATTGAGTTCAAATTTTAACTAAGATTTTCTAGTGAACATCGTAGGATTTTTTCAAAAAATTAAAATTTGACGATTCTATAGCCATTTTTAAGCGATTTTTTCAAAAAATAAAAAAAAAAATGAAATAAAATTCAAATCTATCCCCAGGGTTGTGGCCAAAGGGGGAGCTTCGCCCCAATATTTCAGAAAGTTGGAAAAAACTTGGCAAAATCACTCAAAATTTGGTCAAGTTGGCAAAATCCGCTAAACCGACAATAGGAAAAATAGACAATTACAAAAGTTGGCAAATTCCTCCCTCAAGAAAGTTGGTTGGGCACGTCCCCAGTGACGTAGCAAGTCATGACCGGGCCCTGGTGCAAGATTCACAGCGGGCCCCCTTCATTATGCACAAAAAACATGTAAGTGACAAAAAGGCATCGTAGATTTCCCTAGAAAGATTTTCTGGTGGTGCGAGATCTCAATTACCCCCCCCCCCTGAAGAGACTAATGAAAATTTAGCACTTAAGAATCTTCAGGCGTAATTAAATTTTGAGGCCCCCCTCTAAATAATTCAACCTTCGACACATGGGGATGGGGAAAGCAGCGTTTTATAGCGCAGCAGGCGATTTTTTTGGAAAATACTACCATTTTATATAGGAATATTGCACTTGAAAACTTGTTTTAATACCAAAGCTATAAAGGTATAACTTTTCATAATATTAGGTCCATCAATTTTTCACCAAATGTTGCTATTTAACTAGAAATTCCTCATGAAATTTTGATGTTGCAATTGCGTCATTCGTTGCCTCGTAAATATAGCTATAATCTATAATATTTACTGAATGAATTACATTATTGAATTTTTTCAAATAATTCTTTATTTTGGCGTTCCTTCAGGGCGCCGGCCGCCTGGTGTAGACGCACCGCCCTGGGGCCCTCGCTGTGTTCAATGTGCAAACTTTCATAGATTATTTTTAGAAAAATGTCTGTAAATAATAGAAATTAATTTTGTCCGTGTACCGGGCCTCCATGGGGGCCCGGGCCCTGGTGCCCGGCACCACTTGCACCACCTGTTGCTACGTCACTGCGACGTCCCTGTTGATGCCATTCTTTTTTAACCTTCATCCGCTCGTGCATTTTGCAGTTAAAATTTGCCTTTTTGAATTTTCTCTCCCATTTCCTTCCAGAGCGTCAGGGAGAGGTGGGAAGGGCTTGTATTCTCTAATTCAGGGTTTCCCAACCTTTTTTGCATGGTGCCCCCCAGATTATAAAAAAAAATTTCATACCCCCCTATATTTTTCTTCATTGCTTCAATAAAAAACACAAATTATTTTTACGATATTTATTTTACACGATTTATTATTTATTAATGGTATGTTTGCGCCTGCATTTTTTGAACCAGTTGGTCGATATCAGGTTCTGTTTTTGACAGAGCTATCATCAAATCATTATCTACTGCAAGACGATTTCGCTGCTTATGCTTAGTCTTAATTTGCACTAATGCTGAAAATCCGGTTTCACATAAGTAAGTCGAAGAAAATGGCAGAAGTATTCGCAAGGCAAGAGTAGCAACTTTTGGATTAAGCAGAAAGCGTTTTATCCAAAATTTCTCCAAAGTCAAGAGGTGAAAGTCATCTTTCATTGTCGAATCTGCCTTCATTTCCAGAAATTCTTCTTGGACATCTTCTGGTAGTTGCATAACATTGACCACAAATGTATTTGTGGTCATGTGCCATATTGGTGATTCTGAATTAACGTCTCTGTAATATCGGTGAAATTCTGTTTTCAACGCTTCTAAATGAGCTGATATATCAGTTTTCATATCTTCGTCCAGTTCTTGATTTTTAATTATTTCTTGTAGTCGAGAAAAAGATAGCACATTTCCGACAATTACCCTCTGAGACCAAAGTTGAAGCTTAGATATAAATCCCTGAATTAAAATATCCGAACACTTCATGCCCCCCCCCCCAAAGATCTTTCTACGCCTCCCGGTTGGGAAGTCCTGCTCTAATTACTATCTCCACCACTAGACCATGTCCGTATTCTGTTTAAAAAGCTCCACCAACTGGCTCAGCACAGCCACAAACTACCCTAAGTGTCGAACTGCGGTCAATTTGCCGCGTACGCGAGCGGATGAAGGTTAAACAACTTTTCGAAAAAATCCTATGATGTTCAACAGATTTTGAGCCATATTTTCAGAAAATTTTCTTTAATCCATCAAGTGACTCCACGAACACGAAGCTCTAGTGGTAAAGGTAAGATTTTTCATCTCATTATTTTGTAAACTTTTAACTATTGTAAATCAGGGGTCGGCAACCTTTTGTTGTAAGCGGGCCAAAAATTTCAAGTTGGGATTAGTGCGGGCCCCACTTCTTGGCAAATCCACTAAAAAAAGAGCTCAATTTTGAAAACAAAGTGTAAATCCACTAAAAGGAGCTTTTTTTTTAAAAAAGAAACAAGGTCATTTGTTTTATAGTCCGCATGCGGCCCGTGGGTTGCGGACCCCTGATCTAAATTACATTACCATTCACGTTTTCTTTCTTTTGTTCGGTATTTACTAATAGATAAAATTTTAAATAAACTTAATTAATTCATTAAGTATTGTTTTATTTGGCATTAATAAGAGATTTATCTCCACACCTCCGTAGCTCGCTTACCTGGAGAAATTGGTTCGACCGCCGATTAGAACTGTTAACCCATTTTCTAATCAAAATCTAGTGAACCTGGTGGCAGCTGAGTAATTATTTATTTAATTTGTCTACAAACGGCACACAAATTAAACAATTACTAAATATTTAAATAACGAGGTAAGAAAGGACACAGGTGGGCGTTAAAGCTGACTCTTACCCGCCCCGATGTCGAATCATCCCCAGTGTAGCAGCCACCTAGGACGCGCTTGTAACTCAAATCTCCAACTGTCCAAAACGCCATTAAATTGGCAAGGCATTTGGTTATCCTAAGAGGATCTGTTTTACTCATGCTAAAGAGCGCTTACACTTTTGGAGCAGGGCCCTTTCTTAGATCGGCCTATCTGAGCCTGTATTTTGGGTTGAAAGTAGAAAAACAAAATAACTTTGAATTTTTTATTTGAAATATCATACAGTTTCATACATTGTATCTCATAATATGTTGAATTTAAAATGAAAAATTCCAAGATATATTGCATTTTGTACTTCAAATACCTGAAATTTTGAATATTATTTGTTTTGAAATGTATTTGAAATACATTTTGCCCACCCCTTCTAAAGAGGCATAAAGTTAATGGTAAAATCCCAAATTATCCTTTGGGGGCATAGAATAAACCAACAAGGAAAAAAAGAAAAAGAAAATATTAAACATTATTAAATATTTTTCCAAAACGGCCCCCTTTGAAAACTTTAAAATAAATGATATTGAAAATGGGATAGTCAATAAGGCGAAATTTTCAATGAAACCAGATTTCTCTATTCAGAACGTGTACAGTTTAAAAAAATCTACACTTATAAAAATTTCTTATTCAAAATTGACCTAATAGTCTCGTCTGTTATCTCTACGTTGTCTGCTCCAATCCTGAACGTTACCAGCACGATAATTTTGCCTGTCACCTCTGAATGTATTCTAAAAAAATAAAACCATTATTAAAAATGCAACAAGACCTAAGAAGAGAAAAACCCACCAAATTTGAATTTCGTAAGAAGAAGTTTCCTTGCTTTGTTTCCAATATCCTTTCATTAGAATCAACAAAATTGCTAATTTTATCTGTGAGCTGCAAAGCCAATGATTGCAGGCGTGATGGTTCACTACGGTGCATCACCACGGTTTGAGAAGGATCGTCCAACGAAGCCATTAATTCTTCGTTGATGATCATTTTCGAAATTATGGAATGAACAATTGATTTTTCGAGTTCAAACATATCGCCTAAAATCGACATTGAAATGGAATCATAAACATGGGAGTAAGTGAAGAGGTAGGTCCTCAATGTTTCTTCCTTGATGAGACGAGTTAACATTGCTCTCACTTCATCCGCTTGATAGAAAAGATCCCAAACCTACAATGATGGCAAGATGGTATAAATAACAAAAAAAATGTCGGATCTCACCTTGGTGTTCATTTTCTCGTTGATAATAAATCCGTTACAAGCGGCCCAGTGTCCGTTACGCATTGCTTTTGCAGCAGCAACCACATGTTCCCTCATACTTTCGGGTGGACCAACCAAACTTTGTCGTTCTGAGCTTCTCAATTGTTGATAGAAAGTTTTTGAAATCATACGCCGACGAGCATCAAATTCGTGAGCAGCCATGTATGGAATTTCGATCAACATTGCCGAAACAAGGTAAACACATTCAAGTAGTTCCAAATTTATGTGCATGTGGAAAGGCATCTGGCGTTGTTTTTCAATTTTTTCCTGTTCTTTACTTCGCTCGTGTTGTCTCTGTGGTAATAAACCTTGGGCTAACAGTTCCTTTGGCTTACCGGTCATCATTAAATCAACCAAGCAACTGTGAGCTTCTTTAATGTTGGCATGACGGAAAGCACACAAACCCAAGTGCGCCATGGTTCTATTGTACAAAATTTGAGTGCTTGGATCAGAATGATTAATAGTTTCTTGTAAATGTGACATAAGAATCAAATCTCTGGCTTGGAACCAATTATCATGTAATGCATGGTGGTAGATGTGCGAAAGTATGGCTCGGGTTCGGAGGCGATCGGTGCCATCTTTAGCGTAAATAAATTTACACAGGCGTTCCATTTCTTCCATGGAAGTTCTAATACTTTTTTCTATTTCGCCCTATAAAATTAAAGGGTAAAATTTATTCAAACAACAGTTTTCTCACCTTACATTCTTTTTCTTCAACACAGTCGGGTCAAATTTGTAGTAGAGATGTTCAATCTTCCTCAAGTAGATACGGCACAATTCTGATTGAGACCCATGCGATTCCAAGTGCTTTTGAACTTTATCTATGATTTTAGAAACTTTTGCTTCGTCTTTCAAACTGAAATCATGTTTAGTGAACGGGGGCACCGGGGTCATAAAAGTTAACTTACCGTTCCACATATTCATTACTATGTGGATCACACTCTTTAAGAAGTTTGGTGAATTCGTCATCCAAGCGTTCCAACGAGGTCAAAACACATCCTCTAATGCGGTAAGGAGCTTCATCGAATCTTTCCATCTCTTCGGTTATACTTTCAGAAATTAAAATGTTGTCATGATTTTCCAGCATATCCAACATTTCGCTCATCCTTTCCAATAATTTTATCCAATATTCCGGCTTCATGGCATCCGAAACTTTCGGATTGTAATCAAATATGGCGGAAATAATAGCAAATTTGATTTTCACACCAATGGTGGCGCCAAGTTGGTGCTGCTCAGCAACATTTTGTAGTTCATGCAACAACTCAATCTGTTCCCTGCGGTCTGTACGTTTCTTACCTCGTGCAGCCACAATTTCGTTCAATTTTTTAACAACCAAGTTCAAATCAATTTCTGCATCTTTTGCAAACATTTTAGGTTTCTCCTAATGAAAAAAATGAAAATTACATTTATTGTTCAAACGTTTCCAATAATTTTTTCGAAACTTTGTGGAATCAGTTTTCAAATAATCATTAAAATACTTACACTAGGAATTGCCATTCCTCCCTTTACAGTTTCCCATTCACCTTCTCCATCTTCCTCTTCATCTCTCTTCAATTTTCGCTTATCACGATCCTTCCTCTCCTTCCTTCGATCTTCCTTCTTCTTGTCTTTATCCTTATCATCGTCGTCGTCCTTTTCAGTTGTACGTTTTAAGAACCTCTCCCTCATGCTGGTGAACTTCTCTTCATCTTCAGAACTCTCAGAACTTGAATCGGAATCTGAAGGCCAATCGTCTGAATCAGATTCTGATCCATCGTCTTCCCCAGCCGCGGGTTTTGCCGCTTTTCCACTGGGTTTAACTTGAACTTCTTCATCAGAATCTACCTGTGGTTCACCTACAACAAACATTGAAATAAAAACGTCGATTACAAAAGTATACCCTTACGCTTTTCTTCCTCCTCTTCATCATCAGGCAAATCGGGATTTTCACGAAACTTAGGCATCTCTTCATCAAACGACTTGACGTACTTCTTCAACTTTTGTCTCATAGAAGTCAACGATTTACTGTTATTCTTGCTGAGGTTTTTACGTCCCTCACGGTCCTCCCACATCTCGTTAATGAAGTCTTCCATTTCGACGAGACAACGAACGTAAAATCGAGGCGTTTGTCCATTCTCCTCTTTTTGAATGACCGGCGTCGCTTTCACGTACGCCCTTTGCAGGTCCTCAAAGCTGGACAACATGCTGCTCATATCCTTAATTTTCTTAAAGTTACGAATTTGCTTGATGTAGTTTGTAAGCTCTTCGTAACGCTTTTCTTTGGTCGGTCGAACCACACGTTTAACCTCCTCTTCATCATCGCTAAACGTATAAGCGGGTGCCGCTTGGCGCTGAATAACCTCCTCATCGGATGAACTATCTGAATCGGAATCCGATCCAGTTGCAAAAAAGCGACTCATTTTGAATCAGGTCACTAAAAAAGTTAGGTTTTTGAGAATTAACAAATTATAATTTCACAAAATTACGATATTACTCATAAATTAAAAAGCGGCGGTATTGACCTACCGACCTAACCTTACAAAATAAAAAAAAGTTACAAATTTTAGCAGTCAGTATTATTTGGTAAAAAGTAGCTCAAAATCTTCAAAATTAATTGAATTAATGGTAAATTACATCATTTCGTTAGGCATTTAGAACAAAATGAAATTTCTTGAAGTGACATGTGGATTAGCATCTGGTGGAAAATATAAACGTTTGTGGGAAAAAGTTTTAAAAACATTAAAAATTAAATTTACCTTTAGAACAGTATTTTTAAACACTTATAAACAAATATTAATAAATTAATCAATAATAAAAAGGCGAAATGTGGTTACCTTTTGGAAAATACACTTCCAAAACCTAGTCGCCCTAGCGTCAAAATATTGAACTAAATATTTCTCTTTGCAAATCCAGTGGCGGCGGCTCGTGATTTGGATATTTTATCAACAGCTTCGTAAATTTCTTATCGTTATCGCTTATCTGTATGTATGAGATCTATTATTCTATAACATAGGGACAATGAGAAAGTACTATATTATTTAAAGTACGTTTAAATGACAGTGGAAATCTCGTTAATCCAATCATTCGCGTCACTAATTTTGTATAGCCCACGTATGTTACTCACAGAGAAAAGAGCTATTGCTTTTTACCAGCTTTAGTTCAAGTATTTCAGGCGCATATTTTGAAATAAGGAAAACCACAAGGACATTTCGTTTATAAGCTCAAAGAGAGAAGGGGGGGAGGAATCGTCTGTCGGTGGAAGGCTACATTTTCTTATACCAAATGATAATGACGATGAATTTACCTGTCCAAATATCAACGTTGTCAAGAAAACGATGAGTTATTGCAATTTAGCACTGAAAATGAGATAATCATAAAAATCCAAACTTTCTATTAATTATTCGTGCATTTTATTTCCTTTCCCTAACTTACACGAATATTTGCGACATTATATCTTGATATCTAATACACAAAAGAAACCATACACATCTTAAATGAAATTTTACGGTCCATCAATTTGAATTAATAAATTTTTCTTGAAATTGCACTGGAAATGAGATACTCGCGAAAAACAAAACCCATAGGGTGCCGCTATAGTGTTCGATCTACCATAAAATTTCAATAGCTGAAGCAAAATTTTCCCAAAAATATAGATCTGAACGAACTTATTGATTTAATGATGATGGATCCGAGATTTGCCGTGACTGCGTAGTCAAAATCGACTTTCTGCGCCCTCAAATCCGGTCCCCTACGCTGCGAGCCGTTTTGATTAACGCTGTACTAACTAAAGATATTGGATTTGCGTAAAATCATATCATGGGTGTCCATATAAAATTGATTTACATCATAGGTTCTCAAACTTTTTTGGGCCACCGCCCACTTTCCCGAGCACAAATTTCTATAACGCCCCCCCCCCAAGCTAAGAAAACCAGTTATTGGTAATAAAATCATGATTAATTTCTAGAAAAAGAATTCAAAAGATAACAAATACTTAATTTAATTCAAAACAAGACTCGTTTTGATTCAAAACGAGTGTTGTTTTGAATTAAAACTCGTAATTTGTTGAGAGATTTTCACCACCAATTCTTCTTCCAGTTCCGGTTCTGATGTTTGGTATCCTCACAAATTTATGTCATCTATCTTCCTTGCTTTATGGTCACAAGTAAAGCGAGTCTTGTTTTGAATTAAAACGAGTCTTTTGTTTGAAGAAATTCAAATTCTTGTTGGTAGAAAGCTGGCAAGAACCAATTAGATTAAAATATTTTATTTTATCCTTTTCTATGATTAAAAATTGCTCATTTTGATTGACTCTTGCCAGTTTGTACCTAAGCAAAGCAAGACAAAAACCTCGATGTGAAAGCCGCACAGCTTAAGGTTGCCTAGCCCTAGAGCCACATGATATTCACAAAAAGTTATTCTTTTCAAAAGAAACAAATCTTTGATTATTACGATTTATTAACAAAAAACAAAATTATATTAAAATCATCATCTTAATAACTAATACGAAAGTCGCGCGTCGCCTAGCTGTATTTACAAATAAAATCAAGAAAAGCAAACTATACTTTGCTGTTCCTGCTTGGGATCAACGCATTTTTTCACTTATTTTTAAAATTCCTTTCCAACCATCAAGGAAATTGTAATTGGTTTAAAAATAAAAAAAAATTTCTATGGCTTTAACACACAAAACCAAAAGGACTGATCTTTTTACCCATTTGAAAAGCATTCAACTTGTTCCAAAGTTCAATTTGTTTATTACAAAAAAAAGTTCGAAAACACAATCAACTGTTTATCTCTTACTAATAATATTTTGAATCTTTTGCCATTCGCGATCCAAATGGGCTTTTTCGTTCTTCTCTTTGTGTTTACGTGACCGCCTACCGTCAGTCATCTTGATACCATACTGGAAGGCCGCTTTAGGAAGCGCCTCCTTCTGGTTCATGTAATCAGAATACTCCTCAGCCGTATCAAAGTCCCACCTTCCAATGGGTCCCTTCTTATTACCAAGATCCATTTTCGAATAATCTACTTCGTCGTCAGAGTCGTCGATAGCATCATTCATTTCTTCCAAGCCTGGATAACATTCTGCGTAACCTTCGGGTTCTTGCGATATTTTACTCAAAATTTGAGCAGTCTTATTGATCTTAATAATGGGACCAATTTCTTTCATATCTTCTTCATGTTTATCGAAGTACGAAGGACGTTTACTCTTATCTCTCGAATCGTGAGTCCTGTGGGTGCTCGGCACGTAATCACCAATGTCGCCGTAAATTGAATCGTCAACACGTGAGCGTTTATTATCTCTTTTATCCTCGCTCGGTTCACCATCTTCATAGTCTTTCCGATCCATCACGCCACGCTTATTTTTCTTACTCTTTCGACTGCCTTGTCGTAAGTAACTCAAAATCTGGGTTAACTTATTTATAACAATATCATTGGTTGTTAAAGTTGTCGTCGACTCGGATGCAGGTACGTCTGCTTTCGAACGAATTAAAGTCGTCGGGATATCAGATTCACCTTCGTCTTCTAAGTCGATAACGTAGGCCATTCTGCCGTGCGAAAACAATTCATTTCTTTCGATATGCCGCGATTTTAAAGTGCAAATCGTCCTGTGAATCGACCTTCCAATTTTCGTTTTAAATTGCAGCTCCTCATCTTCTTTCTTATTGGGTTCATCTTTCTTGTCAACTTCTTCGAGAGGTTTACTCGCCAGTCTCTCAAGTTCCGCCTCCTGTTCGGCTTCCTTGTGTTGAATTTCAGAGCGTACTTTTTGAAGTAAAGCGTAATCCAAACCTTTCACCAAATGAGTGTGCTCCATGTCACCTCCAAGGTATTTCGATTCCTGAATCATTTGCTTTCTGCGTTCGGCGGCATCAAAGCCGGATTTTAAGTCGGGAGCGACGGCTCGATAAGCTTGCGCGGCGTTCATCGGATCTACGTTTTGATAGTCAGGGTTTGCTCCGGTTCTTCTTTCGCTGGCACGGTCACGATACTTTTCAGCCAACTCGGCGAGTTTATTATCTTCTTGTTTTTTTAACTTGGCGTAGTAACTTTTCTTCTTACGTCTCGCTTCGTTGGGATCCTCTTTGGGGGGTGCCATGGAAGTAGAATTCGCCATGGCTTCGCGAATTGAACCCGCAGCTGGAGCACTCGATGGAGTCGCTCGAGGCGTCATTAGCAATTTTCTAAAATCATCGTTTGTAAGCCTCTGCGAGGCCGGAGTTTCACTTGGGCCTGGCATTTTATCTTTTTAAATAACTCTTCACTGTTAACAACAAATTGGCACGCAAATGTCAAAACTTTTAAGGTTATGTTGAATAAATGGAAAATCACCAGGTGCGTCGTTGTTGGGTTTTTTCAAAATAATTTAATTAAAATTAGCTTAAGCTCATAAATCTAATCTATTTTATATAAGTTAATTTTACCAATATAAAATTTTAATCCGATAGCATTGCGAAAAATAAATGAAAACTTAAACCAGGGGCGTACTGGGCGTTTCAAACTGGGGGCGATCCTCAAATGCATATGTTGAATTTTAATCCTGTTGAGTTTGAGTTGATATATTATTTTTAATCCCCACACCCGGCGGAAGTATTATTATTTTATTTTATTTTATTTTAAAAAAATGGTCATTCCTATTTTGCACGTCTCAGGAAAAATAGCGTTTTTAGGTTCAGGCGTCAAGAAAAGGTAGAAAAGATCATTAAAAATATAGGAGGGACAACATCTCATACGTGCTAATGTTACGGGGTGGATTAATCGGCTAATGTTAACAAATTTAGCAACAGCTCATTGATTGGTTAAACAAACCAATGTTGGTACCGATCTCGGTTGTTTAACCAATCAATGGGTTATCCATCCAAATCCGAAACAGATTAAGAGAGGAGCTATTCTAACCATAAATGGGAAGAGAAAGTGAAAAGTTTCTTTTCTGTACGGCAGTAAAGTGTTTACTTTGCAGCCGCAGATAAATTATTTCTCTTTCTCCCTCTCTTATCTATGAATTTATAAAAATATTTTCCTGCAAATCACTGAACTTCCTCTCGCTAAACAAGAGTAATATAATAATTATTGCTTTGTTTTTCGCGCCAAATCTTAATTAGCTTTGATGATCGCCCACGACTTTGGCGCGCAAAATTGTGTCCGATGGTCTTCCGATAATTACGCCTCCGGGTTAAAAATAAAAATTTAACAGATAAATAATTACAAGTTTAACTACGCTACACTTCATAATTTCGTAATCATGATTAGTAAAGCGCGTATGGTGTTAAGTTAGGTTATGTTCATCTCCGGTATAAAAGCTTGATTCATTGTGGGAAATGGCTGCTGGAGGAGATTACCAGGACTTCGAGGAAGAGTACGCGGTTGAAAAGGTTTTAGATAAGCGTGTTAATTCAAAAAACGGAGAAATTGAGTATTTACTCAAGTGGTCCGGTTACTCCTACGACGACTCTACCTGGGAACCCGAGAAGAATCTCGATTGCCCCGGTCTAATCGCAGAATTCGAAAACAGTCGCGTGCAAATACACGAGCCCGAGGTTGAAAGGAAGAACTACAAACGAAGATTTGATGGTTGGGTGACATCTTTTCATCTTACATTTTCGTTACCTCGTTACAGTTGTAGGTCTGACCAATAAACTAAAAAGGAAGCCAAAAATTGGATTTCAAAGGGGATATAAAGCTGAAAAAATTTTAGCAGCCACTAACAGTTCAGGAGAGTTGTTATTTCTAATGCAATGGGCAAATGCCGAACAGGTCGATCTTGTTCCTGCTAACGAAGCCAACCTTAAGTGCCCCGAGGTCGTCATACAATTTTATGAGGAGCACTTAGTGATAGAACTTCCAAAGGGGACCGAAGGTCAAGAAGCTACAACTTCCAGCAGTTTGCCAAGTATGTATGTATTCCACAATTTATTGGCACCATAGGGTCGGATTAAAAGAAAATGAAAATAGTTGTTATAAAACTTATAAGAGCATCAAATTCTTGATAACTTTAAGAGTTAATCTCATGTATAGCGTACTAAAAAATGTACTCTTACAAAAAAATTAAGTTTGACGACTAGTTATACTGAATTTTCGATAAACAATAAAAAAAATTGTAAATTATACACATTTTAATCCGATAATTGCACTTTGACTGAATGAAAATTCTATCTAATCTTATTTTATGTTATTTTAGAATTGAAAATGTTCCCAACGATTTAAACTATATTGTAGGTATTCGGTTAGGTTTACAATTAGAAGAAATAATTGGAGCTTCAGCAAATAGTTCGGGTAACCAATATTTCTGCATTTTAAAATAAACTTAAATTACCGAGTTTATGTTTTAGGGGACTTACAATTTTTGGTAAAATGGGTCGGTAGGCGAGAAGTGGAATTTGGTTCTGCAAAACACATCAAATTGAAATATCCTCAGCAGGTAATTCAGTTCTATCAAGGCCGATTAAACTGGGACTCGTGACATAAAATTATTGATTTTGTTAATTTTGTTTTGCTGAATTTTTGAATTATAAAAATTTTATATTAATATTTTTACTGTGTAAAAGGAATTGTAAGTTTTAAGTATGTAAGATGAAAGTAACTGTGATAGATTAAATTCGTTTTATAAAATAATGCTTGGATTTTATTTAGCATAGAGCGAAGTTGGGTCTAAACCCGTCTTGAGGTTTTTAGTGCCAAATGGCAGCTTTTAAGTAGCAAAAGCTGTTGCACTTGTAAGGAAATGATGTAGGTAAGTAATATAAAACCAAGTAGATTCAGAATTCACTTTCACACGCGGTTTTTCTACATTTTTCTTTTAATCCCAACTACAAAACCAGTTTTTTCTGTACAAATTGGTAATTATAATACAGAACTTAGTTCATCTTTTGTCAAATATGTAACGCTAATATAAGTCAAGTAAATAAAAAAAAAACCAAATACAATAAATTGAATTGGTCCAACTTTATAGCAAACTAAAATTCACCTTCCCTGGGATCGATTCACTCTAACCGAGTTTTGAAACACTAACCCGTCCGTGGACGGGAATTTGTTCCAAATTTCGTCTTAATGATAGATCGGTTACTTAAATTTTAAGCCAAAAGGGGCGTCTTAGGTCTTGAAGTTCCCGCCCATGGATGAGTTTTTCATGAATTTGTAAAGAAGCGCATGTGGTAAGCGGTTTAATTTGTGCTATAAAAGAACAAAGCATCACATAAAGGCTTTACTTTCACTCTATTTATTTTGAATTTTGTTAAATTGTTTGTTTAATTGTACAGGGTGGCTCAAATTCGCTTCTTATGGGGAAATCGGTAACTATAGTAGATATCGAAAAATGGATGGCGCATCCTCGATATCTTCTTTTGAGAAAAGCTCAATGGCTAAAACCGGAATTCGCTATCTTTTTTTGTTTTCGAGTTATATCCAAAAGTTCGATTATTGGACTTTTCGATAAATGTCGATATCTCGGTTGTTTTTGAAGTTGCCAAAAAAGTGTTGACACTTTCTTCAGACACTTTTTTAAGGGCAACAAAATAGGTTGAATAGATTTTTAATATTTAAGTGACTTTCCCAGTTATAATATAAAGTTGTGTTTTTTTAAATGGAAACCATAGTTGAATATGACATTTTTGAATAGCGTTTTTTATCCTCTTTTCAATGATATATAACATGTGGGGTCCATCATTTCAAATAAATCCCATTTTATTAAAAAAATGCAATAAAAATAAGAAAAAAACAAAAATTTAATAACATTTTTAGTAAATAACAATAACAATTTTAAACCCGAGAGCAACTAAACAAAAGTTTCCTACTGAAAAACAATTGGTGACGATGTTTTAGGTGTCAATAAAGATTTGGTAGTGTTTCGTTTTGACAAAATTATAATATTGAAAATAAGGGACTTCAGTTTGGATACTTACTTTAAATTTTGTATTTATTGTTTTATTTACTAATTGTTATTTACTAAAAATGTTATTAATTTTTTTGTTTTTTTCTTATTTTTAATGAAATGGAAATTATTTGAAATGATGGATCCCACATGTTATATATCATTGAAAAGAGGATAAAAAATACTATTTAAAAATGTCATATTCAACTATGGTTTCCATTTAAACAAACACAACTTTGTATTATAACTCGGAAACTCACTTAAATATTTAAAATCTATTCAGCCTATTTTGTTGCCCTTAAAAAAGTGTCTGAAGAAAGTGTCAACACTTTTTTGGCAACTTCAAAAACAACCGAGATATCGACATTTATCGAAAAGTCCAATAATCGAACTTTTGGCTATAACTCGAAAACAAAAAAAGATAGCGAATTCCGGTTTTCGCCATTGAGCTTTTCTCAAAAAAAGAGATCGAGGATGCGCCATCCATTTTTCGATATCTCCTATAGTTACCGATTTCCCCATAAGAAGAAGCGAATTTGAGCCACCCTGTAGTTTATGTGATTGTTGCTTCCTTTCGCATTCTCCTATGAACGCTTCCAATTTACACCCCTTCATGGACCCGTCCGGACGAATTTTCGTTTCTGCACATTACTTCGCCTAGTGAACTCAAAGTGACGCCACTTTACCTAACGTTCTTAACTGTAAGTAAAGAACAACATAAGAAAAATTTTATTTAAAAGCACTTTAAAAACATTTTTATTCTTTAATGACAATATGGAACCAGAAAATGTGAAAAAGAATGCAAATATGAGAGGGGTGTGCAAAAACATGGAGTTTTAAGCTTTTAAGAGCAATGTCTAGTGCTACCCCCCTATACAGTGTGAATATTTGTGTTTTATGTCATTATTTCCAGGACGTTACAAAAATTTAAATAATTGCTAGCATTGCAAAATCTTTCTACTTTTTTTTTTATCTAAAAACGCTAAAAGAAATTATTGATTTACTTATTTGAACATCGCGTAATTCGAAAACTACGGTTGGAAGGGGGGGGGGAGATACCCATGTTCTAATTTTCGAATAACATGGTTTTCCAATAAATAAATCAACTTCCTTTAGCGTGTTTATATAAAAAAGTGTTGAAAGATTTTGTAATGCTAGCAATTATTTAAATTTTTGTAACGTCCTGGAAATAAATGACAGAAAACACAAATATTCACACTGTATAGGGGATAGCACTGGACATTGCTTTTAAGAAAAAGTTAAAAAATTAATAGTAATACGATATAACGTTATTTCAAGGCCATTGCTTATCGTCAGTCGCATCTAATCAGATAAAAATAAAACAAAAAATAGAAAAATCAAAATTTGATAAAATGTGAAAACTAGAAAAATTAAGGAAAAATAAACCACAAAAAAATAATATTTTGTACTCCTGGCACAATTCTGTGTTGATAAATTTATTCATAACAAATTGGGATTGCTTCAATTGCAAGAAAATGAAAGGATTAAAATTATAAAAGATCAGTGCGAGGCCGAGCTATGTTATGCAAGAAGTGCGAAGGCCGCAGGCCTAGCTATGATATATGGGAGAAGTTTGAGGTAGGATGCCAAGCTATGTTATGCAAAGATGGAAAACTAGCCTCAAAAACTATGCAATTTCTATGGTCGTTTTCCAGTGTGCAAGTTTATCAACAAAATGGCCACCACTTGCTTTGTCAAACCAAAAACATAACAGCTATAAAAATGGAAAATGCTACACAAATACAGGGTGTCCCCGCACTCACTTTACATAACTTAGGTGGTGATAGAGGACACTTTTCTAAGAACAATTTTTAACAAAAATTTTTTTCTAAATTCAAAACCTCGAAAGTTAGGCCTCTTTAAAGCATTTTTTTTAATTTCCACCTTCACGTGGCCATAGCCCCGAAAGTATTGATTTTTCAGTAAAAATGGTTTAGTGATTTTTTAAAGAGCGTGAAGTAATCTACAAACTAGATTCAAACCTTTTCTTGTCTAAAATCAACGGCTTTCGAGTTATGAATTAAAGTAAGTTAAAAAATGTCGAAAAATTTGAGCTTTCTTTTTTTCTGGTTTTCTTCAAGACCCTGTATCTTTTAAACGAAACATTTTACAAAAAATCTGACGCCCCATTCCGGATAGGAAATTTAACGGACTACAACTTTTGTCTAGTAAAAATTTTTGAGAAACCAATCCATTTCACAGAAAATCAGAAAATAACAAACGAGACAGCTACAAAACATAAAATTTAATTCACAAAATTTTTATTTTTTTTGAAAAATTATTTTATTAATTAATTTTAAACTATTAGATTATTTAAGTAAATGTTGAAAATGACCACCCTCATTTTTAATACACAGTCGTGCTCGTTTTAAAATATGCTTTATAGTATTATTTATAAAATTTCCTTTTTTTTTTAAATCCATTATAGCAGGGGTGGTCAACAAGGTCGAGGGATTGACCGGTCGATCACGAGGCCAATTTTGGTCAATCCGTGAATGTGAAAAGTGTCAAAAATTCGAATTTCTGCGATTAAAAGTGTCGAAAAATCGATTTTTTTCGGCAAACATCTTTTAAAACAATCACGACTGTGTATTGATAATGAGGGTGGTCATTTTCAACAATTACTTTATTAAGATAATAATTTAAAATTAATTAATAAAATAATTTTTCAAAAAAAATAAAAATTTTGTGAATTTAATTTTATGTTTTGTAGCTGCCTTGTTTGTTACTTTCTGATTTTCTGTGAAATGGATTGGTTTTTCAAAAATTTTTACTAAACAAAAGTTGTAGTCCGTTAAATTTCCTATCCGGAATGGGGCGTCGGATTTTTTGTAAATTGTTTCGTTTAAAAGATACAGGATTTTGAAAAAATTCAAAAAAAACGAAAGCTCAAATTTTTCGACATTTTTTAACTTACTTTATTTCATAACTGGAAAGCCGTTGATTTTAGACAATAAAAGCTATAAACCTAGTTTGTAGATTATTTCACGCTCTTTAAAAACGCACTAAACCATTTTTACTGAAAAATCAATATTTTCGGGGCTATGGCCACGTGAAGGTGAAAATTAAAAAAAATGCTTTAATAAGCCTAACTCTCGAGGGTTTGAATTTAGAAAAAAATTTTTGTTAAATATTGTTCTTAGAAAAGTGTCCTCTATCACCACCTAAGTTATGTAAAGTGAGTGCGAGTGTGAGTGCTGTATATATTTATGCTTATTTTCCTGGTTAGTAGCTGGCGTTATTAATTTTCATCACCATCTCGTTAATCCAATCGTGCGCGTCAGTGGTAGAACTACCACAAGATTAACATACTGAGCATAATCTAATAATAAATATTCGAAATTATTAATTATTATATGGATAACCAAGGTATATAAAACAATATTGGTTCTGTTAAAATATTTCTTAGAGGTATAATAAATTATAATATCAAATTTAAAAATTATCATATACCTATATTTTAAAATGTAAACAATTAGTTTAATGATTGTAATAAAATCAGCTTAACCTAGCAATTTAGTCCTAACAGAAAATCCATTTAACTAGAACTTTCACCAACTTTTTCTGTGTACGAAATGACTTCCTTACTTATTAAATCTGGGATTTCTACTGCAAGCCACGGTCCAAGCTAAAAGTAAGTCAATAAAAAAAAACAATTTCACCTCCTCTGGTTACTTACCCCTAAAGCCATAGCATGACTTAACCCAAACTTGGGTACATTTCTAGCCCATAACGGTTTAAAATGATCCGACAAACATATCTTTCCACCTCGGTACATTTTAGCAGTTTTACCATCCAATCCTGGCAATGCAATTTCAGGGGCAGTGTTTGGATACGTCACAGGAATCTAAAATATAAAAGTGAGTAAATCACTTCAACCTCGAAAGTTGGCCAACTTACATCAAATTCGACATCAAACTCGTACTTCAGCAGATTGTGCACATACCAGCATTTACCAAACCACCGTGTGCCCTCTTTATTGGATTCCAATCGAAACCAATCATTATCAGACCCCTTATTATTTTGTACATACTAAAAAAGACCATATGCCAGGGAACAGTTTGAAAGAAAATCATAACCTCACCTTTATTAAAGACTGATATTCCTCCTTAAGCCGTTCAACCCATAACTCCTTATCGCGTGGTCCCGCTTTAGTTTTCAGTAAAGGAATACCACTCAAAGTTTTCCTGGTATTTTCGTCAACCATTTTCGTCTTTTTCAAAATATTCCAACGTAACCCGATAAGAAAACAGTAACAGTAACCTGTATTACCGACAGTTGTTCTAGTAAAGTACAACAGTGCTACACTGTTCTGCTTAAAATTTTATCTTTGAGGTGTTTTTAAAATGTTAAATAAGTTTGTTAATATCAAATGGCCGATATTTCTTTTTGTTTGAACGATGTACGTAAGCTTTTTTAAAAAAAATTACAACTTCACATTTTATTCGAGTGAGGTTATGTTCAAGTGGTTTTCTATTGTAGAACGATGATAGGCGTACATCCCCATACGAAAGTGATATTTTCGATAATGAGGAAGAGAAATACGATGCACTTAATGATGAAACGTTTGGTGCATTCGAAGATACCACAAGTTTGGACGATTGGGAACAACAACATGAACAGTTTGCTGAACTGGCACAAAGTAAAAAACAGGTCGATCATTTAGGCAATTCTATTAAAGATTTGCGTTTGGATGCGAGCAAATCTTCTAATTCTAAAAATTTGTTATTGGATTATTATGGTAATCTTAAAGAAAAGGACGTTAAGTCGTGGTTGTCTTCTGATATTTTTGTAAGCCGATGATCGAGTTGTTGTGTTGGTTAAACTGAGATTTGTTTCTTTTCAGAGTAAACCTGCAAATTCACCAAGCATTGATTTGATTAGCAATGATTCTCGAAGCATTCTTAATTCTCCATTGTTAACCGCTTTAGGTGGTGGTGGTAATCAACTTCCCGGTAAATTTTGTACTGTGGAAGAATTAGAGAGGGGTTTACTGCAAGATAAGAGTAAAATTCACCCAAATATATCTGTGGTACCCAACATTCAACAACACCAACAGCCCCCTCCGTTTCAGCATCCGCATTATGGTCAAGTAAGATTTTGTTTATTGAACCATCAGAAGTGCTCACTTCCTATGTTTTAGCAGCAACAACATCCCATGCCATTACGGTTGCCACCAGGATTACCGCATCCTCAACTCAGGCACATGCAGTACCCTCCAAACTTGCCACCCGGTTTGATTCCTGTGTTACCCATGCCTCATCATTTGCATGGGCCTGGTACTCCACCACCTGGGTTAATTTACCCTCCTCATCACCAATTACCTGTAAATCATCCCTATAATTTTCCTCCACCACCCCGGATGGGAAATATGCATAATATACCTCAACAAATGAGATTAAACCACTTCAATCAACAACAGCACCAACAATATAGGATGAAAATGGAAGTCAATAATATACGACATAGGAACGATTACTATGATGTCCCTAGGGATGAGTATGCTGGTCTGATGAGTAGTAGGGAGAAGCAGTGGCTGATTAATATTCAATTAGTCCAACTCAATACAGGAACACCATATTTTGATGATTATTATTACACCGTAAGTGCCTACTTTTTAAATTAAACACACATTTTTTGATTTTGCTTGGGTATTTGCACTTGAATATATTTTACTAGCTGTTGCCTGCAACTTCGTCCACGTGGAATTCGCCCATTAAATCGCGGTTAATATTGCAGAATATTAACTAATATTCTATAATATAACTAATATACTAGAATACTGGCAGAATAGAATACTAGAGAGACGGTCGGAGCATAATGGTAGAATAAGTTGACTATGAACGCTAAATGCCCGGTTCGAATCCGGGTGAAGTAAGAACTTTATTCTGGCCGTCTCTCTGGTCCTCCAGGTTGGGGGTTCTACGTCGGGCTTGCTCCTCGTCTAGGTAAAAAATGTAAAATGCTAAACAAACCAAATGCCAATTCGCAAGGTTGGTAGTTAGGTATCGGATAACGTCGCAAGACGTTTCAAAACCGACTATATAATAATACTAGAATATTCTGTAATAATTTGTATAAATTTGTTTCAGATTTATAAAGAGAGGAAGTCTAGAAATTCTAAAGAAAATCAACCACCTTTGGACCGAAGGCACAGACGTAACAGCGATAGGCAAGAAAATCAAACAACCATAACTTTAAAAACGTACACGCCTCTACAATTCGAAAATTCTTTAGGAAAATTACAAGTAAGAATATTAATTGCTGCTTTAGATCACTCTAACTGCCAGGTAAATTTTTCCAGTGTGGTTCAGTGACGGCCCCAAGAAAAATAATCGACATGGATATAGTAACAACAGAAAAGGAGGGCGACATCAGTTTAAATTCAACCCTTACAAAAGAAACCAAAAAAACCAAGCAGCTGCTTTTAGAATTGGAAGCCTTTTATAACTTAATTCTAAAAGCAGAAGATTTTAAAAATCCTCTGTACAAAACAAATATGGAAAAATTGTGTGAAATTAAACAGAAGCAACGACTTCGGGAGTTGGATTTAGCCACAACTTCCGAACAAAAACAAGAAATTTTGCAATGTTTGAGACAAGACTGTGCCCCACTAAACGAAAATCCTCATGAGTACGTGTCAAAAGTTGTTAGTGGTTTGTTTCAGGAAGACAAATACGTGAACTTCTTAAATATTCGTAAGGGAAAGGTAAAGTTTTTTATTGTGTGTGTTTTTTTTTGTGTTTAATTTGACGTATTTTAGACGTTGCTGTTACGTATTTTACCTCACTTGACTGTCGATCAGTTTTCTACCCAATTGTTGGACATTTGGATTAAAATATTTGCTAGTTTACCGATTGTTGGTCGTAAGGATATGGCTGGAGATAACCTCATTGTGCGGTTACATCCTTATTTTAAGCGGTAAACAATTTTTTCCTTGTTTAATCCCCTCAACTTTAAATTTATGTTTTAGGTTTGTCCAAGTTATCGATATGAATGCAATTTTAGAGTTGGTGTCCAGTTTGTTAGAAACTGTAAATCGAGATAGTAGCAGAAGTACTCCCATAAGTTGCCAAAGCAGATCGGTGCTAAATTTTGTGCTAAGCAATAAGGTGAGAATTTTTATATGGTGTAACAAATTTACAACGCTTTTGTTTTAGTTTGGTATCTCAGCACTAGCGACAATATTTGTAAGAACTGAGTATATAATTTCGACTGATCAGTCAAACCAGAAGCAGCAATCTGACTGGTTGAATTTTATCATTAGGTTATCGGAATGCATTTCGACTCCAATTTTTTCAATTGCAACTCCACTAGAACCGGTCCTGTTAACTATTTTTAACAAACATTGCAGTCGATTAGAAAATCTAACTATCGATCAAATAGACCTTCTGGAGAAGTGCATAGTAGACTGCAATTGATTTGGTATTTCTCTTAATCATTATTTTCAAATTGAAATTAATCATCTTGCATGCATTTTTTTTGTTGAAAGTTGTTAAATGTTTTTTACATAATAATTTTTTTAAAATTAATTGTTGGATTTTACAAACTCGGTGACAAATTTAATATAAATTAAAAGCAAGTCTTGTCACTTTATAAGAAATAGATTTTGGTCTTGCACTGAATAATTGAGCCATTTATATATTTTTATTGCTCTTGACTTTTAAATATTCAAACTGCAATACTTATTAGCAAAATATAATTAATTATTTTGAATTAGAGTTTATAGAAATATATTTTACTACAAATAACTTAAGATGTAGTAAATAAAACATTTTTTGAACAAACCGTAATTTTTAGTCAGTAATTTTTACATTTTTTGTTTTTATTGTTACACTATCGTGCTTAATATTTGTTTAAAATAGCATTAGTGTGAAAGTTAAATAAATTACACAAAAAATCTTACATGAAATGTATATAATTTTTTATTATTTAAAATTTAATGTTGTAATTTATTTAATTTAAATTTTTTAAATTCCTATGTCAATTTGCTTATAGTAATTTCATGTTTTTTAATATATTTCTCATGTCAAACCGATATATGTTAAGCTATGTTTGACAAAGTAATAAATAATACTGCAAAGTTACAAACATTTTTTATTTAAGAGCCTAGCGACACAATTTTTTTTTAATTTTTAGTGTATCTATTTTCACAATTTTAAAATAAAAGTTTATTTTTTTACTCCTCAAAATCCGCCCCTTAACGATTAGAATTTTTTCAAATTGTTTAATGTATTCACTGGTTATGTATTAATATACAGGGTGTCCCCGCACTCACTTTACATAACTTAGGTGGTGATAGAGGACACTTTTCTAAGAACAATATTTAACAAAAAAATTTTTCTAAATTCAAACCCTCGAGAGTTAGGCCTCTTTAAAGCATTTTTTTTAATTTCCACCTTCACGTGGCCATAGCCCCGAAAATATTGATTTTTCAGTAAAAATGGTTTAGTGCTTTCTTAAAGAGCGTGAAATAATCTACAAACTAGATTCAAACCTTTTAGTGTCTAAAATCAACGGCTTTCGAGTTATGAATTAAAATAAGTTAAAAAATGTCGAAAAATTTGAGCTTTCATTTTTTTTGGTTTTTTTCAAAACCCTGTATCTTTTAAACGAAACATTTTACAAAAAATCTGACGCCCCATTCCGGATAGGAAATTTAACGGACTACAACTTTTGTCTAGTAAAATTTTTTGAAAAACCAATTTATTTCACAGAAAATCAGAAAGTAACAAACAAGGCAGCTACAAAACATAAAATTAAATTCACAAAATTTGTATTTTTTTTTGAAAAATTATTTTATTAATTAATTTTAAATTATTACATTAATAAAGTAATTGTTGAAAATGACCACCCTCATTATCAATATACAGTCGTGATTGTTTTAAAAGATGTTTGTCGAAAAAAATCGAATTTTCGACACTTTTAATCGTAGAAATTCGAATTTTTGACACATTATTTTCTAATTTTCTGTGAAATGCATTGGTTTCTCAAAAATTTTTACTAGACAAAAGTTGTAGTCCGTTAATTTTCCTATCCGGAATGGGGCGTCAGATTTTTTGTAAAATGTTTCGTTTAAAAGATACTGATGGGTTTTGAAAAAAACCAAAAAAAAAGAAAAGCTCAAATTTTTCGACATTTTTTAGCTTACTTTAATTCATAACTCGAAATCCGTTGAATTTAGACAATAAAAGGTATAAACCTAGTTTGTAGATTATTTCACGCTCTTTTAAAAAGCACGAAACCATTTTTACTGAAAAATCATTATTTTCGGAGCTATCGCCACGTTAAGTTGGAAATAAAAAAAAATGCTTTAAAGAGGCCTAACTCTCGAGGGTTTGAATTTAGAAAAAAATTTTTGTTAAATATTGTTCTTAGAAAAGTGTCCTCTATCACCACCTAAGTTATGTAAAGTGAGTACGGGGACACCCTGTATTTACAAAATTTCACAATTTTAAAATAAATTTCAATAAGAATGGTAAGTTCTTGCCCAGTGGCGTAACTTCAAATTTTGGGGCCGGGAGCATGAGCTTTGACGGCTTCTCGATTGAGAGGTGTGCGATTTAAAAATAAAGACAAGCAACATTTGGTCGCAATATAATGCAGTTTAAGGGGACCCAAGGAATTAGGCCATTCCTCCCTTTGTCCCCCCTCCAGGATATTTACACCTAAGATTTACACCACTGTCCATACCTCCACAAACCCTCGGTTACATGTTCATTTTTTCACATTTTAGGGTGTTTAGCGGGCTTATCCACCCTAGAAAATAGAAAAACACTTAAAAATTAGATAAAATTAAGTATTATGCAGTTTATGTTCTTGAAAAAAATCTTTCCCTGACTTGGAGGGTACACAATAAGTAAACAATTGAAAAACTAGGTACTATGGAACCCGCCCCCCCGCCGTCAGGAAGCAAAAAGTATTCTCAAAAATTAAATTTGCGTCTTTATATCAATTTTGAAAAGACATTGTTACTTTCTTGTGCTGGGGGGTATCCCCCCCCCCCAGACCCGCCGGTTTCGCTCACATTTTAGGAAGATAAATTTGTTTTGGTTTAAATGTTTTTAATTATAGTTACTAAATTGTAACTTATATTATTTTTTATTCAAGTTAAGGTAAATGAAAATTAAAATTAATTTGAATAAAAAAATAATATAAGTTACAATTTAGTAACTATAATTAAATATTCTTAAGAGGGGCATTTAAATTTTGATGCGAAAACATGTTTCAAAAGATGGCGCGCCCTAAAATATTCTAAGAATCTAAGAATCTTTTCACCAATACAGAATTCTAAGAATTTATAAAAGTCATATGAATAAACGATAACTAATTTAGGAAATGAGGAAGTTTGAGTTTTCAAAGTTAAATATTTTTAAAAATATTCAATATTTTCAAATATGAATATCTTTTTGAAATATACTTGTAAATATTCAACATTGGAAGCTCAAACTTCCTCATTCCCTAAATTAGTTATCGTTTATTCATATGACTTTTATAAATTATTAGAATTCTGTATTGGTGAAAAGATTCTTAGAATATTTTAGGGCGCGCCATCTTTTGAAACATGTTTTCGCATCAAAATTTAAATGCCCCTCTTAAGAGTTAATAATACACAAAATATATTTATATATTTTCAATTTAAATGTTTTTAATTGTATCTATAAATAAATATTTAAAAAATCTATTATTATTTGAATGGAGCGGTAGTGCAAAATTAATCGCTTGCCACAGGCAATTTCTACTCTCATTACGGCTCTGAGGAAGGCTAAATACAATTTTTTTGAAAATGTTATAGTACCTACATTTCTAATTAATTCAAGTACATTTTTAGCATTTTTTCCGATTTTTTGATGTCCGGAAAACGAAGCACATCCAAACAAAAACAGAAGCTGGAGATGATGGAACGGTTCAAGAATGATAAGAACAACAACAATGAATATAAATAACCGAGTGTGGAAAACGTGACTCAGGAAAATGTCTGCCTTTCGCAATTTTTTGAAATTATAAAAATTTCGTAAACCTCGCAACTTGATCTATGTTGGTTGGTTCCTTATTGCAAAAAGTGGGGGGGTCCAATTTTAAGTCAATTTTTTTATGTACCACAACTAAATGTAAAATATGGGAATTGAGAACTATTTTAAATAAATTAAATTAGTAGGTACTTAATTAACTTTTATTTTATTTAAAATAATTCATAATAATGGGTTATTTATACTTTGTGTATATTTTAATTAATGTTTATTATTATAATATAATTTTTTTTCAATAATTATTGGCAATGCCTCCCATAAAACATTCAAAAATAAAAAGAGTTAAATATTCCATTATTAAAAGGATCATTCATTTGAATCTGCCGCGGTGGGGCGACTTCTACCGGAGAGATTTTACTCCAAGTTTGACGTTTCGCGATATTTTGACAGTTGAACTAGTTCTGTGTTGTATGTTATAACCAAAAAATAATTTCTCACGTAAATGTCGTGCTATTTTAATAAAAATTAACGTAATATAATTTAAAAAAATGTGCTCAAATTAATTAGTTAGTGGTAGTTTAATTCAGTAAGTTGATAAATTTGACAATTTGATGGTTTTTCGAGTGCATGGTGTGGGTGTTTTGTGCATGAAAACAAAAGTTATTTTTAACTCTTTTTTTTGTAACAAATGAAATTGTGCCGTCTTGTGGGTTCCTTATTTTTGATTTTATAGTAAGCGATACTTGATAAATTTTATGTACGTGCCAAAAATTTTATATAACTCTTATTTTGCGGTTTTCGTGTGTTTGTTGTCCTTGTTCGTCTCGATGTCTGCAGGTAGTAATTACTTTTTAAATTTTAATTACTAATTTAGCTCTTACTTAGGGGGTTCGATTTTGCACAAACCTTCGTGCTGCTTTTAATATTGTGGTGTTCAATTAGTGCTTGTTAAAATGTCACAGATTATGACTCATTCAATGACCTTATAAAACGAAATTTTTATTGTGTGAACTCCGAATATTTTATTATTACACAATTTCTGCTTTCATCTGGCTCGCAAATGTAGCTTAATGTAATCAAAATATAATTAGCTAATTTTAATTCGATTATACAGGATGTTTCTGTCGGGATGTTTATTTACCACCTGATAGCCCCATTTCAACTTCATCAACAAATTGCAGCAGTACCATGTGCTCACGAAAATTCCCAATTTTGAAATTTTCTAAAAATTCACAATTTTAATTACATGACGTCGCTTTTCTCTTTTGAGGATTGGTCCTTCAGAACCACCAGAGCATAGAATTACTTCCTCTCGTCCGCACAGAAATGTAATCAATTTTCATCAGTCCTCAATAAATCAACTCACTAATTTTAACAGAAAAATTGTTGCTTCTTATTTTTTCCTTTTAGTTTTTACTTCATTTTTCCATTAGCAATGGGCTCTCAAGTGGGTCAGGGGTCACGTACTTTTACTTTCAGGTAAAAGTAAGAATTTAGAAGTGCTGCTGCTTTTGGTGGATCGCCTTTTGTTTTGAATTCGTACATCAATTAGGATAATAATTGAAATGTACCCATTAATTTATTATTATACGTAATTTTCTAAACAGTTATAATTTTTTTCTACATCCCAAGAAATTCTTAATGAGAAGTTTAGTGACCTCACTCTTATGTCATATTTGCGAATCTGTTAATAGTCTCCATATGGATTTTATTCTCACAAGACGTATTGTTGTCATCATTGTTGTTTTTAATTACTTTTTTTCATCATTTGCTCCATTCAGACAGTCGCTACTATTTCGCCTCAATGGTTTTTCTCCCATGACCCACAGTTTTCCATTTCAAATTTGATCTATTTGGGTTTTTATGTCTGCATTGAGTAAGAAGCCTCCTCCTACTACCGGGACCTTGTAAGAGCATAGAACAGTAATTTTCAACTATTTTCAATTTTTGATGTAAACAACCAATCCATTATATACATAATTGAAGATACAATAATTAAATGCGAACTTGAACAAACAAAATGATGTTTTTACTATACCTCAGGCTAGAAGATTAGTCTGGCTCTTTTACAGGCCAAGATTTCGATCTGAGAATACTTAAATTTTTAAATTTATTGTTTTGCTTTGAAAGAGTTACATCCTCCGATCGTTTAAAACTGGGGGGGGGGGGGTATTCCATACCGCCTTCCCCCAGAATTTAAGACAATAGTGTACTTTCTTTCTAACATCGTGCCCATTCAGAGAAAGTACACAGATTATTATCTTTAAGGAGTCTGGGAATTGAGAAGTTCATCAAATCAATAACGTTTCTACCGTAGAGAAGTTGGTTGCTTCGGCATTTAGTTTTTCGTAAATATATTTTTGAAATCTGATGGTAACTTGTTATAAATAAAGAAGGTGGGGTGGGGTTGATGAAAATGACTCGGCCTTTGTTCTCCGTCATCGATGGTATTTAAGCTCTTTTTTATCATAGGAACGCCACTAAGAAAATGAAAATGTTTTTACGTTTATGTCGCGTCGTATTGCAGTTGTGAAATAATTACTCCTTCATATTGTCGGTTTATGTAATTTCCTGCAAGATAACGCGATAATGTGAATGACTTTAAAATACATAAATTATCGATCTACTGCGGTTTTATTGTTTGCTTACTTACTTTCCGTATTTCTAGCATATTTCTGAATTACCGAGTTACTAGGTTATTGTTTTGTATTTATATTTTGGCATGGATAATAATGAAATATTGATAATAGTTCAGCGCAACAGGCCTAAAATGCAGCGCCGCATCAAGAGCGGGTTTGATTGTGCTACCCCTACACAAGGTACACGAATTCTTGGATTTTCTTTTAAGCTGCTGAGTTTACCATCGCCCATTATTAGATCCTTTATTAGTGCTGATTCAAATATTACGGCAGGTCAGGTTTTCTGATTCAAATAAACAACTTGCAAGGTACATTTTTCGGTGGATTCGTGTAATTATCAACAAAAAAAAATTATGGTTAGTATTTAAAAAATCGTGCTAAAATAAATGATGAAAATTACATGAATTCACTGATAGTTACAAAATGTAAATAATTACATGAAAATTTTGTTGTAGCCTCAATGTAATTCCTTCTTTAATAGTTTGAATAAATTTATATCTCTCTTTGATGAACACTTTGTTCTATATTTGCACAAATGCCCCCTTTCCTACCACATAGAAGGTGGATATGGGGGGACCTACAGTTTAATTTCGCTTTCGAACGACTAATGTTTGAGAAGGGTTTCTTTCAATCACGGTGTAGGATAAAAGGACGCAGAACCAAAAGACGCAAAATAGATATTTTCGATACAAGTTAGGAAGAGTAACATTTTTCCATTCGAGGCGAAGTTATACGAACGAGGCCGAAGGCCGAGTTCCTAAACCGCAGCCGAGAATGGAAAAAGATACTTTTCCACGCGTATCGAACAATATTTTTTCTAATAGTGTTTGAAAAAGAACCAACAACATACTTTTTATACCTAATTTAAAATAATTTTATATACTTTATGAAAATATATATAATATTTAAATTTGACGGTTGGTAGCCGTGGTATTATTGACTACCAACCGTACTTTGGTACACTATATTAATGATCATGATCAGTGTGATCAGTTACAAAAGAAAATAGGTTAGTGACCGCAGGTTTTTTTAAATTTGGTGCAAAGCTCAACTTTATGGAGCTGTTATTCCATGTTGCGATCGACATTGTCGAACTTTCTCTTCCGCACTAGTTTCCCTTCTCTTTTCTCTTTCCCACACAGTATTACTTTTCCACACTAGTGCGGGAAAGTAATACTTTTCCACACTTTTTTGGATATCACAAAGTAAGACTTTTTCAAACACTATTAGAAAAACTTATTTTACATCACGTAATTTAACGACATTTGATTGGCTGCTGCTAGTTAGTAAGCCCCACCCTAGATACACCCTAGCATTAGTTTATAAATATAAGCTCTGTACTTTGTAAAATACATTCAGATTTAACGATGATGGATCCGAGATTTGCCATGGTTGCATTGTCAAAATCGACTCTCCGCTCCGGTCCCCTACGCTCTGGACACTCCGAACCGTTTTTACTAACGCTGTACTAAATAAAGATATCCCCTAATAGACCGGTCCTACTCGGCAAAGTGTGCTGCTGGGAAGGAGATGGATCTCCCCTTTGAGGATTTGGGTCTGCGCCCTAACGCTCGCGTCCTTTCGGCCGCGTCCATTTGTCAGGCCTTTCTACACGTTTGGATTAAATCAATGGGGTGACATTTGAAATCTTACAAAGAAACAATTATTTTTTCATTACAATACTTACTGTCCCATGCTATGTTAGGGTAAAGTAAAAATATTAACCACTTCATATCCACATTAATTGTGGATGGTCAAAGCTAAATAAGGATAAGAATACAAATAATTAATTACATGTACAGTACATTAAACAAGGACACGGCGCTCGTGGGAGTGGACGTGTCAGACACGTCAATAAGCACGAAGTGGTTAAAAAATATATAAATGTGAATATTATCGAAACTAATGAAAATTAGATTACTATGCTATCGCTACTAATAAGCCACCCTTTTCCAATTTATTTAAATTTTGAAACTCCCACTTAGGTTTTCATTCACAGTTTCCTTTATTTTGAATTTCAATTTTTATTTTCCAGGATGGCTGGTGTTCTGCTTAAAATGCGTTTAAACTTTCAGTTAAAATTAAATATTTCAGTTTGGAGATTAACACATCCAAGTTTAAATATTTTAATCTATCGTCTGTGAAGTGTGAAAATATCAACCACATTATAATTCCAACCAGGCGTGCTCAAGTTTACTTTTATTTTTATGGAATTATATCTGAAATATCAAACGTTCTCGTGATTCACCCTATACATACATTATGCATGTACCACAGGCATAAATGGCGTATCTGCATTTATTCATGGTAAAAGGGGTTGAAATCTGTATAAATACCTTCGAACCCATTGAATTAAAAGTGGATGCAAGCTCTCTAGCCCGACAAAATTCAAACGAGTTTTATTAGTCTCACTTAAATATGCACACTTTTATTTTCTCGAGGAAGATTGCAATTACATGTATGAAAACTGGTCTGATTAACGTTAATCTTCATTTATTATGCTACATTGCGAGGGGTAGTTGACTTCAGGCCAAGCACTGCATCGTACAAACAAGTCGACCGTTTAGCTAACCAAGAGTTAATTTTTGATATCCACTTTAATTAATCGAGTGCACTCAAAAAGTATTAAATTATTTGGTAAAGTTTTAAAAAATGATCATCGCTTTAGAAAAGTGTCGTTATTGAAATGATTAAAAAGAGCGGCTGAGGGAGTAGCGTAGGGGTTGAAGTAACTTAAAAAGGGATCAGCATATTATAATCCGAAAGTATAGGGGTAGCTTTTTAAAACTTCTCTGATATGTTCTAATTTAGGGGTGCTGCAATTTAGTTATAACGAACGATGTGTCAACACAATCGGGATTTGAAAAAGGCATTCCGGTATTGTAATCAGAAAATTCTTTGCGTTTATTTTCTTTGTTTTTTTGTATGTTTAAATGGCGTAATTTTCTCTGAACTTTTTTTCTGTTGTTACAATTTCATCAGTAACTTGTACAATGGCAGTTTTCCAAAAATGTTAATAGTTGCAACGAAAATACCGGAGGGTTTTCTATTTATGAAGAGAAAAACTTTGTGTAGTTTCGTTATGAAAACTACGTTTCTGCGTCCCAGATAAACATAGGCAACTCTTTGAAATTTTATTACCGTAAGATAACTTGATATGGAAGCCATATGCTTATCTAAGAGCAAATAATATAATCAATGATGTTTGAGGTATGGTTTACAAGGGCCCTATTTTTATCATACGCATCACAAGATAAAATTACAGTGGATTTAGAATTGTTAAAAAATTAAATTTGTATTTTTCTGTTTTAAATATCGTATCGGGGTGGTCTGCTACTGATAGTGGGAAGACACGTGCCGAATGTTGCATTTCCATTTACAATAGTCTCATATGAAATTCTCTGTCACGTAGGTAATTGACTCCCTTTTAATCTGTGAGAGATAATTTTCGGCTTTTAATCTTCCCACATTTATCCCTTTTATCAAATTCTTTAAATTGTGATAGTTTTGGAAGCCGTTTGTTTCAAATTTCGATTTGTTAAAATTGGAATGGGGCCAGTGAAGTTGTAATCACATTTAAAATCACGGCGGGCGTCTGTTTTATTTTGGCACTTCTTTTTGCAGTTATTGCTTATATATTGGTTTCATTTTCATCTCAACAATTTTCCCAATGATATAATTTAATTATATAGCTGATATAGCTCTGTTTTATTTCGGGGTTAATTTATGCACCTTTTACCTTTGCTGACCTAGGTAGTAGAGAAGAGCTGTAACCCATTATAAAATATTATATTCATTAAACATGAGAAATTCACATTAAAATTTAGTAGGCGAGATATTGAAACTTGTAGATTGTTAAGGAAGTATGAATATCTGCGGGTTGATATCCTTCAATCTTAACCCACTCACATTTCACCAATGCAGTCTGATCGAGATATTTTCCGCAATATACAAATTTTGGCGCCACTCGATTGCGAAATATTTAGAAAGCTTGTACAAGTCTTTCTTCCAAATCTCATTGAAGTAATTTCTTATACTACTCTTTGGGTGCATTGTTCAAGATGTGTGACGAGGTCTTTAAGGTAGTTTATGCACAACGCCGACGTACGCACCCACAGTGCAAGGTATGCCATTTATTCAAGCGCTGGCTGGCGCTGTTTTGCTTTCACTAACCTTGAAAGTTGAACCAATTTCATCTTTTTCCGGCGGCACGTCACGTTTATCCCGATAGAACTACTTAGGAATTTTTGCTAGAAGATATTTTAATAGTTCAGTGAAGTTGTTTTTGATCTAATATTTTTCAAAATTGATTTAGAAGTAATTTGCACAAAGTGCAATTTTCTTATATTGCATTATTTTATTTTTTCGATTGTTATTAATTAATTAGATATTTATTATCTATCTCGATATGAAAACGAAATTTATGGCGACATTGGTCCTTTTTTATAAAAGGAAATGTCGATTATACTAGTAACCATAACAAATACATTGACCTTTTCACCAAAATCAAAGCTATCGAAAGAAGTACATTAGCCATAAAATCTCAAAACCCCGAAAATATAACATTAACCCTATTGGAATCAAGCCATAAAAATTTAGAAAGTCGCATTTCAAATTAGTAAAATGGTAAAATAATTTTAAATTAGTAATATAACGACATATTTTCAAATACACTGCCAGAATTCTGAACCACCTGCTAAACTATTTAATTAACATTTTTAGTTGGAGTTCCATTTACATAACACTTATTAGTGAAAAGTTTTTGAGACATTCCCAAGTTCTGTTACATAAAAAATAATAATGATATATAATTATTGTAATAATGAAGTAGAAGAAGAAAATGTAATGTACAATTAATTTGTACAATGAAGTAGTAATGTACACGTAATTTGATGAATGGGCGAAGGAGTAAGTTTGAATTTTCTACGTTTCCTGGTTTCCACGAAGCTGTAAATTCTATTTGAAACAATGAGCGTAAGCTGCTCTTATGCTGAAGAAAGAGTTATCATTGAGAAAGTGCACAGCAATGATCGGCGTGACTTATTTTCTGTTCAGTTAAATAATAGAAAATTTCATCAAAATCTTGGAAGAAAATTGGGTTATTAATTATTTAGAGGTGGAAAAAACTTTTTATATTAATAATATTTCATTCTTAACCATTATAACGGGAAGCAGGAATCTGAAGAAAATTAATTTACCGTATTATTTTCCTATGTGCGGGTATAAGTGTTGATAGCTCCTCGACTCCACTAGTGGTTAAAGCCGAAGTCGCGATCATGCAATAAAATTTTGTGAAATACGTTTTTAACTGTATCTGCATGTTATGCGCTAACCCGAATAGTTCCGAATGTTGGCTATCATCTTGTTCTTTGGTTAATGTATCTCTCTTCACCTCCTTAAGGTCGAACTTCCCCCAGAGCATCTCGTATCTTCTCTTTTATAGTAAAATCTCTTATATGATTGTTGGTATTTTTCTCTACTTTCATTATTCTTACATTGAGCATCCCTACCATATCTGATTTCGAATGATGTCATCGTGTACATTTTTGGGTGACTTTTATGTGCATAGTCTTCTTATTGGGAGTTTGAAGAACGTTTGTTCATTTCCTGTTCATCAAGGTGAAATTGAACGTGACACTTTTGGTGCAGAGCATGGATGAATCAAACATCAAAATTTCTTGATATTGCGAAGCTACTTCTTGTATATCTTTAACTTTTTAGTTAATTTAGGTTTAACTTTTACTTATTTTATTTGTAGTTTTGTACACTTGATAATGAAGATCCTTCGAAACAATATATTGTCGTATTTCAACAAATGCATAAGCAAAAAATTTTGATGTCTAATCTGTAAATTTCTAATTTTTAATGGTTTTCCTTGATTAGTTTTCAATTTTAATCGAGCCATAATTAATTGCAGCAGTACTTAATTTCCTTTTGACTGATTGCGTTACTAATTTTTCTAATATTCAATGTTATAAAAGTATTTTTATTGACCTCTGCCTCTCTCTCGTCTATGCAAGAATAACTACAGGATATTAAATTAATGAAATTAATCTCTAAGCTGGGAAGCACGGCATCACGAATCTCGATCAAGCATCAGTACCTACCAGCAAAAATTAAATTAAAAATTAACGATTTAAATTTGTAGCATAGAAATTAAGGAAAGGAAAAGTTGTTGTTTTTCAATTATTATTAATGCATGTATTGTTTAACCCACGAATAATTGTGAAATTAACTTCTTTAAAATAACAAAAGAATTTAAATTAAGTAGACATTTTTTTTCAGATCTTCAACATTGAACACACAGTAGAGATATAATGGAAGTGAGTGAAAAGTGTCTAAATTTAATAATATATCAGTATATAAAATTAGTGAGAAGGTGATCAATTAAAAATTATGTGAACATTTAATTTCTTCTAAAAAATAAATTGGTGTATAAATTTAAAAAAAACCGTTAAATGTTCGATTATTAATAAATTCTATAGATGGAAATTTAAATTGTTAACAAAAGGAAACGTATTTAAGGCCTAGATTACGACTCGCAGGAATATAAGAAAAATTAATGTATTTACTTCTTACTCGTCCACTAATGACAAATAATTTAAATTAGAATTATTTTTTTATTAAAGATAATAATTTTACAATAAAGCAATTTTTTTCTGCACCTAATAATGTAAAACTAAAATTTTTTAATCACTTAAAATGGCTTCCTACGAAGACAGGAAAAAATTTTATTGTCGGGAATGGGCTTTTCAAAAACTGTCGCATTGTTTGGATCAACGGTCGATTTCAAAAACCTGTGGAGCTCTACTGTTAGGAGGACCTGGATGCGGAAAAAGCACATTTTGTTCGGAAATATGTTGGCCTTCGCAAGGTCCCTCTGGTCGACAGCAGAGGGCGTTAAACAGACGCCTTCTGTGTTATCACTACTTGGCTGGTCAAAACGAAAAAAGTCTTTCTTTGAGCGAATTTGTGAGGTCACTTGTCACCCAAATTCTGAATCATTCGACGGAAAGTCAAAAGGAAAGGAGCATTCGACGAAAACTTGCCAACGAAGCTAAAAGGAAAGGCGAACAAGGTTCGGAATTATCGGAATCTGGCTCGAAGCAATCCTTGAATACATCAAACATATCACAAGAATCTTCCAGTACACGGGAAAACTTATACGGGAACCTTTATGTCGACTTATCTCCTACTTGTGAAAACAAAAAGGTTCCGGAAAGCACACCACCGATTCCAAATTTACCTGTAAATCCAAGAACGACCATCGCCGACGCGTATTTAGAAAAATTGAAATCTGATCCTGAAATTCAGTTTGCGTTAAGGGCCAAAAATATCGAGTTAAATCCAGATGACTGTTTGAAGCGTGCGTTATTATTTCCGCTGCTTGAAATTGATCCACCGAAGAGTTCGCTCTTTATACTTGTCGATTCCATTGATGAGCATTCGTTTATTTATTCGAATTCCACATTGACGAAGTCAAAACCACGAGAAAGAACCTCACAGTCGCGAACTATTGCTGAACTTTTGGCTAACCATCATCATCTGTTTCCACAATGGTTGCTCCTGGTTTGTACCGCAAGGAAACAATCCAAAAGTATAGCGAAAATGTTTACTGGGTTTAGGAAGCTCAGTTTGGATGATTTGAGAAAATCTCAGGTGAGTAATGTTCTAGTAGTAAGGGGGGGGGGGTCAACTGAGTCTCTTGAAAGCAGTACCGTTTTTCAAATTAGGCAAATCCTGATGATTTCAGGGGTTAATTTACCAGAAATTTCTTATGAAAAATAAAGGTGTTACTGAAATTCCCGTGTAAATGTGAACCTAAATTTATTACCTATCATTAAATGGGACAAGTTTTTTGCCTAGGGGTGCAGGATAGATTTAACACGGTGCTGCTGGAAAGGATTACCTTAAGTTATTGAAACGATTTCATTTCAAGTCAGAAAATCGATAAAAGTTTTCAGTTACACCTTATTCATTTTATCAATATCAATGCAATTATGTAAAGTTGGCAAACGTACAAGAATTTACTTCCGTTGAAATGTAAGGAATAATAATTACGACCTTGGTGAACATACAGTGCCGTGTTTACTTGGACTACATTTATTTATGGGAACTCAAAGCGTACCTGCTTGCCAAATAAATTCTCGTAGAATTTTTTTTTTTTTTATAAAATTCATATATTACCAGAGTCTACGCAAACTTTTCTATCACTGGTGCTTTTCTTCCATATTATCAAGTAAAATATTGTCTCATGGAACATTACTCCATGTTTACATTATCTCGGTCAACAGTTTACGAAATATTTTACTTGTATAACCATGGGGCTTATCGCTCAATATATCTTTTCGTTCTTTGTGCATAGAACAATTGCAGCGTTTCTATTCAACACAAACTTGCAAAATTTACCCGAATAAATTGAATATAGTCAACTCGGTTCATTTACATTTTTCTCTTTTTAATTAAAAAAGATATTTTGTTCTTAGGTTGTGAGAGCCACCGCATTGGCGATGGGCTTATCTTATCGTTCTTTGTGTATAAAATAATTCATCCACTTTCAAAATTTACCCGAATAAGTTAAATAAAGTCGACATACGTAGCTGGGTTTAATTTTTAGTTTTTAATTAAAAAAATCTTTTGTATAGGTTGTGAGGGATGTGCAGCAGTATATATTGGCCCGACTGGACCAAGAAAATAGTTTACGGCAACACATAAGTAGAGATACTGCAGAAATGTTAAATCAACTCCACATTAAAAGCAATGGATGTTTTTTATATTTGGAAAAAGTGTTGGATGGTGTATCGGATAATTTCATCGTTTTGCGCGAAGTGCGAGAAATACCGGGAACTTTAAATGGTTTGTACTTGTGGTTAAGTCAGAGATTATTCAATCGACGTCAGTTTTCCAAAGTGCAACCCTTATTAAATGTGATATTGGCAGCGAAATGTGCTTTAAATGAAAACTTGTTATTCGATATAATGAAAGTTTATAATTCCAAGATGAGTATAGAAGATTTCAAAAAACGTTTTCACTTGTTAAAAAAGGTTCTAATAATCTCAAAAAATGGATCAATTAAATTGTTCCATCATTCTTTTGCCGAATGGTTGCTCGACATCAAACATTGCACCCAAAAATATTTATGCAACATCTTCCATGGTCACTGCACCTTAGCCATGTATTACTCTCTCCAAGCCAAGTTTTTATCCAATCAGGAAATTTACGACTACACGTTTCACTTATCACGAATGGAACAGTATCTTAGCGAAGCTCCGACTCAAAAGGGTCCAAATTTATTATACAAGTTTAATAAAGAACGTCAAAACGTCACTTACGGTGAGAGCTCATTAGAAAAAAGCGCCAGCGAAGTTTATTCCGACCTCAAAGCTTTGCAAAATATAGCAAAATATGAAAACAACTACGAAAAAGACTTAAACTGCGTAATGGAAACCTTGGAGAGCAGTTTTATGGAAACCGAAGCAAGCCTGCAACCAAACAATTTGGATCCAAACGATCTTAACATTGAACAATTAAATGTCAAAGAAGTGAATTCCGAAGTCAATTTGGATAAATACGAAAATATTCCATTATCAAGTGAGACTCGACCAAAATCTCCAATTTACGGTGTAATTAATAAAGATAGAAATAAGGATAAATTAGTACCTCACGTAGAAGTAGCAAGTTTTTCGCAAACTAACGATTTGAATGGTTCCAACAATTTCAATAAGTATAACTTAGACGTGCACACGTTAATAGTACTGTGGTTGATTTCGAGTGGTGCGAATGTTGAAGATTGTCTCCTCGAAGGGAACGAAATGGCCGGTGTTAATTTTGGAGCCTTTTTGCCCACCGACCAGAAGGTTTTAAAATTACTATTGGAAGCGGGAGCCGTGGAACAGGTTGACCCCGAAGATGGAGAGTATGAAAGTCAACTATCTTTAGCGACGTCTTCCACAGAACCAAGTCCGGAACCCTTGTTTGATCTTCAAGATATTCATGGACAGGCAGCACTCCACGTTGCTGCACGGTTGGGACAAGCGCAAGTGGTTAGAGTTTTGTTGGAAGCTGGAGCAGAAGTCGATCAAGCTGATGCGGATGGTTGGACACCTCTTCGAGCGGCAGCGTGGGGTGGTCATACGGAAGTCGTCGAGTTGTTAGTAAAACATGGATGTAGTTTGGATAGCGTGGATGCCGAAAATAGAACGGCGCTTAGAGCTGCTGCGTGGTCTGGACACGAAGAAATTGTTAAAATTTTGTTGGAGAATGAGGCGGTCGTTAATCTCACCGATCATGAAGGCAGGACTGCGTTGATAGCTGCAGCTTATATGGGTCACGCGGAAATCGTCGAACATCTTTTGAATGGTGGCGCTGATATCAATCACGCGGATGCTGATGGTCGAACTGCTTTATCAGTGGCTGCTTTATGTGCACCTAGGACTCCTGGGGCGAATGTAGTTGCAACGTTACTGGAAAAGGGAGCTACTGTTGATCACAGGGATAAGGAAGGAATGACGCCTTTACTTGTAGCTTCTTTTGAAGGGCACAAGTAAGTTGTAATTTATTTGAGTTTACTGATGATAATCGACCTTTTTTAGGGATGTTTGTGAACTTTTGCTGGAAAATGAAGCGGATGTGGATCACTGTGATCACGGAGGACGTAGCCCACTTTGGGCTGCTGCTAGTATGGGTCACGCACCGGTAGTCGCTCTGCTTCTCTTCTGGGGATGCTGCATTGACTCCATGGATTCTGAAGGTCGAACGGTTCTTTCAGTAGCTGCTGCACAAGGTTTTATTAAAACGAAATCTTGATTCAATTTTTAAACCAGTTTTTTTAACAGGATGCGTGGAAGTAGTAAAACAGCTACTGGATCGTGGTTTGGATGAACAACATCGCGATAATTCTGGTTGGACTCCTCTTCATTACTCAGCTTTTGAAGGTACCTTTTCAACTTTTGTTTTCCAGTTTGTCTGATTTATTTTTGTAGGTCATCAAGACGTTTGTGAAGCCCTGTTAGAAGCTGGAGCTAGAGTAGATGAAGTTGATAACGAAGGAAAAGCGCCTTTAGTTTTAGCCGCCCAAGGTGGTCACACTGCACTAGTTAATATATTTTTAGATAAGTACAATGCACCTTGTGATCAAAGGCCACACGATGGTAAAACCGCTTTAAGGTAAAAATTTATTTCATTCTGGTTTATTTTACATTCCAAAAACTTCCAGGTTGGCAGCACTAGAAGGTCACTATGATGTTGTGCAAATTTTAATATCTCACGATTCTGATTTGGATATAAAGGATGCGGACGGTCGTAGTACTCTTTATGTTTTAGCATTGGATAATCGATTGGTCATGGCTAAATTTTTTATTCAGCAAGGTGCTGATGTGGAAACTAGGGACCTTGAAGGTCGTACACCGTTGCATGTATCATCTTGGCAAGGTCATACTGAAATGGTTTCTCTATTGTTGACATGTGGTCACGCTCAAGTTGATGCTGTTGATCTTGAAAATAGAACGGCACTTCATTCTGCAAGTTGGCAAGGCCATCACGAAATTGTTAAGCTTCTCCTAGAAACCGGAGCTGTTCCAGACCATACCTGTAACCAGGGTGCAACAGCTTTAGGTAGAAAGTAACCTATTTTTGGTAAAACTAAACTAAACTGAGTGGACGTTTTTAGGCATTGCTGCTCAAGAAGGTCACGAATTGTGTGTTGTTGCATTATTGGAACATGGAGCTGATCCAAATCATTCTGATGCTTGTGGCAGAAATGCGTTAAGAGTAGCTGCAAAGTCAGGCCATAGAGGGGTTGTGAGATTGCTGGAAGAGTTCAATATGAGGTCTCATAAAGTGGCTCACACCAGCAGTAGCGCAAATTCTATAACTTCAGGTAATTGAAATTCATTTTATACTTGGTCCCTTAACATATTTTTGATGTAGGTTCTACAGCTGAAACAAAAGCTTGCAGTGCTGTATTGTATCCAGGACCAGGAACATCTGATTGGTCTGATCAGCAAAGAAGATCAATGGTTTCTTTAGGAAACCACAGTTCCAATTCAAAATCGAGTTCAAATTTGACCGGTTCTAGTCATTCCAGCAAACATGGTGATAGGCAAAGGGATACGGTTCCAAACCCACAGGTATTTTTCTTTTACAAAAAAAATTTTTGCACTCACCGAATTTTTCCAGCCCATGTCGTTTACTCAACAGCTACAACAATGCACAAGAGGTGGTAAAACAAGACCACTTAGTAAGTTGTTATCACCATTGCAAAGTGAACCACAAAGTCCTATTTATGCTTCACCACCTTTGAGTCCAGTGCACGACGCACCAAATGTTTTTGGTAAGTTGGAAAACAGAGTTATTTTTATTTTTAATTTGTTTGGTCTTTTGCAGGTTTAATGAACATCTATCAGCCTGTGCTGAGACATAATAATATTTTTGCAAATACTCCTGATACTCATTTTGCAAGGGACACACATATGAGGATTATTTTGGGTAACTCGGGCAGCTCAAGTGGTAGCAAGTCCGATAAAAAGAGTAATCAAGGACATGATAACAATAGCAGGTTAGTTGTGGCGTTTATTTGTTTAAAATTAAAAACAATTACAAAATTATAACGGCACCACACGGAATAATTTAAAACTAAAAATTGGACGTATAGTAAGATGCAATCGCCAGTGTGTTTACGGGTATTTGGGGAGTTAATTTGTAACATTTTGTATAAAATTTTTGAAACTATGTAAATTTATTAATCTGTGAATGTTGCAAAAACAGTGAAAAAATTTTAATCGCACGGGGTGATTTTTGAGGGGGGTCAGCAACAAAATTTTTGTTTAAAATTTTTGAAACTTGTTATATTACTGTTATAATACTTGTGAACACTGCAAAAATAGTGAAAAAATTCTAAGTAGAAATGGGTTAGATTTTAGGGGTACATAGTAAAAATTTTGTTTCTAAAATTTTGAAACTATGTAAATTTCTATTTCCTAAGGCAGTGATTTTCAAGGGGGTGTAGTAACATAAAGTTTGGAAGCCACTGTTATAGGATGTTCCATTAAAAAACTAAGGTAACTCCTGTTTATTTTAGCAATTCAAAACCAAAGCGAAATGGAATTGTAACAATTCCTGCACTAAGATTAGTGGCAAATGTAAAAAATGGTTTGGATACAGCAGCTGCAAATTTTAGAAAATCGACTTCCAGTGCTAATCCAAGTACAAAAACAAACAGCTTTCATTGGAGGAAAGAAACCCCGCTGTAAAAGTATGAAAAACAGTTACAGTTGTACCTAGTCAATATTAAAGTAAGTTTTTAGGATTAGGAAAATTGTTTTAATTATTTTAAAATTAGCGCACTTTCAGATTAATTTCGTACTGTCGACATAATAAAACGAAGCAAAACTCTAATAATCACTTACCCTAGTCTTGTATAAATCAAAGATTAATATTAGAATGTTTGTGTTAGTTTTTAAAATAGTGATTATTTGGCCTACTTTTATTATTTATATGTTGTAGTGAATTGAATTGTATTTTACTTTGTGATAGTTGCTTAGTATAGATTTTGAAGTCAGAGTCATATTTAAGACCCTTAGAATGATTTTAAAGTTTTTTTAAATGTGTGCCATATTATTTTAACATTACAAGTACGCAGGGGTTTGTTTACCTTAAATGCACAGGGTGAAATGAAATAAATTGGAATTGTAAATTTTATAATGCATGATTGATTTTTTGAATACTTTTATACTTGATCAACTCTGACTTTGTATTACTAATAAGTGCGGTTGTAGGGCAATCTTTGCTTTCAATTTCAAGTATTTAATATTATAAAATATTCACCATAGAAAAAGTTTTAATTTTTCTATCATATTGTCATGTATAGCTACTATTGATCATGATTTTTGATGTGGATGTGACACTACGATTTTTATTTTATTGTGATGATCTCAAGTACTTTTATATATTTTTATATGTTTTATTAAACATTTTTTAATTTTATGTCTTTTACCCCTTACCAATCTTCCCAGTGAGTTTTATCAGATTACAAATCACATTTTTGTATTGGTTTAGTAATTTTGAATTTTTGTGTTGGGGCTGTTGAACATTTTTTTTTTATTTATTTGTTCTACGACCGTTTGAGAGTTTGGTACTATTTTATAATTTTGATTTGTGTACACTCTTTGTTATTAATTGTAATAAATGTTTAATTTTTATACAGATTTAAAATTTGTGCACTGTATATTTCCAAAACAGTATTAATAAAAAATTTAATTATTATTCTTTGAGTTTATTATCAAAATATTCATATTATACCTACATAATAAAACATTTTCAATTTATTTGTATTTTTTTTTAATTTTCAGCGACTTTTTAACGTTTGTTTTAACGTTTTTGCCCTTTACATCTCCAAATACATTATACAGAATAATAAAAAGGTTATTAAAATTTTGATTGAATCCAAAAAAAACCAGAAGAGGTTCCTCAATATTTTAAATATAGGTTTTGGACGAATTCTAATGAGAACAATTGACTGGCACTTACAAGGGGCGAGCCAACACTGACACTCATCAATTTGCACCATTTTTAATATACGTTTTACTTTTTGGTCATCATCATGTGAAAATTTTGAATTCCTTAATTCAGCCAATTTGGAGAAAGTCGATTTTAAAGAATGAATTGGTATGATTACTGTATACATTGCATTTGCATTATTCCAAGGTATTTCTTATGGATGAATGATGGGTTGCTATATAACTAATTATGACCAAAAGGAATATTAAAAGTGGTGAAAATTAGTAAGAGCCAGTGTTGGCTCGCCCCTTGTTAGTTATGACTTATGATAATTATTTACCATTTTATAGGCAATTAAAGTCAAAATATTAAGCGCTTTTGAGCGGCTTCCTAATTCCTTCTGTAGCAGTGACTCGACCTGTTTTCCACCAAAAGAAGCAAATATTTCTTGTAGCCATTACACTGTGGAAATTCTGCGATGCTTGTTATTTGAACCTGGAATTACTCGCTCTGTAACTCAACTAACGATCACACCAAACCACTGCTGTGTACTTCTATAATAATCAATTAAAGTAAAACAAAATTACTATAGATGGCGACCATTACTGGCGTATACTGATTAAGTTTTATGCATATAATAATAGAAGATTTTGCATTTGTACAGTCGCTTACCACATTATAGTGGTCTTAGCCCAAGAGCTAAATAGCATAAGCTATTACTTATTAAATTTTTTTGTTTGTTCATATATTTTGCTACTAAATAAAAATAATTAAGATTTTAATAAACATTGGAAACATTTTCCAGTATTTTCATTCACATCATGTGAATCACATGCAATAAATAGGTCAAGAAAATGAAAACAAATCGTTTTTTTGATATTGTTTTCTCTTTTACTCTGACTAAATAATACTGTGCTTTTGCAATTTATGGCGACTAATAAAACGTAAACAGCAAATTGGTTCCAGCTCAAGCGATAACCAAATTTATTTGCATAATTCACTAAAAGTTTCTAATATTTTGCTGCTAAATAAATACTAACCATACTGTAATGATATTTGGCTATCAAAACTTATTGAAAGGCCGCTGTACTAGATTCACGTCGGTAGTAGAGTTTTTCTCTTCCTCAAGGGTCGGTGGATTCAGACAGACGAAATAATAAGATAGCAATTCGAAGTTAACATAATTTATTAAATAAAAATATTCAATTGCGAAATTTTGCATCAATTCACAGTTGACAATAAATTTGTCTCGAACCAAAAGTGTAAAATGCAACGATTCAAAAATCCAAGCCACATTTAATTTTTCAAATACAGAAGCTAAACTTGGATGTCGAATCATTCATGTAAACGTGTGTAATTATAATCAACTTTATAAAGTTTTTAATAAATCCATTAACAACACAAACCGTCGTTTTAATTTGAATTTATTAAAATAAAGCAAATTTTCTACCTTATAAATTTGTAATTTTTCACTCAGTTTAGTGTGCCACTGTAGATCGTGTCTTCGCATCTGTTGTAACTGCCACCGATCCAGTTCGTTTTCTTCTCCAAATCAATTCTTTAATTGCTAATTAAACAATCGTTACCTCGCTTCATTCGCGATGAACACACAATTTTCACTTAAATACCAGTGTTAAGTAATTAATTACTACGTAATTACGCGACTCTCGTTAATTATTCACTTATCAATACGCAAATTTTATTCCTTGATTCCTGGATCAAAGAACTTTATACGAGTTCCTTCGTTGAGATCCAACCAAGAACTTTACGTGTTCCCAGTTTGGTATCCACTCAAGAACTGCCTGCCTTTCCAGTTTTTTTGCTGGCTTCATTCCCCCTTTTCAAATTTGGTTTTTGAAGTGGGAATTTTTATTCTTGTCAGCTAAAATGGCTCTTCCATCCAGGTAACTTAAAGTTTTTTTGCCTTTCCAGGAGTAAAGTGGTCACTTTACTCCCAGTTTTGCGGGAGCAAAGTGCCACTTTTCTAGGAGGGGGGGAAAAGTAAATTAGCGGGAGGAAAAGTAAAATAGCGGGAGGAAAAGTAAAACAGCGGGAGGAAAAGTAAAACAGCGGGAGGAAAAGTAAATACCACCAACTTAAGTTGGTACTTCATTAATGCGATGTACAGGTCTGGCTTTAGGCTATATGGTTTGGTAATTCTCGCTTATTCTAACAAATATTTGTTTTGAATTTTTTTCTTTCTTTCGGCTTTCAGAAAGGCAAAAAATAGTATATTCGCGCTCGGGATTAAAGTGACTTTTCGTCATGAGGGTAAAGGTTTTTTACACGAGGAGCAGCCGAGTGGAAAAATTACCCGAACTCTTTACTCCCTCGGTGTATAATATACTATTTTTCGTGTACACACCGAAATATTATTAACACTTTGTTTTTTAGAAATATGGCGCTACCAATTCACTTCCAAATTATGTACAGGATGCGACATAAATTTTGTATTTTTCAAATAAATTAAAATGTGTCAGTTTTATGTGTAAATCGGTTACAAATAGATGGTTTTCGTAAAATTGATGCAAATATCGCTTTTTATGCCAGTCAAATTAACTGGTTGCTGATTTCAACTCATATGTCTTCAAATTACTACCCTATCAATCCATCCGGACCTCTAAATTAAGAAATACCACAACAATACATTTGGACAGGAGCGTCTAAAATATTGAGGGCCCAATAGTGGAATGTCATCTTTTATGAAATCAAGAATATATTTTTGAGATATTTGTGATTGACTGGAATTCCAAAAAGCGCCGCAGGATATATTTTTCAAGATCAAATGTCTTGTAAGAAGAACATTTTGAAATACGGAAGCCACAAAGATATTTTGATTATTTCTACCAAGGGATAATGATAATTATCATTAATCACTAATGAAAGATAATTTTTTACCATTTAATATTTAAATTCAATTTCGGGCATATGAGCACCACTAAAAATAATCCAGCGGTATCAAATCAGTGCCAGAAATGAGCTACATCTGCAATTGAGTCCATTAGTGTGACGTCAGAACGCCTAAAATATAGGCCAATCATACTACGCGAATAGATTCAGTCATCATATGAATGGCATATTTCATTATGGCCATCGAGGTTATCGCTACTGGAGTCAATTAGGATTTATAATGAATCTCGTCTGCAGGACATAAGGGATTTTGGGTTCCAATGGCTCTTTGCCCCCCCCCCTTCGCCTATGCACCTGTATTTGTGGAATTCTTTATTTGTTGGTAAATAACTTGCTCGATGAATGAATCGAAAGTAAGTAAAATTTTGGAGTTTCTTCATTATTAGGTATAATCGGCGTCGTTTTTAGGCGAGGAATTGCTCAAATGTTCTTTACGTATTAAAGTTTTCGTAAAAATAAAAAAAATATTGTAGGTAATATTGTAAAGTATAATACAGAACTCTGTTCCTAATTGAAAAATTCCGGCTAAAAATATCGCGTTTATCTCAATAGATGTCGACTATACACCGCTCAACCGCTAGCTAAAGAGCTAAATAAAATAATAATACTTTCAAGATTTCGTTTGTAAAATAAAATTTTGTTAAATTCTTTACATTTATTTTTATATGATTAATATTTATTTTCCGAGACTAAAAATATGATAATCTGTAATTAGTTTTGGTGCAATAAAATGGTTGTTTCTTTTAAATTACCAGATAAAAATCCAGATAACTCTGCTCGAATGTATTACTTACTTCAAAATTTCCTTTCAAAAATTAAAAAATCTGTCAAAATTCTAGTATTATGTCACACAATTTTAACTAAAACCCTTTTACAACCAATAATCTTTAAAATTACGATATGAGTATAAATTTGCAACTTCGATGTATTACATAAAATGTCCTGTTGTGCCCGATGTGGCCGAGTAGTTTATTATGCCGAACAAAGAGTAGCTTTGAATCGAGTTTGGCATACCTTTTGCTTTAGCTGCTGTAAGTTAAAATTGAATATTTTAAATTTTTATTGGTATAAATCACAAATTTTTAGATAAATGTAGAAAATTATTAGACGCTTGTAGTTTTAATACTTACAGAGGAGAATTATATTGTAACGCATGCTACAAGTGCGTCGTGTGCGCAAATTCTTGCAAAGCACCTAGTAAACGCATGTCTTGTAGAGATCCTTGTGCAGATTGCTCGCCTTGTAGAGAATGCGGGGAAGTCTTTATCTGCGATCCATGTGATCCATGTGGTCCATGTGATTCATGCGAGCCGTGCAATCCGTGTGATCCATGTGATCCATGTGATCCGTGCAATCCATGCGCTTCCTGTTGCAAATCTCTTGTAATAAAACCGAGCTGTTGTTGTTGCAATCCCCCAAGTTGCAAACCAAAATGTCCTACTTATATTTGCATGGTAATTAGCTTTTTTTTTTTATTTTTAGAATAAATGACTAAAATATAATTGTGATAATAGGATGAGTGTGGTATGCCTTGTGTTCCTAAGTGCAGACCATGTAGCCCTTGTCCGGAACCAATTCCAGCCCGCTGCAGTTGTTGCCCAAAACCCAATCCATGTTGCTCACCTCCAATTCCTAGAGAAACCAGTAATTATTACAACAGAAAACACGAAAAGAAGTAACAGTACGATATTTTTGGGTTAAAATTTAAACTTGTAGTTTGTAGTTGCTGCAACTGCAGTTCCTGTTGCCCTCCGAAACCAAGATGTTGCCCTCCCAAACCTTGCCCACCGAGAGTGTGCTGCTTAAGAAAACCCTGCCCACCCAAAGTATGCTGCCTAGTGAGACCTTGCCCTCCGAAACCTTGCTGTGCACCAAAACCATGCTGTGCTCCAAAACCATGTTGTCCTAAACCATGCCCGCCTCCAAAATACTGCCTACCAAAACCATGCTGTAAACAAGCCTGCTGTAAACCATGCTGTAACCCATGTACATTTCCAAAACCTTGCCAATCTGATCCATGTTCACAAAAATGCCCTCCAGGACCCTGCTGCGAGCCTTGCTCACCATGTTGCCCACCTCCAAGAAAACCAATTTGCTATCCACCGGTTAGGTGCTGCGAGCCACCACCTCCCGAAAGAATATGCTTTTATCCTTGCTGCTCTCCTTCAAAATCAAAATGCTGTACAGGAAAACCAAACGTTTGCAGTTGCGATACCAGTGATCTGAAATATTCTTGCACGACTCCATGTTGTATAAGATGTCACCAACAGGTACTTTAGCATACATTTTGATAATTAGTAGTATTTGTATATATGTAGTAGAATTTGTAGGTATTTGCAGCGGAAAGAATAAATGCATGCGGAGGAGCCTTTCATACTTGCTGTTTCACTTGCTATTGTTGTAATAAGCAATTGGAAGTGACCAGCGTGTATGAAAATAGTTGTGAAATATTTTGCAAAAGTGAGTAACTGAAATTTTTGATTAGTTAAAATAATTTGGTAAATTAATAACAAACATTTAGATTGCTATACCAGAATAGTTGGATTATTGGGGTATGGATATGGCTCAACATTACAATCCAACCAATGAAATTAGATATTAAGTTTTAACAATACATTTTAGGATTTTTGTAAAAAATAAAATGAATTACTAACAAGTTTTTTCCAAAAAGAAAACTGTTCGTTGCTTCTTTATGATTTTTTTAGTTTATTTTATCGTTTCCGCACTATGCATATATAAATTAATTTAGCTTATCCCACTAAAATTTTAACATATTCCGTTTTCTCACAAAAGCAAAAACATTTTGTGGTGGGCGGTGTAGAGCATGATTTATCGCTGTAATTTCTATCAATTGTATATTACATTTACCCTAAAAACGAAAAAATTATTGAATTCGAGTATAAAAAGACTAACCTTTCTCACCTTATTCAATAGAATACAAATAATTATGCGCATATTTAACCACATAATAAAAAGTCTCTTTTTTTTTGTAAAAATCTGACTTTTTATAGAGGGGCGTTTATTGTATTACACATTAAACGAGTTGCATTTTTCTGGGTTTTGGCTGAACAGCTTCTACATTAAGTTATGTTTGCCCCTTTTAATTTAAAACAAAATGGTTTTTGAATCTTACTAGGGCCAGAAATTTTTAATAACGACCCTCGGTGGACAGGTTAACAGAAAGAGTTATTGCAGCTGTTTCACTTTTTTTGCAAAAGTTTTCTTTTTATCAATTTTACAATATTAAGTACGAAGTTCTCTCCAAAAATATAGTTGACTTGTTTGTGAAATATTTTCGTACAAAAACTGAAGTTTTAATTTATTACTACGATGCACTGTTTTCGAGTTACAAATTTGAGCAACATTTTATAATTATTATGTAAATGCTGTCAAAAAATATAATAAAGGATTTAACTTGTGAAATCAATAACAACTAAAATTTGAAAATCAATTATAAAACTTTTGAACTTTCATTAAAATATGATAGTTTTTTCACAATTTCTTCTTAAACGCATCCTATGTAAAATTTTATATCGGATAAAATTACCAAGAATAAAATTTTGCTTAAAAATGGGGCGACAAAGGCTAGGTGGTAGGTAGTGCAAAATTCCTTTCTTGAGTTGTAGTTTCGTGAATAACTACCAAATGTAAGCCACAGCAGTGGAGTGATGTGATCGCTGGTTGAGTTACAGAGCGAAAATTCTGGGTTCAAATCTCAGACTTCACAGAATTTCTTAGCTCGGCCTTCCAGTGGACTTCTACACCCTGTGGTGTTCCACACAATAAAAATCAATAAACGAAACTATATGGTTAAAAACATATATTTGTAGACTTCCTTGGATGATTTTGTTAATAAGTATCTTAATCTAAATGACTAAAATAATGGAAAGCATTTTAATTTCTAAAATAAATTATAACCTTTTGAAATTTGGCGCGTAAAATTCATAAACCACCCCCAAGCAGTGGATGTATAGAAGTTTTTCGCAATTGTTTCTTAAACAGTGCATACCATGAAAAATTGTGTAACAGGTAAAATTGATGGGAGTAAAATTTTATACCAAAACGTTGTAAAACAATTTTCTGTAAAAGCTACAGTTTGAATGGTATAAAGGTAAGAAGTGAGGGGGGGGGGGTGAAGAGGAAATGTACCCTGGGACCTTTAATAGAGGGTAAATTAATCTTTCAGATGGCGTTAGGGAAAAGCTTTCTGGAGTCCCCCCTGTTGTTACAAACTTCACTCTTCTGGTTTTTCAATAAATAAAATGTATTTTTGACGTAAGTCAAAAATAATTATCATCATCAGCTATATGTCTAATAAGACCAGCGGTGCGTTACGTCACTCAAACAGATCTCGCCACCTCCTCCTGGAGCGGGCGGCCTACAGATCTTCTTCCTCTGGGTTTATAATAACAAACATAATTATTATTAAAAAAAAATAACATTATTTTATATGGCAATTGCATGCAAATTCACTTTGTCCGCCGACGGCCAAAAAAGTAATGAAATTAATTTTTTAACAATAACAACAATTAAATTGGGTCCCCTATTTTTTGTTTTTCGTCCGTTATTAAGGAGCGAACCCCTTAATTTTTATTGTTCTTCCGTTGTTAGGTTCTCTATTTCCTGCTTGCTACTTTTTTGCTACAGAAGGAAAAGTACACTTTTCTCTCCTTTGCAGCTACTTTATTCCCGAAATTTTTTATTTGTTTAATTTTCGGGTGGGCACGTTAAAAAGGTTACACGGATGGACGACCCCACAGGAATTCTACGGTATATTAGTAGTATTATAAAAGTTGTATCATTTGGTTTTTAATATATTAAAAATATTAATTATATTATACTACCATTATACTACCTCCGGTTGCTCACTTTCACCCCGATCCTGTCACTCTCCAACAAGCCAGTCCAGCTGTAGGACGAACTCTAGGATTTTGGCAGGCGGAGTATCACTGATTCTGGCCATGTCGGGCCATAAGTCCCCCAACACAGATCCTCTTATTGAAGTTAACGCCGGACAGTAACAGGCAGTGTAGACTGCCTATAATATACAGGGACGTGTCCAAGAGGGGTGGGGGTGGTGAGCCCCCCAATAATTTAGAAAGTTGGAAAAAAGTTGGCAAAATCACAAAAAATTGGGTCAAATCACTCAAAATTTTGTCAAGTTGGCAATTTTGAATTAATTAAGTTGGTAAATTCCCCCCTCAAAAAAGTTGGCTGCGCACGTCCCTGATAATATACCCAAATTTTTTTTAGGAAAGTAAAATTGTTATAAATTTTTAAACTAAAAATAGTCTTCGCAAATGGAGCAAGGTGTAGCTAATTAATGCTCTGTGATCACTGCAAACACAGTTGTTATCACACATGCCGTTTTTTAATTTTTTTTAAAATCCTTACTACCAATTTACTAAAAGAATAAAGGATTAAGGGGGTTATTCTGTAACACTTAAGGAATCCTTTAGAACCGTAAAGTTTGGTTTACACCCATAATATTGCCGGATTAACGGATGTATTTAATTCAATTGTGAGTGTAAACCAAACTTTAAAAGGTTACAGAATAACCCCCTAAATCCTTTTTAAAAGAAAATCAATTAATAAGGCCACAAGTAAGCTATTTTGTAGACCGCCAAGAACAAATAATAATTATTTCCAAGTGCCCATCCGAAGCTGTTTTAACTTTGGAAATTTGTTTCCTCGTCCGTAATGATCTTAGCTCAACGTTATTAGATTATTTATATTAGATACACATCCAAAAGTGATGTCCTAAAATTTCAACGTGAAATATCTTTAAATTTTCAAGTTATGTGCAAAAATACACCCGAGGGTCCCAAACGACCCCACGTGCCCACCCGAAGGTTAAATCCCAAAAATCATAATGGTTCTAGTTACATAACTCTGACTCGAAGATATTATATTTATTAAAGAAAACTCGTCGGCATTTGATAGATTACATTTAAAAATAGCGGTTAAATAGCGGATAGGTTGAGCTAATAATCGATTTTGAAGTTTCCAATTTCTGCACGAAAAACGACTTTAATGACCGCATTTTATTACCGGTACGTGTGTAGTTATTGGGCTACAGGCTGGGTGTGGCAGAGGATCACGACCATGGTGAGGTGTCAGGGACTTGCCCAGCCATCATTTTTCGGGGTGGGGGGAATTTGCCAAATTAATGAATTCAAAATTGCCAACTTATTGTAATTGACTATTTTGACTATTGTCGATTTAGCGGTTTTTGCCAAATTGACCAAATTTTAAATTATTTGAGCAAATTTTGAGTGATTTTGCCAACTTTTTTCCAATTTCCTAAAATATTGGGGGGAGGCTCACCCCCATCTCCTTTGGGCACGTCCCTGTGAGGTGATTACAATGCCTCACCACCGACCAAGATCAGTTCTTTTCAAGAACATGCACTGGGCTTGTGAGGTGGAAGTAATTTTTACACAGTACATTGCATGCCTTAGCTTCTTGGTGCCGACGCTTCTCTTACCTTCACTCTTTTTTGTGGACCTTTGTAAGTGCTCTGACGCTACGTTTTCTGGGGTGGCCAATCTACCACTCGCTATTTAAATTCAAAGGAAGGCTGATAATGTCGCTCACATTACAGCACAGGACTTCGTTGCGTGTTTAGGCTCTACTGTCGCCTAGTATGAATATTCATACCATTATTCATCCTTGCGATGCTCTGAGATGTTGAAAGAGGTTATGGAGGCTGCACCTCCACCAAACTCTGCAAACAATATGATGCTATGCTATTTCGTAGGATCGCGAGAGCAGCAGTAGTATTTTCACCATGGTATCGTTAACATCGAGCTAAAATCACTGCTTAGGGTTATTTTTGGCGTAAAATTGTCGAAATAAAAGAGAGATCCACTGGTTGAGCATAGATTAGAATTAGGAACCGCTTTTTTTTCTATTAGAAAACTGTTATAAGTGAGAACAATGCGTTAAATCAATTTAAACCCTTTTCAAGTATTTTGGTCCTGAAAAGAGCCTTTGTATCATATCCAATGGATGTGCCAGCTTCTACAACGTCTTCCACGCTTGACAGCTTGACACATCCATTGCCATTGAAAATGAAGTACCGAATAAATTTGGAATTGTTGACAAAGTTTTTACTTATAAAGCTGGGTTGACATGGGATGTGAGCCACGGCCGTGAGCCACGTTTTCATAAAATACGCACCTTGTAAACTGCTGTTTCATGAAATACGAATCGTAATTTTTTGCCACAAACTGATAAAACTGCGTTCGTGATGAGATCAAACGTGTTTAAAAACAGTTTACACGGTTTTAAGTTTAAGTTTACGCGAAAAGTATTTTACTAAAACGTGGCTCACGGCCGTGGCTCACATCCCATGTTAACCCAGCTTAAAGAAAAAAAATTTGATTACAATTTCTTTTAACCTTTAATTAGTGACGTGAATCTTTCCTACATACATTTCAATGTATGTATGAATAATGGATAATAATGAATAATAATGGGGATTATTGCCTCGGAGGCTCCCACGTCACTAATTAAAGGTTAAATTAAAAACATTTGTTAGCATTGCTTTATTTAAATTACACTCTTATTTAACACGTGAAAAAATTATTTAATCGTGTCATATGGCTTTTATATTTATAAACTAATTCGAAGGTATGCCTAGGGGGGGTATGCGGGGCTTTCCAACTAGCGGGAGCCAATGAAATGTTGTAGAATGCCACATTATGTAAAATCTTTGTTTTTGATAAAATATAAGCCCTATTTGCTATGATCCGCAAAATTTTTATAAATATTTGTAAACCATTGAACAGAAATTATTTAGGTAAACATAAAACCATTTTGAAACAGGCTTAAAATTTAGAATTTTAAATTAATTTCGAATTAATAATGTGACCATCAATATAAGCGCTGTGGTTGGTCAAATTTGAAAACATTATTGCTTCAAGTTTAATTTTAAAATTTTAAGCTAGTACCAAAATAGTTTTTTTACTTTGAATGTTATTAGAACCAAGAGATTACATCGAGCCCCCCTCCCCAAATCACTTGTTCGTTTCTTAAATTTTCTTTTTTACACAATTGTCTATGGCGCTATTTTCAATTGCGTTGCTCGCTGTCGGTACGTTTTTCAATTTAAAACGTTTTGCCTTTTGCCCCCCTCCACCCTGAAATAATGTTCTGATTGCGCTATTGCTTACTACTATTATTTATTTGAAATTGAGAACTTGAAGTTCTGAAGATCAGATCTTGAAGTTAGTAATTTCAAATTACCAATTAGTTATTAAGTTTACAAATTACCAATTTAGTTATTAACTTGAAATTGAGAACTTGAAGTTCTGAAGATCAGATCTTGAAGTTAGTAATTTCAAATTACCAATTTAGTTTTTATCTGAAATTGAGAACTTGAAGTTCTGAAGATCAGATCTTGAAGTTAGTAATTTCATATTACCAATTTAGTAATTGCTTACCATGAATTTAACCCTTTCGTGGTCTGTGGGAAGACATATTCCTGGTACAGAAACGATCATAAATGGGTTTATGGGAATTTGTTTTCCCACCTAATATTTGTTTGGTCCTAATCATGAACTTGTCCTAAATTACCTAATTGTTCTAATTTACCAGTAGTACACTTAAAAATTTCAAATTTATTTAATTTAAATCATTACTTTGATTATTTCTGATTAAAGTTTAACGCAGTTATAACCAAGAGTTCAACAATGGGAGACATGTTTCGATCTTATTAGATCTCATCAGTGCCATTCAGAATAATCTGGATTATCCGATATATTCTGATTATCCAATTAAAGTTTATACTTTAATAAGTTTATATACACCTTTATAATAAAAATATAAACACATAGACTGTGCTATGGACAGGTCTTTATGTATTTAATGAACTTTCTCAAATTGAAAATTTCTTTTTCCTTTCTTTATTTTAAAAAGATTGTTAATTAAAGATGTCATTAACAAAGTTTACTACACGGAAACAAAATCTAAAATACATAAGATGGAATTCGGATGATCCCAGTTTTTGGGTTTCGGTTTTTATACATTTTAAGGGTGCGATTTTAAGGTCTGTTTCAAAACTTCATTTACAGGTCAAAATTGGTTATAGCTACAGCAATGATTTTCTTTTAACGGAAAGAGGAAAATTTTCTGAAGGTAATGATATAATTTTTAATCGGTTTTGATTATGTTAATTAGTGATTTTATATCAAACACGCATAATTAATTAAAATTTAAAGTATGTCATGACATACATAGTTTAAATAATATCAATCTTTAATATTATGCATTAAAATTGTAGGGCTCGGGGAATTCCACCCTTTTTTTAAAATATCTCTTATAAAATTTCTATTATTTTGTTCGTTTTTTCTAGATTGGTGGTGGGCCAGCACGTGCCTACTTTTAACCATTATAATTCAAACAGAATTTATAAAACCCTCACCAGTTCAGAGAATAACAGGATTATTAGAAATAATATGGAAAAATTAAAATTTAAAAAGAAAAACTATTTTTGGCCTAAAAATTATCTTTTTCACAGGTTTTGAGTTCAGCTATTCACCCTAGAATTACAAAGCTTCTATGAACCGTGGAGTGTTAACTACTTACCACAACAATGCATTTTTGAAACCATTTTTGCTAAAAATTTGTAACTCGATAACTTCGAATTAGACTGCACTTGCATTAAATTGAATGAAAACTGAGTTATTTGCAAACATGAAGCTTTTGAAGCAATTTTCAGAAGGTAATCAATCCATATTTAAATTGAACTATTTGTCGGGTGAGTAACTAAAAGTTATACTGTCGGTGTCAAATGAAAAGTTGAAATTTTTTAGGGTAAAAATTAATATCGTTTTGATTGTTTTTAAAAAAATATTAAAACTTTATAATCGTATTTGAAATTCTATGTGAACGTAGTAAATCTGTCAGTTTTCTAGCGTATTTTTAAGTTAATTGGATCTGAAAGGCGCATTTCCACTTTTATGATTTTCCGCAGTTGATGTCAAGATAATTAAATTTTTAAAGCATTTTTCACCCGCCTGTTTCGGCTTCGTTATGAAGGTACACTCTGAATTTAAGATTTCCCTTCATCAACAACAAATTTTATTAAGATTTCAACATTTCTTCTTGGAGGGAAATAATATTTCATGGCTGTATTTTTTAAGAGTATTTAAAAGATTTAATTAAATTTTAAACAATTTTTAAAAGATCGTGAGGAATTATACGGATATAAAAATTTTACGTTTAAAATTATAACTTGGATTGTTGATTTAACCAGGAAGAACAGTTTTTGTTCAAATCAACCTATTCTTTTGATTGAAATTATTATTGTATATGAATTATGTGAATTTTGAAAATAAGAAAGCTTCCATAATAACCAAACTTTTCAAATTCACTTTTGTTATTAAATCTATAGATCAATTTTTTCAACTTTTATGATTTATTTCTAAACAAAAATAAATTTCGAATTATTTTTGAACGAGACTGTCCTAGCAAGTGTATCTGACGGTGCGATTTTTCATTTTGATATTTTGACAGGGGTGCTAACTGACCATAGGGATTGCACGCTCTTTGTTGTATATTGGGTGCAACATGTTCAAAGTAAATAAATACATTTCAGACAGCGAAAATTTTTTTTCAACAGCCTAACTTCACGCATTCGAAATGTTGGTTTATTAATTAAAAAAATCAAAATAAATTTTCAAGTTGAATTTTTTAATTTAATAAAGAATGCGAGCGAAATCGTGGACAGATAACTAATAAAAAATAAATTAAAATTATGAAAGAAGATTAATTTAAAAGCACGTATTTATGAGAGGTACTAGAACGGGGAAAGAAAGAAATTAATCTAAGATAAAATTAGGAATAATTAAAGTAAACCCTGGTAGAATTTTTGACTTGTCAAATACCATAAGCACAAATTAAATGGAATAAAATTTCAACACAAATTGCTTGTTTATTTTAAAAATTATATTTTATTTTTTAATCAGAGCTTTTGCATGAAAATTTCAAGAACTGGAGCACATTTTCATTTTTCTCGTATATTTTGTCAATACTTTCTTTACTTTTGTTCTCATGTAAAGTTTTAGGTACTACCCAGTACCCACATATCATCATATATAAATGTCACTTGCAAGTTACATAGGGTAACCCGTAATGGGGTATTTAAACGCCGCCTTAGGGTAATTGCTATTAATAGAGTGTGTTTTGGACAGCCCTTTGAATGTTATAGACATGATAATGAGACTATGCAATCTTCAAAGCAAAGATTTTCCGTGCTTTACCAACCACATAAGTACTCTTGTGTGAATTTGATTTGTGATTTTTTTTGAATTTCATTTGCTACGATAAGTCTTTTCAGCAAGGATTATTAGAATAATCTTGTTTCCGAGATAACAAAGCTTCAGTTTAATGTTATTTTGCCAATAATGAACCATAAAAGAGAAATTAATAGATCGATTCTTGTTATAAGGACGAAAAACTTTATCCTTTTCAGAAAATTTTACCTAATTATAAGTTTGTGTTAGTTTAAACAGCTTAGCCTACATATTTAGCACCTAAAGTGGAAAACTGTCGAGGTAAAAGGACGGAATGTCTATTACACGATTAAAAGCTGCACCTTTTTGAAATTATACAAAAGTAACAACGTAAGCTTTTATCATTTTTGATGAAATGATTAACTAAAAAACTTTTCAACTAAAAAAGCTAATATTGTAAGTTTTTATTGGAAATTTCCAGCAATACGATTTGTAATCTTATTTTACACCACTAAGTATGCTCTGGTTTGAAACCTAAAGTTGGTACTAATGACATCATCAAAATTTCACGTAACTTTCATCAAAGAATTTATTGAAAAACTTGACTGCCTTTTCAAACTTTTTACAATACTCAATACAAATTAAGAAAGAATTTCCTCATGAAATGATCTAAACGCATATGAACGTCAAGTATTTTTTTAATCCGCGTGAATTAAATATTACTGCAGAGAACATTTCTTGCAATTTATTGTACATATTTATATAGCTTGGAAAGGCGAATTTACTCCAAGTTTGTATTGCGAGGTAAAACCGAGTATTACAAATGCACTCTTCAGGCTGTTGACTTCAATACGAAATGGTTTTCTTTCTACTTTTGTATTTGAACTGTAATTTTTGTGTGTGTGTTTTTTGGTAGTGGGAGTGAAATTGTTAGCTGACATCGAGCACAATAACGACTAGTTACAGTGTAACACAATTGTTAAATTTTTGTGTCATTACCCCAATTGCATACCCAATGCTCATAGGTGGCTAGCTAGGATTTTATCCCCACCCAGTACGACAGCTAATAGCTGATGAGTCGATCTGAAGCGGTTTGCCTGTTCAACAGGTAACTAAGGAATACTAAGACCAAGGTGTCAGTCTTTCTAAATATAACTCTAGAGGAAAGAAGAGTTGGCTCTATTTATCATAGAAAGTAAAGAATATTGATGGGGTTGATCAGTGGTATGGCTAATAATTTTGAGTGCTACCAGAACCATCAGTGCGATGCTTGCAAAATGTGAGAAAGTAGTGGGTGCAAAACTGGGGGGCTTGGGGACACGGAGTAGCCTTCAGAGATGGGATAAATTTTTTAAAAAGGGTAATCTGCATTATATACGTACTTAATTTTATCACAATTTTCTAGAGTGGACCAAGACCCCACTACTACCCCTCATTATTAGCTAAATCACACAATAGATAATAGAATATATTATTCAAGTTCTATATGAATAATAAATTCTATAAATGTGAAATAAAAGAAAAGTTAAGTAGTAGGGGATTATTTTTACTAGAAGACGAAATACATATTCCATTTTAAAATTAATTAGGGAAAGTCGGAATTTTGAAATTCATTTTTTACGAATCTTTGGATTATCTTTTGATCAATAAAAGAAAATTCATAGTTATTGGCAAATTTTTGAAAAGAATGAATAAATGTGTGCTGATTTGTTCGTTAATTAATCAAAATGTACTTTTCAACCCCCTGAGAACTACCCCCTTGACAATTAAAATTCTTTTGTTCTTTATTTACAGATATAATAAGAAAGTTTAAGAAATTTGAAACAAAATGTGATTTTTATCATTCCCCGAAAGCAATCCTTGAAAGTAGCCAGGAATGGGTAGAATTTTTTTCGCTTGATTCGTAGATCATCAATGAGATTCACTTTTGTGATTTCAAAATCCAGTATTCGCTGGGTGCGTGACATCTGGCCACCTTTTTTGCACAATTTGTCCGCAGCAGACGCTGGCGTCGTTTTTTAATACCCCCACTATGCACTTCGCACCCAGCGAATAGAAAACATATAATATTTCACACAAATGCAAGAAACATTGACAGGGCCGGTGCCACCTGCTATTACTCCTCCCCCCATGAAAATTTCAAATATATTGCCCGAAATCACAAATTTGTAATAAAAAAGTTAAAAACTATTGTAAGCCACATACCTGGCTTATCGCTTAGCACCGCTTCTGAATTTAAAGTTATGTTTGACAAAGCCATTTTGGCTTTTGGTGACCATTTGAAAAACAACCGAAAATTTTTTTAGCTTTCTGAGGCTGGCTTCTCATCTTTGCGTAGCATGGTTCGGCATCAGGTCACTTCAAATTTAAAAACATAAGAAAACAAAACTTAGTCGCAAAATAATGCAGTTTAAGGGGGCCCAAAGCATTGGATCCGGGACCATTCCTCCCTCTGCCCCCGGTATTTACGTCATTATCCAAATCTCCCCCAAACCCTCGGTTGCACGTTCATTTCTTCACATTTTAGGGTGTTTAGCGGGCTTATCCACCTGAGAAAAAAGAAAAAAAGCCCTTAAAAATGAGATAAAGTTAAGTAACGTATTATGTAATTTATGTTGCTTAAAAAATCTTCCCCTAACCTGGAAGGTACCTTTATAAGTAAATAATTGAAACACCGGGTGCTATGGAATACCCCCCCCCCCCAGTCGTAAGTAAACAAAATATCATATCATATTATGATTTTAAAAAATCATATCGTTACTTCCTTGTGCTGGGGGATATTCTATACCCCCCAGACCCCCCGGTTTCACGTCCATTTCTTCACATTTTAAGGAAAAAATTTGTTTTAGTTTAAAGATCTTTTTATTAATATTGTGTAAATAAAAATTTAAAAAAATCTTTTGTTCGAACGTGCCGCGGTGGGGGGCAATACAAACTAAACCTCTTGGTACAGGCGCTTTTTACCTTTTTTACGGCTCTAGAGGAAAAGGTAAATAGATTAGACTTAAATTTGTTCTTAGTGACTAAGCGGAGTTAATGTGCAGAAACGAATATTCGTCAGAGCGGCTCTATGTTGGTGTTAATTGATAGAATTGGGTGTCACGTGTTCTCCCTCTATATCTACTGCGCAGCAATTTGGCTCTGCCTAGTCACTAAGGAAAAATTTTACCCTACATTTCCAAACAATAATAAAAGTACATTTTTAAAGTAGTTTTTAGCCTGTTTTATTTTTTCGTTTTTTTTGTAATGTAATGGGGTCATTAGTAATTACCTACTCCCCTTGATAGCTACTAAAAAGTTAAAATTTGCGACTTGGAAATTTTCTAAACTTTTGAGGATCATCTACACCAGAGTTAACAAACTAGCGGCCCGCTGCGTATATTTTTGCGGCCAGAATGTTGCGGTTAAAAACTGGTCGACGTATGTTACTCGGAGCAAATGTAAGCTGGGGATGAAATAACTTCCTTCAATTAAGTATTGTGAAATAGAGTAAAAAAAGTCATCGTGCGGTTCGCTGATATTTTGCTTGTCAGAAAATGGCCCGCGGCTGGAATGAATTTGACATCCCTGACCTACACTGTCTTGGATTTTACTGTACAAAAAAATTGTCAGCAATTTTCCCCCTCCCACATTTTTAGGTTCTGCACGCGAAATTCATTAAAAATCCCAATTTCTGGTCAAGACTTGCTTAAAGTTCTATACTTTTTCCCTTTGATTTACCCCCATTTTAAAATCATACATGATGACGCTCGATTTGCATTGTTTCCAACCCTTCCCCACATCCGGCATTGTATTGTTCAAAGGAGTTCCGTTCAGTGGAGTAATAATACGGCTGGCCGCAATATTTAACATTATTTTTCAAAACGTAATCATTTTTCCCGAACATTTTTGTAAATAACCTTTTTTTTTTTCATCCCTCGCCTACATTTGCTCCGAGCAATACACATCAATCGGTCCATCGTGCCTAAAGAAGATTGGAACGGTGCCATTAGTTGGCTCCAGCCCCTAAGATTTTACGGGCTGTGTTCATTCGAACATGGCACACAATGGTAGTTACGTCATTAGGCTTCGCACTTCTCCTTCTATGTAATATCGATCGGCCTGCGGCATTCAAACTTTTTCTTATGTCACATAACATAGCTCCACCTACGGCCTCACACTGATTTTTTGTAATTTTAAACCTCGAATTTTCTTGCGATTGAAGCAATCCCGATTTTTATGAATGAATCAGGCAGTAAGATCTTTTTGTTGATCTTTCTTGTAGTTGTATACCCTAAACCCAAATAATTGTACTGCTGCGCTCCAAATGATTTTTTTAAAATATTATTCAAAAAGAATTTCTTGGGGAAAAGTACGAAGCCGGAGGCTTTGGATTCAATGCACTTTTTATCTGAGAGCAAACAGAACCTTAAACTTTTAAACAGAATTTTTTTTCAATATTTCAAGGATTTCAAAAAATGTAAGCAGGGCCGGTGCCACCTGTTCTTGTGCCCCCTTGAAAATTTTAAGTATGATTCCCCAAATCACAAAGTTTGCGTTTTTGGCCTACTTAATGCAAATGTTTATCTTGTTTTGAAGTGCTCCCTGACATTTTGCGCCCCTATGCATCGCTTCCTTGGGTTACCCTAAACATTCAGAATGTCGTAGCAGGACATAACGAAACAATGTAAAAAAATCAGCAAAAATGTGAATTCACAAAATAATAAAGCAGCACAAATTGCGATTACAAAAATAAAAGTATTCTGGTCGTTCCTACGTCGATCGCTGCATCACCTTAACCGAAATGGAAACTTATCTGAGTTCAAGCTGAATTGGGATAAAAAGAGTTAGTCGATACTGAAAATCAGCATGTTCCAGTTTCAAACAATAATATGAAGGTTCACCATGCCATTCCAAAAAAGGAACAAATTAAGCTGAGGAAGTGGCCGACGAATATGAAGTCAAGCTAGGTCCGCGGAAGTGGAACATGATAACATCATCATCCCGGTGAAAGCGTCCATAAATATCCAACCATCGTATGAAATAATTAAATGTAATCGGACCAGTATCCATTTAATTTTCTATAGAATTCCATAATTAAAATTTGAAACCGAAATTTCCGATCACAAAGAGCCCTGATCACTGATGGAAGTTAACTGAAATTTCAAAACGTCAATATTCGTCCCACGATGAAAATAAAATCACTCGATTAAATAGTTTCGGATTCTAATAAAACATGGAACAAAGAGCAAAAATGCATAAATTAACTTCTTCATATCAGTATAATTGAGAACGAGAAGTGGCATTTCAGCAATTATTTAGGTGGTGTAATATCGATTTCATTAAACATACAGTTTGCGACGCAATTTCCACAGTAAACCAAAATTTATTTAGCGTACCGTGTTATTTTGTGAATTGAATTGCAAATATTGTTGTTTATAATAAAAGTTATTTAGGAACTGACCCCGGCATAAAGCTAACGTTTGGAATATCACAACGTCACTGGAGCCTGATCTAATCGTTCCCATCAAACATCAATCAATTCAGGAAACTTAAAGAATGATATTACAAGAAAAATCGCATTTAAAACAACAATAAAATTGAATAAAGTAATCTACCTGCAAGGCTTAAAGTGATGGTCTTGGAATTTTCATAATTTATAACTTTATCGCTGAATAAATTCTAAAAATATGGTTTCATTTTGACTGCGCGATATAAAGTAGCTTTAGAATTTTCATTTAAAAATTTTCATTGCTCTATTATGATGCGAATCCAAAACCGTGACAAATTAAAACCTTTTTATGTATCTGCATTATATTTTAAATAATCCAACAATTTGCCACACGCGTGCTTATTTCTTTTAAATTGTAACCAAGTTTTAAACGGTGTCATCCCTATATATTCATTCAATGAAACCCCTTTATACGCAGTAAAAATTTCATAAACATCGTGTTAGTTACAGTGGTGATAAAATTTTATTGCAAATGTTGCACGATAAATTTAATTCCAAAAAAAACTGATATAGTTTGTTTGTGACACACGCATATGTGAAACATCCTTCTTGGATTAATTTTAGGGTTCAGGATCGGATCACCGAGATTAAAAATTAACGCTCGAAATGCTGTCATCACTATCGCGTTTCGAATTTTTGTACCTAATCGTTTTTTGAAATAAAAAAAATGCTTTCAACTTTGAGAAGTTTGTAGCACTTTATATGATCTGGTTTATTCGACTAGAAATACATGTGAGTATCGTTATTCTACAGATTCAGTCGACTGTAAAATGGAATGGAATACAAAGGATCAAAACTCGAAAGGGTTGATCTCTCCAACCAAGCGACTAATTGTTGATTAATTGACGTCTTCACATGCAAATTGTTAAATAATAAATTTACAAATTTATATACAGTACAGTAAATGGCTATACAACTTAGCTAATGCTTATAACACTAACTCATTAATTATACACAGTGAAACATGCAGATTTTATATTTTGGAAACAACATATAAAATGGTCACATTTTTCAAAATTGAATAATATTGTGGAGGAACGGGTGTAGTTAATGTCGCACTAAAAAATCATATAATTGTATCAATATAAAAGTAATCCTTATTCCACACCCTTTTCTATAATAACAATATGCATCCCCTAATAATTTAAAATGAATTAAACACCGAAGATACCCGTAACTAATCATGTTATGCCAACACGCACAGATAAACAGAGGAAGGCTTTTTATTAAAATATTTTTAATATAAATAAGGGGTGCACGCCTCATTAGAAATATTAAATTTGCATAAATTACATAGTCTAATTAGCCCATAGTTGCGTTTGCATAAATGTTGAACGAACGTTAAATTTAAATTTTTTTAAAGCGCGAACTTGATGAAATTTTTGTTTCTTAAAAATAATAAATTTAAATTCTACACTTGCAGGACGCAATATTTTATCGCGTTACAACCCCTTTTCTTTCCGATTGTAAATTTATAGTTTACCCTTTCTACTTAAAACTACAATACAATTGAAATCAATTCCGTTCCAATAAATATTGATTTACGAACTAATCGTACTGAAAAGTATTTTATTTTGCAGTAATAGTCGTCATAAATTTTAACGGAAAATGCAATAAGTTGCCGTTGAATGAAAAATGTGACTTTTAAAAATGTCGTTTTTTATTTTTTATTCGATTTTAATGCTTAGTGCTTCTTAAATACCATAAGACAAATCGAGAGGGGTGCCAAATAAAAAATGATGTTCGGGGATTCCCACACCACAACAATTTAATTTAGTTAATTAAAGCGGTATTTTTTTTAATATTACTATAAATTTTTGTAGCGCAGAAACGATTCCATTTGCTCGAACGAGTTTTGCTTTTTTTGCAAAAACAATATCATTATTATTAACCACGCTTAATGAAGACAAATAAAAATGTAGTAGAAAATATACGCCCGATTTAATCTTCATCGCTGGCAAATATAACTTCTAAAATGGAAAGCTGACTGAATAAAAAACTAACATATATTCGGATCGTTTCAATTTCTGTTCTTGGCATATTTGAACGTTAACTCTCTATATAATATGAATGCTTTAACTTTGCCCGGTTTTTCCAGTCGTTCAACGCGTTCTTCTACAAGAAAACCGAGATACATCATAAACCAACTAAATGGTTTGCATTATAATGCATATATAATGTTATATTGCAAAAAAGTTTTAAGCTGTTTGCCAATTTACAAAACTTTATCCGAAGAACTTTATTGAGTTAATATACGATTCGGTAATTTAGAAAAAAATTAAGTTATTGTGATTCTCATCATAGCGCGTCGCAAGGTAAACCACCGACTTCATAATTATTGCGACCCTGATTATTATGTTCGATTTTGGAATATCACATTTTGTTAAAGTAATTTTGGTTAAAAAAAGTTTCTACCGCTTTTTGCAATTTTTCAATAAGCGCGAGAGTTGGAATACAGCTTAAAACAAGCGACTTAGTACGATATTAATCTTCGAGAGTCTGTGGCTGATGTATATTATATTGGATATTTTAACCGAGGAAAAACCAATGCAACATTGAAATACAAAGCAGGGCTATAATATGAGGCACATATTAATTAACAAGTTTATAATTGAATTTTATGCGCAATTATACATATCGACTCCAAGATATCATGAATATTAATCTTAGGAATAGTATAATTAATTTTCATTGCAAATATAATATGTAATGAAGATCACAATTTACTAATTAATTTATTCAAATCTACTGCCTTAAAGCATTTCTTAATCTTGATTTTTGTAAACAATAGCTTAATTTGGAATTTTTGGATTTCAATTGGAATCTTTTATCGCTACCTAACGCCTCTCCCGTAAAAATTAATTATTACACAAAAAAACACCAACCTACCATTATTCTTGAGATGTTTCTAGCTCCTGAATTATCTCCAAATGAATAAGTCATTCCAGCCCCACGTTGAGCGCCATTTAAAGATGTACCTACCACCCGATTGGAAAATTATAGATGAAAAATTATAGATGTATCATTTCGTTTTTGCCTCGATCGTAGCCCAGCTTCTGAATTGCTTACACACATAAAATGACTTTAAAAAATGAATTAATTCGATTGAAACGGAAATATAATTTTATTTTATAAAAGGATACATTTTTATTTTATTTACAAATTTTACTATAAACAACAGATTTTGGGTTTTATTACTACAAATTCTGATCAACCAAATACGCATTTGTTGGCAGTTGCACGTTATAAATTTAATATTCAAATATTTCTCTAAACAATGTGACTACTAACTAGAAGGAATTAATTACTAAAATTAATAAATACAAAATTTTATTATTAGCCGCGAAATTTTAAGTACGGCACTGGAAAAATGTACACCTACAATATTACAAAAATGTTCCAAATTATCCAAGTGCTATTAAATAATTTGGGAATTGTTAATTAAAGTTTATTTTGGTAAAATTGGTTTTATCTTCACTAATTTTAATTTGATAACCTTAGAATTTTTATATTATCGTTTCTACCTTAATTTTAGGAAAATTACCTGCATTGGCTTGTTAAAGACTTAAATTGGCATAATATCATCAATTTACGGTCGGATGATTCGGAAATTACTAGATGACCCTAACTTTTTGAATATTAATTTTCATCCTAGGGGACGCTACCTGGCGGATGGACATTAAACTCTTTTTTCAACTGTTTCCCGCTTGAAAACAATCTCAAACACTCGAGTACAGTAATGCGATGGATATATTAATCAAAACCGCAGTTGATTTACACAATTTTTGGGACTTAAACCAAAATTTACTGGGAGCCCTACATTTCGTGTATGCTCCTCTGAAGCCATCTTGCGAGAGAGCGTTCTTGTATGGTACAATTCTGGTAAACACAAAAACTCAACAAGTCCTTAAAAATGTACAAAATTATTGGTAAAGTTTCTTAACCACGTTCGCCACTTTAATAATAATAAAATTTCAATTTTAGAAAACGCACCAAATATATTTAACAAAAACAAATTTACAAAGTTTTCATATTATTTTACAAAATTCTGAAGATACAGATGTATTTTTCACCTGTCGTGCTGATAAAATCTTTCTATAAGAATCGAAATTCAACCAAGTACTTAAAATGGTAAAATGTTATCCCTTTTTATACAATTTTCAAAATAAAAATTTTCAAAATTTTTAAGAAATGCATGGACCAATTGCTAACCTTCCTAAAGCCATTTTTCCGGAAGATGACAATATTTGCTATGTATGTGGGTGGAGAGGGGATACGAAAACCGATTGAAGCGTTTGGAGTGGCCGTAATAGAAACGAAACGGGACTTATTTATCTATTAATTATTAGCATACACAAAAATAAAGGCCAGATCGTCCATAATATGGAGAGGCTTATGTCCAGCAGTGGGCGGAAAAAAGGGCTGTGAAGAATACATAAAAATACACCACGGAACTCTTAAATAAAATTTAAATTAAAATTTCTCTCAAAAATCCTTAATTAAAACAGTTGATATTGCTAAAACAGTCCCAATTAATTTTCTTTATTGAACCACCAGAGGGCAGCAGGTGGAATGCATACAGCGAATATACTCGCTAAAAACGTAATTAAAGTGAACCAAGGTGACCTTCCGAGCAGGTCAGCACATATATCTTCAAAATTAACTCGTTGCTTCGAGTCTCAAGAGGAACTAATTAAAAGACACATCAAAAAGCTAAAGATTCTAAAAATACAATAAAAAAGGGCGAGATAGCGATAACATTAAACAAGGAAAAAGAGAAAAATTCGCTACATTATAACTTTACCAGACGACACATGGTCTTTTAACCTTTACCTCGAAGCCAAACATCGGCCAGATTGCACTTTGACATTTGCAATCGAATAAATGATAATAAATATAGACACGAAAATATTTACCAAAAGATTTCAAAACTAATTTCGAATATAATTTAAAAGTTTCCTAAGGATGAAATACTACTAAAGATTATGATCCAGATGTTTTTGTTGTTATAATTTATAAAGTTAACTTTTACCATCTTAAAACAAATATAAGAATTCACGTAAAACAGGATTATAGAGAATCCTGTCCTTCTGTCTGTCTCTTTATCTCTCTCTCTCTCTCTTTGTAACCCTTATTCGCCTTTCCGATTCCTTCCTTGGAGTTTCCATCAAGTTTCACTCGATTTCTAAATAATTACTAATTCTAAAGTCAGGGCGGCCGATTGGTCGCACTGGCCTTCTTAGTTATAAAAAGAACCGTCTATATCGTTGACGCTCGGATCGTAACTTGCAAAAGTCACGGGTCAGGGTAAAAAGTTAAATCAGTGACGATCTCTATTCTGCGAGGCCGAGCGCCAAACAACCACATTAATCATAAATTAGAAAATTAGGCGGCCGTATGGGGCGAAAATGGAGACAGAGAAAAAGCTCTGTCTGTGAAGTTCTGTGGGGGGGGGGTCGTTAACGGTACCTTATGGAATGATTCGCTCTGTGAGGCCAAGGGCCAAACATCCATATCAATTTTAACATAATAAGAAACTAGTACCTAATACTTAATTAAAATTTAAAAAATTATCAAGTTAATTAAACACAGTAAAACCAAATGTGGAACTTATTTTTGAGCTTTTTGTAGTAAATTATGCTAAGTAGGTGAATTTTAGATTTGATGAACAGCGATAGAAATATAGTGGCGGTTAGTCAGTTGATGTAGGTGAGGCTGCGGTTAATCTATTTGAGGTGAAAGAAGAAAAAATACTTTATTTTATTGAAAAATGCAAAAAAACCTCGGTGGGTATTATCGGGATACTACCAACATTTCCAAATTTGAATTAAAAATGGTACCTGGAACATGGAGAGAAGAGTGGCTTGAAGCAGATATTTTGATAATAGATTTAAGCTGGGCCAGAAATTCAAAAGTTGGTCTGATTGAGTTAAAAAATGCAAACTTTAGGTTGGGGATGTTGGCACTTTGATGTTTGTAACCTCATTTTATCAACGACCATCTTGAATTGGCTTGGTGATTGAATGTTTTATTCAAATAAAAATAGTAAAATCGAAGTTGTCAAGGCATTCATTTACGCAAAGACAGAGTTTCCTCCATATGCAAACCTAATTGTTTAGCTTCTTCTTTTTGTCATTCTTTCGCAGTGTTTTGTCAGAGCAACGCTGAAGTTTCAAATCAAATCAAATCTTTTGAAGTCATCACAATCCATTTCACCAGGTGGATTACTTCTCTTTTGCTACTCTTTTTACTACAGCTTCTCACCACAGTGTGTGGATGTCCACTGGAAGGCCGAGCTAAGAAATTCTGTGAAGTCCGCGATTTGAACCCAGAATTTCCGTTCTGTAACTCAACCAGCGATCACATCACTCCACTGCTGTGCATTACGCTGAAGTTTACTTTCTTAATATTTTTGTTTATGTCTTCAACCTAATTTTGGATTTCAAATATGTCAATCCCACGTTTTATTCAATTATTTCGCTCCCAGTACTTTTCCACAGTTAGTTGCCAGACGCATAGAAGATCCTACGATATATCCCTGCTCTCGATACTTGGTATATAAGCTAGCTGCCCACAGATTTAGGGCTGTATTGAATTTAAATCGATAATATTATTATGATATAGTTCGAGATAACTTTTTGGGATTTTTATCTCAAACTTTAATCATTTGCATTTTGAATTATTGAATTGAATTATTGTTTAAATTTTTTTATTAAATACTGAGATATTTTGCTGTTTGCAGAAGCAACATGGCACTTTGAATCCTCAAGGTCTTTGGTCCACAGTTTGAGAAGCACTGGTATACACTTCGGGATTATTTGTGGAGTGCAAATCAAAGTTTGCGCGAAATCGGACCCAAGTTTTGGTTGTCATGCTGATACAAATACCAAAGCGATAGATAAAAAATAATTAATCGTAAATGTTTGTGTTATCAATTTTATTCTAAAAATAAAATTACTTAATTGTAATCTAAACACTTATGTACAAATTTTATCCAAACTTGGTCTTGTTTTAGTGTACGTAATAAAAATTGGCAAATATTTTCATCATGTGGAAGTATTTAGTTATTGTAGTAGTATTTTGGTTTTTGTTAAAAATCGGGGAACATTGGGGAAAGTTGGGGGTATAAATAATCAATCTAGTTAATATTCGTGTTTTTAAATTTTATTCAAAAAATAAATTTAGTTTGTAATCTAAACATTATGTCATTGTTGTAGTGTATAACATAAAAGTTGGCAATTATTTTCTGATTTTTGCATAACAAAAAAGTGTAATCATGTGGTGGTATATAGCTATTGGAGTAATAGTTTGGATTTTCTTGAAAATTGGGGATAATGAAAGATACTGGAAAGATCGTGGCGTTCCATATTTGAAAACGATACCTGTTTTTGGAATGATGGCACCCACAGTTTTTAAGAAAAAAGCCTACATTGATGTCATACGCGACGCCTACAACAATTTTCCCGATTATCGGTAATAATAATTTTAATTATGTACATATTTTGGTAATCAATTAAAATAACTTCTAAGGTATTTTGGAACCCATCAATTTTTTCGACAAACACTTGTAATACGGGACCTAAACTTAATTAATCAAATAGCGATTAAAGATTTAGACCACTTTATTGATCATTCTGCTGCAATACCTGCAGATGTAGATCCCTTAATGGGGAAAAATGTTTTTTCACTAAAAGGACAAGAATGGCGTGACATGAGGTCGACGTTAAGTCCAGTTTTTACTAGTAGTAAAATGAAAAGCATGTTTAGTTTAATGGCCGAATGTGCTCAAGATTTTACCAAACATTTTGAAAATCAAAAATTTGAGAAGAGGACTTACGAAATGAAAGACATTTTTACAAAATTTACAAACGATACGATTGCGACGGTCGCATTTGGTTTAAAATGCAATTCTGTGGAAAACCCAAACAACGATTTCTACTTAATGGGAAAACGTTGTGCCGATAGGGGGGGTCTGTACGAAATTAAATTTCTCTTAAGTACATACTTTCCAAGAATGTTAAAAGTGAGTCAATTATAGTGTAACTGGAAGTGGTGTAACTTTTCTTTTATTATGTTCTAGTATTTTGGTCTTCAATTAATAAACAAAGACGTGCAAGATTATTTCCATGGTATCATACAAGAAACAATTCGGGAACGAGAAGCTAGTAACATTATTAGACCTGATTTGATACATCTACTTATGGAAGCAAATAAAGGACGCTTAGTAGACGATGAAAGTGTTGATGGAATAAACCAAGGTTCTGCTAAGAATGTGAAAGCGAAACTTTCTGATATGGATATAACGGCCCAAGCTTTTGTATTCTTTTTAGGCGGATTCGAGACTACATCTACTTTCATGTCATTAGTTGCATATTGCCTAGCAGTTCACCCAGAAATACAAAATAAATTACAAGCAGAAATCGATGAAGTTAACGAAGAATGCGAAGAAGTAGTGACTTACGAGAAGATAATGCAAATGAAGTATTTGGACATGGTTATAACAGGTACACTTCTATTTCCTTTTACTTTCTTTCTTTATTGAAATTTAACATTAAAACAGAAACCTTGAGATTATGGCCACCCGGATATATGCTAGATAGGATTTGTGTGAAAGACTACGTCATACCTGCCGAAAAACCAAACGAAGTTCCTTGCGAAATCAAGAAAGGTCAATGTATAATAATACCAGTATTTGGAATTCATCGTGATCCACAATATTTTCCAAATCCAGAAGAATTTGATCCGGAAAGATTTAGCCCAGAAAATAAACATAACCTCAATAGTCGTGCGTATTTACCATTTGGAGTAGGACCAAGGAATTGTATAGGTATGCAATTTTTCAGATGATAAAATTTAGTGTTAACTTTTTAATGAATTTTCAGCTTCGAGACTTGCATTGTTGGAAACAAAAATACTTTTTTTCTATTTGTTATCGAAATTTGAAATTGAAGTTACAAGTAAAACGATGATACCATTAAAAATGAAACATTCATTGCAATTAGTAACCGAGGAAGGATTTTGGTTAAACTTAAAAAGAAGAAAATTTTAATACTAACTTTTTCAAATTCTATTAATAATTCCAAAGTAAAAAAAATATTTTGGAAATGAGATTACATTTTGAAAATGTTTGTATTTCGATGCCACTATTATGCTATTATGAAAATTATTCATATTCCAAATTCTCTAGTAAAATTAATACTCGTAGGTATAACTTGAAATAATATTTCGAGATGCCGTAACATTTTGGAATTTCAAATTAATTTCATATTAGCACTTCATTTTTAATCAGATAATATATTTTTAGATTGTTGTTATTGTTATATTGTACATATGATAAGATAACAGAAGTAATTCAAAAATGCTTCAAATTGAAGTCTATATAATTTTTCAAAAATATTAATAGATTTTTTTTCAAAATTTTGTTGTGTGTTGTTTCAGGCCTTAATTGAAACAAAACCAATATTTTACTCTCCATAGTAAAATCTTCAATAACTTTTTAGACATAGAATTTTTTTCCTGATCTTTCAAATAACAATTATTTCTTAATTTTATATGACCACACGAATAAAGCTTATATTAAAAATCTGTATTTTTTAAAATTTGTATTGTAAAATAACTTGTCTTTCATTTACGAAAACGGAGCTCATATAATATGCAAAAGCTGTCGGAGTCCCCCCCCCCCCAAGTAAAAATAAGCAAAACAGATCCACATGCCGAGCTAAGATATCTTTTAATATCTAAATTTACAAATCGAATGTAGACTGAACTAAAAGTCGCATTGATGAGTTTCTTGTTGTAAAATTTGCGGTGATCTTTAAACCTTAAAGTGAAAAATTACTTAACTTGTAAAAACAAAACTTAGTGGGGTTCCAAGCCATCAAATTTAAGCAGCTGAATCCAGACCTTGTATAAATTATTCAACTTACCAACCTTAACAATAAACAAATGAAGTTGATTTACGTCCAGTTCTAGATGAGAGAGCTAAATGCTTTTTGCGTAAACCGTCAACCAAGGCACACCTATGCGAACGCACTTCTGAGATCTTTTTCATAAAAGTGCCGAAAAATAAAATTTAAAAAGTAAAATTATAAGTGAATACTTACATACAAAAATTATGGCCACTGGTGGCGCACAATTTTATAATTTCATTTGTAATATAACTCTAATCTTGACTAACAATTTCACAAAGTTATCGAGCTTTAATAATTGCAGCTGTAAATGTGCTTTGTAAGATTGTCCAGTGAAGCATTCGAAGAGATTTACGTATTTGAATATTTTCCAACCATCTAGATTTGAAAGCGTCAACTTTGTATTTTTATAATAAATGTAAATACAATTAATTATTATCATCCGTTCTTGAAGATTTCTTCTTCTTAGTTAAGCCTTAAAGCTTGTTATTACCAACATCTGCGTCGTTTCCTTGGCAGTGTTGGTTCTGTGAGCATATACAAATTTTACATCCATTAGGTAGCTTGCTAGACTTGCCATCAGATGTGCTATGTATCCTGGTTTTTATGTTAATGGTGGCAATTCACTAACCCAGGGGACCACCGGCTTAACGTGCCGTCCGAAGCACGGAGACCAGTCATAAGAAAGTTTGACTCTCCCCAGCTTTGAACCCGGTGGCCCGCATTTGCATCCAACTGCGTTAGCTGCAAGGCAATGACTGTTTGAAGATTTAAAATAAAAATTAATTATTTTGTGTAAATGGAATTTTATTGTTTATTCTGAATTCTATACAGAGCTGAATCATTCACAAGTTTTAAACAGTCTTAATTATTATTACCGACCAAGGTTAGATAATTTTTTATTAAAAAGAAGAAACTACATACACACATTTTTAAAGATTTTTCAACAACAATATTTTGCGCCATTTGTGCACCAGTTTGGAAATCGCTGATTTTAGGATATGGAGAATGGGAAACTTAAACGTTGATTGCAATATTACAGTGACAAAGTTTTTAATAATTCTACATTCTTCTTTTGAATTTCAGAAGTCTATTTAGATAATGTAAATGATCAAAAAGAATTCAGTATAGATTTGTAGTCGTGTATTTCTTTCGGGGCGCGGGGGAGGGGGATTGAGAAATTTTTAAAATAAACTATTCACAGATTATTCACAGATAATTATTCTTTTTGAATTTCTCAAGGTTAAATGTTCTAAAAATAAATAGAATCTCGAGATAAAAAATATTATCTTAAAAAAATTGTTCGTTAAACAAAATTTTCACAAATTTGTCGTTGTGAAAATTTGAAGATTTAATTTTGGATAGGGCACGTCTCCCCAGTTCTCCCCCGTCCTTGTAGCTGCAGGTCTGAATAAGTACAATATACCAAATTCAACAGCGACCTCTACAGTGAAACCACAAAAATTGTGGTTCTTTTTCCAAAACTAAGAGACAATTTCGACTTTTTCTTAAAGCTAAGTATTATTCAAAAACCAGACCAGGAAATCAGTAGCGTAGCTTCAATTTTCGGGCCTTACCGCCGGTTTCTTTTAGGATCTCCTGTATATTCATTAATATTTGCTTCGTAACCTAAATTATATAAATTTTTTATATCTGATATAATTAATAGTTTACATTTTAGGAAAGTGAGAAATACTTCGTTGAAACAACGCAAATTGAATCATGTACCATGTGCTTTGCGATCATTATCAACCTTGTATGAAGTGATAATAAAAATCTATATAGAAGTGTAGGTAACCTAGACCCTAGAGTATTAAAAGGTTTAGCCCCTTATTATAGGGCGAAGTGTAAAATTGGAATCGGGGGGGGGGAAAGAGTACCTTTCAGAAAATGGAAAATGTTTTGATAAAAATCACCGGCATATGTTCTTAATTTTATCACGTTTTCAAGCGTTAGTTTAATTTTTAAAGGTGGAATAGTAATTTTCCTGAGTGGGCTAAGCCCCCTAGCCCTGTCCTCCATTAGCTACCCCACATCAGTAGCGGATCCAGGGGGGGGCACGGGGGCACGCGCCCCCCCCCCGACGGTATATTTTTATGCATATTTTTATATTTTTGTGCGATATGATAACAGTTATTGTTGACTTTTTTGCCCGTCCGCCCCTTTGTGCCCCCCCCCAGAAAGAAATCCTGGATCCGCCCTTGCCCCACATAGTAAGTTAGATTCATGTTTGATGCGGCATAAATTTATACACGGCATAGCGAAAAAATTTTAAACTGAAGGTTATGTTTATGAAGGGTTGAAATGCATGTCCCATTAAAAAATTCTTCAACTATCCGGAAATACTAATTTTGGCAAAAATAGAACAAAAATTCCACGAACTCTGTTTTTTTAAATTAAATTTAATTAAATTTGTTTGGATGAAAAGGGGTGAAAATTAAATCATGTTTAAAAATAATAAATAATTTACCCTGGTATCCCAGAGTTGGTCCAATCTTCCTCCAGTAACACTTTTTAACACAATGTAATTTTGATTTTTGATTCCAATTTTTCCACAAGCCGCAGTGGTGGCTTGATGTGATCGCTGGTTGAGTTCAGAGCGGAAATTCTGGGTTCGAATCGCGGACAGGCGGTCCCGGTCACCATGTCGTACCACCTTGCAGGGTCGATGCGATCGGGTGGCGGGGGGCCTGGGTAGACCTACACCATCAGGTGGCGGGGAACGTAGGCGGACCTACACCTTCAGGCTCGTGTCCGAACCGAGGGGTGGGCAACATCGAACGGGAGGCAACGCGAACCGAACCGAACAGAATTTCTTAAAGTTCGGCCTTCCAGAGGACATCCACACTGTTGGTGACCGAGGTAGTCATCGAGATCTATCTGATAGGTCTCTACCTCACAATCCATCTAAAATCTCAGCATGGAACGGGGTACAATAAGCTAGTTTGCTTCAGTGCAGGTGGATTAAATGAGCCATACCCGTTGACGCAATAAAAATAATAATAATAACACTTTTTCACAACCACTGCTCCAACCTGCTTTTCCAACACCTTCCAATGTAATTTTGATTTTTTATTCCAATTTTTCCTTCTTATCTAAATTTGTCTTTGTTTAGTTGTTTGGATTCACCAAAACTTTAATCCCCCCTATTCTTTTCACTACCTTCTTCGTAAGGAAAAATTACCACTAACGCCGCCCCAGTTTCACACTGCCTATCTATTTTTAGAACTCCTTTCCCTTCACGTTGAAAGGATCAAATTCCACTTGACTACCAACTTCTCTTTTTTGTTTTTTTTGTTTTTGTTTCACGATGGAAGGGGGAAAATCTTAAACAAGACACGATCAGCCCGTGCTGCTGGTAGTGTGGGGTTATACCCACTAAAAACCCCCTCCCGTTGATCCACGCAGGTTTCACTTTCTGGTATTTCTTCTGCGAGGATCACGTCTTGTGCTGCTGCCCTTTCGGGACTTTGCTCTTCTCAATTTTATACGATGAAAGCTCGACCTACACGGAAAATCGAGCTTCCAGTTCTTTTCTTCTGCCGTCTTCCGCTTTTGTCGACATGATCTTTTCGACGGCGTTCGAGACCACGTTCCATTTGTCTTCCGACATTAACATCGAGCTAATAAAGTTGTTGGGTGTCAATTGTTGAATGTCGGCACCTTGTCTAATTTCGTCCCACCTGGTGCAGTTGAAGAGCGTATGCTCCGCGGTGTCTTCTTCCTGGCAGTAACGGCATTCCAGGTCCTCACGGATGGCCATGCGCTCCAAATACGCATTGAAGCAGCCATGTCCCGTTAGAACCTGTGTGAGCGTGTAGTTCAGCTCTCCAAATGATCTATCGACCCAAGGTCTTATAGTCGGTATGAGGGTTCTGGCCCACGAGCCTTCGGGACTGGCTGCCCACATGGCCTGCCACCTCTCCAGAAGCATTTCCCTAGAGACGCGCCTCTCTTCGGTGGTCCCACCGGAACGGTAGTTGGCATTTCGTTCTTCGGCCAAGAGATCCATTGGTGGGAGGCCGGAAAGCACTTGCAATGCCTCCTTGGACACCGTCCTGTATGCTGAGCATACCCTGAGCGCAACTGTTCTCTGCACTCTATCGAACGTGTGGCACGGAGCCACATCGGTGCACCATACAGCATGATGGAGTGCACCACCGACGCTAGCACTGTTCTCTTTGTGTACCTCGGGCCCCCCATATTTGGCATCAGTCTGGTTAGGGCTGTGGCAAGTTGTGATGCCTTGGCTGCCGTGGTCTCAACATGGGGGCCGAAGCACATCCTCTTGTCAATATAGACTCACAGAACTTTAATAGATTTTTCTATTTCGATTTTGTGGCCCATCACGTCTAGATGTTCAATATCGCATATTCGTTTTCCGATTGCGAGGATGGCCTTTGTTTTGTCGGGTACAATGTTCAAACCCCGGCTCTCTATCCATTCTGTTATCATTGGTATGCTTCCGGCAGCTTTACCGCGACCACAAGGGTGAGGTCGTCCGCGAAACCCATGAGCTTCACCCCTTCGGGCAGGACCAGTCTCAACAGTAGCTGGCAGGACCAGTGCCAACTTCTCTTGGAAGGAACCAACGTAACTTTAACAACACCATGGAAGCTCAATTATGGAGTCGACCTCTCCCTTGAAAAGGTAATTTTTAACTCTCTTTCTCGCCACCTTCACCATTGTGAGCTAAACTGTGACTCGATCTCTCCCTTCGCAAGGTAAAATGTAACTCGCCTCTTCTTATTTATTTATTTCTTCTAATTCTATTATTAACTTCCTAATTGCTATAGATTCCTGCCGATTCACTCTAAACTGCCTACCTTTTCCTTCATAATTTTTCTGGTCCAGACAACCGTCTCAATAATACAACACAAATTAATTCGACATAAATTATAACAAAATTTTGATACAATTATTTTAACAGTTTTTTTTTTATCAAAGTCGTCCAAGTTATCCAAGATAACCTTGATGACCTTCACTAACATCTTGTCATTCTTTGATTTCTGGAAACATGCTATTCCTTGCAATGAAAGCATGTCCTCAATGACGAACCCTTTTCAAAAGGACACCTCCTCACTAGGCTTCTTCTATCTTTGTTTTGAACTTTTCTAAATCAAATGTTAATTATGAAGCCTTTATATGATTGGTGTTTCCTCTCTCAGCTACTGCAGATGTGCACGGGATGACCTATGTTTTGATTGTGGTCGTAAACCCCCCGTTTGGTCAGTTATCACCGAAATACATAGAAATTGTCTAAAAGATTCCAATCGATAAGGGGGTGGTTTTTAAGGATATAGAAAGTAAATTTTACTTAAAAAAATTTTGAAAACGCGATAATATTTTTTTTAATGGCTCAGGGACGTAGTTAATCTATTGAAGTTAGTCTACCCTAGAAAATGGAAAATCATTTAAAAAATTAGATAAAATTCAGTACATGATGTATGTTATTTTTCTCAAAAAATGCCATTTGTCTGAGCATTGAGCAATTTTTTGAGCAGTTACGCTGCATTCACAACCTTGAAATTATCGAACGAAATTATTTATTTAACGAAAAGGGAAAGCATCATAGTCATCATATCTAAAATAATTTAAATTAAATGGATAAAATCGACGACTATTGAAAACTATTAATTAATTACTGGCATTTGTTTTTGAAAGTAGAAAAACATAATTGCAAGTTTCAAACTTATTTAAATGTTTTAAAAGTTATTGAAATTAATTATGGTTTTGTTATTGATAATAAATAATACCGTGATTATTAATTTGGTTTATTATCTGCTTTTATTATCAATTTTTTCTTTATTGCTTTTGTAGTAAAGTACTCGGAGATGGTAAAATCTCTACGATTTGGGGATGATATTAAATCGCCAACATCTGGTAGCAGTTCCGGCTTCTTTATGACATATTACTTTATTACTATAATAGAGGGAACATTGAATTATTAATATAAGATTACAGCGTCACGTGCTGTGCGAAAACGGACGACATATTTTATTTTAAATAATATTTTCGAGACGACTTAATTGGGTTGTTTCGATTATTTTATTTGTTTATTTTAATTGACGTTAAAAAATTAAAAGTTGTGCTAAAAATCAATCAAGTTGCAACACTATTAACAAAAACGTGTTAATCGCATTACTAATGGATAAAGAGAAAGGAGGGGTAAATTCTGTTAGTGACAGGTTTTATAAGGGTGTCGACCGCCTGCAGGCTTCATAGGCGTTCGTTCAAAGGGCGCATTGAGGAGACCATAATCAAGAAAAAAGGAATCGAAAGATTCAATGAGTACACTAGGATGTTGAGTTGACAAATATTTATTGGAAACTTTCTATATCTACCCACCAACTTTTTCAATTCCTGTGTAAAACGCTGCAATTTTTGGAATTCCCGTTCTCTGCAACTTTTTAATCTCGTGTTATATTTTTATTAAGTGTTAATTTAGATGTTGGTCATATAAGTATAGTTATATGTCATCAGCATCTGCTGTATAATAAAACAACGATGGCACTATCTTCCATCTTTTACACTTAATCGATCCAAACGTTACAAAGACCTGATATACGATCTTGATGGTTTTTATTTGAAACCAAGAAAGAAAAGACACAATATGGAAGCATTAGAGCAAAAAGAATTTCCAAATGAAAAAGGCTTAACTTGTTCGATTACTTCCATCCGCATAGATTTCTATATCGAAAAGCTGATTGATGACGAAGTAGCAGGGAAAGAAGTTCTACGTTCAAATTGTCGCCAGAAATTATTTATTGTAAAATTCGCAACAGAATCAAAATTCATATAACATTTATATTGCAAATTTTATATACATTGAGCAACATCTAATAAGGACTATAACTTTTATCGGCGAATATACAAGCGTCGTGGCGCAGGCGGAGCGTCTGCAATTGACACCTTTTCCGAGGAGTCGGTATACCTCTTTCTCTAAGGGATATATCGATCTTATTTTCATCTGAGGATTGTTTGTGTTACTATTGTTTAAGTTATTAAATTGATACCTTACTAAATTCTAACAGGGTTGTAACATCCACAGGCACTTATACATTTTTCGACCGTATTTTTTTTATAACATCCTCAGTGGCGCTTTTCGCTGGAACCAAATGGAGTAATGAACGTTTTGCTAACGATTGTACACATAAAAAAAACTATAGGTTGTGCAATTTATAAAATTTTATTTTAACTTTTAATTCTTTCGGGCAGGCAGCTACATTGTATTCACGAATTCATCAATCAATCATATAAATAAAAAGCGATTTGTCATCGCACCTTTTATACGACGCAATACTACAATAAAGAGGACAATAAGTCAATAATCAATAGAAATTATTTAAACTGTTGATCTATCGATCATCGTGTCTGCAATGATACGCTTGTTAAATGTATATCAATTATTGTTAAATGCGTGCACAAATAAAATGTTCAAATTTCAGAAATACGTTGAAATAATTTGTACTATAACTAACTAATGAACTAACAAGAACTAGGAATCCTGTTTACACCTGCTCCTGATCAGTTAATCACGAAAAACAAGATGAGTAAAGTTTTGGTTTTTAGAGAATCTAAACAATTTATAAAAAAAAACAAGAAACTAAATCGATCATTAATAAATCAAACGATAATAATAGAAGGTACGAAGGAATAAAGGCCACGAAGGCTCTAAATGCCCTCAGCCCTAATATTTGACATTCACACATTGTGTAAAATGACAAATTGCACCGAGAATGATTTTTTTAAAAGGTAACAACTGGATTTTGTTACCAAATGGGAACTTGTAGGGTTATTATACAAGGTTTGCATTTAAATCGTTCTCAAGTGCATTTTGAATAAAAATAAGTTTTATTAACGGGCGCATTTTCAAATGAAAATGAAAATGATGATGAAATCGTTAAAAATTGCTAAGAAAATTTCATACATTGTATTGGGGATTTAATTTAAAATTTAATATGTTACATATAAAATTTATTAGTTTGTGGGAAAATAAAATGTGCATCATAAGTTACATTAAACCGCAATATTTACCAACATATGTTTCGCTAAAAATCCCTAAAGTATTTGCAAATATTGGCAAATGCTTCTCCAATATTATATTACAAGTAAAAGGGAATAATAAAATCGATTAATGGTGTCTTGATACATGGCTTTCGTTATTTCTTTAAATTGGAAATTTGATTCATCAGTTTAAATTTCGGATTTCCACAAACAATATTTTTTGTTTTGTCTTTAAAATTAAAATTAAAAGTACTAAAATAAAAAGTTAACAACTATTCGTGCAAATAAATTTAAGTTGTAAAAAATGTGGTTATACCGCAGACTTCCGGCTTTATGGAGTCTAGTCGCTATTATTTTAGAATTTCCATATCTGCGGTTTAAAATATCTAAAGTCAACGAAGCACAGTGGCTTTAATTAATACTCGTCCTTTCGCCTCGCTCTGTGTAATTGCGACCATACGTGAAAAATGTTGTGGTTGGCCATTTAAGAACCATCCACTGGATCACTGTTTAAATATTTTTCAATTTCAAAGTTTCGGTTTTTCCATGCTGTAATTATTATTTTTGCATATAAATTGAGAAAAAGGTCTCCATCGTCAAGGGAACGGTGAGACTAACAAAAAAAATGTCTTAACCTTTTCTCGTAAAAAATTAATATGCAGTTATTTAAATATGTTTTTAAATTAATGAAAAATTTTTGTGAAGTTTATTTTAGAGAAACAAGAAGGGTACGACTTTAATTTGTGACCATCGGGCGTTCTTGAGGGGGAGATTCTAAAGCAAAAGTGGCTATTTTATTGAAAAACATTGATTGATATAATCGGTTTTTGAAACGCATTACAACGTTATCCGAGCCCAACTACCAACCTTGCGAATTGGTGTTTGGTTTGTTAGCATTTTACATTTTTTACCTAGACGAGGAGCAAGCCCGACGTAGAACCCCCAACCTGGAGGACCAGAGAGACGGCCAGAATAAAGTTTTTACTTCACCCGGATTCGAACCGGGCATTTAGCGTTCATATTCAACTTATTCGACCACCATGCTCCGACCGTCTCGGTGAAAAACATGCGAACTGAAAACCATATATCTTTTTATCTAGTTCTGTGAGGCCTCCTTCAACATAAAACATAGCTCGGCCTCTGGCCTCGCACTTCTGCTCATTGCTTAACATAGCTCGATCTTCTGCTTTGAGTTTGAACTGTACAAGATATATAATAAACATGAAGATGTCGTAGAAAATTTAATTGTAGATATAAAACAACAACAAATCATTTGGAGAAGTATAATTTTTTGTGCTATTCGAGGAAAATACACTAGTTAGTAAAGGCAAAGATTGATACATCTTTAAAAATTCGGGATTGCTTCGATTGCAAGAAAATTGAGGATTGAAATTACAAAAAATAAGGGTAGAGAGGTGCTGAGGCCGCAGGCCGAGATATGTCATTTGGTAGTGATGGATAAGTTCATGAACGAAGTACTAAAGAGAACAATTCTTTCGGTTTTCCATCAAGAAGATTTTGGGGAGCCAATAGCCCCGAGCCATTACCATCGATGGTAAAATATCAGATACTTGCGGGTCTACTTCTACTCTTTTTTTTCGTAGGTTTTGCTACTGTCCTGTGATAGTTGATATCTTCACGATCCTGCCATTTTTTTTACCATTTTTAAATTTGTTTGCAATATTTTTTATTATGGTACTAGTAAAAGAATTATTCAAATTACCGGGGCGCCTGTAAATGACACGGTGGAGGAGAAGATTTCTAGCAAATTATTATGTGTAACGAATTTTTGCACTTCGTTACGCGGTACTACTTTCTCATTTTATTTCAATATTTCTAAGTACTGCCCATGCATTTTATTTAAATGCAATCGTTGAATTCAATGCATTTTGCTAGCAGATGGTGGCGTGAACCTTTGGCGTAGGAATATCTGGACCCTCAGCAGTGACGTCCTGCGCAGCTATTTATTTGTGCCTTATCGTGTGAAACAGGGGTATAATTGTCGTGTGGTGTTATTGGCTTCTGTTTGTAACATCTGGAAATAGGAAAGTTTTTCGCAGTTTTTGGTGCGCAAGTTGTGGAACCATTTTGGATTTCCTCGAGTTGGCAACGTCCTATTGTTGTTGTTTTGGATGACGTCTGGGGAATTCTGTCGTTGATTGGATGGTCCAACCTTAAGGTTGGACAATTGTTGACATCTCCAACACCATCTTTCGCTGGTCCAATTCCCGCTACAGATCTACAAGCAATGTTTTGTATTCGTGAATGTCGATAAAGTGTTTTCCTGTGTAAATTAACAATTTATAGACTTTTTTCTTTTAAGCTGCACGTTGGACAGCGATAGGATGCGAACACCTGTCACTATTATATTGTAAGCTTATCCGAGCTCAAGATAAGCAATTTTAACTTATCCAATTCGTATGAACCGACGTGTATTGCAGCTTTTAGATTTCATTTTGAATAACCATTAGAAGTTACTGGTTTTATTGGGAACTTGTTTATATTTGTAGGAAAAGGTTCTCTTCGAGACGCAAATCCATCACCACAATGGACCTACACACACGTAAGACCAAGTGTAATTAGTCAAGATAGACCAGACCTCACCAACAAAAAACGCATGGAATGCGAAGGAAGTCGAAAACACCGACCAACAAAGACCTCATTGCATTATCAGCTGATTTCGACTTTGTTTATATTTGGACTGGGTGCACTTTTTGATTGTTAATATCATTGGCTACTGTGTCTATGTTTTGCACAGCCATACACATGTTATTACAGTTATTGGAACTATGAAAGCATCTCTCAAATTCCGTGTGCCAATTAAAGCATTTTTTTTTTATTATTTACGTTTTTTTGAGTTTTCCCAAGCTACCGGTCCATTTTTCAGAATCCACGACCTACACCTCCGCACTTAATCAGGAGTTAGTCTATTAATATCGTGGTCAAACAAACTGGAGAGGGCTCAATTTAGAGGCCTAAGTGCATGCGAGCTTATCTTGCCGTCCACAATAAAATCCAGAATCCAGAATAGACATCTCAGTATATTATGGTATTAAGAAGGGTCTAGAGGGCAGTGGTTCTCAACCTTTTTGTGGAAGCGAAACACTTATGGTAATAATAGAAAAATCATGGAACACCATGTTTATTGTTACCACTTTTTTTAAATGCCTCATTTTTTCAGTGTTCCGCGGAACGTCGGTTGAGAACCACTGGTCTAGGGGTATGGAATATCCCCCAGAGCCAGAAAGTTTAAAGTGATAAAAACAATAAACAGAAAATTGATCAGAAACTGATGTGGCTATTTAGCCTTCGGCCTCACTTATGGAGAATGTCATCCCTGAAGGCCATAGTTGTTCAGCATCCTTTGGGAGTGATACAAATGTCCATAGCTACAAATGGGTATCCGGACTTTTGATCCCCGGACGATTGATCCCGGACGATTGAACCCCGGACGATTGATCCCAGGACGATTGATCCAGCGGACGGTTGATCCAGCGGACCATTGATCCCCGGACGATTTAATTTCTTATTAAAATGTTAGTACAATGCGTAGCTATGAAGTACCACACTTTTCCGAGTTAGAAGACCCTAGAGGGATGTTTATAATTAGTTTAGTGTTGCCAAAATGGCTCTGGAGCGCTGCAAGGTGGAGCGAAGCGGAGTGCGGCGCGGAAGAGTTAATTTTGGCAAGACATCCACCTACGACAGAGTTGCAAACAAAAAAGCGAGATTCACCCCCCTTCTCAGTAGCACAATTTGCCGAGTTGGAAGGCCCTAGGGGGATGTTTTTAATGAGTATAGTGTTGCCAAAATGGCTCCGGAGCGCTGCAAATTGATACTCTTTTCATTCTAATCCGTTATAATCGGAAGCAGGAATTTAAAAAAGTCAATTTCCCATGTTATTTTCCTATGTTCACATCGGCGGCCGGTCACCCGTTATAAACAAAATAACTGTATTGGTAAAACATAATAAAATAAAATAAAATAAAGAAAATAAAGATTAGAATTGAACATAGCGGTTACATTATATTTATATTCGTTAAACCAATAATAATCATTATGAAAGGTCAATCTTTTCAAATGAAAAGAAATGGACATTGGGGATCAATCGTCCGGGGATCAACCGTCCGGGGATCAAACGTCCTAGAATCCTACAAATGTAGGTAACAAAGATGGATGCACTTGTTTTTCATTTGACAGCTATGACATTCCTCTATAAAAATTAGCTGACAGGAGAACGTGTTTCAAACAAGAACATATTACCAAATACATCATTACAATGTTGCTTCAATGACATGAAAGGAAGTCTTTTTTAAATCGAATTGTGACGGGTGATGAAAAGTGGATTTATTTTCAAAATCCTAAACGCAAATAATCATGGGTTGGTCTAGGCCAACCATCAACATCCACTGCAAAACCAGGTCGATTTGGAAATATGAGAATGCTCTGCACTTTGGTGGGATGGAAAAGGTGTGCTGTACCATGAGCTCCTAAAACCTGATGGTAAAACCATTAATGCTGATCGCTACCCACAACAAAAATCAATTTGGACCATGCTTTGATGGAGAAACGACCAAAATGGGTTAGAAGACACGGCCAGATAATTTTGCTCCATGACAACTCGCCATTACACTTCACTGGCATTTGTTACCCCACCCTGCTTATTCACCAGACTTGGCTCCTTCTGATTACCATTTGTTTTCATCAATGGGACTCTCATTTAAAGAGCAGCACTTCAAGACAGCCAAGGAAGTAGAAAATTGGATATCTGAATGGTGTTCTTCAAAGGACGAATAGTTTTTTTGGCGTGGCATCCATAAATTACCAGATATGTGGAAAAAATATGTGGCTAGCTATAGAAAATAGATTGAATAAAGCAATTTTAGTATTTCTCTTACAATAACGTGTTTTTTTTCCATTAAAAAAACCCGGGAATGAATGCATACACCTGATAAACCATCAGATGCTTACATTTAAAACTTGTAAAGGCTAACGTTTAGAAAAAGGTCGCAAACTTCATGTAGGTTGGTAAATTTTTTTCTATTGGTAATAAATAAACGAGCCAATCAGGCTTGCTTGAAAATCCAAAGACTTTGTCAAAAAATTACATAATATACCGGGTGGCCCACCTTAAACCCGAGCATAAGAGGTTAACAAGGTAGATTAGGTTCTTTTATGATTCCTGCCTCCCATTTTGGTGGATAAAAATTGAAATAGTATCAATCGAAAGAGAAAAAATATCTTTTTCAATTGATACAATCTTCATTCTTCTTAAGAAATCTTAAATAATCGAATTTAGTATGTTAATTTAATATGTTCGCGTCTAAGGTTTAAGGTTAAATATTTGAAAATTCATTGTTCATATCAGTGGCGTAACTATCACGCCATTAATTTTATTACTTTATTACCCAAACTGTTCATTTTAGATTGGTAATAAATAAACAAACCGATAACATGCATCAAAAAGTAGCACAATTTGGGTCTAGATTGTCTACAAATTCAAAAGTACGCAATCGTACTCTTTTTAACACAATTGTACCTATATAATTTTAATTTATCCTAACATAATATAATTTAGTGGGTTAATTTAATATGTCGGGTCTAAGGTGGGCTACCTTTTATATAATATTATAATTTGGCAGGTGTCAATTAAAGTTTAACATTGTTTTCTGCATTGAGTTCTACAAACTAACCTAATAGACCTAATAGGCGAAGTAGGAGGAGATTTCTAGCAACATATTATATTGTATTTTTTAGTGGCAAAAATAATGTATAAAGTTTTGAAATTTTGTTTTGAGTAGGTACTGTAGAATTAAATAATCTGCATCCCTTGAAAAATGTTTTGCTTGGTAAATTGATAAGAATACAATAATTTTGAATAAAAATGATGAAATGCAATTTTGTTTTCAAAATATAATTGAATGCGTTTTAATTAATGACGAAATGAATTAAATGCCTTATGAAAAATTAATACAAATTGGATAATTTTGGCTACTTGTGAGAATTTTTGAGAAAAATGTAATAATAAAAATATCAAAATCTTTTAAATTTTGTAATTTGATTCTGATGAGAAAAATTGGGAATAGACCAAATTTGTTGTTAAATTTTTGTGTTGTTTCAATAAAATTTAATTTTGCTTCTAGTTTGCTTTTATAATCGCGGTTTAGTTTACAGTTTATACACACTAAAATGCAAATTAAGCTACCCTTCCTTGAAATAATATTTGTCTATTGGTCAACCATTGAATACGATATTAATTCATATTATAAACTTTATGATATTTGCTTATTTGATTTTAAATTACAATGCTTGCTCAAATATGATACCTAGTATACGAAACATGCAAACATACAAAAGGAACCAAATAATGTAAATTAATCGATATAAAATAAGGGAACTTATTTACAAAGGGCATCAACTTATGAATGAATACTTTTAATAGAATTATAACTCACTTTTAAATTACAATTTTAAACTTTATCGTTTTAATGATATTTTTCAGTAAATTAATATTTTCAAATAATTTTTCATGACACAAATTAAATGAGTTTTTGCGCGTTGTACAAAATGTTTAAAATTATCGAGAGAAAATTTGTTAAAATTATTTTGAAAGGCAGCTGTCAGGCACAGCACATTTTGGGGAGTATTTTTAATTTGTTTTTATTTTGAATTACTTACCCATTGGTTATTAATTTGTAACATTCAACAAAAAAAAGGGAGTAAATTTTGAATTGGTACATGAGATATTTCATGATGTGCCTATAATCATACATGACTTTTTCATCATTTAGAAAAAATTACAACCAAGTTATTGGTGGAAACTTGAAAAAAATTGGGTAATTTAATTTTCTTTTATCGTCGACTTAAAAAAACAGTTTCCAAAATTTTTGTTACTATAATATTTGCATTTTAATCAATATCTTCGTTTGTTTCTTTTCTTTGAGCAGCAAAAGCAAAAACCAGGACTTCGTATTAGAAATCCAAACTTTGGAGCTTTGATAATTTGGTATCATCCTTGCGAATAAAAGATTATTAAATCGTTGTATGCATGAGAAGAAGCTTTAGCAAATAAACAGAGAATAAAATAAGAGTGATAACAGATTTTGTTTGATTACGAACAAAGGCGGGTCTAGCTTTTCATTGGTTCTAAAGTGATCTCCCACCAAAAAAAAACTCAAGACTGTTTAAATCAATGTTTTAAGTTTTTTTTTGAGAAAATAAATTTAAACATTTGCAATAGAAATGAGATAAAAACTCGTTTATTTATTCATTTTTCTTAACTAAATGAAAAGTTTTAATAAATTCTGCAAGAATCTTGCAGTGGAGCTTTTTTGCAAAAAGTTAAGCTCTTGTATTACTTTTAATTGCTTTTTTAATTTTGTGCAGTTTAATTAAGTTAAGACGTCTTCGAGACAGTTTCCAAAAGCAATTTTGTTAAAATTTCAATTATATTTACATTTTCGTTAAAAAGATTTCGTTAATTGGTTACCATTTTACATAAGGATAATTTGTTTAACTCATAAATGGTACACAACAAGAATTGTTGCCCAAGTATTAAATTTAGCTGCTAAACAATTTAAGGGTAATGTATTAATAGTTCTAGGAAGGGTAATAAAATTTAACTGTAAGAAGGTCCACCCCTTATAAAATTAAAGACCCACCCCTTAGTCCTTTCCAGGGGTGGTTTCACATTGGTATCAGTTATACTCCAACTTCTGCGCAATCAACGTAATATCCTTGCTCCTACATCCCTTGTAAACGTACTTATTTATGTAATAAATTCATTATTTCTTTATTATTATCGTTTATCGTGTCGGTGAAGCATAGACTTACAACAAAAAAGTGTTTTAAATATTTTTTTTTATTATTAAAAATTAACATTATTTAAAGTGCGAGTGTTTACTTAAAAGTAGAAGACACATGAAACATTTAAGATGTATAACACTTTACAATTTTTTCATCACCAAGAAAGGATGTTAAAGAGTCTTAACAGCGCTTCGTCCTTTTCGATGGAAAATTTATTAGCGAAAATGCAACCGAATGGAAAAATTTCGCCCGAAAATTTAGTGATTAATATTAATGGAAATAATTTGGATGATAATGGAAGAACATCGGAAGAAAATTTACGACTTATGCAGGATAATTCCAAAAGCTCGATGAGTCCTTGCGATGTGAATCGAATCGAAAGTGAAAACGACCGTCTTTCACCGTTAGACAAAAATGAAACTTATATTAATTTTAATAATTGTTTAAAAACCAGGATTTGTTCACATTGTGGACGACTAGATTGTAATTTTTTACAGTGTAAAATGCACAGTGACACTATTATTAAGGATAATAAGCCGGTTCTCAAATTTAGTGTTAGTGCCATTTTAGGAAATGAAGAACCTGACAGGAACACAAGGAGTGGTAAGAATTTATTAATTACCTATAAAGAAATTCAAAAATTAAGTTTAAATTGTTGTTGTTTACTATGAGTTTCTTGGGGAATCTTTTTTCAGAGTGTGAAGCAAAATTTTCAAACAAAAAATTAATTAATTGATGCTTAATTGAAAAGTTATTTGATGCTTTTCTTTTAAGACTGAATAGCTTTATTTGTTTTAAACGAATCGAAAACGAAAGATAAAACAATTAATTTTACTTATCGGCCACATTTTAATTGGCTATAGCTAAAACTAATCCATGTTTTGAAATTAACGAATTAATTAGTAAGGAATAAATATGTAGTACTACTGTGGAATTATTGCGCTCTATATGTGCTACCTTAATGGAAGAAAAGGATTCAATCAAATTTTTGAAAAGTTACTTTAAATTTGGATGTGTTGAATAACGGCAGAGCTTTAAAAAATTGGAATATTTAAGCGAAGCTGAGGTCCATATTATTGAAAATTGGAATATTGGAAAATAAGTATAGTTTAACTTACGTAAAATAATACTTTCATTAAAAAGCAGTTAATGTAGGTCTATTGAAAGCATTTACGGAGCTAAAATCATTTCTAGGCTACCTTTAGGATTGAAACAGTGATATTTTATATATTGTAGGTACGGGAGGATTGGATGTGAGAATTTTAATACAATATGCTCAGTAACTGAACCAAATGCATAAATTCCATTCGTTTTTTTTTACATATAGATTCTTTTTCTTTAGCGTATGGTTTCAATAACGTCGGGAATTCGCAAAAATTCTAATATTAATTCCACTAGCATTTAGATTATATTTTTCCTATTATTTTTTCTTCAAATTTCACTTACTTTTCGGTTTAATTGGTCCCACAACAATTCAAGCAGATTCAAGTCTGAAGATTGAGGTAGCTAAATCATGATTTTTAATCCCTGTCTTATAAATAATTAGTACAAAGTCTAGACGTGTGTGTTTGGGGTCACTGTTACTTTGAAAAGTAAAATTAGCCTCGTCCCAGAAGGTAAAACATTTTCTTCTAAAATTTGTCGATACCCTTCCTTCTTCAATGTACTCCTTCAATTTAACAAAATCGTCTACAATATTACCACTGAAGCAACCCCACATCATAACCGACCCTCCTCTATGTTTAACCGAAGTCACCATTAATTGTTCTCTCATGCTTTCTCCTAATATCCTTCGAATTAAAACAAAACGTTTTTCTTTAAGTACCGACAACTTTGGATTTTAGATTTGTAGCTCCAGAGAACTGTTTTTTATATAACGGTCCAATTCTTATGACATTTGGCCATTCCAACCTCTTTCTCTTATTTGCAGTAGGTAACAAAAATTTTTTGTGATTTTTCCATAGAGGCTGATTTCTTAGCAATCTCCTTTTTACTGTGGTAACCTTACCAATTTCGAAGGCCGCGAATCATCTCTTCCGCCTGCTAATGATCACTATAATAATGTATGTCAAGTCAACCAGTAGCAAACGATCTCATTTTTGGTCGTCCATTTCTAGTTTTATCGCATAAACTACCAGAGGCTGTTTATACCAAAGCATAAAAAATCTAAAAAAGAACACTAATCATTTTTATATTTAAAACTCAAAACGATGGTTTCTATCATAAACGGTGATAATGTAAATGTTATTATGCTATAGTTGTGACTAGAGTGGGTACACATAAAAGAGTGTGGCTAAGGTGTAGTTTGCCGCCATGTTTTTCAAAGTTTCCATGGTTAATAATACTTGCATAATAATCTACTCAATTGATTCCCTTATACAAAAACGTTGAATTTCGATAACATTGAATTAAAAATTTTCAGTAATTAGTTTGTAAATGGAAGGGTTTCATAAAGACATAATTATGGATCACATTTTGGTAAGATTTTGTACAGATAATTAAACAACCATCAGGCATTTTTATTTAAAAAATTATTTTACCCATGTACATAATTTGTAACGTAGTCATTTTGACGCCTATCTCAAGAATTTCTGTGAAAATATTTCAAAATTCGCGCGCTTAATGAGAAGAATATGGCGCGACCAATCAGAAAGTTGACCACACTTGGCTGCACTCGTATATATTGTACTGTACCGGAAGTCTTTAAAAAAAATTGTAATAAATTTAAATGGTCGGGGAAGTTCCGAAATAAAAAGCACGGCCGCCAAAGACAATCCAGTGCTCCAACTAGCAACGACTCTTATAATATGCTCGCTTCAGGTTTTGCGAATACTCCGAAGGACGTCTTATAAATTCAAAAAAAAATTCGAGATCAATGTACACAATTTTAATTTCGGAAAAGATAAATCTTATCTGCTATTATAATATAATTTAATACCAAACTAACAGAATATTCGATCTTGAATTGAAATACAGGAACGCTACAAATCCCGATTAACGCTTCTCTCGCTTGCTTATGCAAAGGAATATTTACTAAATTCAAAATCTTATCCCACTCCTTTCAACATATGAAGGAATTTAAAAAAATAAAATTTAAATTATAAAAGAATTAAAAAGTTTATGTTACATTGTGAATTTTTCAAAAACCCACCACAATAATTGTTTTATCGACAAACAAAACTTCTAACCTCCAAACTGATAACGGTGCGCTCCAGTGGAATCCACTATCTCCAAAATAAATTTAAGTATCCAGGATAACCAATGGTACCGTCCTCATAGAGTTAAAATAAATTTCTCCTGCTGGTTAGGCTTGAAAATAACATCAATGACGAGGTATATGTCAAATTCTAACCTCAAAAAATTGCAATCTTGTTTAATTTAATGTCTCTAGAATCATCCAGAAATCCAATTCTCAAATTTTCGACCATCTATCAAAATAACAAATGGTAATCCTCTACTTATCCAAAATATCAAAATTTTCACAAGATGGTGGACCAAATTTTGACCATACAATCATACAGTCGTTTTGCTTCTTAACAGAGGCGTCTGTCGTGATCCTCAAATGTTGGTGGGGTGGTTAACCTTCCCCATAGTCCGCAGATCAATTTTGGACTTTTTCGATCATTAACATTTAAGGATTATCTTGCTGTAGTACTCTCGATGGGTTGCCATTGCCTTCCGAAGGGAGAACGGTCAGAATAAAGTTCTTACTTCAGTTGGATTCGAACCGGGTGTTTAGCATTCATAGTCAACTCGCATGACCACTATGCTTTGACCGCCTTTACCAAAATTTACCAAAAATCTTCAAAGTATCGCTTTTTAATAACTAGAGAACTTCCCGTATCCAGGAATAACGCAGAATCAATTAATCAAACACTTCTGGAATCAAGTTTGACTCCAGAAACTCAAATATTTGCAAAACCAATATCGGACAAAAATAAGCTCGTCCGCTTTTCCAAAATGGTCACTGGTACAATTTGTCAAATACCAAAATTTCTACACTTTCCGCACACTTTCACTAATTAACCTTCATCCGCTCGCGCATGTTAGAGTTGAAATTTGCCTTTTTGAATTTTCTCTCCCATTTCCTTCCAAAGCGTCCGAGAGATGTGGGAAGGGCTTGTATTCTCTAATTATTATCTATCCACTAGACCATGCCCGTGTTCTGTTTAAAAAAGCTCATCCAACCGGCTCAGTACAGCCACAAACTACCCTAAGTGTCTTACTGCGGCCAATTTGCCGCGTATGCGAGCGGGATGTAGGTTAATTAATTTTTAGGTATCACATAAGTGATACAATTCTAAATTCTAAAATTTCTTCTAAATTCAAATTCTACTAACAATTCTTGTGAATAAAATTCACAATTCTAAATTATCAAATAATCAAACTTCCCAGAAGGGCTAATAATCCAATTATCAACAAAAGAACAAATCTCTTCTTTATAAAAATAAAAATTTTTTGTTAGAGCTTCCCAACATTGGAAACTCAACTTTAAACAAAATTAAGCACAAAATTTACAAATTCTTTAAAAATTTAATAATAGAAATAAACTGAAAAATTTGGTGGCATCCTTATACTTTTTCGCTACTGTTTGTTATCTGCAATAGAATACGACAATATAATACCCACTCTAGGTTGTGACCATTTATAATTTAAATTTTGATAATATGTGATATTTGTTTACAAAAGGCTCATACAAATTTTGAAATTCGTATAGACATTTTACATTTTAGGAAGCGAAATAAAAAAATCCAATGCAGTAATTTGCTAGAAGACTCCTCCTCCGTCTCTGTCAATTATACAACCGCGTTTATGACTTGCAAAATATTTAGATATGATCGACATGGTTTACTGATGAGAATCTTTAAAAATTTTATAAGTTTTATTAATCTCCTGACCTTATGGCTTTGGGGGTATTCCATATCCTCAGACCAGTACCGGATTAGCTATATAGTAGAAGGGCAGAAGTACACGTAGCAAATGCTACAAGCTCCGTGGTCTCTGGTGGCCATGCCTCGAGTAAGTTTTTATTTGTTAAAATAAAGGATAAAAAGAGGTCATTCAAAGAAATAGGAGGGCCTCTCGATTACATTTGCTACGGGCCCGGCGCTGATTTAATCCGGCACTGCCCCAGACCCCCCGGTTCTGATACCTAGATATATGGTGATATTTATTCTATTTAGAACGGTTGCAATTTAATAAAATTAAAGAAATAACATACGCTGTGTAGGTCTCCGTGACCGGGGGGTTTGGGAGGTATAGACTGCAACGTTTTTTCTAAACCAATCAGAAAATAAATAACATAAACTGGGGGGGGGGGGAGAGTGTAAAAGTAGTAGTCATTCTTAAAGCTCTACATAATAAAATACCATGGTGGAATTTAGTTTTTATGGGGCCTGGGTGTAAATAAGTTCAAAGGAGCCCTTTAAAAATCAAAATGTGGAGAAGACAAAATTTTTCGATTTTTCAAGGTCAAATATAGTCTTAAATATTAATAGTTAAGAATTTGTGTTCAGTTATCAGTGGCGGATTTCCGAACAGGCGCATGAGGCGCGCGCCTGGGGTCTCATAAATCAGGGGGACCTCAAAATTCAGCATGGTTTTACACACTGTAGAGTGTAGGGGTAGCGAAAATATTTAACTTAGGGCCTCAAAATTGATTTGAGCCTGGGGCCTCTCAAGTGCTAAATCCGCTACTGCCTGTTATTATTGGGTTTCGAAAACAGAAACTTTTGGTTTTTGGATGCTAAATTTATAAAAAGATACATTCAATCTCTACATTAATTTTGTACAATTTTTTTTCGCACATAACAATGCAGTCAGTTAATTTTCCTAGGAATACAACCGCGGAATTCCGCTCTCTAGCCTGCCAGTATATACTTAACACCACACTGCTGGTATATTTTAATATAATATTATTTTAGAGATTATGCACACAAGGACTTTTTTGTTAATTGTAGAAAGTTTGTCTCAAATAAATTGTACCTATTTGATTATACCAGGAACAGTTTTATACCTAGTGGATGTACAATGGTTTTCCTTGAACTTCCATTTAAGCACACCTAAAAAAATTCTTCGAATAAGGAAACCAATCAGATGGATTTAATTTGCAAAAGGTTAAAATCATTTATAAATAATAAATTGTATTTTACATGCATTATTTGTCTTTCAAGTCTGTTATATAATAACCAGAGATACAATAAAAAGTAAAAAATAGTAGAACCGAACTTTAAACGTTATAAAGAAACACATTAAAATAATTTTGAACTATATTTCATACTAATCTCAATTTATACTAAACTCTGTGTTCAGTACTCTTCATCAGTTAAAATGTATGTAGGTTAACCAAAGCTAACACACGTTAAGTGGTTAACTTTTAACTGCCGAAGGGGTTAGTGCGTCAATAATCTTTGAGCAAATTGAAACGTTGAAGAGCAACTTGAAAAGTATTAACTAGGCTTCCAAATTTTCAAACATGAGGTTTGAAATTATATAATTTTATGCTGTGCATGAGCACTTATTTTCAATAAAAAGCAAGCGAAATCTACAATAGCTAATTTCGTTGAGGTTAAAAATTAAAATTTTAAATTATGTAGCTCATCATAATCGAAAATCTTGTACCTTTCGGTGTGGATGGAAGCATTCCATACTTGTGAATTTTATTGTGATAATGGAATCTTTTGTGTAATCTAAAAAAATGATGTTTAATTAAATATTAGAATTACGTCTAACCACGTCTAATCCACCCTTCTGAAAGTTGAGCATTGCTTTGTACCCGATGAGACGAAAATCAATCTTTAACGAAGTAAAGGCAAAAAATTTAATATTTTAGTTGATGATCTAGAAATAGCAATATTATAAATACATGGTTTTGGTTTAATAAGCAACGATGTGTTGTTATAAACTGAGGAAGTATTCATAAGACGAACCGCTCAACGAAAATCCAGATCAGAACTACAAGGGGTTGATTTGAACGGCGTCAGCTGGTGCGGCACTTAGCTACCCTTACTGTATCCACCTTTATCTCTAAAATCATAAGGACTATTTTCCTACGAGCCGAAACTAAATCTTTTCGGAGGCCTGTCGAAAAAACATGCGGCGCATTTACACGTATTAATTCAAACGGCGCGTTTCGAATGCTAAATTCAGGAATAAATTGACTTTAGAGGAATATTCGGATTTTATTTTATGCCATTTCTATGGTTAGATGTCGTATAAATCAGAAAAAAATAGAGAAGAGAGCATTAAACGACAAATTTACATACGGAAGTCGACTCGATTTTATCACCTGAATTCTAAAAAAAATTCCATCATTTTATTTTATTTTATCATTGCCACATTTTCCATATCGCACATCCCTTTAGATATTTCAATTCTACTTTTATTTTTGCAAAAATTTCTTATTCCCTAAGAAATGTTATTTTATTACCGCTAATTGTTTGAAAATTATTTTAAACCATAGAGTAAACATAAAGCAAACGAAAACACGAGTCATAATGGATCGGATAGAAAAATGGCAACAAAAAATGGTGTATTATTTTAAACGATTCGTAAAATACAAAAAATAAATCCCCGGCTATAACACGCTGGAAAAACATCCCTTTATGTATGTATCTATTTATTGTACACATACAAACCACTCCATTGTGCAATAACAATGGGATTTTTTAAAACTAATCCAACATGAGACCTCAGTATTTGCAGTAGAGATTAAACTCTCCCTTAAACTTATTTTATTAGTTAGGTATTGAATTTATAACTTGGTATGGTTTGGGGGTTTATTCTCAATAAATTTATCAATAATGTCTTGTAATAACATTGCATTGTGTATGTGTTTTTTGAGGTGTTGTATCTCGTTTTCTTTTTTCCTGATGGGCGTACATAATGTATAATGATTTTGTAACTGCCTTTTTTGTGAGGTCGTTGTGATTTTTAATTTGGTCGTTTTGTGGGTTTTATATTATCGATTGTATTTGTTTGGCTATAAAAAACTGCAATAATGCATACATTATTTTTTTATTTGCTAAGGGTAGTTGATCCACAATCGATTAAGTACTTTTGTAAATATTATGGATCATTACACCCATTAATAACTCTGTTATTATTTTTACAAGTTAAAAAAATGTGAATAATATGGAGATATTTAAAGAATTTTAAACATATTTTCGAAAACATTTGCGACCCGTTATTTGGAGTCAGTGGGTCATGTAAATATTATGTAAATAAAGAGTAGCATCCTCTCCGGAGTATACTGTGAGAATGAAATCAGAAGAAAAATAATTTACCTTCAAGTTGATGGAAAGTTATGTGACAGAAAATAGGAAATGCTGTTTTTGGAACATAGAAAATTAAAGGAACAAAAAATGATTTATGACTTTTCTCTTCTAAATGGTTTATATAGAATATAAATTTTACCGTTATACTTTGAAGAGTGAATGAATCACACATGAAGGAACAAAAGTATTTATTTCACAAAAGTTTTAATTTATATTTGCCCATCATGTCCCAAAAATTGTCGGAAAAAATTTGATGTGACAGATTTATAACACATTATTTTAAAATAGATAAGTTATTGAAAAATGAAATTTTGCCTCGTCTAAGTTCTTCTCCCCTATCTTGCCAAATTTTGACTAAATTAACCCGGTTGAAGCAACTCAGTTGGACACCACTCTAAAAACACCCAGCATCTTTCCTTCTGTAGAGGTTCAAGCTTCCATCTCCGCAGATTCTTCGTATGTTTAATGCCATCAAATAGACAAAATATGTACAGGTAGTTTGGTGTAGTGGTTGGGGAGTGGAACTACAGATCTACAAGTCATAGGTTCGAATCCCAATCGCTCCCAAATTTATCTTTACTCTTCCAAGTCAGAAAAAAGGTATTCGCTATGTGCGTGGGTGGAGAGGGGATACGAGCACCGATCGAAGCGTTCAGGGTGACTGTAATAGAAACAAAACGGGACTTATTTATCTATTAATTATTATTATTATTATTGTTTATCTATGCCTTATGTGAGCTTTATGTAATTATCATACACATCAATATACCAAGGACCTCTTTAAACAAAGTTTAAATTTAAATTTCCTTCAAAAATCTTTAATTAAAACAGTTGCTATTCCTAATACAGTCCCAATTCATTTTCTTTATCGAGCCATCAGAGGGCAGCAGGATGAATGCATACAGCGAATAAGTCTACATCTCATATCTGATTCTCTCAATTTTCGTCTTTTTCTGTTGGTTCCGATACAATTTGTAAAATTTATTTTCAACCACCAGGATTACTTTTACCCGAATGTGAGGGACCATAACAGGAGCTGATGCTAGCAGAAAAATGGAATTTATTGTAGAGTTCAATAAATTTTCATTCTTTCTTCAACGTAGTTAAAGCCTTAAGCTTGTTATTACCATCATCTGCGTCGTTTCTTTGGCAGTGTTAATTCTATGAGCATATGCAAATTTTATATCCATTAGGTAGCTTGTTAGACTTGCCTTCAGATGTGCCATGTATCCTGGTTTTTATGTTAATGGTGGCAATTCACTAACCCAGGGGACCACCGGCTTAACGTGCCTTCCGAAGTACGGAGACTAGTCATAAGAAAGTTTGACTCTCCCCAGGTTTGAACCCGGTGCCCCGCATTCGCTTCCAACTGCGTTAGCTGCAAAGCAATGACCGTCTCCAATTTTCATTGGAAATCGAATTTGGCGGCGGAAAGTTCTTATCAAAAGTGACGTCCAGGTAGTATTTACTTAAAGTGTTGAAGATGAAGATGAAGATGTGATGGCGATACCACCCATCTGGTTTATACGGATATATTTATTCGGCAGTTAAGTTAAATTATATGTTTAAATCGTTATTTATTCTTGAAGCAGCGACTCATGGGTCATTAGACTAGGTCCCTAAAGATAATTGGCAAGAATCTTCCTTAGCTACGTAGTTACTCATTTTCTTCTTAATCTTTCATTGATACGTTCCCACATCATCGGCATCGTATTGAATACATTTCTGACGACTACAGGTGGAGATAGGACAATTTGCTCCTACGTCAGTCTCAATATCACGATTATACTACGACTGCAGATGCATCTACTGCCAGTTATTACAAACACGTACCGGGTGACACACCTTATACCCGAACTCTTAATATTTTTGTGACAAGTAAAGAACAAATATCAAATACTGAAGACGGGTGCCTTTAGACACGAAAAATTCTTCTGCTATTCATATACCATTTTCATTTTTATGCATTAAAATAGAAGCAGGAATTTGAAAAAAAAATCTTGTGAAAAGCCTTTTGCAAAATGTAAAATTTTCGGTGGTTCACAATAATTAAACGTGCCCCCAAGTTCCCCACCCCCCGCCGGCCACAGGCCTGCTATTTTTGATTTACATCTCAATTGAATTTATTGTCTTCCAATTGCAAAGGACACATCACCTTTCAGTTCACTATTCGGGGTAGGAAATGCTACTTTTACATCCTAGGACGGAAAAATAAAGCTGTCTTTAGCAACTCGCGGAAAATTATGTACTATACCGGGTGACCGGCCGCCACGCCGATGTGAACATAGGAAATTGACATGGGAAATTGGTTTTTCTTTAATTCCTGGTTCCCATCATAACGGATAAGAATGGAAAGGGTATCAATTTAAAGAGATTTTTATTGCGCTTCTAAAGATACCTAACACTTAATATTTTGTTCTTTAATTTCTGTTAAAAACTTACTAATAAAATGAAAAACAGCGCAATTAAAAATATTTTAGTTTCCTTGTTTGAACTTATTGCAATTGTTTTTGCTTGAAAACCAATAATTTCCAACAAATTTCTTTGACATATTACAATAAATTTGGTTAACAATGAACGCAAACACAAGTAATTCGTAACTTGTTGGAAATTATTGGTTTTCAAGCAAAAACAATTGCAATAAAATTCAAACAAGGCAAATAAATTTTTTTTAGATGCGCAATTTTGCATTTTATTAGTGAATTTTTAACAGAAATTAAAGAACAAAATATCAAGTGTTAGGTATCGTTAGAAGCGGAATAAAAATATCTTCAAATTCAAATATCAATACCATTTTTATTCTTATCCGTTATGATGGGAACAAGGAATTAACGAAAACTCAATTTCCCCTGTTAATTTCCTATGTTCACATCGGTGGCCGGTCACCCAGTATATTTTTTTGCTAAATAATCTAAATTTGTAAATATTAATTTATAGTTTTAAAATTTAGATTGGACGAAAAATTGAGTATGCTCCTTGGGTATGGAAGTGATCCTCGATGAGATAAATCGGACTGCGGAAGCTAATACTTCGTAACTCTTATTTGTTATAGATAATTTTGGTAATGTAATTACTCCCCAATTGTTCATCGTAATAATTTATGGGTGAGTTCCACTTAAAGTCCATGACAACCGCGTCGTGGTCCTGTGGTTATTTGATTGGACTAAAGATCAAACGCGGATATTTGATTGGACTGACGATCGACAATAGTCGTCATGGGCTTTAAATGGAACGCACCCTATAAAGAACAGTCTTATAGCTTCCCTCCTACAGTTAGCTGCGTGAGACCGTTTGGTATTCGATTTCTTAACATTCAATCTACATTTAAAATTTAAGATCTTAATGGAATGTGAACGCTAATATCTTCTTTTTCCAGGTGCAATTTAAAATTTCTCCTCTTCCCAATATAGAATCTACGCCTGTGAAAAATTTCAGATCCGTTATCCGTAGACATTCAGTTACGGCTGTGAATTTTGATAAGATGCATGTAGCACATCAACATTGCTCTTAAGTTGTCATTTGTACTGAAAACAATAAAAAATACAATAAGATTAAAGTAATCCATTCTTTTATTCAGACCAGGAATGGCTCCTTTGGGGGCCCTCGGCTAGAGACTGAGGAGGGGCCCCCTTACTAAGAGCGGAGATTTTTGAAAATCACTTTTACCCTAAGTATAAACCACTGTTTTGAAACCTCTTCGGGGCCTCCTTGGGTTGTGGCCCTCGGTGATCGCCGAATAGCCGACCTGGCCAGTCCGGGCCTGCTTTTATTGTTAAAGACAAGAGGCTTGCATTTTATCTGTTTCATATCAACATTGCGATATCCTTGTAGTCCCGGAGGACATCAAACAAAATTAATCTGTGGAAAAAGTTTAAATCAATCGCGCCACTGAAAATTTTTTAACAAATTTTCAATAAATTAACTTATTTTCTAGTGTCAAGCAGGGCTTTTCCATTCCTGTCAGAATATTTCCACTTCTATTGAAGTCTTTACAATCCATTTCACGAGGTGGATTAATCCTCTTTTTACTACAACTTTTCACCACAGCGTGTGGATGTCCACTGGAAGATCGGGCTAAGAAATTCTGCGAATTCTGGCGACTTGAACCCAGAATTTCCGCTCCGTAACTCAACCAGCGATTTTAATTTTAGGTGGAAATGATTTTAGGTCTAAAATTTAATCAAACAATTATAAACAAATTGTATAAAAGCAATGAAAAATTATTTACGTGGTGGAGAGGAGGGAAGTTCTTAGAAAAATGGTAAAAACTAAAATTAAATTTTTTTTGATTATTAGTATTGATTATTTTGGAGACTCAAAGTTTCTTCTTTTCTATGTTCTTGTAGTCAAATGGACTTAATATTTTGGTTCGAATAGATTTTAAGTCGCTCTCTATATCAATTGCTTCTAGCAAACTAAATGATTGAATAAAATAATTGGCAGGAAAATTGAAAACAAATTAAGCCGCGGGCGATTGTTTGAAAAAGATTCTAAACAAAACGAATTTTCTCCTGTCGGGGTCAGTTTCACCAGCCTTACGTTAAAATAATTTTTCAACTCGTTAAAAATTTACGCAAATGCATGAAAATTTATTCTTATAAAGAATAAATAAAATGATAGGAACTTTTTTAACTTATTTTTTTTTGCCTAATGTCATTGAAACTAAGACGTGGTGGCGAACAAAATCTAAACACAATTCATATAAATGTATATTTTCTGATTGATATTTTATTATTATACTGATTATACCATGAACCGAAGTTTCAAGATTAAATCATTTTTCGGTTTCACCTCGTAGGTACACATAATAAAAATATTTTTTTTTACATTTAAAAATAACGACGACGCTTTCTGCTTCATATTTTAATATTAAAATTCTGATTTAAATATTTAGAACGACAACTTTGTAAATGTATATTTCAAAATGAAAATGTAAATCTTGTTGAAGAATAAATTTAATTATAATAAATTTTGGCTTTGAGAACCGGAAATAATTTTAAGATGAGTGTTACCGAGGTAACATTTTAAAGGGCGTACTATTAGAAGTGTTGAAGTGTGTGACGTCATTTCATCCACCGAAAGTTGCCGGGAGCTGACAACTTTAGCACTTCATGCGTTATCCTTACATCCTTTATATCCTTATTCGCACATATAACCAAACCACTTGTATTCGTTTACAATCTCTAATCCTCAAGTTATATAATTTTAAATTATTTTGTTCAGTATTTATCGTTCTTTGTGAATCCATGTTGAAATGTGCATCAATATTGAAAAAATAAATATTATCGCTAGTTTTTTTAACTTTATTTTTTGAAAAAAATTTGATACAATAAATTATTGAATATGTTTGCTATTACTTTTGGTTTTCAATGGGTAACCTTCGTGGTTCGGATTCCACGGTAAATTGTGACTGGAATCCTGGTCTAGTTGCTATAAGATATAGGACAAAATAAAGCAAATAAAAGCGAAAATTTTCTTTGAAAGTTATTAAGAATTGAAGGATATTTCCCTTTAAGATACAATATAGTAAGTAAATCTATTTTCAGAATGTATTTATTATTACTATTTCCGCGAGTTACTTTCCTTAGAATGTTCAAGCTTTCACCAATTTGTTTATTACGAAGCAATAGATCAGATTGATGTTTTTAACAGCCTTAGCGTAAATCACTTCCGAAATAACGCAATAATCTTTGACATAATTGGGATAAGCATTTTATATTACAATAAAACCCAAACCATGTGATAAATAATTGTAATAAAGCAAGAAATGTAATGACAATAATGGTTTCAATTAGAAACTCATCCTAACTCTAAAGCATAAGTCTTCCTCCTAATTACCTTTGACAAAATCCTTCCTGACTTTATCGATTTTAAAATACTTCATTGTTCCAGATACTTTAGTCCACATGTCGCCACCCAATTTGGTTGGATTAGGAAGTTATCTTAACAATCATATACCAGGGATTGCGAAACCTGTAGCTAGCCGACCACATTTTAACCCACACCTCTTATTAGCACACTGCAGACCTCAACCTTATTTAACTGGTAAGCATTTTGATAACAACTTTAACTTATTTAACTATCAAAAACCTAATAGGTTCCTTCTTTGTAGTATCAGCCCCAGTATCGGGTTCGCAGACGACGGTTTTTCCATTACCGGGCACCTTTCCATGGGCGCATAGCGGTCGTGGAAAACCCAGAAGAGGAATGATGCGGAGGGCAGTTTTCAGTGACCTACAGCGAAAAGGATTGGAGAGGAGGTTTCAAATTCAAAAGTACATCAGCAAACCGGACCGAAAAAAGCTTGCAGAGAAATTAGGATTAAAAGACAGTCAGGTAATAATAAAAATTTTATTGGGAGAATAACTTTTTGGAAAATTACCCTCACGTAAAATTTAATTTTATGATGCTTTTTCAAGTTCATATAATTTGATGTAAACGTTAGATAAAAGTTCTCTTTCAGTTTCTTTTCTTTTTCCATTTAAGGGTGGCGGTGGTTATATAATATTTTATAGATTACAGCATTTACGATTTGTGAGGTGGGGTGTAGTCATTCTCTATTGGTTGAAATTCTTCTTATACAGTCTTCCCCGTTACGCCTAGTTGTTTTATACGATATTTTCACCCTTAAAATGGAGGTGCAAAAAGCCGCTTAAGGGTTGTTTTAAATCAAATAGTTTGTGCGATTAAATCTACTTTTGTAGCCTCTAATTATAATTATGATGCTTTGATTGTTTTTGGCCGTTTTGTGCATGCGTTCTAATTTAACTTGGTTTTGTTCGCCTATGCTTTTAATTCAATTAAATTTTTTATTTTATTATAATTAAAAATTGATTACTAAATTCTCGACATTGTTAAATTTTACCACAATGGAAATTTAATTTAACAGTTTTTCTCGACGTTATTGTTGCAAATTTGTATTCATTTCAAATTCTTTTATTTATTTCAATCTGAAAATGACACGTAAAGCGAAACAATATAAAAATAATATTAAAGAGACATTTTTAATCGAAGTTATATGTTGGACTGGAACTTTATTTGGGTTACTAAACTATAAATGCTAATACCGACACCTGATGGTTGAAATGGAAATCTTGAAGTGAAAATGAAAATCTTCCTTCCATGAATGCAATTGTCTTGGTGTGGTCTTATTTTAGGGATTCGACAGTTTGAAAGATCGAAGTAGCGCATACTTTTTAAGTCTTTTGATCGTTGATTTCTTCACAGAATATCCGTTAATAAAATTTAACACCCTTAAAAATGTTTATACAGAATTTAATTTACCTATACAGAATAAAAATTGTTGCAATACAACGAAGTTCATAATTTATTGATATTATTTTTGACGATCAATTTTAATTTTTGCAACATTTCTCAACATTTGGTTAAGTTTGTTAGCTGTAGAGGGCACGAATACATTAAAAGGGTGTAAAATATTTCGAAATTTTAATACAATAAATTTATGTTTGAAATAATCACTAAGGAATAGAAATTTAAATTTAAATTATGACGCTCATAATATGATTAACGAGATTCTCGCTATCGTTCGCTCACTCATTGATCACAAATTTATTTTGAAAAGAAGAGCACAAAAATAACTTAACCTCTGGTAGGTTTACAAACGTAAAAGCTTAGGTCATTTTGTAATTTCATTTTTTTTAGAATATTTTTGTGGTCAATATGCAATTCATACGGATACCTTTGGAATATTGTTCAACTTTGCTCTTTTTTTAAAATAAATGTTTGGTCAGTGAGTGAGCGGTCAGTAGCGGCAATTTCGTTAATTCATTTTTCTTATTTCCTATTTCCATTCTTATTACTGCATTCCTTGAATTAGCATTCCCAAATTTTAGAATCTATCTATAGATCGGACTATGATTGGCATAGCTTAGTCAGACTTTTTCTTCGGGGTGACAAACTTCTAGATATTGATAATAAATTGATTATAGTATATGGGGGGCTAGCCGCAGTCCCGTGGCCAAATTTTTGATTCTGTGGTTAAAGCTCATGGTTTATGAGAACAGTAATCAGTGGCGAAATCAAATCCTAACTTAGGGGCAGGCTAAAATGAAAAAATATAATTAAAAGCGAGCGAAGTGAGCAAAAATAGCGCCGTAGTTCATTTGCTCTTTGAATGCGGAGGCTTGGCCTAATTCTATGACTTTTAAAAGCAAATCTGAGATGTCATGGTTAAGGTATGGTGTCCTAGTTACGGCTGCGGCGACATGTCGCGACTGCAGCTATGAAATCATTTACAATCACAGTTAAATTTTTAATATAAACTGTCTGCCGAACTACCACTCACGAAGAAAGTAGTACTTTTTTGCCTGGTTTACACGGTGGAAAACGCTATTTTTACGCCCTTGGGCGGAATATAAAATTGTTTCGGGTAACGAGCGATGAAGTAATTTGTTTGTTTTACTAAATATTCAAGATTACAAAATAGTAATTTATAACTTTACAAATTAGATGGTGTGTGCGGGCAGTAATCAATTTGTAGCCATACGTTTTTTGTTTTAATTCGGTCAGTAATTTTAAAGGATTGGGCTGCATAGTATAACATAATCTCTACTATTATAATTATTATAAAATTAAATTATAAATTACATTAACAGATAAACTTCTTCATGTTTTTATTGTTGAAATTTAAATACATTTTCCTTTATGCCTCCGTTCTAGGACATCTTCCTAATAAATAAAAAAATTCGAACTGGTTTTATTAATATAAATGCGACGTGCCGCCATTAAAACTTAAACTAGGTTCATTTTGACATATTAAGCACCTACTAAATCATATTTAGCTCTTCTAAAATTAGACAAAGTTTACTATAAGCACATAATGGTACCTGAAACTGAAGATAAAACTGGGGTCCTAGCACTGTTTCAAATTTTGTGTCCTCCAGCAAGTTTTATTTTGGGTCCCAACGGGTCCCAATTATGTTCGCTAATATTTTCTTTGTCACCCAAATCAATTTTTCATTTTTCCATTAAAAGGTTACGGTTCTAGTTACATAACCCTGACTTCAAGATTTTATATTTATTAAAGAAAACTCAACGGAATTTAAATTTTTTAAATTAAATAGCGGAGGAATCACCAATATCGATAGGTTTAGCTAATAATCGATTTCAAAGTTTTCAATTTCTTCGCGAAGAGCGACGGTATTGACCGTATTCTATTACCGGTCCATCTGATCCAACGATCGCGAGAGAGCAGTAGTACTTGCACCATGGTAGCGTTAACATCGAGCTAAAATCACCAGTTAGGGGTATTTTTGGCTTAAATTTTGCCGAAAGAAAAGATCGACAAAAAGGTCGAGCTTAGGTTAGGGCTAGGAACTGCTTGTGTTTTATTAGAAACCTGTTAAGAGAGAGAACCGTGTGTTAAATCCATTTTCAACCCTTTCCAAGTATTTTTGTCCCTCAAAGGGAAGTTTTTATAACGGAACAGGTTTACAACGTCTTCCATGCTTGACACATCCATTACGATTGTCTAGTTACGTTAAAGGAAGAAGAAAGGGCGGAGCTAATGTACAGTAACGAAAATTAGTTCGGTCCATTTACACGACAGTACTGTCACGTTCTCTCTCATCATTTACTGCGCTGGATTTTGCCTACGTCTTTTTTCTTTTCTTAATGTAACTTATATAGATAAATGAAGTAATGAATAAATTTTGCTTAGTATAGAGTATGGGCGCGTTCCACTTAAAGCTCACGACGACCACGGTCGATCGTAAGTCCAATCAAATAACCGCGTTCGATCTTTAGTCCAATCTAAGAACCATGGGACCACACCGCGGTTGTCTTAGGCTTAAAGTGGAACACAATCTTGATATTTATAAACTTATGCGAGGGTGTGCCTAAGGTGGGGCTTTTTAACTAGCGGGAGCCAATGCAACGTCGTTAAATGCCAGTTCATGTAATTTTTCAGTTTTTGATGAAATATAAGGCCTATTTGCAATGATCTGCAAAATTTTTGTTTTATAATTGCTTTTTGGACCGTTTTCTATCATTGGGCACATTGAAAATTTTTAAAATCGCGGTCAGGGTTATCGAACTGTAACATACGGAATCCGTTCTGTGATCGTGGTGAACTTTGTACTTGAACTTTGAAAATTTTTGAAGAAATTGAATCAAATGATTCGGCGTGAGACGATTCGGCAAAATCGTTTCGGCGTGAAGACTTTTCGGCGCAAGTTAAAATTTTAATTTCTTTGAAATTTATTTTATTTTTAAGAAAAATAAATTATTGGCGCAAGGTTAGGTTAAGTTAGGTTAGATTGAGTTGACCATGTGTCCTATTGACCCAGGTTCTGATGGTCGGTACCTATTAGTGCTTTCATCCAGACACTTTTTTAGCTGGTTTCACATTCTTTCGGTTACTTTTCCAGTAGTCTGTCTGTTTCTGTTCTTTTATCTTTTGGTGTATTGTTTCTTGGTTTTGGTTTAAAGGTTAGACGAAGTTAAATTAATTATCTTGTGCCCAAAAGTTTTCCTTGCGCCGAAATATGATATACATATTAGATTGTCGGTTTGATGCATTTTTGCAAGGTAAATCAAAACGATGCAAACCGAAACCCTGATGTAGTACTGCATAATATAGGGCCTGATTTGAATCATATCTCATATGTTATTGCTATACTAATTTTATTTTATGTGGTACTTCTTTGGCCCCAAAGCTCAAAACCCAAAACCTAATCTCTTGTCAATCAAAACTAAAGTATTATTTACATCAAATTAACGTAAAGTTAAAAATTAAAAAGTTAAAACAAAATTAATTGCACCTAAAACTAATTTTAACTCGCAAAATGGATTTATTACAAATAATTTACTATCTCATATTATAATCATCATTAAAATTAAAATGAATTTGTTTATTGTGACAATATTTTAGTGTTCAATTAACTTTTAAACTCCAGCGGAAAGAAAATTCCTTTGAAGCATCAGAGAATGTATAAAATAAAACAAAAGTCAAGCTGGCATTTAGTCCTCTGATCGATGACAAATCTTATATCATATAATGGATTCTTTCTCCCCTAAATAACCACTGCGTTAGATCTGCAACATATGTTTTTGATAGGCTTGTAACAAGGGTACGTCTCTATACTTACCAAAAACAGCTTTTACGAATTTAAATTCACTTTCCAATAACGTGTTCATACCTATCCGCTTTATAACAAATTTATTATTGCATTGTAACCATTAATTTGTCAATTTGTCACCTCTTTGGACCATACATTAAATTTTAATCACACGCATATTTTAGAAATTCGAGTAATTTAGCAACTTATTCAAATATGTAGTTTCTTTTTTTTAAATCAAAATCTGCGTCGGTAATTATTTTTACTCACAGTGTTAAATTTATAGTACTTTCAATTTTAATATCTAATTTATTTATTCGTTACGTTTGAAGAAAGATAATGAAGTCCGATATGCATCATTTATGGAAATCGATGAAAAATTTGTAAATTATAGGTGTTAAATAATTAGATTAACATGTTAATAAAAATATCTTTGACGTGTTAATTCAGGAGAAATTGGAAATATATGGTAAAATGTGATGAAGACCGGGTGCTTTAGCTTCTCGCTTTCCTGCAGTCGTCCTTACTATCAAATTTCAAAAAACCGACTCGAAAACAAACATAAAACGATTTACTTACAGAGAGAAGGTTTCCAATATTAAGGGTGTACAACCCTATGTATTTAAGCTATATAATACATTATGGCCAAGATTAAAGATCGATGAATTGCAGAGATTGCATTAAATCGTCAGTCGCAACCACAACCACATGCTGATTTATAGGATTCAGCTACGCTCGGGGTGCTAATTACTTTATATTTTGGGCCATCACATGCCGACAAATTAATATTTTTCCGTCTTAACTCAACCTGATAATTAAGTTATATTATATTACATAATTTGTCATAAAACTGAATTCAATAAAAGTGTGACGAATGTGATACAATTTGTGGTATTATTAATATAATTTTGATAGAAATTGCCATTATTATTGCACACTAATAATACAATTTGTGACAAATTTGGGGGCGACATTAATAATTAACATAACCGTAGTAAATGTTTTCAATCAACAGCTGAGTCTCCAAAGCATTGAAAATCCTAAAACTTAGTTTTGTAATTTTTGATTCGGTCGTAATTCCAAAGGAAACCAACTCATTTGCATTTACAAGAAATTTGGTTCATTTTTGCCGTCAAAGTCCTTGTTCCAAAACTTTCCCGTCGATGATTTCAAAAAACCAAAATAGCACAATTTTAACGCTTGTTTTTCTTTTCAGGTAAAAATTTGGTTCCAAAACCGTCGTATGAAATGGAGAAATTCGAAAGAACGCGAATTGCTTGCTGCAGGTGGATCGAGAGAGCAAACCCTTCCAAATAAGAATAATCCACATCCCGACTTAAGTGATGCAAACGACGACAAACCAAAACTTGACTTGACCGACGTTCCAGATATCTCACCGGTAAATTCACCGTTGGAGAGACACAGGACATCGGGAGACGATAAACCCAACTCAAGACACTGCATCACCCCACAAAATTATCAAATGTACGAAAGTATAGACTACGATAGCTCAACCAATGACAGCGAAGAGGAAATTAATGTTACTTGATTTGTTTTTCAAACTTTGCCTAATTTGTTTAAAAATATAATTTCCAAATTTTTTTTAAAAATTTCATGTAATTAAGGTCTTTCCACTAATAAGTATTCAGTTTATTACAAGGGGGGTTCAGTAAATTTGAAGATGAAATTGGAACTCCTCTTGTAAATTAAAAGAATGTGATAATTGTAATTTAAAAAATATTCACCAGTGTAATTATTAATTTATGTGAAGCAAATTTATTATTATTATCTAATTTATGTTAAATTAAAAAATTGTACAGTGACTGTAAGTATGCAATCGAATTTCTTAACAAATAAATGTCTGTATCGATAAATTTAAAAAAAACTTTTATTTAAAGTTGATGTAAATACAACACGTATTATGTACAAAATTAACACAATTTATGTGAATTCACACAATTATTTTCTATTATTATAATAAAAAAACTTAATTGTAGTAAAATAATTTTAAAATGTAAAAAATTGGTTTCATTTTTCTTTTTGAGGAAAACTGTAAATATTTACAATAGTAGCGTAAATTAATAAATCACGGCAAGAACTTTCACTAAATGATGTTTCCTAAATTAGTAATTTATTGTTTTCTAATCTTCATCTGGTATCTTCCATGTCGACGTTATCTAACGCATCCTTGTATGAGGTGGTGGTTTTTGGCTTCTGAGTTGTTGGATCAGTTTTGCTTGGATCTGGTGTGGTGTGTTCTCGCAATAACTTTAGCAACGTTAAAACTGGATCGTCAGGAATTACATCTTTGGCGTTTACTTCTCCAATACCATCAACATCGTTCACAATTACATTTTGTTTAATGGGATTTTTAGCATAGTTGTCTTTCCATTGTTCAATCCATTTTCCTCCTTGTGTATTGGGTTGCTATAAAAACAATTTGTATCTATTAAAATTCAGAAAATTTATAGTACCTATTTGTTAATGGTCAATAATTCTTAAATGAAATTACAAAATATTTAAATTCAATGCTAAACTGCAAACGATGAATTTGATTTTAGAAATTTAGAATATTTGCTCCACTTGTTATATGACTTGTACAAAGTATGTGCTTTGAACTCTGTACGGTACGGTACCACAAAAGTAAGTAATTGTGAAAGCCAAAAAAATCCAAATTTATTTCTGGATCGTACAAAGTAAAATATTTCACTAATTCTCAATAGTAGCAGAGACTCTGGGGTTAAGCTTAAAGCCGGTCAAATGACATTATGATATAATCCAACGAAAAATCATTTTTAAATTAATTTTATGAAACAAAAACACCTCAAAATGTGGAGAACCAACATCTATCTAAAGCCAAAAATTTAAATTTTTGAATTCAAAAAGCTTCCTCTTCATTACTAAAGATATCGACAAGCCACACTTCCTCAATACATCAATAAAAATTTGCAATAAATGAAAAACTTCTTTTACCTGCTTCTTTAACTGCTGTTGAGCGTACAAAGTATTTCGCAAATTATTAGCTGCATTTCTTTTGCTATTCCCAGCATTATTTTGATTAGCAAGTGGTCTGGTATTCAACTGCGGTCCCAATTCAACCAAAACTTGAAAATCGGCTCTATTCCCAAGCCTGAAACCCCAACCAAGTCTGGAATCGGTACCTACAAATTATTGCGTGAATAATGGATCCACCAGTATAACATCATAACTAACCTTTTTTAATAGTTGGAATATTAGAATAAACTACTGATAACAAAGTGGGAAGCTCATCGGGCACGATTAAAGATTGGATCACTGGAAGGCAGAAATTGGAATAATTTTGCCTGTAGACCAAAAGTTATCATTAGGAAGTCCACTCACCTGATAATTGCAGGAAAATCCCAAAAAGTAGAAATGCAAGCTTCATGTTGCTTTTAATTGTACAACGACATAGCAAAACTTGATCACCAAATTTTCTTCACATAAAAAATAACATCAACAGATTATTACTATAAAAATTTAAATAAATCAATTTACGATTATATCAACGCACCTGTTCAACTGACAATATCTTGAGAATTACTAAAAGTAAGTTTGCTATCAACTAGGTCAAGATACTTTTTAACTTTCCCTTTAAAGTAGATAATTTTGAATTACCATTAATTTCTTAAGTGATTGAGTTTTAATTTTGTTTACCAATACTTTTTTCCATCAAATAAGTTATTCTAAATTCGGGCTATCACATCCCAGTTGAGGGTTTGAATTTGAATCACATTCACACAAATAACAAATTGCATAATAGAAACTATCTTGTGAAAGTTTTAAGTGGTGAATATATTTGCAATGTTTTAAGATACGGAATTGAAATTTATTAATTTATTGATTTTAGTACAAAATTGGGGAAGACATGACAGATCATTTATTTTAAATAAAATTAAAATAATTGCTTGTGTATGGAAATTATTATTATCTACTATTATTGTTGCACAAAATATTAATTTTTTTGATTAATTTCGTCGTTCTGGTGTCTTGGGCATAACAAACTGTGGTGATTGCACACAATTAACCTCAAATTCTGTTATTTAAAAAAAATGCAGTTTTAAATTCGTCGTCTTATGTTGTTCATTTCAAATATTTTGGGAGCCTATCTTCAGCGATACTCGGGGCTACAGAGTTCAGCCTACACCTCCTTGCAGGCTTTGCTATGGAAAGGGTGACTAACCGTTACCTCCAGCGTCGAGAATAGGAATCTCGTGGATTATTTACTCAGATACTTGTCTGATAGCTAACTAAAAGAAAATACATTTCAGTTTAAACTGAGATGACGGAGTTGGGCATTGGGAGATTCGAGATTGCATACGTGTTGCTGGTTGCTATATAAAACAGAGATCTCACGAATTAAAAATTGTACCCTTCGCTTGCGTAGTTATTTGACCTATTTTTCAAGCTTTGTGTTGAAGGGTCTTGAATTTTGAGATCCAATATGTGAAGCACCCAGTGGCGGATTTAGCACCAGAGAGGCCCCAGGGGCAATTCAAATTTGAGTTCCTCCTCTAAATATTTTCACTACCTCTACACCCTCCAGTGTGCATTCTACGCACACGGTTTTTATTCTGGTATGCACTATGGCGGTGATCCAAAAAAGCTGAATTTTGAGGCCCTTCTGATTTATGAGACCTCAGGTGCGCGCCTCATGCACCTGTTCGGAAATCCACCACTGTGAAGCACTATCGCAAAGCAACAATAAGTTAACATTTAGCGCAAAAATCTGGATTTTGAATTCTGGTAGATTTTGTTGATTTTTGTGATAGTTTTTCAAACATATCGTGTACAATACAAATTTTTAAAAATTTTTTAACAATTTGGTTTCGCCCGTCTGTATTGACAAAATACATGGTTATTAAAATGAAATTAAAAGAAATTATTAAGTCATAGCCTTCGGTCTCCCATTAAGAACAATATAAAAGTTTTTACAAAACTAATTACTAATAAAAATTTGTTTTTCCAATGTCAAATGACGAAATTTTGTAAAATTTTTTTTTTAACACGACAAAAGTTTTTTCGTACTTTCAAGTTTTGCCATGAAATTATTCGAAATTTTTATGTGACATAAAGGTATACCGATTTTGAATTTTTTCACTAAAACTTCCACAAGGCAAAGTCCGCATATGATTTTTATAACTGTTAATTTCGGACGGCCCTCACGTCTAAACCATTAAAATTAGATATATTCCTGTAAGAACTATTTTGTAGAAAATCCAACTACCTACAAAATTTATTGTTCCTATACAAATTGTTAATATTTCTTACCGTTCTCAAAAAATTCGTATTTCAATTGTATTAAATTTGTAAAATCGCACTCAAACTAAAATTATCTAAATATTTAAGGCAATTTAAGGCTGATAATTTTTTTGTTATTTTTCTTGTTTTAACTAGACCAGCTTCAGAGCTTTCGACAAGTTTCAGAATATTTGAACACAGTTTAAGTTTTATCAACAAATTTAAAATCAAAAATCGCACTCAAATTCAAATTATCTAAATATTTAAAGCAATTTAGGGCTCAGAATTCTTTAGTTATTTTTTCTGTTTTAACTAGATCAGCTTCAGTGTTTTCAAAAAGTTTCAGAATATTTGAACACACTTTAAGTTTTATCAAAAAATTTAAAATCAAAAATCTCACTCAAACTCAAATTATCTTAATATTTAAGGCAATTTAGGGCTCAGATTTTTTTACTTATTTTTCCTGTTTTAACTAGTCCAGCTTTAGTGTTTTCAACAAGTTTCAGAATATTTGAACATAGTTTAACTTTTATAAAAAAATTCAAAATCAGAAATCGCACTCAATCTCAATTAATCTAAATATTTAAGGCAATTTAGGGCTCAGCATTGTTTAGTTATTTTTCCTGTTTTAATTAGACTAGCTTCAATGTTTTCAAGAAATTTCAGAATAATTCAACACTATTTAATTTTTAACACAAAATTTAAAATTAAAAATCACACTAAAATTCAAATTATTTAATATTTAAGGCAATTTAGGGCTCAGAAGTTTTTAGTGATTTTTCTTGTTTTAAGAGGACCAGCTTCAGTATTTTCTATAAGTTTCAGAATATTTGAAACTATTTAATTTTTATCACAAAATTCAAAATTAAAAATTGCACTCAAACCCAAATTATCTAAATATTTAAGGCAATTTAGGGCTGAGAATTTTTTAGTTATTTTTCCTGTTTTAATTAGACTAGCTTCAATGTTTTCAAGAAATTTCAGAATAATTCAACACTATTTAATTTTTAACACAAAATTTAAAATTAAAAATCACACTAAAATTCAAATTATTTAATATTTAAGGCAATTTAGGGCTCAGAAGTTTTTAGTGATTTTTCTTGTTTTAAGAGGACCAGCTTCAGTATTTTCTATAAGTTTCAGAATATTTGAAACTATTTAATTTTTATCACAAAATTCAAAATTAAAAATTGCACTCAAACCCAAATTATCTAAATATTTAAGGCAATTTAGGGCTGAGAATTTTTTAGTTATTTTTCCTGTTTTAACTAGACCAGCTTCAGTGTTTTCAACAAGTCTCAGAATATTTGAACACAGTATAAGTTTTATCATAAAATTTAAAATCAAAAATCGCACTCAAACTCAAATTATCTAAATATTTAAGGCAATTTAGGGCTCAGAATTTATTAGTTATTTTTCCTGTTTTAAGAAGACCAGGTTTAGTATTTTCAATAAGTTTCAGAATATTTTAAAACTATTTAATTTTTATCACAAAATTCAAAATTAAAAATCGCACTCAATCCCAAATTATCTAAATATTTAAGGCAGTTTAGGGCTCAGAATTTTTTAGTTATTTTTCTTGTTTTGAGAAGACCAGCTTCAGTATTTTCAATAAGTTTCAGAATTTTTGAACACTATTTAATTTTTATCACAAAATTCAAAATTAAAAATCGCATTCAAACTCAAATTATCTAAATATTTAAGGCAATTTAGGGCTCAGAATTTTTCAGTTATTTTTCCTGTTTTAACCAGACCAGCTTCAGTGTTGTCAACAAGTTTCAGTATATTTGAACATTATTTAATTTTTATCGCAAAATTAAAAATTAAAAATCGTACTCAAAATCAAATTATCTAAATAAGGCAATTTAAGGCTCAGATTATTCCTAACCTCAAGATTTTGCATATTATCCGGGCTCAAATTTTATATAACTTTAAACTTTTGTTTTTCAAAATGCATTTTTTTTTCAGATTTCATCGACTTTCCATTTAAAATTTTAATTTTACTTGCCCATAAACTGTGGTCATCTTTTGCGCGAAATCCTATATTATTTTTTCGAAACAAAAATATTCCTTTTTATAATACAGCGCTCTGTTTTAGTAGGAATTCACAGAACTTGTTAATTTTTTGAAAACAAAATCAGATTAAAAATAACAAATTTCCAAAAAAATAAAAATGAGCCAATAACTTATTATCAGTTTGAAAAACTTAAGTAGATTATTATTTATCAGGATGGATATTAAATTTTTATAAAAATTCTCAAAAATCAAAATTTTGAATAATTTCTCCTGAAATATAGGCAACCAAACGTGCAACTAGGAAATTAACAGTAAAACACGGAAAATTTCATTCCAACTGTCTATGCCCATCCGAATTTTGGAATCAAATTTAAACCGCACGTAATTCGTCGTTTAAACTTGATCACTTAATTATTTTCTAACCTCAAAAGGGAACTGATTAGCCATTTTGTTATTCTAGTAACAAAACACATAAATATTAATAATAACAAAAGACGAGCGCTTAGGTGCATCGATTTTCAGGACAACGTAGTGTTATGGCGTATCGACGGTGGCGTTGTGTGTTTTCTGTGATTGTCTGATTTTGTGTAAAAGTTTGTTCTTGGTTACTTTAAACAAAAAATGGTAAGATTTTATTTGATACTTTGTAATTTTTAACGAGCCGTCAGTGCTGTGTAACGGTCTTCTGTTAGAAATTTTTTTTTGTAAAAATATAAATTTTGGGGTTATGTTCTTGACGTTATTTATTAAATTTGCTATTGGATAATTAAAATTATTAAATAATCTCCAATTAAAAAAATAATGATGTAAGTTTGTAGTAATTTAAAATATCTAGTAAATAAACTCCGAGTAATTAGATTGTATAATTTGTCAATTTTTTTTATCTTTTAATTAGTATGTAAAATTGAGATAGGATCGTTTGGTGTTTACCTTGGTTTGCGTTGTTTAATTTTATGCTTAGTTACATTTGTGCCGAAAAAGAAACCGATAACGGCCTATCTTGCCATAAAAATTGCGAAAAAGTGTTACATATTTAAACTACAGGTGCTGACAAAAAATAAGCGGAGCCTACTTTGTTTACATTGCTCAAATAAATAGTAGGCATAGTATGTTTGTTGCCAAGCCCCTTAGTTTGAATTTGCTATTCCAAAAATCAATATTTTGTTTTTTATTTAAGTACCAAACCCTACCCATTATTGGCGTGTATGTGTACTTAACATTCTTGTATTTTTTGTTGTACCTTCGTATTAGAGTGATTCTCATAATTGTACATCTCAATTTGGTCCAATTCCCAAGTTCTTCAGTATTGTAAGATCTTGCAAGAACTAATCAAATGGAATAATAGAAAAATATACTTGAATTTGATTGGAGCTTACAAGCTCATCTCAATTTAGCTCTGGATGGACTCGATCTCCATGTGAATTCTGCTTTATAGTTTCTATCTATCTTCTACAGGCTGTATAGCCTCTTACAGCTGAAATTTAAAAGAAAGTTAATAAAGAGGAACAAAAAAAAATAAAAAAAGTTCAGTCATAACAAACTGAAACAAAGTGGATTTACCGGGACTTTGTTACGTCGTTTTTAGAGAAACGACCTGACATTTAGTCGTATAACCTGGCAACTTCTTTGTGGTTTAAAATATCTTGAAGTGTTTATTTTTCTTTGTTGAACGACAACAAAAGAAAATGAAAGTAATGCACTATTTAAAGTCACCTTCTCTATTTCTAGTGCACACTTATTATTATTTGTTTAATGAATTACCAGTTCTTCCACTTCGAATATATTTTCAGCTTGAGGATTGTTAAGCCAATTTTGGATACTTCAGTTTTTTCTTCACGAATGTGATATATTTAGAATTAAAGTAATTAGATAACGATTCACTTCCGTTTTCCATTATACGTCGTTTGTAACTGTCTGAAGGATCCGGCTATGTGGAATTCGGACTGAGGCTGCGATAGCTGGTTCAATCCCGGATGAAGTAAGAATTTTTTCTCTTCAAAAGGCACTGGAAGACTATCAAGGTGTAGTGTCATGGTTCGGAGCCCACGTTAAATTATAGTTCTATGTACACAGGATTACGAGGAGGAAGAACTACAAAAGATGATATGCGGTTATATAATACGTAAATTCAATTTTTGTTTTTATAATTTACATTATTACTTCTTTAGGTCACCTAAATTGTTATTTACTTTTTAACTAACCTCAATTTATTGTTTTGTGTTGAAATTATATCAGTTAAATGCGGTAATTCAGTAAAGCTTGCGGTTACCACTGCACTGCAGTTATATAAATATTGATAAAATGTGGTTACTCGTATACAAACGAAGACTTGGAAGAATTTTTATTTGATTTACCAAAAATTCATTACATTCCCGTAGGCGCTTCTCCTGCAATAATTAATCGAAATGTTTATTTGGATCATTTTTAATAAAAAATGAAGTCGTAGGATGAAACAATAAAATGAAAATGATTCTATTAGAATTACAGGAAGAATCCAAAAGTATTCGTTCGGTACACATTTTTAGTGAATTACTAACCAAAAATCAGAGAAAACGATCGAGATTCAAACAAAATAAGACTGCAAGGGTAACAGAAAAGTATCTTCATTGTGAATGACGCTGATTCGTGTTCTGCTGTTGTTTGACCTCCGTGCGTGAGACTAATGCCAATACGTGCTTTTCATATTAAAAACTACGGAAAATCTTAAAAGATTGTTGTTAAAAACTGCATGTAAGGAAGGAAATTTCGTGTGGTAAAAATTGATTTAAAATCTATTTCACTATTTGGATTCCTTAAGTAGTTAGAACCATTAATATATTATATTAGAAATACTCTTTCAATTGTTTCATATCTGGTCTTTCCGACGGAGGAAGAACTGGTCCCATTAAACCGCTTCCGCTAATCCGCATATAAGTCCTTGCTATGGAACTTGGGTGTTTTATGATTCTAACCTAACTAAAGTTTCGTGACAATTATGACGACTTTTTAAATTATTTCTACCTGTTCGAATCTTCCAGTTGCAAAAAGAATAGTTTGAATTCCCATCCCAGTGTATAATAGGTTTGCTCCAACCAGCCGAGAAACCGTACAATGTACGGTCACGCTCATGCGCAATAGGTAAGAAATCATACGCAATAAGTAAAAAGCGTTCCTTTTTATCTATTGCGCATGAGCATGACCGTACATTGTATGGTTTCTCAGCTGGTTGGAACAAACCTATTATGTACTTCAATATTGTTGGGTAGATAGAAACAATTCGCAATAGTGATTTGAAAATTTAAGATTTTTCGTCCTTACGTATAAGTAGGATTTACCTTTTTTTAATATTAGTTATTGACTTTACTAATTGGCACTTAACGAAGTACCAAAGTCCCACTCACGCATTTGCCCTTCAGTAAATGAGTCAACTTCTTAATTTTAACAGTTAGAATTTACAGTCCATTTTATCTCAATTTTAGAAGTACGCAGCACTGTCAAAAGTTCAATACTAAACTAAAGTGAACAAAATGACCAAACAAATAAAAAGAGCAACATCGACATTTACCATGTTTTGATATGTTAAAACAAAAGAGCGGAATTTCCAAACATTACAAAATTGCGACCAGAAACAAAACAGTGCAATCGCCTTATTTGTCTGTCACTTGTTATTATTTATCATTTCCTTGTTACATTTTTGTACTTTGTGACTTTTCGAGGTTGTTGGCTTACTCAGACCGATGTAAATACATTTTGCATTATTTGTCAAGACGATACAATCATATAACTGAGCTGGATAAAGGAAATGTAGAATATTCTTGAGAGAGATTATATTTCGACAGCATCAATTCTGCACTGATAGCTGCGATTCTCTGCAATGTTTTTGATATGATCTGACACCTTTCCTTTTAAATTTATGTAATAATTTATAGAATATTGATATATATACTAGAATCAGTGTTAGCAAAATCGAGACTAGCCTATATTTAATACTTTGCATTTTTTAAATCTAAAATGTGAAGTTTGTTTGCACGAGATGACGTCGAGTGCAATAATCGCACTTGAGATTAAAAAGCACTTCAGTAATCAGTAATACACGGTATATTTTGGGTTTGCTATAATAAAACTGCCAGTTCCGAATAATCTGAAATCAAAATAATTGTAATATTATTTATAATAATGTAATCTGTAGTACATAATATAATACTTGGAATTTAAATTAAATATCGTCGTTGCGCCTGCAAAACCCGACATGTGCATTTTAGTAAATTGTTCAGGAGAAGGTTTAAACTGTTTTGTTTTGTTTCTGTTTGAAGAACAGACTCCACGTATAATTTTACGTTTTATACGGCCTAATTGTCAATTTAATAACATTATAATTAAAAACGAAATTATATGAATCTTATAATTTGTTTTATTAATAAATTTAGTGCACATAGCTGATTTAAGTTACATCATAGCGTATTTAGAAGACACACATTTTATTATTTACACATAGTAGCGCTTTTTGATTTACCTTCATTAAACAACTATTTTACAGAAAAAAAAGAAATTTCTTTTATGGAAATGTCCGGCTTGAAACCCTTAATCGAAATCTGTACTTAACGCATTTTGCTCAAAATGTGCACATGTCGGGTTTTAAAGGCGCAACGACGATATGTAGGTTGACAATCTTTTTAAATTAATATTAACAATTTTTGCATAGTCATACGGTCTGTGCAGTAAATCGTGTTTATTTAGAGTGCTGTAGTAAGGATACAGATAATGAAGCCTTTTCCATATGAAGAATTAGGAATGGGGTTCTATTTTCTCAATGGCAATATAAGTATCCTTCATATGTGACAAATTCCAGTTTTTGGAACGCCGCCGTTTCGTCCTCGATTGTATCAGAATGGCCATATACCGACGTTTATCAAAAAATACTACGAATAAGTAATATTCGAATATTTTAGGCATTTATTATATTAGGGGAGCATGGCTGTACGCTTTTTACACGTAGTAAATTTGTGACTCATTTATTGTAATTTGTTTTCGTAAAAAATACACATAATCTTGTCACCATTTCCACTAATTTACTCAATTCACTAATCTGTTGCTTCATTTCGTTTGTGTATTTATAGTTTATCTGGTTCAAATAGTTTAAATTTTACATTTATTTGCGGATGAAACCTTTTTACAATATATCATACGCATTATTACATTTTTACAATAAAACAACTTCAAATCCGTGCATTTAACCGGCATCAATGCGACATCTAGTGACTACTCTTCGAATGCTGCAACTCTGATAAGCTCACCAATAACATAAAGGCCAAGACCGAATTACAAGTCAGCAGTTGTTTTTATAAATTTTTCTGACCAAACGATATAGTAGGATGATAGTTCGTGTATTCCCTGTATGTATTCCTCCTGCTGCCCTCTGGTGGCTCAATAAAGAAAATGAATTGGGACTGTTTTAGCAATAGCAACTGTTTTATTAAGGATTTTTGACGAAAATTTAAATTTAAACTTTGTTTAAGAAGTCCGTGGTGTATAATAATCACATTAAGGCATAGATAAATAATAATTAATAGATAAACACGTTCCTTTTTGTTTCTATTATGACCACTCCAAACGCTTCGATCGGTTATCGTATCGCCTCTCCACCCACTCACATAGCGAATTCCTAAACACGGCACAGATACATTTGGGAGCGACCTGGATTTGAACCTATGACCTTCAGGTCTATAGCCTAACCTATCTGTATACCCTACAGTCATAATCATAATATTCAACATTTTCATTCTCATTTATAGAATTTCTTGTCGTGCTTGCGCTTGTTCATGTCAGACAGCGTTACAGAGATTAGAGAGCGGTCAGAGTTTTCTACGTCATTCTTATGGTTACAAAGAGTTACTCCCGTCTCATTTCTAAGGCTTCTTGTCGGCCTTCGGCCGCACTTGTCTAAATTAACCAATTAGAAATGCGTCTTATTTTGTTCTTTGGATTGGTAATACAAGTTAGCACTGTCAGAATTGCTCCTTTATCCACCATAATTGTATTGAGTGCGAAACTCGGGGTGAAAAATCTATTATTCCACATGAACAACAATTGGGTTTGATTATTCGATTCGTGGTTGAATTGCTAAGATCTTAGATTGCAGCGTTTACCTCAATACAGTGATGTGTTCCCACGAAGTATGACGACACTGTTGTGCTTAAATTGAAAGCCAAACAAAGCTGTCCTTTCTGGATGAATAATGGATGTAAAATTAACCAATCAAAATAAAATTAGCCTGATAAGGATCGTGCGACAGTTATCGATTTTGTCATTACGGTGTAGTATAATATAAGTAACAAAAGCATTGACAGTTTCATTATTATAATAATCATTGTTTTAAAATCGACGATTACTAATAATTCTATTCCTCGACTACAGTAAAGTATTTGATCTGATTAATTATTTCTAAGTTATCGTATGAAAAAATAATTTACTTCTGTATTTCGTATGACTTGATTTGTTTAGGCTGTAGTTATTATTATCATTCAACTGGTGTAGTTATTTCCCACTATTCCATGCTTAGCTGTTAGATGGAATTGTGGAAGAAGTAGCCATTAATTAGTCAGTTAATCAGGAAGGCCCGAGCTAAGAAATTCTGCGAAGTTCGCGATTTGAACTCAGAATTTCCGCGCTGCAACTCAATCAGTGGCAACATCACACTCACTATCGGAAATGTGGATGTAGCGAATCAAATCTCATAAAATCGAGAAGGTAGTTGCCATGGATTTGATCAGCATTTATTTGCTTTTTAATCGAAGAAGTTATAAATAGATATGTAGAAAAAATCATATTAGAAATTGTCGAATTAATTTCAAAATGTTAGCTGTCCAATAGCTGCCCAAAACAATTACATTGTTTATTTTGTTTTTCTTGTTAAGCTTAACTTTTCAAAAACGTTTCTAATTAATCGAATATTCTTCGAGCATTGATAAATAACTAATAATGTTATCACAAAACTTACTCAAGTTTGTTGCTAGTTCGATAGCAACCCTCCTCCCGAAATCTGATAATTATTATCAATATAATTGAGATATTTTTACTAAAAATTATGTTTTGAAGACTTTCAGAAATATGCCAGCATCATCAGAATCTCAAAGTCCTTAAAAGTGATTCGATCAGTGATGCATGCATTCAATAAGCCGCTTACTGACTTTCAAAATATTTACGTGCGTAGGCTTCCATTAATACAAAAATAATCGATAAAAACTTTAGGAAGAAAATTGATATTTAAACAAAATGTTCGGAATTTCCTCAATTTCTAAGAAAGGAAATTGAAAAATGGTCTATAAAAATTTAAGTAGTGCGGTCGATGTTACTATTTTTATCGTTTTGTAACCCCTGCATTGCAGCATTCCATATTCATTTTTAATTGTTGCATTAACCAGTTAACCTTTGTTTTGGTCTTGGGAGAATAATTTCCAGGGATATGGGTTGTAATCCTAGGAGCTTAATTTATTTTTAAGATACACTCAATCCACTGTAACGTTCAAATATTCTCTATTCTCTAAACGTTAATTTATATTTAATTTTGTCCTTTTTTTGTACTTATTTTTAGTACCAATCCAATTCTATTCCTACCACTTAGAGGGCTTTCTAAAGTTCATTGTTGAGTTGCAATGCGATCGGCATGCAGAGAAGATATTAACAAAAAATTTATTTTTGATGCATTTAATCTTAATGCGGTGTAATTAAGATATAATTAGAACTTTAATCGTACAAGTTAAAAAATATTTTACCCAGCATTGGTGACTCGGATTAACTAACAATTTAGTAGTAGTACTAATTTAATTTTTGTGTTGAAAGAATTATTTAGCAAAATTCTCACGTTTGCCATCAAGTTTATTATCAGGTTTCATGTGTTATTTTGAGATTGTAATCCAGTTGAAGTAACTGTAAGTAATTCTAGTAACGCAGAAATTTTTTTCTAAAATCATGTTTCTTTAGATAAATGTTGAAAGAGGGTTAACAACCAAGATAACTTGAAAGAACCTTGTTTGAACTGTTAATTTCATTACTTCTATTGTTTAGTATTCCATTGTATTGTAGATATTTGTCGTTATTATTCAAAACAACCCAGTTAAATGTCACCTTTCTTTTTTCTTCCTTGAGAAAGGAACACAAAATGTGTCGAAATTGTACCTATTGACATTTTTTTTTCTGTGTGGATCATCAATAATTTAATTGGGAATATTGCAAAACTAATTGCTTTTATTCAGCATTTTTTATTTGGTTGAATAAGTAGTCGATTTCGTACAGGCGACTGTTTTCATCTCACTTACTCAAATATAATTTGTGGTAACGATCGAAAAACTGTAACAAATGTACTTATTTTCCGTTCATTTGAGCATAAAACAATGCTGTTATAATATATTTGATGGTGATACAACCAGAAAAATAGTTCAATGTGAGACGTCTCGTCTGAAGCGATTATATTCATAATTTTTTTTGTTTTGTTCCAGAACTATCGCGAGTGAAGCTAACGCCAAAACTAAACTACTACTTCAAGTAATTCCACATTTGTGATAATAGCCGAGTGGAATATACAAGAAAGGAAAGCGGCGTGCGATAAGAATGTTATTCGTAAACGAAAGCTTATTGATAGGAAATGATAAAAATTAATTGAAACGGTTTTGTTCTAAATTTAAAGTTAGTATATTAAAAATAGTCGTCGTGATATCTTCATTATGCATATCGTCCAATTGTTATGCTTTACTGCCATGGTTTTAATTTGTTAAGATGTTGTGTTTATTGTTTATTCGCGATTTTTGAGTTATAAAACTTCTAAATTATGAATAATTGGTTAAAAAAGTTTTGAGAAGTGCTCGTGAATCATGGATGGTTTTGGGCCACCCCCTTCATCAAGGGTCCTTCGAGCACCTTCGTTAAAACGTGGAAGGTTGGATGAACGCATCACAGATAGGGTAAGTTATTTAATTATTTTGTCTGACTTGTTAATTAACATAACCGGGATTTATTTTTATTTTGTTGCCGGAAAGTCTGCATCGATAGTTTCAATTTGATTTGGACTTCATCCATATATACTTGAATAAATTAAAGGTTATTCAAAAATTTATTTAAAGGTACTTTAGCCTAAGCTTTCACTGCAATTACGATTAATTATTGATGCTATTGATCGGCCCCAATGGTATTCGCTGATTATGTAGATCGGTGGTTCTCTACCATTTACATAAAGTGAAATATGAGCCTAGTCGTTATTTGATTAAGACCAGAACAGAAAATGGAAGATATATCAGGAGTAAGCCACTCTGGAAAAAGGACAAAATTTGAAAAGAAATCCACAGAAAAGCTTAAAATTCTAGAAGGATTCACATACCTGTACACCATAATTCCACAGTGACTTACCTCTCGAAATATATCATCCAATAAAATAACAGATTATCATTGATCTTGAATTCTTGAACACAATTTCGATTGAAGTGAAACTTGAAACTTACCCTAAAGTTCAAAGGTTAAAAGCAGGTATTTTTACGCACAATGCGTAGGATGTAGACACTTCGACGCACTGAAAACATAATCCTTCTTGTTATTTCGGCACAAATTAAGTTGTGAAGGTAAACTTCCCAATTTGCTCTTTATAGTGGTAAACTTTTGCATGCAATCAAACCAAATTTGTATTTTGTACTGTGTTACGTCCAGTGCAAACTAAATGATTTTGAAAAATGACCTAAACCTAATTGATTTTAAAATCAAAATTTAACGTGTGTTACAAAATAAACTAGGTTTCATAACTGGTGACATAAATAGCGAATTTATGTGTTAAACGATTGACACAGTTGTGATTTTATTGACACCACTGGGGGAGTCACTGGTTGCGGTATGGCATGAATACTTTTTTTTATATTTATATTAGCTAGTGATAAATTTTTATATCATTTAATATTGTTATTTAGTTACATTTTGATGTATAAAAAAATAAATAAAGAAAGACATTACTTTGTATGCCACATTAAACAGTTTTAATGTAATTGTAGCAAATTAAAATAAATTTCCGTCTATACGCAATCGATAGATTTAATAAGGTCGAAACATGTACATATGTTGTTATTGGAATTAAAACGGAATTTTAAATTATAAAAAATGTTTGCTTATAAGTAATTCAGGGGTGTAGGTTTCCGTAGTCTACAATTTTAGACATTTCCACTTCAATAGTTTTTCGTGAGTAGGTCAAAACTTTTTTCGCGAAGTAACCTTTTTTGATATTGTTATTCCTTTAACTTTTTTCTCATGCGTTTTGTAAATTCCTTCTGTTTTCACATTTTCTGTAGATCTAATTTGTTCTTACTCGAATTGGGAGGTTTTATTTAGTTAGAAAATTGTAAATTGGTTTCACCTTTGAAGCTTATTCAATCTTGGATATTTTAGCTTATAATATAAGCAGCTAAACCGTTTTCAGAATTGTATTCCTCGTTGTGCTATTTCTGCTAAAATTACAAGGGAGAACAATGGATATATTTTAATGCAATGAACATACAGAAATAATTTTAGTTTTAATAAGATATTAAAATTAACAAGAGCGAGATGAGAGTTCTTGCTTATATCATTATTATTTCTATCACATCATTTCTATTTATCATTCAGAAAGCGTCAATTGCATTTTAGATTAAGCCTAACTACCGCTGTTCTATAGTTAGCTACACGATGCTGTTAGGTATTCAGCCTCACAGAGCTAACCAGATGAAAAGTCGTGAAACAAGAAGTATTGGTTAATCTGGATTATAGTTGCAAATGGCTTCTGCTTTGTCGATGGTTCGAGGGTATTCCATACCCCCAACCCCCCCGTCACGAAAATCAACATATTCTATGTTCTGTCATTACTTTTCTTGACTCTTAACCGTTCCAAATAATATATAATAAGCTCCCCCCCCAAGCACGACCACCTACATCTGAAATCCCAACCTGGTACAGTGAAATTTTTCTTACGTGACTAGGCGGTAGCTTATATCTTGTACAGTAGATGTAGTGCATTTAATCACATTAGCTCCGCCCAGTCACGTAAGAAAAATTTCACTCTACTTTCCTCTCGGCAGTCATCAATAACAATCAAGTGTAAACGATACACCTCTGCCCATTTCATATACCTACAGCTTTTCTAAATTTAAACTTTTCATTGCATATTTATAGCCAGCACTTGATTGATTGCTAACCCATCCAGAAAAATCGATAGAAAAAGCAATTTCTTTATTTTGTCATCCTTTTTATTTGCTCATAGTTTGCAATTTAGATGAGGTTTACATCAATAATGCTTTACATAGTTTTCAGCCACTAGCATGGTCTGGGAGGTATGGTCCTGATTGTTTTGGTTTAAAATGTCATTCGAATTACCTTAGAAATTTTAATTTAAAGTGCTACTGGAATGTAAAAATAGCAATGCATTAGTTCCGTTTATTTCTTTTAATGATTTGATGGGTTAAGTAATATTTATCTATTATGTGTATTGAATAGCATATTGATTTAATTGGATAATTAGCTTCATTCTATTGAAAATTGTAATAATGTAATAATTGCTTAATTTATTAATTTAAAATTGTTTGATAGACCATGCAATTGCATTTTTAATTGGGGCACTAATTATTTTCAGGTCAAAATTTGAAAAAGTCGCAAATTTTGTCACATTTACATTTGGGTTTGCTTTTGTGGTAGGAATGTAAAAGTTTTGAGACTTCCACCCCTTAATTCGTTTTCTCCTAGAATATTAGATTTTTAACTAATTTCTAACGACGCGACATTGTATATTAACCAAAAAATATATTAAAAATTAAATGGAGACGTCGTCGCTTGACCTAATATCCTAGTTTTCTAGACTTTTATTTTTTTCTGACAAATAAATTGAATTATAAGACTGTCATCATTTTTAATAAGTGAAATAATTTTACGCTGCACTTTGTTAATTAAAACTTCATGACTTTACTTGAACTATTTTCATGCAGTTCTTGATGTGGATTCCCCAATGGTCGAGTTTTCCGGACGCTCCTTTTATTTGTTGAACCATCACGCAATTTCGTGTAATTTCTACAGAGCAATCAACTCAGCAGACAGAATATGATTGATTATTTTTGTTTACTTAGTTCTTGATGCACATTTTTATATTTTTGTAGAATTTACCCATAATAAAACTACCGAATGCGGTGTGGGACGTCATACACAATTATTTACATTTTATACAATGAAACTTTTCGACTTTTATTGCTCAAGTTTTTTTTTCCGGATTTTCAAATGGCTCTTCCTGTTTGAAATTCGCATAGTATACTTTTACTTTTAGAATTCACTTAGAATAATTTATTTTGCAAAGTAAATTTTGTTACCCTTTAATTTATTTTATTCTAAAGTAAACAGTACTTAACAATCTAAATAAATTATCCTTATAAAGTAGCTAAAATTTGCTGTCACAGTTAACATAATATCCTTCATTTAAAATAAATTTTGAATCGCTTTGTTGACTTGGTCAGTATCCCCTGGGAAATTTCGATTGCGGCCACCAAAGCTAAAAGTACAATTTACATAGTATGTAAACGCAAAAAATTAAAATGTTTAATTATTCAAAGTTTGGTTTCCAAAATTGCAGCATGTGATATTGTTTTTATAATTTGTTCTATCTTCATTATAATGTTGGATAAACCACTTCAAATTCGAGATATATCTGCAAAACCGACTACTAGTCATAATCGATCAAAAATAATTTAATCACGATATTATTTCATAATAATCAAAGTAAGATAGTGAGGAATGTAAAAATAAACATAGTTTATTTACTTACCATCGTAGTCATGGTACCAGTGGAACTTCCTATTTAGACAGGTCCGATGTAGCATCACTACATCCCAAATACATATCCATATTGTTATACGTGAGTTATTTCAGCCTAGGTCGCTATCGCTAAATAAATGTACTAAAGGAAATCAACTGCACATTAACTTGATCAATTATTATCTGCAGAGCTGGATCCTCAAATAACTAGATTGTAAATGATTACAATTTACAAACAAGTTTGCAAACGGAAGGTGGTATAAAATTTATTGTAGTACTAAAACAGAGTCAAACTACGTTCCATTCAAGATAAAATCGATAAGGAAGGTTAATTCATCAAAATACGGTAAATGCTGATGATTATAGTTTAGTGACGTCACAGCTCTTCCAAAAGCATCCATTTGTGCTAGAAATTGAGACTAAATACGACAATAATTACGATCCAAATAACCATTGATATTAAAATTTTGTGAACTGTATAACCAGGCCCGGACTGGCTAGGTCGGCGATTGTCGAGGGCCCCCGACCCAAGGGGGCCCCGAAAGGGCCTCAAAAATGTGGTTTATACTACTTAAATAACTTCCATGTGTCAAATCAAAATAGCGGAAAAGTGATTTTCAAAAATCTGCCCCATTGGTAGCTGAGGGCCCCCAAAGGAGCCAGTCCGGGCCTGTGTATACCTATAGAAGGTGTGCACTTTGACTAAATAATAATAAGTACATACATTGGCTAATAAATGTATTAATTGATTTATCGTTTACTGTTCAGCGAGTAATTTATATTATACCATCATAGGTATATATTTCTATTTTTAAGAAAATAGTTTAACATGAACTATAAAATTACATAAAATCATGTTTTTTTTATCATTTTATGTCACATAAAAACTTAAGTGATTTTATTTCACATAAAATATGTGGAAGCTTGTTCAGTCCAAGGTTTTGGAAGCATAGTTTCGGAACCTTTGTTTCCAGAATGATAGAAATTTGTCATTCCGCTCATGACTTACCGTAGCTCTAACGTCGTGGTAATGAAAACGTTGACATGCAACAGAACAGTGGCGGACTAACATTAATCAAATTGATAGCTTAAACCATGGGTCTCCGAACTACGGCTTGCGGGCCACAATCCAATCCACAATTACTTATCTGTAAATTAAATACGTAATTGAAGTGTCTTGAAATGGAACCCCAGGAAATTCGGGAAATGGTAGAAAGAGTGATTAAAGAATTGGGTTTGATGAAAGCATAATGGAAGGGTGAAGAAAATTAGAAACCTAAGGGAATACATTCAAATTAGACGGGGATGAATGTAATAGAAGATACATTATTTTAATAATAAAGGAAGTGAGGGATAGGGATTCAAAATAAATTGAAATTTAAAATTTTGTGATAACAAAAAAAATTAGCAATTGTATAGCAAATAAAAAATTAAATTTATAAGTTGACGAATTTTACTGGAAAATCATAAATAATTAAATGATAACAATAAAACAATAGTACGTAACCAATATACATTTGTAATTGAATCCAATAATTATAATTTGGAGATATTATAGCATAACTAATTGACACCCATTGGTAGAACATTTAGTTGTTAATAAGTTTCCAAATTCAATGCAGCACTGACCCAAAAGGAATCTCAATTTGTTGCTGAAATTGCCGTCCGAATCATAGAGCAATTGAAGGTCAAGAAGTTTAAACGCAGCAGGGCCCAGCGAAGTCGCTCATCCGAAGACTCCCTTCCCAATACAAAGCCTTTTGGCCCCTTTCGCAAACAAAAACTCAGTTAAGACATAGATTCATATTATGGTAAAACCACCATGGATTCAAATTAAACTAGACTCACTTGCAAAGCCTCACGTATTCCTCGCATCATCTTCTACATAAATAACGACTTAAATGAACCAATAAATCCTAGATGCTGTAATTGAGATCCCTCCATCAAGACCCTGCGAGATGGAATCTCCACCGTAACAAAATCGAAGATCACTACTCAAAGCTCGACACATTTTTTTATTGAGAAGGATTTACCAAACTATTTCTAGCCCTTTAAGGTAGTGTTCCGAAGTCTCCCAGGCACCATAGACTCCGATGATATCTCCAAAGATCTCACCACCCAAAGATTTTCCTCTTTTCAATCAGGAGACCCATGCCACTACCTGGTCCAGTTAGATCAGTCCGATAAGTCAAAATCAATGTTTGACCTGCGAAAAGCCATTAGACAATATACTAATACGTATCTAAGGTAGGGGATGCTATTTGAAATTCAAAAGTAGGGAAAGCTTAGGTCGAAACGTAAAATTTAAGTAATATTGGTTTTAAACTTCCGCCTCGATGTCTATATCGACGTATTTTCTTTTAAATTAAATTTAATGCATTTACTAGGCGAAAACTTTTTGTTCCCAAATATGTCATTTATTCTTCCGATCACGTACATATGAATTGGAACCATACTTTTTTAAATTCAAATCACCTACATTTTGCAATGTCTTTGCAAGCAGATCGAACCTGGAGATAAAGAAAACAATTGAATAACGCGATATATCGAAAACTTTTTCCCTTATTAAATAACGGACATTATTTCTCACCAAGCTTGAATTATTATCGTTTTACAACCCATTTTATTATTTACTTTCTACCAATTTTTTCTTGTAAATAATGCACGTAATTATACGTTTCTTGGTTCGTTAATATGTGCAGATGCTGAAATAGAGAGACTACACGTTAATTGAATTAGCCAACTTTCGAAATGGAGTCGTTACTGCACTTAATTTAAAAAAGAATGAGAAATGCAAAATTGTTTATTATATTTTTATCCGTAAATGGATCTGATCCATCAGTTTTATGCAGTTAATGTGACGTATTTATTGTGATACGGTAGCACCAGATAATTTTTGTAACGGAATTAACGTCAATCACGTATAATAAAGGATACGGCCATCACGAGTAAGTTGACAATCAAACTTGCGTTTAGAATGTAGAGGAAATTAATTATGCTTTTTACTGTCTTTCCCGAGATAGTGTGAGGCGAGTAAAGTGGGGACGTCGTCATTGAGAACGAAATGACGTTTAGTTTACTTACAAGTTTAGCACCTTACGTAGTTAGAAAATTATCTCAAGTTTATTCGTATTGTTTAATGTTGGTTACTGGTGTATCTTCCGCGCGAAAAGGTACAAAATCAAAAGAGAACGTGAGATTATTTCCTATTGTACTTTTCCTCACTTCTTGTTGCGTGGAACAGTTAAATTGATGTGGATTATAATTTCAGTGTTGGTGCACACGATTTAATAATTTGTGTTTTAATAAAGTAAATAATTGAGATATCTGACGGAAATTATTGACGGAATTGGAAATAATAATAATTAATCAAGTTGACATGTAAAATTACATGCATACGTCGGTGTTATTGTGGAAGGACAAAACAGTTCTATTTTTGGTTATCATTCAGTAAAAGGTTTTTTAAATTTGAATAACTTGAATATTTTTTTCACTAACCTGGTACATTTCCACCCTCGATTCGAGAAAATTTTTACACACAAGAATTAAGTTCAAGTTCGGAGTAAAAAAAATATGAATACTAATCATCCATAATCGATAAAATTTAGAAATTATATTCAACTCTGTAAAAGGAAAGTTAATTTGCTTTCGATATTCTAATATTAATGTTGTGATCTTGAAAACCACACGTAAAACAAGATTGGAAAGAGAGAGTTAGCATTGGAGAACTTCCCTATATTTTGTATTTTGACATCTTACGAATTAAAATTAATAATTCATTTTCTGCATTTAATAATTTACGCGCATTATAATTAACCTTTTTAATGGGGACTGAACTGTGCCACTTTTAATTAACAATTCAAAAACTTCAATTTGGTTGGTACTATTTTGACTATCTAAAATTAAAATTGATCTCATTGTGATCTACATAACTGTAATTGAATATTAAATAATGGAATATTAAGTTTGGTTAAAAGCTTTTCACACTGCACAATAATAATGCAACTAAAAGTTCTTTTATTTTATTATTGACTTTTAATTATGAAATAAATATAATTGATTGCTGTCAAGTTCACTTTTTTAATTTTCTGCTTTCTAACGAGACTTCATTTTCATTGAAGGCGTTTGATGGATGTCTGATATCAGCTGAACGCCGATGGGCATGAATTAAATTTATTGTTCGTTGTTTGTCCTCGAATCTTTGTGCATTTGGATTTTTTCATCAAAAATATTCTTGTCTTGATGGACTCTTCAACTGGTTGCTACTTCTTGTTTGTTAATTGGGCAGAAGTTTCCTTAAAAGATGTTATGGTCGCACATCATTTGATTCTCAACGATGTTATTGTTACCTGAATTTTCCCAAGACAGTTTTCTCGTTTTCGCTTTATTATGTCTAGGTTTTAATATAAAAGTTACTTTCTATTGGATTGTGATTCGAAAATATTAACTTCTAGATTGACCCTGGATTTATTTATAGCTGCAAAATGAGGCTTCATTGAAAAGGATCTTTTAGTAAAGAATGGCTATTACATAAAAGTTGACTATATTTATTTCTTTTATCGGCAATGTTATTAATTAACCATTTTAAGAAAATGATTTGAGAATTGAAATCCTACTTGCCTGGAGTGGCGAAAGTTCGACACAGATAGTTTGGTTCGGTGGTAGGGTATTTTGACTACTAATCCAATGATTGCGAGTTAGATTCTCATGTAGTCCCGAATAATTTGTTCATGGTTCAGATTCCACGTTAAGCTGAAACTAATAAATTCACCAATTGAAGAGTTCAAAGTTCCCATTTTATTTATGACTTGTTTGTTGTTTTTGACAATAGATTTGAATCATGATTAACATTTCAAAGCGTGGACTATTTTGATATGTCATTTGGTATATAGTTGAATTACGGGAGGTGGAAGGGTGATGGTATGGTGCTGTCTGCATACAGACGCAAAGAGGATTTTGATATTAGAGCTAGAATTGAATTCCCTTAATGTTAACAATCTGCTGATCTTCAGGTAGGATGTCCTGTGGGTGGGAAGTCGGGCTTGAAGCCTGTTAAAGATTTCGACGTAGTGTCATACCCCATGAAAAGTTTTCTAAACGTTCAGAAAAACTGTATCACCGATTTTTTCTTGTTATAAGCTAATGTTATTTCAAATCACTGTAATTTATTATTAGTATTTCATTTGTGGTGGTAGAGCGCTAGACTACCGATGTGAATTTATCTGGTATGACTCCCGATAAGCAAAATTCTTCTTCTTCAGCTTACCCTAGTCCACTCCTGGACCATAGGCCTCTCCAGTAATGGAGGTTTTGGCCATAACTCACCACGCTGGCCAGACGGGTTGGTGAGTAGTCCGCATATCGAATTTTGGACTATGGTTGTTTTACATCCAGTAGCAGCTTGCTAGGCTAACCTTCAGATGTGCATATAACCCTGTTTTTTGTTAACGATGGCAATTCGTCAACTAAGGGGGACCGTCGGCTTAACGTGCCCTCCGAAGCACGGAGATTTGGTCATAGGAAAGTTTGACTCTCCCCAGGTGTGATCCCGGTACCCCGCATTCGCATCCAACTGCGTTAGCTGCAAGGCAATGACCGCCTCTTTATTATTTTTTAGCAACATTACTAAGTGAATAACTATGGGGTTTAAATATATAAATTAACCTTCAAACTCTCCATACTATGCTTAATCGCTGAGGAAAGTATGTAGAAGGCTGAAATTCAACGATAGTTCATTAGTTATGTCCATAGGCGGGGTTAAGAGATATTGAAGGTGTTAATAAGTACCCCCAAAATTAGAATTAGCACTAGTAGATACTTACGAGGTGAGAAAACTTAGGTTTTCCAGTGGTGGATTTTCGGAACGGTGCGGTGTGTAGATTTTATCCAGTTGAAAATTATAAACCTTTTAATTTTTTGTTAATTCTACCTTCTACAATTATTGATACAATCAGAACAATTTATTAGTTACGTAGTACTGGGTATTTAAGTTGATTATGACTACTTAGTAGGTCATAAACAGGGCTCGGAAGTTCTAGCAAATGCATATTTTTTCTGGAGAGTCCTAGAATATTCGAAGTAAGACACAAATTTGTTTCACACTTCCCTGATGCCGTATACGAAATTTTATAATGCTAATTTTTGCATATTTAAGGTTTTTAATGCTATTTTGCTATTTTTGCGTTTTACGTGCTATTTACAGGCATATTTTTACATATTAATTGAAGAAATAAGCAGAATGTCAATGAAAAAATTTTTTTTTACCGCATACGAATAGGCCAACGAAAACAAACATGTAATACTATTTTAACACGTATTATGATTTTCAAATAATAGGTATGTACATATTGCAAGAATTTGCTTATTATTAAAATTATATCAGACGTATCGTATAATCGGATTCGAATCGGTAGAATCGGAAATGTTTCAAATCCGGACCAAGTACCTACGTGTAGTAGTTCATAAAATCCTTACCATCATATTATTTTATATAATACAATGTATTCTATAAAAATTGTTAAATTGAGAAAAATCTAAAATTCATTTAACCCTACAGAACATACGTGAGGCTTGACAGGCATACGCTGTTTCATTTTTGTGCACTTAGTACATGCGCATGTTACGTAATAATACCATTTGTATTAATTTGTAGTTACTTTATCACAAATATTAATAAATATTTTATGTTTATAAATGTCAATTATCGATTTCTATATAAAAAATTTTTGAAAAATTCTCAAACTATGAAAAGAAGGCCTGTTAAAGTATGGGCCTGACAAGCCTCACGTATTCACTGGTGGGAATTTTTCACGTGTGCTCTGTAGGGTTAAAAATAAACAAAATTTTTATTAATTTTTATTAAAATTTTTTGAAATTTTGTTGGTTGACAATTTTATTTTGCATATTTTTTATTTTTTTAGTGCTATTTATAGCGCTAATTTTGGTGTTTTTAAGTGCATATTAAAGCGCTAAAAGTACACTTTTTTAGTGCTATAACTTCCGAGCCCTGGTCATAAATAATAAATTTATAGTTCATAAAATTTAACTACATATTGTGATCATAATGTTTTTGAGATCCATTATATTCTGATGATTTTTATCAACATTGCATTAAAAGAATTTACTGTGTATGTTTAAAAATTGTAGTATAACTTTCAATCTCGTGATGCTGGGGGGTATTCCATACCCCCCAGACCCCCCGGTCTGATACACCAACGACATGTTGACAGATATTTTTCAGCACTACATGGACGAAATATACTACGCTAGTCTTCTTGACCGGGGGGTTTGGGGGGTATGGAATACCCTCCAATCATAAACGGAGTTACGGGGTTTTTGATTGCTACCACATCTAAAGTTTGAATTACCATTCTCACTCGCAGAATAGGAAATATAGATTTTGTATTTGAATTTGGATTTGGATTGGGAGTCTACGTAAAATTTAAAAAAAGTTGTAATTACTTGCTGTAGTAATCCTCACATCCTAAATACCGGAACCAAGTGAAGATAATATTTGTATAATCAATATTTGTGTTTAGATTTGATTTGTAAACCAGCACTATGCCTGTGGTATCTAAAAAATGGAAGAACCAAAATTTGAGTTCCTTGAAAAATATGTTCGAGTCCAAGGAATTTCACTTAAGATTTCTTCTATCTGTGTGGTTGCCATGACAACCATTAGTTGACTGACAAAAGCTATTTTTTCAATTTACAGTTTCTAATTAGTTTTAAGTCGATTAAATTGAATTTTATGTTATTATTTCGATTGAATTTTATTGTAGTTTATCTTACCTCTGATTTAATAAAACTTTTAACCAGGTGTTAAAATTAACTAACCGATGGAAGACGTTTGCTGGTACTAACTATTATTGTACTCTTATATTTGTCATCTGATCCACTAACAATTTTTTTATCCTCCGTACCGACAATAGAGATTGCTGGAAATACAATCAGCACAATGCTGTTTTGGGGCAGGTGGCGGATTTAGCACTTGAAACTGCTATTTGCATCTGCATTTTACTCTGGTATCCACTATGTGGTTCAAAAAAATCTGAATTTTGAGGGCGCCTGTTCGGAAATTCGCCACTGTCTGAGGGAATAATGTTTATTTTTGCACTCCATTCGGGAGTGTACGCATGTTGTTCGGAGCATTAACAGTTTTCAAATATAATCTACTTGTTTCCTGAATCAATCCCTGTATATAATAAAAGGGGTCGAGGAAACCAAAGACATAAGTTTCAAACTTGTCCTGTGTCCTCATGCGGAACTTTAGCTAAGATTTCCTTAACCTGAAACCACGAAGTTATCTCTTTGTTACACTTACTTCCAATAACAATCAAGCATCAAAGCACTTCTACTGAAAGGTTCCGCATGCACAGGCTAAGAACTGCTTTCTATGGCAATATTAAGAAACCAAAATTCTGGCAATGCACAAGGATCACATATTCTCCAAGTTTAAACATAACCTATATTGTTTTTAAACTGAATTTATGGAAAATTAATAAAACTTATTGCAAACACTAAAACCAAGAAGATGATGATAAACTTTGAGCATCAACATGTGCGCTGCCACATTTTCTATAAAATGAGGTATAGGTCGTTTTATTCACAGTGGTTGGCACGTGACTTGGGCTTGTGCAGTAAATGTGGAGGGAGAACGTTTGACACTCAATTCCACCAATTGACACGCATATAACCGAAATTATGAATATTTGTTTCTGCACATTAGCCACTCCCAACCACTATGAATAAAATTACCTCTAGACTTCTCTCTTGTTATCTCCTAGTCTACTGCTGATTGTCAATATACAAACTGTAACCTTGTTTACTTAATCTGGTTGCCTCATTAAACTTGAATAAAACGTCCCCGGGCCAAATAAAAACGTCAACTATTCTTGACTCAATTTAAATTATACCATGGCATAACTTTTTATGCTCCTCCCTCATTATCCATTCAGGCGCAGTCTTGCCAAACGAGTTAATTTCCTGTGTTAATTAACCTATTGCACTACCCTATTTAAACCACCCTCATAACCGTGTGAGCAACAGACTGGAGCGGTCGTTACCGGTTGATGTAAAATTATTGCAGTTAATTTGGGATTGGCATTGAAAAATATTTCCTTGTGAGATGAACTTTTCTAGTAGTGTAATATACCTAATCATAATATAAAAATAAACACAGGTTTACCTTTAACATTTTACATTGTTTACAATTTATTAGGAGTTACGTAAGACTTTAATATTAATTACCTAAAAGCGTCGAATTCGCTGATTAACATAAGCGACACTCATTTATTTAGTGTCAAATTTGTTTTTAGAGCTTCAGCATGTAACAAAGTTGGTGCCCAATGATGGGGAAGCCTTTTTAATCCATCTCCAATGACTTTAATTCTATTAACAAAAAAACTTAATCTTGTTGTGCTTCATTAAATTCTAATACAATTAAAATATGGATTAACTTTGGTGTAACTAAATATAAATTATTAACGAGTGTTTCGTGATTAGTGCAATATAAAACAGAAGTTTACTAATCTACGCTTATGGTACTAAAAATAATAACCATTGAGAAAGGATACATCGATAAAACTATGTAATTTACTGCCATTTACATACCGATAGTGCCTTTAGGGGGATTACGATAATTGTGGTGTGTTTGTACCTACTGGTTTGATGCGCACTTTTATTGCAATATGATTATGCAACAGGTTTGTCATTATAATTTTTTTTTTTATTATAATATATTGCATGCAAAAAATTAGCACAAATTAAGAAAGTAACTTGCAGTTTTCCCTCAATTTAATTACTCTTGCTTTTGAACCTTAATGTTTCAATTCGTATTTTTATTTAAAAATTATTTAAATATAGAATCTTCAATGCACTCACATTTCAGCATTATGTTTATTTTGTGTAAATATGAAATTTGAATGTTATGCTCTTAATAATTTCTTGTGCTTCTTCAGTGAGTGAGAATACTTAAAAAGCACCGCTGGAAAGAAAGTGAAAATATTTATGATTGTGTGTATTATTTTTTATGATTGTTTACTTTTATACATATTTATAACTTTTTATTGCTCGAAAATTTCAAGCGAATCTACGTAATTGGTTTATATTTCACCGTGTAACCGGCAAGGGTTTGATCGAAGTCGTAGTAGTGCAGAGGAAAATTTTCTCGGTTTTCTTATTTCAGGAGCGAATGGTGTAGAAAAATTTGAACAAAAAATGCCATTAGTATTTTCGTTTAGTGTGAAAATACACGAGTACGTTGTCGCTTGCATGCATCATTTGATGATACATGAAGTAACATTTGGTTTATGTACCAGTTGTGTTCGTGCAGGGAAATGCTTCACATTTATTTTGTTGTATGCTCGGAAGTTTCCACCAACCTAACATACCGAAAATCCTGCAATTATCGTTTTCATTTATTTTTAAGTTTTGAAATTGCAATTCTAATTATTGTATATTTCGTTACGATGCAATTACATTATTAATTTATCTCATCGTACAAATAACTTGATATACGAGGGAACAGGTGTAGTCCATTAATTTAAATAATCGATAGTTATGCAGCTTAACAAGAAGTCATAATAGCTTTTCAAATTAAAATAAATGTTATGTACATTCTGAAACGTATTTTCTTTTGATCGATCAACATTTCCACACGTAAACCGCAAAATGTTATTGAAATGATCCACCCTCGTACATCTTACAATTCCATAAAAGATAAATGACTTGGTTAACTATGTCGTGCAACTTATAATATAATCTGTAACATTTAACCAAGTTGAAAAGGTTAACAAATCTTTCATAATGCGTTCCATATCGGAAAATTTCAAAATTTTAATATTTCACCAAATTTAGAAAGCTGGAACTTGAAAAGAGAACCTCTTTCATTTTAGTTCATCATGCATGCAAATGAAGCGAGCTATCTCCGTAACTTTTAAAACCATCATTCTCTTAATTGAAACTACTTTGTATATCTAATACAAAAGTGGATAGATTCAATTAAACTTTTGAATATATTTAATTAATAGCGTATTAAATGGAAAGGCTACATTAATTTGTTGACTCAAAACTCAAGCGAAGTGTGGAAGAGATGGTAGATATTGATCGACGTTTGGTTCCATGATCTGCACTTTCTGGTCGTTTAAACGAAGGTTTAAAAATATGAAAATCTTTTAATTAATGACGTCAAGTAATTTAGAACAAAATATTACTAAATCTAATTGAAAAATGTGGAGGCGAAATTGCACCCAAAGAAACCTACGCTCAAGTATCTATAAACTTCGAGGCGGGGGCTTGAACCAAAAAATCCTTGATAAAAAGATTCAGGCAAGAATATTTTTTCCGATGGTAACTCTTCTCGATGTGTTCAAATTTGTTTATCAACTTTTATCGCTATTGATAAGATAAAAGTGACAAATTATATTGTTTTTCCTGAATATTTCAAATTTCCAAACAAAAGCTTATTTCTTAATTTTTATTTATTTTTGTGGGCGTTGATGTATAAAGTGTCAATCTAAGTTTCTTTTTATCTTGATATGTGGTCAAAAATAATTTAGCTCAATGTCATAATCTCTGTTTATTACGCACTGGAATGGTGGAACTACTAATGGTTAAAAAATTAAGTTGTTCATATAAAATGTATTTGCATGTTGATTGTTTTAAATTTAAATTTCAAATGCATTGACGACAAAATTGGAGTAAAACATTCCAATTCTACTTTTTTTTAATCGAGTTGATGAAATGTGCATTATCATTGAATAATCGGTGGTAATTCTGAACCGTTCTTCTTCAGTGAATATGCGTCGATGCGGAAATCATCTGAATATCCCGGAGGAAATGCTATCCTTTGAAGTGACCGCACTCCTTTCGTAACCTAGAGCTTCTTTCACACCAAGATTGGATTTATTTCATCACGTCAACCAGAGGTGTAGCCGCAGGGAATGCAAGAAATTTAAAATAATAGGGCACTGAATTAACGAATTTGAAAATACTCAATTTTTGTACTGTTTTTTTTACGTGATTTCGATTTTAATTGTCAATGGAGGTAAGCATCAACCCAAATAGACGTGATTTACGTGCTCTCCGAAGTATGGAGCCTGTCGTAAGAAAGTCAGACTCATTGTCAGTCACTCAATCAGACAATAATTGATCGATTAAGTTGTTCAAAAGTTGAAATTGTATCTATTTCCGAGATAATCTCGGGTATTCTAACAAATCCTATTCTGTTTCCAAGCAAATGCGGAACATCCAGGAACTTCCACAAATCTTTTTTGAAGTTTTTTTGTTTGAGGAACAGAATTCGAAATGTATGCAACCTAAATTAATAATGTAAGCGGTAAACAGAAAGTTTAAGATTCTCAAGTTAGAAAACTTCAACCCTTATTAAGAATTTCATTCGGAGCTGATCTGTTAAGCAAAAAATAAAGTCAAAGGGTTTTTCGCACTTTTACGAAATCTACTTGAAACTCGTAATCCAATCTTGTGCAATCGTTTATCTAAAAGAACAGCGCGTACAGTAATCTTGTTAAGCCAATTTGTTTTTACAAACTTCAACTTTTTCAATTAATTATAACTCTTTGAGGTTCTTTGCACATGATGCTTATAATACCTCAGTATTATTATTTTTGGATCTCATCTGTTTTATCTTGCATTTTTAAAAACTGTAAATATTCTGTTTCTTCTATAATTAATTAATTTATTTAAATGTAACTATAATTAAGTATTTACCGCAGTACTATGAAACGTATGAGATAATCCGCTTGTTTTTGGAGACAGTTATGTGGCGTCGTAAGATAAGCAGAAGATAACATATTCACCCAAAACGAAACTAAATTTAAGTAAATAATTTAAATTATTTGAATGATAAACCATTTTAAAATTAGAATAAACTCGAGTCCTTATATCTTACATTCATTACACGCCATCTTCCTGGATTATTTAAGTTATCCTTGTTTTTATGCTCTTGATTTGATAGTATTAGTTGCTATGAGAACCACAGATTTTTCTGACCAGTTGATACAAAAAGCGAATTTAATCGTGAAGTAATTTCATAATAATCAAATCAAGAATGCAGACAATTCAAACCAAACGCAAACAAAAACTATTCACATTATGTGAATTCTAAGGGTAGTTTCCTTTTCAATTTTGGTGGGAAATTCGTGGTTACAGCTGGAAAACTAAGTTATGCAATTAAATATTAATATTGAAGAGCAAACAAGATTGCAGTCCCTGAGTTAACAGATAAAACTTGTACCTATAGATACCAAATCATTCAGTTATGGTAGTTTGGTAGCAGCAATCGTATCCTTGTGTAAATTTTGATATTTAAGGGGGGAAAACACTGTAACAGCTCGAAAAAAAGAGGTATTTTAAGAAATTTTTTACAGAAAAAGTACAAAGCCAATCTTTTTCAAATTTTCCACATATTTTATTGATTATATTATATACATTTAAAAATTTTTTTTGACTTGGTTGTAGTCCATATACAGGATTTAAAAGCAAATATCTCAAAACTACAAATTTGTATCTCGTTGACAGCAAAACAAGAAAACTATCCATCCGATTAATATGATTCAAAAAACATTTTGTTCACAATATTCGTCTTTATCGTTCGACGAGAGATTTTTTTAATTGGTCGTTCCGTTTAGCTTCTATGTTATAATAAGGACACACAAGGAATGCTCGATTTTAAAATTTTTTTTTCCAAGATCTGAAATTTTGCTATTTTTCTAGATATCAAAATTTCCCCCCGTCGAACTATAATCATGGGTATGTACTTTGTAAATATTTTTGAAATTTTGATTTTAAACTAACCATATGGCCGAATTGCTGTCAACCAGTCACTCACTTTTTTTTTGAAGAGCAAACTTTCGCGTCCTGTACACCCTGTATATGGTCTACAAACAAGCCAAAAATTTTTTTAAATGTATATAATATAATCAATAAAATATATGGAAAATTTGAAAAAGATTGGCTTTGTACTTTTTCTGTAAAAAATTTCTTAAAATACCTCTATTTTTCGACCTGTTACAGTGTTTTCCCCCCTTAAATAAATAATAAGGAGAGGTTGAGTTGTCCCCAAATAATTCAATAACGAAATGCTTTGAGATTGATTGATTTTGGAAATTAAATTATTGGCAAATTCTGAACAAAACAACTTTTCGTGAACTTTTTAAAAATTATGTAAACTTAATGGATTTTCAATACCCAATAGCATTTTTTGCATTTTAATTTTATTACATCGAATAAATCTATCACTTTAAATTGAAAACTCTTTATTTTTATTGGTGTATTTATCTCGTTACGGTCGTGAATAATATTGTATAACTAAATGAATAATTATATTTTATTATAAAAATTGGGACAAGGTTAGAAAACTTCAATAATCTTACACCTTAGAATAATCGTGGGTGGAATAAGATGTTTGTTTTGAGAATTTATGCAAATGGTAGTTTTTGCACAACACAAATACCAAACTACAATTCGCATTTTATTTTTGAATAGTTTTCGAGCACCCAGAAAATTTTTCTTCGCAGAAGTGCCTTTATCGTATCTATGAAAAACGACGTGCTTCATAGCTTTGAAATGTCTATTCGAGTGCGCGAAAGGAATTTTACGAACATTTATTGAAATATTTATTTACAAAATGATGGCACCAAGGAATTCGACTCCAATTATTGGAAGAGAAATAATATGCACCTACAAGGTAAATAGAAAAACTTCATTTTCATAATTCTAACCTACAAAGACTAATTACGGGTATTAGTGATTTTTTTATTAATCATAATTTTCAATAACAACTTGAAAAATGTCGTGTTTTATGTAGGCGTCTTCTTAATTAATTATTTTTTTAAATTTATTTACATTTTTGTCTTTGAGACAAATTTCCTCTATCTCTCTGATATGATAGATAACCTAACAATTTTTGCCATCTGATGAAAAACAACAGTTCGACATAACCAAACTTTTTTTTCCTTAATTTTCATCAGGTGCATTTGGGTTTGCAGTTGTCCTAACAGGTGCAATATTGAATTATTGTTGCATTATCATAATAATTTGGCCACCCAACTTCTATTTCCGTGTAATAAATTACAATATAGCAAATAATTACAGTGTTTACGGTTTTAACTCGTAGTTAAAACTTGACGGTTAAAAATTGATGGCTTCTTTAATTAATTTGTTTTTGTCGAGCGCATTCTAATTATTTTAGCACGTGGATAGGGTTTATGGATTGTCAAATTAACAGCAACCTTTTTTGAACGATGGGATTCGGGATAATTAATTTTTTATTTCAATAAATCAGGACTGTCTCAAAACTGCGCAAATTATTATTTAAATGACGGGATCACCTTCGATGTGATGCAGTGATGCCATCATTAAATTTAAACTTGTTCGACTTCTGGTTTAATAAAAAGTTACGTATGAAAATTAGATGCAAATTTAGTTCTTGATGTAGGATGCACACAACGAGACAAGTTTGTTATTATTAAAAAATTTAACAACAAATGTAGGAATTGAAGGTGTTGGAGCTGGAGGCGTTGGAGCGTCTTCATTTTATAACTTAATCGCCTTAAATTATTTAATTAGTTAACACGCGTGTTAACCGATAACGCCAATTATACGCATAACTTTCTCCATATTAATTTATATCTTAATTAATTTAATTGTATATATGTTTTTCTTCCAATTTCTAATACTTTTGCCCTTTGAATAGGCAATTTTATTAATTAAGTCGCTAAGTGCACCAGGATCTTTTGCAATGCTGCTAATTAATAGCAGGATCCATATTTCTTGAAAAATTAAAATGAGGTTGTTTGAACTTCGTTAGTGCTAAAAGTGAAGGATGAATTTTAGATTAGATCTTAAGTTATTACTTCATGCAATCTAGGCTAAAGGTTATTAAGCTGGATACAACATTTTATTTTAAGTCTACATTTTGATTTAATTGTTCCTTTTTGCTTTTATTAAATAATTAATTTTTAATTTCAGATTAAATTGGAACGAGTGTTGGGTGTCACCGTTTCCAGCAACGCTGCATTAGCCTCGGATTGTAACACGGAAACTGTGGCATATCCTGCAGGGTGAGTTATTATTTTATACTAATAAATTAGAATTTGCTGCAAATTTACATAATCGGGTCCATTTTTTTAAATTTGTAACAATCCCTCTCTTGTTATACCAATTTGACTAATAAGAGATTATTCATAATCGCCACAGATTTGATATAATCTCCGCTATTCAATAGTTACTTCGAATAATAAACAATAATTAATAAGGAATAAATGTAAAAAAAGGACTATAATATCAGAAAATATCTTAATTTAATTGAGTGCATTCTCCTACTTAAAAGGTTTGTTCGTTTGTATGAACTAACTTGCTCGGTTCAAGTTAGTGCAATGTACTGTGTTCGTTTGGCTGCTCAGTTCATGACCAAACATGAATTTCTTGCTCGACCTCCATAGGAGGAGTAGGCAGTGCAAGTTAGAACACTATCTAACTTTTGTGGTGGGAGTATTTTGTCTCGAAAGATAACCCAGTTCAAGTTAGTTCATACAAACGAACAAACCTATAGTGAATTAATGCATTGTATTCATTTAAATCCACACTACGGCATGGACACAAAACATTGAGTCATTTTGAGTAGCGCGGATGGCCTATCATGTAGGCGTTTTGATGTCACACATGCAATTTGTCCGGGACAATTCTTGATGAATGTGCTGGTGCATTATCGTTATGAAGCAGCACTTTTTGTTCAGCCAAATTAGGCCGTAATTCCTTCCATTTCTTATCGAAGCGGTCCAATAATTCGCTGTAGTACTGCCCAATGATCGTTCTTCCATTCTACAAAAAGTCCATGAGTATTATTCTCTTCGAATCTCAAAAAATCGTGGTGTTAACCTTTCCGGTCTATGAGACCGTCTTTGCCTTCTTCTGAGCAGAATCACTCAGAAAAATCCATTGTATTGACTGTCGCTTGATTTCTGGCGTATAATAATGTATCCAGGTTTCTCCTCTTTCCAAAAACTCCTGCGAATTTCGCTTAAAGAGGTTCAAAAACTGCTTTGACATTGACAGTCGTATCCGTTTTTGGTCGACCGCGATCAATTGCGGCACCCATCGGGCCGACAGCTTTCTCACACTTAACTGATCATGTAAAATATTAATTGTCGTTCCGTACGACAAGTCTATGGCCTCTGCTACTTCGCGCACTTTAGTTCGGCGATTTGCGAAAATCATGTCGTAGACCTTTTCAACGATTTCCTCGGTAACCACGTCTGTCAGGCCGCCTGGCCGCTCCTCATTAGAAACAGATGTACGACCACGTTTAAAATCGTTGAACCAATATCTAACAGTTGTCATAGATGGTGAAGGGTCCCCAAAGAAAGCATCCAACTTCGCATTTATTTATTCGCATGATTTCCATCCAAAAATTAAAAGCGAACTACGGATCGAAAATGGTCTTTTTCCATTTTATCAAGAAACACGAAACATGTGTGATACAACTGGCTGCCAAATAAAAACTAACCCATGAATCAGTCTGAAATTTAGTATGGTGTCGTTTGACAGATGGCAGTACACGACGGTAATGTCAACTTCCATCAGCAACGCCACCTGTCTTCAAACACGGGTACTTATTGATTCACCCTCGTAGTTAATTATATCGGAAGGTACAGAATAGTGAACTCCCTGATTCAGGCTGCATAAAGGTTTCAGCTTTCAAAATGTATGGTTTGTCATCAAGGAGTGGATGAAACGAGTCGTTTAAACCTATCAAATCACTTCATAAAATTAGCAAATTATCTATGTGCAATATGTGCAAATTGTGGCCTAAAATCTTCCCCACACTTGGAAGTAAGAGTGAATTAAAAAACGACTAAAGCTTAAAAAGATATAAAAATTTGAATAAACGAATATTATCATTGCGGTAATAGGATGGAGCAGCACCTATTCTCACGTTTCCATTAAAGTCTGCTGTGAAATTGGAAAAAAAAATTAACGATTACATAACAACTTGACGGGTGAAGTAGGAAGCTAAAAATTGTTAGAATTTTTGTCCCTTCACTCACATAAATAAAGTAAAAATCACCCTTACAAAATTATTTGAGGCATTATTACAAAACGAAAACTGTCGTTTAACAATTTGATGTCGCGACTATACAGTTAACTTGTACATGCAGGGGTGCGACGTAACGTCCAAATTAAATTCAAATTTACTTAACGTCTCGGTGGTACCTTGCAGATTTAACAAATCAATTTGATGTTACAAAACAACCATCGTTAAGATGAAAACTGACAATTGGAATGTTACACAATTAATTTCTAAGTTTCCAATTGCTGATTGTTGGGATGATTTGATTAGAACAACAATGATTTGCTAGAACAAGGGCCCGGCAGATTTAGGGGCCCAGACAACAGAGATACATATGTGTATTTTCATGTGCTTATTTACCTGGTTTAGTACTATGGAGGCTTAGCTCATCTTAGAAAAGGAAAAACCATTTTAAAAATGTTTCTCAAAAAGTTTTCTCATGAATCGTGGGGGCTGGGGGGTATAGAACACTACCCAGTAAATAACAAAACAACTTTTCAAGAATCAAATTTGCGTCGTTATCACAATCGTTGCGTTTTTCTCGCTTATTCCATACTCTCCAGACCCCCCCCCCCCCGGTTTCACATCTGTTTCTTCACATATTCTGTAGCTGCCTCTAACACTTGAAACACAAAAACTTTGTTTTAATTTAGGAGTAAGAGTAATTTTGATTAAGAAGGGGCCATGTTTTGAAATGTAACTGGCCTCCAACCTCCAAGTTCCGCCTCGGTTTCTAATTAATAGTTGAATTATTTTCGAGAAGTTGGGAACTTATTGAAACTGCAGAACGACGATATTAGACATAATATCAAATATTAATGCGTAAGAGGTATTGATCTAGACAAAATAAGTACAGTAATTTCAATTCTCAATGACCCCACTTTAAACTTCGAGCCCTATTGCAAATATTATGTAAGGGCCGTCATTATATTCGTTAAAATTTGATTCGCTACCCAAATTAGCAATTAAATCATAAATACATAAGATTTTTAACTTTTTTGTAAAATTTAGTAAAAGAAGCACATTAATTTAAGGATTCCAGTCTCTAACAGCTTAGGTTAGAGTTAGTTTATGTTATTTATTTACGATTGTAAGTGATTTACATACTGTCCAGCTAATATTTATAAACTTCCCACCTAAACCACGCGTGCCGTGTGTAAACAGAATAAAAAAATGCAGATAACGAGAACTAAAATATCGTGAAGTAAATTCGTTCGTTCGGAACAGACGTTAAACTGTAGGTCCCCATACTGAAAGTTAGCACTGGCAGGATTATGTTCAGAAACTGGAAAAATGTCTGAATAAGATGTTTATGGTGCTGATTCGATTTAGCTAGCAGAGGTAGCGGTGATTATTCATAATCACCGGTTATTTTGATAAATATTAATTATTTCATTATTAACGTATTATTCAAATCCTTCCTATAACCCCCATTAGTAAAACCATTATTTGTATTTAATTCTTTTTGTTAGTAAGCTGTTGTATAATAGCAAAACAAAAACTTAATTTTTGCAATATATTTTACCACCGAATTAGCAAAAAGAAGCATAAAATCGAACGTTCTAAGTTTTTATCTTTACAAGGTCCAATTGTTTATGCAATTTTCACACATAAAGACAAGTAAACAATGCAATGTGTATTTAATACATTATTTTCACCATTTACTTTAGCACAGTGTAGCAATTTATCCTAAATGCTATTAGAACATAAGGTCGGAGAAATGCTTGGTGCTTTATTATGGCACAAATGTAGGTGAAGTTGAAACATACCCAACTTTTCAAATAAATGATTATTAAAATCGCAAATACAATTCAATAAAATTGCTTGTTATTTAAATTACCGTAATTATATAACACAATAATTTGAGTAATAATTTGGTACGGTTATGGACGATTTTACCAGATGGTACCTACTGCTAACTATGAATGAAATGGAAAGTCGTTTGAATATATCTCTATTCAAATTTTTCTTTAAAATTAACCTTGACAAGGTCAAGTCAAAATTAATCATAATTAACTTAACAACAACTGTTTTATAGGTTGCTGTAAATTTAATGTAAGTACAGGGTGTTTCCACTTTTCTGGGTCAATTTTTTTTATAGGTGTTGAGATGGTAATGAGCTTTTGTGATAAGAGTATGTAATTTTTATTCTATACAATTTACCTTCTAGTATGTGATTTTTGCAATTACGATGCGTTCTACATTTAAATAAGTGGAACATTTCGCTCGACGAGCCTGGCACACTCCGTTCTTTCACTATTAACCATCGATAATAATTATTTAGATTGATCTAGATTTGGTAAATTCTGACAACATGACAAAAACTTGAAGTGGTGAATAAATTGATTGTCGATATTGAAAATAGAAGGTTCCACCCGACTTTTGCGTTGTAAAATTACAACATTTAATATTTCATATTAATCTTTATAGTTTACCGAAATAATATACACTTGGTATGTTTAAGTGTGCGTTAATTGTAACGCTACATTACTTTACATACAATATACATTTTGTTGTTAAATGGTCTGGTCTAGAAGAGTATACCGTGTGATGACGACCCAAAATAATTTTCTCTTGAAATAAATCCGCTAATTTCCAAACAATAAATGATTTGTTATAATATATTTTCCAACTACATTCTGACTAAATTAAATAGGATCATGTAAATTTAACAAGCTGCTTGAATCATCTGAAGGATTTGTACATCTGCAGTGCCCGATCAATAAATATTTTGCTCGTGCACTTACATTAGGAACAAATTATATTACGTGACTTTTATTTTCCGTTGCTTGAATATTTTTCTAGTTCGTTTTGCAATGTTGGGACACATTTTTGAAACGTCTTGACCAAGAATGCAGAAACTTCCTTGCATTACAACTGGAAAGTTAAATAATACAAAAAATATTCTTTAGCGTGCACAGACCAAGGAAATCCTTGTGTTTGCCTCATAATTTTCTATTAACAATTTCGGTTAATTTTTCAAGAGAAACAGCGCGCATCAAGTTTATTTTCTTTTTTGACCCTGACTTCTCATCAATAGTTTGATTTGCGTAAATATAGAACCGATTCGTTTGGATGTCCTGGAATCCTTAAAATTTCATGCAGTGCGGGATTCTAACCCAGAACCAGCACACAGCCACTTGAATTAGTAGTTTTGGAAATTTTGTAATAAAAAACACGCATCACTTCCACCAGAATAAATACACGAAACTAATTTTGATAAAAACTTGAAGTAACTCCCATGGTGTGTGAAAATGATAATACAGAATTGTGTGCAAAATATTATCTCTTTGTTACATTATCCCTTTCTCAATATTATCAATTGTGCTGCATTTCGTTTTATCGCTCTGTATGATCGATAAAATATTGCGTCAACATTCACAGAAATAAATCGATTATCGCCTTTAAATGTCATTTTAAATTGCGTACTTATTGTCAGAGCATCGACTTTTGTAGCAAAATTGTAAACATCACATCGCCGTACTTTACGAATGGCGCTCGAGAATTATCTAGGATTTCCAAATTCAGTTACTTGCATTGTCCATCTGTCTCTATAAAAATTATAACACTCCACCAATGGACATCCAAAGCTTGATGGTATTTTGTGAAATTTTTTATAATGGTAAATCAAATTTCATTCAAAATTTAATAATGGGATTATACACCCACGCCTATTGTTGAAAGATTAACGAAGAAGGATCTATTTTAAATTATCTGCACCAGAAATAGTGCAAGCCTTCGGGCAATATTACTCATACATTGAATCCATTTGTGGATACTTTCTATTATCATATTGCAAAGTCATTCTTAATAAGCAATTTTTTTTTAATTTCAAGGTGCCCCATTGAAGAAAAAATTGGATCGTTGCTTCTTCATAATTTTTAAAAAAGTATTCCAACATTAATTTACGTTTTGGATGGTGAGGTAGACAATCAGTTCAACTAAAGTTGGCTTTGTGATGTTTTGTGTGATTTGGTTCGTCAGTACTTTTTGTTAAGGTATTTTACCTCAAATACCAGACTCTCAATGCGATAAATTTCTTGTGGAAAATTTTGGTTGAAAATTTTCTTCATGGGCTATAAATTGGCCTTTGCTCTTTGCACCCACTAATTGTGTTATGATGCGTTAGACTTGCATCGCTTTTAAAGTCAACAGAGTTCATTGTCATTTTGCTTTATATAATCGTCTAGTATTTGTATTTAGAATAATTGTTCTCTTTTTTTTTGCGGCTTCTCACAGAACTCTTGACTGATCCTACTACCTACTTTAACCAATGTCGTTTTGCTGTTAAAAAGGATTACATCTTTTTCCTTAGACGGATGACTCCTTGGGAATACTACGAGTCTCTGTCTACTTTACCAAGCAGTATTGCAGAAAAAAGAGATTACATTTCCAAACCAGGTCTTTATAGTTGGTATAATTTCAAAATAACAGTCTACAGGTTGTATTCGATGCTAAGATTTTGTTGATTTGCAAAATGAAGAGCACAAAACAACTTCACCAAGTCCAAGTTATTATAATATTAACTTTTTATACCCACGGAACCGGGTTCGAAGGAACCATGTTTATGGTTCCACCATGTTTCCTCAATCCGAATTCTTCTTCTTCAACGTAGTTTAAGCCGTAGGCTTGTTATTACCAACATCTGCGTCGTTTTCTTGGCAGTGTTAGTTCTGTGAGCATATACATATTTTACATCCATTAGGTAGCTTGCTAGACTTGCCTTCAGATGTGCCATGTATCCTGGTTTTTTATATTAATGGTGGCAATTCACTAACCCAGGGGACCACCGGCTTAACGTGCCTTCCGAAGCACGGAGACTAGTCATTAGAAAGTTTGACTCTCCCCAGGTTTGAACCCGGTGCCCCGCATTCGTATCCAACTGCGTTAGCTGCAAGGCAAATGACCGTCTCTTCATCCGAATTGAAACAAAAATTAAACACACACTTTAATACCGTCAAGAACCGGTTTAAATTGATTAATACACAAACCATTCCAATACACGATTACAAAAAAATAATAAAGATTATTGCAAAGTCTTGCGGATTCTGTTTCAAGCAATTGAATGTGGTGGTAGTTCGGTTGAATTCAAGCTATAACTATGTTGACGACTTTCCAAAGAAAGTCAGTTAATGGTAAGTAAAACGATTTTCTCACTGAGCGGATAGAATCTCGAAAATAAAACTTGCGGCTGAATTAGTCAGAGGGTACACTGGAACCGGATCCATTCCGTTCATATTCGCATGTCTTGTACAAATCTGGGAGGGGGGAGATTGATTACAGAATTAAAATAAAAGATTTCCTCTGAATTCTCGATTTTTGTGAAAAACTTTTAACACATTTATGATGGAAAATCGAACGTTACAAATTTGAAAGTGTTATTAAATGTTATTAAGATGCCATCATTCGTTTCCTGTACCTTGAAGGTTACTGAAATTTTGATGACTTTATAATAAGAAAATTTTATTGTGGAAATATTTCAATTGTAATATTCAGTTTCACTATGTATAGATGTTCAAGGCCTGTTAATACTGGTAAGTGATCTGGACACAAGCATAAATCACGGCTAATTAATGCAATATTATTTACGAGCTTTTGCCCACGGTCAAAATTATACCACACAGCCAGTGTAACAAACTTTTAGGGATAATAAATCTAAATAATTTACAATTGGCTACTTTAACTCATACAATTTTATCCATACGTCGATGAAACCGCTTCATGTTTTCCAACACTGAAAAGTTACAGAAATTACTGTAATTCTTATATAATCATTTTCAAAATTATTTTTCAAGCTAAATTATACTTGGAAAGCTTTTATATGGAACGCACATTATTATTCTCAAAGTCGCTTATAAAAAAATTAATAACCATAATGGCTCGATGATTAAGATTGGAAAAGCAATTTTTAACAAATGATCACTTACGAAATTGAACCATTTATTATCTCATTTTTTATAATTGCACTACTGCAACCAACCACAACCACTGGCGGATCTAAATTTTTTTGGGTGTTTCAAGATAATTAGTTATGATGCCCCTTCTTGCAGTTGTACTTTATAATCGGGGGGTCGAAAACTTAAGCTTCAATTATTCACCACTAACCACAACTAGAAGCAACTAATTTATGCAAGAAATGATATCACTTAATGAAGTAGCAAATACTTCATTCGCATTTGAGCCCACACACACATGTACAATTCGATAGGAATTTATATTATGCAATATTGATTTTAAACATTTTAAAATAAGCTCGTTTTATTACAAATTACGCAATTTTATTACCCGGTAACTGGAATAAATTGTTTTCAATAATAGATTATTGCAAAATTGAAACCAATCGGCTTGTGTAGGCTGATCTTACCTCCTGGAAAATATCGCAGTGCCCAATTTTGATATACAATTTTTTTTTTGCAGATGTACGGTTGTACTGTTCAATACCCATACTGGTCACCAAAGCCATATTATAAATAGCTCTAGGAAAACAATTCTATCATTAGCCTTCTCGTCATGTGGAAGATATCTCGTCACAGGTAAATTGCCTCTTTTTTCTTCGCAAAGTCAAAATACAACTTCAAATTTTAGGGGAATGTGGGCACCAACCAGCCGTGAGGGTATGGGATTTAAAATCGGATCCTATGCCAGGTCCTGGTGGCGTTGCACCACAGGTCCAGCAGGTCGCCGAATTTTTGTCACATAAGCACGGTATTAGTTGTGTGGTACGTAAAATTTTTTTCTATCTCTCCCGGTTATTCCCAACTTTATACTTTCAGGCATTTTCTCCCAGTGGTAAATATGTAGTAAGCATAGGAACCCAACATGATATGATAGTAAATGTATGGGATTGGAAAAATAATATAAAGGTAGCCAGTAATAAAGTTAGTACCAAAGTGAAAGCCTTGGCTTTTGCCGAAAATGGCAGTTATTTTGTGACCGTAGGTAATAGGCACGTTAAGTTTTGGTTCCTGGAATATGGAAAAACTAAGGTAGACTGCTATTTGCACCTCAATTTTTAAACAGCTAACCCTGACATTTTAGTACAAAGAAGCAGTTCCTTTAATGGGTAGATCAGCTATTTTAGGAGAACAAAGGAATAATTATTTCTGTGATGTCGCGTGTGGAAAAGGACAATGTGGTGATAGCACTTTTGCCATCACCAGATCTGGTTTGCTATGCGAATTTAACAATAGAAGACTTCTTGATAAATGGGTAGAACTGAGGGTAGGTCCAAAAATCGGTTTGTCTAAAACTGATTTGACTAATCATCCATTTTTAGACTACAAGTGCCAATTGTATAAGTGTAGGTGAATCTTTAATATTTGTTGGTTGTGCTGATGGAATTGTACGATGTTTTGATCCAACTACGTTACGTTTCGTGACGACCCTTCCGAGAACGCATTATTTGGGCGTTGATGTTAGTCAAGGATTAAATATTACGTGAGATGATTTAATTTTGCAAAAAAAAAACTTTCTTACCAACCAAAATTTTCTAGTCACATGTCTTCACCTCCACCAGATGCCAAATATCCAGATGCAATAGCAATAACCTACGATGAGAGTAATAAAAAATTAACTTGTGTATATAACGACCATTCTATTTACGTGTGGGATATCAATAATATTAAAAGGGTTGGAAAATCTCATTCATTTTTATATCATTCTGCTTGCATATGGGGTGTTGAAATGTCACCTCCAAATTGTCCATTACCTCCTGGTAGCTTTTTAACTTGTAGTTCTGATGATACAATTCGAGTATGGACGTTGGACAACCTACCAAATAAAGCTTCTCAAGGAATGTATCAAAAAAATATTTATAGTAATGTAAGTTTTTTTTTAAATTCCAAAATGCCGCCCATAAAATTCAAAATTTCAGGAACTGTTAAAAGTTATTTATATTGATAGTGATATGACGTACCTAAAAGATTTAGAAATAAGTGTTAATAATACCGAAAAAAACGATACATATGATTCTAAAAATGGCGTGAGAGCCATAAGGCTAAGCCCGGACGGAAGAAATCTAGCATCTGGTGATCGATCTGGTAATCTTTCCAGTTAAATTTTTTGACACCTTTACAACTTCTTACCGTTTCAGGAAACATTAGGATACACGAAACAACAACAATGACTGAAGATTTTAAAATTGAAGCACATGATGCTGAAGTTTTGTGCTTAGAATACACCCAAACAAATACGGATCAGAAATTATTAGCCAGTGCAAGTAGGGACCGACTGATTCATGTTTTCGATGTCGATCAAGTATAATTTTTGGATTTTTTTGATGACTTTTACTATCTACCATTTTTTTAGAATTACCAGTTTTTACAGACATTAGACGATCATTCCTCTTCGATTACAGCAGTTAGATTTATGAATACTCCCGAAAATTTGCAAATGGTTTCCTCTAGCGCCGACAAGAGTCTAATTTTTAGGACACTAAACGAGGTAATTTTAACGTATTTTTCGTTAAACTTTTTTAACTGTTTTCTTCAAGACCACAAATGGTAGCATGCAATTTGTAAGGGATCATCATGCAGCTGGAAAAACGACCCTGTACGACATGGAGGTCGATACTGGTCAAAAGCACGTCCTAACTGCATGCCAGGACCGTAATATACGTATTTACAGCGTTGCAAGTGGAAAACACGTAAGAATATTTAAAGGTAGCTCAGGAGATGACGGGACGTTGATCAAGGTTACATTAGATCGATCAGGGATTTATTTGGCAACTTCTTGTACGGATAAATCTTTGTCTGTATATGATTACTACACCGGTGAGTGTATGGCGACAATGTGTGGCCATTCGGAGTTAGCCACAGGTTTAAGATTTACAAATGATTGTAGAAGGCTAATTTCGGCTAGCGGCGATGGGTAAGAAGTCGAAATTTTTGTTACTGGGAAAAACTTCTAGTGTTTTTTTTAGTTGTATTTTTGTTTGGCGCGTACCTCATGATATGGTTGTAACAATGCAGGCAAGATTGAGCCAGCAAGCTATGAGGCAAGGCAAGACTATCAGTAATGAAGTATTTGTTGATAGCAGCAACGTGGATTTCTTTGATACTAATTCAAATAACATCGACAATGATTACAGGTAAGACTCTCCAAAAGTTGGGTTTTTTCCCTAAAGTTTATTTAAACAGGTTTAGTGTTGGAGCTCTACCACTATGGGCGAAGAAAAAAATGTCTGATGATACTGGTCCACTGCCACCATTTTCGAAAGGTGTGGTTGCGCCGAAAGGTCGATGGGCGCAAAGGGCTGAAAGAAATGTGAAATCTATTTATACTGATTCAATTATTTCCTTTCCTTCATTGCATGGTAAGTCTGCATAGTGTTTATTATTTTGGGCATTATGTGAAGTTTTGCTTTCTGATATAATTTTATAGACAAACGTGGCGATTCTGATGATAAGGATAGTTCACTAGATAGTGGAACCGAAACCAGGCATTATTCTGAAGTATTTAGGGAGAGTAAAATAATTTCGAAAATGGTATGAAAATATTTGACTCACCAGGCAGGTTTTGAATTTTGCTGTTTTACAGGTTCCTTCAGCCAGAGATAGTGCATTAGGGGGTTCTGTACGAGATACTGATATTGAGTCGACTGCACATGATGCAGATATCGATTCTGACCAGGAATATCGACACCAACCAATGTACTATCCCACCCAACACGATTCTGCTAGGTAATTCTCTTTGTTTTCGATCAAAACCGTTTCTAACATTTATTTTTGCTTAGTGGAAGTGAATTCATAATTACCAACATGGATGCTGATGAATTAAGAAGATCCCAAAGAAGATCAAAACGATCAAACTTGCCAAATATTCAAATTCCAACATCCGTGTCTGGCAGTCAGGATTCAGATGAGGAGGACGATGAGGTTTGAATTTCTTACTTATTTCCCCCATTTTTTTAAATTTTTTCCCCATATTTGATAGGTTTCAACGCCAAGTGGTGAAAACACTGACAGAAATCCAATGTCAATGTTATCAGTTAGTTCAGAATCGTTAGATCAAATTGTCCATCGTGAGAAATACTTACAAGCAACATTTGATAGTCTCAGTGGAACTGAAAATCAGTCAACTCCTAGTATGGCTAAAAAATTTTCTGTGAAAAGAAAAAAATTTAATATTTAATTTTCAGTAAAAATGTCTTCGTTGTCATCCCAATACCTGATCAGAAATAATGGAAGCTTAAGTACGCGTAACATCGCCGTCATTAATGCAGCAAAACAAACCAAAAATGACAGTGAAGCTGCGAGAAAGAGAGAAGAATTGACGAAACGAATAGCTGCCACCAGGCAACAGTTACAAAACGTGAGCAAACAAAATTTTAATTTTTTTTTAAATTTTCATGTGTTTAATAAATTACAGGTAGGTTTTTCAAATCAACTAAAGTACAGCCAATCCATTCACGATTTATCTCATATACCAGAAAAGGAAAAGTGGAATTCCCCCAACAAACAAGGTAAGAAATTTTATATATCAACTAACCTTGGTGGTTGCTTTTATGTTTCCTTCATCCCAAATTAAAAAACCCAATTAAATTTTCCTTATTCTAACTAACATTACTAATAACTTTTAAGAAATCGAATCATCTCGAGAACAGACAATTGTATTACCTTCGAGCTTCTCATTACCTTCGAATCTACAGCTGTGTGGGTGCTACATGAAAGACATTGCAAGAAACACTTCCTTCTTAAATCCCATCTATAACACAAATCTTGATCACAATAATGCAAATCTTATAGGTAGCGTTAAATTAAGCGACCTCAATAAAATTCAAAAAAATATGGGGCCTGCTATCAGACCCAGAAAGCTTCCATTGGATAAAAAAATAATATCCAAGTATAAATTAAATAAAAGTTTGCCTGTTTCTCCCGTTAGCGAGGAGCGGAGTTTTTCTGATTTTGCACAAAATTCGACTTCAAATTACGAAAGCAAAAATATTTCTAGACGCTCCTTTAGTTATTTTATCGATATAAATCAGCAAAATTCCACGGCAGATGATATCAAACAAGTCTGCAACGATATAGAACAATTTTCGCGTAACTTTAGTGAACTGAACGACCAAGTTGAAGATTCTTTAAATTATCCAAAATCGTTAGATTCTACAGATTCATTCTACAATGAAGTTCAAGTGGAAGACGGCAATTTTAGTTCGGATTCTTTAGAAGATTGCAGTTTTAATTCCGCCCAAAACAAGAAAACAAGGAAATATAAAGTTCCAAGACGGTGCTTATCAAACAACGAAATTTATAAGTACCAAATAGAAGCTTACGAAATTCCAAAAAGTGAGAGTTTTTATTTGAACCCAAGCAACAGAAATTCACAAGAAAGTATCCTATCTGATGATCTCCTAGGGGACGGGTCCAAAAGTTACTGTAACAGTTTGGAAAGCGTATTATCGTGCGAATCCGATTCCAAATCCGCGCCACTCGAAGTTTTATTTTCTTCGTACAAAAAACCCCAATACAACGAACCCTGTGGTGCATCAACCAGCCAATCGTGTGATAATTTCGGTGGAAGTCTTCCAAAAAATTACAGCGCGCTCGATAGTCCAGTTCGCTTGAAAACTTCACAAACGCAAACCGATTTTACGTTTGAGACTCCAGAAGAAATTGTAGCAAAAAAGAATTGCTCAAATTCCGATTTTCAGCAAAAATTGCTCAAATTTGAAACCTGCATCGCTCAAAATGAAAACTACAACGTCCAGCATTCTACTAGAGGAATAAAAAAGAAAGGGGTTGCCTTTTTTATTGAAACGGAGGGTTTAAATAATCCGAAACAAAATGTTGCAATTTTGAAACCAAGTGGAAGTGTAAACGTGGAAAAGAATTCCAAGCAAGTTAAGGATAAACATAAACCGAATAATCAAGGGTCCATGATTATTCCAACTCTGCAGATGAAAAATAAGCAATATGAGAGTAAATTTTGTAATGTGCTGAACAATAAATCGGAACTGAATTTGGATATTTATGAAAGTGGGACGAAATCGAATGGTAAGTTTGATGTGAAGGTGGTTTTGCCTTGTCATAATTGAAGTATTTTATCTACGGAGGTTTAGCAGGATTCAGAAGCTTTTTTTCTAATGATTTAAATTTCGTGGTAAAATGAAATGATTTGAAAATATTTTTTGGGGTGGGAGTAGAGGTGAAACTCTTGCATGAAGAAAGATTCATTGAAAAATCAATTAATTTAATCGTTAGTTTACAAAATGCACCACATTAAACGTGTTACAATATTGATTTAATAATTGGAGTGTAAGTTTGACTTCAAAATTGATCTTCATAAAATCGTTGTTCCCTAAACAAACCGTTACAATAATTTTTTAATGAAATTCCATACTTCAATTATGATAACAGGGCCTACTAAAAGATGGATTCTGTTGAAATGAAAATTTACGGAACGTTGGACGAGACTTTTTTTCCCTAATCTACTTCCTAAAACCGTTAGCTCACCACCTATCAATTTCTATTTTTAAGGACTCTAGAGGGAAAATTATAATCTTGTTGCAATCAACTAACTAAATGATTTACTAAATTAACAGGAAGTGTAATTTTCTTATTTTCGCTCTATTTTAATTTTTTTAAAAATCACTGAAGTTTGTGGTTGGTTACCTACCGGTTTCGGTTGTTGTAAGGGAGGGGGGTACAATACAATTCATGCATGTCTTTTCATTCAACTTTTAAATTATTTATTTTTCAGTTGTAATAATTAATATTGTCCAATTTTCTTAAAGAATTTTATGGGTTTCTTAGGGCATTAATTACAACGTTTCGTAAATTTCTTGAAAACTGGAAAAATAGTACCGAAATTCAAAGCTTTTTTAAAATTTAATATTTATTGATTCTGTTCAAGAAGCACAATTTTGGTATTATTTTCTGTAATTAAACTTCTTTTATTAAAAATTCGCTTATCAATTAGATAAGAGCAACGAAAACAACATTTTTGTATTAACCGAAAAAAATTCGAGTTCCAATCGCAATCAAATACAAGAAACATCGAGTTTAGATCGCCACTTATTTACAAAAAATTTGCTGGAAGCTGACAGGATAATACACAAACCTCCTAAAGGAGTTAGACGAAACAGTTCGAAATCGCGGAAAAGCAAAACAACATACGAATACGTCAAAAAGGAAGATTTCATCAAAAAAATGAACAATTTGCAAAATGTGAAAACCATTAAAAAAAGTGACGGATTAAACAAGAACGATAACATAGAAAATGAAGTGGATAGTATGGAATTTAGTTACAAAGAAAAAAACGTCGATAGGGAGTGTGAAAATGGAAACTGTAAACGTGATGAAGTGAAACTCTTGAACGAATTGTACGACAGTTTGGATAAGATCGACTTGAACTCAAAAGTTGAATTTGATTCGCTCGAGGTTAACATCAACAGAGAGACCGAAGAAAAAGCATTTGACAGTTTGGATTACAGTTTCATCAACGTCTGGGATCCAAACTCCAAAAATTCGCAGTACAACGTTTGGAAAAATAACTGCGAGAAGCTGAAACTTGAAGACCAAAATAACTCAGGATTTTCTTTAGAATCGGATTACTCAAGTTTAGACATCGATAGGATTCAATTTGCAATTGAAAATATTAAAATTTTGAACGAGATCCAACGAAAGATCAGTAAAATCAACACCCTGGTTGATATTTTTAAGCAAAACATGTACAGTGGAAAAGTGAAAACGCTCTCGCAGGTGTACGAAACTTTAACAACTTCCCAAAGTTATTATAACGATCTCGTTAAAAGTCCTCTTCCGCAGGTAAAATTTCGAAGACGAAATTTAAGTCTTCCTAATTTTGTCGAAAGGAGGTTAAATGTTGCTACTAATAATGAAGAGAAAGCCAAACTAAATCCTAGTAGATCTCCTGAACGGAGTACGAAAGTGAACAAAGATGATAACAATGTTCCGTGTTGTGTAGATTTGGATCTAAAGACACAAGATTTAACGGAACCTCCGAATCTTCAAGGTGATTAAAAATTGATATCAGCATGAGGAATGTGAAGCTGCTACTGCCTGTTGAAGCTCAAACTATTTCCCCTGTATTATAGACAGACATAAATGTTTCATTCGTTGCATGCTTGTTAGTTACAGTTTTAATTACTTCCGTTTTAACCCTTCCTTGTAAAGTCGTCCTTTAATCCTTTGTGCTAATTATTTTACTACTACCTGATTCGATGTTATTGGTTAATTTTTCCAATTTTAAATTGAAATTACCAGTAGCACCCTTTTCTTATTTTTGGTAGGTACTAATTTTCTGATTCAATAAATTTTTTTATATTTTTTCTTTTCATATGGTACAGTGAAATTTAAAATTTTATAACCTAAACTTTTATATTTTAGTTTTTCTTTAAGTTACACTGCTCCAAATTTCATTTTTGTGTGGGATTAAATAATAAAATGCAGATTTTAAAACATAATTTTTCTTTAACATTTTGTAACTGCATTTTATTAATAAAGATCGGTCATTCTATGTCAAACAAACGACCAACCCCTTAGATTTCAATAATTTTTGGTTTATAGAGCACATAAGGGATCCAATTGGTTTGGTCTTTTCGAGTGAAAATTGCGAAAAATGTTGAGAAAAGTTGCGATACTTTTTCGAATGTTTCTTCTTTATGATGGATATTCGCGGCACCTCCACCATGTGTCACGTATTTTTGTGACATAGAGGAAGCCTTCTTGTTGATACCATTTTTGTAATTTTCCAAAGTTCTCAAGAAGTGGAACCCTTCTAATAAGTTTACTAACAATCCATTCTTACAACTTTTGTACAATATCCATTGGTAATTTGCCCTTAAGTAAGATGATTATCTCGAGAACTAGAAGTGATTTTGAAGGTTTAAAGTTAAGTTGGTTTGACATAGAAATAACCAGGTGGCTTTATGTGCTCAGCAAATTTATTTCATCTTAAGTGAAAATTGCTTGATTTACGAAGTTTTTATTGCAAATAAAGAGCAAAACTAAGATGAAAATTTCGTAAATTTTGTTATGAGCTTTGTTAATGTTGCAATTTTATGTACTTGTATTGTTTTTTCATACTTCTATGTCATTGTGCATGTTTGCAGTTCAATTAGATGCCAATAGTTCTAATAACAGTCTACGTAGATCTTGCAGTTTAAGTGACATAAGCATGAAAGCCCCCATTGTACAGAAACGCAAGATTGAACAAGGTAAGGCATTACAATTTTTTTAGGGCGTGAGAAGCCGTATTGTTTTTCAACAAAACAAAGGTTTTTTTTTTTTAATTTAAGGCACCTCGAAAATACCTGCAAAGTGCTTGTTGTGGTGCATGTTTTAGGATAAAATCACTTGTACAATTTTTATCGCCACCTCTTAACTATTTCGGGTTAGTTTCAGGTAAAAAAGTTAAAAACACATCTAAGTTTACCAGCAGAGTCAGTGACTCAACGGCGGGTCGGCCAAACTCTAGGTATAACAAAAGTAATAGTACCATCACGCGAAGTAGGTCCACTGGCGTGTTAAATCAATCGGATTCAGATAACGAAAACAACGTCCAAAAATTGCAAAATAGGTTGATGAGGCCGACCATTAGTTCTCAAAATAAAGTATCTTCAACAAATAAAAACGTACCAATGAGAAAGCGCCAATCATATTCTGTTAGTAAGTCACTTCCTCGACCTTGTTTTGCAGTTTTTCTAACTTGAAATTTTAGTGAATCTCAGTACTGTAGGTCAGGAGGATAGTTCTTCTGAGGAAAACGAAAGGACAATCCTATCTAAACCTGCCGTGCCTCCACGAACAAGAAACATTACAGAAAATGGTCAGAGTGGTGTTAGCAGAAAGTACATAAGTAATAAAGACAAAATTAAAAGTAACATTTTTGAAATTGTCCATATTATTTTATTTTTTTTGAATTGTTTTCAGATAATCGCCTTACTCTGTCAGTGTATGATAGTAGAAAATCGTTGGATGACACTTTAACTAATTTTGATGGTAACAATTTGGAGGACCATGACGTTTCAACAATTCATTGTAATTTTTACTGCATATTTTTGTTACTTTTTATTCATTTTTCTTTCCAGTGTCAAGTCAATTATGTGATGAAGTTGCATTCCAATTAACAAGTACTGCCCACAATGTGACGGGATTGTATAAACGAATAACAGATTCGGATAATGATCAATTAACTAGCAACCAGAAGCGAGATATGGTGAAAACTTTAGAATTATCAATTGCTAGGACCCTTAAAATACTGCAAGATCTTCTGTTGGAAAAATTGAAGCAAAATAATAACAGTTTTGATGTGCAACAAACGAATACAGTTAAAAGACTTAAAGATTTAGTGTTGAAAGGTTCAACCAACGATCAAAACACAGTTGTAAATATGATGCAACAGTATTCTGATATTTTATTAACTATGATGCAACAGAAAATTCAATCCACAAATTCTTGATCTTTCCTGTAAGGATGGTTTTCCTTGCACAAGAGAATTTCAGTATTCAGTTTAAAAATACTCACATCACTTAATCAGAACTTCGTTTTGATTGTGTAATTATTGTAATATAAATGGCCATTTAATGCATAATTGTTGTTACAAGCAAAAATTGACTCACTTAAGTAATAAAACATTGTTTTATGTAATTTTTAATAAAACATTCCATTAAATATGGCTGTAATGTATTTGTATTAAGTAGTTTTAACTTGTATGTATTTTTGTGTGTAATGAATGAGTGCTTAATACAAAATTAATTAACATTTTTTTTCGAATTTTTATTTCTACAATTTTTTTCCTACCTGAGAGGGAAGGTGAGACACCAAGATTACTGTAGGTTAGCAAAAAAATTCGTTAACATTTTTGTACCCTGAATGGCCATTTAACAAGGTTTTGTTTTAATAATTAAGGATTGATTGCAGCAACGCCATTTAAATCAAGTTAAAGTGACGCTGGCGCAGTTGACCTTAAATAAAATAAATAATCTACTTCGAATTAACTTATTTACAGGGTGTATTCTGCATGAAGCATTCAATTAAAAGTGGCTGTAACGTATTGTATTAAATAAATTCATGTAAATGAGTGTGGTAGTTGTAGTTTGCGAATGTGAGCTTAATGAAACTAGTCGTAACGTTTGTATGGTGTAAATATTATTAACACTTTTGTTTTATCATTAATTTACATGAACTAATTGTTAGGATTGTTGTGTAATTGGACTTCCATTAAAATTTAGCCCTACATTTATTTTAACTAACTTATTTGTAGTGTAGTTACTAAGATTTTGAATTTGTTAATCATTTAAACAATTATTAAAATTTTTGTTTTAATATACTCTGATGAAACGTTCGTTTTATTTTGGTTATAACCTGGGAATTCTCGAAAAAGTTGGGAGATAAAACGGAAGATGTCAATATTTAAATATAAAATTATTTTGCCGCCACCTCCACCATGTCGCGATGAATTGTCCTATTTTCGGAGCAGATCTTTAATAATTTTATATTTTAATAATTGAGGAGCTGACAATGAAAAAGAGGTAAGTATCAAAATTTCAAATTTACGCTCTTTCACTGAAAATAGAGCTTGTTCCAATGCCAATGGCGTAGAGAAGGAGGTAAGATCATACATTATTTTTAGTAATTTGTATTAATAAAGATATTGTTATCACCAGAAGTACAATAATTATTATTTTTGAGTTCTTAAAACCTCTTTTCCTTCTGTAAAATTTACTTTTTGGCACTTACCTCTTTTTACTAATCAAAATGACTGCTTCTTCATTATAGAAATATGACCATACTTTGGGTAGGATTTTACTTGTTCAGAAGATTTGGGGAAGGGGATTGTCAATGTTTTCTAAACTGTTGTTTTTCATAATATTGTAGGAGATTAATTTATTTGCTCACAACTTTTAGGCATAGGTAGAGCCAGAAAATAAAATCCTACCTATATAATGCAGTCTTTTTTCAAGTTTTTAACACCAAGACAAGAGTGGTCTAAAGTTAAATATGTTGTGGATTTTCTTATGTAGAGTGGGTGCGCCGCCAGTAAGTTGGTCCTCTTCAGTAGTCGTACTAAAATGATATAAAAATTTTTACATTTCCCATGAGTAAAGGCTGAATAATCACGCACTAGTAATAATATCAAATTATATCTATTAGACATAAATAATCAGTTCTGTGAATCTGTCTATCTGTTCGTAACGTACTTTTGATTGGTTGATTAAAATCATAATATCAAAATGAGGGTGGGTTACAAAATGTACTTAAGATCGGAAGGCATTAATAGTTTAGATGGTACTACAACCTAAAAATATTAAGCGCCATGGTTTGGATTGATTGATATGTGGAAGTTCTGGTTTCGAATCACCAACTTTACAATGTGCAAATAAAAGTTAATTTTAATAGAATTATCATTAGTAGTAATTATGAAAAACTTGATTTATGTAACGTTTTCAAATAGGGTAAACTTGTACAATTTAATGTTTAATGTATTAAATGTTTAAATTTACGTAAATGCTATTTAATTGAGCATTAAGAAATAATTTGAGTACATAATTAGATAAATAGACTATAAGTAATCAATAATAAAATTTTCTTTCTTTGAGGCTTTAGCAATGAGTTATTGCTATCATCTCATATTTTAATTTGCAAAAATTAACATGGAAACTAGCAAGATTTAAGGCGTATTCGCATTTAATACATCTAAATTTTGTACATTTTGAATGTCAAAGGACTAACTGGTTTGAAGAATGAAACATTTACTAAAACTTAATTCGCTTGCAGTGATACTCTTTGTTAATACTTGGAGTCTAATGAATTATAATTCTATTAAAAATCATCAAAAAGTTGCCCGAAGTTCTAAGGAAAATTGTCGTATCACAAATGGCGCCCAACGTGGAGTTATTAGAAACACTAAACTAAACTCTTGATATTTTTGACTTACTGTAGTTTATTACGCGTATACAATGAATTTTTCGTAATTATTATTTTTGATTAATAATAAAAATCTTAAGAAATTATGCGGAATTGCAATAATAATTAATTTTGATTAAGATAATAATATAAACTATTATTGTCATAAAAACTTTAATTACAGCTTCAAATGCCAAACCTTGCACTTAGAAATCTTCAAAATGCACTAAAAAAAGTACATAATTACACTTAATTATTTAACTTGATAGCAGGCAGTTATTTTTTAACAACTAACAAATACAGATCGATCGAAGTCATTTAATTTTTCGGTACAAATTATTTAAACTAAAGAAAATGTTACCAAATTTGCTAATATTATTTGGTATTATATTTTTCATTTGGTTAGCACAGTATCATTGGAAAAGAAGAAGGCTTTATCGGTTGGCAGCCAAGCATGCAGGACCAACCCCGTTACCAATAATAGGAAATGCTTTGTCTTTTGCTGGATCCAATAAGGGTAAGTTTCAAATTTTGGAAATTTACGACCTACTGACACAGTTTTTAATAGACATATTAAACAATGCAATGACTATGATGGCAAAGTATAAGTCCCCAACTCCAGTTTGGTTAGGACAACGATTATTTTTTGGAATTACGGAAGCAAAACATTTAGAAGTTATTTTAAACCATCCCAATGCACTCCAAAAGGAAGATTTATACAAATACACGATTCCGTGTGTTGGATTAGGATTATTTACAGCACCTGGTGAGGAAAGTGAAAAAGCAGAGCTTTAAAATAACTACCACCTTTTTTAGTTCCTTTATGGAAGAAGCACAGAAAAATGATCATGCCCACGTTTAATCAAAAAATTTTGGACGGATTCGTGGAAATATTTTCAAAACAGTCCATTGTTTTGGTGAATCAATTGGAAAAAGTTGCAGGGAAAGGAAAATTTGATGTTTTTCCATATTTTAGTTTGTTTACTTTAGATGCGATATGTGGTAGGTATCCTCCTATATAATTTTCTGAATAGGTTGTCGTTTGGGTACTTTTCAAAAACTTAATTATTTAAAAAAAAAAATAAAAAAACGTTAGAATTTTGTTATTATATTTTTTTTTAAGAAACTGCAATGGGAATTTCTATTAATGCACAAACCACGGACGCAGATTTTGTGAAATGGGTTAATAAGTAAGTAATTTAGCATAGACCAATAGCATAACAATTATAATTATTTAGAACAAATTTTGTTTGATATGAATGTTTTCCTAATGCGTGGCTTCAAAAATATTTTCAGGGCTATGGAAATTGGATTCAAAAGAATGTTTGTCATTTGGTATCATTTTGATTTCATATTTAACATGACATCCATGGCTAAAGAATTCAATGAATGCTGTACAAATCTACGATCATTTACCAGGAATGTAAGTTAATTTGACAAAATTCTGCTGTGAATGCTGTGGTTTATTTTAAGGTTGTTACACAAAAACGGGCAGAATATCGAGAACAAATGCAAGACAGCAGTGAAGCTGAATTGGATGAAGGTACAAAGCTATGAATTTGCCTTTGCCAAATCAATAGACTTTCACATCAAAAATCATTTATTTATTTTCAAAAATAATCAAAAATTTTTGAAAATAAATTTAGGCTGTTGGTCATAGTTCATAGGTCATTGATACTAATGTGATGAGTTTTCCAGGGGATTTTTTGGTATTTTTCTTAAGATAGATCCTATTTTTAGTTCCACAAAAGAAAAAGACATTTTTACAGCAATTCATTGAGTTGTCTGAAGCAGGAAATCATTTAACAGACACCGAAATTCTTGATGAAGTAGTTGTAATAATGATTGGGGTAAGTCTTCTGTAAAATGATTATAGAAAAACTTTAATTTTAACTTTTTAGGGTAGCGAAACAACGGCGTCAATAAATGCCTTCACTCTTATAATGTTAGGAATGCATCCCAATATACAGGTAAATGCTACAATTTTCCAAAATCTTGATCTAACAAACACTGAATTTTACAGGAAAAAGTGTACACGGAAGTAATTGATACTCTTGGGAATGATAAGCCAGTGGAGTATACAGATTTACCAAAATTGCAGTACACTGAAATGGTGATTAAGGAAACAATGAGAATCTTTCCTGTTGGTCCAATGATTGTAAGGGCAGTTACAGGTGACATCGAGCTAGACGGTAAGAAAAAAATTTGTTGGGAAAAATTATAACGAGAAATAATTTAGCAAATACTGTGATTCCCGTTGGTTCTTCTGTTGTGATATGTGCAATTCAGGCACATCGAGATCCAAAGGTTTGGCCAAATCCTTTACAGTTTGATCCATTTCGGTTTCTACCTGAAGAGTGTGCAAAACGCCATCCATACAGCTACTTACCCTTTTCTGGTGGCCCTAGAAATTGTATTGGTTAGTAGATAATAATATTCGTTGCGGTGTTGTGATAAACAATTTTTTTAGGCCTAAAGTATGCCATGATGGCAATGAAGGCTGTTATTGCTACAGTAGTAAGAAAATATCATATAAAAAGCAGTTACAACCGAATTGAAGATATAAAAATTAAACAAGATTTGGTTCTTAAACCAGTTGATGGATATGGTATATCCATAGAAGCTAGAATTTGAAGAAATGCAAAATAAGCAGAATTTTTATTCAAAATTTGTATTTCTTACGTATTATATTGTATTTGTATTGTTTGTTAAATTTGTATTTACGTATTTCATCATTTTCAGCTGTAAACTTTTGTGATTTTGAGATAATATTTTAATGATACATGGGATTAAAGGTATCATTACCAGGTTTAGGAACCGCAAAAAATATTATATTATACTCTTGATTACCTTCTTATTATTTACTTTTGTTATATGAACAGATAATTATATAATATTAACTGCATAAATCTGACACATTTATATATTTAATTTCATTGAACCATGGATCGCAGATCAAATCGAATAAATCCTGGTGATTATAAAAAAATACATTTATCTGCGGAATAGTTTCGAGGGTGCACTAATGATTGCTTTATTGAATCGTTTTATGAATGCACAAAAGTTCCAAATTGATTTAAAAAAGTTTGTTAACGTTAAATAATAAATTTTAATGAACATGAATTTATTCAAACATATAATATTATGAATTACATATAATAAGGAAATTTGTCAATCCGAACACAATCTTACAATACTTATAGGTTCGAAGTATCGAGGTTGCATTATATTATGTAGGTGTCTGTATTTTAGTATTATTCTTTTATAAATTCAATAAATTAATATTATCGTACCTTTGGCATTGCTACATTGTATTATCACATAATATAATATGGCTGGAATAATAATTAATTTATCATTATGCATCTTAGGAACGCAAAAGTAATTTATTGTGTAAGTAGAAGTTTACACAAGTCAAGTACAGTCTAGGTTAAAACTAGGCTAACAAAACAAGTAATTTACTTGCAAATTTATAAGTTGTCAACCTTAGCGAGCAAAGAAGAAATATTTAATAAATCATATAGGCTCGGGTTTAGAGAGGTACAATTTTATTGCCGCCCCCCTTTTTAATCCAAGAAGAGTAAACGTTTTTTTTGGAATTCGTACAGATTTCAAATCTGTGGTAATTTGTATTTTCTTTTAACTACAGTAAAAGTAACGTAACTTATCTGACTAATAAGTTTTATCAAAGGAATAAAAGTTTTAAATGAGCAAATAACGAAACATATTATTTTTGCTAAATATAAGCAAAACCAGTTGCAATGCATAAAACACTTAGAAAGTGAAAGTTTATGTTCTGTTCAAAACCAGTCATCTTTGAACGTTAGTTTTTATTAGTTGCATCGATCCTGCATGGATGCATTTTAATATTTAAGAAACTCCGAAGTTAATAAGAAAAAATAAAATCAGCAATTAAAATTAATATTTACTATTCAATTATTCGAGAAAAGCGATTTTAAAAAATAAAATGTTACAGAACTTGTTGATAGCATTTAGTTCAATTCTTCTAATTTGGTTGGCACAGTATCATTGGAAAAGAAGACGACTCTATCAAATTGCGGCAAAATATAAAGGACCTACTCCATTACCTATAATTGGAAATGCTCTATCATTTGCTGGATCTAACGAAGGTAAGATTTCATTTCAATATTTTACGCAACAATTAATTGATATTAAAAGAGAAACTCGACAATGCTCTGACCATTATGGCAAAATATCCGTCTCCAGTCCCAGTTTGGTTAGGACAACGTCTGTTCTTTGGAATTATGGATATTAAGCACTTGGAAATTATTTTAAACCATCCCAATGCACTCGAAAAGGAAGACTTATACAAATTTGCAATGCCTTGTGTAGGATTATCATTATTTACTGCACCTGGTGAGACAACAAAATTAATTATGCAGGAAAATTGCAATAAAAAATTTATCTTAGTACCTCTATGGAAGAAGCATAGAAAAATGATCATGCCCACGTTTAATCAAAAAATTTTAGATGGATTTGTTGAAATATTTTCGGAACAATCAATAATTTTAGCAAATCAGTTGGAAAAAGAAACGAGAAATGAAGAATTTGATATTTTTCCTTATTTTAGTTTATTTACTTTGGATGCGATATGTGGTAAGTATTTCATTGTGCACCTAGTAGCTTTTTAGAATATTAATGTACATCAGAGTAAACGCTGGTTGTTGAAACCGTTTTGGATATTTGCATTGAAATATCTGTTGTTAACTGCTTTGTTTATGTTCGGTAAATGAACTTTCGGGAAACGAAAATCCAAGCAGGTTAGTCGATTTAGGCAACCAGGGTTTACTCTGTACGTAGCCTAACGTAGAAAAAATTAATTATTGGTGGAGGTCAGTTAGTTCTTTCAATTTGAAAGTATCTTATGCTGCTTTTAGTATATAATTAGTTTACTGCTACATTCACAACCTTGAAATAAATGTAACTCATCGAGGAAAAATTTTCAATTTCGTTCACATGATACAATATAGCTTAAATTTAAACTCTTACTAAAGCTATAAACAATAAAATTGTATGAAAATTTTTTTGTTACTCTGATTGATTTCTATAACTCAGCTCTGATTACTCTTTCATTTATTCATAACCTAAAAGGGGTAGAGTGCATTTTTTCCGTAGTGACTAGGAGGAGCCAAAATCTTGCGCAGTAGATATGGAGGGAGAACGCGTGATACACAATTCTATCAATTGACAGCAACATAAACCCGTACGTACGAATATTCGTTTCTACACATTAGCTCTCATTAGTCAGTGTGGAAAAACGAAACTGTGTGAAAATGTGAAGCTTGGTCATTTTAAGGTAGAAATAAAACGTTGACATACATAGGGCTGCTATTTCATCAGAGTTTGGATTATTGGATATTTGCACTTATTGAGTGAAATTACTAATTTTAGGGTTGCGAATGCAGGTTAATTATAGTGAATTATTAATTAAATAATGATATTATTTTACAGACACTGCCATGGGAATATCTATCAATGCACAAACAACAGAAGCAGATTTTGTAAAATGGGTTAACAGGTAAAAGAAATAATGGTAATGGGTTAAATCGCAATAATCTTGCGTTTAATAAACCTGATTATATAGTTTAGTCCTTAGCACTGCTGTTACGTTGCTATACAATATGTTTGAGTAAAATTTTTTTAATGTTGTTCTCTAACCTAGATTTTATTAGTTCATTAAAAAATATTATGTGTTCATATAAGATTCTTAGCATTTTGGTTCGTGATTCAAAATTTGAAGTAAATCTATAGCTTTCCTACATCTCTCATACATATTCAATTGGAATGCAGGTACAAGATGACCGAATATTAAGTTTTATGCACTCTATTGACTCAATAGATGCAGCTAAGCCACTCCTAACAAATTTATGCCTGCGCAGTAAATCAGATTTCCAAAATTCGAGCAACAGAAAAATCCTATGCGAATATTGCGTACTTATTTGGGAGTGGCTTAGTTGCATGTATTAGGTGAATTGCGTATAGTGTCAGTTAGTTGTGGTTCGAAGCTAGGAGTCATAACAAATTTAGATTTTTACAATTTTCACGAAATGCAATAAGACATAATCCTACTTGTCTAATAGAATTCTCGATTCCAGAAAGTAGTTTACGATTAATTGATCTAATTAGGAGTTGGTTAACTACAGGCGACTAAACTATAAATTCAAATTTGCAGATTTTGATTCACGTTGAATGAACTACCTAATATTTTTAAATTTCAGAGGCATGGAAATTGTATTCAACAGAATGTTTGTTATTTGGTATCACTTTGATTTTATATTTAATATGACATCAATGGCTAATGACTTGAAAGAAAACTGCTATAAATTACGATCATTTACCAACACTGTAAGTAGGTATTTACAAAAATTTTGTATTTTCTAAATGCAGTGTTTTGCATTTAAGGTTATTAGACAAAAGAGAGAATCGTATCAAATGCAAATGAAGGATACAAGTGAGGCTCAGTTGGAAGAAGGTACAGGATAAATAGAACTTTTCAATAATTTATACTTAATTATTATAAAATGATGGTTTCACTTGTACATATGAAAATAATATACCTTTATACTAATAACGAAAGTTTTAGTTCCACATAAGAGAAATACATTTTTACAACAATTTATTGAGTTATCTGAAGCAGGGAATCATTTGACAGATACTGAAATTCTTGATGAAGTAATCCTAATCCTGATTGCGGTGAGTAATACAATAATTAGAATTTGGTAAATATATCGAACAATTACCAATAATACTAACTTGTTTAATTTATAGGGTAGTGAAACGACGGCGTCAATAAATTCCTTTACTACTATGATGCTGGGAATGTATCCCGATATACAGGTAAATTGTACTTTATACAACTTCCAGTTATAAAAATCGCCAATTGTTTCAGGAAAAAGTTTACAATGAAGTAATTGATGCGATTGGAAATGATAAGTCAGTGGAGTATACAGATTTACCAAAATTGCAGTATACTGAAATGGTTATCAAAGAAACAATGCGATTGTTTCCTGTAGGTCCACTGATTGTAAGAGCACTTACAGGTGACATTCGACTGGATGGTAAGTGAAAATATTTGCTGTTACAAATTATATCGCCAAATAATTTAGAAAATGGTGTACTTCCTGCTGGTTGTTCGGTTGTGTTAGGAATAATGCACGTACATCGAGATCCGAACTTGTGGCCAAACCCCTTACGATTTGATCCATTACGGTTTTTACCCGAAGAATGTGCAAAACGTCACCCTTACAGTTATCTACCGTTTTCTGGTGGTCCGAGAAATTGTATTGGTTAGTAAATGAGACATTTTTATGTCAGAGGTATACAAAATTTTATTTGCAGGGCTGAAATATGCTATGATGGCAATGAAGACTGTAATTGCAACATTAGTAAGAAAGTATCACATAAAATGCAATTACAATCATATCGATAATATTAAACTTAAGCAAGATTTGGTTCTTAAGCCAATTGGCGGTTATCGTGTGTCAATAGAATTAAGAACAACTTAAGAAATTGTTGACAAACCTTATACCTATGACAATCTGAAATAAAAATTAATATTTGTTTTAGATTAGGATGTAAAATAATTTTTTTAAATTGCTGACTCTCGGTTATTAATATTATGTTCCATCTATCTAAAGTCAAAAAGTCAGTTGGATTTCTACAATTGAAGACCTTGGCGGAGTAAGGGTATAAGCCACATTTCAGAATTTTGACAAAATTCAATTTAAAAGTTGTTTTAAATCCACCAAATCAAATCTAAAGGAATTATAAAATGATAAAAGCATTAAACAATTTATTGGTAAACATAGGTAGTTTAATAGCTACAATTTTTATTGTGTGGTTTAAACGCTATTACTGAAATTATATTAGTATGAAAACTGAATTTTCAATGTGGCTTATACCCTTATTCCGCCAAGGTCTTCAATTTTAAACGGCAAGAGTATCTAAAACCATCATTCCATGATGAATTCGCTATACCCTAAATTTTAATGTCAAATAAATTCAATAAACTTCCTATTCTTGGGTTTAATTTAGACATTTGGCTCCTAAATTTAAGCATAAGCAACTTTCCTGTTAGATGAACGAGATTTACCTGATTCTTCAATTTCACGAATTGCCCACGCTCTCAAGAATTGGTTGTCAAGGCTAGCCACCCTCGAAGATCAGGAGGGGTACTGATACAGTATTGCAATTTTGTGTTGAACTGAGCTACACTATTTATGGTACATTTATTTTTACAAGGTTGTTTCTATGTCAGTAGTACTACTATATTAATAAGTTAACAGGAAAATTAAAAGTAAGTATCTTGATGCTCATTGGTACCCATTTTTAAGAGTGTTAAGAGGTAAGTAATTAGGTAAAAATTACATTGTACAATGACCTTGCAATTTTTAAGATAAGTGGTGCAACGAGACATTATAATTTTGTAGTAATTTCTGGGTTTGAAATATGCCGTAATACTAGGACAGTGCCAGAAGAATAACCTGTGGCCTTACTCAAATAAACTTCGTGCATTATTTATTTTCTGGGTTGCAAACTTTTATAATGTTGGTAAATAATTTTTGGTTGATAATAAATTAACGTAGCACACAGATGCACTTTAATAAATGATAGGGAGGAGGAGAGGCTTTCTATCAATTTGTTATATAAGATTAATAGTTATAAAATGTCTGTATATCAGGCTGAATTATAATGGCTCCTTTGTAACTCACAAAATTTTATAAATCCTTCAAGAAATTTTAATTTTAATTATTTGAACAATTTCCAGGCGTCAGGAAACCGGACCCCAATGTGAATTATAATAACGAAATTTGTTGATCCGAACACAATCTTAAAATAATTAGAAGTTCGAAGAATCGAGGTTGCACTATACGTATATGTAGGTGTCTGTATTTTAGTATTATTCTTTTATTAATTGAATAAATATTCTGGTACCTTTGGCATTGCTACATTGTATTATCACATAATAATATGGATGGAATAATAATTAAATTATAATTATGCAACTTACGAACGCAAAAGTAATTTATTGTATAAGTCGAAATTTGCACGAATCAAGTACAGTGTAGGTTACTTAAACTGGACTAAAAAGTACTTTCTTGCAAATTTACAAGTTGTTAACCTTAGCGGGCAAAGAAGAAATATTTAACAATGATTCAGGTTCATATTTATAGAGGCACATTATATTGCCGCCCCCCTTTTCACCCAATAAGAACAAAAGCTTTTGTGGAATTTGTACAGATTTCAAATTTGTAGTAATTTGTAATTATTTTAGTAACTTTTCTGATGAAGTTTTAAATGAGCAAATAATGAAACATATTATTTTAGCTACATAATTATAATGATTTAAATAGTTAATAATATTGAAGAAAACAAAATTAAGGTCTTTTAGTTGTGTCATAATGTGCACTGGGTTAAAAAACCAGTTGCAATACCAAATATAACTATAAAGTAAAAGTTTATCTTCTGTTCAAAACCAGTCATCTTTGAACGTCGGTTTTTATCAGTTGCATCGATCCTGCATGCATGCATTATAATATTTAAGAAATTCCCAAGTTAATAAAGAAAAAATAAAATCAGAAATATAAACCAATTTTTCTGGAAAAGCGATTTTAAAAAATAAAATGTTACAAAACTTGTTGATAGCATTTAGTTCAATTCTTCTAATTTGGTTGGCACAGTATCATTGGAAAAGAAGACGACTCTATCAAATTGCGGCAAAATATAAAGGACCTACTCCATTACCTATAATTGGAAATGCTTTATCATTTGCTGGATCTAACGAAGGTAAGATTTCATTTTAATATTTTACGTAACAATTGATTGACATTTTAAAAGAGAAACTCAGCAATGCTTTGACCATGATGGCAAAATATCAGTCTCCAGCACCAGTTTGGTTAGGACAACGTCTATTTTTTGGAATTATGGATATTAAGTATTTGGAAATTATTTTAAACCATCCTAATGCACTGGAAAAGGAAGACTTATATAAATTCGCAATGCCTTGTGTAGGATTATCATTATTTACTGCACCTGGTGAGACAACAAAAATAATTATAAAGGAAAATTGCAATAACAAGTTTATTTTAGTACCTCTATGGAAAAAGCATAGAAAAATGATCATGCCCACGTTTAACCAGAAAATTTTAGATGGATTTGTTGAAATATTTTCGGAACAATCAATAATTTTAGCAAATCAGTTGGAAAAAGAAACGAGAAATGAAGAATTTGATATTTTTCCATATTTTAGTTTATTTACTTTGGATGCGATATGTGGTAAGTATTTGATTGTGCACTAAGCAGCTTTTTTATAAAATATTAATAGCTGTAGCCTATAATAAACTAGGGCTACGTACATCAGAGTAAACGCTGGTTGATGAAACCGGCTTCCCTGCTTGAATATTTGCATTGAAATATCTGTTGTTACCAGCTTCGTTTGTCCTCGGTTATGTTAATTAACATTAATTAATATAACCGAACATAAACAAATCCGTTAACAACAGATATTTCAATGCAAAAATCCAAGCAGGTACGTCGGTTTCGGCAACCAGGGTTGATTCTGTACGTAGCCTAATGTAGAAACGATAATAATTATTGGTGGAGGTCAGTAAGTTCTTTCAATTTGAAAGTATCGTAATGCTACTTTTAGTATATAATTAGTAATTAATGCTACATTCACAACCTTGAAATTAAATGTAACTCATCGAAGAAAAATTTTAAATTTCGTTCACATGATACAATATAGCTTAAATATAAACTGTTGCTTAAATTAAAATTGTAAGCAAAATTTTGTCACGATTTCTATATAACTCAGCTCTGATTAAGCTCATTCACTTATTCATAACCTAAAAGGGGTAGAGTGAATTTTTTCTGTAGAGACTGGGAGGAGCCAATATCTTGCGCAGTAGATGTGGAGGGAGAACGCGTGACACGCAATTCCAGCAATTGACACGAACATCATAAACCCGAACGAACAAATATTCGTTTATGCACATTAGCTCCTCTTAGTAACTATGGAAAAACGAAACTCTATGTGAAGCTTGTAGATCGCATAACCTGAGAAATTGGTTGAGGTTGATGGAATATTAAGTATAGTTTGGATCCACTTAATGTAATCTATAGAAAAGCTATTTCAGAGTTTGGATTTTATTGGTTATTTACACTTATTGAGAGAAATTATTAATTTTAGGGTTGCGAATGCAGGTTAATTATGTTGAATAATAAATTAAATAACAATATTATTTTAAAGACACCGCCATGGGAATATCTATCAATGCACAAACAACAGAAGCAGATTTTGTAAAATGGGTTAACAGGTAAAAAAATGGCAGGGGGTTAAATCGGGAGCTTCTTCAGATGAGTTTTTGTCCTTTGTAGCATTGATAAAATTATTAATGCTTACAGTTAATATTTTAAAATTGAACAGGAATTAGAATTTGTAATAATTTTTTTTTGAAATTAGTTCCCGACCAAAACCAAGTTAGTAATATTTAATAATCATTTCGAATCACAATAATTTTGCGTTTAATGAGCATGGTTTTTTTTTTTAGTTCGTGATTCAAAATTCAAGTAAATCTATAGCTTTGCTACGTCTCTCAAAAATTTTCAACATCAGGAACACAGATAGGAGATGACCAAATATTAAGTTCTAAGCCTAAGCTATACTCTGTTCACGCAACAGATGCAGCTAAGCCACTTCTTATAAATTTATGCTTGCGCATAACAATTAGCGCATTAAGCACTGAGGTTTCTTTTGTTAGTGTTGTAAATCGGATTTTCAAAATTCGAGAAACAGAAAAATCCTATGCAAATATTGCGTACTTATTTGGGAGTGGCTTAGCTGCATGTATTAGGTGAATTGCGTATAGTGTCAGTTAGTTGTAGTTCGAAGCTAGGAGTCATAACAAATTTAGATTTTTACAATTTTCACGAAATGAAATAAGACATAATCCTCCTTGTCTAATAGAATTCTCGATACCAGCAAGTAGTTTACGATTGATTGATCAAATTAGGAGTTGGTTAATTGTAGCCGACTAAACTATAAATTCAGATTTACAGCTTTTTATTTCTAAATTTCAGAGTTATGGAACTTATATTCAACAGGATGTTTGTTATTTGGTATCACTTTGATTTTATATTTAATTTGACATCCATGGCTAAGGACTTGAAAGAAAACTGCTATAAACTGCGATCATTTACCAACACTGTAATTATATAGGTTTTTACAAAAAATTTGTATTTTCTCAATACAGTGTTTTGCATTTAAGGTTATTAGACAAAAAAGAGAATCGTATCATATGCAAATGAAGGATACAAGTGAAGCTCAGTTGGAAGAAGGTACAGGATAAATAGAACTTTTCAATAATTTATACTTAATTATAACATTATGGCTTCACCTGTACATGTGAAAATAATACACCTTTATACTAATAACGAAAGTTTTAGTTCCACATAAGAGAAATACATTTTTACAACAATTTATTGAGTTATCTGAAGCAGGGAATCATTTGACAGATACTGAAATTCTTGATGAAGTAATCCTAATCCTGATTGCGGTGAGTAATACAATAATTAGAAATTGGTAAATATATCGAACAATTACCAATAATACTAACTTGTTTAATTTATAGGGCAGTGAAACGACGGCGTCAATAAATTCCTTTACTACTATGATGCTGGGAATGTATCCCGATATACAGGTAAATTGTACTTTATACAACTTCCAGTTTCAAAAATCGCCGAGTGTTTCAGGAAAAAGTGTACAATGAAGTAATTGATGCGATTGGAAATGATAAGTCAGTGGAGTATACAGATTTACCAAAATTGCAGTATACTGAAATGGTTATTAAAGAAACAATGCGATTGTTTCCTGTAGGTCCACTGATTGTAAGAGCACTTACAGGTGACATTCGACTGGATGGTAAGTGTAATTATTTGCTGTTACAAATTATATCGCCGAATAATTTAGAGCATCGTGTACTTCCTGCTGGTTGTTCGGTTGTGTTAGGAATAATGCACGTACATCGAGATCCGAAATTGTGGCCAAACCCCTTACGATTTGATCCATTACGGTTTTTACCCGAAGAATGTGCAAAACGTCACCCTTACAGTTATCTACCGTTTTCTGGTGGTCCGAGAAATTGTATTGGTTAGTAAAAGAGACATTTTTATATCAGAAGTGTACAAAATTTTATTTGCAGGGATGAAATACGCTATGATGGCAATGAAGACTGTAATTGCCACATTAGTAAGAAAGTATCAAATAAAATGCAATTACAATCATATCGATAATATTAAACTTAAGCAAGATTTAGTTCTTAAACCAATTGGCGGTTATGGTATGTCAATAGAAGTAAGAACAACTTAAGAAATTGTTGACAAGAGTTGGATCTATGACAATCTGAAATAAAAATTAATATTGGTTTAATTAGGATGTAAAATAATTTTTTAAAATTGCTGACTTTCTGTTATTAATATTATGTTCCATCTAAAGTCAAAAAGTCAGTTGGATTTCTGCAATTTTAAACGGCAAGGGTGTCTAAAACCATCATTCCATTTGAAAATTTGATGAATTCGCTATATCATAATTTTTTATATCAAATAAATTCAATATGCTTCCTATTCTTGCGTTTTATTTAGACATTTGGCTTCTAAATTTAATTATAAGCAAATTTCTGGTTAGATGAACCAGATTTACCTGATTCTTCCATTTCACCAATTCACGAATTTCCCACGCTCTGAAGAACTGGGTTTTCAAGGCTAGCCACTCTCGAACATCAGGACGGGCACTGATACATTCAGTGGTGTGATGTACTTTTAAAATAATAACATAACGTAAATATGTTATGTTATTCTATAGTGTTTTTCGCGAAACGGTCTCACGTATCATTTTAACAAGCCGCTATTATTATAACGTGAACGTTATAATAAAGGTTTTCCTAACCGTTATAGTGCGAAATATAAATGCACCTAAATTTCACCCGTTATATTTCGCACTAAGTATAACGGTTAGGAAAACCTTTATTATAACGTTCACGTTATAATAATAGCGGCTTGTTAAAATGATACGTGAGACCGTTTCGCGAAAAACACTATAGAATAACATAACGTATTTACGTTATGTTATTATTTTAAAAGTACATCACACCACTGATTATTGCAATTTTGCGTTGAAGTGAGCTACTATTTATAGTACATTCATTTTTACGAGGTTGTTTTCCGTGTCAGCATTTTAGGGAGTTTACTTCGAATATATCGCTGGTTAACCCTGCTATGCGCGGTTAAGTTTATAACTTTCTGGCATTCTATTTCAAGAACAGTCATGCACATATTTAACACAGAAAGTCCCTAACTCCATTATCCGCCTTTACGCCTCCACAAAATACTGTTTGTGGAGGCGTAAGAATCATCTTTACTTCTTACTAAATTTTATTAATTAACGGTTATCGGGTTTAATTAAATAATGTTTTGTGATCGAAATCTCCAGATTAGAATTTTAGCTAAATCATCTGAATAGTGTGGTTCTTCCTACCCAAATTTGTGCAATAGAAAGTCAATAGCAATCAAATTCACCATGTAATCTGGAATACTGAGTTCTTCATAAAATTCGTTGTGTACTACGACGTTTAAAGTTCATGTAGTTAACCGTACTCAATTTTTAATTGAGCCATTATGGGGTTGATAAGAGAACTCATCAAAGTTGAACCAATTCACCGGCAGCATCGCGTTAATCTCGTTTGAGGTTTTAATGAAATAAGCTATTTCTTCAATACATATCATTGTTAGTACCAATCAAACCACCAAAATAGAGAAGTTTATCCTTACAATAATAAATTATAAGTTCGAAGTATCGAGGTTGCACTATACGTAGGAGAACTTGGGGTAAGATGACGAGGGGGGTAAGAAGACTAACGGCTTTAAAATCGTATTAATAATAATATTAGAAATAATTACTAGTGATTCCATCTACATAATATGCATAGACGACGTAGTGCAGAAAATTATGACTAATTGCAATTTTTACTTTCAACAATATAGGTACTTATGTTAAACCACATGTTGAGTTATAAAAAACGACCTTTTAAAATAAGTGTTTTCGATTAAATTAAAAGGTAAAAATATAATTTTCCAAAAATCGTCATAGAAACAACACTTCCCTGCGTATCTACGCGCAGGGAAATTGAATTATACTGACTAGTCCGGTAATGTCAGTAATTGATTTTTTCAATGTGTTTTGACACATTGACAAACTTGATTTTTGCTAATTTTAAAAATGTTGTTCAAGTTTTGACACATTGACAAACTTGATTTTTGCTCATTTTAAAAATGTTGTTCAATAATTATTAATGTTTTAAAATTTCGATTTTTTACGATTTTTGGAAAAATTTTATACAAAATACGTCAGGAAAATATCTTACTTTACTCGGAGCTCTAAAATACTCGGCACAAAGTGCCTCGTATTTCAACATTGCTCCTCGTCAGTAATATATCATTTTCCTGACTTTCATGTAAATAACTATTATTAGTATACGCATTAAGCTACACGCCTTAAAATATGGATTACACTGGGTATTTCAAAATAACTAAAGGAATTATTTATTTTGCAACAATTTTATCAAACACAACCTCTTGGGGCAAGATGGCCTGGGTAAGTTGACGAGTTATATTCAACATAACCTTCAATGGTTTGCTTTTAAATTTTTTTCTTTTAAATATTATACTACAATTTCAACAAAATGATTCGGCAAAGTATTGAATTGAAATTGTATTCAATATGCTTCACATCAAACGTGTCACGAATGAATTCGTTGATTTAAATATTATACTCTTTGTCCCATATTAAAATTATTATTATTATTTTAGTTTAAGATGCCCCGAATACCGATTTGTTGCAACAGTTGCCAAAAATGGTGGCACGAAGAATGTAACAATTTTAATGGTATAACGCAGTTTATATGCAATTTTTGTTAATTAGTCATTATACCCCAATATGTTCGTCATCTTATACTACCAATGGGGTAAAATGACTAATTTCCAACATTTTGTAAAATTATAATTTTGATTATTCTTAATAAATATTTATTTTCGATTATATATATGCATTATATAGCATAAACATGCACCTTGATTCTCAACAAAAAAAGTTTCCAAAAAACTAATAGTTACGCTGATAAAGCAATTCTTGCTTAACGTAGTCAACTTACCCCACTTTCCCCTATGTAGGTGTCTGTATTTTGGTATTATTCTTTTATAAATTGAATAAATATTATCGTACTATTGGCATTGCTACATTGTATTATCACATAATATATGGCTGGAATAATAATTAACTTAGGAATGCAAAACTAATTTAGAAATTTACACGAATCAAGTACAGTCAAGATTACTTAAACTGGACAGAAAAGTACTTTTTTTTGCAAATTTACAAGTTGTTAACCTTAGCGAGCAACGAAGAAATATTTAACATTGATTCAGGCTCGGATTTAGAGAGGCATAATTTTATTGCCGCCCCCCTCTTTTTCGCTCAATAAGAACAAAAGTTTTTGTGGAATTTGTACAGATTTAAAATCTGTGGTAATTTGTAATTATTTTAACTTCAGTATAGTAAAAAAACACTCAAAATGTAACCTCACTGACTGTAATAAGTTTTAAAAAATTGATGTTAAAAATTAATTTTGTTTTAATTATTGAATTTGGGATATGAATTTTTTAATTAATTAATTAATAAACAAATCGTAAGTGTTACTAAGGAAAATGCTTGCTAGTATAGATATTGCTTATACCTATTAGATTATTTCACCGAAAATCATAGAAAACTTTAACTCTAATAATTTTTAGCGTAAAATTACATTAATTTTCATGTAAAGTTTCTTATAATGAAATTATGTCATTTTACACTGCAAAAATTAATTAATAAAATTGTCTATGACTTTCTCTGTAATTTTACACAAATTTTTTTAACAGTGCACAATAAAATAATTCTATAAAATTACGTAATATACCTGGCAACCTGATAAGTCCCTGAACATTCTAAGAGATGGCATTAGTATGCACTAATGTGAACCAATCTTGACGAGCTTCATCCTTTATATAAGGTTTGTCAAAATTACAACCATTTACGATTACGCATTTACAAGTTACAGTAAACATAAATTATATGTAAAATTATATAATCTTAGGGATAATCAGGTTGCCAGGTATATTACGTAATTTTATAGAATTATTTTACTGTGCAATGTTAATAAATTTTGTGTAAAATTACAGAGAAAACCATAGACAATTTTATTAATTAATTATTGCAGTGTAAAATGCATAATTTAATTATATGAAACTTTATATAGAAATTAATGTAATTTTACGCTGAAAATTATTAGAGATAAAGTTTTCTATGATTTTCGGTGAAATAATCCAATTGATATAAATTTGAAAATATGCACAAAAGAGAGAAATTTTACTGAAATATCAAAAGATATTTCTTGTAAATATTTGATATGTAAAGTGTGTTGTACAATAATGTTTTTTTATAATAGTTGTATACCAAATAAAGTTATTACTATTATTATTATTAAGAAAAAAAGTTTTAAATGAGCAAATAATGAAACATATTATTTTTGCTACAGAATAAATGATTTAAATAGTTAATAATATTTAAAAAAAATAACTAAGGTCTTTTATTGGTTGAGTCATAATATGCACTAGGTTAAAAAACCAGTTGCAATAGAAAAAATACCTATAAAGTGAAAGTGTATCTTCTGTTCAAAACCAGTAATCTTTGAACGTCAGTTTTTATCAGTTGCATCGAACCTGCATGCATGCATTTTAATATTTAAAAAACTCCGAAGTTAATAAAAAAAATAAAATTAGCAATTAAAATTAATATATTAACCAATCAATTGTTCGGGAAAAGCGATTTTAAAAAATAAAATGTTACAGAACTTGTTGATAGCATTTAGTTCAATTCTTTTAATTTGGTTGGCACAGTATCATTGGAAAAGAAGACGACTCTATCAAATTGCAGCAAAATATAAAGGACCTACTCCATTACCTATAATTGGAAATGCTTTATCATTTGCGGGATCTAACGAAGGTATGATTTCATTTTAATATTTTACGTAAGAATTGATAGACATTTTAAAAGAGAAACTCAACAATGCTATGACCATGATGGCAAAATATCAGTCTCCAGTCCCAGTTTGGTTAGGACAACGTCTGTTCTTTGGAATTATGGATATTAAGCACTTGGAAATTATTTTAAACCATCCCAATGCACTCGAAAAGGAAGAATTATACAATTTCGCAATGCCTTGTGTAGGATTATCATTACTTAATGCACCTGGTGAGACAACAAAAATAATTATACAGGAAAATTGCAATAAAAAGTTTATTTTAGTTCCTCTATGGAAGAAGCACAGAAAACTGATCATGCCCACGTTTAACCAGAAAATTTTAGATGGATTTGTTGAAATATTTTCGGAACAATCAATAATTTTAACTAATCAGTTGGAAAAAGAAACGGGAAATGAAGAATTTGATATTTTTCCATATTTTAGTTTATTTACTTTGGATGCGATATGTGGTAAGTATTTGATTGTGCATCTAGTAGCTTTTTAGAATATTAATAGCTGTAGCATATTATAAGAAACTAAGGCTACGTACATCAGAGTAAACGCTGGTTGATGAAACCGGCTTCCCTGCTTGAATATTTGCATTGAAATATCTGTTGTTACCAGCTTTGTTTGTCCTCGGTTATGTTAATTAACATTAATTAATTTTAATTAATTAACATTAATTAATATAGTATTATTATAAAATTTTCCAACCACAAACTTTTTAATTATAAATTCCTCGTCGATAACTAAATGTGGGCCCATTACGTTTGTTGCACTCACGGTCGCTCCGTTTTATAATTGCCTCAGCTCGCTCAGTAATTCTTCCTTATTGTAGAAACCTTTAAAAATGAATCAAACACTCTTCACTAATAATAATTTTATTGAAAAACAAAATTCGCTCGCCACATTCTACTACAATTTTCATCTCTCTCGCCACCCAAGCGTATCGCTTCACGGTCGCTCGGCGAGTTCTCCTTTCTTCCTCGATCCTGCCGGTGATAACCTAACCAAAATCCCAGTGGCGTCTCGTAGAGTTTGCAAATTCCAAAAATTTACAAAAACAAATTTCAAAAATCCAACCAAATTAAATTTTAACAATTTTTACCGTTTGTTCCTTACTCAAAAAGGAGGACACCACAACGCCAACGCAAGGTTTTGATAAATCCAGACGGGATTTATCCATGAATGGATTTTAAAAAAGTGTCACATTGTGGCTTATTCTTTTGAATAAGGAACCGAATTCTCCATCTAGATCAAAATCTACAACATCTTAAATACAAAATAATCAAAAATTTATAAATTTTCAAAATTTTTGCAACAATTAATAATTAATTCAAAAAAAATCATAATATTCAAAAATTCAGTACAAATTATGAATACCATCATCACCAACGCGATCACAAAAACAACTGCGACCAATCCGCACAAATGTCTTCTTTATTTTCTTGAACTTCAATCTCTGGTGCCCCGATAAATCTCTTTCCAAAACATCAGCAAATCTTTCATTTATTCTTTCTTCAAAAATTCCAAAATTCCAGTTTTTTCCTGGATGAACCATCAACAACTTTAATTCTGCGTATCGTAGCATTCTTCCTAAATATTCTTAACCTTTAATCAATCTTCTCTACTAAAATTCTTCACTATTATTCAATTTTCCTTAATTACTTCAAATTTCTATTATTAAATCAATTCAATCACAATCTAAATCGATGCCATCATAACAGAGTGGTCATCTAGCCGATTATACTAAATTTACTCCATAATCATTCAAATTCTACTAAATTATTTCCAATATCATTCATAAATAGCAACCAATTCGTTATATTCAAATTTCCATTATTAATCCAAAACATTTCAAAATCATTGCTTAAATACGCTTCCAAATTTTCATCGTCGACCGATGTCGTACGTTCATTCTTCATTTAATTATTTAAAAAAAAAACTTGTTTTCTTTCTAAATTTATTCTTAAATTTCAAAATTGCCAACTTGCTTCTGTTATTAAAAGTGTTCATTTGCTTATAACTTTTTTTTTTTTTTATTAGAACTCCTTTGATACAAGCAATCTATCCAGGAATAATAAGCTTATTTGTTGACAATTTGATTATAACATGCAGAGTATTGTTCCATTAAACAATTTCTTTATACGTATTTTGAAATATTTATATCAATTCACAATTCACTTGCGTCTTTTAACTAATTCACCGCATGTTCGCTAAATCAGCTGGCTGGTATCTTTTTAACCTTCGCACCTCACTAACTCGGTCCAACAATTGGGCAGCAAACACGTTTGGATGATTCGAAAGTCTTTCTCTATAATTGAGGCTGTGTCTTCTTATCTCTTCCATGATCGATGGTAATGGAATATCTCTCTGTATTACAGTGTTTGGTATGTAGTACGGCGCATCTACAATAGATCGAATGACCTTATTCTGAAATCGCTGTAGAATATCGATGTTCGAGTTGGTAGCTGTACCGCAGAGTTGGACTCCATACGTCCATATTGGTTTTAAAATTGCCCTGTACAGCAGCACCTTGTTCTCAACAGAGAGTTGGGAATCTTTTCCTATAAGCCAATACATCTGCCTCAATTTATGCCCCAGTTGCAATCTCTTTGCGATGATGTGCTTCTTCCAAGTCAATCGCCGGTCCAAATGCATTCCAAGGTACTTCGTGTTCTCACTCTGTGGTAGTTGGCATCCGTTAAGTATTACAGGTGGGCAGGTGCCTCTCTTCATAGTGAAGGTCACATGTCTAGACTTGGTCTCGTTGGCTTTTATTCTCCATTTTTGCATCCAGTCTTTGTATCTTGTTGAGACAATTTTGCAGGTTACGAGATGCCGTTATTGCATTTTCGTGTGAGGCCAGAATAGCTGTATCATCAGCGAAGGTCCCAAGTGTGACCCATTCTGTTGAAGGTAAGTCATATGTATACAACAGATAAAGGAGGGGACCGAGTGCACTTCCTTGGGGAACTCCAGAATTAATTTGGTACAGGTCGGTGTAATCGTTATTTATCTTTACAAGGAAATGTCTGTTAGCAAGGTAGGATTTAAGGACTAGATAATAATGATAGGGAAGTTTGGCTTTAATTTTGTACAATAGACCCTCGTGCCAGACCTTGTCGAAGGCCTGACTGATGTCCAAAAAGGCAGCCGAACAGTAACGTTTGTTGTTGAAGTCACTGTTTATTTTCTTAACTATTCGATGTACTTGTTCTATCGTACCATGGTGATGACGGAAGCCAAATTTGTGGTTTGGTATGGTATTTTTATGGTATCGCTCGCAACATTCTACTACAATTTTATCTCTCTAGCCACCCAAGCACATCGCTTCTTCTTCGAGTTCTCCTTTCTTCCTCGATCCTGCCGGTGAATAACCAAACCAAAATCCCAATGGCGTCTCGTAGAGTTTGCAAATTCCAAAAATTTATAAAAACAAATTTCAAAAATCCAACCAAATTAAATTTTAACAATTTTTACCTTTTGTTCCTTACTCAAAAAGGAGGACACTATTCTGGCCGCCTCTCTGGTCCTCCAGGTTGGGGATTCTACGTCGGGCTTGCTCCTCGTCTAGGTAAAAAATGTAAAATGCTAGCAAACCAAACACCAATTCGCAAGGTTGGTAGTTGGGCTCGGATAACGTTGTAATGCGTTTCAAAACCGATTATATTACATTACTATAATTAATATAACCGAACATAAACAAATCCGTTAACAACAGATATTTCCATGCAAAAATCCAAGCAGGTACGCAGGTTTCCGCAACCAGCGTTTACTCTGTACGTAGCCTAAGGTAGCAACAATAATTATTGGTGCAGGTCAGTTAGTTCTTTCAATTTGAAAGTATCCTAATGCTGCTTTTAGTTTATAATTAGTTTAATGCTACATTCACAATCTTGAAATTAATGTAACTCATCGAGGAAAAATTATCAATTTCGTTCACATGACACAATATAGCTTAAATTTAAACTGTTACTGAATTACTGGATTCTTGGATATTTGTACTTATTGAGTAAAATTACTAATTTTAGGGTTGCGAATGCAGGTTAATTATGGTGAATTATTTATTAAATAATGATATTATTTTAAAGACACCGCCATGGGAATATCTATCAATGCACAAGCAATAGAAGCAGATTTTGTAAAATGGGTTAACAGGTAAAACAATGGCAGTGGGTTAAATCGGGAGCTACTTCAGATACCAATCAGTTTTTGCCCTTTCCAGCATTGATAAAATTATTAATGCTTACAGTTAATATTTTAAAATTGAATAGGAATTAGAATTTGTAATAATTTTTTTCTGAAATTAGTTCCCGACTAAAACCGAGTTATTAATATTTAATAATTATTCCGAATCAAAATAATTTTGCTTTTAATAAGCCTAGATATTATAGTTTACTCCTTAGCGGTGCTGTTACGTTACTATGCACTATATTTGAGTAAATAACCTAAATTTTATTAGTTCCTTTAAGAAATATGTGTTTATATAAGATTTTTAGCGTTTGGTTCGTGATTCAAAATTCAAGTGAATCTATAGCTTTCCTACTACGTCTCTCATGCATTTTCAACAGGAACACAGATAGGAAATGACCGAATATTAAGTTCTAAGCTATACTCTGTTTACTTAGCAGATGCAGCTAAGCCACTCCCCACAAATTTATGCTTGCGCAAAAAAATGAGCGCATTAATCACTGAGGTTTCTTTAGTTAGTGTTGTAAATCGGATTTTCACATTTCGAGCAACAGAAAAATTCTATGCGGATATTGTTTACTTATTTGGGAGTGGCTTAACTGCATGTATTAGGTGAATTGCGTTTAATGTTAGTTAGTTCTAGTTCGAAGCTAGTAGTCATAACAAATTTAGATTTTTACAATTTTCACGAAATCAATTTGGACATAATGCTCCCTTGTCTAATAGAATTCTCGACACTAGGAAGAAGTTTACGATTGATTGATCAAATTAGGTAATATTAGCTAATATTTCTAAATTTCAGAGTTATGGAAATTATATTCAACAGAATGTTTGTTATTTGGTACCACTTTGATTTTATATTTAATTTGACATCCATGGCTAAGGAGTTGAAAGAAAACTGCTATAAACTGCGATCATTTACCAACACTGTAAGTAGATAGGTTTTTACAAAAACTTTGAATTTTCTAAATGCAGTGTATTGCATTTAAGGTTATTAGACAAAAAAGAGAATCGTATCGTATGCAAATGAAGGATGCAAGTGAAGCTCAGTTGGAAGAAGGTACAGGATAAATAGAACTTTTCAATAATTTATACTTAATTGTAACATTATGGTTTTACCTGTACATGTGAAAATAATACAGGGGCCATAATAATCTAAGTATTGTTGTGATATTTCTTAGTTTAGGGGTTCAGGTAGATTAATGAGGTGGTAATTTGAAGACACTTGTGTTAAAGTCAGTAGCCAGTTAATTCGACTGGTATAGCAAGCGAAATTTGCATCAGTTTTACAAAAACCATCAATTTGTGACAGAACCACACATAAAACTAACACATTTAAATTTATTTGTAAAGTACAAAATTTGTATCGCGTCCTGTGTATTTTTTTCTACATGGTGGATAGTGCCAGAGTCCTAAAAACAAAGTGTTCATAATATTTCGGTGCGTACACGAATAAAAACTTTATGTTACCTGGAAGGAAGAGTCAATTTAGCTCATAAGAATAAAAATTCCCACTTCAAAAAAAAGCGAAATTTGAATATGGGGGGAACGAAGCCAGCAAACAAAAGGAAGAGAGAAGTGAGTTCTTTGGTGGATCTCAAACTGGGAACTCTTGCGAGGGTTCTTGATCCAAAAACTCAGAGAATAAAATTTGCGAGTTCACACAAGTGAACAATTTAACCAGAGTCTTGTAATTACGTGGTAATTAACTACGTACGACGTGTACTTAGTGAAAATTGTGTATCGCGAATGCAACGTGGTATTTGTAAATCAAATATCTGCAAAAAAAGTTGGTTATTGAAATTTGCACATGTGCTTAGAACATTTGAGGTTACGTACACATTTGATGATCGAAGTAAAATCGATAATCAAGAAATTACTTACCGGAGTGTTGTCTAGGACAAAAATTGTTTAAGTAACAAGTTAAAAAGTTAATTAACCAAGAAAACGAAGTGGATTGGCACTTTTACGCGATTGTTTGCAACAGGATACCGGTAGCAGTTAGAACGCAAGTCACATTTACAGAAGTAAGAAACATGAACTCCAGTGGCGCACTGAATCTAGTGGAATTTTACCAGTTTGAAAATATTTAAGGTAGAAATTTATTTTATTTTAATAAAATAAAATCAAAACTTCAAATTGTGTCTAAAATGAATTTATTAGAAAATTTTGTACAATTGATCTAAACGTTACACATTATTTTACACGAATAATTGAATATCCAAGTTCAGCTTCTGTTTATGAGGAAATTAAATGTCGCTTGGATTATTAATTGTTACATTATTTCACACATTTGGTTCGAGGCAGATTTGTTGCCAATTACAAATTGATGCAAATTTTCGCAATTGGGTATTTTATATAATAAATGATGTTGACTTCGAATTGCTGCCTTGTTATTTCGTCTGTCTGAATCCACTGACCCTTGAGAAAGAGAAGAACTCAGCTACCGGCGTGAAACTAGTACAGCGGCCTTTGAAGTGGTTTTTGATAGCAAAAATCATAACAGTATATTATATACCTACACTTTTATACTAATAACGAAAGTTTTAGTTCAACATAAAAGAAATACATTTTTACAACAATTTATTGAGTTATCTGAAGCAGGGGATCATTTGACAGATACTGAAATTCTTGATGAAGTAATGCTAATCCTGATTGCGGTGAGTAATACAATAATTAGAAATTGATAAATATATCGAATAATTATCAATAATACTAACCGATTTAATTTATAGGGTAGTGAAACGACGGCGTCAATAAATTCCTTTATTACTATGATGCTGGGAATGTATCCCGATATACAGGTAAATTGTATTTTATACAACTTCCAGTTTCAGAAATCGCCGAGTGTTTCAGGAAAAAGTGTACAATGAAGTAATTGATGCGATTGGAAATGATAAGTCAGTGGAGTATACAGATTTACCAAAATTGCAGTATACTGAAATGGTTATCAAAGAAACAATGCGATTGTTTCCTGTAGGTCCACTGATTGTAAGAGCACTTACAGGTGACATTCGACTGGATGGTAAGTGAAAATATTTGCTGTTACAAATTATACCGCCAAATAATTTAGAAAATGGTGTACTTCCTGTTGGTTGTTCGGTTGTGTTAGGAATAATGCACGTACATCGAGATCCGAAATTGTGGCCAAACCCCTTACGATTTGATCCATTACGGTTTTTACCCGAAGAATGTGCAAAACGTCACCCTTACAGTTATCTACCGTTTTCTGGTGGTCCGAGAAATTGTATTGGTTAGTAAATGAGAAGTTTTTATGTCAGAGGTATACAAAATTTTATTTCCAGGGCTGAAATACGCTATGATGGCAATGAAGACTGTAATTGCCACATTGGTCAGAAAATATCACATAAAATGCAATTACAAGCATATCGATAATATTAAACTCAAGCAAGATTTGGTTCTTAAGCCAATTGGCGGTTATCGTGTGTCAATAGAAGTAAGAACTTAAAATGGTTGACAAACCTTATGTTATTTATTATACAAGTAAATATTGGTTAGGTTAGGATGTATGTATAATACTTTGTCTAAATTGCGGACTTTCTGTTATTAATATTAAGGATAGTATAAGATCTTATTGTTAATTATTAAAGTTAAATGAACGTTGAAATTGACTTTCACTTTCACAAATAATTTTATTATTTTATTATAATTTTATTATAAACCCAATGTTTATTTTAATCATGTAATTATTTATCGTTAAAATAACACAAATGTTTTAATTATTAAATAATATTATCTTATAATATGCATATACATAAAACCTTTTAATATGTGTAATTTTGACCCATATTGTACGGGTCAAATGGATAACCTATTCCTTATTTACAGTTGGATAAAAATATAATTTTATACCTTAAGGCGCAATTCCACTGCGGCAACACTGAACGACATGAGGCATGCTACTTGTTTGCTGGTGTTGTCAATGGGGTGAAATAATGAGATAACAGCTTCATTTATAGAAGAATACCATAATTTACCCGTATTATGGAACAATAGAATAAGTATTTATAAAGATAATCGAATAAATAATGAAATTAATTAAATTAATGTAGCATACCTCATTTCGTTCATTGTTGCCTCAGTGGAATTCCGGCTTTATAATGTATAAACTTTTGCTACTTTGCACTTTTCCTACTGCACTTTTGCTTTGTAGCAATATATTTTATAATAACAGATCTGTTATAAATAGTTGCTTTCATTTTCAAAGAAATATTATTACAACCAGGGAAATGTTATCAAATTTGTTAATATTCCTTAGTATTATCTTCTTTATATGGTTAGCCCACTATCATTGGAAAAGACGAAGGCTGTATCTGTTGGCAGCAAAGCATAAAGGACCAACCCCACTACCAATAATTGGAAATGCTTTGTCATTTATTGGATCCAACACAGGTAAGTTGCAATTTTTAGATTTAAATCCAACTGAAATATCTTTTATAAGACTTATTACGTAATTCAATGGATATAATGGCAAAATATAAGTCTCCAATCCCAGTTTGGTTAGGACAACAATTATTTTTTTTCGTTACGGATGCAAAACAATTAAAAGTTATTTTAAACCACCCTAATGCACTACAAAAGGAAGATTTATATAAATACGCAGTTCCTTGGCTTGGACTAGGATTGTTTACAGCACCTGGTAAGCATAAATAAAATTTAGACCAGGTTCACTGATAAGTTCCGCCTTTAGTTTTTCAATGGAAGAGACATAGGAGAATGATAACACCTACGTTTAACCAGAAAATTTTGAACGGATTCGTGGAGGTATTTTCAGAACAAGCGATTGTTTTAGTAAATCAATTGGAGAAAGTTGCAGGAACAGGAAAATTTGATGTTCTTCGCTATTTTAGTTTGTTTGCTTTAGATGCTATATGTGGTAGGTGTTGCATATATAATTCAAAGCTCAACAGTACTTTGACTACTTTCTAAAAAAAGAGATTACGTCCGATCAACTCTTGCTTTTGTTAAGAACAAAAAACGACTTTTTCTTGTAAAGACTTAGAAGTTGAGAACAATAATTATTGAAAACGATTTTTTCACTTTTTCTTAATTTTACATATTTGTTTCTAAGATACTGCAATGGGAATTTCCATTAACGCACAAACAACAGACGCAAAATTTGCAAGATGGATTGATAGGTAAATAATTTCTGAACACTTAATTTAAAATTGAACTTATTGAAAAACACATTTATTAATTAAACTGAAATAACCCTAGAAAGTTTTTGATAAAAGAGTCTTGGAACTGGCTTAGCCCCACTACTCGGGATTAATAATGTGGAATTTAAAGTAAGATTTTATTACTGTTTATTTTTAAATTATCGTTAATTTTAGAGCTATGAAAATTAGTTTCACAAGAATTTTCGATTATTGGTATCATTTTGACTTTATATTCGATAATTTTATGACATCCATGGCTGAAGAATTTAAAGACATTTGTACAAAAATTCGAACATTTACCGGTGATGTAAGTTTGTATTGCAAGAGTTCTATTAAAAATACAATGGGGTCATTTTAAGGTTGTTACACAAAAAAGGATCAAATTTGAACAACAAAAAATGCAAGACAACAGTGAAACTCAATGGGAAGAAGGTATGAAAATTGTACAAAACTGTAGCAATGTTTTTATAAAATCTTCGCATTTAAAACAGCTAATTTTTTTATCAACCAATTACAAAAGTTATCATTTTACATAAAATTCATCCGTAATGTATTTTCTTGACGCATTTGAGAAAAAATTTATGTTTTTATCATTGTAACTGAATACACAGGTGGCACAATCAAAGTTGAGAACAATTCGATTTGAATTATTATCTTCATTACAACATGTTTAAAGTATTTCCGTAATAGTGTAACTTTTTAGTAATTTATTACACTTTTATTTTCTTCATATTATGCTTTTAGTTGGAAAAATAAAATTCATTTTATTGGACTCGCAGGCTATAGAATTCTCTTTTAGCTTTTTCTGTAAATGATAATTTCCAAGCTTGATATGTTCTATAATCTTTTTAGTTCCACGAAAGAAAAAGTCATTTTTGCAGCAATTTATGGAGTTGTCTGAAGCAGAAGTTCATTTAACAAACACCGAAATTATTGATGAAGTATTAGCATTACTGGTAGGGGTAAGTTTGCTGTAGAATAATTATTTAAATATACAAAGAACTTAAATTTAAAATTGTATAGGGTAGCGAAACATCGGCGTCCATAAACTCTTTCACGCTCATAATGTTGGGTATGCATCCTGATATACAGGTAAATATTATAATTTTCGGAAATTTTGATTCAACCATCGCTGAATGTTACAGGAAAAAGTGTACAGGGAAGTAATTGATGCTCTCGGGAACGATAAGCCAGTGGAATGTACAGATTTACCAAATTTGCCGTACACTGAAATGGTAATTAGGGAAACGATGAGAATTTTTCCCGTTGGTCCATTGCTTGCGAGATCAATTACAGGTGACATTCAACTAGACGGTAAGAAAAAGGGCAACAAGGGCAAGGAAAAAAATTATAATAATTATAACTAATTTAGAAAATACGGTGATTCCCGCTGGTTCGTCGGTTGTAATAGGGGCAATTTATGCACAACGCAATCCAGACGTTTGGCCAAATCCTTTGCAGTTTGATCCGTTACGGTTTTCACCCGAAGAGTGTGCAAAACGTCACCCTTACAATTTCTTACCATTTTCTGGTGGTCTGAGAAATTGTATTGGTTAGTAGCGAATTATACTTTATGTTGTTTTATGTTAAATATGCTTTCTAGGGCTAAAATTTGCGATGATGGCAATGAAGACTGTTATTGCTACCGTAGTAAGAAAATATCATATAACGAAAAGCATTTACGAAAAAATTGAAGATATAAAAATTAAACAGCACGTAATTCTTAAACCAGTTGATGGATATGGTATATTCATAGAAGCTAGAAATTAAAAGCTATGCGCAACTGCCTAAATTTTTATATAATAGCAATAAAGCTTAGTTGGAGAGGGAGTCAGCAATTATTTTCTTAGTGGGGCACAATTATTGCCCCAGCAGGATTTTGGTAATAAAAGTAGATATACATTTGTCTAATTATTGTTCTAAATTATAAATAAAATTTTTTAAAATAAAAGATAAAAAGAATTTAATTAACTACAAAATTGTTTCTTACCGCTGTTGCAGAATTTTGAATAGAAGGTCGCGGGGTCAGTGTTTTTGAGGTTTGTGTACCTATATTTATACTCTCTGTTCCCAAGTTGCAGGTTTTTCGTCGGGACAGCTCCTCGTCCATATCAAAAACCATTTGATATTAAAAGTTAATGGTCAGCCAAAACCCACCTCAGGGTTGTAGCGCAGAAACTGTGTATTTTCTAGGTTTGAATTTCATGTAATTTTTGTTAATTTCATTTTAAAAAGTATTTTCTATCGAATGCTTCAGGTTTCTTCGAGTTCTTGTTTAGTTTCATTCAATGCTAAAATCAGTTTAATTTGACTGGTTATCGGATTGTCTAAATAAGGTGGAATCTTCCATGTGTATTGTGTTACCTAACCTACTAGGACAATTTAATTTTCAATGTGGGTAGTAGTAAATTAGACCAGGGGTCGGCATACGGCCCCCGAAGGGTCTTTAAAACAATGATAAAAATACTGACCAAAAAATGAGTTATCATAATCAAATGTCATTTGATGGAAGAAAAATCTTCCCATAGATAACATACCACGAAAATTTACACAAAAAATACTATTTAATTCGATTGCGCCAAATGTTTCTTAAATCTTGTGTAAAAAATATTGAAACGTTCTTAACAGGTTAATTATCATATAGCGTTACGCAAATGATAAAGAATTAAAAAATTATACCAAAAATAAGTCATTCCAAGGATTTCAAGTATCGATGTTCCACTTTTAAACTTCCCACTAACAAAAATTTTGTTATAATTCTAAATGTTTATAAAACATAAAAACAAATAAAAATGTCTTTGCTAAGTGAAAAATCGGAACAATAATTTTCACTACCATAAGAATTTTACCATAACCTACCACATTGCAACGACCTGCAGTTTTCTGCATAACTTTTATCTTTCCATAAATTTTATATGTGGTCTAATGTTTTGATTTTTCCAATGTCACATCTAATAATTTCCTTCTAAACTAAATAATCTATTAAGTGCATTGCAATCAATCCCTTTTCATTTCAATACAAAATTGATAATTTAAAAAAAATTATTTTTCAAAGGAAAACGTTTTCAAAATTGGTATAAAAGCGTCGAATTTCTCTAATCGCGGTGCACCAAGCTGGATAGCCCACTTTCCAAAATTTTTACTCGCAATTTTGCAATTATAATTATTTTTAAAAATTCTCTCACTTCTTTCCAAAAAGAATTGCTAAAAGAAATAAAACCCGCTCAATTACGAAATAAAAGAAAGGATTTATTAAAATTTAAAATAACTTCAAACTGAAATTTGCACTTTTTGTATGAAATGGGTTTTTCTTTTCAAGTTTGATCAATTTTAATAACTTTGAATATAATATAGTACTCTTAACGAAAAAATCAACATTATACTTTCATAAAAACACATTCCTTACCTGATTTGAGAAATATTATTAAAAACAAATATTAGAAATGGTACTAAATTTCCTTAATATCATCTTGAAGCCCTTGAAAATACAATTTTAATTTCTAGGTATACTAATTTGTTTCAAAATCAAGATTCACAGTTAAATACAAAAATTGATACTATTTTCTACAACAAAATTGCCTAATGAGTAATGAAACAAATCTATGTACTAAGACCGGTCTTCTAAACGATTTAAAAAAAAATTAAAAAATTATTTAAATCAGTTAGGCAGTAACTTTCTAACAGCCTACAAAAACACACATTTTTTTAACACAAAAGTTAAATTACATACATACATAAAAATTGAAAATGTTATCAAATTTAGTGGTAGCGTTTGGTACAATTTTATTTATTTGGTTAATACAATATCATTGGAAAAGAAGAAGACTTTACCGATTTGCAGCAAGACATGAAGGACCTAGGGTTTTACCAATAATTGGAAATGCTTTACATTTTGCTGGATCGAATGAAGGTAAGATTTGAATTTCATTGTTTTTATTATAAATAACTGACTGAATTTTGAAAAAAAGATATCCTGACGAGTGCTATGACGATAATGGCAAAATATCCGTCTCCAATCCCAGTTTGGTTAGGACAACGCCTATTCTTTGGAATTACGGATGCAAAGCACTTGGAGATTGTTTTAACCCATCCTACTGCATTTGCAAAGGAAGATTTATACAAATTTTCAATTCCTCTTGTTGGAGTATCGCTGTTTACTGCACCTGGTGAGATAAAAAAGGGAATTCTATAACAGGAAGTTACAGAGGAACTTCATTTTAGTGCATATGTGGAAGAGACATAGAAAAATTATCATGCCCACGTTTAATCAGAAAATTTTAGATGGATTCGTTAAAATATTTCAAGAACAATCGGAAATTTTAGGAAATCAATTGGATAAATTAGCAGGAAAAGGAGACTTTGATATTTTTCCCTATTTTAGTTTATTTACTTTGGATGGTATATGTGGTGAGTACTATAATTTGAATTACTAATTTGAAACACGCCACCAATGCACACGAAACCATAGTTTGTGATACACTCAATTTTGTTTATATTGATACTGTAATATTGATACTATAACAGAACTGCCACCATAAGAATGGCGCGGAAACTGTGCAAGCTGTATTACGATATTTGATTATATTCGTGTAATCCAAACAAATATTTCATAACTGGTTACGTAAAGAGTTATTTTTTGTAGAAACAGCAATGGGAGTAAAAATCAATGCACAAACAACAGACGCGCCGTTTGTCAAATGGGTAAACAGGTAATTAAATTGATGAACTGTATTAAAAATTTTGATTGATTTGAAAAACTTTTCCTTTTCATTTATGTAAATTATTCATAAATTCTTTCTAAATTCTAGAGCTCTGGAAATTATGTTCACCAGAATGTTTGTCGTATGGTATCACTCTGATTTTATATTTAACATGACATCCTTGGCCAAAGAATATAAAGAAAACTGTGATAATGTTCGATCATTTACAAGAGATGTAATTCCATTTTCTAAATTTTTTATATTATTTTATGTTTATGCTGCGTATTTATTTTAAGGTTATCAGGCAAAAACGAGAAGCCTATAAAAGGGAAAAGATGGATGAAATTGAAGCTCAGTTAGATGAAGGTATTGCTGAATATAAACGGCTTAATAAATATCAAAAAATTTAAATAATAAATCTTTTAGTCCCACAGAGAAGAAATACATTTTTACAACAATTCCTTGAGTTATCTGAAGCAGGAGAACATTTAACGGATTTAGAAATTCTAGATGAAGTAATAGTAATAATGATAGGAGTAAGTATTAAAAATTAAAAGAAAATAATTTGATTATTAGTACTACAGATATTGAATTATTAGCAAATACTTATTTGCAGATCTATATTGTTCATTTTATAGGGTAGTGAAACGACTGCTTCAATAAATTCGTTCACGATGATGATGTTGGGAATGCATCCTGATATACAGGTAAATTGTACCTACTTGATAAAACTTTGGTTTCCAAAAACCGGTGAGTGTTTCAGGAAAAAGTGTACAATGAAGTAATTGATGCGATTGGGAATGATAAGCCAGTGGAGTACCAAGATTTACCCAAATTGCAGTATACCGAAATGGTTATCAAGGAAACAATGCGCCTATTTCCAGTAGGACCTGTGCTTGCCAGAGCCGTTACAGGTGACATTCAACTGGAGGGTATGTAAAAATGTTCGTTGTGGTAAATTATAACACCGAATAATTTAGAAAATGTTGTGCTTCCTGCTGGATCTTCTGTCGTGATAGGCATAATTCAAGTACATCGAGATCCTAAAATTTGGCCAAATCCCATGCTATTTGATCCATTGCGGTTTTTACCCGCAGAATGCGCAAAACGTCATCCTTATAGTTACCTACCGTTCTCTGGTGGTCCAAGAAATTGTATTGGTTAGTAGATAGATATTTTTATTTTTTACCTATTACTAAGTTAATATTTTTTTAGGGCTGAAATACGCTATGATGGCAATGAAAACTGTTATTGCTACCTTAGTACGAATGTATCACATAAAAAGTACTCATAAACATATCGGTGAAGTAAAAATTAAGCAAGATCTGGTTATGAAGCCAATTGGGGGATATGGTGTATCATTGGAAAAACGAAATTAAATTTCCTTTTTAGTGAATAAGATATTATTAAATTAATGATTCTAATTAATAATAATGAAAATAAGTCAATTATAACCAAACCACAACAACGACAGACATGTTTCGATCTTGTTAGATCTCATCAGTGACGTACAGTTATGGATTTGGTTATAATTGACTTTAAGTTTTTACCTATATAGCATTTTGTCGACAAGATTTGTTGAATTATCCGATAATCCAAAAAATGACATCAACAATTCGCGCAATGCTAATAAGTATAAAACGACCCGTTTATATAATAAAATAAACACACGGATGTGATGTGGAATTTCCTCTCGGAAAAGTGCTTCCACATCACATCCGTGTGATTGTTATTTTCACATTAGATTTAGATGCTATTAACTAAGTAATTATGTATATTTCTTCAAATAAATATAATGATAATATTCTTTGATTGAACTCGAGGTTACATAGGTGTATAGCCTTTACGTCCAGTGGCGTCGGTCAGGGTATTCGTGAATACTTATAAAAGACCATCAGGCGATTTTCATCAAATGGCTGTGGAAGAAAATGGTGGTAAATGTCATTTCCAGAAGTCACATAATATTATGCTAATAATAATGCTGATCATGAAAGGATAAATAGTTGAAAATTTGATTTTTAAAAATCTTTCCTAAGGAGGCCCCTCCTCAGTCTATAGCCGAGAGCCCCCAAAAGAGGCAGTCCGGGCCTGATAATTAATTAGCTTGACTGCCTAATTATTGAAAGAAAACAATATAACACAAGAAAGCGTAAGTTTTGTGTACAATGTTGTTTGATGTTTATTTTACATATTTAAATTGAATTAAGGGGTTAGGCCAGTTTCAATTTCGACTCTAATCTTCGATTTCACCAACATTTATTTAAGAGTAAGTATCTGCATTTATGTGATCCCATGTTTGTTTCCCACATAATGAATATTATAAACAGAATTGTCTCCCGCTTACGAGTAAATTAATATAACTAGGCCTACCTATTAGGACGCCAAAAAAATGAATAACTTTTGCAATTTCTTGTAGAGAAGTGTATGAATATTTTTGTACAACAGCTTAAGCACTTATAAGAGCCTTATTTAGTGAGGGTTTGGTAATTTTGTTGTTAAAAAATATTAATAAATTACAAAGTTGAAGTTTTTAACTCAAAACTACGTTTTCGAATCGGTGAACCAGATATTTCAAATACCTGTGCACCAATATATCTCAAATTTGGTGTGCCTTTTGTAAATATTCAAAACTCGTCTTTAATCAAAGGATTTTTCAACAAACTTAAATTTGACAATATGGCAGCCATTCAAAATCATTTTTGGTTAATAAAATAGAAAATACGCATTGAAAAACCAAGATCTTCGATTAAAGACTAGTTTTGAATGTTACTCACACTCATTTAATGTATTTTTAGTTTATAGTCAAATTAATGTTATAGTTCAAAATATTTTTAGCAGTAGTTTGCTTTAAAATGGTTATATTTTAGAAACTTCAAAAAGAGAAGGTCTAGATGGACAGATGAGAGATAGAGAACTGGAAGATGGAATGTGGAACAACAGAGAAGAATGGAGATTGGGTATCAGAAGACGGCGTAGAACGTTTTAAACCGATTAATATATAAAAAGAAAACTAAAAAAATCAGTTAATAAAAAATGCAAAAGTTTTTGCATTCAATTTAAATGATAAACATCATACAAATTATCAAAGATAAGGATAGTGTTTTAATAACGACTCATTTTATTACACAAAACAGCTGCATTTTTTTTTAAATAAAATCTTTTATTTGTAATTTAAAAATCGGATGTATGGCCCGGTTCATACATATTAATTGATAATGCTGTCTGCCTCTCTTTACTTAACCCAGTGAGTAAACATAACTTGACCCGCTCAAACACGGAATTAAAGATCAGGTTCATTAACCCCCCCCCCCAAAAGGAATGTTAAATCAAAATTTGCACTTTTTGTATAAAACCGGTTCTTCTGTTCTAGTTTGTTTAATCGACCTTGATAAATAACGAAAAATCAACAGTTTTAACAAATTTTATAATAACACATTCCTTAGCTGATTTGAGAAAACAATGTATAAAAAAAGTCTTAAAAATGGTACTAAATTTTCTTAGAAATCATCTTCAAGCATTTGAAAACCCATTTCCACTTCTAGATATATTAAGTTGCTTTTACATCAAGATTTAAGGTAAAAAATATCGATACCATTCTCTGCAACAAAATATTGCCTAAAAAATCTAATCTGCTATCGCTATTATGTACTACGACTGGTTTTCTGAATAATCTACAAACATTTTTTTAAATTATTTAAATTAGTTACCAAACTTTGGCAGCAATTTTCAAACAGCCTACTATAAAACACGTATTTTTAACATATTAAATTATGTTTCATACACATAATTTTAACTTATATAGGATGACCGGCAACATAGGAAATTAACATGGGAAATTGATTTTTATGTAAGTCCTGCTTCTCATCCTAACGGATAAAAATAAAAGGGTATCAAGTTAAAGAGATTTTTATTCCGCTTCTAAAGATACCTAACACTTGATATTTTGTTCTTTAATTACTGATAAGAAGTCACTAATAAAATGCAAAATATTAGCGCAATTAAAGAATTTTTAGTTACCTTGTTTGAATTTTATTGCAATTGTTCTTGCTTGAAATCTAATAAATTCGAAAAAGTTAAGAATAACTTGTGCTTATTTTTAACCAAATTAATTGTAGTATTATGTCAATGTAACTTGTTTGAAATTATTGGTTTTCAATCAAAAACAATTTATTGCAAAAAAATTCCAACAAGGGAAATAAAATTTTTTTAAATGCTTTATTTTGCATTTTATTAGTGAGTTTTTAACAGAAACTAAAGAACAAAATATCAAGTGTTAGGTATCTTTAAAAGGAGAATAAAAATCTCTTCAAATTGATGAGTTTCATTCTTATTCGTTATGATGGGAAGCAAGAAATAAAGAAAAATTAATTAAGGCCGGTTACCCTGAATATTTCAAAAATTGAAAATGTCAAATTTATTGGTAACGTTCGTACAATTTTATTTATTTGGTTATACAGTAACATTGGAAAAGAAGAAGACTTTATCTATTCGCGATTTGCATTAACAAAACGGCATTGGACGTAGTAAAATGGAATCTCCAGTGTTCTTACGGGTATTTAGTGTTTTATTTTATTTACATTGTTTGTTTTCTTTTGCACTTTATAAATTTCGTGGAGTTTTTCTCAATCGGGAAGTCTTGGTAGCAAATCCCAAGACAAAATGTAATGATGTGGTTTTTTATAATTAAAATAAGAAATAAAGTAAAAATTTTTAAATTAATGTTTGAAAATATTTTTTTTAATATAACTTTTATAAAAGTACGGCTCGAGGCTAAAGGAAAATTTTTTTCAATTCTTTTACCAATATCTTTTTCTTTCCTTGAGCTGTTGCCATTTAAAATTTTATAGAGCGAATAAAGTTCAAATATATTTGTTAATAGATGCAGAAAATGTTTCTCAAAAAATCAGGGAAGGTCTTATAATATACAAATACACAATTAAAAGCAGTGAAATCAGTAAAAATTAATAAAGAAAAATGAACAAAAAGTAAAACCTTCCAAGCAAAAGTAACGGACGCAAATTTTGTAACATTGATGACAGGGTAAAATATTACGGATTCGTAAGCAATGTAAAAAAATTCATATTGGAAATAAATTAAAATTTGAGATAATCAGCAAGCTATATGAAAATTAAATTTATCAAATTTAATGGTCAAACTTTCAAAACGCCATATCTAGTTTATCTAAGATCTGATCAAAAGTATATTTTGTAAATTCAATTTCGCGAAATGGCAGCCTCTAGAATTTGGGGGAAAATCGCTTGTTAATATTGTTAATAAAAAATAAGAAAATCTTCGATCAGGCCCGAGTTTTAAATGTCTAGAATATGTGTAAATTTCATCTAAATCCATCGAGTGGTTTTTAATATATCGTGAAATTGTTTGCAGAATATTCTTGAAGTTTTGTACTTTATAAGAAAATGCAAAACAAAATTTCGATTATTTGAAAAATAATTATTATTTAAGAAACACCTTGAACCAGTTTGCTAATACATAAAAAAACTTGAAATAGAAATTGGCCATTACCTAATACCTAATCAATGCTGATGCACCGGGACCTGTTTTTCGAGTAACCCACAAAGATATTATGTATTCTTTAAATTATTTAAAAAAATTTGGCAGTAATATTCTAACAGTCTACATAAGCACACATCATATTATATTTTTTAATTTAATTCATATTATATAACTTATTTCAAATATCGAAAATGTTATCACATTTATTGGCATCGTTTGGTATAATTCTATTTCTTTGGATAATACAGTATCATTGGAAAAGAAGAAGACTTTATCGATTCGCAGCAAAACATGAAGGGCCTAGGCCTTTACCAATAATCGGAAGTGCCTTACATTTTGTTGGATCGAATGAAGGTTAGATTTGAATTTAATTTTTTTTAGTATATCTAACTGAATTTTTAAAGACATCATGACCAGTTATATGAACTTAATGGCAAAATATAAGTCTCCCATCCCAGTTTGGTTAGGACAACGCCTATTCTTTATAATTGCGGATGCCAAGCACTTCGAGGTTATTTTAAACCATCCCAATTCACTTGCAAAGGAAGATTTATACAAATTCGCAATTCCTGGTGTAGGAATATCGTTGTTAACTGCACCTCGTGAGATAAGAAAAATAACCTATACTAGGAAGTTACAATAAAATATTCATTTTAGTTCCTGTGTGGAAGAAACACAGAAAACTTATTATGCCTACGTTTAATCAGAAAATTTTGAATGGATTCGTTGAGATATTTCAAGAACAATCGGTCATTTTAGGAAATCAATTAGATAAACTAGCAGGAAATGGGGACTTTGATATTTTTCCATATTTTAGTTTATTTACTTTGGATGCTATATGCGGTAAGTAATTAATATAATAAAGCCCAGTTGTAAATGATTTTGAAGTTTGAGTGCAATAATCTGGTACCGTAAATATTAGCTACTAAGAAAATCGCGACCGGATTTTATAGGTGAGGGTGAATGTCAATTATCGATTAATTTAGTAAATAATCGGTTGTGAAGTTTTGATTTTTATCGAATTGTAAAATCACATGAGAATTTTGCAAATTTTTTTATTAGAATTTACACAAGAAACGTTTCGACGTGTAACTCAGGTTTTGACATGATTGTCGAATTCAATCCAAAAACACATTTTAAGATTCGTCATTATTAATATTATATGAATTAAGCATAGAATCTCCTCCAGCAATAATGTATGGAAACAGGAATCGCAGGATTTGGATACTAGTTAGTCCTGAGGATGGCTATTAGTTAATAAAGCCGAAACGTCGACCGACATATTATTTTGTTTCTTGTGCGCATTCAAAATCCTGCGATTCCTGTTTCCATAATATATGAATTTTTGCAGTGTGATAATATTGATAAATGTACATTTTACTAGATATATTAATATTTATAGTAATCTACAGTAATTAAATAATTAAAAAAAATACTTATTTAGATCCTTGAACGGACTTTATAATAGGCCAAACTTTGAAATACAAAATCTAAATGTGGGTTAATATATTAGTATTAGTGCATAACACTGTCCTATAAATTATGGTTGATAACATGAATTTACACGTATGACTAACAGCAGTCGTGTCTCAAAACGTCTCCGTTCAATAGGAGCGAAGTAACGTCGCGCGCGTTCGTTTTAAATTTGGCGTTTAAAGGTGCTCGCTCACTTAGAACACGCACCGCGACACGATACCTAGCTACACTTCAGTTGTAGCCTGGTGTCTCGAGCTTTCGCGGGGTCCTAATGTGCGGACTTGCATTTTTTGATTCTATGTAAATCATTCTAAGCGCGTCGCCTATTGAATCGTCGTGTCGCGTCGCGTGGTCCAAGTGAGCGAGCACCTTAAAAGTGTAATTTTTTAAAAAACGAATGCGCGCGACGTTAGTTCACTCCTATTGGACGGAGACGTTTTGAGACACGACTGCTGTTAGTCATACGTAGAATTTAACGCCAAACGTTTTTTTACAGAAACCGCAATGGGAGTAAAAATCAATGCACAAACAACAGATGCACCTGTCGTTGAATGGGTTAACCGGTAAATAAATTAAATAGCAGCGGATTAAATTGAGGAGATACTTTAAATCACAATGATTTTTGTTCAATACAGTTAATTCCATTGAACCTTAATAAAAGATTTGACTGATTTGAAAAACCTTTCCGTTGATTAAATATTAATTATATATAAATTCTAGCTCTATGGAAATTATATTCAACAGAATGTTTGTTGTTTGGCAACATTATGATTTTCTATTTAACATGACATCCTTGTCTAAAGAATTTAAAGAATACTGTGATAATTTTCGATCATTTACAAGCAATGTAATTCTGTTTTTCAAATATTTTATATTTTTTGACTGCATCGTATTAATTTTAAGATTATAAGGCAAAAACGAGAAACCTATCAACGTGAATTGAAGGATAAAAGTGAAGCTCAATTCGATGCAGGTAAAATATAAACGGCTTTAATTACAAAAGTTGAAAAATTAAATATTTTAGAACCACAGAAGAGAAATACATTCTTACAACAATTTCTTGAGTTATCCGAAGAAGAAGATCATTTGACGGATACTGAAATTCTCGATGAAGTAAGAATAATAATGGTAGCGGTAAGTAATAAAAACTAATAAGGAAAATTGATTATTGGTACAGATATTAAATTATAATCAACTCTTATTTGCAGACCTAATTGCTCATTTTGTAGGGTAATGATACAACGGCTTCAATAGCTTCCTTTACAATGATGATGTTGGGAATGCATCCTAATATACAGGTAAAGTGTACTTTATAAAACATCAGTTTTCAAAAATCGGTGAGGTTTTAGGAAAAAGTATACAATGAAGTAATTGATGCGATGGGGAGAGATAAACCAGTGGAGTACACGGATTTACCTAAATTGCAGTATACTGAATTGGTTATTAAAGAAACAATGAGACTGTTTCCTGTAGGTCCCTTGATTGCAAGAGCAGTTACAGGTGACATTGAATTGGAGGGTAAGTAAAAACCTTCCTTACAACATAACAAATTATAACACCGAATAATTTAGAAAATGTTGTGCTTCCTGCTGGTTGTTCTGTTGCAATAGGCATATTACATATACATCGAGATCCAAAAATTTGGCCAAATCCATTGCTATTTGATCCATTGCGATTTTTACCTGAAGAATGCGCAAAACGTCACCCTTACAGTTACCTACCTTTCTCTGGTGGTCCAAGAAATTGTATTGGTTCGTAGATAAACATTTTCTGTCTTTTAGTAATAAATTAATTTTTTTGGTAGCACTGAAATACGCTATGATGGCAATGAAGACTGCAATTTCCACCTTAGTTAGAAAGTTTCACATAAAATGCAATCATAAACAAATCGCTGATATAAGAATTAAGCAAGATATGGTTCTTAAGCCAATCGACGGGTATGGCGTATCACTGGAAACACGAGATTAAAGTTTCTTAAGGTCCTAGATCAATAGGAGTGGAACATAAAATTCAACAGATGTCACTAGTTGCTTGATGATATTTCATTTGTATCTTTTATTGAGATTTATTGATATTTACTTCTGATTCGTTAACATTTCATATACATTGCTTCAATTCTGGCATTTTATTGAAAAATGAAGTAAAATCATAGTTTATGCATATTTTGAAAATGACAGCTTTCTACAATTATTATTCGTTGTTGAATTGAACTTGACAAAAGCCCAGCGCCTATTGATCTGGCACCTTGGGAACAAAATAATATTTTTCGATAATTTAGCGACTATTTTAAAGAAAAATGTTATTATAAAATGATTTAGAATAATGGTGAAATACTATTTAATTGCGTTTAAACAATTTAAAACGCTTTTTGAACAGATTAGTTTAATTTAATTTTTTATATGATTTTGTAATAATTAAAATAAGAGAAAATTGTTAAAATAAAATTTGAAAATCTTTTCAATATTGTTTTCTTTCCGTTGCTATTTGTAATTTTAAAGAGAGAATACTTCAACAATATATAACTCGTTAAATGGATGCAGAAAAAGCAAATTCTGAAATTAAATAATGTCAAGTTAATTTCTAAGCACCGCTTACACCACAACAAGTTTGTTAAATATTTAAACTATATAGAGATAAAATCTTAGATCATATAAGGATAAAATTATGAAAGCTATATATTACCGACTATAGTTGATTTTTTTATTACCAACTGAAAAAGTTCAAGAATTAATTGAGGATATGTTTCAAAGAGTAATTGGTACCTTGTCCACTAGGGGGCGTTGAAAAGCCATTTATCAAACTAAACATTTCTCAGATTATTTATTTCAATAATTAAACTAGTTGGTCCTTCTATGAAGGTACATATTTATCCTCTTTGGATTAATTAATTTTATTTAAATAATTACGAACTTATATACCTTTGTTTGGTGCACAAATGATCTGATCGTGATTTTGATCCACTTAATTTTCAATTTTTTGTTAAAATTAAAAATTATTACATTGCTTTATTGATAATTTAAAATATAATTTAAGATCAAGTAATTCGCGTCGAAAAGTAACCCATTTTTTAACAATTTTTTCCGGGAAAGATTGAAAGAAATGAAAAATAATGTATACCTATATTTTAAAGAGTAAAAATATATTTTTAAAATTAATTTAAAAAAGAAATGACAGTTTTTATAAATGGCAGGTGCGTGACGGGAACCATTGCCAATGGGAAGTGCTCTGGGACTGGAAAGCTATTTGCTACAATTTTTAACCTACTACAAAAACAAAAAGTTTTGTAATTTTTACATCTCAAAAGCTAAAGAAAATCGAACGGAAATTATTTGATATCACTTTTTGCAAAAATGGTGGACATTTGAAAAAGCCTTAGAATTTTTGCCTACAAAAATTGTTTATAACTAAAGAAAATATCCGTACATATTTCTCTAGATAATAATATTGAGAAGATTTTGCGTAAACAGGGGCAATGCGAAAATTTAATATTGGAAATAAATTAAAATTATTGAAGGTGATCCGAGTTTTGCACCTATGACGCAAATGAGATGTACTCGTAAATAATGTAACATCCACGCTAATCGAAATATCTTTAAAGTAATTTTGAACACAGGTTTTTTTTATTGACCGGGCGTTAACGTCAATGTTGATCTCAAGCTGATCAAGAGTTCAAGTGCTTGCGTACTCTTCGTCAGAATAATACTAAAGTATTGCATAATAGTAACCACTTGAAAGCTTGATAAAAATATAATATAATTTAATATTATAGTAACAAATTAACTCGTAAAATTATTTAAAATATAACCAATCTAGTTTATTATGATTATGATGTATCAGGATGTATCGCTTTTAAGAGCAAGAGAGCTGAAGAGGTTGCCTCCCAACGATTAGATATCTTTTTGACATTATTTGATGGTCCCTGTATATTGTACTCTGATAATGAAAGCAAATTTGTTAACAGAGTAATAGAGAACCTATTTGTTTATTGTTCAGAATTAATAATTGTTCATGGAAAACCGCGCCATAGTCAGGAATTTGTTAAAATAGCCAACCAGGACATAGAAAGGATGTTGGTTTCGCAGATGAAAGACAACACTACCATCAGGGGCGGATGGGCTATCATAAAGTTACCGGGAAATTTATAGTCGGCGGCCCAAAAATGCAATCGTCATGGCTTAAAATTGCGCCGCAGGCGAAAATTTTTTGAATGGGGGGGGGGCCCTCCCGTTGCAAAAAAAATTTAATACTAGTAACAAAAATTATATTTTTGTTAAAAATTATATTTTTATTAATTACAAACCATGGTGAATATAAAAAAAATTAAAATAAAAGTGCATCTTTCATTAATTTGCTGTTTTTATTGTCAATGTCATTCATGAAGTTTTTATCTATATTCATCAACTTGAATCTAATCTATTATCTGAAAACGATCTCTCGCAAGCTACTTGCGAAATGGGCAATGAATGTAAAAGTTGGTATACCAAAGTAGGCCCATATAGCCAGATAGAAAATGAAGGTAGGGTAAACGGTTGGTATGGCCGGGCAAATTATGGGCGCGTGGGGGTGGCTGAAATTTTTTCAAGCTCCGCAGGCGAAAATTTTTGAAATTTCAAGGTCAACGCGGTTTAAGAAAAATTAGAAAATTTATCAGTTTGGCAGATAGCTAAAGATAGTGTAACCTTAAAAAATTGATTTAGGAGGAGTCCTAACATAACTCACCAATAGAGAAAGTTTATTAACGCTAATAAACGTTTTGATTGGTTTTGACGTTATAGGTAACTTCTCCTAAGTCAGATCTGTTTTTGCCTAACTATCCTGTCTTTAATTACGATATAACTATTTATTAGGATATCCATGGGAAAACACAAACAAATAATGATTGATAAATTCTAAAGTTGATATTATATTTCATTGACAGCCGTGACAATTTTTTTCCATTGAAGATCATACTATTAACAGAAATTATTAAAACGAAGACGGTCTACGGACCGACGCGCCGGCCCACGGTCCTACGGACCGACGGCCCACCGGGAAATTTCCCGGTATCCCGACGGCCCCATCCGCCCCTGAATACCATTAATTGGTGAAACGGTGTTCGTTTCGTGCAATTTATGAAAAATATAAAATATATTTATATAGTACCTTCCGATCACTGCGTGTAACCTAAAATACAATTATTTTATAATACAACATAAACCCATGGATGCAGTCCTAAAATACAAAGTGCACTTGCAGTAAAGATGAATATTCGTTTCTGCGTCGCAGGCACTAAGGAAAAATCCAGCTCTACTAGGACTGGTTTTTTAAACAATTAAAAACAAAATTTATATTTTTTATATCATTTCTTATCGAAATTATTTTTATATCAGTTAGGGAGTAACTTTCTAACAGCTTAAAATAGCACATATCTTTTTAACACACGTACCTACATACATAAATAATAGTAGTATATTTTAAAAATTGAAAATGTTATCAAATTTAATGGTAGCGTTTGCTACAATTTTATTTATTTGGTTAATGCAGTATCATTGGAAAAGAAGAAGACTTTACCGATTTGCAGCAAGACATGAAGGACCTAGGGCTTTACCAATAATTGGAAATGCTTTACATTTTGCTGGATCGAATGAAGGTAAGATTTGAATTTCATTTTTTTTATTATAAATAACTGACTGAATTTTGAAAAAAAGATATCCTGACGAGTGCTGTGGCCATAATGGCAAAATATCCGTCTCCAGCCCCAGTTTGGTTAGGTCAACGCCTATTTTTTACAATTACGGATGCGAAGCATTTGGAGATTGTTTTAACCCATCCAAATACATTTGCAAAGGAAGATTTATATAAATTTTCAATTCCACTTGTTGGAGTATCGTTGTTTACTGCACCTGGTGAGATAAAATAAGAATTCTATAACAGGAAGTTACAGATCAACTTCAAATTTTAGTACCTATGTGGAAGAGACATAGAAAAATTATCATGCCCACGTTTAATCAGAAAATTTTAGATGGATTCGTTGAGATATTTCAAGAACAATCGGTAATTTTAGGAAATCAATTGGATAAATTAGCAGGAAAAGGAGACTTTGATATTTTTCCCTATTTTAGTTTGTTTACTTTGGATGGTATATGTGGTAAGTACTATAACGTGTATTACTAATTTGAAACACGCCACCAATGCACACCTATGCACAGGAAACCATAGTTTGTGATACACTCAATTTTGTTTATATTGATATTGTAATATTGATACTGTAACAGAACTGCCACCATAAGAATGGCGCGGAAACTGCGCAAACTGTATTACGATATTTGATTATATTCGTGTAATCCAAACAAATATTTCATAACTGGTTACGTAACCCATGTAGCACACAATGTTGGCGCAATATTGGCCCAATATTGCGCCAATATAGAATCTTGGCGCAATATTGCAAGATTCAGCCAATATTGGTCCAATATTGTTTTCCGACATTGGGGCAATATAGGAAATCAATATTGCACCAATATTGGCTTTAGCTTGGCGCAATATTGCACCAATATTGGTAAACAATATTGTCTGCCAATATTTAGCCAATATTGGTCCAATATTGTTTTCCGTTATTGGGTCAATATAGGAAATCAATATTGCACCAATATTGGCTGCAGCTTGGCGCTATATTGCACCAATATTGGAAACCAATATTGTCTGCCAATATTTAGCCAATATTGGTTCAATATTGTTTACCGATATTGGGTCAATATAGGAAATCAATATAGCACCAATATTGGCTGCAGCTTGGCGCTATATTGCACCAATATTGGAAACCAATATTGTCTGCCAATATTTAGCTAATATTGGTTCAATATTGTTTACCGATATTGGGTCAATATAGGAAATCAATATAGCACCAATATTGGCTGCAGCTTGGCGCTATATTGCACCAATATTGGAAACCAATATTGTCTGCCATTATTTAGCCAATATTGGTCCAATATTGTTTTCCGATATTGGGTCAATATAGGAAATCAATATAGCACCAATATTGGCTGCAGCTTGGCGCTATATTGCACCAATATTGGAAACCAATATTGTCTGCCAATATTTAGCCAATGTTGGTTCAATATTGTTTACCGATATTGGGTCAATATAGGAAATCAATATAGCACCAATATTGGCTGCAGCTTGGCGCTATATTGCACCAATATTGGAAACCAATATTGTCTACCAATATTTAGCCAATATTGGTTCTATATTGTTTACCGATATTGGGTCAATATAGGAAATCAATATAGCACCATTATTGGCTGTAGCTTGGCGCTATATTGCACCAATATTGGTAACCAATATTGTCTGCCTATATTTAGCCAATATTGGTCCAATAGTGTTTTCCGATATAAGGGCAATATAGGAAATCAAATATTTGGTCTGTTATATTACTCCGAACTACTCCCAATAAGTTCATGTAAAAAATTGCGAGAATTGTTTGGTGTAATAATGGGGTTGGTGATTTCAAGTTACTTAAAATACAGTGTATTTAACCCCTTAATCGAAACAAATTTTAATCTCATCAAATAGAAGATTATTGTACGGAACTTGCTCGGAGGACTCGAAAAATTTAAATACCCGTAACTTTGTGAACGAAAATAAGACTTGCGCAAACCTGCTTAAGCGAAATACAAAGATGTAGACTATTTTAAATCCAAAATTTCAAAAAAGCATGTCTCCAGCCCCCCTAGCGAAATTTTGAAATTTCTCAAAAACTATTTGGGTATAGGTTATTTTATTCATAGTGGTTGTCGCGTGACTTTGGCTTGCGCGGCAAATGTGGAGGGTGCACCCTTGACACCCAAAATCCACCAATTGACACAAACAGCACCGAAATGACGAATATTCGTTTATGCACATTAGCCACTCCTAACCACTATAAATAAAATTACCTCTACAAACGAAAATAATTTTTGTACAAACAGGTACAAACGATACACAGACGATTTAGACTATTTTAGATTCAAAATTCTAAATGGGGGGGGACATGCACCGCCGCTGTATATAGGGTGTAATAAACCCAAATAGTTTTTGAAATAGTTAAAGAACATCAACGACATTGATGCGCATGATTGATTTATTTTCCGGAGGTCATGATTAGAGACAGGATAGTTAGTCAAAATAAAACACCCTATTTATTATAAGCCCTAATACTCGTATAACTAAATATGTTGGTTTTTAAATATTTTATTAGTGAGATATGTTGAAGAAGGGCGATTCCTTTTTCCACTGATGGACAATTCCACCGATGTCATGAACAGGTAGACTGGTCATAATTTTAATCTTTTCGTTGTAAGCCTATAAGCTGTTCAAAAGTAGGTAAGATCCCAAAGTGGTAATTTTAATTATAACCAAATTATTTTTATTTAGGTTAGTTGTTCGCGAAGTTATATTTTTAATACCTATACATTTTTATCTCTTTTTCAACAATTTAATTATAATTTCGTGCATTATAAATTTACGGTGTTTATGCAATGTAGAAAATATATAATATGGATGGTATTTTCTACTATTGCACCAAGTTCTCCAATTCATGGCTACACAAATCACAGTAAAACCTATAGTATTTGGTACTACTACCAGCATAGTACTAACTACCAGCATTGCTTCCAATCATTGATATGTATATTGTATATAACATCATTGATGTTCTCAAAATCAATTAGTTTTTCGACCAAAAACAGCAACTCTTGATTTTGAACTACTATTCATGTTAGTCTTAAACATGTTTGGGAAGACGTGTAAATCATTGAATGAATCAACCAATGCTTGCGAGTCATTCCATAATATATTTTTCACAATTGCGATATTCTAAAGTGCAATTTAGCCCCGCATTTGCGGGTGTAAAGGGGCGTTTTTTATACCTGCATTCAACATGCATTTTACGACCTGCAGTAGGTCGTAAAACTGGATTTTACACCCCGCTAGAGGGTGTAAAAATTAAAATCCGTTATTCTAGTAAAATTATTTATTTCTATATATTTACATTAGAAATAGAATTTTTCATCGCAATTGTGAAAAATAGTATATAGGGTAGAGGCACCGGTTATAGCCACTGTACCAGTTATAGCCACTTGCAGCATTATTATGATAAAATAAGGCCGTATGGCAAAATAATTCTATAACTCAAATAAAATTTACTGAATAAAACCTACACAGACCTAAATTCTCTATGTGCACTTTTTTATCTATGATGTAAGTTTAAAAAATTTAAGTCAAAGTACAATAGGTTGTGAAACTGTACGTTTTGTTAACAAGTTTCTTTAGCAGGTGATATAAGTGTTATAACTATTTTTATAAAAACAATTGATTTTAAACTGTTCTAAGTTAGTTTATTAAATCAGGTAAAGCATTAATTTTTCTTTATTTACAAAATTTATTAAATTTGTAACCGAAAACTATTAAATTTTGGGGTGGCTATAAGTGGAACATTTCTAGCATGATATTTCCAGTTATAGCCATCAAGGTGACTATAAGTAGATATCTTATTTTTTTAAAGAAATTTACGGTTTAATCTTTTCAATTTTTTGTCACTTGTCGCGCTGGTTCTTCCGATGTTTTCCCTAAAATTTCGTCATAAAATTCTTTCGCTTCTTCAGGAATATTAATATATTTTATGATTTTTTTTGTACAAAGCCAGTTTTGTAAAAACTTTAAGTTTTCTCTAGCGTTTTGTAAAGAAACAAAGCAAAATTTGCAATATATGATAGCAAATTCTGATAGGCCGCTACAAAATTATATACATTTGATATAAAGATCAATATTTTTTAATTTGGACAAAGCGAGTTTTGAAAAAACGGTCCTCAATTACATACAGTAATTAATAGTAGGTATCTACCGGTAAAATAATTATAATAGCTTTAGTTGGGATCATGAGTTGGGATTTATTAAATTTTAATTTGGGGCCAAATAAATTTCTAACGTAGGTATCAATTTATGCGAAGTGACATGTAGGTGGCTATATCTGGTACAGACTTCTGGCTATATGTGGTACACGGGTGGCTATAACTAGCACAATTGGAATATTTTATTTCATTTAAATTTCTAAAAATATAGATCATTTCTATCAATTTCAAATATTAATTTTCCGTAAATAGATTATTGTACTGTTTTATTAAACTATGCAACGTGAAGCATAAATTGCAGGTAATCTTAATAAACTTTAACAAACTTTAAGTTTGTCTTAACGTGGCTATAACCGGTGCCTCTACCCTACAACGTGAGAGTAAAGTTGCTTTTCGTCCCTCGACTGCTTGTTGCACCTCGGCCTAGGTACAAAATTGTCTGGGGACTGAAAAGAGTAACTTTACTCCCTTGTAGTATAATATACTATAATTCAAAATTTTATGGTACCCACCCGTCGCTATACGTATTTTTAGAGATTCCATTTGTTTCGTTTAAGTCTCAACCATCGCGAAGATATTCGCGAAAAATGGGGGGGGGGGGGCTGTAGACACGTTGGCCCCCCACAAGTCGAATTTTGGGATGAAAATGGTGTCAAACGTTAGAGCTTCGTTAGAGTCTAAATGAACTTCCATTTTTTTCGTTTGAGCCTCAGCCGTCGCGGAGTTATTCGCGAAACAGTTGGGGGGGGGCTGTAGACATGTTTTTCTATTTTTGCTATTTTTGTGAATTTTTGGGTAAAATTGGTGTCAAATGTTAGGGCTTCGTCAGAGCCTAAATGAGCTTCCATTTCCAACATCTTAATTTCAGTTTCTAAAAAGTTACGGCCATTTCAAATTTTCGATTTCTCCGAGCAAGTTGCGTCCGATAATTTATTTGTTCTTTCTTTCTTTTATGTTGAATTTTTATAAATAAATAAATAAATTTTTTTTTCATTTACTATATTAAATTTTTATTGATAAATCTATGAAATGTTGCATTTATTTTTGGTCATTTGTAATCTTTCAAGGGATTTTCAAGTTTGTTAATCCCCATTGTGCTACTTCTAATACTTCATAAGGAAGGTACTCGGCCCGCATCGGTGGAATTGTCCACTGTTCAAACGTAACCATTTTAGCGTCGTGGATTTAAAATTGTCCATCGCCATCGGTGGAAATGTCTCTAGTCATAATAATATAATTTATAATCGGTTTCGATAACGGGTTAATATTTTCATCATGTTAAGGTGGCCGATTTCTATGGGCCCCGATTTCTATGGGGATTATCTACTTAACTAAAATTACTACAGTTACGAAAATTTTACAGGTTGTTGCTCAGGGCTTCACGTATAACATATTGAAATATGAGACAATAAATTTTTATGTGTATTAGTTTTCGCATGCGCAATACGCGTCATCGCTTTATATATTTAATTATTATCAATTTAATAATTGTCTTCTACGCCTCATATTTCAATATGTTACACAAGAAGCTTTGAGCAATAATTTGTAAAATTTTCGTAATTGTAGCAATCGTGTAGCGCTACAACCCTAATGGGTCTTGGCTGACCATTATAATATTAACTTTTTAATATCAAATGGCATTCACAGCAATTAATTTTTTACCAACGACGGGGAGCCAGCCCGAAGAGGAACCCCCCAACCTGGAGGACCAGAGAGACGGTCAGAATAAAGTTCTTACTTCACTCGGATTCGAAGCGGGTATTTAGCATTCATAGTCAACTCGCATGACCACTATGTTCCGACCGTCTCTCTTTGTAGCAATAGTATTATTTAATTGCAATCGTTATTAAATAAATTTTAAAAATAAAAATAAAGTAGATAATCCCCATAGAAATCGACCACCTTAATGAACAATTTTACTTTCATTCTTTCCAACCAATGAAAGACGTCATCAAATACTTTAGTATTTGACGTCATCTATGTAAATCTAAAAATGTTTTTACCATGTTTTACCAACACAATTTTAAAAAACAGACTTAATATTTGAATTTTTCAAAACGATATAAAAACATCTTATTAAATCACCGACAAACTCCGAAAATAAGTAAGTTCCCTCTATAGGTTAGTGGTTAGAGTAGACGGCTCTAGTACAATTCGAAAGATCTATCGTAGGTTCGAATCCAGGTGGGATCTAAGGTAAGAAAAAAAATCTTCAAATTTAATTTTCAGATTCACAGAAATGATTGGCGCTGCAACATATCCATGGACACTAGTAGAAAAATTGATTCAGGTACACTAACTTCATTTAGGAGCTAATAATTATTGCAATATGGTAAATTTAAACAAATAATATTCGAACAAAAAGGAAATTAAGTAAGTAAACACTAACTTCATTTAGGAGCCTTTAATATAAATACAATATGGTAGATTAAATAAAAATGAACCAATAATAATACTAATATAAAAAATAATTAATTTTTTTGCAATTTCAAATAAATATTGGCAACCAATATTGCACCAATATTGGAAAATGTTCACATCTCAATATTGGCGCAATATCGGAAATAAATATTGCGCCAATATTGGAAACCAATATTGTACCAATATTGGAAAATGTTCACATCTCGATATTGGCGCAATATTGGAAATAAATATTGCACCAATATTGGAAACCAATATTGCACCAATATTGGAAAATGTTCACATCTCAATATTGGCGCAATATTGGAAACAAATATTGCACCAATATTGGAAAATGTTCACATCTCAATATTGGCGCAATATTGGAAATAAATATTGCGCCAATATTGGAAGCCAATATTGTACCAATATTGGAAAATGTTCACATCTCGATATTGGCCCAATATATATTTTCAATATTGGACCAATATTGAGCCAACATTGTGTGCTACATGGGAAAGAGTTATTTTTTGTAGAAACAGCAATGGGAGTAAAAATCAATGCACAAACAACAGATGCGCCGTTTGTTAAATGGGTAAACAGGTAATTAAATTGATGAACTGTATTAAAAATTTTGATTGATTTGAAAAACTTTTCCTTTTCATTTATGTAAATTATTCATAAATTCTTTCTAAATTCTAGAGCTCTAGAAATTATGTTCACCAGAATGTTTGTCGTATGGTATCACTCTGATTTTATATTTAACATGACATCCTTGGCCAAAGAATATAAAGAAAACTGTGATAATGTTCGATCATTTACAAGAGATGTAATTCCATTTTCTAAATATTTTATAGTTTTTTATGCGGCGTATTTATTTTAAGGTTATCAGGCAAAAACGAGAAGCCTATAAAAGGGAAAAGATGGATGGAATTGAAGCTCAGTTAGATGAAGGTATTGCTGAATATAAGCGGCTTAATAAATAAAGAAAAATTGAAACATTACAGTTTTTAGTCCCACAGAAAAGAAATTCATTTTTACAACAATTCCTTGAGTTATCTGAAGCTGGGGAACATTTGACCGATTTAGAAATCCTCGATGAAGTAATAGTAATAATGATAGGAGTAAGTAATAAAAAATTAAAAGAAAGCAATTTGATTATTAGTACTACAGATAATGAATTATTAGCAATATTTATTTGCAGATCTATATTGTTTATTTTATATAGGGTAGTGAAACGACTGCTTCAATAAATTCGTTCACGATGATGATGTTGGGAATGCATCCTGATATACAGGTAAATTGTACCTACTTGAAAAAACTTTGGTTTCCAAAAATCGGTGAGGGTTTCAGGAAAAAGTGTACAATGAAGTAATTGATGCGATTGGGAATGATAATCCAGTGGAGTACCAAGATTTACCCAAATTGCAGTATACCGAAATGGTTATCAAGGAAACAATGCGCATATTTCCAGTAGGACCTGTGCTTGCCAGAGCCATTACAGGTGACATTCAACTGGAGGGTATGTAAAAATGTTCGTTGTGGCAAATTATAACACCGAATAATTTAGAAAATGTTGTGCTTCCTGCTGGTTCTTCTGCCGTGATAGGCATAATTCAAGTACATCGAGATCCTAAAATTTGGCCAAATCCCATGCTATTTGATCCATTGCGGTTTTTACCCGAGGAATGTGCAAAACGTCACCCTTACAGTTACTTACCGTTCTCTGGTGGTCCAAGAAATTGTATTGGTTAGTAGATAGATATTTTTATTTTTTACCTATTACTAGGTTAATATTTTTTAGGGCTTAAATACGCTATGATGGCAATGAAAACTGTTATTGTCACCTTAGTAAGAAAGTATCACATAAAAAGTACTCATAAACATATCGGTGAAGTAAAAATTAAGCAGGATTTGGTTATGAAGCCAATTGGCGGCTATGGCGTATCATTAGAAAAACGAAATTAAATTTCCTTTTTAGTGAATAAGATATTATTAAATTAATGCTTTTATATGCTTTTTTCACATTAGATTTAGATGCTATTAACTAAGTAATTATGTATATTTGTTCAAATAAATATAATGATCATATTCTTTGATTGAACTCGAGGTTACATAGGTGTAAAGCCTTTATGTCCAGTGGCGTCAGCCAGGGTGTTCGTGAATGCTTATAAAGGACCCTCAGACGATATTCATCAAATGACTGTGGAAGAAAGGGGTGGTAAAAGTGGTTTGTATTTTTTATTACTCGGTTTTTAACTACACTACTTTATGCATAATTTTATTGTTTGAGAGTGTTGGATCAATAATTCTGATATAGATGGCGTGGAAGCTAATAAGCTGCTCGTCTAAATAGTGAAAAATTTGATTTTCAAAAATCTTTCCTAAGGAGGCCCCTCCACAGTCTCTAGCCGAGAGCCCCCAAAAGAGCCAATCCGGGCCTGATAAATTAGTCTGACTGACTAATTATTGAAAGAAAACAATAAAACACAAGGAAGCGTAAGTTTTGTGTACAATGTTGTTTATGTATTGTTATGATATTTGGCTAACAAAACTTTTTGAAAAATACTGTTGCTGTACTAGATTCACGTCGGTAGTAGAGTTTTTCTCTTCCTCAAGGGTCGGTGGATTCAAACAGACGAAATAATAAGATAGCAATTCGAAGTTAACATCATTTATTAAACGAAAATATTCTATTGCGAAATTTTGCATCAATTTACAGTTGACAATAAATTTGTCCCAAACCAAATGTGCAAAATTATATAATAATTCAAAGATCCAAGCCACATTTAATTCTTCAAATACAGAAGCTAAACTTGGATATTTAATCATTCGTGTAAACGTGTGTAAATTATAATCAATTGTACAAAGCTTTCAATAAATTCATTAACAACACAAATCGTTGTTCTAATTTGAATTTATTAAAATAAAATAAATTTTTACCTTACAAATTGGTAATTTTTCACTTGGTTTACTGAGCCACTGCAAGTCGTATCTTCAGATTTCTCTCGGTAGTGGGCATCTGTTTTTAAATCTTCAAAGCTGCCAGTGTTCCAACAACGCCCAGTGCTCCGGTATTAATAGTTGTGTTAAAAGTCCAACCAAATCGTTGTTTTCACTATCCAATTTCCTGTATTAATTGTTAATCGAACAATTATCGTCTGAGACAACACCCAGGTAAGTGATTGCTTAATTATCAATCCTAATTTCTTCACCAAATGTGAAGTTAACCTCCAACTTCTGGAACACGTGTTTAAATTTTTCTATAATTAACTTCCTTACAGATATTCGATTAGCAAATATCTCGCTACGTTCGCAATACACAATTTTTCACTAATCACAGACCGTACGTAATTAATTATTACGTAAAAACGCGACTCCCGTTAATTATTCACTTCTGTGAATCCGCAAATTTCTCTATTTTATTCTTGGATCCAAGAACTTCATACGAGTTCCCTAATTGAGATCCAACCAAGAACTGCCTGCTCTCTTCCTCTTGTATTCTGGCCTCGTTTCCCCTATTCAAATTTGGTTTTCTGAAGTGGGAATTTTCAATTTTTATGAGCGAAATTGATTCTTCCATCCAGGTAACACAAAACCCTTACTCGCACACGCATCGAAATATTATTAACACTTTGTTTTTTAGAAATATGGCGCTGTTGATCATGTAGAAAATTATACACAGGATGTGGCATAAACTTTGTACTTTACAAATAATTTCAGAAATGTTCGTTTTATGTGTAAATTTGTTACAAATGATGGTTTTCGTAAAATTGATGCAAATATCGATTTTTATGTCAGTCAAATTAACTGGTTACTGAGTTTAACTCAAATGTCTTCAAATTACTACCCTATCAATCCACCCGGACCTTTAAATTAAGAAATATCACCACAGTATATTTTACGGTGTTAGGCCAGTTTTGATTTGGACACTAATGCTCGTTTTCACTACAATTATGTCATCGCATGTTTGATTTCCACATAATGAATAATATAAACAGAATGGGCTCCCGCTTACGGGTAAATATAACTAGGCCCACCTCTAGGACGTCGCAAAAATGAATAATTTTTGAAAATTTTTGTGGAGAACTGTATGAATATCTTTGTACAATAGTTTAAGCACTTATAAGAGCTTTATTTAGTGAGGGTTTGGTAATTTTCTTGTTAAAAAATATTTATAAATTACAAAGTTGAAGCGTTTAACTCAAAACTACGTTTTCGAATCGGCGAACCAGATATTCCAAAAACCTGTGTATAAATATATCTCAAATTTGGTGTGCCTAATATTTTAAACATTCAAAACTCGTCTCTAATCGAAGGATTTTCTAAGAAACTAAAATTGCACAATATGGCAGCCATTCAAAATCAGTTTGGGTTCATAAAATAGAAAATACGCATTGAAAAATCAAGATCTTCGATTAAAGACTAATTTTGAATGTTACTCACACTCATCTAATGTATTTTTTGTTTATAGTCAAATGTTATAGTTCAAAATAGTTTTAGCAGTAGTTTGCTTTAAAATTGTAATATTTTAAATACTTCAAAAAGGAAATTAAAAACAAATTAATAAAAACAAAAGTTTTAGCATGCAATTTAAATGTAATAATTATAAAAATTATCAAAGATAAGGATATTGTTTTAATAACGACTCATTTTATTATCTAACAGCTGGATTTTTTTAAAAAACAAAAATCTTTTATTTATAATTTAATACCTTGACCTGCTCAACACGGAAGTAAAGAACAGGTTCATTAAAACGCAAAAAAAAGATTTGAAATCAAAATTTGCACTTTTTATATAAAACCGGTTGTTTTTTTTCAAGTTTGTTTATATCGACCTTGATAAAAATTTTAATATGTAGTACATTAACCTATAAAATAAATATTCGAACGAAAAATCGAATAAAGTAATAAATGTTATGAGAAAAAACATTATAAAAAAAGTATTAAAAATACTAGTAAGAAAAAATAGAATCTTTAATAAACTTAAACTTACAGTGGTCTCCAAAGAAGGTTAGTATTATATTATAGTAGTTAATTTATCTGTACAATAATTATTACTGCGTTAATTATTTGTAGCCTTGAAAATGGGCTAATAAAAGGGCCCGAAACGTCGGCAATTATAAAATTATTTTATTTGACCTTTTCCCAACGAAAAGTAAAATTTTATAATAAATGTAGTATATAATATATATTTTTTAAAAGAGGTCACTTGGACGCAGTAGTACTTCCTCCAGGTACTTACACTAGAACTTGTGCAGATTTCATCAAAAAATTGAAAACGACTTGCAGTTTAGGGAATGATGTGATTTTGTAATGATTAAGATAAGAAATAAGGTAAAAATATGGTAAAAATATTCAATATGGTTACGTATTGAATAATCAAATTCAATCAATTACATTTCAAGGTTAAAAGAAAATTTGTAGTATTCTGTTATCAATATCAGCGCCGTCTTTTATATGATCGGGGCCCCGGGCCCAAGGTAATGAGGGGGCCCTTTGATAACTGCTGATAACACGCAACTTTATCTTTTGCATTTGTGCAATAAATTGTGCATAAACTTCAGACACCTTCCCTTTAGATTATTTTTTGAATTATTTAGTAGGAGTGTTATTTTATGTACAAAATTTATTTTAGGTCTATTTTTTTTACAAAATTAAAGCATGAATTAGTTGATTAATTTACTTCGGCGGGCGCCCCTAAGAATCCGGGCCCCTCGGGCCCATGCCTAAAGACAGCACTGATCAATATCTTTTCTTTCCTTGAGCTGTTTCCATTTAAATTTTAAAGAGCGAATATTTCAAAAATACATAACTCATTAATATTGATGCAGAACAAGTTTCGCCAAATTTCAAGGAAACTTCCCCACTTGAAAGTTATTAATTTAATAATGCATTAATTTTTTATAACTAAAAATATAAAGTTGGTGCAGATGTCTGTCGGTCTAAAAAATTTTATGTTTAATAAATATCAAGTTTGAAAAACAGAAGGAAATCTTTAAAACTAATATTTATGGAATCGATGTGAAATTTTCATAGAATATTCTTGAAGTATTATTGTACTATTGATTTTTTGAAAATCTTGACTGCATCTAACTCCTTGAACTAGTTTGCTAATACATAAAAAAATTGAAACAGAAATTGGCTATTACCTAATCAATCTAATCCACCAGGACCTGTTTTGCGAATAAATCACAAAAATATTATGTATTCTTACATCATTTAAACAAATTTGGCAGTAATATTTTAACAGTCTACAGAAGCACACATAAATTTTCTAATACCACATAATATATAAATTATTTAAAATATCGAAAATGTTATCAAATTTATTGGTAGCGTTTGGTACAATTTTATTTATTTGGATAATACAGTATCATTGGAAAAGAAGAAGACTTTATCCAGGGCCGTCTCAAGGGTATTTGGCGCCTGTGTGCAAACCTATATTTGCCGCCCCCACGCGCCGCAGGCGGTAATTTCAAATTTTCAAGGTCATTGACGTTTAGAAGAGTTTAAAAATTTGGTACCTTGTTTTAGCTACATCTTGAACTGTCGCGCTACGCAGAGTCGAGCTACGAAACGTCTACATCTGGCCGGCGCCCCAAATGTTTCTGCGCCCGTGTGCTACGCACACTTTGCACCCTTGGATGAGACGGCCCTGACTTTATCGATTTGCAGCAAGACATGAAGGACCTAGGCCTTTACCAATAATTGGAAGTGCTTTACATTTTGTTGGATCCAATGAAGGTTAGATTTGGATTAAATATTTTTTAGTATTATCTAACTAAAATTTTAAAGACATCCTGACCAGTTACATGAACTTAATGACAAAATATAAGTCTCCAGTCCCAGTTTGGTTAGGACAACGCTTATTTTATTTAATTACGGATGCAAAACACTTGGAGGTTATTTTAACCCATCCCAATTCACTTGAAAAGGAAGATTTATACAAATACGCAACTCCTCTTGTAGGACTATCGTTGCTTACTGCACCTGGTGAGATAACATAAATAACCTATACCAGGAAGTTACAATAAAATGTTCATTTTAGTGCCTCTGTGGAAGAAACACAGAAAAATTATTATGCCCACGTTTAATCAGAAAATTTTGAATGGATTCGTTGAGATATTTCAAGAACAATCGGAAATTTTAGGAAATCAATTAGATAAAGTAGCAGGAAAAGGGGACTTTGATATTTTTCCATATTTTAGTTTATTTACTTTGGATTCTATATGCGGTAAGTACTATTAATGTAATAAAACCCAGTTGTAAATGATTTTAAAGTTTGAGTGCAATAATCTGGCACCGAAAATGTTACTTACTAACAAAATCGCCCAAATTAACTGATTCATTCACAACAAATGTTCAATACAAAAACAAAAGGGCCTAAAAATTGAACCCTGCGAACTCCCAAATTATAAAAAGGGCTCTCAAAGATGTTATGGGGGATTTTAATATTCGATATACTGGAGACTAGTCACCAGAAAGGTTTACTCTCCCCAGGTTTGAACTCGGTACTCCGCATTTTCATCCAACTGCGTTACCGGCAAGCAATGTCCGTGTCTTTATTTCTCAATGTAGCTTAATTATGGTTGTAACATGAAATTACTGCAACGTTTTTTTGTAGAAACCGCAATGGGAGTAAAAATCAATACACAAACAACAGATGCACCTTTTCTTGAATGGGTTAACAGGTAAATAAATTAAATAGCAGCGGATTAAATTGAGGAGATACTTCGAATCACAATAATTTTTGTCCAATATAGTTAATTCCATTGAACCTTATTAAAAAATTTGACTGATTTGAAAAACCTTTCGTTTTCGTTTCTTTTGATTAATTATAATTTATTTATAAATTTTAGAGCTATGGAAATTATGTTCAACAGAATGCTTGTTGTTTGGCAACACTATGATTTTCTATTTAACATGACATCCTTGGCTAAAGATTCGAAAGAAGTCTGTGAAAATGTGCGTTCATTTACAAGCAATGTAATTATGTTTTTCAAATATTTTATACTTTTCGAATGCATCGTATTAATTTTAAGGTTATCATGCAAAAACGAGAAACCTATCAACGTGAATTGAAGGATAAAAGTGAAGCTCAATTCGATGCAGGTTAAAAATATAAACGGCTTTAATTACAAAAGTTGAAATATTAAATATTTTAGACCCACAGAAGAGAAATACATTTTTACAACAATTTCTTGAGTTATCCGAAGAAGAAGATCATTTGACGGATACTGAAATTCTCGATGAAGTAAGAATAATAATGGTAGCGGTAAGTAATAAAAACTAATAAGGAAAATTGATTATTGGTACAGATATTAAATTATAATCAACACTTATTTGCAGACCTAATTGCTTATTTTGTAGGGTAATGATACAACGGCTTCAATAGCTTCCTTTACAATGATGATGTTGGGAATGCATCCTAATATACAGGTAAAGTGTACTTTATAAAACATCAGTTTTCAAAAATCGGTGAGGTTTTAGGAAAAAGTGTACAATGAAGTAATTGATGCGATGGGGAAAGATAAACCAGTGGAGTACACGGATTTACCCAAATTGCAGTATACTGAAATGGTAATTAAAGAAACAATGAGACTGTTTCCTGTAGGTCCCCTGCTTGCAAGAGCAGTTACAAGTGACATCGAATTGGAGGGTAAGTAAAAACCTTCCTTACAACATAACAAATTATAACACCGAATAATTTAGAAAATGTTGTGCTTCCTGCTGGTTGTTCTGTTGCACTAGGCATATTACATATACATCGAAATCCAGAAATTTGGCCAAATCCGATGCTATTTGATCCATTGCGATTTTTACCTGAAGAATGCGCAAAACGACACCCTTACAGTTATCTACCTTTCTCTGGTGGTCCAAGAAATTGTATTGGTTCGTAGATAAACATTTTCTGTCGTTTAGTAATAAATTAATTTTTTTGGTAGGACTGAAATACGCTATGATGGCAATGAAGACTGCAATTTCCACCTTAGTAAGAAAGTTTCACATAAAAAGCACTCATAAACAAATCGCTGATATAAGAATTAAGCAAGATTTTGTTCTTAAGCCAATTGACGGGTATGGCATATCACTAGAAACACGAAATTAAAATTTCTTAATTGGCAGTTATTGTTAAATTAATTAAAACATATCCTAATGAGTTAGATTGAGGTATAGCTTATTATTTCCATTAGCTGATTTGTATATACAGTTGTTTGCACGAATAATGAAGCTTCGTCATAAACGGCATTTGTATGAAATAAGACGAAAATTGTGAGTCACATAAGTGTTTGATATAATAAATTTAAATCATAAAATTTAATAATTAATAAGCTTAAAATTTTATTTTTAACAATATTTATAACTTTTATGAAATAAGTGGGTCCACGGTCAAATTCATACCAAAAACGGTTTGGGAAATCAAAAAATTTAAGAAACCCTGCTCTAATGAAATGGAAATATAACCTAAAATCAAACTAATTTGTTAAAAAAATAAAGCAACAGTCACTATAAAAACTACTTTCATTAAAATTATTATGCACGTTAAGAAACATTGTATCTATCTCTTTCTATCTCATACGTTGGGTTTCAGATAATTTTCGACATAAAAGATTTCTAAAATCAGACATTTAAGAATAATTTAATATAGTGTGTCTTTGTTTCACCTATGTTACTACAATTAATTAAAAAAAAAAAGGTTGTCTGTACTTAATTCAGATGGTTGTGACGTAAGCTTCATTATTCGTGATTACAACTGTATTCTTTTTCCACATTTCAGGTGTAAGCATTTAATTAAAAGTATGTATTTGTTTTAATAAATATAGTGTTAATATTCGTTGCTTGAACTGGAAGTTCGGTAACGAATACACCCCGTTTCGCTGCCTTATATTTCGCCGCTTCCCATTTCGTTCCTTTTCGCCGCCCCCAAGAAATCTTAACACTAACCTAAGATCGACTGGTGGATCTCTCTTTTAATGGTCTTCTCATAAAAAAATGAATATTTGGACGGTGGTGGTGGACGATTTACAGGAGTCACATAATATCCAAATAATAATGCGGATAATGAAAAGGAACACGTCGTATTTATATTATGACTCAATATTTAAGTAAAAATTAGGTGTTGTATGATAGTCAGGCGCGTACTGGCCCACTGAGCTTCCGGGACTTACCCTGTCGGCCCTCCATAGTGTAATGAAATGGGTCTTGGTTTTCAGTTTCAAAAAAATGTCATAAACCTAGAAAAAGGGACTGACAAATTATCGAACAAAAGCAATACAAAAATGTAAGTTAAATTGCACCGGTCACCTGAGCATTGAAATTTCAAACAATAGCAGCAAATCAAAATTAAGCTCGATCTGTTTCTCTCTGATTGAACAAGTTCACAGTACATGTAACTCTCGGCAAGATTTGGAAGGAAATCCCAAGATAAGTATATCTTTATATATAGGGTGTTTTTTTTAGCTGCATGAGAACTTTCAATAGGGATAACAATTGAATCAAGATTGCTATGGAAACAGTTTTTTGACATTTGTGTTTAGCAAGGTTTGGCATTTGATAATGCATAGATTGACCATTGAACAACGCTACCAAATTGGGCTCACAACCAATTGGAATTGGATCCATTTTTTTACCGTAAAATTTTGTTCAGTGACGAGGCACATTTCTGGTTAAATGGGTATGTGAACAAACAAAATTGCCGTATATGGAGTGAGACCAATCCGGGACATTATCTTGAGACTCTATTGTATCCATTAAAATTGACTGTTTGGTGTGGAATACACGCCAACGGCATCATTGGTCCATATGTCTTTCGAAATGAGGAAGGAGCTACCGTTACGGTGAATTTTGTGAGATATCGACACATGCTCAATACATTTTTGTTTCCAAAACTTCAAGAGCTAAACATTGACAACTTATGGTTCCAACAGGATGGTGCTACGTGCCACACAGCCAACGAAACCATCAATTTATTGAAAGGACAATTTGGTGACAACATTATTTCAAAACGTGGTCCTATCAATTGGCCTCCAAGATCGTGTGATTTGACACCTCCAGATTATTTTCTGTGGGGGTATGTTAAATCCATGGTTTATGCTAACAAACCAACAACTCTAGAAGCATTGGAGGCTAATATTCAGCAAGCCATTTATGAAATAAAGCCAGAAATATTGGAAAAAGTGGTCAAAAATTGGACTGAACGGATGCGCTTCGTAACCATTAGTCGTGGTGGTCACATGCCGGAAGTCATGTTCAAATTATAAATGCCTTTAACTGTACTTTCATAAAAAAATTATAACCAAAACATTCCGTCAGGTTTTTAATGTTTTATTTCATTTTGAAGTTCTCATGCAGCTAAAAAAACACCCTATAGTATATTCTCACGTCTATAAGTTAATTTACGTGGTAGATCACTTTTCTCTTTGAAATCGATCCGATCTTCTTCCTTAAAATGCATAATAATATGTGCCGAAGTGTTATTGTCCAGATTGAGTGGCTTCCAAATTTCCTGAAGCGAGGTACATTTTGATGATGAAAAATTACTAAAGGTCTTAAATCAAAACTTGCCTATTTGGTGTTTTTAAGCTAAATTGTGCTAAATATTAATTTTCACGATTAAAACTGAGCGTTAATGTTATCTTTGGTATTTAAAAGGTTGCTGCAAATGCATTTTAACATTGTTACACAATTATTCTAAGAAGCGTTAAAATAATACAATGTAATTTGTCCGAGAATTTTTGCAGTTTTAATTTCATAAGAATTGCAACTATGGAATGATTAAACCCTTACTAATTCTGTTGGTGATTGAATTTTTTCAAACTTTTTTGTTCTACCGGTGACCCTAAGGGATATTTTATAAAATCATAATTTGATATAGCAATTTTCTTTTTAAATAACTTCAAAATGTCAAATTACATTGAAATTCATGCAATATTTATTAGTCGTCTGATGACATTTGTGAGTCACTGTACATATCTGCTATTTGTTTTTGAATGAAATAATTCGTTTATCGTTTAGAATTATTTATATTTTATATATAATATATATTGAAGTCTGGTAAAGTCAATCAAATAAACTAATTATGTTTTTGATTAAAAGTAAAGTTTGTCGATTTGTGAGACACTTAATTTGGAAGCAATTTTGAGAGACAAAGGCGATTGTTTTGTCACTTCTAACACAAAAAACAAAACTAATTTGATTTTCATAAGATTATGGTGTACTTGGTGCGAATTTCTGGTGTTCTCGCCCATGTAAAGTGAACTTTTACCTGAAAGGTAAAAATAGTGTTATTTAAATGAGTGCCGGTAAAAAACAGGATACTTACAAATTGTTGCAAATATTTGTTTTGTTAGAGTGGTAGGTTGAAATAGATAGCAGGATTGCTTGGCTTTTTTTTCGACGAGAAGGTTGTCTTGTACCGATTGTCTTTGGGTGCGCTTCGTAAATTGCGAAAGTTTTTCGCAATTTTCCCTAAGAAGACCATTTTTGAGAGCTTTTGTAGCCACAAAAGCAATTATACCGGCGATAGGAAGTAAACGTGAGTGTTTTTGAAACGTTTTATTCGTAAAACAACGATTTTACGTGTATTCTCTTGGTCGCGAGCAATTCTCGACCATATTGAAATAATTTCACATTTTGGGGTTGTCATACCTAAAATAACGTAGAGAAGATTAATTTGATGATTTGTGAGATACACAAATCAAATTTACATTACGCATCGAGTTAGATGACCGATATTTTTTGTGGTTAAAAATACCACATGTTGAACTTTGAGGTTAATTTGGTTGCCAGATGCTACTGTTCCCGTTTTGTTAAGAAACTGGAAAATTCTGTTTAAACCGGCACTCGAGGTTTAAACAACCCACTGGAAAAATTTCACACTTTCACTTCACTGGTTTTTGGATGAAAAGGCAGATTTGGAAAATCACAGGACTACGCGCTACCGTATTTCAACACTGGAAGCCATCTTGATATTTGGATTGCCAATCACAGACACACGTTTCGTCGTTTTTTATTTTTTCGAATTATATTGTCGAATTTTATTATAAAAACACCATTTTTATAAACATTTTATTATCTTTACACTATTCACATTTACTCAGCGTTACATAAAGATATAGCTAACATTTTGAAATTAAATAATACTCTTTATTTAATGCTGACAACATTATTACACAATATTGAATATCGCTCGACATTTGTGTCGATAACGTCCAGAATTGCTCCAAAATTGATTTTTAGTTATTTTAATAAATTGCCTTCTAATTTATTGGATCTTTTGATTGACTTTTGCATTGAATTCACAAACTGCAGATTTGTAGCCTCCGTAAGTGCAAACCAGACTTAAGGCTAATCGGGGCTATTTTGTTCGAGTGTTTTACATTAGGCGAGGTTTTGCTCCCGGTTTTATCTAGGAAGTCGAATTGAGCTGTAGATCACGACAATATATTGTCGTGTTCTACAGCTCAGTAACGCCCCTACACTTCAACAAAATAGTCCCAGCTAGCTTTAAGTTCGGTTTGCAAAATTCGAGGCCACAATATCTCAGGTTATGGGTATCGGCGAGATTAAAGTAAATCAATAAGCACAATAAATCACAAATCAATTTATTCAAATAACCCAAAAATAAATTTGAAGCAACTTTGGATGCCCCTGACACAATCGTCAAGCGATACTCAAATAAGTGTTCAATGTGTGGAAACATTCAATAAATCGTATCATTTATGTACAACACCTCAGCTATACTTTTATTGAATGTTCCATAAATGTGAAATGTTTGACATTAATAAAGAAAATTTGAAACAATGGTGTTTTTATAAAATAATGTTCAATTTCTTACTCATATAAATTGCACAGTAGATACCTGTTGTGAAGCACTCTGTACATCACATCGGACCGTACGCCACTGCTTGACATCTACTTCTTAATCGGTGTCCATTTGATAAACGGTAGCAAAACAACATCTGCGTCGATCCAGAAAATTCTTCGTTTATCCAAACAAACAGTGAAATGAACGTGTAGAAATCGTCCAGTGTAGTGTTCAAACCTTGAATATCGGTTTAAACAAATCTTTCCAACTTCTTAATTAAATTGGAACTATTAACATCTGGCCGGACATCCGTAACCTCCAAATTCCACATGTGATTCTTATAAACCACCAAAATCAGCGAATATCTACTTGTTCGGTACGTACAATTAAATTTGATTTGTGTAATCGCACAAATCATCAAAATTAAACTTATAAAAGTAATTTCAGATGCGAAATCATCCAAAAAGCAAAATGACGTCAATAGAGTTCAATATTGCTTGCGCCCACAAAAATGCACGTAAAATGCTGATTTATGAAAATAAAACGTTTCAAAAATAACTCACGCTTATCTCCCATCACTGAAATAATGGTTTTTGAGACTACAAAAACTCTCCAAATTGGTCTTCATGGGTTTAATTTCGAGGTAAAATTCACAAACCCACGAAATGCATCTTCTTCATTGACCGGTCGGCGCAAGACATATATATGTTAGTCCGATTTTACGTGCTCGGTTGGGTCATCCGACATTCCAAACACGACCCCCAATGGTGTGGGGCCCGGTAAACGCCGAGCCATCGCGGTGAACCCCCTAGGCAATAAGCATAAGCCACACCAGGGGGCCACCTCCCCTTTCTAGGTTCGGTCGGCTAAGACCTCCCCCCCTCTGGGTATTGAGTCGGGCCCTTTCCCAGCCCTATACCACTTAGCAGGTGGTACACCCGAGTTGTATCGCAACTCCCACGTCGAGAATCATGAGTGGAGGTACTGCAATCCAACTCACGATCTCTGGCCAGCATGTAGCCTACCACAGCCACTACGAGTCCAATCCCATGGTGGCAGGGATAAATCCCTGGGCTGCCACCCCCGTAGTACCAGTTAATGCAGGGCCTCACTGGTCACACCCCTCGACGTAACACGTCTCAAGGTCGGCGCAAGACAAAGGCCTCGCCGCAAAATTGGCTTCACAGTTCAAATTACCATCCTAACAACAATAAAATTTCAAACAAAATTTTGTGAGTATGCGCCACTTTGCCGCGATAGATTTAAATTATCACTTATCACATTTTAGATAACACTACATTCTAGATGAGCCAAAACACCACAAATTCTCAAGAAATATAACAGTCTTTAAGAAAAATCAAGATTGTATTGTTTAGTGTGTTGGAAGTAACAATACAATCGCCTTCGTCATCTCAAAAATTGCTTCAAAATAAAATGCCTACAAACGACAAAATTTAAATTTAACCAAAATTATCATTTGCCCATTTGATTGACTTTTTCTCACTTCAATATATTTCGGGCTAATTAGTACATTATACTTGCATAATTTATACATTGAATATTGCACCATACAATTAGAATTGTTTACCCGATCCCCAATCTCCACCTCTCTCTATTGGTTGCATCTTCTTCCTTTAAGTTCCTCACTGCCATAGCTCTCTTTATCCCATCATTCCAGGATCTTCTAGGTCTTCCACGCTTCCTTCTTCCTGGGGGCACCCATTTAAGTAACCGCTTTGGCCATCTGTTGTCTTCCATCCTTAGTAGATGTCCAAACCAACGTAAACCACGTTTCTCAATCCTTTGGGTTACTTCCTCTATTGCCTTCATTTTCGTTCTTATTTGCTCGTTTCTTATGTGTTGCAAGCGAGACACCCCTGCACTTCTACGCAGGTAGTCCATTTCGACTGCCTTTAGTCGTCTTTGCATGTTCGCATTTGGACTCCAAACTTCACACCCATAGCAAAGGACCGACTCGACCATAACCATTCCAACTCTTTTCTTATTTCTATCTGAGATATTTTTGTCCCACCACAATGAATTCAGCGCTCCTATGATTTTTCTGGCCTGTAGCATACGATTACGAATTTCCTCAGTCACCAGACCCTCTCTATTGATCGTAGCTCCCAAATACTTAAACCGCTCCACCTGCTCCACCTGAACCTCGTCATCGATCAGGATCTCAAATGCAGCTTCGGTGTTAACTGCAAGATATTCTATCTTTTTAAGACTGACTTGCATCCCCCATCTTTTGTACTCGGTGTATAGCCTTTTTATCATGAACTCGAGGTCGTATGAGTCCTGTGCTACCACCACCTGATCATCTGCAAAGCTTAATGTAAACAAATGTACATCATTGATAGGAACACCCATGGCTTCACAACTTCTTTTCCAGTTCTGTAGAGTATTTTCAATGTACAAGTTGAACAATAATGGAGACAGGCTACACCCCTATCTGAGCCCCTTATTACTTTTAATTTGGTTAGATAGTTGTTGGCCTATTTTTACTCTTGATGTGTTCTCGTTATACAATTCTCTTATTAGTTTAATCATTGACGGGCTTATGTTCATGTTGTGCAGTACTTGCCAAAGTTTACATCTGGGTACCGAGTCATAGGCTTTTTCTAGGTCTATAAAGGCCAGGTGTACCTCTTGTCCCATTGAGATTCTTTTTTCCATTAGTTGTTGGAGAATAAAGAGATTATCTACACATGATCTTCCAGGGATAAAACCACTTTGATCTTCTCCAATTTTACCTTCTGCTTCATCTCTTAACCTGCTCTGTAGTATTTTACTAAATAGTCTACTAAAGGTGCTAGTAACACTCAAACCCCGATAATTCTTCGGATCTTTCTTGTCACCTTTTTTAAAAATGGAGACGACATAAGATGTTTTCCATTCATTCGGTATACCTTATAGTTCTTCCAGCAGTTCTCCATGAATTGTGCAATTATTTCCCATAATTCTACTCCCCCACACTTAACTAACTCTATATGTATTCCACCTGACCCTGTTGATCTGCCATTTTTCATTGCCATTATATTCAATTTGACTTCATCTACCTATAGTAATTTTGTCCGCGTTTCTTTCTGTGAGGTTGTCAATTTCTTCTCTTGAAGGCTGTGAACTCTCCATAAATTGAGGTCTACTCTCTATCAAAAGTTCTCCATAGTGATTTTCCCATTCTTTCATATTAATACCCACTCTAACAGTATTCATATTATTGGCTTTCAGTCTCTTTATACTCCCCCACACCTCCGTCGATCTCGAACCACCTATTAAGCTGTCTATTTGAATACATCTTTGTTGCCAATAATTGTTTTTTTCTTCTTTAATTCTTCTTCTAAGTTCACTATTTTTTATCCTTTTTTATTTAGAATTATTTACATAATATTAAATTACTACTTACACTGAACAATTATTATTAGTGTAACCGCTTGTTCCAATAAGTTAAAATACCTGATCTGTTGAATGAAAATTAAAGAACCAGTTTATTAGTACATAAAAAATTTTTTGTATAAAATTATTTCAATTGGTACATAAATAAACTGTAAAATAAATATGCAAAAGTAAAATCAACAGTAACTTTATACTAAAATACATTCTTTAATGAATATAAATATAATAAAATTCTTGAAAATCGTACAATAATCTCCAATAACTTGTAGAAACCATTATAACTTCTAGATATATTATATTAATTTGTTTCACAATCAAGATTTAACGTAAAAAATAAAACAATTATCCACTATGCTTACAAAATATTGCCTAAACAAATCTACTATGTACTAGAACTGGTTTTCCGAATTTATTTAAATCATTTTAAAAAATATTAAGCAGTAACTTTCTAACAGCCAACAAAAGTACACTTTCTTTCTTTTTGTTTTAATAATACATACATAACATATTTTAATAATCGAAAATGTTAGCAAATTTATTGATAGCGTTTGGTGCAATTTTTTTTATTTGGTTAATACAGTATCATTGGAAAAGACGAAGACTTTATCTATATGCAGCAAGACATAAAGGACCAACAGCTATACCATTAATTGGAAATGCATTACATTTTGCGGGATCGAATGAGGGTAAGATTTGGATTTAACTTTTTGAGTAATAACTGACTTGATTTTAAGACATCCTGACGAGTGCTGTGACCATAATGGCAAAATATCCGTCTCCAATTCCAGTTTGGTTAGGACAACGCCTGTTCTTTGGAATTACGAATCCGAAACACTTGGAGATAGTTTTAACCCATCCCAATTCACTTGAAAAGGAAGATTTATATAAATTTGCAATTCCTTGTGTAGGAATATCGTTATTTACTGCACCTGGTGAGATAACAAAAACAAATATACTAGGAAGTTATAATAATATTGTTATTTTAGTGCCTCTTTGGAAGAAACATAGAAAAATTATCATGCCTACGTTTAATCAGAAAATTTTAGATGGATTCGTTGAGATATTTCAAGAACAATCGGTGATTTTAGGAAATCAGTTGGATAAAGTTGCAGGCAAAGGGGACTTTGATATATTTTCATACTTTAGTTTGTTTACTTTGGATGCTATATGCGGTGAGTACTATAAAGTGATGATTTGATGAAGAGTAAATGATGAACTTATTCAAAATACAAAAATTGTACCTTTTATCCCTTAAAATTTGGTTTTAATTTCTAGATTGTCAATGTCGCTTAATAAATTAAGGTCTTTTTGTAGAAACCGCAATGGGAATATCTATCAATGCACAAACAACAGACGCACCTTTTGTTAAATGGGTTAACAGGTAATTAAATTGAATAGCTGAGGATTAAATCGAGGAGATAATTAACTGAGAGAACCGTACGTACTAAAAAATTATTTTTAAATTCTAGATCTATGGAAATTGGATTCAACAGAATGTTTGTGGTTTGGCAGCACTATGATTTTATATTTAACATGACAGCCTTGGCTAAAGAATTTAAAGAACACTGTTATAATCTGCGATCATTTACAAGCGACGTAATTCTGGTTTTCAAATGTTTTATATTTTTTGAATGCATCATATTAATTTTAAGGTTATCAAGCAAAAACGAGAAACCTATCAACGTGAATTGATGGATAGAAGTGAATCTCATTTCGATGCAGGTATTGCTAAATACGGCTTTAATAACAAAATTGAACAAATAAATATTTTAGTCCCACAGAAGAGAAATACATTTTTACAACAATTTCTTGAGTTATCCGAAGAAGGAGATCATTTGACGGATACCGAAATTCTCGACGAAGTAATTGTAATAATGATAGGGGTAAGTAAAAAAGACTTACATATCAACTTATTAGCAACAAGTACTTGGTTTTTTTGTAGGGTAGTGAAACGACGGCTTCAATAAATTCCTTCACAATGATGATGTTGGGAATGCATCCTGATATACAGGTAAAGTGTATTTTATAAAACATCGGTTTCCAAATATCGGTGAGGGTTTTAGGAAAAAGTGTACAATGAAGTAATTGATGCGATTGGGAATGATAAGCCAGTGGAGTACAAAGATTTGCCCAAATTGCAGTATACTGAAATGGTTATTAAGGAAACAATGAGGCTGTTTCCTGTAGGTCCCCTGCTTGCGAGAGCACTTACAGGTGACATTGAATTAGAGGGTAAGTAAAATTTTCCTTATGACATAACAAATTATAGCACCAGATAATTTAGAAAACACTGTGCTTCCTGCTGGTTGTTCTATTGTGATAGGCACAATTCATGTACATAGAGATCCAAATATATGGCCAAATCCATTGTTATTTGACCCATTGCGATTTTTACCCGAAGAATGTGCAAAACGTCACCCTTACAGTTACCTACCTTTCTCTGGTGGGCCAAGAAATTGTATTGGTTAGTAAATAAACAGTTTTTATCTTTTATTACTAAAATTTTGTTGTTAGGTCTGAAATACGCCATGATGGCAATGAGGACTGTTATTGCTACCTTAGTAAGAAAGTATCATATAAAAGCCACTTACGAACGAATCGAGGATTTAAAACTGAAGCAAGATTTGGTTCTTAAGCCAATTGGCGGGTATGAAGTATCACTAGAAAATAGAAATTAAAATTGTAAGATAGGTTAGGTAGAGTAGTACCAAAGAAAGAAGAAAAGGCGTAGCCAAAATTCGGCGCAGTAGTGATCGCGTGACATCCAATTCCACCAATTGACACCAACATAAACACGATTGTACGAGTTTTGGTTTCTGTGCATTAGCTCCACCTTCTCTTCTATGTTTGGCACCACTCTACTTCTGCTTCTGCCTTTGGTTTATTTTTGAATTATCAACTTAAATACGATCAAGAACTACGCAGTTACTACGTTGTCCATCAGGTGACTCTAAAGAACCGTTTTTGTCCAACTAAGAAGTTGGTAAATTATTTATATCAATTTTTAAAGTTAGGTGGCTGTTGTTGGTTTTATTCAGAAAGGTGAAAGAATAAAAACAATCAATCACCACATTCTTTATAATATCAACATTTGCTTTGAATTAAAAAAAATGTTAATTTGTTATTTACTTAACCGTCAGTATAAGGACATGTATTTTTGATAATTAAAATATACCATAATAAGCTGTTCTTGATCTGTAAATTTCAGTAATCACTATTTTGGTATCCTTAACCTACAATAGGTTATGGGCCCAGGACTATACGCCAAATCAATTGCTTTCGAGTAGTTATTGCGAAAAACGTAGTTCTGAAAGTTACGATAATCTCGCAAATGCGCATCAAATGAGAAAGGATCGGTAATAATGCAAGAAAACAACTGCCCAAAATATTCTTAATAATATTATGTTAGATACAATTTCCTGATATTACCTGATATTCCACGAAATGATGATTGAACTGACGACTGCAGGAGGAAATTGAAGTGAAATGGGTAAAGTCACTCACTTTTATTAACTTTGTCATCTATTTAAATTCATTTGTAACGGATTTTTGCAGATTCGTTGAATGGTACTCCTTTCAATTCATTTCTGAATATTTCTGAGTACGGTCCTACCCATTGCATTCGCAGTGACCATAGAATAAAAGATCACAATAGAAGGGAAACTTCTATGTTAAAAGTGTACAGTCTTATACTGTCTTATCGTTGCGCCCCCTGGATTCCTTGGGACAACTAAATTACTCAAATTTAACTAATTTTCACTGTTATAATTTATTATTGGTCTTAAGGCCCCTTCAGACGATCAATATAATATATTGTCAATAAAATATTGTCAATACTGTCAATAAATATTGATACAGTGCATTTGACTCAGACGATAAATATTTATTGACCCTCATACGTTCAATAATATTGACAATATATTGATAATATATTGTCGTGATGCAAAAGCTCAACCCTGTCCCCTTAATTTGCCGGCAACAGAATCTCACCCGATATGTACCACTCGAACAATAATAGTCCCAGATAACTTTAAGTCGGTTCGCTTTTACTCAGGCTACAAATCTACAGTTAGTGAGTTTAACGAAGTCAATTAAAAGGTCGGATAAATCGATAGATAATTTATTTGCTTGAATAAAAATAAAATCAAGAGCAATTTTGGATGTTGCTGACACAAACGTCGAGCGACAGATAATATGGTGTAAAATGTGCAACCTCAAATAAAACGTATTTTTTACTATCAAAATAACAGCTATACGTTTATATGATGTTGTTATAGTGTTAATCAGTGTGACAAATATGAAAATTTTACAAATTTTTGTTATTATAATAAAGTTTACGAACTTACGTATTACAATTATTTGATAGCACCCGGTAGTCGAAAGAAATGTTGACTGTTGATACATGCGGATGTCCAAAAATGGCTTCCTTATTCATAAGCTCCCTGTATTAGCAGATGGTCCACTTATTCACCCGCTTCTTGTGTTTTCAATAAAATTTGAACAAAATCCCGAACGGAAAATCCTCAGTGCTGTGTTATATAATCCACAAGTGTCAGATAGAACGAATTTCCAACTTTTTCAAAGAAACAGATGCTCGTACACATGTGATCCAAACAACGTCAAAATTTGCAATGTGGAAAATAAAATCGCAGGAAATATTAATCATCCGCCTTCAAATGTAACGTAGATTTAATTTGTGGGTTACACAAATCATAAGATTAACGCTTTCGTAATTATTTCAGGTACCTTAGTATGTAAAAACCAAAATTTTCCAATATGGTCGAAAATCGGTTGCAGCCACTAAATATTCGTAAAAATGACGATTTTTACAAATCTCGCTATTCGAAATACTCGCGTTCACTTTATACAACTCGTAGACACACTTTTGGGACACCAAAAGCCTCCGCAACTAAACTTGTCGGTGATTTTGCAAATCTCTTGCAAAAATCGAACTGCACGCTCTGGAGATCGACAAGAATCTGTCCATCAAACGGCTTACGCGTTCCTTGCTCGATGAAAATCAACGTACCAACACTTTAAACAAATTTTAGCAACAATTGTAAGTTTCCGATTTGTTGGCGCTATTTATTCGAATTTCAAATGTTCTTGTTATTTCAGATAAAACACTCATTTCTCGCACAAGTTTCACCAGTATACCAAACATTGATAATTAAACAAAATGTGTCATTTGGTGTGTTGAAAGTAACAAAATATCACTCTCATCCATAAAAATTGCTCTCAAATTTCTGTCATAAAATTGACAAATTAAACTTTGTAATAGAAATCATCATCCGACCTCATTAACTGACTTTTGGACATTACAATATATTGATCGTCTGAATGGGCCTTTACAATTCCAACTTATAGGATATTAATCTATGATATAATATATTGCTGTTATATTTCTCAATTTAGGGGTTCAGGCAAATTAATGAGGTGGTAATTTGAAAGCACTTGCGTTAAAGTCAGTAGCCAGTTAATTCGACTGGTATGAAAAAGCGAAATTTGCATCAGTTTTACAAAAACCATCGATTTGTAACAAATTTACACACAAAACTAATACATTTGAATTTATTTGTAAAATACAAAATTTGTGCCGCGTCCTGTGTATAATTTTGTACCGGATGGATAGTACCAGATTCCTAAAAACAAAGTGTTCATAATATTTCGGTGCGTATGCGAATAAAAACATTATGTTACCTGGAAAGAAGAGCCGATTTCGCTGATAGGAATCAAAATTCCCACTCAAAAAAGCAAAATTTGAATACGGGGGGAACAAAGCCAGCAAGCGAAAGAAGGAAAGAAGTTTAGTTTTTTGGTAGAGATGAAACTGGGAACTCGTACGAGGCCTCTTGATCCAAAAAACTCTGAGAGTAAATTTTGCGGATTCACACAAGTGACCAATTAGCCAGATTCTTGTAATTACGTAATAATTAACTACGTACGACGCGTAATTAGTGAAAATTGTGTATCGCGAATGCAACGTGGTATTTGTCAATCAAATATCTGCAAGAAAATTGGTTATTTGAAAATTTTACATGTGCTCTGAAAATTTGAGATTAGGTACACATTTTGTGATCGAAGCGAGATCAATAATCAAGAGATTACTTACCTGGGTGTTGTCTAGGACAAGGATTGTTTATTTAGCGATTCGAAAAGTTGGTTTAAAGAAGAAAATAAGCTTAATCGGCACTTCTACACAATTATTAATAAAGCTTTATAGGTAGCAGTTTGGACGCATGCGGCTTCCATAGCAGTGAAGAACATGGTAGCTACGATCGTCAAGATAATATGGTCTCCAGTGGCGTACTGAATTGAGTGAAAATTTACCAGTTTAAAAATTTATAAGGTAAAATTTTGATTTATTTTAATAAATCCAAAATAAAACGACGAGTTGTGTCGTAAATGAATTTATTAAAAAACTTTTGTACAATTGATTTGAATTTTACACATTATTTTACACGAATAATTGAGTATCCAGGTTCAGCTTCTGTTTTTGAGAAATTAAATGTCGCTTGGATTCTTAATTATTACATTATTTAACACATTTGGTTCGAGGCAGATTTGTTGCCACTTATAAATTGATGCAAATTTTCGCAATTGGGTATTTTTATTTAATAAACAATGTTGATGCCGAATTGCTGCCTTGTTATTTTCGTCTGTTTGAACCCACTGACCTTTGACCAAGAGAAGAACTCAGCTACCGGCATAAAATTAGTACAGCGGCCTTTGAAATAGTTTTTGATTGGCAAAAATCATAACAATATGTTATGTCATTGTTTACTTTTCTAAATAACTATTGACAGCGACAGACAGCAGTTAACAGCCCCATCTTAAGAGAACGCTGTTAACTAAAATACCATTAAAATACGGTCTAATCAGGGTCTAATATTTGAATGCAAGTGACCTTGCTCAATGATCTCCATCGGACGGAATTCGAGACGTGGCAGTTGGGTTTGAGTTTTCCCAAGAGCTGGTCTATTACCATCATGGCAAGCAAACTGGAGAGGAACTCTCCAGATTGTTACAGACTCTGGTCTCTGTTTGGGTCGGCCCTCTCATTAGGGGTTGCGTTACAGAGGGTAGTTTTTGTGACATATTGTATCAAATTGTTGCATTAATTTGCTTAGTTCCTTCTTAAATTATTCTCATCAGTATTAGTCAGTAATGTCGGCTTTATATGCATTTTGCCTTAAATTAATTGGAACGACCATGAAATGTTAGGGTAAGCTGCGCGAACGTTTTTAAGAGTCTTCCTAGATGAGAGATCATAATTGGATACTTTTGTTTCGGATCTAACGACTTGATTCTTTTCAAAGTTTCGATCACTATTTCCAGCTTTGTTTATTCTTTGGAGATTATGTACAATTATGTACATTATGTACAATCAATCCGCTGCTTCCGTTGATTTAGGAGAATCGACGTCCATTGCCTCATGAAGGGCCTGGAGTAGGGTACAAATTTTAATACTTAAATCGGATTAAAAAGATGTGCACTGTTTTCAATCTTAACCGTTAGTGGTTACATTATTGGAGTTGCTTCGTTTGAGGTTCATTTGACATAGGTCAATAAATTTTAGTTCATTAGATTCTAGGACTCTATTATATTTTATTTATTAATCCTGATTGTTATTTGACCAGTGTATTATTTGATCAGTTCTCCAAAAATTACATTTTAACGTCCCAGTTCTACGGCAATTATCATCACGGGTGGTCTGTACCAATATCGTGGCAACACAAACTTTAGAGTTAAGCGGCGTTCAAAATAAAGTAGGGTCTTGCCTTGCTTCGGTAGAAAGCTGGCAAGCGCCAATTAGATTAAAGTATTTTCTATCCTTTTCTATGATTCAAAAATCGTTCATATTGTTTGGCTCTTGCTTGTTTTCTACCGAAGCAAGGCAAGACCCTACTTCATTGTGAACGCCGCTTTACCCTCCCAAGATTGCAACGCATTTTTGAATCTTTTATGGGACTACCCTCTCATTAGGGGTTGTGAGCAGAGGGACATATGATAGAATAGTTTTTGAAGACAAGATTATATTGATATATTAACATAGTTGAGGACATAGGAAATGAAATTTCAAACAACTTGAAATAAATAAATATTATTTGTCAAATACTTTCTACAATTTTCATTAACTGCACATTACTAAACTAACACTTATTTACATTTACGTTATGATAACATACGTTATGATACATTAACATCTATAAACTTTACAGCAAACACCATACCATCAACATAAACACACACTTTAGCAGCACTTACGTTATTAATAATTTTTTTGAACTGCTAAAGTAAAGAATATTGGTTTAACTACAATACTGGTACAGTATAGATATACGAGTAGGATGAGACATGAAAAAGTAAATATTTAGCGTTGTAACAAAATATTGTACTAAGCTACATTTTCCAAAACACATATATCAAAATTTTTTGCAATTTTAACTATAAAACTCAAATTTTACATCTTAACATTATACACTTTACAATACGATTCCATCAGGCACTACAGTATAAGAAAAACTTTTTTTTTAAATACACATCCATACAGATAAGTGGTTGATTGATACCACATTATAATTATCTATTCATTAAAATTACTTAATACATCTTAAAACTAGAGAGTAAATTTACTCCAAGTGCTTTTTCCAATTGTTATATCTTCGAATTTACAAAATTGAAGATGTACTATTCGATATAATAAAAATTTTTCAGTACTTAAAGAATAATTTCATGAACTCTTATGTCTTTAATATACTTTAAAAAATATATCACAAGCAACATTTGGATTTAAGCTTTTAAAAATATGGGGAATATTATAAAGCATCAGTTATTTTTCAAACTTTCGGAATCAATAAGTATTTATTTACTAACAGAATGTTTATATTTGCAACTTTTTTTTATACGTTTTTTTACTTTATAAAAAAGTGGCACCCAAGTTACGGTTTTTTAAGGTCACCTACTTGAAGTTCAATATGTCAATTCTAATTTTAAAGTGATTCTTTTATTAAACCGAAACTAGTTGGGTGTTAAAAGGAAAAACGTGGTGTAAGAAAATTGCACCCAAGTCTTCACAACTGTCATTAATTATTTTTTAAATAAATTCGGTGTTTACCTTGGTCTTCTTCAATTATTTGGAGTTTTGATCTCAATATTATAGTTTGGTCTGTGATCTTTGTTCTCCTGACGTCTGGCGCAATTTACCATATTTTTATAAGCCTTGGCGCAATTTACCTTCGCCCTTAAAAATACGTGGGTATCTATGCTGATATCTTCTATCTTTAAATATACGACAAAAGATCTCCGAAAGGCAGTCTTTAAATTCTTAAAAATTTTTTAAACAGAAAGAAACAGCTACGTAAAACACACTGTAAGTATACAAGGTGTCGCTACAAGTTTTGTATGCTTTTTTCCCAAGTTGAAAATAACATACAATTATAACTTTTAACATCTTGCGTTGTAAAACTTTAACACATTAATATACACGAAGCGGCACATGAAAAAGTTTACAAGAGCAACAACATTATTGTATCTATTATGTTGTAATAAAACTTTGTTTTATACAAAAACAATCTAAATAATTTTTAATTTGTAGTTTACATCAATTTAACACTGCAAAAATCTAAAGAGTTTAACAATTACTTTTTTCAACATCAAAATTATAAATTTTTATTCGGTGGTCAGTTTAACACTTAAAAACCACACACTAATTTGCTTTTTTACCACAATTGATGTAATTCATCACAAATATCGCTTGCTAAAAAATTCTATACATTTCTAACTCGTAAAGCGTCCATTGGTTATATTTGAACATTGATTTTCGTAATTTAGTTTACGTATACTTATCATAGTGATTTTTGAACTTATATAAAAATGCTAAGGACCCTGTACGATTTTCTGGAGCAAAATTAACTCTATTATAAAATTTTTTTTCTTATTTATTTTTATATTAAAAAAATTAAGGTCTCGTAGATCTATTCTTGCGCATCAGTTTCATATTATGAGATTTCGGAAAAATGTATGCGTTTTGTTAGTACAAAATCTCGTCATCAGTATCAGAGGAGGCAACATTTAAATAATTGTTTATATCCAACATTAAAAACAAGAAAAGGGTTGGAAAATGAACCTGAACAATGTCTAATCCTTTGCAAGCGAAATACTGGAGATTTCAGAATTATCCATAGATGCAATAAAATTAACGTAAAAGCTAACCACATAGGTGGCTTGGTGTGATCGGCAGCACTTAGTACCTCAACAGATTGTTTCTATATTTACCCCGAGTCAACCAATCAAGGTCAAAGAAACGCAAAAGATAGAATTCATAAAGGAATTTTATAACTTTATAAAATTAAAGGAGAATTAATTTTCGTAATTATCAGTTAATTTTAACTTTAGTTTATAAAATGCTCCGGATTAAACGTGTTACAATTGATTTTACTGATTCTTTATGGAGTAAATATCTTCTAAGCGGGTTAAATTATTAAACCCGAAATCTAAAAGCTTTGAGTTTCCTATGAGATCTATTGATTAATTTTTGTGATTTTTGTATTGTGGTAATCTTGCTAGATATGGCTACCTCAATTTTCTTCCATTTCACTTTATCTTGTGCTGATTAATTATCATCTGCCCATCTCTTGTGGATTCGTCACTGTATATCTCGATTTCTACACCTCGTTGTCGCTTTTGCTTACCATCGTCATCCGGTTCCGCAGTTTAATCTGAAAGATGGTTTCCACAGCATTCCTTGTAGGCTCCTAGGACATTTTGGTTCACGGTGTTCAATAAATCCGTCGTCATGTCATTGTTAATCCAAAGTTTCAACCGAAAAACTTTGTTTGGTTTTTGGAAGTTGGATTCCCTGCAAAGTCGCACAGATTACAGTAAATATTGCACGATATTTTTAACCTCAGAATGTAATTATTTTAATCGTAGCTATCGAAGGACCATAGCAAGAAATGCATTTTATAAAATCCTAGAATTTAATCAGGAGTATCTCTCTGTAACTTCTGCAGCGATCACACCAAACTACTGCCGCAATCAAAAATTTTTCAACGGAAGTTTTTACTGTTGATAGAAAAAGCTTAGATGAAATTGGGTAGCTATCGAAGGACCATAGCAAGAAATGCATTTTATAAAATCCTAGAATTTAATCAGGAGTCTCTCTGTAACTTCTGCAGCGATCACACCAAACTACTGCCGCGATAAAAAAATTTTCAACGGAAGTTTTCACTGTTGATAGAAAAAGCTTAGATGAAATTGGGTATTTAGGTTTACACAACTACAAGAGGGATATGCTACGTTCACAGAAAGTGTGAAATTCCTAAAATAGAAGATTTTACTATTTTAAACAATTAGTGAACTCTACAAATGTGCTGTATTAGCGGCCAAAATTGACGTTCGATGATCGTTTTAACGAGCTACCAGTTTCCCATTAAAAATAAATCGAAAATGGTTATCGTTAAAAGAATTATCGGCTAAAATAAACAAAATTGAAAATAATTGAGAAAGTACAGGTTTTTGAAGATGTCCATTTTTTCAAAATTCACTATGATTTTATAAATATGTATCTGATAAGTTTTTTTTATCAATATTTCTTATTACTATCGCTTAGTTAATAATATTCACAGTTATAACAATTTAAGGTATCACAAAAAATACTTTTTGGTTTTTAGTCATTCTGACATCAACATTTGATATATTATACGATAGTAGTTCAACTAGTAATCGCACAAAATGTTTTAAAAGTTTTGTAACGAGGAGGTACCTACTAGAAAAATTCTAAGTATTGCTTCCACGATATCTCATTAGAAGAAAATAGCGCAAGAAACCCAAATGAAAAGCCTGAAATCTCGTGTAATATTTTTCACTTTTTTTAAACGATCCTGCAAAATATAAAAATTATTGTCTTGCCATGTGCTAACCATTATTTCCTTTTTAAATTCGTATTGTGAAAAGGTACAAACCCAATTTTAGAAATTCTCAACGCGAGATATCAGCCACAACAAAGGAAGAAGATATTAATATTGATTTTTTCTTATCTCATGTTTATCAGTACTAATTTAAATTATTATTATTATAGTCACTTATTATTATAAAATATTTTTATTCTGGCTTCAATCTATGCCACTGTACGATGGTTTGACGAGGTTTCGTTATCATATCTTGCCAATGTTTCGTTTCTGTTGCACCGGAACCATTTTTTCCTGAAATTATTAAATTCATTTTATTATAAAATTAAACAGATTCGCAAGAGAAATGATAATTATCTAATGGGTTTGATTTTTCGGTTTCAAACAATTCAAAGGTTAAAACAACACAAAATTTTGTAATAAATTCTAATTGTGTTGTTTTAAACAATATTCCACATAAACATTGAGTAAATACAGAACCATCGTTTAAAGTTAAACAAAGAATACAAAATCAATATAATCCGAATTTTTATTTTCGTTACAGCAAAAATTTGATTATTTTTAACTTTTTCATTGCGTAGGACGGGTATGTAACGCTATCTCTACATAGAGATTAGATAACGAATCAAATTCAAGTATTTATCTATATCAACCAATCAAATCGAAGTATAATCTCTAAGGGGTAGATTTATAAAATAAAGGAATGGTTTTAATGATACAGACCTGCTAATAAAATTCTACCGATTAATTCGTTTCTTCCTATGTTATCAAAATCCATAACCATAACGTCAAGAGAACATTCCCTAATTTTTTCCCATGGAACGTTAAAAGAAAATGTGTCGTTAAAAACAGGATTTAATGTGCATTTAAAAACGGCAGTTTTGCGTTTTTCTATACGCTTATCACCAAATTGTAACCACACTTTTACGTAGGGATCTGCAAAAGAAGCGTAAAGTTTATGCAATAATAAAAACTTAATAGAGCTTATCACGCACCAGACTTTCCATTAATATCCTTTGCTTTAAGATTTCTAGCTTTGAGCAAGGTAAGGGTTAGGATGCTATTGCTGGGATGATAGCATAAAGAAGTTAGTAATTCGCCACATTTATCTTTGGCGGGTGGTTTAAGCGCCTTCCAGAATGATGGCTTTTCGCTGAGGTCCACCTTAAAAAATTTAAAGTATTTAATAAATCTTCCGACTTTCCTAACAAATTATTCTTACTTGACAAAGTGGCAAAAAAAGTTCTCCAATCGAGTCGTCCCTAGAAAATCTGTCATAATCAAAAACATGAAGGTGAAGTACTCGAGACTGAAGTTTTTGAATGGGAAAGCCTTCAAAATAAAACGTCTCGTTCCACCGCGGATTCAATGTTCGTCTTTTTATTTTTGTTTCTAATCGGTGCTTTTTGTCCGGTAATAACGTGACCCGTACGTAGGGGTCACTGGTACCCGACAGGTCTTTCGCTGGAAGGTCTTTTCCCTAAAACAAAAATGATCCAAACATTAAAACCAAAACATAGTATAAATTTTAAATAAAGCACAAAAAATAAATTTTTATTATTTTTTCTTTCGCATGAAAGCTCGAGTATCAGGCATAAAACTGTTCAATTCGGATGAAAGTTTAATGATCCTCGATAATAAAATCATTTCATGGATAAAGCGAAGCTACAAAAAAATCTTCGTAATACGATAGTTTTTTGGAAAATATTTAAATTATTTAATAATTTATGTTCAAGTAGAAAATATATTCTATCGGCTTCAGGTAAACGAATTCAGTATTTTGTTGCCTGTTAAACGCAAAATTAAAATAAAATTCACTTAAATTAAAAAAAAATTGAATTTTAATGCGTGAACATTTTTGTTAGACTTAATTTGCAAGCTTATTTTGGATAACGTGTAAAATACAAAGTAATTTGAATTTCAAATTATCATGTTGTGGTTGAAATATTAAAAAAACAATTTCAACCGTAGTATAATAATTTATTTAGCAAAAAGTTTTCCCGAGTTGTTGAATTTTGATTCGATAATTATGTTGAAATTGAAAACTATATTGATGACTTTTCTATAACGCGATAAAAGCTTCTGTAATTTAAAACGCGCATTACTTTTTAGGATTAATTTGGGTTTTTAATTTAAAGAGGTAGGTGGCATGATCGGATTAGTTTTGAATCAATAATCGTACAAATTTACCATTATCAACTTAACTAATTTTCATCGCTGAATAGTTAAACACTTAATTCCTATCTAACTGATGGAATCCTTTAAATAATCTACAAGCTAGAGAATATAATTTCGATTAATAAGTTTTTAATCAAGTGAAGCGTTGGATAATCCACTCGTGCGCTTCACTACTTTATTGTCTTTTTTTGGTGAAATACGTTAGCTTGATTCACCACGATTAAGAGCTCCATTTGTACTTTGTTAAACTGTTAATCTGAAACAATAAAAGCTGTTTCAAATGAATTCATCTGATAGGAATCCTTTCTCATTTCTGGATTTAATTTCTTATTGATACCATATCCTCCATGTACTTGTGATGATTTTTCATTATCATACAGTCGTTTTGCTTCTTGATAGATGCGTTGTGACCTTCACATGTTAGCGGGGTGGTTATCCTTCCCCATAGTCCACAGTTCAATTTTTGGACCTTTTCGATCATTAACATTTAAGGATTCTCTTGGCTTATTACTCTGAATGGATTGCCATTGCCTACCGAAGGGAGAAAGGTCAGAATAAAGTTCTTATTTCACTTGGATTCGAACCGGAAACTTGGAAACCTCCCATTAGTACACTGCCGAATAAGACAAATCTAGGAGATATATTTCTCGGAGCGTCTGGAGCGTAGGGAACCGGAACGAAAGGCGCGAAGAGTCGATGTTGACACCGCAACCACGGTAAATCTCGGATCCATCAATAAGTACAAGTCAATAAGTACAAGCTTATATTTTTGGAAAATTTTTCTTCTAAATTTCTTCTAAAACTAAAGCAGAAATTTTGTAGTAGACCGTGCACTATAGCGACACCAAGGGATTGGATGTCTATTTACTAGTGGTCCCGTCAAGTAAAATGTTTTACTTAAGGGATAAGCCCTAGCACGATTTTGAAGTCCTAAAGGGCAGGTACAAAAAATTTAAGGAAATTCGGCTTTGTACATTAAGGGCAAGGATCACCAAAGTCAGTTAGTTTATCCTCCTGTTAAATAGTTGGATATAGTTGTTATCGTGTAAGTGGGACTTTGAATAAATTTGACGTTTAATTTCCAAACGCCATCTGTCATCTGTAGAACTGAAAGTTAGCGTAGAATCTCGTGTAAATTATAAAATAATCTACTTTGAGCTTACTGTTTGAACTGTATTTACTGTTTTGTGAGTGATTTATATTAATTTCGAATTCGAAACAGATGGCGTTTGGAAATTAAACGTCAAATTTATTGAAAGTCCCACTTACACGATAACAATATTATATCCAACTATTTAGCAGAAGGATAAACTAAGTGACTTCGGTGATCTTCGCCCTAAGGCAACCGAATAACCCTGGTAGCACTCAAAGTTATCCAATTATGCCCAGTACCTGCAAATTGACAGTCACTGCATTATTGAACTATTGACACGTATTTCCACAGTAAAAATGTTACATGGGAAGTGCGTATCGGACATAGCCTAATCAGTTTTTTAAATCACTTTTGAAAGCTTCTAGGGAGGTGTATTTTTGCTATGCCTCAGGACCAGCTGATGGAAAAGCTGGGAAACTGCCGAATTTGGAAGTAACGTACGACTACGAAGAACTTACATAGAAATGGATCATTGATAATAACCTCCCTGGGTACAGTCTTATTAATTATTGTAATTCAGTAATAAATCAAAATGCAGAACATTTATTTCCTACCCTATCTGTGGGATAGTAATTTTGGTTCCACGAGGAGTGGCAGGGTGATTAGTTTTTATCAACTCTATTTTCTTCACATTAAAGCATTTTTATGGGCATCGCAGATCATTATTTGACTTTGATTCAATAAACTCAATAATCAATATAATTAGTCCATTCTATTGTTTTCTGAGAATATTTAAAAATATCGATTTAATATAAAAATTTCAAACTGGTTGATAGTTTTAGGTGTCGATGAGAGTCCTGGGACTAATCGGTTTCATAAAAACTTTCCTGATCGTCAATTAAATAGTTAATACTTTGTTAACTTTTAGAAGATATTAAATTAATGCTGATGTGTTTGTGGAAATTAGTCCTAGATTTACCATTGGACAGCATTTAGTGAGTTAATTCCTCAAAATTATGTTTATCATTGCGCATTTTCTAATAAAAGAAGGACAACCTTTTATTTGCGCTTTGTAATGTCATTTAGATGCTTGGTATTTAGTTTTAAATGGCACTACCTGATATTTAAGGCCGTCCATTTTCATTTATATCAGAATTCAGCCTTCGGCTAACTTTTAAACAGACAGAGGAAAGGTAGACCCATTAAAGTAGGCAGCTAAGGACCGAATAGTGCAAATTCTTAACACAAGAATTTGTGTAATCTTCGATAAGGCACTTTACTTTAAGTTATAGGCTCACTGATAAAACTCATGCCAATGTTGAAAGTTTTCAGGTATACAGGAAGAAAATATTGAGCTCCGAATACACTCGAGCTTACTACAAGGACTTCAGTACGGGTGGATGTGCTTCCTTATGATTCACGTTAGAACAAATGTACGCGAATTTAACGAGAATTAGCAATTTGAATAATCAGTAGTATCTTCTCCTTCCTTGTTCTTTAAGTGCCTATCCGATTCCGGATGTTTGGCGATCTTCCCGGCTTAGCCAAGAAGGCTGTACCAGAGAAATGTTAATGGGGTGGTGGTTTGCCTTCCCCATGGTCCATAGATCAATTTTTGGACTTTGTAGATTATTAACATTTTAAGGATTCTTCTTGGCATATTACTCTCTGTAGTTTGCCAGTATCTTCCGAGGGAAGACAGTCAGAATAAAGTTCTTACTTCATTCGGATTTGAACCGGGTATTTAGCGTTTATAGTCAACTCGCGTAACCACTATAATCCGACCGTTCCGGTCTGTATCTATTATGGAACATTAATTTCCAAGCTTCACCATACCACCCACAAGGTATGGTAGTAAGCGGAGGAGCATTCTAAATTTAAAGAAGTGTGTGAGAAAAGCTTTTGGCGGTAAGCCTTAACGGAGTAATGGATTTGTAGAGTGGGACAGTTAACCTAAAGGATAGTGTGATAAATAATTATTCCAAGTATAGTCAGATATACTCAAATCTCTTTCTACTTGTCATCCATCGTAGGCAATAATCCACTATACAAGAAATCGTTGCAATTAAGATTCACAAATACTAGGTTTTGGTCTAATTTTGCTTGTTAGTGAATTACGATAAATACGCACTTGGATGGATTAATAATGATGCCAAATTTTTTAATTTTATCTACAACTATCTCCATATGTTCAGATGATCTTCATAGGGGCGACATTCAAAGTCCTTGGTTGGTACTATGCGTAATAGACTTACCCAGGGTAAACATGGTTATATTATGCCGGTTTCCAATTTTTAATTGAATTATTGTTTCAGAATTAAGAAGGACAATGTCTAGTACTGTTATGGACGTAATAATGAAACACTTTCCCTAAGTACGGGAAAATATGGTACATTTCCAGTACGAAAAGTATATTATGGATTATATAATGCAAATTAAATCCGCATTACGGATTATAATTTAACATTTTAATTAACAAAATAAGTAACGTTTCTTATTAACTGAATCGCAAAGTCCTTGAAGATTAGTTTTTTGTAAAATGCCTTCCTTCATTAAAGTAACCTTTAAACCGATTTACTTAAAAGTCACTATATGGACAAGACACTCCCACTTCCTGATATTTTGTATAAAAGAATATTTCCGTTACGAAATAAGTATTGAAATTGTTTTTCAATTTTAAATTATATTTTTCAAAATTCTCACCTGAATAAGCTTAAGAATGAGGGTTGTATTCTGGAAGTCGTACTCAAGAGAAAAATGTATTTGTCCTACATTTTCGGATGGTTCTGAATTATCAATATACATGTCCACAAGGGAAATTGAGCGGTTTTGCAGGAATGCCATCTGAAACATAAACAAAAACTTAAGTACTTGATAATCAAGCTAAACATGCATAACCATAATCGTGACCGTTTAGAAAATGAGAACGCAATTAAGTCAGAACACAATTTTGTTATCTTTAAGAACGGCAAAATCAGCTTTAAAAGCTCACCATGTTAAACGGTGCAACTTGTTACGCCTAAGTCTTAACTCGAACTGAAGATATCCAAAACTACAGTAGCTTTAAGATGATGCCGAACTAATTTATCGATTGCTTTTAGGTGCAATTTTCCAATAATCAATTTAGTGAGATCAAAAATAGAAAATGTAATTTACAAAATTAAAACTAAACGAGGTTACAGGAAGTGATAAGAAACAGCAGGAGTCTTGAAAATTGTAAAACTTTATTGAATATAGAAAATCAAGTCCTAAGATTGTAAATGCTGATAAAAGGAAAATTCGAGACAAAATAGTAAACTGTTATTTGTAAGTTGTTTCGTCGAATGTGTTTAACACTTATTGAAATGCTTTATAGATTGAATGGGGTTGAAATATCGAAATAACTTATCATTCGGTAGTAGCAAATTTATTGTGGTTAGATATTTTGCTTTCTCAACTAACTTAATTTTACACCGAATGCTAACCCAGCAAATGAGGTGAAATTTTTAGTCCTAAACGGAAATCCCTGGGGAGCTGGCTAAAAAATTTAATTTTAACAAAAGTTTGATCTTCAAATTTTTGGTGTTTGCAAACTGTAAAGGTGATAATAAAAACAAGTTGAATTTTTTAAACAATTTCAAAAGTCCAGTCGATTTTAAATAAATTAGGAAGACTAATTTATTTGAATACCTTTTATTTTAATTAAGCACGTTTTTTTAATAATAGGTAGAGTATTGTTTTTGCGCTTAATTAAATTAAAAAAGTAATTAATAGATTTAATGGATTTGTGCGTAATGGTTTCATTACGAATAAATTATTTTTCAATTTTACGTTACAAGTAATTTTGTTTTAAATTTAATTAAAAGTCCTTAACGGATATTTTTATGGAGAGCTTTAATTTGTTAATACAACGAGCGAACCCATTAATTTAAATACGACAATAAAATGAAATTTTGTAAATATTACAATGCGGACTCGCTTCACAAGAAGTTATCTACTATTTAGAATTATTTAAATAATTAATTAAAAGTTTCGAGTCAGTTAATTAAAGAGATCAGCGTGTCTATCATAATAATTAAGTTAACAAATTTAGGGAGTAAGTTTATAATCATCAACAAGTAACTGTGTAAATGTTGATGATCGTAAACCTTTGTTTGCATGTAAATAGCTACACTTTCAATAAGCAAAAACTTGTATAAGTTTTTGTTAGGAAAATTATATGCTAATGTAACTACCTAACGATCCCTACAAGTTCGGGAGGATTCTGCAATTTATTTTATTGTTCTTATTGTTCTAAAAAGTTCCTATTTCTGAACAGTGAAATACAGCTCCAATTTTCTAAACGTATAAAAAAGTATTAGGGGCATTGCCAGATGCTGAGCTACACTAATAATAATCCTCAATTTCGATTCGAACCCTGTCGAATTCGATTTAATTACTCATACTTAATCGCTATGTTCTAAAATTCACCCCTGCCTCACTTGTCGTCCCTATACCATGGGAACTATAGCTAATTGCTTAAACATAGCTAAATTATATTTGTTCCCATCAATTGCATTTTTTTACACAATGTTTTTCTGACAACGCAACGCGCCGTTTTGAAGATGTTCCCCAGTTGGGGGGGGGGGTGCTGGTTTTTGAATTTCAAGGGATAAAGCTCATTAACTCGATGGATATTCGATTTTGCATCATTAACAAAATTTTAAAACAATATAATTTATTTCCGCTTAAACAATTTTGCAACTATTTCAAAACTAATTTTGTAGCTTTGCCAGCTACTGCAACTAATGCAAATTTAATTTCTCTAAAACTACTGAACCAATTTTAACCAATGATGTCAAAATGTCTTTTTTGATAGAATCGAGTAAATTTAATCTCCTTTGATGCAGTTTTTTCTTCAACAGAGTGACTGACAATGCTTAAAGATATGACATTATTTAGTTATCCTAGGTAATTCTTAGTAATCAATGATTCGTCACTTTCTGTTTGTTTAGTTTAGTTTCAAAATTCATTGGACTTGCTAATTTAACCACTAGAAACAATTTGAAATTTTTAAGGAACTTGCTCAGAGGTTGTAATTTCATCTTTTCTCACGAAGATGTTCGTTCCTGGTTTCATCTGGTTTCATCTGTTTCAAACGTTTAGTTTAGTTATCGAGCCTGGTCCTTCTTTTCTCGTCAGTCTTCTTTTCCGTAATCTATATCAGACGTTCAATTTCGAGACAACCATCACAATCTATCCATAACAGACATCCACACATCCTAGCATATAGATAGTGATGGAAATAAATAATAAATACATTTATAAATAGGTATTTAATATTTTAATTGAAAATACTACGTAATAAATTAATTTTTGATGGCCATATTGTCTTGCAGCTAGCGGGATCAACTGCGAATACGAGTACCGGCTTCAAATCTTGGGAAGGACCAAACTTTCTTATGACTAGTCTTTGTGATTCGGAAGGCACATTAAGCTGGTGGTCTTCCTGGGTTAGTGAATTGCCATCATAAACATAAAAAACAAGAATATAGGCACATCTGAAGGCCAGTCTAGCAAGCTATCTAATGAATATAAAATATGTATATTGTCGTGTTAATTTTGGATAAGGAACAAGCAAAATTGTAAAGTGTGGAAAGTTTATTGTGGGAGTTTGAGTTTAAAATTCGCGGATATTCGAGGTTGCTGCGGAGCGCAGATTCCGGAGCGCAGGAAGATAGGAAGAAGACTTGCGTATACGCCGTCCAAGTCGTGGACGGTCGACATTTTGATTTTGATTAATTATTAATTGTAAAATTTGATTTAATTTGAAAATAAAAGATAGGTAAAAGTTAAAAGAGTGTTATTTCTTACAGAACCAAAATTTGGAAGAGAGTGAAAAGATAATATTTGTGAAATATACAATTTTCAAGCGGAATTATTTTGGAAAGGTATCGCTTGATAAGGCCGGTTTGTATAAAGCGATTACGATTGAGCAGCCGGGCAAGAAGGTGATTTTCCCCTGATTCAAAATTAACTAAGGAGAGGAATTTAAGAGTTTTATAATAATGTTTCGAGGGTGGCAAATTACACTTCAAAATGTATGCTCATAATTTCTAACACTGTCAAGGAAACGATGCAGATCTTGGGAAATAACAGGCCTTATGGCCTACTAGAAGAGAAATCTCTAGAGAATTGATTCTAGAAAAGGAAGAAGACATTAATAACAGTATTTGTTAATATAATGGAAACACAGAAAAGTTTTGCAATGGTAGAATGACGAATGAATAAATTAAATCCCAAGTATAAGATATTCATTGTTGTCATGACAACGCCTTATTATGGCCAATCCTATAATTGGAATATTATTTTAAAACTGCCAATAGGGTCGATTTGGTAATAATATTATAAAAGGCCATCTAAAAATTTAGGAAAAATGTGCATGTAAATTTTAACGGTTTTCAAATTTTTGACCCATACAACAGTTTCTTGTTTTGCTTTACTATGTCTGGATAACCAAATTCCTTTTACCCACTTAAAAAACTCATATCCTAGTAAATCTTTGAGTTTTTTTATCGATTATTTCATTTTAATCCTCTGGAATTTAGCTTTATATTTTCATAAAAGAATGGTAATGAAACTAGAAAAAATACATATCGATTTAATAATAACCTAAGCTTTATGAAACATAAATGTACATGTGGTCGCTTCCACATATTCAAGGAAAATCACCTCGTAATTGGCAGGTATTCTATGATGTGTTTTACAACTTCCCCATCTCTCTATAGTCCAGTCCGGTCCAGTTAAATAAGCAGAAAAATAAGGTAAACCTCAGAATAAAAGATAATAAGCTGAAAATTTTCAAGAGTTTTTATTTTGACATTTTAACATCTCATAGAATCTCGTGTCCGCGTCTTAAGATATTGACGATCAAAGATCACAAAAGCCGGTTTGTTTTTGTAGATATCTTGTTTCCCTTGCTCTAAATGACATTTTGAGTTATTAGAAAAGTTGTAGATAATAAAATTCTCTACAAATTTGGTCTGAAGCAATATTGTATACAATTAACCGTTCTTGAGATAGAGCGCGAAGAGTGGGAAGCTCTTAGCCATAATAATAATAAAGCAAAGAATGTGGAATCCAATACAGAATAATGTTTAAAAATTATAAAGAAACCTTAGTTATATACATGGGCGGATGGGCCCACCAGGATATCTTGAAATTTCCCGTTGAGTTCCCCGGGAAATTCAAGTTGAGCGACCATAAGCGGAAGACGATGACGAACAAGAGGAACAATATTAAGCTGAATGTTTGCTATTAATAATGACAATAACAGGAAAAATTCCCTTCACATTTAAATTTGTAATTTGTAATTTGAGGTTAAATGATTTTTATGATAAGGAAGCGAAGAGAAAAATTGACAAATTTCATCGGGAGATGGAGTTGAACAATGGAGAAGAAAGAAGGAGAGAAGGGGAAAAACATTGTGCAGAATTGCACGAGAACTTTGATAGGTACTATGAGGAACTAAAGAGAATTCTTATAAAAGAAGAGATTGAGAGAAAGAAGAAAAAAGAAAGAGTTATAAAAGACACATTTGAGAAAATGCTTGACGATTTGTCGAATTACGTTGTGGAAGAAAAAGAAATAGAATGTTACTTAGGCGAAATTGTCAAGAAAATAGTCCTGGTCTTAAAAGAGAACATAGTTGAAGAATTGGAAGACCGTACAGAGGAAAAATTAGAAGAAATTAAAGAAGTCCCTAAATTGGATGAAGTTATTGTTCGGGAATTGGAGGAAATTGTAATTGCTGAATTTGACGAAATTAAAGTCTCTAAATTGAAAAAAATCACAGAAGAAAAATGAGAAGAAAATAAGTATGTAGAAGAAACCGTGTTAATCGAGGGGATAGAAGCCATGGAGAAGGAAGTAGATGTCACAGGCAGCAATGGTAATAAAGTCCTGATTTATTCTAGGAAGCAAGTGAGAGGAAGAAAATGGAGGAAGTTGAAGCCTAAAAGAAAATTCTTTTGGTTGGGAAGAAAAAATTTTCCTAACAAGTTTATTAATAAAGTGAAAATGAAGAATATTGTTGCAGAGTTGAATTTGATATTGGAGGAAGCTTCGAAGTCAGGAGGGTGTAGTGATTTGGATGATGTTGTGGCGGAGGAAGACGCTATATCATCAAATAAGTTCATAGGGTTTTTCCAAGTGGGAAAAATTTTTGACAATGGGAAGAAAAAATTAAGAAGGGAGAAAATTGTTCGAAGTGGTAACATAAAAAAGATCAATTTGGTGAAAACGCAGATTCTAACTCTACCAAAATGGGGATATCGAAGGGTAAGATGGAAATGTACCAAAGAATAATCACCCCAAAAAATTAAGTAAATGGGAAGGAGAAGTTTAAGACGACCGCGATTAATAGGAAAGTGTAAATTTGATAAATCGTGTAAATAATTAAGAGACATTGTAAATTTGATTAATTAAAACGGGATCGTCACCAAGAAGAAAATCATAAATAATTGAAGCAATTAAAGCAATTAAGCATTTAAAAATTGAAAATTTAAACCAACGCACATGACCATTTTGAATAATAACAAAGATTTAAATAAAGTGAAGTTAATTAACAATTATTTTGAAGACAGAAGCAAGTTGGAAATTTTTGAAAGTTCTGGAAGAAATTTATACAGGAAACGGGTTTTCCACCTAAAGTAAGGAAAATTATAAATGAATGAGCGACAACGGTCGACGATGAAGATTTTAAGGCGTATTGAGCAATAATTTGGAAATATTTGAAAATGAAAAGTTATTTAATAGAACGAATTTGTCGCTATTAAATTGGTATTTGAAGAAATTAGTAGAATTGGATAATAATTATAAAATGAATATGAATAATTTGGCTAGATGACCACTCTGATATGATGGCATCGATTTAAATTGTGAAGAAATTGATTTAATAATAAATGAAAATTTGGAATAATTGAAGAAAATTAAATAATGGCGAAGTATTTTAGTATAAAGAGTTAATGGAAGTTTTGGAATAGTTAAGAAGATTTGTTTACGATACGCAAGATTAGAATGGTTGATTGGTTCATGAAGAAATTTAATATTTTAGGAAAATTTTGGAAAAATTGGAAGGAAGATAAGATTTGCTAATGTTTTGAAAAGTAGTTGGTCGATTCACCAGGAAGGTTTAAAAGTCAAGGGGTGGATGAAGTTTTGTGCGAATAAATTTTGAAGAGCACGATGTTTCTAATTGAAGAAGGTGAAGAAAAGTTGGTGACGATGCTGCATTTTTGTAAGATTTGAGATGTAATTTTGGATTTAGATTGTTTTGATTTTCAATCTTTTGTAAATTTGATAAAGTGAAAATTGAGGTTCATTCTTGTTTGCTTCATTTGCATTCATTTAAAGTTTAGGGGATAGATGGGAGTGAGTTATTTTTTTGAAAATACGCGGTAGCATGAAATAAGAAATTATTTCTAAAAATTTTTGAGATGTAACAAGTTTTTGATTTGAGAGAGGGGTGATACACTCACGTGAGACACCTATGGAGTGTTAATTATTTGTTTATTTTTATTTTTGTAAATTTGATTTAATCCTGTTCAAGGGGTAATTTCTTGACACCACTTCTATTTTGTGTGAAAAGCCAACAGGCCGCACTATTTTTGTAAAATTGCTTACCGGTTGTCTTTTAACAAGGGGATAAAAGATGTGGTATTTTATTTGAGTTTGTAGTGGTAAAAGTTTTCATGCTGCGCCACTGGAATTTTGATGAAAATTCATTCAAATGTCATTTAGAGCAAGGGAAACACGATATCTACAAAAGCAAACCGGCTCTTATGATCTTTGTTCATCAATATCTTAAGACGCGGACACGAGATTCTATGAGACTTTTGAGCTAACTTATAAATTGTCACAACAAAGACTTATGCAAATTTTCAGCTTACTATCTTTGATTACGAGGTTAAATGTTGATTTGACTGGACTACTAAGCTTTCGGAGTTATTGCAGATTACTATAATATTCTATTTTATAGTTTGATTAATAAAGTCAACTCTTACCGGACAATCTAAATCGGGGTAGCAACTTAGAAATACTTCAAATCGCACAATCTAGGAATAAACACTTAGCTAAACAGAAAGGTCAACGAAGTAGTGACAAAAATTATGGGAAATTTGTATACCTACTTTAATAAATACATTTATTTTAAAATGGATGTGAATTTTTTACTGTTTCCCTGAGGCTGATTACCTCTTTTGAATTTAATTTTTTTCGGTTTTCCTTAGAATTTAGAATATACGCAAATATTTTTGAGTGTGAAAATGTGGATACAATCTTGTAAAATCTATTACGACACTATAATTGTATTTTCGAATTGTTTTGCTCTGAAAAGCTAGGAAATTGCTATCTAAGCAAATTTTATCTACATGATGAGAACTCTGAACGGAAGGATCGCAGGAAATCATTAATAATCAGAAACTTAATATAATGCAGATCTTGACAAAAACATGGAACATAAGTTGCTTAAAATTGAAAACATCAATATACTTGAGGAACAAGGAAATTTTCTATCCTGAGTTGCGGATGACCTAAGCTACATTAAGTTTTAAATTTAATTATTTAAGTTTCACTTTTCAAATATTGATCCATAAGGTTTCAGAGGCATACATAATTAACAAAATTATACTGTGGTTAAATGATAAATAATTGAACAGCTAGCGAAGTGAGTATTCTATATTATTAACTTGTACATTGCTCTTACCTATATTCAAAAACTATTAGAAAATTGATTTTAAAATTTTTCCTTTGTTCAAGGAGTTTAATTCCGAACATGATTCGATGTGACTCATATTACCAATAGTTCTACAACTTAGATCAAAGTGTACTTTAGCTTGCCACAGAACGAGAAACTTAATTTCGCTTCCTAAAGTGGAAATTATTATGAATTTCAGGTGGGTCTTTAATAAATTACTTTATAGGAAAATTCTTCAGTTGGCCATCAACTTTTTGACTTTTAGAAGGCGGAATAGTTTATTAAAAAATGTCAGGCAGTCGTAAAAATTGTTTAATCAAATACTACTGCATACGAAATGAAGGTTTCATGTCGTTACGCTTTTACAAAATTACAAATGGTACCTTGATGAAAGCTTAGTTAACATTCATCACATATTACAAATGTACCTATAGAATTATGTGACATTAGAGCCACGGCTGGTTGAATACGAAAAAGAATTTTTTAGAAGATGTACAATGAGAAAACTGGTCGATACTTAACATCAAAACATTTTGAACAATGAAAGAAAATGAGGGTAGCAATTTTCGGTGACAATCTTTCATGATCAGAATTTTATTAAAGTTTTGTCAAGTGAGAACATAAGAGATATTACTTCAATTTTCGATAGTGTAAAATAATTTCTACTGAGAAATTGAAATCTGGAAAGGAACTAAAAAATTAAGTCAACTGTTACGATAAAAAATGGGAATTTAGAGAAACCTTTTATTGCTTTGGCCGTACGTGTGATCTTAAATGAAAGATTTTACAACGGTAATGATAAAATAGTGGAGCACTGTAGATGGAATAACTGGTGGGGTTCCAGAGGCGTAACAAAAAAAATTCTTTAGATTGTTCTCAAATTTAAAAACCTCAATGTGGTATTTTATATTTAATTTTAAAACTGAAAGTAAAAATTAATTTTCAGTCGAAAATTGGTTAACTAAAATTAAAACTCACCTTTATTTTTACTTTAATAAATGAAATAATGCCGTTTCGTAAAAAAGTTCTACAAAGTTTTAATTAAAAACACAAAAATTTGTGAATTATTCGTGTTATTTATATAGGATTAAGTTTAATGAAAATTTTCAACAAACAAGTGAAGGAATTAATTTCTGAAAGTAAATTTGTTTAACAGTTTAACGTTAACTTAGAAAGTGCATATCTCTTACTAACTCCAACTGGAAATAAATAAAGGCTTCCCATTATTTTAATGAAGTTTGCTCTATTTAAACAAATATTAGAATCGAATAGTATTCAAGAATCAGTATTTTATTATTGGAATGCTCCTTAAATTAACTTTACTGATATGTTTGAATTTTAATTATAAGTTTAAATTAAATTAAACATACTTTTCGGTCAGGTGACTTGAAACGCGCTTGTCATTAATCTGAATTCACTAGCCATATAAATAGTAGTTGACGTTCTATAAGTGCGAAAAGCAATACTTTGCAAACTGATTTGTTGAGATACAAATAATAAAAGATCACAGATTCCTCGATCAGCAACAATACGAGGGCTGCACCCACTCCATGGCTGCACCTTACGCCCCTAATTTATATTTTATCTGTTCAATCTAAACCCTAAATTATAAATTAAGAATAAAATGTGGGTTATATTTAATGAAATAAATTTATATAGGTACATGAAGAGTGCTATTTATTTATTCATTTCATTAAACTTTCAAGTACTACTTAATTATAAATTAGCAAGTAAGTAAGCAAGTAACTAATTCAAAAAATTTAATACAGATTATTTATTTAACAAATCGAGGTTAGTTAAGCAACATTTACAAGCATAGGGAATTGTATTTGGATGGTAAAATTTGTAAGAGTTAAAAAAGCGTTTAGGTAGACTAAATTTCTTGTCCGGTTTGTCCGGAAGAACCGGTGGAACGTCATGTGGAAAAGTTAACAAAATTTTAGCTTTTACATTACATCGTGCAAAAAATTCCTACCAGTGCCAATAAGCGGCGTTGAAGGGAGCTGCTTGTGACTATCACTTTATATTGGGTTAGCAACATAACGTAATTCTGTTTTGATTTCGTAATAATCAATCTTAAAACACTTTCGACGATTTTTTAAAACCGATAGTTTATTATATTATAATAGAAATGGAAAATATGAAATCAATCATTTTTACTTAAAATATAAAATTAAAACTCATACATTCTGCTTTTATTTAACCACCATGGCTGAAATGTGATCTTATTGGCGTTTACCGACAATCATATATTTAAATTTAAGAATACTAAAAATTATGTCATTACAAATTGCGTCAGATTGATGGAAAACGTGATTAGTCCAAATGTAGCACACTAGGCAGGTAACCAGGCATAAAAAATGTACAATTCGTACTCTTTACGTTGAATTATGCGCTTCAGTCGGCGCTTAAAAAAAACCTGCTTGCACTGTGAACACTTAATTCTGATAAATACCAGCGCCGACATACCTCTCGGCGCTTATTTACCTAATTGCACTGTGTGCACTTCTACGAGTATTAGTTACTACAGTACGTGGGATTATCGGTACCGATAATCTGAAACCGGCAACTTGTTTCTACTCTTTACCTTTAGCCAGCACGAAAACGGCTTGAGATATTGAAAAATTAATTTGAAAAGCACCAGCGTTTATGAAACCCCATCAAATAAGACCGGAACTAATATAAAACTTGGAGACGGTGTGGGTCTAAAAATAGATTTTTCTGTGATAAACATTACCGAATACCTTGAGCGATACCATTAGAATTTGCATTTGTTAATTTGTATGCTTGATTAAGGAAAGTTGTTGTGCTTGAGAGTTTTAAAATTACAGTGTCGAATTTGTTGAGGCTCCATCAACCGATTATTTGATTATGAAGAAGAGGAGAATTGTCTTTTGTACAAAATTGGAATTTAAGTAATCAAAATCTTAGAATTGTTGTGATAGATTTTTCTATCGTTTGGTACATAAATTACATAATAAGTGAAAGTGTAATGTTATCCAGTTTTTAATTTACCCGCGACCAATGATAAGGAAGAGGAATTTTTCGTTTTCGATGAGTGGTAGTGCAGAAGAGAGGTTTTCTGATAGAAACAATCTTGGAAGTAGCCGTGCGATTATATCATTCGTTTTTTGATTTTGCAATTTTCTGGAATCATAGTTGATTCTTGAAGAAAGAGCGTGATTTCTGCGGTGGTATTCCGGTATACGGGAAGCCATACAGTTTTTGATAAGTGATCTTTATGCGAATTTTGGAGGGGCGACAGCATGGTTAAATTTTGTTTAAGAGTTAGAAAAATCTACACGTATTTGGAGCATTGCATAATCCTTTATTTTTATGTTGATGGGTGATCATCACTTAGATTTTTATCAATCCTGGACGACCGCGGATATATTTGAAAAGCGTGAATTTTCAAACACCTGCATGTCAGAAGTGAGGTTAAGATCGTGATTCAAGCGATTATCATTTTAATTCTCATCTAATAACGGAATAATTTGCAGTTTAATTATTTTGGAATATGATACAATTGGTTTCGGCGTACCGAGTTCACGGTATTTATGGACTTTATGGATAGTAAATGCGATATATCACATGTGAATCAGCTACTGAAACTGAGGAAGCTGGGTAGCGACGCGACCGGTAAAGAGAAATTACTTTTGTATCAGATTGGACATTGGTTATACGAGGGGAAATTTTTAAGGTACACAAAAGCAATTTTGTTAATAAAATTTAATTTAAATCTGCTTCCATTGTGAATGCAAAGAGTAGAATAATTTTACTGTTAAAAGTCTATTTGTATTAGCAAAAGAAGGTGTAAATCGGAATTTGAAATCGTTCCAGATTCCAAGACTGTTACAAATAATCTGTTGGAGTGTTTATCAAGGTTATTGAGTACTAAAATGATGTTTTCCATAATTAAATTTTTCTTTAGCGATTAACACGAGTTTTATTGAGTTGAAAGGTGTCGTACAGCGTATTTGCTGAGTTATTCACAGAATCAAAAGAGTCGAAAGCTAGCCGGCTCAATTATAGAGTGTCTTTCCTGATCACTTCTGAATATTTCCCTATTATCGCTTTCATTTATTAGACAGGATCAATTATTAATGTTTAAATTTAAAAAAATATCCCAAAAATGGTATTTTTATGCAGATGACGCATTTGGTTACCCCCCCCCCCCAGGTGACACTTAGTTACGTTTTGTAACCTCCTCCTCCTCCTAGGCAAGGACATCCTGTATGGATGACTCCAAGGAAATATTTATAGGTATTGAATTTATTCATTTGTTTAACAAATCGAAATATTTTCCTTTGTTATCGATCGCGTTCTTCCGTGTATCGGACAACTTGGGAATTTTCTGGTGGATTAGAGGAAATTAGACTTTTTTATGCCACTTGAAAGCTCTTTTTCTGATCCGAATTGTATCTCCCTGACTAGGTAGAACCAAAGTGACCATGCTAATGCCCTTGTGGACGAAGTTTTAACAAAGGCATTTTATAAACAAATTGCATTTTGTAGTAACCGTTAAATTCGTATGTTAAGACGACAAAGATTCCAGTTGAGGAGTATCGTTGGTCTAGAGGGATATTTTTAATGAGTGGACTGTCTTAGAGATCCACATTTTCAAAGATTTCGGTTACGGAATTTCGTGGACCTAGAGGGATATTTTTAGTGAGTGGATTGTCTCAGAGATCCACATTTTCAAAGATTTCCAAAATGAGCACCTACGTTTATTTCTCAGTATGTGGATGAGCAAATGTAAATAACACATTTATTTATCAAAGATAAATGTAGTATTGAAATGAAGTTTTAGATTGCTTCCAGCATGTTTCGATCTTATTAAATACTTTCTCATCGTTTATATATTAAAATTATGATTTCTTAAGTTTTCTCTATAATATTCATAAATCATAATTATTATTTTAGTTAGCATAAATTTAAATTTACACTCAAAAGTTTTGACTTTATTTCTTTTTTATTCAATTACAATTTGACTTACCGAAGGATGATCTCCTTTGACATTTTGTAGTTTGTTTCCAGAAGATGTTGGTGTTCGAGCTTCTGAAGGTATGAGTGCACCGGCACTGCTTCCTGGTGATTTTGCCTGAGGACTTCCAGTAGTTCTAAAACAAGGAAAATTAAAAAATATTATATATTATGTAAAAAATATTTCTCTAACGAAATTTAAATTTCGACTTAAGTAAATCGACATAATATATTACAACGAAGCATCCGTCTTAAAATTGATTGAAATTAAGTTTTCTCTGATTCAATTTAAAAAGTTCCACAATGAATACCTCACTCCAGCAAGTATAAAAAGACATCTCGAGTTCATTTGCTTTCATCGCATGCCCGTCACTAAATTGGGACTGCTTAAATATTCCTCTGAATTTTTTACTATGTGGCGAAAAAATAAACGACAAATTTTTAAATCTTGGAAAGCTATGTAGATGCTTTATAATTAAGTTCAATTTAATCTCGTTAGTTTTCATTTAATGTAAGTGAGCTAACTTTGATGTTAACTAAGCGTAGTTTTTGAGTATCCTTTTAATTTAATTTCAAGCATTGTTCCTTTTCAGATGCTTAAAGAATTAATCGTAAAACTTTTTGAATTAATTTTTATTGTTAATAGGTGGTTAAGAAAGTAATTAATCGAGAAACTCTTTGGACACATTAAATTTCCGAGTGCAAAAATAATTCATAACAAAAAACTGCTAAGACAAAAAAGTGAAGAGTTTCAATTTTTTGTTGGTTACAAAAGTTTCTAACTGAAACTAATGTTTTTGATGTTTCAAATTTCTGAAAGACATTTCCTTTGTATTTTGGCACGCTTTGTACAATGTAACTTTTTGAAAAAAGAAGACCAGAATAATAAATAGCATTATTTTTGTGACACAAAGCTTTCTAATATTATACAAGAACTTAAATTAATTATTACTTATATTTTTAAGCTTTTTTTTTTCTACTTTAATGTGTACGGTGCACAGATTTCCAGATAAAAGAGGATACTAAACCTGAAAGTAAAAGGAAATCGATTTCCTTTATCTCAGTCCAGTAAAATTAAAACAAGCATCGCGTTTAAAGTTAAATAAGGTTAAAGCTCGCAATAAAGTTATAAATTTTGTTATTCAAAATGTTAAGCTACTGTTCTGAATAGAAATAAGCAGGATCATGTAAAATTTAGTTTCAATAAGGAAACTTGTGACGGGTCATGGATGAGCGACTTAAGACCCGAATGTGTGTGTCCTTTTTTCTTGGAGATTGTGGTACCCGAAACTTCAGATGCTTTAGCTTGATCATGAAATTTGATGATAAGTTTTCTAAAATTAATATCTACCCTTAAACGTTTTTTTTTTTTTACTTTTTAATAAGTTCAACGATTCTACCTCAATCCTTTAAACTGTTTTTGAAATTAATATGTTGGAAAACTTCGAATAAAATAACTGATGGATTGAGTATTGCGTTTTAATAAATAACATTAAAAAATACTTACTCTAATTGTGCTCTGCGTTTCATCCCACATCGGCAACAAATGGAAGGAACATGAAACAAAAAAGAAGAAATTAGAACATTTTTTAATTAAATATTCAAATTTTTATTGAAATATCTTGACAAGACGGCAAATAAGATTTATTTGATTAGCATAATCTTGTATTTCCCTTATAATCCGATATAGTATACGGATTTACAATTTTCCGATTAACAAAGGTTATTTGAAACGCTACAAGCCCTTGCTGAATGATCGCCGTTGTTATAATTGTATCTCCGGTAAACCTCAAACCGCATCAAAATTCGATAGTTGTACTAATCATCAATAAATTGGTTGTGTTACGAATGGTTAAATTTCATGTTACATTGAACTTGACTAAAATTTGTCACTTGCTTTTTAGGAGTATTTAAGTTTTCGAAAATCTATTTAAAGTTTGATAAGCACCGATGAACACTTGAACGTTCTTGTATCCGGACATAACTTCAGCCACTGCAATGACAGTTATTGAAATGAAAATAAAGAAAAGCTTACCGAATCTTTAGAATATTAGATATTAATGCTTTCGAGAATAGCAATAACTACAGCTTTTTTACAATAAAACTTTTTCAATCTCAGAAAATAAGATATTGTCTTCAAAATTATGTTGAAAACAAGAAATACTGAAGCAGTATAAAGTAATGCAGCTTGATAACTTATAAATTATTAAGTTTTATTAAAAAGCTCGGGATGCGGTATGCTAAGTTTGAGAGAAAAGCAATGTGGTACCAAAATTTGCAAATCTAAAAATTTTTTACAATGAAATGAAATTAATAATTCTATGCTTTAAATATTTGAAAATTCCACTTTTAAGTACTTTATATCCTGCTATTTGTGAAATTCTTCTGATCTGAAGAGATCCTTAATGCTCATTAACTTGCCAGTGTGACGTGATTTTGTTTGGATTAGTAGTAAACGAATTAAACAATGAGGTGCGTACTAATAAATGACAAAAAGGGGGAGTTTTCTAGCAAATTATTTTATTAGATCTGAATTTTGCCGTTAGTATTATTATTATTATTTACATGCAGAACGATTCTCAAAGTTTTGAGATGCTAATTCAACAATAAAAATGATTAGAAAGTGAGTACTCATTCGGATTTTACCTCCAAACCTTCGGTCACAAAGACCATTTTTTAATATCGTGGAAAATCTCGTTCGTCGTAGAATTTAGAACGAAGAATAAAATCCCCTTTTTATGTATTGTCGTGGGAAAAAAGTGAAATTTGGGAATAAAAAAAAAAGAATCTAGAGACAAGGTTTTCAGTTGGAGTTGTTTTTGTTTATGTGAGAGGGGTAATGTTTTTTTTTATGAAAGGAGCATACAATTTTGAATAAAGTTGTGTTTAATAAAGAGATTAAAAAGTTTATGACATTTTGGCGCAGCAACGTGTGGGGCTGAGAATAAGACGAGAAAATCGTCGAACCTACGCTACGGGAAGAAAAAAATAATTGACAAGTTTAAACGTCAGAATAAAAATTTGGAATATTAAATAAAATAGGAAATGGATACAAGAAGCAAGAAAGTAGTGGGTGAGGCAAAGAATGTTGAGGTGGTGGAAGAAAGTGAGGCTGAGACCGAAGTAGTGGTCACACAGGAGGAAAAGGAGGGAAAAGATTTATACATACAAAATTTATTTATGCAGATTATGCAGAAAATGGACGAGAATAAGGCAGATATGAATGAATAATTTCAAAGACAGAGTGAATTAATAGATAAAATATTTGATGAAAATAGTCAACGAATGAATGAAATGATGAATAGAGGTTTTGGTCAAACGGGTGTAAAACTAGATAAACAAATAACATTTGAGGAAAAATTGAGAGAAGATAATAAGATTATAACGGTGGAATGGGAAAAAGATGATGGGTTTGAGAAAGAAGAAGTAGTCATTGGTTTGGAAGATGTAAGCGGGTTTAATTATGTGGAAGGAAAAATGGAAGTTGGTTGGAAATCAGTGAATAGATGGTTAAATAATAAGGAAGAAATGGATTGTAAGGAAATATTGCTAAATTGCCAAGAGCAAACATTTAAACAGAAAAAAAGTTATTGGAGATTAATCGTTCTTTAATAAATGAGGAGTTAATAAAATTACACCGAGAACTGTTTGATAATAAAATTGTGAAAACAAAACCTATGAATTTAGTTACACTGCAATTGAAGAAAAATTTTCTATAATAAACAAGACATTGTTGGCTAAAATAAAAATAGCGAATTATGAAATAGTGGATAATATTATGATCATTAAGAATATGAAAATAAATTGTATCTTGGACGTGGTTCGCCGTATGAGGGTAGCCACCGGACAAAATGGCAATACCGTCGTGCAAGATGGAAAAGCGCGGAAGACACCAACTCCCAACAATAATGTAATAAAGAAAAATTGATTAATTTATGTGAAAACTGAAATTCTAATGGAAAACGGTAAAGTATAAAATAAGAAAATGTAAAAAGTTTGGTTGCTTGGTAATGATGAATTTAAGAAGATATGGGTTAAGATGAATAAGAATTGGTAGAAATAAGAGTTAAGGTTTTGTGTGGTGAGGAAGTATAAAGAAGAAATAGAGTAGGATGGTGAAGAGTGATGAGTGAAGAAAAGTTAAGTTGGCATGGTGAAGAATTAGTAAGAAAAGTTGAAGATTACAAGAGTGGAAATAATGAAGTAAAGAAGAAATAGGTTATGGTGAAGAGTGGAAGAAAAGTTAAGTTGGCATTGTGAAGAATTATTAAGAAAAGTTGAAGAGTATAGGGGTTGAAATAATGAAGTAAAGAAGAGATAGGGTGATGGTGAAGAGTGGAAGAAAAGTTATGGTTGGATATGTTGAAGAAGTAGGAAGAGGAATTAAAGATAAAAATTGATTAAAAAGAAATGGAAATTTCCTTTTGTCAAAATTTTGGAGGGGATAAATGTCGTGGAAAAAAGTGAAATTTGGGAATAAAAAAAAGAATCTAGTGACAAGGTTTTCAGTTGGAGTTGTTTTAGTTTATTTGAGAGGGGTAATGTTTTTTTTGATGAAAGGAGCATGTAATTTTGAATAAAGTTGTGTTTAATAAAGAGATTAAAAAGTTTATGACAGTATAATAAGGTACAAAAGAATAAATTTTATTTCCACCAATTCAAGGTTGAAAAACCTTTGAAGGACGCAGCCTTATTTCCGAATGTTGCACTGGACAATTTCACAAAGTACATTTATACCGCTGTAATAATTCAAATAGTCCTAACTTTATGAAATCGTGCAAATCAAAAGTAATACAAGAATATTATTTAAATTTTAAAACAATTTGTCACTGGAAGGTTTGCAGCCTATGGTCAAGTTTTAAATTGTCGCGAGTTACAAGTTTTCAAGAAAGTTTTTTTTTTAATTAACTATCATTTTCACATTTTGTGACGAATTCACTTGTGGTTAGATTATAAACGGATTTACCATCGTCAAAGCAAATAAATCTTGAAGAAGTCACCGATAAGTGACTTCATGAAGTTAACCTTAAATTTTATATGACGAACTTTTAATTGTGAAATGTCGATAAATTTTAATTTTTAGTGGACGTGATAATTCCAACTGATTAACAAATGTAATTGAAATTGATTTTCAACTTAGGCTGGATCTTGACATCAACATTTTATGGTGCGTAAAATAATCCAATTTGGAAAATCGGTAAACAACTGGAAATTGCAGAAATTTACTTACTACATTTTCGGAACAGCTTGATCACTCGTAGAATTAATAAATTATAAGCACATCACTACTTTTTCGGTCCTTTTCTGCATAATTCCGAAGAAAATCTCATAAAAGCTCTGATATAGTTAGGTGTGCTTTGGTTGCAGGCTCGCACGGAAAGGTAACAATTTTCTCATTGAGAATGGACGAAAATCAACTTCATTAGTTTGATTATTTTGGTTGGCAAGTTGAAAATATAAGCCATAACGCTGTTTTTGTTCGATTCACTACTAATTTTGTTTTTTCTTCAATAATCTTTTGTTTATAAAACACATAAATGAAATTTTGCTTTTAGGTTTAAAGATTACCTTTGATTTTAGTATTATGGGCCTGCAAACTTTACAAGGATAAATACATTCTACCGAACCATTAAAACATCGGTAGTTATTTATGACCATGGTATCGATCGTGTATTATATCCTCGTAAGACGAAAATCTAATTTTATAATTTTAAATTTAGTCTTTTTCTTCTTTCTTCTTCTAATTAGGACCACGTGCTGTTCTCTATCATCTCAAAATTTAGTGATCTTACAAAACAAACCCCACACTCCAAATTTGGGTGAAAGTATTTTTCTTGTAATAATTATGTTAATCATTGAAGCATATAGACGGTCATCGCCTTGCAGCTAACACAGTTGGATGCGAATATTGGGCACCGGGTTCAAACTTGGGGAGAGTAAAACTTTCTTATGACTAGTCTCCATGCTTCGGAAGGCACATTAAGCCGGTTGTCCCCTGGGTTAGTGAATTGCCACCATTAACATAATAAACCAGGATACAGGCACATCTGAAGGAAAGTCTAGGAAGCTACCTGATGGATGTAAAATAGTTATATGCTCAAAGTTTCTAACACTGCCAAGGAAACGACGCATGTGTTGGGAATTAACAGGTCTTGGCCTACTAGAAGCGAATTCTCTAGAGAATTACTTCTAGAAATAAGAAGAATTGAAGCATAACTATTTAAGATATTAGAAAATTCACTATGAAAAAAAGATGCACGCTTAGGTTAGACTTCCAAAGTAACATTTTTCCCTAGTGAAATTAAAATTTCTATGCTAGTGCTCTGGAAAATATCTACCAAGTGATTATAACAGAGTTTCATTTGATAGAGTTCTTACAGATTAATTTACAGAGGTAACAGATTATTTGCAGGGGCTTGAAAAATATCTCTGGTAGAGCCCTGCTGGGTACTCTGTTGCAGGTAATTTGCAGATCCCTGCAAAAAATTTGTGGTAGGGCCCTATTGGTTGAGTTTTGTTAGGTTTTAGTTTAGGCTAGACGAAGGTTGAGGCGAAGGAATAAGTCACTATGGAATTTTGGTGTTCAGGTCTATGGAGTTTTAGTTCAAAATTTCTGGAACTTTGGGGTTTCCTGTGGATTTATTTTGGAATTTTGAATGTTTTAGCGTAGACCATTTTTTAGAGTTGCTTGGTTGAGGCTTAAATTTAGAGGAATATTAGTGGGTAAAACCCTACACTAGCACCCAGCACGAGCTGGTGGTGTCTTGTTTAAGATATCCTCCTTCCTCTGCATAAAAATAGGTTGGAATGTGTTTAGGTTTTATTTGCTTAAATGAGGTTATGTTTCATATTGATAAAAAATAGCGACAAGGCTAAACAGCTCCACTCCACATTCAACTACGAGAATTTTCTTGGATGGGAGTTTGTTCGTGTCACATATTCGTATTTTCCAGATTTTCTTTTGCAGGAATGTTCACGTTGATGGGAATTAGCCTTGTTTGATTTTTTAACTGGAGACTTTTGGGATTGTTGAGTTATTCGCTCTTAGGATTTTTGGGAGTCGGGATTGTGGATTTCGTATTAAACGCATTTAAATTTTTAATTGAACAAAAATTTTAACAAAAATGTTGGTGTATAATCAAATTACTTTTGGAGAATTTTATTTCCGAGATAAATTTACTATCGGATATTCATTAGATACTAATAATTATTATTAACCCTGATTATCTGCAAAATGAATATTTGATCCATTTGGCTTATAGGTACTACAAAATACAATTTTGAATATCATTATGTGAAAATATGAAAGGTTATTAAATTTTTTAACTTCAATTACAAATTGTGGTCATTATTATAATCCCTTATGAGTAATTTTAACTCATTGTCAGTTCCACTTGTTTTCATTCGTAATTCATTTTATAGTTTGTTTTATAATGTCAGTTACATTACTGTTAGTATAAAATCGTATAAAATATTAGTTAATATTTCCGTTACTTTTACAATAATGCCATAAATTCCATTTTTATTATTTAGTTTTCTATTTGATTCTATTTATGAGTTTGGTATATTATATCATGATAAGTCCTGTGGCTTTTATCCAACATAGCAGTGGCGTATACTTTATTTTCAAAACAATTACTACATTTCAGGCTCATTTGTATGCATTTTTAGTTTATACTTTGACATAACAGTGCAAGGATACACCATTTATAGAACTTCCTCTTCTGCCATTTTATTGAACTCTGTACTTAAGTAAATTTTTATTATTTATACTTTATTTACACCAAACATCCCTACAAACAGCATTTTTAATGTAAACTTGTAACTCAGAAAAAGAAATTTGATTTTTCTTCAGAAAGAAAATGCCTCTTTTTCAAAGCCATTACCTCGATCTATAAATGAAAAATGCTAAGAAAATAATTCTAGGATAATAATTTATTAAGTGTTTGAATTATGAATCTTTTAAGAAAACACGAAGAAATCAACAGTGCCTTTACAATTTCTAATCGGAAAATGTGTTTTCATTATTTTTAAAACTCGACGAAATTAATCTTTGACTTTTGGACAAAGCCACAAGTTATAAAACCTGCGCCAGTATTGAAAAATATCTTTCCATTTATTTTAATAACTAATTTAACTTTGAAATATAAGATTTTGAACGAAAATTTTCTGCTAATTCATGCTTTTTGGAACACTGCATAAACTCTTGTGGAAGCTTAAAAATCTTGATATTATGGGTTGTTAGACAAATTGGGTTAAAAACTAATATAAAAAAGTAATAAAAAAGAATTATGAGAACTCATTTTTTGGTAAGTGAGCACTTTTAGGCTTTCCATCGTTTATTCCAATTAAACTTCCCAATTTGTAAAATTTGCTTTTTAATGAAACATTTGAATTGATAAAAGTTGAAAAAGTTTTGAATTCAATTGGGATGTTATTAAATATCGATTTTGTACGTAGTAAACTTGTCTGTTGACAGGTTTAACTTTTATGCTACCTGATAGAAGAGTACCCAGCGTACATTAAGCTATATTTAGAACATTATGAGAGATACAAGCTAGAGAGATTATCTAGAAACCTTTACAAAGTGCTTTCTCGCCTTTGTTTATAATATGCATCACTAGTTACATAGTAGTTACTCCAATGTGATGAAGTATCTTCAGAAAAGAAATTTTGCAAAGGGAAGCCTATAACATAAAGAACATAGAAATTACTCCCTCTTACTTTCCTTACTTATTTACACAAAGATATCCCAGCCTTTGTTCTTTTGCGGAAAACATTACAACAAACATTTTGAACTTATTAATTGTTGTGCTAATGCTTACAAATTTGCAGGAGTGCTTCATTAGATGGTGTACAAATAAAACGAGGAGAAACGTAATTTAGGGTTTTAATATTGCCCGCTTTAAGTTACATTAAATCAACTTCCTTATACATATTAATATTACATTGGAATCTAAACCCCTTTACGAGAATACCACACCATAAATGCCGGCTTCCAAAATCAAATTGCAAATGTGGCTATATTGATTTAGGGAAAGGGTTAACTTTATGTCATAAAAAAATACGCCATAAAAGTGTCATCTCTCGGTGAAATTTATTGTTATTACGGTTTTAGAGACAAAAATGTTTGCAAAATTATTTGTTGTTTTTCTAAATTTAACTCTCCTTTTACATGGAGTTACAAGGTATGACGACGTTTTAAATTGTTATTTTCCTGCATCAATGATTTTTGAACCAAGGAAAAATTAATGTGAGCATTCAAAGCAATTTTAAAAAGTTTATTATTCGTCTTCTAACATTTAATGGATTCCAAATGGATGTGATGACCCGATCAGGTGTGGTTTATCTTTAAGGACCGTCGGGCGCGCGACCTCTCTATTAATAAACATAAAGAATTTTGTTAAAACTTTGCAGGAATACGATTACTAACTTTATTTGCAACCACCATGTACATGTAGGAAATAAAATTAGCTCCGTTTAGCTATTTTCAATTTCATAGTACTTTTGTCAAAAATTTGTCGGGCAAAGTTGATTTTAATTTTACTTTATGATACGAGAAGTCTGAGGGAAACGAGGAAACAATGTCCTCGTTTCATACAGATTTATTCAAGAACTGAGAACTGTACTTTACAGGTAATTGTTATTTTAATTTAATTGTGATTTTCCACTATGTTAATTCTTATGTGACGTTAATTTTTGGTTTCATTCTCTCTGCTTTAAAATTTTAGTGAAGTTTTCCAACGGAAATTTTAACGGCTTGTATGGTTGATAGTGTTTGAGTTATAAGCGCAAGATTATTTTTCAATCCGGTTTGTTGACCATTTTCCGTGAAAGATAATTGGTTCTTACCATTTTGAAATTGGTTGACCCTATTTTTTGCTGTCCATCGGATTAACATTTCGCTTCAAGCATTCAACCCTTTGCGACGCCATCATAACAGTTGTGCTAAAATCTAGTCGATTTAGACCTATTCTCATCTATAATTTGTATTATATTAATAGCAGGTCAACTTTGAAACATTAATTTTACCAATTTCCATGATGCCAACCTCATGGAAATTGGTAAAACTGCAAGTCTATGCTTTAAATTTAAAAAGGGCACTTACAATCTTCTTACATTTTATTATCACAAAGGTACGATCAAGACAAAAAAAGGATCTAGTTTTTTTTTTGGAAAATTTGTAATTTCATTGAATCAGTACGGATCTGATGATATCAGTGTCATGAATAGAATCGTGAATTAGATTGAAACATGTAATCCGCTAAGGTGTTCTTTGATTTCATAATTTTTCTTGCTAATTTTTTCAATGAAGTTTGAATGCTAATGACGATCCTGGTTGTTATTGCATTTGTTGTAATTATTTATAAAAAGTAAAAATTAAAATCTACCTGTATGTAGATTATTAAGGACCTATTTTCAACTATAATTAATTGATATTATACTTTTTTATAACACCCTCATATTTATAATACTACAAAAAATACAGAACACAAGAAGAACGTCCGGATAATTAATTATTTAACGTAAAACCATTTAAATATTTATAGTTTAGTAGTTAATTAATGGTAAGATTCTTTATTCTCGGTTTATTTCAACTGTGCGCCACCTGTCAAAAATCACCAACCGCTACAACTGGAATCGATCTGGAAAGGTTTAAACAGAATGAAATAAACTTTCTAGTCAGACAAAAGGAAGTTTAAGCCCAAAACTGAAGTTGAGAAGTAATTACTGCTAACCCAGGCTCAAAATTCGAAAATATGAAGTTTTGGCCGCAATATGCATCGTAATTATAAGTTATTCGTAGGAGTGGTATCTCATTAATTAATTGTCAAATAATAACATATTCGCTAGAATGCCATTCTTGCATCACATCACAGCTGGCACTCGTGCACTGTATGGTAGCGTAAATACGTTATTTTAGCACTTGGAAATTGTGATGTCTTAAATCCAGTTAACATTATATAATTCCACTTAAATTGAAGTCAATTTTCCAAACGAATGTGTCAAATGCCATCGCTATATAAAAAAGTGCTAATTCAAAGCGCAGTAGTTAGCATTCCAGATGACTCGATCACTCAAGTTATCGCTTGAATGCTTCCTTTACGGGACAAGAAAACAGTGCTTTTCCAACTGTCACAGTTAGATTTCAAATGCAAATTTAAGTTCACACTTGAATGAAATTAGAAATTCTTTCATCTGAAAAGGAAATGCCATTTAGGTGGAAGCAAAAATCAAATAATTAATCCTCGTAATAAATAATTATTATGAATATTAAACTAGTTTCTCCAAGGCTTAAGAAATTTAACATCAGGTCAATCCTTTGCTAAAAACTTGAAGCTGCCTTTGGCCAAATATAAAAAAGTTATTAAAGAAAACAGTCAGAAGTGCTTTTCTCTATTTCGGTATACAATTTAAAAATAAAAAAATATTTCAGTTACATAGCCACAGGTAGGTTTTAAAAATAAACTTTTGTTACCACGACGCAATTTTCAACACAAGAAATGTGAGAGCAATAGAAAATATTACATAATACCTACAACACTTTTTTTTATAGAATATTCGTTACAATATTCGAACGTGTAAAAGTTAAAATTAAATAAAAATGCCTTTTGAAAATTATTGAGATGAATTTTAATCCGATTTAATAATAAAGGGGTGCGTGAAAGTTAGAAATATGTTAAAACCGAGATATTTTCGAAGCGTTATTGAAAATTGACAAATTGCCTTTGATTTATTGTTTGTTACGAGTGAAAATGAATTTTCTGGAAAATTCATATATTATGAAAATTTACATTTTTCGACACATAATTTTACTTCTTCCTTATTGAGATTTTAATAAAACATTTTTACGTCAAGCACACACTGAGGGTTGGTAACCAAACGCCAATTTTAATTTATGTAGTTAGCTCTCGAGATTTGGTCCATAGAAGTATGAATACCTTTTATTTGACAGTCACAGCAAATTACTGTTGTGGTTGTTTCATTTCCGGAAAATTTCGGACGAGCCTTGAGAAGGGTTTTAACACTTAAATTCCAAACCGGATGAAAGAATTGTGGGCGGTTGGTTACAGCATTAGCTTTATTTTATCGTGAATCAAACCTAGCTATCCATCTCATGTTGTTGGTAAGGGGTGCATTATCTTGCATCCACGCATCACTGAATTCGCATTCGACGGATTATACATAACCGAATTTCGTTCTCATTTCTGAACATTCACCGAGTGAACGTTCGTTGCTCGAGATCGCACAGTGAATGTTTGATGATGTGTGGAGGCAGCACAATCGGTTTGCTCGTTCGTTCGAAACAATCGTAACTTATGAATTCAATGTCACAGTGAATATCCGGCGATGATGCTTAGATGTAGCGTCAATTGTGAAGACCCCGAATGCAGAAATAAGGTTTAAGTATTCCTCCTTGAGGTTTAAAATTTTGCGGTTTGGTTCAATATATTTACGCTTTCATAATTTAAAAATAATTAGTGGTACTATTATTTCAATTTACTGTCACATTCACACGCTATTTTTATGTGGGAGTTGGATAAGACATCGTTATCTGACAGACTTCCGTGTAAGAACTTAGCGATAAAGTTGTGAGAGTGTTTACGCGATGCTGATATGGCAAAATCATAGCATAATTGACGGTATTGCGTTTCGTTTTTGTTTTCTTTTTGAAAAAAAGCCCCTTTTCACAGCGGACTGATCAAGAATATTTACAAACAGACTAGGTGGATTATGAGATGTCATAGGTAAATAAATAAAACCTAAAATGCACTTTTGTATTAATATTTATGATTGGTAACACGGTTTTGCTTCAAACGTCGGGAAACATGGCTGTTTGAAGCGAAAGCATGTTACCGATAATAAATGTAAATACGTGAGTGCATTTTACAGTTTATTTCTTCATCCTTAAAAATTTAAAGTTTCAGCACTGTACATAGTAACAATGTTTGTGTTCTTTTATTAAAATGAAGTATGTGCTTATGATGCATTATAGATGTCTTGGTGAGAATTCGTTTTACAACCACATAACTCGCTTGGATGCACTCCCGAACATCTCATATTATATTCTTACATCCTCAAGGGTAGTTTAAAATCGATGGCCATTTTATTGTGATGTAAAATCATTCTCACATGACGTACAAGTGATAGATTTTAAATTAATTTATGTCTTAGAAAAGGGAGGCTACGATTTTTTTTATAAAATCAATCAAATTCAATAGCGCGTTTTCTGAATTCAATTTAAATAAATGTTTATATAATGTTAAAAGTCGCCTAAGGTGTATGAAATGTTATATACAGGGTAAGTTAACAGTATGGGTTACTGGAAAAGCTGTCAAAAATAAGCTATTACTTCGTCGCTCACTTTCAATAGAAAGAAAAAAATCACGACAGTTAAACTGAAACGTATCATGAAATTCAATGACCTGACTATCACGAATGAACAGCAACGAATATAAAATAAGTTCATCGAATTGTAAACTAACACTTAAGACACTAAAACTACAAAATAAAACTATCCGCGAAGAACAAACACAAAGTCCACATCGGTGGTTTCATGTGATTGCTAATGGCCGAGTTACAACGTGGAAATTCCAGGTTCAAATTTCTGACTTGAGGGAATTTGTAGCTCCGAGATGAACATACTAAAATCAGGTTGCCGCAATTTTCAACAGATTTAGTAAGGTAATTGTCCGTAGTTTAACATACTAAAAATCACCGTGTCTAGACCGTATTACGGTTATCGTCCTTCTGATTTTGGATTTTAACCGAGTTTAAAGATAATTCATAAAGATTTAATAATTATAATGAAATTCGAATAGAAGGAAATCAAAATGGGGAAATTTTTGTCGACGAGTATTATAACGGAAAGCATGAGTAATTTAAAATCCGCAGGTCTTTCTACACTTTACCTGACTTGCCTTGAATTAGGAGATTACAACTTATGAAATGAAGTTCGAAAATTCACTTTTAAAACATAACACGAAATTAGATCAGGGACTTAAAAGTTTTCCTTGAGGAAATTGAAGCCATCCTGATTTTTGATTACATTTTCAAATTTATCGATTTTGTTACAAGACTGCATGCAGTCTTAAAAAAAATCAGAAATCTTTGACTTTTGCTAAATTACTATTACGTTTTTACTGTTTATGGTTTTTTGTTTTCGTGTGGCTTCCATATTTAGATTGTATCCCAGATACAGAGTTACTGGGTTCTCCAAAAATGTAGTTTTTGTTGAAATATTGTGAAAGCGTTTTGATTGAATTGTCAGAAAAGATAATCAAATATAATATAAAATTTGCAAATAGAAACATTAAAATTATTAGAATTCATAAATTATAAATCAACGCCAACGATCAGGGCAAATGAAAGCTTATTATCTTGGCGTCATGATACGTACATCAAATTTGGTAATCGGTGGGACCCGGAGGGTCTAGACACGGTGACATTTTAGTAAATTAAACTCGATTTTCGATTTCTTAATGGAAATATTTGCAATTTTATTATACTAAGTAGACAAAAAAACTATTACTTGAGATTTAAATGAATAGACGAATGAAACAAGTAAACTTCAATTACACATTTTTCTAAAGCACCAGATTTTTTGCCATCATTGAGATGTTGATTGCATTTTAAAGTTACAAACGTTTGCTTACTTTTAGCAAATAATACTACCATATAGTACATCGATTTACTTTTTTGACAGTTTCATCAATAAGGGGAGTTAATCAGTTTCCGGTTTAATATTTTTATTAGGACGAGCCTTCAATTTAAAAATTGAACCTTGCATAATTCCAGTGCTTCCTGTTCGAATAATATTTTCGAATTATAAATTAACCATGAAAAGAAAATTTCTAGGGAAGGAACCATTTGTACAATAAAAATTTGTTCAACGAAATAAATTTGTAGTGCTATAAATTTATTCCATTAAAGCATTTACGTCGAGTGCATAGTCGTTGGAGAAACAAGGATAACTTGTTTAACTTTCAGTGAAACAAGGCGCAAATAAACAATTTTAAATTTGTGCTTAAGTGACAATAACATTACAAAATTTCATTGTTTAAGCAATCTGGTGACAATAACAATGAAACTGTGTAGTTTATTGCATTTTCGATTACTGGAACGACTGCACATCAGAGATTAATAGTAATTCTGTTTTAAATGTAGTACCTACTATATAAAAGCAAAATATAAAAGTGATTCACCCATAGTTTGAAAAACAAGAGCAAATGTTTTTTATTGGGAAAATAAAGTATAATATTATCGATATTATGAAGAACTTTGTTGTGATTAAAATTCGTACTGATTTAAATTACTTCCGATATTGGCTATAAAAAAACGGGCTTGTAGAGCTTTAGAGCTGCTATTATCGTCAAAAAAAAAACAAAACCTGAAACATATTGGAAATGCATTCATGGAAATCAGTATTCTTCCTTATTTAAGTTTCAGTCTCGCGTATTTATTCAGTCCTACTTTTCGAGTTACACAATTTCATTTTATTGTGAGGTAGTTTGGTAGACAATGCATAAATTGTAACAGTGCTGAATGCAATAGAAATTTTCAACAATTGCTCTCTATTTTAGTTTCGATATCTAAGTAGGCGTTGTACAATTGTAAAATGAAATACAAAAAGATAAAAGAATACATGATTGTGTTATTTGAACAACAGAGCAAAGGAAATTGAGACAAAGAAATTCGCGCTTTTGATGGTATGGTATTGATAAAATTGACTTTATATTTCGATCTCTAGAGTGATTCTAATCAAATTAAAAATATGGAACATTCTAAATTTAAGAGGGATTCGTTTCGCAAAACCTTTGGTAACTGACCTGCCATTTAAGATCACAAAATTCTAATTTTAGCTAAAAGATAATATTTTACTAATGTTATTAGAATTGAAGTACTTACAAATTTTACTACATTGAAATTACGAAGACTGTAATAAATTTAAAATTTGTAACGGCGATTGCTATGTTACTTTGTACAGGTAGTTTGGTGTAATGGTTAGGGAGTGGAGCTATAGATCTAAAAGGTCAAAGGTTCGAATCTCGATAGCTCCCAAATTTACTTGTGCGTAAAAAAGATATTTACGTAAATAAATCACAAATTTGCGTCAGCTGACCATGCGCAAACAGGATTTTCGCATGGGTACTCAAAAATCCACCTAATTGTCTAATCTACAGACAAGCCCAGCTAACTACCAACCAACCAAGAAAACGACGAAGACTTTAGGAAAATTCTCTAGAGAATTGCTCCTGGGAAAAGTAGAAGAAAAAGGTGTATTTCCTTATTGATTCTTTGCGTTAATTTATTGACATATAGTGCCTTACAAATACAATCATATTCATTTTATTAAGCATTTCGTTGAAATTGAATCGACCCTACTTTGGTCCTGAAGTATGATAGGGTACCTAGTCGCCTACGAACATCAGGTAAGCCATTGAAATAATGACATCAAACATCGCTTTTAAGTGGTTTAAGGTGCAGCATCGGTTCTTAAATAATTTTGTTTATTAACAACAATTTTAGTAATTAATTTTGCAAGGTAACGCGAGAAGAAAAGTGAATTTTAAGTTAATAAATAAAAAACTCTACCGATTAAGTGTTTAGGTGAGTTATTAATAATTTGTTTCCAGTTGGGACGCATTAATATTTAAACAATTTATAATTTTTAACACCTAAAGGTATCCACATAGTAAACGCTGATTTCCGATCCGGTTTATCCCCTTCGATCATTGTATTGAAATATCTGTCCGGTCGCCACCTTTGTTTTGTCTTCGCTGATATTAATCAATACTGGAAGGAGATAAGTTGGTAAGCCGGTTCCGGAAACTTGCCTTCACTGTGGAAGCAGCTTAATTGGTATTCTTACTGTGAAGCTTAATGTTTTGTTACAAATGTTAGTTGTGAAATTCTGTGGGGAGTGCAAGTGCGGGATTAATAATATAGCACTATTGGTTCAATGGTGGTAGGTAAGTAACGGAGCCACGGATTTAAAAAATTTACACTGTAAAGAATCATAAAAAACGGTTCAAAATGCAATTATAAAGCAAAATATTTGTGGGCCATTGCAAATAGGGCTCTAAAAAGCCAAATTTTCAAAATTTGGGTTGGCCGAGGCAATATTACGATTTAGAAACGATTTACAACATCTCATTGGCTCCCGAAACCCCGCCTCTAACATACCCCACCAAAAGTTTATAAATATAAGATGTGTACTTTATAAAATGCTCCCAGTACGTAGTTTTTCATCGCAATAATGTGTCGTGCGTTAAGGGTTGAAAAACGGTCCATTTTAGGGCCAAAAATACTTAGAAAGGGTTACTGATTTAACGATGTTGGCATCTCGTTTCTTTTGCAACTCTGCCGGGGGTGGTTGTGTTGCCAAAAATGGCTCTGAAGCATTCGGAGCGAAGCGTAGCGAATAACTAAACTCATTAAAACATCCCCATAGGGTGTTCCAACTCTGTAAATTGTGCTACTGGGAAGGGAGTGAATCTCCATTTTTTTTGGTGCAAATTTAAGCCAGAAATACGTTTAAAATGTGAATTTAGCTCGACGCTAATTGCACGATGAATTTCCCCGTGGTTTTTTTTGTCAAAAATACCCCTAAAAAGTGAAATTATGTTGACGATAACAAGCACAATGGAGTAGGTAGTACTGGGAGCGCTCGCGAGCTCCGAATTTTCTAAGTGTTAGAGTAACGCTCGCCACAGAGTTTCGTATTAATAATAATTAATGTATTACTTATTATAATAATATTATTAATTATAATTATATTAATTAATGAAATCGAGGACAAACAAAGCTGGTATTTCAATGAAAACATCGAAGCCGGTAACCAGGTTTCGGCGACCAGCGTCCACTCTGTACGTAGCCAACTTTAAAATCGATTATTGGCCAAACTAATTCCTTACCTCACCTTATCCTTACCCTCACCTTAATCGCTTCATTTACATTTTTTCTATCTAAATCCGTCCAGTTTTATTTAATAAATTTAATATTTTCATGGCGCGGTTACTTAACCAGCTACCTTTTCATTTGAACCTCAAATGTAGCCAAGTTATTTTCGAAAATTTGAGGAGCTGTAGAAATGATGCCCCTAGCACTCGAATTTTATGATGAAATTTATGTTATACATTTGAACTTTAATTTGCATTGTTTGATCTTCAATTTTTTTTATTTTTCTATTTTCCATCCCATTTTGAATTTTTGTGTTAAACGGAAGCCGATCTATAAAGATTCGTTGAAGTTTTAATGAATTTTCATTGACGTAATTTCAATTCAATTTTCTATAATGTTATGGCCATTTGAAATTTTCGAGAACTCCAAGCAAGTAGGGCTTGGTTAGTCTCAACTTTGATTTAAATGTATCACCTAATTAAATACTGAAATTTAAAAAGGGCTACTGATTTTATTCGAATTCTTTCAAGTTACTGAATTCGGCAAAGGCAAATGATTATCATTTAGATTTAAAAAGCTGGAAAAATTCGACAAAATTTAGAAAAAATCATCTGGGCTTCCATTCGGATGCAATATTTTGCTAATTTCTTCTACATAAGATATTTCGAAACTCCCATGAGAAAGGTTCAAAGACATGCTATAATGAGGTGTCTATCATTTCAAAGGCCAATCCATCATTTCCCCCCAAACAAACGAAATTTAGCTCCGAACTAGCTGGCAATTGCATCGACAACTAATTTGATGACCCAGAAGAAGTGTAACCCAATGTGATGTCAGGGTACACCAAGCATAGAAAGAAACTTTGAAGCGCACGTGTACCGTAGGCATATAAACATTCCTTACCCTCCTCGACACCAGGGTCTCTGCGCAGGCGCCAAAAAACATGTTTCGATTGGATGAAAATTGCGCCGGTGCTGTAGGTACTTGTCAGAACTTAGCATTTTTATTAGGACCAGAAATACTAGGAAATGGTTTTTAATTAATTTAATTCGCGCCGCTCCACTCTGGACGCTCCAGAGCCGTTTTGACAACATTATACCAGCTACCTTCCAATTCGGCAAATTGTGTTACCGGGAAGGGGTGGATCTCTCTTTGTTTTGCTGCAAATTTAAGCCAAAATATCGCTAAAAATTGATATTAGCTCGATGTTAACTGTGCGATGAATTTCCCCCTTTTTTGCCAAAATTACCCCTACAAAGTGAAATTAGCTCGATGTTAACTGTACGATTATGTAGATACAACTAGCAGTACTGCGTAGATTTCCACTCTCCATGGTCTCCATGCCTCAAGACCTAAAAAATTAAAACGGACTGAGAACAGAATGTCCAATAAGGTCGAAAATCGAGCGAAAATTGGAAATTTTAAAATCGATTATTAGCCAAACTAATCGATATACGACATTCCTCCGTATCCAGTTCGTTTCATTTTAATGTTATCTATCTAAATCCGTTAGTTTTCTTTAAAAAGTTTAAAACTCTCTGGTTTTTTATTTCATAAAAGTTTATTGCTATTAATGAATTAAATGAATAAATAATGAATTAAAACAGAATAGAATTATTAATAGAACATTAGACCGTTTAAATCTAAGGTTTAAATGGTCTAAGAATAAAACAAACAATGCCTATAAAAAATTGAGGTTAGGTTAGGTGACAAATGAAATGCCAAATGACGCCATACTTGTCAGCGCAATCACAACATGTTTTGGCGCCTGCGCAGAGACCCTGGTGTCGAGGAGGGTAAGGAATGTTTATATGCGTACCGTAGACAACTATAAAGCCACGTTTACAATTACTTTGGGATGTTGTCTTCTTGTCGAACCTGGCAAGAGCCAATCAGAGTGATGCATTGTCTTCTATCCCTTTCTATGCTTAAAATTAGCTATTGTCTTGAGGACATTTTTGAGGTTCAAAAGCAAGATCCAATCAAATAGAAATATTTTTAGTGTGCATGATGGTGCGCATTTAGAAGGCAATATTAAATTTTGAACTAAGCTTGCAGTATTAAAATTATACTTTTCTAAACCGACTTAAGAATAAAAAAGTGGCAACAAAACCACGCAAGGCAAGCATAAGCAAGGCAAGACCTCAAAGTTATTCTAAACGGCCTTTAATGATGAATTACTCAATTAACCCAATTAATTAAGTTAGTTCCCAAAAGAAGTTTGAGGTCAAAGTTTGGAAGAAATTAAATCTGTGACCATTACCACTTACCGTGCAGACCGAAAATAATATCCCTCACTCCCATAGCAGAAAATTAAGAAACCACAAAACCACCACAGAACTCACATGATACTCCAAATCCTAACAAAATCTGCTGAGAATTGGAGGTCCAATCTGATTTTTGTGCTGGAGTTTTCCTTTCCTTGTGACTGGATTGTGTTGTCTTGGTGGTTTTAATTATAGGTTTTATGATGATGGGCACGGTATTATTGAAGCCTACCTTGTAAGCATCTGCATACTTTTTTTAAATTCTAATTAATTGGAATTCAATTTTAATATTATAAATTCCAAAAGACAATAACTTTGTACAAAAGGAAATAACAATTTTAGGAATTGAAGATTATTAAAGCTTAAACTAATCTCTATCGATCGATAGAGATTAAAATTGTTCTTCCATGCAGAACTTGCTCGGAGTTCTCTAGAATAGTAGAAACCCAAAACGTTGTAGAAAATTAAATTCAAATGACGGGACTGGAAGCTTAGTGAAGCTTAAAAGAATATTTATCGATAGACATTGGTTTAACGAGACGGTCATTGCCTTGCAGCTAACGCAGTTGGATGCGAATTCAGGGTACCGGGTTCAAAACTGGGGAGAGTCAAACTTTCTTATGACCAAGTCTCCGTGCTTCGGAGGGCACGTTAAGCCGGCGGTCCCCCTAAGTTGACGAATTGCCACCTTTAACAGAAAACATGGCTATAAGGCACATCTGAAGGTTAGCCTAGCAAGCTGCTACTGGATGTAAAACAACTATAGTCCAAAAATCGATATGCGGACTACTCACCAACCCGTCTAGCTAGCGTGGTGAGTTATGGCAAAAACCTCCATTACTGGAGAGGCCTATGGTCCAGGAGTGGACTAGGATGGGCTGAAGAAGAAGAAGATTGGTTTAATACATAAATCTAAAATTGGGATGAAAAGGAGAAAAATATGTCAAAGTTTTTACGAATAATTCAGCAACGATTGAACCTCAAACAATAGGAATTTGAATCTCAAACTTTTGACATAAATTTCACTAAAACTTTAGCGAAATAATTTGAATTAAAGTGTTTTAAGAGATAGTAGAATTCAAACTAAATATGGCAGCAATTCGTGAAAGTAGAAATATGGAAATTAAACACCTACAAACCAAATAAACTTTTCATTCGAATACACAGGTTGACAAACATAATGAATTTCTACAGACCGTACGAATAGAGAGACTTCAGATAGGGTAACAATAACGAACTTGTGACCATTATTAACAATGAGAATACTGATAGAAGGGAGCAAAGAATAATATAATGTAAAATCATCTATTGCTTTTGTAGGTATCGTGTTAAAACCATCTAGTCAAAAATTGTATAATTTTAGTCAAACTGCAATAAAAAGATTATTAGCTATAACTGGAGAGGTAGCGTAGAGGTAGATATACCATATTCCCTAGGTACTCGAAAATATACATATTCCATTCAACATATCGATTAACTAATATTATTTAACATTTGCGGATAGCACAATATTCCTCAGTAGAATGATTGGAAAGAAAGAGATCAGAAACGAAAGCAATGACAAACTAGCAGAATAACATCCGTCTTTATATAGATGGCTCGGAAATTGTGAAAAGATTTATTCAATCTGACCTTCTATCGATGAGTTGTTATCTAAAAACTGGTTATCTAAGCCTTCAGCTACCCATATTTTATGTGACTTTTGGATTCAATCATGTATTTTTTCTAACGCGGTGTATTATTAACATTTGGTACCCGTTGAGCAACCTTTATTTCAGTTCGTCGTATTATAAGGCCACTGTAAGATATAACAATGTATCCTTGAATTCCCTGCTCTTCCACTGTGGTACGTAAACCACAAAGCTACGTCGCCTTAACAAAACTGAATTATAAAAAGTTGCAAATCATTAAATTATTGGACAACTAACGCTAAGCGCAAATTAACATTGCGAATATTACAATCCGACTCACTTTAATTCACTGTATGCAGAGCGCCAAGAGAAAAGCGCTAAACTTTAATCTGATTTCATCAAAAATTTCCCAGCACCAATGTACTCTTTATTACCTCGCCGAGCGAATTACTAACTTTACAAATGGTTGCTACACTACCTTGTTGAAATAAAATTTAATATTCATTTTCATGGTTTATAATTTATAGTTTTTTAACTGAAAAATTAGAATGGCAGTCTAATAATTTGTGATGGATCGCACGTTAAGAAAATTAATAATTACATTCAACTTAGTCCTAACACGAGAGCAAATAGCGAAATTGCTTTCAAGACTTTTGAATATTCAATTCAATAGTTATTAATATTCGTTTCTCGTATTAAAATCGTTTATTATATCGACACTTGGAAGTAATTTTTTATATTTAGGTAATATTCGCAAATAATGGAATGCCTTCCGTAATATTTTTCATGAAATTAAGACGTACGTGTTCTGTAAGTTAAACGATGTTTGTATGATGTCCATCCCTCAGCAAAATTAAATTTTCCAAATTTATGTGAGCAATTTTTTGTTCTATTATATCTAACTTACTTTTATATTAATTCGGCTGTCAGAAAAGCTTGTTGCAAAGATTTTGCAATCCATAACGACTTTTGCTTCGGAATCGTAGCGCGAGGTTCGCATGAACTCCCGCCTAATATCTTAAACATCTTTTTGAGCCACAACAAGTTTGTAACTCAGCAAGTTTTGTTAATTGCCGAATACTACTTGGGACGTTAATTATTATTATATTTAATATACATAATTGACAAGGGTCCAATATCGCATTGCTACTAGTCTTTGTTGTTTTTGAAACTTAATCCGATAAAATCCATTAGTAGAATTAGCAAGCTTATGCGATACTTTCAAGACAATACAACGGGCAAAATACCATAGAATTTATGGAACAAAAAGCGACCTCTTCATTTCAATTCATTAACTAACGGTTTCCTAAATTATAATCTTGAGAAAGTAATTTGAAATTTGAAAATGGAATTCAAAGGTAAATTTTCAGACTGAAAACTGGATCACGTTTCATGTTGTACTTTCAATGCATACCTAATCATGTATCGTTCAAAATTTCAAAAATTTAAATATAAAATAAACTTTCGTTTACAATTTGCATAAAGATTGATTGCAACAGCGGGTTTTCAAAATCGAGATTTATTTGCGATACTGCAAAATTGGAATGTTGACTTGTCCAGTTTGTTTAACTAACTAAATACTAGCATATTCGAGATTATTTTGTATTTATGTACACTGCAAAATTGTAGATGGTTGTCAAACGTTTCACAAGAATTTTGTGTTATTAATAGTTAGTACTACAAGTTTGAGAAAAAAGTGTTGAAGGGAAACAGATTGTCAAAATTTGTCAGAAAATATAAAATAATACGGAAAGGAAACCATAAACTCCAAGATCTTTACATTTTCTTATACTTGATGCTCAATCATTTCTGGTGACATTTTTCTCCCTGTATTTTCAATCGTACTTTTATACAATAGCGTGCAGCGCAGTATTAATCTTAATTTGGTAAAAGGAAGTACAAAATTGCTAAACTGCGTCAGACTGCAAAGCCCAATAATGTTTTTTACACAGTGTTTATTTTTACGTCCACTTATGTTTTCCATCACAAAAGCTGTAATTTAATTTTATCGAATTTCTGCAGATCTTGTTTTATGTCGAGACAGGATGTTTTCTATGTTTTTTTGAAAGTCAACATTGAGCAACTCGTGTCACAAGTTTCTTCACTATAAAAAAATGTCTTGCTCAACGAAAGTTACAATAATAATTATATAAAAGCAAAAACTACGAAAAGAAGTAATCCTAATTTTCCGATTATGTTTGCATAAGGCGAAGAGAAACTTTTTCTATCTGTAGAAATATCCCACGAAACCAGATTAATTTTGGGATTGAAACCAAAGCAGACACAACAGGTAAACTTTATTACTTTATCCTTTTATCTATACAATGTGGTATTATCTAAAAAAATTTATATTTTGCATGAATATAAAATATGCTGCAAAAAATTGTTTTGTGATGAAAAACAGCGAATCACTGGAATTTGACCCGACTATAAAAGTATGATCCAACCTTCTCTTATACATAAAAAAACCATAAATGCAAAGGTAATACAAGTTGAGCTCTTTTTTGATTTTGGCAGTTAATTTAGATAACGCAACGTAAAATTGGGTATTTAAAAAATATTTTAATAGAAGTGCTGATCATCATTCCTTTTATAAAATCCATATTTTCTTATTCACGTTCTTTGTACAATGTGACAGTATACTGACAAAGACCGTATGCGAATGACACCACAACAAGAAGAAAGCAAATAAAAAAAATTGAATACATTTTTCAAGAGATTTTGAAATGAAATCATAATACAGTGTATTTTCAAAGTTACGTCATGGTTTTTCTAACATTTCAAAGAAGCACTTGGAAAATTTAATTTTGTCATCAACGCTCCTTTATAATTCGCTTGATTAATGTTAACTTGAGGAGGAATTTTAAAAGAAATACCCGATGACAACAAAATTCACTTACATTCGTAATTAAAAAGATCACCAGTTTCATTATTTTCGGTGAAAGAAAATTTTACCAAGACCGAAAATTACATTCCGTTTCGGTTGCTTCTCTGAAATTAATAGAAATTAAGCAACATCACCTGACGTTGATGTACATTTCTAATTACAGCCCATTGTTGGTTTTGTGCTCCATGAACTTACCTGCAACAAAAAAACAGTCATTAGATTTTAAACAAGAAAAAATTGTTTTAGTTTTTAGCTTCAGGAGTGGAGTTAGGATATGTGCATCTGTATGTTGTACAAGGATCTGCTACTAATTTATTTACTTATTTTAATTGCGATTTTAGAATGCACAAAATTATTAATTCAACGTAAATAAAATTATTTAAAAGAGACTTAAATTAAAAAGCTTAAAGATGAAGACGGATTCCTGTTAATCTTGTGGATAATAAAAAGTGATAATAATTTTAAAATTTGCTAAAAGGATTCGAAATGGGTGATTTAATCCTAAAATGATTGTTTTTTTTTAATAAAAATATGAGCGATATCGAGACGACTTTTGCATATGAAACTGCAAAAGCGCACTGAATCCTAATTGAAAAATGTTTTCAAGGAAGCTTTTCAATTTAACATTTTTATATAAAATGGTACAAGACACGTAAGGAAAAATCTTATAGTTACAAATTACTATTATCTGATGACAATTCCAAGTGGCAACTTAATAGAAAAATATAAAAAAATTTGTTTCTATTTGCAAACATGAAAGAATATTAAACACAAAATGAAATTTAAATATTGAAGAGCATGTTAATTATAAAAAATCGATTGCACATCAAAGGAAAGGGGAAAACCTTTGTTTTCCTTTAAAAATTCTAATTTTTATAATGGTGACTACAACTACAAAATTCTACTGTTGGAAGCAAACACTTCAGTTATAACTTGGTCCATCTTATTTCTTCTCAAGTTCTTGAGAATTTCATGGTAACATTCCAAATTATTACAAATAAAATAAGCAAAATAGCAAAACATATAAAAGCAAAATCTGATTGTTTGCGTTTCTATTTTCAAGTGTCCTTTAAAATAAAGGCTTTACATTCAGGATACGAGCTTTAAATACGTTAAATCTAAGTTTGGAACTATTAACTAATTTTAAATAAACGTTTTTATGGGTCGTGTAAGGATTAGGCAGGATCTAGCAGATTAAAGGAATTATTTTAACAACTATCGTATATAATAACACTAATTTACATATATTTTGTGGGAAACTAGAACTGCTTTGTAAGGATGTACGTGTAAAGTGCTGATCAGGTTTTTAAATAAACACTATTTTAGTTTACCTTGCAGAATAATATTCGAAGAAGGCCATCAGAACTTCTAGAGATCTCGAAAAAGCAGCCCACATTGTGCCTCATGGTTCAGAGTCTGAGTTACTCTCACTAAACATGTATTTCACTTTTGCGTTCACTAAATTTTATGTACATTAAACAATTTAATCCGAAAAATAAAGAACAGCATGGTTAACGACCATTCACATTATTTACATTTCGTAATTTATTTGAGGATTTGTTAAAAGTAAAAAGTTTTTAATTAGAAGTTTAATAACTCAGAATCTGCAATGCATACTTTTGAGCAAGTTGGAAAAGCCAAAGCGAACTATCTCTGCGTAATCCTTACATAAAGCGAATGTAAAATATAACGGCATCTGTAATGCTTTAAAATTAAATTAAAAATTTGGTTTATAATCTTGCAGTTTAAGAATAAAGCTGGTATCAGATCACAGAAAGCTTTGATGTTCAAGCAGCCGCTACCAAATTTACAGCAATTTTTGGAGCTTCGATTACTTAATGTTTCTTCAAATCGCAACGTTTTATTAGCAAAATAATAATTAATTAAGCGATTAAAACCCTTTGAAAGTTATGAAATGAATATCAAGTCAAAATTGATACAATCGAACTACAAGATTGAAACATGTTTTTGAATTTTATGATTTACGTTTATAAATTGTGGAATAAAATAATATCAACAACTGTAATTTTTATTTTCGGAAGTATCTATGTAATTTTCTAAAACACCAACAATTTATTTTCGGGAGGTCATATAATTTGTCAAACTTACTTTAATTTAAATATTGATTCGATTTGAAATTTTAATTTAAGCATTTCGTTGAAAAGCTTTTGAACCTTAATATTGTAAGTTCTATAAAAGGTTAGACTATTTAAATGAAGAGGAATAAAAAACCAATAAAATTTAACCCTTCATTTGTACAAAATTAAACGGGATTTAATTTTTTAGAGTACTCGAAACCTTTTTCTGTATATCATATTTTCATTTTATTTAACTGTTCGCATCCCATAGGAAACGTACTTGATTTTTGTTCAAAATGGAAATTCATCAACCCATGGGAGACAGACAGTTCTACGTGTCCTTCTAAAGAAACTTGGATACCATCAGATTATAATTATTATATTACATAATATTATGTTTGGTTAATAAATAACTGCTACTGACTTTTATTGATTGCAAAAATTGCTTTGTTCACAAGGTAGGCGAATGTAGGCTGATGTTGCTGGGGAAACGAATGTTTGTTTTTGGTTGGTCAATAAGTTAATGTAAATAAAACTATTAGAAGGTGAAAATTTTTTGTTATAATAAAAATATGAACCTAAATAAAATACTAATTAAAGTAAAATGTTTGATTAAATAATTTACAATTGAGTACAAGGAACTCTTGAGTCAAGAGAATACACAACAAATTGCTTATTCGTTGTGAGAATGGATTAATTATAGCAAAACAGTTTAGAAATGCATGATGTATAGTGTTTACATTTAATTTAAGGGCTTTAGTCTAAATAACGGAAAATCGATGGTAATTGAAATTCTAATTTTTTCTCTCAGTTCTTGTAGGATTGCAAATACCTAGACATTCATACATCCAAACGTTCACAACAATATGACAGATCTACTGAGCGCACGTGCTTCTAAGCAAATTCCAACGGTGCTAGTTTTAGCTTTGATATGTCCGAACATACGAATCCTCATCAAATATGATATGTTTGGATCAGATCTGATCTGACACTAATGTAGCCACAGGCTAATGAGGTATCGATAGTTGAACTTATTTGCAGCTAAAAACTCTTAAAGAAGTTTCAATCCCTGGATGTGGGGGAGAACTCTGCTATGCCATCCCATGATGCCATCCTACTATTGCAACAAACTCAAGTCGAGTAAACTATTGACTACACTTTCCAGAATAAATTATTGCAGTCCATTCTTGAACGTTCGGTTTCTTTCTGTAATGGCTATGGGTATGAATAAATAACCTACATATCAGTTTAACGTCTTTCTGAATGATTGATACTGTATACATAAATTATAAAAATTTATTTTATATAACTGCATCTTAGAAATGGAATACTTGATCATTGAAGTAACCTAACACTAAAAACTAACGTTAAACCCAAAATAAACTGCATATTGTGGTATAGGAATGCTATAAAATTGAAAAATTTAATAAAGAAACATTAAAGGATATCGACTATAAACTTAAAACTCAAGAAAATCAATGGATAATGAGGTTTATCCAGTGACATTGTTTACTATTACTATTCTGTATACCTAAGAATGTAAATTGCTGTTTTTATGAAGTAATCATTTTAATCGAAAATTTTCTAGATGAAAATATATCATCGAGTGGACTCCATTTTCAAGATTAAAGTGTTTTCTTCTGCAAGAGATCTACTTATTTTAATAATAAAGTTAGTGCAGGTGAACTGCTGGAGATAGATTTCGCTTGATATACACTCATTTTCAACTATTAAGAAATTTAATCAATTAGTTTAGTTTGCAAGGTAACATTGGACGTTAAATAATTTAGAATTGATCATAGTTCTACCAGAATTATTAGCAGAAGTTGACCTTTCCTTTACTATAATGTTCTGTTTACCTCATTCCTGTCTCTCTTTGGTTACATCTGTGATTTTTATATTCTACCTCTGATTGGTTCATTCGAAGGAAGAGGAAAACCGCGATTATATATTACTATGCTACTGATGAAGTATCTTCTGATGATAAAGTTTTAATCTACTGTTTATTATGATCAGTTGTAGAGAATTTTGTATGAAATAAGGTATTATTATTATAGCATTCCGAAGTACTCCTGAAACCGGAAAGGATAACAAACAAATCCTGGAAGGATTCTAACCTACAATAAATTGTATTTTTCCAGCTGACTACTAACAACTGTAAGCTACTTATCGCAACCACGTAGTTGAAGTAAATGTGTTTCCTTCTTAACTATTTCCTAGACATCGAATGAATATTGCAAATTACTTCGATATAATCAATGTAAGAAACCGTGAAATTAAACTATCTAAAATAACCACGAAGCTGTAAACGAAAGACCGGTATATCCACTCAGAAGTGCCAAAAAAGCTAATAACATCCACTAAAGAAACCTATAACCATACACCATAAAACCGAACTAACAGTGAAATAATGCTGCAATTTGCCAGCTCAAGGTATCGCAAGTTGGCAATCCTATGAGAATAAGCCAACTGCAAAATATGAAAGCATCAGATAAATCACAAATATAAGAATTCAAATCCAAAAGCACGCAGAGTCAGCTTAGGGATTTTAATCCTTGAAGAAAAGATAATACAGGGATGAAATCATTATTCTTGACAATGTAGAGTGTAGACCTTTAACAGAATAAACCCTAATTTTATCAAAAAAATTTACGACTATTTTTTTTAGATAAAACAGAAGAAATATGTTTGAAATTTTGTAAATTTTCATTTCCGTTTATCTGGTTAATTGAGTAAATTCTACACTTTTTTATTTATAATTGTTATTTCTTGCCATCCTGATAAATTGTTAAAATATTTACGGTTTACTTAATTTAATTTATATTATATCAAGAGCAAATTAAAAAAAAAATGTAAAAAGTTTCCCAGTTATTTCATTAAAATGCACGAATGTGCAAAAAAAAATTTGTTTTAACAGTTTTTACAATAAATAATATTGAAATTGTTAATATTTTCATTTATTGGACTTGGAATTTTTTCATTATTTTTCCCGTTTTCATTATAATTAAATTAGTATTTTCGGGAAATTCCAGAATATTTGAACAAAATTTATCTATTCTCAAAAAATTTAATCAAAATCACATTGAAATCAAATTATTTTAAACAAGACAATTTATGACTTGGAATTTTTTCGTTATTTTTTCCGTTTTCACTTAAATTAAATTAGTATTTTCGGGAAGTTCCAGAATATTTGAACAAAATTTATCTATTCTCAAAAAATGTAATCAAAAATCACAATGAATTCAAATTATTTTAAACTTAAGGCAATTTAAGACTTGGAATTTTTTCGTTGTTTTTTCCGTTTTCATTATAATTAATTTAGTATTTTCGGGAAGTTCCCGAATATTTCAACAAAATTTATCTATTCTCAAAAAGTGTAATCAAAAATCACAATGAAATCAAATTATTTTAAACTTAATGCAATTTAGGACTTGGAATTTTTTCGTTATTTTTCCCGTTTTCATTATAATTAAATTAGTATTTTCGGGAAGTTCCAGAATATTTGAACAAAATTTATCTATTCTCAAAAAATTTAATCAAAAATCACAATGAAACCAAATTATTTTAAACTTAAGGCAATTTATGAATTGGAATTTTTTCGTTATTTTTCCCGTTTTCATAATAATTAAATTAGTATTTTCGGGAAGTTCCAGAATATTTTAACAACATTTTCTATTCTCAAAAAATGTAATCAAAAATCACAATGAAATCAAATTATTTTAAACGTAAGGCAATTTAAGACTTGGAATTTTTTCGTTATTTTTCCCGTTTTCATTATAAGTAAATTAGTATTTTCGGGAAGTTCCAGAATATTTGAACAAAATTTATCTATTCTCAAAAAATTTAATCAAAAATCACAATGAAATCATATTATTTGAAACTTAAGGCAATTTAAGACTTGGAATTTTTTCGTTGTTTTTTCCGTTTTCATTATAATTAAATTAGTATTTTCGAGAAGTTCCCGAATATTTCAACAAAATTTATCTATTCTCAAAATATGTAATTAAAAATCACAATGAAATCAAATTATTTTAAACTTAAGGCAATTTAAGACTTGTAATTTTTTCGTTATTTTTTCGTTTTCGTTATAATTAAATTAGTATTTTCGAGAAGTTCCAGAATATTTGAACAACATTTATCTATTCTCAAAAAATGTAATCAAAAATCACAATGAAATCAAATTATTTTAAACTTAAGGCAATTTAAGCCTTGGAATATTTTCGTTATTTTTCCCGTTTTCAATATAATTAAATTAGTATTTTCAGGAAGTTCCAGAATATTTGAACAAAATTTATATAAACTACTCAAGAAATTTAATTAAAAAATCACAATGATATCAAATTATTTCATTGTGAAATTATTATTTTATATGATTTTGAACTTTACATTTTAATTTTTCCACCACTTTGCAGCATAATTATTTAACAACATTTCATCTTTGCGAAATTCATTTTAAACTGGAGTACTTTGTTGTTATTTATGATTTTCAATTTTATTTGACGTTTAATTAAACAAAATACGTGAGATAGATATCAACCATCCATAAATTTAACAAATTTATGTCATTATTTTCTATCAGTAACATTTTTCCTTTTTTAACTAGTTTTTCCCATAATTATGTCAGTTAAAACTTTAATTATGTACTTAAATGAAGCAAAAATCGTTTTCTCTAACTGTCCAATAGTTGGTGGAACGGTAATGGTTTGGGACGGCATTTGCACGGAACAGGAAGTGTGGTTTCGTATTTGTTAATTTCATTATTAATTCGTTGAAGTATTAATAAGTCCCCAGGGATATTTATCGGTTAGTAGCTATCCAAAAATACCGTACAAAATAATATAATTTGATTAAATAACATCAGAAAAAGTTTCTCCATTTATCAAAAGCTTTAAATGAAATAATGGTGGTTCACTTAACAGGCAAATACATTTGCCAACAAAACAATTGTTCATTTTTTCAATCACTTTTTGCTAACTTCGACAATATTCAGTTTGCTGCTAAACAATAGCGTGAATAAAGTGACAAAAATAATGGAGGTTTGTTGTAGACTTTTCTAAATGACTGCAAAGTAAATAATTAAGGCAGGAAGTTTCATATTACATTTCAGTTTTTCTTTTTAATAAAAAGAAACGGAGTACAAAAATGTGGTTTTGCTTGACAGATACAAGCATGAATATTAACATCTTACAAAGTTTGTTCTTCCAAGTCCGTGTTTACACGGTTCTCTGTAAGTGCCTCCGTGTGCGACGCTTGTGATTTCCATTTTTACTTTATGTGAATTTTCCTTACGTATACGATGATCCTAATGTGAATTATCAATAACGATACGGTCCTTCAGTTTGTTTACTATCACAAACTTTCTCGTATCAGAAATCCATTCGGAGAAAAATAAAATGAGAAGGAATTTCCTAACTATCTTCGAGGTCGTATCTACCAAGTTGAAACTATTAGTGTTTCCTGTACAAATGTATCGTTGAACTTTGTTACTGAACAGTGTAACTTTTGCAATAAATTGCAAGGTATGCTTAATTACTCTCACTATTATATGGCAGTAATTTGGAGTTCCGTTAGAATTAAACGCAGGTGGAACTTGTTCGGCGATAATCTCCCTAAAACGCGTTATTTTAGTTAAATTGAAATTTTAAGTTAAATATAAAAATTTAATAAATCACTTCATATATCAAATTGTTACACTTTTCAAAATTGTTCTATGCAAATTGATTAAAGTGGAACGTATAGCTGGTTGGTAGACACAAAAGGTTCATTATTATATTATTATATTCAATTTTCTGACAAGTATTGTTTATTATACATTAAACCATGTTATTTAATCCCATCCAATGTTTGAAATACTGAATTAAATTAGCTCTCACTTTTCTTGTAAAATAGATATCAAATCAATTCGTAATTTTATTCGAATACGAAAATTAAAATTTACACTTTATGACGCTAGACGGCGCAGCGTAAGCGCTAGATAGCTTACTACTGAAGATTCTATGGTATCATGAAGCTATTTATATTAGCCAAATAGAAAGTAATCAAATTAGATCGATTTTAATAAAATTTAGAGCTTAAACTAATATTTGGCAATATTTCAAAAAAACAGAAAAACTTTTATAATAGTACCACAGTGGCATAAAGTTAATATTTGAATTAAGGCCAGTGTACACAAATTAAACTAATTTCCTTTCACAAGTGTAAAAGTGTTAAAAAAAATCGAAATAATATATAAATATTATTCTCTTTAGTTTTAATTTACTAGCAAACAGTGAAAATAGAGTTAATAGTTAACTATTCCATTTAACGGAAAAGTTTCATACCACAAGATAACATTGGCGATTGATACGTGACTATTGTGAGAAACTTTTGCTGTGTATTAAATTGGAACAGCTTGCTATAAATTTTGAATTAAACCACCCAACAATAAGCGAGGCTATTCTACTATTTAGTAAACAAAAATTTTGATTAATACATTTTTCTAAAATTTATACATAATGAAAAATTAACTATGTGGTTTAGCGTAACACTTTGTATAGTACTCATTATCCTGGATTATCAGCTATTAAGTGTTTAATCGTGCGACCTTTGCATTAATTTGTTTCATCCACATAACCTACAATGGCCATTATAATTTTAATCTGCTATTAAATTTTGATTATCGGGCGTTTTGAATAAAATGGATGGAGATGTATGAATCACGAAGTATTAAACACGAAATAGTTAATGTCTAACGAGGTCTTCCAACTATACATAACAAAATGTAGTGCCTGTTAATGTAAGCATTAAAGAGACCCAAGTTGTGATATACTACCAGGGAATTAACAATGTAGGTATCTCTAGGTAGGGTGGTTCAAATTTATTAACTCATGTGCAATGTTTATTCATTTTAATTTAAAGTTAGAACAAACGGGGTGTTTACGAAATATTTTGCAATCCTGGAAAATTTGAAGCTGTTCTAGATTGAGAAAAATTATTGTACTTGTAAGAGACCCTTAATAAAAATTAATAGAAAGGATAACAATAGCTGATTGTTTCTCCAATCCCATATCCAGAGCAGTCATTTTATGAACCTTCTCTTACAAGTATAATAATTTTATGGTAATTTTTTGCATAGATTTTGACTCATTTTCAAAGAACTTCGTGAAAAGTTGACCAATACCAATGTTACGTTATACAGAAAGGCAACAAAAAATTAATTGAAAAAAACAGAGAGTTTAACTCTAAGACACTGCAAAGGATAGGTAGGTAGGGTAAGAGGGTAGGTAATTTTTAACTTGTGATTACAAAACAAATCTCTGCTTTGCTTTGTAAAAGGAACATTTGGGAACATGGAAAGCCACAAGGATATTTTGTTTATGAGCTCAAAGAGAGAGAAAGAGGAAGGGGGTAATCGTCTGGCGGTGGAAAGCTACATTTTCTTTTACCAGGTGATACCGACGACGACGGCGACGGATCTAGCTGTTCATATATCATGGTCGTTGTCAAGAGAACGATGAGCCGTTTTGTCGTAAAAAGGATTTCTTTGGAAGTAATTGCAATTTATTCGATTTTAAAATATTATTTTCGAGAAACACCCAGAGACTCACAACGGTGAGTCCAACAAAAAATATGTCCTGGCAATTTTTCGTAAAAAAAGTTACTTTGCAAGTTATATAAAATTGAAGACGTGTAAGAATGGATTTACGATTAAAATAGTTTTTATTGAACAAATGCAATTATAAATGGATATAAAATATATCATTATAAAACAAATATTATCATTAATTTCCGGAATTGCTTTGAAAATTAATTTTGGCAATTTAATGTGTCGCAAACTTGCTAAAATTATTTAAAAATATTTGAAATTAATGAATAGTCCGATTTTATACAAATATGTAAGAGGTGTGTCTTTGATTAGGGACCATCGACTTTCTTGGGGGGTTCCAAAGCAAGCAACAATTTTGTTGATAAAGGTGCTTTGAAAATTCCAAAATCCCAACCTCCAACTTTTAGAATAGTAAAAATTTTAAGCCTCCGTTGTTAAAAAACTGCAAATAAGTTATTCATTTCTTATCGGTGACTATTAAATGAATCACCTTAAACAAATCGAAAACAATAAAATGAACTTGAAGTTGAAAATACATGCAATGTTTTTGGCCAGCCATTTAAAATTAAATTTTTTAATTTGGTACCTGTCGTACATTTTTAGGAAATGGAAATGTTTAAAAAGTTATTTATTACAGTTTAGTTCTTGTGATGTTGTACGTTTGAAGTGCAGTTGTGGAGTTAAGTGAAGGAACGAAGAGATTCGAAACCAGAAGTGGTATTTTATCAAGGTAATCTTTTAACCAATTTTAAACTATACAGTCAGACTGTTTTAAAAGGTCTTTTCATACTTTGTATTGAGCAGTTCAATATGTTGATGTTTGATGAATATATTGTGCAATATTGCATTGACAATCATATTAGCGGTTTCGAATTCCAAAAAAATTAACAATAATTAAAGAAGAAAATATCAAGTATCTTTAGACGCGGAAAATAAAAATCTTTAAATTTATATATTTTTCATTCCTATCCGTTATAATGGGAAGCAGAAATTTAGAAAACATATTAAAAATTTAGTAATTTGTGCTTTACCCTGTAAATGAAACTTTCTAAACAAAGAAAACTACAAGGACATTTTGTTTATGAGCTCAAACAGATAGAGAGGGACAGAACAATCGTCAAAGGAGAAATTTGTATTATGCTCATGTTGATCATTTCATATTAAATAATTAATAGATTCGGTCGTCACTTGGTGAAAATTCATTATGAATAGGGAAATAATTAACACACGTCTAATTTTCACAAATATTTATTTCTACACGACTAGTTTCACCCTCACGGGGTGAACTTGAAAATGCCCGTGAGGGTGAAACTAGTCGTGTAGAAATAAATATTTGTGAAAATTAGACGTGTGTTAATTATTTCCCTATTCATTTTATATTAACACATTCAACCTAAAAATATGTGTAATTATGGGGTGTCAAAGATTCTTTAATTTTTGAACATCGGACATTCTTGGGGGAGGACGAATTTTGTGTGGTAGTCATTTTGTTGATAAAACTGAGTACTGAAAACGACCAATCCTTTGATCTAGTTTCCTGAGGCCACTTTTCATAATCACAAAACATAGCTGAGCCTCGGTCCCTAGCACTTTTGTTCCTCGCTTAATATAGCTCGGCCTATTGCCTCGCACTTCACAAAATACATAGTAAACATGAAGATGTAGTAAATTTAGTTGTAGATATGAATCAATAAATCATTTGGAGTATACAACTTTTTGTGCTGCGACTCCAGCTACGGAGTCAGTAAAGAGTTATTATTACTGATTGATACATTCATAAAAAATACAGGATTTCAAGAAAATTGTAGATTAAAATTACAAAATATCAAAGCATAGAAATGCGAAGACCGTAAGCTGAGTTATATTATTTGAAACAATACCAACTGTGACAAAAGAGGGAAAGCGTGATCAAAAAATTTGAAAAAATTGCTAACTTAATTTATAAACAATCCTTTAAATTCCTGAGTTGGTTTGAAAATTAAATTTGCCAATAGTGCATCCACCATCAGAACCTCGATTTTAAAAATTTTCAAGTGGTATTCTCATAAAAAAACGGTCCAAAGAACAATAATTCTAAAAAAGAAAATTTGAAAACCATTGTAAAATTGGACTTTCAAAAGCCAAATTTTCAAAATTTGACTTTTTGGAAGCGGTCTTACGAATTACAAACGATTTACAACATTTCATTGGTTCGCGCAATACGGTTACGCTAAAGCTTATAAATATAAGCTGTATACTTTGTAAAATGCCTCCAGTACTACGTACTTTTCATCGCAATGGATGTGTCTACCGTTGAAGACGTTGTTAACGTTTTTTCGTTGCGACAATTACGCTTGTTACATAAAAAGAAGCTGCTGGATATGAAAATAGGTCCATTTTAGGGCCAAAAATACTTGAAAAGGGTTACTGATTTAACGACGTTGCAACTCCAACGTCCGCTCCGCTACGCGTTGCATGCTTCAGAGCTATTTTGGCAACAATAAACTCATTAAAAACATTCCCCTAGGGCCTTCCAACTCGGTAAATTGTGCTACTAGGGAGGGGGTGAATCTCCCTTTTTTTTCTGCAGAGTAGGTACAACTGGGAGCGCGCCGGCCGCCCGAACTGGCTAAGTGTAAGACTAAAGCTGTGTTTACAATGAAGTGGGGTCTTTTGCCTTGCTTCCGTAGAAAGCTGATAAGTGCCAATTAGATTAAAATATTTTTTAAAAGTTGTTCATTTTGATTTGCTCTTGCTAGCTTTCTACCGAAACAGGGCAAGACCCCACTTCATTGTGAACGCCGCTTAACTCAATCCGCACACATCGTCAATAATGCCTGAGAAGTTCGAAAATCGAGCGAAAATTGGCAACTTTAAAATCGATTATTGGCCAAACTAATCGATATACGACATTCATCTTCACCTTAATCGCTTCATTTTTAAGTTTACATCGAAATCCGTCGAGATTTCTTTAAAAAATTTTAAACTCTCGGGTTCTGGTAAAGGAACTGTATACAAACTTTTTAACAAAATCCAAAGCGCAGAGATGAAATTTTTAAGAAATACAGCTTTATATAAATTGTCAGATAGGAAGAGAAATGAAGAAATAAGAATCGAGCTGAAGCTTGAAGAACTTAATGAAAGAAGAAATGCCAAAAATACATTGAAATGGAGCAACCATTTGGAAAGAAGGACAGACTCGCAGTGACGAAGTGACAACTGTAGTGCGGTTAATCATAAAGTCTAAGCTGACCTCGAACTGCAGTGCAACCTTAAATATTGACCATAATCCCACAAACGAACTGCAGTGAAAAATTGACCCTTGTAATACCCTAATTAATTATGTAAATAACTTAATCCAACTAATCGAAACAATTAAATTTGTGGCTTTATTAACAAGACTGGATCAGAGCTTGGGGCCCAAATCTAAAACCTTATTGAACTCTTAACAGTCCCCCCCATTAAAAAAATCGATTCGTAACACTAACATAAGCTGGACTGGTGGATCTCTCTTTCGACTCTTCGCTAATTAAAAAAATGTTTGGCCAAATATTAATTGTTAATTGTTTCAAGTGCTCGACAAAATTCAGTATCTAACGTAATATTTGTAGGGCGTCCTATTTGTGGCTTAATTCATTAGCTTTAAAAGAGATTAATACATAATCCTTATAATTCAACCAAGTAGTATCAATTTTGGGTGCAAAAGCAAACTGCAGTTCGATGGTCAAATTATAGTGACGATGGGTAAAAATAAGGAGGGGAATTAACCGTACTGCAGTTCGAGAGCACCGGGAAAGGACGTCTTCCGAAGGAGTATCTCAAAAATCATGACATGCCAAAAGGAAGAAGAGATATCGGAAAACCGAGGGAAGGATGGATGCCGAAGCAGGACATATGAGCCTATTTCTGGAAGTGATGAAGAAGAAGAACATTACTTAAGGGCCGATTCCACCATCTCTGATTAAATTGTTGGTTAACTAATCACGGTTAGAAATATTTAACCGTGACAAACGTTCCACCATATATTTTGTATTTATGATTAAGTTGATGCTTCAACTTCGGAAATACTCGCTAAATACTTCTAAAAGCTATTCTGGTTGGTTGATTGATAGTCATGTAAAAGTTGTAGTGGGTGGTACTACTGCTTGACATTCTCGACTTTAGCCGAGATATGACCGACATGCACCGAGAATTAACCGTGATTAAATTCGACTAGTATGTAAACATCGTTTGAGAGCCGATTAACATGTTTAAATCATGGTTGGAAAGATGGTGGGACAGTCTTTTCTAGTAACCGTGATTAACTCCAAATAACCGTGATTAATTTACTTAACCAGAGTTGGTGGAACCGGCCCTAAATCGTTTTTGAAAGAGGTTCATTATTTTTTTTCACGTAACTTTGTGATTAATACTAACATCCACTTTACGGTAGTATACCAGGTGTTTATATACCTTGTATGATTATATACTAGCGCAAAGCTGGGGTGTAAAGCTATTGGTAATATAACACGCAAAGTTGCTTGAATTAATTCAATTCCTTGATTCCAAAGTTCATAAATTAGATGCAAATAATTTCGAATGGACTACTAGTGGTGCATGAATAAATTATCTTACTGTTCCAGTTCGTACAGGGTTAAATAGGATTCATCCTGCCTTTACGAGCAGATCCAATCAGTGACGCGCTTATATTAGTATAACTTAGGGTGCCACAATTCTGTAAGGCATAAAGAGAATTACAAAAGCAAAACTGTATATTTTCATTTAATTAATTAATTTTTAAATCCTCCTCCTCAGTCCATAACCCTTCTGCAGGATGTGGTGAGCCTTTTAACAAAGGCTTTTCATGGCAGATTACACCCCGGTGGTTTGCCATTGCCTGCTGAGGGGAGACGGCCGCAATATGATTCTTACTTCGCCCGGAGTCGAACCGGGTTCGCTGTGTTAGCAGTCTATGCGTTTAATCGCTATGCTAACGACCGTCTCATTTTTAATTTTTAAATAGCTTTACAAGTTCATTAAAATCACACTTTCTTGTTTCGGCTGCTTTAATATTATGCAGTATTATTCGTTTGGAGAAAATTTTAGGAGTGCGTTCTGCTTTATTTATGAAAATTATGTGATAAACAGTACATAACAAAGTATTATTTTATTTGAGAATGTAGATTTTATATTATGTAATTAAGTTTAAAAGACGGTCACAAATTATAAGGATAACGCATTTAACTGTTAAGGGTGCGATTTTAAAGACTGTTCCAGAACTTCATTTACAGTTCAAAATTGGTTACAGATACAACGATGAATATTTTTTTAGTGGAAAAAGGAGAATTTTCTGAACGTCATGAAATAATTTTTAATTGATTTTGATTAAGGATTAACATTTTAATTATGTTAATTAGCTATTTTGTATCCAAAACACATAGTTAATTATTGGCTTTCCCTATGGAAGGCTCGCCTATACCTAAATACTCCATTGGATTCTATCCTCTCGAAATGGAATTTAAATAACAAAATTAATGTAAAAATGTAATCATCATTTATCAAAATTGAGAAAATATTTATTTTTTATTGGTGACGCCTTAATTATACCAGCAACTTTGAATAAATAATTCTCTGCCTGTTAATTTTACTAATAATACCTTAAAAGCTCTAATAACAATTTAAATACAAAACAATTACCGCTAAACATAAACGAAATCCACAAAGCTTTTAAATTTTCCCATCGATTGGAATCTATGTCAACGCAATTCCCAAGTTGATTAATTATATGGATCATCGTATACGTTGACGAACACATTAATATTAAATATTTGCAGCAATTAACGCGTGCCATGTTTACATGTGTTACTCATAATATTAATAACGTAATTGGATTACATGTGCAATTTCGACGCATTTATTACTTAACCAACATTTGAATTACTGTAACGCCAGGTAATAAGGTGCGCCAGGCCGTTAGCTTTTCTAAAAATAATTTTCGCTCTCAAACTTTGTCGTTAAATAAAACTAATTAACAGAAAGTAAATTATGCGATTTTAAAAATTTTAAATTAATATTATTAAACGTCAAAGGCAAAAAAATTAGTTAACCATGAGAAACGGAGCTCGGATCTTCGAAAAGACTCTTTGAATTCAAGTGGTTGTAATTTTAATTAACTAGAAATTAAAATATTTACTTAAAGGAATGAAAATTAACTTTCAAAAAAATTTACACGGATTACTTTTTAATTGCAACTTTGAAAATCTTTGAATCCTAATGTTTCGAAGAATGATCCAACAAAGGAAGAATTCAGGCTTTTCGCTCTAATAACGAAAAGGAATTTTTGTTGACATAAAAATTTGTTTAACAGTTTTTTGAAAAAATTTATTAATGGGATGTCGTATCAGTCAATCCAATCTTAAAATCGAAATTGGGATGGGAGTGCTCTACATTTCTGCCTCTTTGTGTTTCTATAACAAATGTAAATATTTGATTACGCCGGTTATTGTGCTATATTGAGATCCTTCCTTCACTGGAAGGATCTAAGAAAGTTTTGTTTTTCTCCTGTCGTCGAACTGAAAATACAAAAACCACTTTAAAACAAATTTACAGTTACCTTTAAGGAAGTGGAGTGTGGCTTAATTCTTAATATAATAAATACAAAAGGAAGCTTTAAAACGAAAACTGATCCTTTCTTAATTACTGTTCAATTTAATTTCTTTATTTACTACCTCTTTGTTTTGTAAAAATGGAGCACATTTGCACAATTTAAAGAATATTAAAAAACAATTACCAACTTTTCCATAGAAACGCTTTAGGAATTCCATCTATAAAATTTCAAAGTTCTGAAAGTTTCACTCAAATTGTTAAAACTTGGAAAACTTGAAAATTGGCAGTTCATTAAAACCTCTTTAACGTAATTTAAAATAATCGTGCGCTTATACGATAAAAATGTTTGGGTTTAAAAGATAAAATTTATTTTAGTTTTTGGATAACCTTGTTTAGCCTTTGGATAAATTTTCGCTGCGAATAGCTATCAACAAGGAATATCAAAAAAAAAAAATTCAGCCTAATGTAATATATTCTGAGCGCAATATAAAGCAAAACGAAACTCAACATATGCCAACCAATAACGATTTTCCACACTAAAAAAGCTTTTTTTTAAGTAAACCCCTCTTGTCTAAACATCGACTAAACCGCTAACACATTACGCACCCGAGATAAATCTCGGTTATAAACATTAATTATTAAGGATTGCCTGAATAGGATTATAACAGTGCGATTTGCTCTTTTCTATTTTATTGCAAATTTGGAACACGTAATTTGGTAGAATTTAATTCAATCCAAATTTGATGCACCATTGAGCACGTGGTAAAAAGTAAATGTATTGCGAAGATGATAGGTAAATACCCGGAGGTTGACATTAGCGCAGGTTGAGTATTCCCTGGGATGGATCGATAGGAGATAAGAAGAGCTCAGAAGTGTTTTCGGCTCTCAACTTTAAACTTTACAATTCAAAACTACAAATATACATTAACCAACATTTTCCCAACCAACTTTTGAATTAAATTTCTAAGGCCCGGAAGAACAGCAAATTTTATTTTTGAAATTTTCTTTCTTTCTAATGTTGCAGTGTTTCATCAGCATTTGGTTTGTTAAAACTGAGGCAATCGCAGCTCTAATTTTTTTGGGTGTATTTTCTTGTACCTTGGTTCCGATTTCACGTTTTAATATGTACCTATCACGATTTCTATATCAATTTCAGTTTGAGTTCAGGCATACATTGTCATAATTTATTTAGCTAAAAAAATCAGGTACTATCATAGTAAGCACTAATTATTTTATAATATCATACAGAACGTCGAACACCAAACATCAAATAACCTCCAGGTATACTTTGCGTTATAGTCAATGAGACGGAAGCCAATTTGCTTTGCTTCTGCAATTACAATTTAATTTAATTTACATCGAATGAAGTGCATTATTCAAACTTTGTAGTTTAAATGTTCCGAATGAAACAAAATAAAAACAGTAAAAATGGTTAAAATTAAATCTCTTTAATTTACAACGCATTCTAAATTTTTTAATTAATTTAATTTTTCAACAAAACTTTGCTATCTAATTATAACTGAAAACTACGTCATTAATTTCGAGCGAGTTGGAAGTTAAAGCAGCATTTTCATATTATAAAATAAAAGTTAATTTGTTTTTTCTTAGTTACTATTAAATTGGAGGGTGAGTTGCCGGTGTAAATAATGGTAAATGTTACGAAGTGTATTATTGAAAATGAGTGAATAAAGTTTTTAGTTTTAATATTCTATTTATTTAATAATGTCAAGCGTAACGTGCAAATCTTGTTTTCAAATTTGTTACTAAAGAAAATTTTGACTTGTTCTTCATTACAGAAACTCTACTGTTTCCATGACAACATGGAAATGAGTAATGATACCATCAATACATCGATGACGCGCAGAAATTGATTATTGAAACTCGATCTCATTACTGTTAATTTTTCTCTTATTATTGTGATTTGAAGCCAAATTCATCAGATTTTCTGCTTCCTATTCCGATTTTGGACATTTCTTGTCCGACAATGTCGATAAACAACATTTGGTTTTCTCAAAAATGGATTTAATTTAAAAAAAAAGCATGCAAAGTCAAACTATCTCAACTTTGGTTCAAATTACTAGAGTGGGGGAGGGAATTGGTTATCTTAAAGAAGTACATATATTAGAGAAAGACTAGGACATTTGCAGAATTAATTTATTAAACTTTTTAGGTAGTACACCAATGCGCAGGCCCGTAGCCAGGGGAGGCACTTGGGGGCACGTGTCTCCCCCGAAATGTTGAAAAGACAAAGAAAATGGAAAGGGAACAATGGAAAATTTTACATTTTACAAAATGTTTTTTATAAGTGCCCCCCCCCCAAATGGGGCCTGCCAATGCGGTTTATCAACCGAAGGGTTAAAACGTTTTCAGATTTCTCTATTAGTGATTGAATTTCAAAGTTGCAAAATATTCAACAAAGGCTTTTCTGGAGGTTATTAGGCGTAGAAAAGCGAAAATTAAGAACCGGTACCGAATTACAACAGGATTTGGATTTTTTTGCCAAACAAAGGTTAATTCAGTGAACTTTAATGAACTTTCATTATCATTAGAACTTCAAACAATGAAATGTTCTCTTTGAAAGAAGAAAATTTAAAGCTTATACTTTTCTTATTAAAAAATTGTTCTTCTGCTATCCTACAATCTGATTTTTTACTTAAATATTCTATATATTTAAAAAATTATTCTTAAATTTATTCCTCAATCTCAGTTATGAAACGCGATAATAACATTTAAGTTATTGAATTATGAACATTTTAGTAAACTGTTCAAGTATTTACAAAATTTACACAGACAAAACTAATAAAGATGTGTCTGTGTGGAGGATTCTTGAAACTTCTTGCCTTGATATACCATCACCACTCCATACTGTTTAAATTCTTAAGGCCAAACGTATCAGATTTTGGAAAGAAAATGAGATGAAATGAGAGGAACCTGGTTTTTGCAATTCTAATTTTGAGTGAAGATTACCAGGAAACTTTAAGAACGGAAGTGGTTTGGGCTTCCTTTTCATTTTCTGACATTAAATGTTAGATTTTAAATCGACGCCAGTTGCTAACAATTTTATTTCTTTGACAACGAATTTCGTTACATTGAGGAAATTTAAATATAATTTGAATAATATATCGCATCCTGGCGAGATCCAACTCTGATACTGACGGGGCGGGAGGAGTCAAACCCATAGCTAGTCACCTATTCAAAACCAATAGCGCATCGAGGCAGCAATACAAAAAATGTGCAATTCGTACAAAACCAATTATTATTAATATAAAAAATGTTTATAATCATATTATAATAGTAATTAATAATTACACAGATCGAATAAATTGTAATATATAAATTTACAGTTTCAAAACATTTCGGTTCTTCGGCTAAAGCAATTCCCAATCAATAAACTTGCTGCTCCAAAATGTAATTAAGTGTAATTAGAGGTAAGAAGGAACACTAACTGACTTGTTTAATAATGGTGGAGGATACACATTAAGTAAATTAACGCCGAATGACAAGCTACCAATAATAATAATTATTGTTTCTTCGTTTTCGATTTGGATTTACTTAGGATATCTAAATTATTATGGCATTATACTCGAAATAAAAGTTCCAAGTAAGACAAGCTTGCCTTATTTCGCAGTATTTTTATTTATAAAATTCGTTTATTTTTTTAATAATAAAAACTGGAAACCTGCCTTAGATGATAAGTATGATAATATAACGAAATTATATTAATTAAGGACCTACAGCATAACATGGAATCCGATTCCGTTCGTTTGTCATTAAGCGCTTGTTTGTTTAATGAGAACCAAGTCTTCAGCGGAAAAGTGAGTAAAATATCTTGACAAACGAGATTTAGAAATTTAGGTTATGGATCCGCGAGTTTTGATTTAATTTTCGGTTGTTCTATAATGATGTCGTCAACTGGTTCAATGACATCATTCGATAAGGAAAAGTAATAACGAGATTAAAAAATGTTTGTAATTGGTTTAACCTGTCCCAATATTTAAAATTATTAAATTAATTTTAATTTCCATATTAAAATTCTGCATTGGTACTTTCGAGTATTTCATGAAAATTCCATTACCTACATTCAGCACCGAACAACATTAATTTGAATATTAACAAGTTGAAAACCCTTTGATATAGAAATTGCAGTTATCAATATGCGTTGTAAACTATTAATCCATTATTGATAGCGAATAGCGACAATTGCTAAAAATTAAATTAATTGGTAAAACTTGAAAATATAATAAAAATTGCAAAAGACAAATTTTAAGTAAAATTAAATTTCAAAATTGGGTACGACACTAAGATACTTATGATTATAAGCTTTTAAACCCTAAAACGAGACTACGAAAATATATTTAATGTGAAGTTCAAATTTTAAGTCTGTTTACAAGATTAGAAAAGTTATTAGCTGTAATAAAAATTTTTTCCTGGTTTTAGATCCTGAGAAAATGAAATTGTGTGGATGTGTTTTGAAACAGATTCGCGTGTTGTACCTCGAACCTTGTATTTTTAAAGTCTGATTACAAGGTCCAAATAAATCATTCAACTGCTACAACCACAGAGCTAGTAGCTAAAATAGTTAATTTTAGAATGAAAATTATGCTAAGAGAAAATTGAAACTGCTTCTATCAGAAAAGCATTCGTTCGTCCCATTACAATTTTATATTACAAGATACACTTAATCTTATTTACTTTTGACGTTTTACAATAGGGAGCGTAATTATTCTCACAAATCTAATCATAATATACATCTTGGGACCATGAAGTATTTAACGATTATAATGTACAATTTGGTTAGAATTATACGTCACTTGTAGTGCTAAAAATATACACAAACATGCAATGTATTTTCATAATAATTTGCATAACAATAAAAAAAAATTTAATTATTTTTAATTAAAGTTATTAAGGCTAAAATTTAATCGAAAATCTAAGTTTCCGTAAATAATCAAATATTACGGAACCGTAACACGATTTTCTACTTTTCTCCAAGATAAAATGCCGTAATGGAAGCAGTTTCTGCAAATAGGAAGAAATGGGATTTAATAATAAATTATTTTAAATTATGACCACGTAATTCACATTTTGCAAGTTAATGTGGATTCACTATGACCGTAATTATAAGAAATACGTACATTTTAAAAGTGACTAAGAAAATCGTCCCTATTGTGCGATTTTAAGCTTTAAATGTCATAATTGTCAATTATGTCACTGTTTCAACGTCGCTTATCTATTTCTTATGGTTATGACCATTCGATCTAAAAATTTGTACGACAGGATTTGTTCTACGACTGTATGATTCGCATAAATGCTCAATCTACACAACATAATTGTGTAGATCAGAATCCGCCAATTTATGTAAAAACTACTTTAGTTAGTAAACCTTTGTGATTTGGTTTGTTATAAATATTCCTTTATTGCTGTTTATAACGAAAATTTTGAAATGTTCAATAGATTTAATTCTATTTTTAGAGAAATATTAACGGTTAAGCCGAAACGCAGTGCTAACTTAATCCTTCCAATCCTGTTATAAATCAATAAACCTGCTTTGATATTTACATTTTTTTGATAAGAAGATTTCAATTTATCTGAAGGTTTATCAATCCAAACAAGTTGTAACAACCCCATTTAAAAAAATTAACAATAGCATACCCATCAAATTTTTTTTATTATTAAATTAAAACTTTGTTATTACAGCTACATAGGAAAGTTATTATAAGAAGCTAAATTGAAATTTAAAAGCAATTTTTGTTATTATCTTACAAGGCATAGCAGAAATTAACATATTAAGGCAATTCCAGCATTATAAAAGTTTGCACTTAATTCGTAAAACATTGTTAGGCCAATTTGAGTTAAAAAATTGCTATAATTTGCTCGTTAATTATTCGTTTATTACAATAAAACTTGTAATACTAAGTAATAAAATGGTTTATTTCACTGTTGTAAAAATCCAATCTTAAAGTTAATGATTAAACTGCAGTCTAGCCCTGCGTATCCGCACCGTAAACCAATAGGCTTACCAGCGTGACGGGCGCTTTTTATTACCGTACAAAACTCTAAAATATTCAAAATTTATTACATTAAAAGTTACCCTACTTGGTTGTAAAAAATGTTGATCAACAAAAGAGAAATTTTAATTCTTGGTTTCTATACCCACAGGCTACTGATGCTGCGGTGTAGCTGTGGTTTTGATTATGTGGTTAGGATACTGTTTAGTTACAAAAGTTTTATATTTGTTATTAGAAAAATGTTACCAGGACATTTCGGAGAGCAAGAAGTTTTTGTTTAATTAACCTGTCATAATTTATAATTTTAACAACCCCCCAGGCCGGTTTCACGATCGAACGATACACATAGGTAAATATTACACTAAAATTGACAGATAGAGACGGCAATTACGATGTAAAGGTCTTTAATTCGAAAGAGTTAATGATGGAATAGAGAATCCGTATAGGATCATTTCCTTGTAGCGGTCCGAATGCAAGTTTGTGTCAGGTTTTTGTTCTCCATATTTTCAATAAATTTGTTTAAATTGTTTCAATCTGATGTGCTGCTTTTTATTGCCAAAATAGAAGTTTACTGTTCCAATTAAACGAAGCCGTTCTTGTTTCATATCTTTTGTTAAACTAATCACGTTGTGAATTAAAAGTTTTTAATGTTTGAAAATTTTCTTTTATTAATTTGAAACTACATTTTCTAGGGGTTCAATTATTACTTATTGGATAACTGAGTTTTTGAGCACCTTGGACGAATGCAGATGTGAAGTTCTTAAATCCATGCGTTTATTCATTGTCATTGTAATTTTGATTTGTGTTTTTAGTTGCTAACAAGAATTTTGATATTTGGGTTGACCTACATTTTACATCCAAAAATTGATCTTTCTAAATTTTCGATTTTGAAACATTAATTATCCTAAAAATTGCAATATATGCTTAAAGCGCTTGCACAAACAAACCGATTTTTAACTTTTAAATGATTTTCAATAAAGTAAATATTGGCACTAAAAATGTGTTTCAATATTATTTTCTCTAGCATCATCAGTTTATATGTTACAGCTTCTGAAAGTTTAATAGACCATACATAAATATTATTAAAAATCGCACTAGAAAATTGCATGTATGAACATAAATCTTAAAAATAATATTAAATTGACGAACGAGCACTTTTTGGTGTAAAAGGAAAACCAAAACTTTTGAAATGTAAAAACATGAAAATAAGTACAAAATAATAATAGAATGCCATAACAAACTTATTATTCATACATAAAACAGCCATTTTTATGTAGAAAACTGGGCATAAACTTCAAAATAATTTATTGTTGCCAATTTTACATTCCTGAAAGTTCATAAAATGCTTTCGGCTAAATCACAAGAAAAGTTAGACAATTAAACTTTTTGGTTCGTAGACATTTTTGTTTATAGGTTCGTAACTTTTCGATGCTATTATTGGATTAAAGGAATTGTTCTTCTTGAAACTTTTGAAAGTTATTTTATAAAAATATTACTTTTCTGAAAGGTGTTTATGTAGAAGCAATTCGTGTGCATTTTCGTGGCTCAAGGCGACGAAAACTTTACGGGTGCAAGGCACTGCAGATAAAAATTAGTGGCGTTTCGTCAAATTTAAAATAATAAAATGTTAATTAAAAAATTGAGGTACTAATTGAGGTTAAACTTTTGGTTACTAATGGATGAGAAAATAAAGCAATTTAACCGCTCAGGAAGTCTACAGCTTGTCTATTCAGCTATAATATAAACAATAACGAAGAAACTAATCGACGATCCCAATGAGACCGATAGTAAATTTTTCTAGTACAGCAGATGCTTATGTTGACTCACATATAACAGATTAAAAAATAAAATGAAAATATTGATAGCCAAATCGCTTCGGGGTAAAGGATTTCATATTGTATAATCCATAAATGGTGCAAAATTTGATTACAAAATAACAACCTAAATTTTCAATAAAAATTAGCATAAGTTAAAATTAAAATTTCGCCTGCAAGTTTACTAAAGTACAACTTTTACAAACGTGATTTTAGTTTTTGCTAAAATACATTCGTAACAATTTTTCCTCAGATTTTGTGTTAGGTTCATTCGAAAGAAGGGGTGCATAAGATTAGGGTGCCGTGGAATATGCTTTTACATCCACTTGTGGCCTCATAAGTCAAAAATTATCACAACCATCGATCAAACTTTTTTGCATGCAATTGCATAAACATTTTGAGGGTTTATTTTGCCATAAAAAAGTTGCGCCTTCTTCCAATTTGATCGTGCAAAAGTCCAATCGTTTGAATTTTAATGTAATAAATATTTTGAAAGGGTAGCTAAAATTAGCATCAATAAGTAGAAACACGTGAAATAAAATATTGAATTGTTTACGTGGAGGTTACACAAATATCACCGCAAGTGACAAACGTGACGGTTACTTTTTATTTTAATATTCCAAACAAATAAAAGTAATTTTCCTATAACCTTTAGTTACACAATTTATTTTCAACTTGAATAAAAGCATCTGCAGAGTAATGTCTAAAACAGAAACAGTAATTGCTGGGAAATGGGGAAAACTTAAACATTTCAAAGCGTTGTTCCATAAATTATAACCAAACAAGTTAAGAAAAAGGAAATTAAATTAATGTAATCTCAAAATATGTACCTGAATAATATTATTATATCACGATGGGTGTCCTAGATTTTTGGGTGAAGCGGAAAAGGTAACTTTTTGTGCGGTGGTATTTAATTTAATTGGAACATGTCAACTGCATTTTGTTAAAAATTTATAAAATCTATTTAAACTTATAATTTGTTTTAACTCTTCAGTTAAGTTATTTTTGTATAGTTACTCGTAAATACGCACTAAATTGCACCCTGTGCAATAAATTTCTGTTTAAATGCTATATAAATCTTCGTAACAACTCCATTGGTTGTAAATCTGGTAAAATTCGCTAATTTTAAATCGCTATTTAATATAAATAGAAATCTTCTATATTCAGGAATTATTAATAACACAGGGCAGGATTAGCGTTTCATGCGTCCATAGGCAAAGTTTTTTACCAGGATGTTATTTACAGGATGTTTCGAATACCGTAAATAATATTTTTGTAATCTTGGAGACCGCTGATTTTTTTCACAATGATAATTTTTGAATATTTCAATCCCCCACTAACAATTAAAATTATTAATGGGTGTTTGAGCTTTCAGAGACTCTATGGCTTCGGCGCCTATGCAGCCAAAAGGTAAATGCTGGGAGCTAAAATTGAGAAGTTTTATAATATTGTTTGAATGACTACTTCCAAAGCGTCGCTTTAATTAATTTTGTTAGTAGTAAGGCTATGAGGATACCGGGTCAATTCTTAATGGAAATATTTGATTGATCAAGTTGTGCGGCTTGAAGACCACTTTGAAACTAATAATTCTTGGATTTATATACGAACCAATCTATCACAAAACGTCACGAATCGAATATTATAGACGTTATTTTCTTGTGGAATTTCTGATAAAATGGGGCTAATTGAACACTAGACCAATTTCTTATGGAAGAATAAAAAATAGGACTGAAAAACTTCCTTCTTCGAATTTACACTTTTGGACAGTAATCTGTATTGCATGGTTTATACATCAAATAGACGAACAAATTTCGTTGTAATTAACACGCTAATAATCAAGATAATCGATTCAACTATTAGGTTGTTGGTAAGAGTTTATTTTTATTAGATACAAGCAATAGATTGGAAGTGAAAATTGAGCTGCAGGCAAAATGTTTGCCATCGTCTTAAATTAAAAGTACACAGGTACTTCTAGGGCAGTTTACCCCCCCCCCTCCCCGTGGATTAGCACTTGATGTGACTTACTGATATTTGATCAAATAAGGCAAAATCAGACGTTCCTAAGTTGTCCTTTGTAGCAAATTTTATGAGGTTTGTTATAACAATGTCTTTGATTTTGAAAATATTTGAGATTTGTACAATTTTTGATTAATTTATCAATCATTGTAACGGGGTGTTCAAATCGAGGTTCTTATTGTCTTGCATTGCTTAGGTAAAAGCTAGGAAGTACCATGGAATTGTGGTATATTTTAAACATAAAAAGGATAGAAGAAAACACTTCAATTTGATTGTTTTTGCTAGATTCTACCTAAGCAAAAATGATTCCAAATACTAAACAAATATGGAAATAAAATACATTCAAATTTGCGCATAGCAATTAAAAATTTAAAAATATAAATACGTAATTTGCAAAATTGCAAGAATTTTCTATGTAGGAAATTTAATTCAATAAAAAAATTTGTGTGTGCAGTTTTCTCGTATTTTTTTTAGTTTTGCTACGTTTCGGATATAAGGTTATAATATTATTTCAATAACGTTATATTTTCACATAATTGATTTTCCAAGTATTACAAAATGTTCCTCTTTTCGAAACGGAAATGAGTTTCAAAAGTACGATTTTTTACACGGAAGCTGATAAAATGTGATTTAACATTTTACTGACGTTATTTTTGTAAAAACCTAAAATTTGGTTTTCAATTTTTTGAAAGCAAAATATAAAATCGACTTTCAATTCTTTTTTACATACTTATTTCATATTGTCACAAACATGACAAATCGGTCAATTACCCGTTAGAATTAGATTTGAAGAGGGGAACCTTAAATTGGGAAAATCGGATTGCCGGCTTCAAAGTCTGACACGTGGCAACCCTTATTAAACGAATATAACTTGGCATGATTACAATTTGTTTAATTACCCTGTAATTACTTAGTTTTGTAATTTGCTATGCAATTTTCCCATATTAGCAATTAACTAAAACTTTAAGCTCTCCATAAATTTTCACACATTCAGCCCAAAGCTGTCATCAGTTTACGCAATGAAAAGTTATCGCAAGAATAACGAAAGTGTGCCTATCGACATCGCTAAATATCCACTTTTACAACTTTAATGATGATTAAAAAAATGTGCGAACTACCCCAACAAAGAAAAGATAAACACGAGTGAAAATAAAAATTGTCAGATGAATTAGGACGCTAATTAGTGACCAACAAAAAAGGTCTTTAATTGCTGTCAATTTGACAACAAGTTCCATGTTTTTATATTATTTCGTGTATTTATGTAAATTTCATTATTGTACTCAAATCTTGTGTAAACGTAAATTCGTTACTATTAATCAAAATAAAGCAATTAGTGTAAAGTTTTATCAAATGTTTCTATAATAATATATGTGAACCTTAAATGTTTGTTTGCTCACACAACAGATAAAACAGATGATTTAAGTTTAATTCATATTTAATGTAGAATTATTACACTATAATTATTCCTCAATTTAAATTAACGCCAAGGTATAATAACGCAAGTTTTTGTAAACATTTTCTAAATAAATTACATTTTGATAGATTTCGGCTTCAACCACTTGTTGCTGCTAGTCATCAAGTGAATATGCACGATAAAATATTATTTAAAGCATAATTTCTTCCTTTTTAGTTACTTTAAATTATTACGCATGTAACAGGAATAATCAATTTTCTCACAAAACACAAAGGCATTAAGTTGAAATAAATTATGAGTGATAAATCAATTGAAAGTAAAGTAGTGGTGCTTAGGGTGAAAATTAAAGCTATAAATTCAAGAAAATGAATTTTATTACAAATTAAAATTGCCAATCTGGCTATTTGTAGGCTTTCAGATGCGTGCATGTTTATTTAAAACCCCTGTTAGGTCAACGTACTGAGAGGCATGCGGTGCATATAAGGGTAGAATTATTAAATATTTAATTTAACGATGATTTACTTCACGTGGTTAGCGGGTTCGAAAATGAACGAATTTCGAAATGGTTGATTTTTCGAAAAATAAAAGAAAATTTTGAATTAGTGAAAATTTTTCGGTGATATGGAAAGCGTTTTAAACATCGCATGAAATTCAATTACGAAGAGAGTAATAAATGTCTGCTCCTACATTTTTAAACAAAGAATTTCAATTTTCTTTTACCATTTTCTTTTTAACTTAAGCTCAGAATTTTTATTAATTTTTCTGTGAAATAATGGTCTCCTTGGTTGCAAGTTTGCCTAAAAATGTGAAGTACGGTAAAATAAGAATACTAATTACAAACGTCAGAAAAATTAACGTTCAAGCAGCTCACTGATTGGAGTATTCATCTTCCATGAATGCAAACCTCAAGTTTTCAACTCGAGCGTTCTAAAACACCTGGATACAACATTCGTATGTAAATTCAATATTTGGAAAATCTGTTGAAGATAACGAATGCGTTTTCCATATAATTTCCGGCTGCGAAGCGCTACAGCTCCGAATAATAATCCGAATGAAGCATTCCCGCGAAAGGATTTGGTCATGAATCTTGCGGATCTTATCAGTTAGGTTTACACCGAAGAACGTTTATCCAACCTATGTAATTTAGTGGCCCATAATATAAAAACCCGCGCCTACCTATCCGACGTGGCTAGCGGATCTAGTTTAATTGAATTTAAAAATTAATTGTGGTCATAATAAATTATGTACTTAAACGATACTTTTCGTTATCAAAGTTTGCCATAATATATTTGAGAAAAAATTTTAAAGACAAAAGTTACGTTCACGGTTACGTCAATTGACCCAAGAGCATTGTGCGTGCGCATGGCCTAAAATTTTGACCCTAATTATGGTCTTTTCTTTGTGCTATTAAAGTGAAAATGGAGAGTAACAAAATAGGTAACAATAGATAAATTAAATCAGAACCGGCTGTTAAGCGCTATGAACAGCTCAGAAAGCAGATTATTGAGCCTTCATTCTTCAAATGGAAGAAGAACGGCTACAGAGCTCTAATATCATTCTTAGCTGACAGTTGGTTGTAAAAGTGTAAATATCCAGCGACAGCTAGCTAGCCGCTCATCACACACAACCTATTAAGCTATCGTTGTAAATTGGCTACCACAGTGAGCTAAACTTATTTAGCTGTGGCTATAAATCGGATCCTGCAACAAGTTGGCAGCTTGGCATAGAGTAAATTGGCTGGGTCAGCAAGCTGGCAGCTGTATTTAGATAATTTTATGGCATCCTTAAATTGTCAGTTGTACGAATTTGAAATGTATGATAGTTTTATGCATTAAAAACAACGTAAGCTACTGTTACTGTCCTTAACAGGAGGATAAATCTATTAAGGAGCTACCAGAAAAAAATTAACATTTGAATTTCAGATTATAAAGTTTGAGATATAATTTTGATCTTGAAGTTGAGAAATTTTAACTAACTTCGGAAAGTTGTTAACCTTCCAAGATGAACAAATTGGAAAACATGAGAATTTGTTCCAATTCATGAACTACGTTGCTAGTTCGAGATTACAATAAGATATTCCTATTCCTGTGAGATTTCATGGCTCCACGAGTTCAATCTCAAGCTATGATCGAGTGATCTCAGGTTTCATTATATGCAGCAGTTTACAATCTTCATGTCGACTTTGATGTAATAATTCATTGTTAGCTACATTCCAACAACAGCCCTAAAAAGAGATCTAATTAACCACATTGCAGCTGGAAATTACAGTGAGAAATACACAAAATGTACAAAACCAATAAAAACTGGGAAACTACAAGAAGCAGTTTTGGTGTACACAGTTGGACCCTTACTTCCTCTACTAACCTACATTTGGTCAGCATTGTGGGGGTTTGCTTTGCTCGTTCTTTCGTTGAAGTTTTAAAGAACGAATTGTATTATCAAATTCGTACATTTAAACGAAACTTTAAGAACTTCCGCGTGAAAGGTTGATCAGAATTTTAAAATATGCAAGTTCCATTATGTGGAGGATTTTGCATTCGTATGGAAAATGTGCTGAATTATAATTTGGAAACTCAATTGTTCACATGGTTTAGAATAGGCTATCCAATCACGATTAAGAAAAGTTGGGTTAGATTAGGATTACTAAAGAATTTGTTTTGGAACTAGAGATAAACAAAGTCTGAGCTTCGTAGTCAATTTGGTTTTTAAATTTTATTAAAATTACCTACAGAGATCATTTAAATTGTACTACTTATATTAAATTTCAAATAATATAATATTATGATCTTCAAATTTAACTTTTAATTAAAATTGAACAAAAGTGGTTATATATCATCAGGTATTTTCCTGCTAAATATATGATATAATTCCATATCAAGCATAATTTGGAATTAGGTCAATTAAAACGTAGAAATTAGAATTTAAAATTACATTAAAATTATAATATCGGAAACACCGCAACCACAAAGAAATTAAAATAAGTATTTATTGTCCTGAGAATATAATTGTATTGTTATATTAAATATTATTATTATTTCTAGCGATCATAATTTCCTTATCTTGCTTTAGCTTGTTGCTATGATTCACTATATTCTTTTATTAAATATAATACATATTGTGATTACTTTTCAATGTTATCGCTCATAAGAACAATAGCATTGAAAGCATCGTTGAAATCTAATGTCTCATCTAATCGAAAATAACCCTAAAATTTATTATTATTTTTGGCATTATTTGAATATTCTAACTTTGATGTTAGTTTCGGATTGTGCGAATCAATTTATTACATTTTATAGTTTAACGTTGTTCTGAAGATGATCTAATAAACCAAAACAGATGGACACTTACATAGTAGACCTGCGGCCCGTGTAAAGAGTGTCTGCGGCCCGCATGTGCTTTTCAATCATTATAAAAGAACTTGCAGAGATAAAAACATTTATAACAAACTGCGACCTAGTGAAATTAAAAAACGACCCCTACAGGGAAAAGATTGTGCACCGCTGATTTAAACCGGGAATTGTGAGTTTTTCATTCATTATAAAATTATAATATTCCACATAAAGTGTTCATGTTTTGTAACGCACATTACGCAGGACATAGAAGATCATAAAATTTGCATAGAGGACTATAATTTAATTAGGGGTGAATCGTGTAGTTGGCACAGTGGAGGTGTAATTTTATGTATTCATAGGAATATTATTTACGTTAAAAGTACAACTTTATCATCAAATTAGAAAGCTTTCGGGCTGCCAAATTTCCTTTCGCTCGCCTAGATGATAGTCAGGTGTAATATTTGCAAAAGAAAATTAAATATTTTAATTAATGTTAATTAACGGGCAGTTTTGTGTGGTTGTCACTTCCAGAATGTGTTGAGTTTGATATCCTTAAAACTGCTACGGTAATAAGGGGTTGGATAGAAAAAACTCACGGGATGGGAAAATTTTGATCGATAAATATGTTCGAAGTTTACAAAAACCTTTTCGTCTGGTAAAATTTAAACCCGTTAATGATTTAATATAGATAATAGTATAAAAAAATTAAGTAATTATGTGAAAATTATGCAGGCACCGCTCAAAAGTTGCAAAGAATTAAATGAATTAAATTTAATTTAAACATATTTAGTCTACTTTTTATATTTCTTTAATGTTCTTCAATATTTTATAAGTAATATTTACCTTTTTTTACTAGCTTTTTTGCAATTTTAGAAATATAACTTACGTTTTCAAGTTTTTATAATACTAAAATAGAAAATTTAGGCAACATTAAAAATAACTTAATAATATTCAGGTAACCTTCAAACCATAAAATTAAAATTTTCACTTTACTTTTTATTAAAACCACTGTGAGTAATTAATTTTGAAACAAGGCTGTTTAATCACTTTTAACCGAGCTTGGATCCGAAACTGTCCAGTTAACATAACACGACGATCATCTTCTAACGTGGTAACAGTTTCAGCATTTCATCGTCGTTTCGGGCATGGTCTGTTTGACACTTGTAGCGCCGTATGATATCAACTACTAGGGAGGAACTCGCAGGATTTCCCTCACTTTACAGCCCTGTTCTGGTCGATATTGCCATAGAAACATAGTACTAGCACTACGTTGCGTTTAAGGCATCATTTACACATTTCTTTTAAAATCAAGTTATTGGAAGAGCACACAAATTGAATAAAGTAATGTTCTCGAAACACATTTTTAAGATAATTTTTATACCCTAATCTAGTATAACCTACATAAATGCTGGCATCGTTCAATATTCTTCAAAAAATATCATCTGTTATAAAGTGCTTTTGTTTAGAAGTTTATTTAAAAACGTAAAATTTAAATTAAATCATTTTAGAATTTAAAAGTTCTATAAAGTTTGAAGTTGCACATAAAAGTAGTACTTATTCTTCACTCAAGTTGAAATTGATTTTAAGAGTAACCTTCTGGCTTGCATTTCCGCAAAATGCTTTTCTGAAAATCCAAAAAAACTTCTCGGTGCTTTTTTTTTTTAATTGCATACGTGGCAAATTGTGAAAGCAACGTTTCGGAAATAATTACATCGATGTAATTCTAATTCATAACTTTCTCCATGCTGCTTATTCCAAGCCAAAATTGGATTAACTTAATTCTACAGAGAGAATTTTCAAACAATCCAAAATTTTTTTACATATCAAAGGACTTTTTGTGATTGCTAATAATTTTAACTTAACCAAGGGAACGGGTAAGCTAAATAAAGAAAGATTCAATCTCGGTTATATTAATGAATATCAAATAGAAGAGCTGCAAATTTTATAAAAATCAAATATTTTACTTCTTGATATTGTTTACCCAATCACCTTACAATATTTGATTTAATTCCACTGATTTACCTTAATTTATGTTTGGATGTTTATATTTTTCTAAAAACGTTGTTTTTGTTAACTCCAGAAAAGCTTATAACTGGGTTAATTTTACACCTGTCAACTTTTCTTACCCAAGCTTTCCTACTTCCAAGTTTCCTGATCATTTTTTTTGCAGTAATTGTGTTCTTCATCATCTTTCCTTTATTTTATCCTCCAAAGCCATTCCATAAATTAAAAAAAACTTATTATTATTATTTAGCATTAACCGCGAAAATTTATTGTAGCTGTGTTCGCAAAGAAGTATGGAAGTTTTTACAAAGTACCTGTTGCGTTGTGATGCTTTGGGCGTAAGAAAATTAATATCTTACAATTATTTACTAAATCCTGAACCAAATGTGAACACAAAACTCGACGTCAGGAAAATGGTTTACACTGGATTGAAACCACAAACATTTGGATAAGCATATTATTTTATTCGACTCAGCCTAAGATGACCAATCGATACTAATTTTTGCAGTTTGGACTAAAAATCAGTTAAACTTAAATTTTTCATCCGTGAAATGAATTTTTTTATATTTTGCAGTCCAATAAAAATATCACGTTTCAAATTTAGCAAGGCACCCAAAAACTTCCGTTGCAGTTGTATTCATTCGTGATTTGAATTACAATTTAAAAAAAATAAAACTAACCTCAAATTCTGGACTCGGAAGTTTAACCTCAGGAACATGGAAGATCAAAACTAACGTCCTAAATATTTATGATAATTTATTTGAATATTAAAGTTTTGCATGAGAGAAATTAAAAGGAAAATTGTGGAAATCCTCTCAACCCTTAAAAGTACTCTCAGTTTAATAATAATTAATCAATGATAGTTTATATTGCAGACGTGCTTTTAATAGTAAAAATAGGTCAACTGATATTTTTTTTTATAAAGTATAAAGCACACAAAGCCATGCTATATATATTTCGAAAACCTGTTGCTATCCGCTCTTTCCAATCTCTGGGTTTGCTTCAACCAAATTGACAGTTTTATTGTTAGAATATATTATAACACAAAAATAAAGGAGTTTTTCAAATACCTACCTAAAAGAAATGTATTTATGGTGGCGTTGCTAATATAAACAGAAATACCGAACTTTTGTTCAAGTTCTTCCGCAAGAAATTTTTCTGTTATCTCCTGCACACAAACGTGGGCATTGTTTATAAATTGTATTTTGAAAGTGTAAAAAATTCAATTGCACATCAGGGTAGAATTTATATTTTTGTCTTTCATTAAATTTGTGCCACGGTTAACAGTAAGCCTCTTGATTACGATCTTTTCATTACAAGCACGACTACTTTAATTGTTATAGAGATTCTCCCTGATCCAGCCTAATCGGATTTGGTTTCTCGTTATTAACTTGGCTGCATCCCAATTTTCACGTATGTTGTTAATTGTTTACTACTTCTGATTTAACCCGTTATTCTACGTGATTTAATCACGTTTTATTATTTCTACGAGTTAGGAATTCGGAACCCGGTAAAATTTAACGTATTTTTTCAAAATTATATATGTAAATTTCGAGTTTTTGTTGCTATTAATTCCAATTATTTTTTTCTCAACTTCAATGATAAAAAAAGCACCAATTATTTTATTCTTAACTCCAAACTTTTTACAAAAATTGACGTGCTCCCCACTCGGAGACTCTTGAGCAAACCTCCCTATCTACAATCCGACGCCCTGTCGGTCTCACAGAGAGCCACAGCTACCGCGAAAATTCAAAACAGTAGAATTAACAGAATTTCTCCCCCTCATCAAATTCGATTGCTTCCTCATTCAAAAAATAACGTGACAATATAATTATAGTATCTACTGGTACCAGTGGCGTAACTTCAAATTTTAGACCCGCGTGCAAGAGCTTTGACGGGCCCCTTGATTGAGAGGTGTGAGATTTAAAAACAAAATTTGGTCCCAAAATAATACAGTGTCCTCGCTCTGCCCCCCTCAGTTATTTACGCCACTGTCCATAATACTTCTCCAGACCTTAGATTGCACACTCATTTCTTCACATTTTAGGGTGTTCCAAATGAGATAAAATGAAGTATTATCAATTTACTAAAAAAATCAATTAAAACATTGTCGAAAACAAATTTATTTCCCTGAAATGGGTGTGAAACCGGGGGGTCTGGGGGGTATTCCATACCTAAAATAAGTTATTAAAAGCAAATACAGTTGCCATGGTTACCGATGATTCTCTTCAAACTTGACACATGAAACCATTGTAGGGCCAAGTGGGTTTGGGGGGTCTGGATTTATTGTAGAGAGTAAGATAAACTCACACGCACTTAGGGGTATTCCATACCCCCCAGGTATACGTAAGGAACAACCCTACTTTTTAAAATTGATAACCAAGCAACTTTGATTCTTGAATTATTGTCTTCTTGTTGAAGACTAAGGAAGGAATATTTTATACCCCCACGCCGGATTAGAGAGGCTTGGGGAATGTCAGGATCGGGGTGAAGCTGAAAACCGGAGGTAGTACAATGAGCTCGATTTAGAGGCCTAAGTGCGTGTGAGTTTATCTTACTCTCTACAATAAATCCAGACCCCCCAAACCCACTTGGCCCTACAATGGTTTCATGTGTCAAGTTTGAAGAGAATCATCGGTAACCATGGCAACGGTATTTGCTTTTAATAACTTATTTTACTATAATTTTACTTTCGCAATTCGCAACACGCAGACCAGAAGGTCCAGGAGAAAATTTGTTGGGAATACCCACCACCACAAGGAAAGATACACAGCAACTCGGCACCAGGCTACTCGACACCGTACTACTCGGCACCAGGAAGTTCGGCACCAGAGGATCTCTCTTTTAAAGGTCCCCTCATTTAAAAAAATCGTTTCCCAACACTAACCTAACCTCGACGGGTGGATTCCCGTTGCTGAGTTGTCCATTTCCGGCTTGCACAGGCGCTTGGTTTTTACCCTTGTTTAAGAATTTTTTATTTTACATGACCTCGGGCCCTTAATAAGATTTTAAGGGCCGTGTGCATTCGCACACCGCGCACACTGGTAGTTGCGCCACTGATTGGTACTATCGCGATGTTCTGTAAACGTGCAAAACCACGTGTGGTATTAATTTATTGTAACCTGCAATTTTGTGAAATTGTAGTAACTTCCACAAGAAAACTCAAGAGACATTTTTTATTTAAATTTAATTTCCTATCTTTTTCCTTATTGGTATGTTATTGTACGATAAGATCACAAAGAGTTATAGAAAAAATTGTGTACTTATTAGATATACTCGGTACCATAATGGCTGCACTCAAGTGAATTTGTGTAATTACGATTACTTGTACATAAAACCGACATAAAACTCAAAAACCATTTCTGACAGAAAATTCAAATTTTTATCTTTTTTATTATTTGAATTTTATTTTAACATTGAAAAAATTGGGTACTTGCAAGTAATCGATACTATATTAGCTACGCTTTGCATTTGTATAGTTATGGTTACTTATACAAGAAAATCCAAGAGACAATTTGTACGGAAAATTTAATTTATTTTTTCTTATTGGTATGTTTTTGCGTAGAGTAACATTTTTCGTTAGTGGTTGGGAGTGGCTAATGTGCAGAAATGAATATTCGTTATTTCGGTTCTATTTTTGTGTCAGTTAGTGGAATTAGGTGTCACGGGTGTCTCCCTCCACATTTCATCACTCCACATCCAACCACTAACGAAAAATTTGCCTCTACCATATAGTAAAGCTTTAAAAGCATATAAAAAAGTTTTGCAAATAAAGAATTCTGACCAATTGAAGTACTTACATGTACTCGACATGCTAGGCTTTATAACTAAAGTTAGTTTTCCGAATTTTCACTTTAGCACAGATTTATACTGTTCGTGATATGTAACGTCATTATTCTGATGTTTACAAAATATTACAACTTCGTTGTATTCAAACATCAAACACAAAACATTGGTCGTCTTTGAATTTCAAAAAGATATCACATTTCAATTGTTTGAGTTTACAGTGGCGTTGACTGTAGTGTAGACTTGGGATAAACTATATTATTAAAAATGTATACGTATTAGGTTTCCTTTGAATATTTCATGTAAAACAAGAAATAAAAAAGTAATTGCTGGGTATCATAACTGAAGAATCTTTCTACGCGATGATTTTTTATAAAACTCAATCACATTTTTGAAATAAAATTTCTTTGTTCAATTTTTTCAAGTAATTTTCAGAAGCAGAAAGTTAATTAGAAATAATTTTGTTCACCCAACAGAAGGTGCGAAAAACGACTATAAAATAAGTAGTCGTGGGTTCGAATTTCATATCCGTTTGTTGGATGAGCGTAATGACCATAGCTTTAATAAATAATAGAAGAAGTATTTATTATCGCATTTGGATCTTTTTTATACTATGATGTACATTTTTACAATAATGTTCATCGACCTACTTTCAGTTATTCTAGTTCTTCTCTAACGACCATTCACATTATTCACACACAACACATCCATTTTCCTGCCTAAGCTTTTTTGACGGAAATCTAGCTCTTTGAGTTTTTCCACGATCAGATCGTCACTTTCAATACACTCAAAGCTATCTCACCACTAATAGTATTCGAAACGCTATTTGAATATCGACCAAAATTTTTTCATTCGCGATTGTAATCAGATTAGCAGGTATCAAAATGCTATTAAATATAGCCGTTAAAAATAATCCATTGACTTATATAGTACGTCGAAATGATATCCACCCTACTTTGGTGATTATAAGACGCATTCGTATAACATTTTGTATTCTGAAGGGTAAATACGAGCACGTTCTTATAAATAGCTACATTTGCGTTGTCAGCTTCATTTTTTTCCATAGACTTCATGTTTCCGGCAACCTTTATTCCTTTACTTGTACGCTGCTGTATTTCTTTTGACAATCTCATAATAACATCTTCCTCAGATGATGGAAGAACGTATTCAAAGTTTTATACTTTTATGGTCGTTAGTCTCAATTGTGCAATTCAGAACACAAAAATGTTGTAAGTTTTCTAAATGAAGCTGCAATTAAGACAAAACTTCAAAGGTTCAATGGTGGCTTTCCTAACATAGGTACGGTTTTTCCACGTATCCGACAAGAAATTGAGTAATTATAAATAATTACCGAGTCACTGACTCTCATAAAATCAGAAAATTACACAATAATAATTTTTGGGTTAGAAGTAAAAAAGCAACTCTTACAAATCAAACCCCAAATAATGTGGTCAGTTTGTGGAAGCTTAAGTTAAGCGGATTATACTAAAGAGAATTTCGTTAACCAATAAAGCTTATGTTTGTTTAAGTTTATAGTTTAAATTGTGTTCGAGAAATAAATAAAATGCATTTCACAACACATAAAAATAATTATAGAGATTGAATTTCCGATATTGGCTTCATTTTAAACACGTTTTTTATGTAAATTCAAAATTGTAAGATAAGGTTTTTTAAAATTGTCTAAATTGGTTTCTTATACAAGGAATCATTTATATTACAAGCATATTAATCTGAAAAAAATCTATTTCAAGTTGAAATTGGAGTAAATTTATTTAAATTTTGTAATATTTAAATTTATGCAAATTTCAAAGTTAAAATAACTCATGCAACGTAAAATTTGAAAGATTTGTGTATAAATAGGATGTCTTGATCGACGCATCCGCTACCTGGTTGGGGTAGTGGTAACTAAAATTAACAACGCCGAAAAAGCTCCTCAGGTTAGGGTAAACACGAGAAACGTTAACAACCAATTATTTTATAAATTTAAAAGCTTCTAAAATTTTAAATTCCAGTGTCTGTTTTTGTAATACTTTATTTTCGATATATTGATTTACCGCTCCCTCAAGTGCCTTTTCGTTACATGAAAATGAAAATGACAGCAAAAAGGTAGTTACAATAGTAATTTATTCTGTTTTTCGGGAAATCTAACGGTCTCCAGTGATTACCTTTAATATCAAACGAGTCGTATTTAAGATGTTATTTAGAGAAATCCATAGTCAAAGAATACTTAATCCAGAATATTTTTTGTTTACAAAGAGAATGAATATAATTATGTAGTAAGTTATATCGTTTGAGCTTTTTAATCAAGAAAATATTAAGAATCTTTTCAAAGATTGCTATAACCACGAGAGCTCGAGTACAATATTTTTGATTATTAGAGAAAAACTGAGCTCTCGTGGTTACTTATTCTCGTTTCACCTAGGCAAGTTGAAATTTCTGCCATATATAACTCATAAAACACGAGTTGGGTATTTTTAAGTTATCACATAGGGTGGTAGGCCTATCGAAATAATTTATTACCATACACGTAATATCGCGTGTGTGCATAAAATTATTTGATAAAAATGCAATTTCTTACCGCTTGTACTTTTAAAAGTTACGCCTATTCAAGAACGAAAAATTATAGGTAGAGCAGAATTATTAAGTTTATAAATAAATTACAACAAAACCATTTATATTATGCGTACATGAAGTTTGATTTAAAGATATTACATAACCCATTTAACGATTATCGATTAGACAACAGGTACCTATGACATAAAATTTATAAATTAAGTCAATACGCGTGTATTTCCTATAAAGATAGCGTTTTCGTCGTCGCGACGCCTCTATACACGCAAACACCTGTTACAACCCCAGGGTTTCAATTGCTTGTTCAAGTAAATATTACATTTCAAAGGATATTTTTAACACCACTCCAAAAACTAATGGATATAACCGCAGGATGTTAATTAATTGCTTTAGTTGGGTCACACGATAATATTTGTTAAATATTGCAGATTTTATCATTCGTTTCTTCCTTTTTATGTTCAGAATGCACTCAAACGTATATTATGACGGTTTTAGTTTGCAGGAAAATTACTGAAGTGAATTACCAACACCGAGAATTTACCTGACAATACTAGTTGTTTATATGCATGGAACAAATTTCTTGATGATAATCCGAATTGTAATGTAGAATTATTAGTATAATATAATTTAAGTTGGTAGATTAATTTGAGATGCTGCATTCATCATAATAACGTAACTTGAGCATCTAAAAACTTAGACTAAGTTTAATCTTCGGTCAAGTTTAACGTCCAATCATTAAATATAATGATCATGGAAAACATAACCTAACTTTCTTTCAAACAATTTTTTTGCCCACTAAGTGTCTTTGGTTATTCGATGCTTAGAGTATCTATTATAAAGTTTTACCGCAATAAAGCAAATATTTTTCCCGTTACTATATTATAAACGAATGTTTCCAAAATTTGAATTTAAAAATCCCAGAATTTTAAAAAACGTATATAGTTGATCTTAAATTAATATAATATTAAATAATATTCTTAACTATAATTTGTTTTATTTTACTATATTATTGTTCAGAAAGAAGACTTCGATTAAATAAAGAAAGACAACAAAAATTAAATGATTTATTACAAGTAAAATAAAACAATTAAGTGTTTCTTTGGATGACCCATAACAGGCGGATTATTATATAAAATTTTTAATTTAGATTTCTCATAACCCTACAATTTCTACAAAATCAGTTTATGGTTGGGGATCGTTGAAAGCTTTTTAGGTATAAAGGAAAATAAACTGCAAGATTAATTTTAGATTATAATTTGCAATTTAAGCTTCTCAAAATTACTTTTGTTTTATTAAATTATTTTTTTATGCTTATATTTTCAAAACTGTTCCAACCTAACTTGTATAATTTTCAACTCCTACCTTAATAAAACCACCAAATCACATTAGAAAAAATTTAGGATAAGCGCAAAGCACTTTGCACAGCGCAAGCAACGCAAACAAACAAGTATTAAGTTTATGTACATTGCATATTATGCAGGTATATCACAACTTGTGTACTCTAAAGGTGCAATTTGTTATTTAAATTTCAAACTTGCAGGACCGCATTTTATTTTCGTTACGAAGAAATTACAATGTCTTTAATATCTTCTTCTCTTCTTCGTCTTCTTAGTCGTATTGTTCTTAGTATGACTCAGAAGCATCTTGACATAAGCGTCGCGACAAAGGCTTTCATGGCAAATTACATCTAATTGGTTTGCCATTGCATTCCGAGGGGAGAGACGGCCAGAATAAAGTTCTTACTTTACTCGGATTCGAACCGGGTATTTAGCGTTCATAGTCAACTCACGTGACCGCTAAGCTCCGACCACATTAAAATTTATTTAGTCATCAAAAATATAATAAATTCTTTCGTTTAGCGTGAAAATCATTATAGTATCATCTGATCTAGATCGTATAAAACTTAGAAATAAAGTTCATATTTTAAGTATCATTTATAGTTGAAGTAATTTTTTTTCTATTTAATGCTGCCAACAACAAGCAGCCTTAAAAGCGATTACACAATATTAATTATGTCTGTTTTTCAATCGTAATAATAATCAATCAATGAAAACGTTACAATGTTTGCAATAATAATCTAGCAATTAGCTACTACTAAATTTAAAATAAATTACTGCATCGGATTAAACCATGACGGTAATTTTGCATTTCAGTGATGTTACATTATGTATGTGGGTTTGGTTGTTACATGTCTAACATAATATAACAACCATCATATAACATGGAACGCTTTTAATTCAATGCGAATAACAAAAGAAATTTAGAGCGACAATAGGTCATTGAACTAGTTCGAATATCATAACATCAAAAGTTGATTTCAAACTCGGATACATACAAATTACTGACATTGTAATTCCGAAACAGAAAGAATGGGTTTATTTTTAGCTATAAAAATGTTCTACGACCCTAAGGCCGCACTAAAACTAACTTTTTTAAATTAGGGTGATGAGTTGCAATACATGATTCACACAGAGAGACAGACAAAGTTTTCTTTAAGGCATTCCTATATTTAACGAGAAAGCTCAAAGTTATGAAATATTTTCAATGAGATTAAATTTTATTGTAAATAATTTCATTGAAAATTAACAAGATTGTTGCAGTATAGAACTTCTGATTAACTATAAGTAAGCAGATTTACGTGTTTCAAGGTAAATTGTAAGTTAATTCGAGCATAAGGTGGTTTGATAGTCTATAATCATTAGCATACTGTTATAATTATTATTATACACACACGCAATTATTTTAGTCAAATTAGAATACACAAAAACTAAATATTCACAGTTTAGTACGTATATTAATATTACACTATAATTTTGTTCTAATTATGTGCTCTCTTTGAGAATTTTGTGATCGAATGGTTTTACTGTAGAAGATTAATTAACGTTAAAATTTTTTCTACATCTCTTAACATCTAGGGGGCCACTATTTACTAAAAATTATTTTTTTTTATAAGATTTAAGACCAAAACTAGGAATAAACAGAAATAGGATCCATATTGCGCTCATCAGGTGTTACACTTTCTAAAAATGCAGACACACGTTCCAGCACTATAAATTCTTTAAATTTATGGCCCAAAAAAATATAGTAATTTGGTTATCAAAGACCACCAATAATAAGCAACTAATAAAAGAGACGTTTGGAGCTCTGCGGTAAGTGCGTTAAATGGGAAGCTGGGGGGTCCCCGGTTTGATTGGTCGTTGCTTGATGAAAGCAAAGAAAATTTACCGAGGCAACCTTTTATGAGAACAGTGGGTCCCGAAAACTATGAGATAACAACTCGAATGCACATCGCAGACATTGTCAATTGAAAAATTGATGATTTGATCGTCGAACTTTACAAAGACTCTTAGGTTTTCTTTCCACCAAAGTTGGTACTGCATTTTTATTGTCGCAATCTATTTTCGATATTTTGCAGATGACTGAATGAGCTCAACTGATAAACAAAACTTAAACATTTAAGTATAGATATATTTTAGAAGCGCAACCATTGCAACAACAAGAATCTTTCTAGTTTCAAGAATATTAAACAATGTTCGTGCTCATAAATTTTAGAAATAACAGTTTCACATAAACCAAACTTGTGTATTGTTGCGTGTCTGCACTCAAACAGGATTGATTTCATTCGATCGATTTAAGATTGGGAAAGCAAATAATCTACATAACTCAACAAGAACTGAAACTTCACATAGTTAACGAGATATTCGACTGCTTAATTTTATTGAACCCATCCATTCCATTGTCAGAAAATGACTCAAGTGGTGATGTTTTTCAAAATCACACGCGAACGAATAAGGGATAATAAAAACTAAAATTAATTGTAACAATAACTTTTACCTTTTATAGTTCTGTTCTAGAAGACGCTGTCATTTAATTTTGTAACGTCTTTGCTTTTTTAGCAATATTATCGCTAAACCACCTATTTTGTAGACAGGAAACGTCACGACATTTGAAATGAGCTTGGAAGAGTTAGCACCGTGAATCGGTTATCAGTTTTATGTTATTCACTTCAAAACTTTGTTGTAGTTACAAAGCTTGCTATAATATTAAATGGCTCATTCGCTTCTCTATTTGATATCAGTAGCTTACTTTGATTTGAAGCAGTGAAGTGGCGTAAAATTTTGATTAATAATTCGGAAATGTTTAATTTTCTGTCTAGGTCCTTCTGATCCATGTAAAATACGTTGCTTTTTCTCTTTAGTTGCTTTCTACTTTTGGAGAGCAATGAAGGGATTATTTTTCTTTCTCCTTTGTTTAATTTAACCACCTAGCACCTACCAAAGCATAATTTTCCAGTTTGCTGTCAATCAACCACTACAGAGCAAATAATTTATGATTTGAACTCCTCCGGTGTGAGTAAAGCTAACTGAATTCTCAAGTAGGTTTTCAGGGTGCAGTTACAGGGTGGAGCTGCTGCCCCATAAAAAAGGTATCGACTAATTGGTTGGGGATTACTATAAATTTGAATAAGGTAAATTTTATTTAAATTTAATTTTAATCAGCAGATTTTAGTTTGATAACTCTTGTATAACGAAAAATTTCACACAATAATTTGCAACCCGCATCGTTTTTTTACTTGTCGAACCGATTCCGATGAGAAAAAGGACAAAAGTTTAACTATAACATGATTTTTCTTTCTTACAGGTTTTCTTCCAGTTTCCGTTTCGTAAGGTGGCAAATTACATCTAAAATAGACATATTTAATTTTTACATTTTAAAATTTTATAATTTATTGTGCACTGTTCTTAAGCTCTGATTAATTTCTGTTGGCACGCTTGCTATTTATCAATCGGTACTGTTAATTTGATTTACAAGTCTTTGCGTGCACACCACTTTTCGATAAATCAATTTCTGTTTTAAGATTTCACCAATTAGTTATCACACGAAGCCGTTTTTTAAAATTAGAAAGAAAATTTAATATTATTAGCGCAAATTGTGCAAACGGGTACGATTCGCTTTAAGTGTAGAATGCATTTTTGTTTGCACTATGTATGCAAACTTGTTATTACTTCTGTTTGTTGTTTAGTTTAAACTTTCTTGGAGAACAATATTAAACGCTAATTCCACAACCTGTTTGAAAAAGCTAGTCGTTACTAGCACAAACAGCTCTCGAGAGAAACAAACAGAACTGCACCTTTCTTCAAAATAACTCTTGATTTTTAACATTAAAAAAAGACTCAGCCTAACACCTCACAACTGATGATTGCTATAGCAAATACGACGAGAATGTGAGAAACTTTGTGTAGAAATATCACTTGTTGTGTTAGTTCAGATTTATTGGGTTAATTTTCCTTTTTATTAGTGAAAATATCTGCAGGATTTGATCCTGATCCAAAAGAGGCTTATCGTCTACAAATTACTAAAATAGGTTAAATTGAGGTACACAGAGATTGTTAAGTAACGTTGGACTTTTGGAAAACCATCAATCTGGATTTAACCGAAGTGATCCTCTTTCAAAATTTTGAAGTAGGAACAAAAATCGGGACTACTGGGTTATAAATGACTTTAGAAATCGCCTGAGTTACCGTTTCATATTCCCTAGAGACCATGAACCCAAAATTAGAAGTATGAGATATGAAAATGTCATACCTGCAACCTTTTCCTTGATGAATACCTCGGGGATATTATTGCACTGCAAAAAATATGTAACATACTTAGCTAATGTTTACAACAATTAGAAAGTCTGCAGTTTGCTAAAAGTTCAAACTCGGAAACGAAAAATTTAAGTGTTTCAAAAATAAGAACCCTTTCTTACCGATGCTTAGTGATCGTCAGGAATTTATGTGATAATAAATCGTGAAACCCAATATGAAGTGCTTTGTATATCATAATTAACACAACGTCAAAACGCCGAGCAAAAAATCCATTTATCACAAATTTTTTTTGTTAAATTGATAAAATTATTTTATTATCTCAATTTTTATAGCTCCACTTTAACTTAATTACAAAAGTATCATTTTTACAACGCTTAATGTAAAATTAATAACATTGTTTACAAGAAACTGTTAACTTCAAAGCAGCTACTAACTTTATAATTCTGTATTTCTAACTTTCCCAGACATTTTCAAATGCATTTCTTAATGCAAACAAATTGGTAAGACGTTGTTGTTTTATTGGCGTAAGTAAGGATTCTTAGGAAAAGTTTGGTTTTAGTTTTCAAAAAGCGATTAATAAGATCTTCTTTGCGGTTTGAGATAAATCAGAATAAATAAATTACGATTCTGTAAAACTTCTCTTTAAGAGAAATGAAGCTAACGAAAACGTAAAAAATTCAAAATCCCTAATTGTTTAAAGTCCTGTTTCATATTATATTGCCACAAAAATATCAGAACTTGCCAATTTTCTTCTGCTCTAATAAAACTTTCAACGATTCTGAATTGTAAACTTTTTATAAATATTTTTAGTTTAATAAAAATTCTCGGTTTTTTATGTTGACGTCAGATTGTTTATAAGAATTGTTATGTCGCTGAAGCGTTTATATACTAAAACGGGTTAATATTCAACCATTAGGATCTGTTAGCATATCTCATATATTACGCCTCGTAGACCTAGTTTAATGAAATTCTCTATTTGCTAATTTATTAATATTCTTGCAAAAGTTGTGAAATTAGTAGAACAAGCATTCAAAATTATACACAATTTAATTTGTCTTATGCTGTCAAAATAATAGGTTATTTTAACTTTGGGGACTAATTAATTTGTCATCCTTACAGCTACATCGAGAAAAAGCATTTTAGGAACTAAAGAAAATCCGAAGATTAATGCAGTTGATATTTATTTTGGTTTCAATATAACTTTTCATTGTCACTTACTTACAATTTTATGTAGTTTTTGTCGTAAGTCACAAAAACCTGGACAGGAATTGATTCAGATCATAAATAAAAGTCGATTTAGATAAAATTTATTTGAAGATAAAGAAAATGTTAAAACCACGCAGCGTTGTAAACAAAATTTCCTTGGTTCAAGTAATTTTTCACCACTCATCCTTTTAATTAAGAACATTAAAATGCATGCCTATTTTTCTAAGGCCGACTTGAAATTATGTAATAAGATCCAAGTGTACTATGCGCTCCATATTTAAGGTCGTTTATGAAGTGGAAAATGAAATTCTTTGCGGTATATTATACTACAATTTTAGCACTAAAATATTTCTCGTAAAATTTTTCGTTTAACAAACGGAAATTTAACAAAAACTGTGTCGGGCTTTATTTCGAGGTATTCTAGATTTTCCAAATTACAAAGAAATATTTTCACCCCACTTAATAGCTTTCAAAAATTGAATAATAACAGGTTCGATACGAAGAAGGTCCAAAGAAAATAATAAACTCATCCTTGCGAAAACTTAATTTTCATATTTAATTACATTTGCACAAAATTAGAACAAACGAAGTTTGGAAATTTGTTTGGCAAACATTTAAATATAATCGATCAAAAAAAAAGTGAATAAAAAGCTTTCTAACTTTAAAACTTGACAATTTTAAAAATAGACGGTAGGACTTTCCTTTTAAATATAAATCCATCAGCTTTGTTGACTTTCGCAAACATTATCAATCTCGACGTAGAAAAAATTTTTGTAATAATGAGATCAAATTAAACATAATGTCTGTTTTTTAAATTTAAAATTATAGGAGCACTCATTATAAAAATATGTCTGCATTTTTTGTCCAATTTTTTCGAATTCTTCGTTACTATGGTAATAAATTTAAATAAAGTTTTTTGTATTATTACGCTTCAATTATGCAAATTGAAACTAAAAAAATAGTTGTGGTTTTCAAAGTTTTGCTCATTTCTTAGTTTCGCTGAAGAATGACACTCCAAGGAAAATAGAGTAAGTGCCTCTCGACTATGCATTTTCACTAATGTGTGTTGTCACTCTGCTTGTGTATTTTCCTTTCAGATTCAGTACGGTTAGATTGTCTGGTTGATACGATTATTGAATTTCCTATTGAAAGATTTTCCATCTTTCAGTTTCGGTTGTCTCAAATAAAATTTTTTCCGCCCAGACGACAAAGTATCATCAAACAAAAATTGAAGTTTTCAGGTCAATTTCAATGCCTTAGGAAAAGCCATGAGACCTTCACATTGCTTGCGTTATAAAAACACAGCGGAATAGAATATCTTCTCAAATTCAAGATTTTTTCTAGAATCGATCGAGTCAATGGCATGGCCACATTTAAATTTTTGTAATAATAATAACATCTCTCTAATTTATTTTCATTAACAATAAAATTTAATTGAAACGGTTAAGCTCACTTATTTTCGTTCATTATAACGATTTTGAATAAATGTGTAAATTTGACTTACAAGGGGAACGCTAACACTGGCCATCACCGATTTGCACCATTTTTATTATACGTTTTGGTCTGTTAAGTTCTAATTAGGATCTTAAGGTAGTGGTGCAGGTCTGTGACGACCAAAGTTGGCCCTCCCCTTGTTAGTTCGAATCCCAGAGCGGCACTGCACGTTTTATTCACCTCTCAAGAAGCTGGAAGAACTTGTATTTTTTTCATTTCAGCATGCAGTAATAATTTCAAGTTTGATGTTAGTAAAAATTGCAATTAGACGTAAATAATCAGTTATAATTATTACACTTCTTACTTAGAGCAGCGAGCAGCTATAATACCAAGTATTAATTGCGTTATTGTTATTTAATGTTTAGCTTAATTATTTATTGTGTTAATGAAGGTAAACACTATTAACATAATTATATAATTTGACTGTCATTAATGAAAAGGACGGTGACAGATGAATAAATAGACAGATTAACTAACATTAATTATTAGAAATTACAACAATAAATTTAAAAAAGAAAACCAAAAATACTCACAACTTAAAAGGAGTAAAAGTTCAACAAAATTACCTCAGAAGTAGCTCAAGTTTTAGTCTGTAGGGATGATGATTTATATTATTATGTACTATATTTAGCTGCAAGCATGCATAATATTTTGATGTATTACTGGGCAAAGAGATGCTTTGAGCACCAAAGTCTTAGTCCGCTTCATAATGAATTTAAAAAGTTTAAAAGTTATAAAATAAAAGAAGATTTTGTCACAGATATCAGCTGGTTAGTTATTCAGTTGCTTCTGAATAGATTTTTGAGTTAAAAATTTGAAGTTCATTATAATGGTGCAATATGGTAATTATCTACTACAGCTAATAGTTATTCACTACATGCTCTGCCTCAAAGCCAAAAAGATGGGGAGAATGTTTATTAGGATTTGATCTAATTTTCATCAGATGTTTCGTCTTACCATGCTTATCAAAGTTCGTGTAAACGTGGCAAACAGTCAATTTACGTTGTGATAATTACTGGACAATATGTGACGTTCTAAATGTAAGTTTTTAGCTTGGCTTCAGTTGCTACCAAATTCAACTGATAGCAACAATTTAGTAACATAATCAGCGAGGTAAGTTAGAATTCAGTTAAACAATTTAGTCGCTCTCTGTATATTTTTAGTAGTTAACTCGTGATAATTTAATAAAATTGGTATATTTTTAACAATTTTAAGAGTTAAATTAAGCTTTCAAGCACTTGTATGCTTTTCGTCAGAATAATAATAAGAATAGAATAATAAAATAAGCTTCTGGTTATAAAGAAGATAATAAAATTAATAAAATAAAATTAAAAACGAAAATGAGGGAGAAAAATGAAAAAATGGAAATAATATGGAAGAAGAAGTCCATTATTATAAAGCAAAAGTGTCATATTGGCAGCAATAACAAATAAGTTCGAAAATTCACCAGAAGAATATTAAAAACTATTAGATGGAGAGAACTAACAAATAAAAGAAAATTAAAATTTGGATTGGGCCAGGAAAGCTATAATAGAAAACAAAAGCGAAGTAAAAGAAAAGTCAATCCTCTGAAGATTAACTCCGATAGGAAGGAGGTCCCATTGGATGACATGGGAGAACAAAGAAGAGGACGAAGAAGATGATGGGATGCCGCCAATTAAATTAATATGCTTCTTCCAACTAAGTGGACTTTTCGAAGTTAGGAAAATTGGAAAAAGGAGAAGAAAGTCTTTTGGTGGGATTATCTGGAAGACTTAGAGGAGAGGGTGGAAGTGGTTTATGTAAGGGAGGGCACTTTACAAAAATGGCAATACCGGCGTGCAAGATGGAAGGCCGCTGAAGCCACCAACCCCGATTGCCAATAAAGAAGGATGGAAAAATGTTATAATAATGACAATTACTGCGATCTAAATGGAAAAAGATTGAAACTTCAAGTTTAAATTTGATAAAAATTAGAGCTAAAAAGAATGCCAGTTATTATCATATAGTTAATCATATGGAGCAGCGAATGAAAAATCAATCATAAATAATTTAGAACAATAACAACGCATATAAGAGTTAAAATTAAATTCACTAAAAAATTAATAATTCTAAAAGGTAAAGATCTAAATGAATGATAATTGATAAACTATAAATTTCAAAATAAGCAAGATAACAATTTAAAATAATATAAAATAATTTAAAAGTATTTCTTATGAAATAAAATTTGAAAAGTGGATAAAATTGAAGAGTCAAGGATGTGGAGTTTTATTGTCGTATTTAGTAATTGAATTGGAATGGTTTAATAATAAAATTATAATATAAATAATAAAATTAGAGGCGGTCGGAGCTTAGTGGTCACGCGAGTTGACTATGAACGCTAAATACCCGGTTCGAATCCGAGTGAAGTAAGAATTTTATTCTGACCGTCTCCCCTCAGAAGGCAATGGCAAACCACCGAGAGTAATATGCCAAGAATAATCCTTAAAATGTTGATGATCTAAATAAGTCCAAAATTGATCTGTGGAATAAGGGGAAGGCAAACCACCACCCCATTAACATTAACATTTCCCTGGTACAGCCTTCTTGGCTAAGTCGGGAGGATCGCCTTCCGAAATCGGATAGGCACATATAGAAGAAGAAGAATAAAATTGAAATTTTGGAAAGAATTGATCACTGTGAGAATCAATGGAAAAATTATAAAATGATTATGGAATTCTATTTTTAAAATTATCAGATTTTGCTATTGCTCTAGTGTAAATTAGCGTTAAATTTATTGAATTTATGCAGTTGATAAGGATAAAAATTAAGCAATTTAGAGAAGAATTTAAACAGTGAATAATAATTTAAGTATAAAAAGTCATTCTAAAATTTAAATGGCAAAGAAGACATTAGGAAGATACTAAGAAAGAAATATTTTTGAAAGTTCACAATGGAAAACTTGGAAAATTGAAATTTTGTCGACAATTTGAGGAAAGTTTTTGAATTGCTGGATTAATCCCTTTTGGATTTCTCGAAGCTTAGGAAGAGGCTTGATGTCGTATAATATTTGAAATCAAGATTTTTTGTTCGGAAATTAATTAACTTTGTATGATTTTGTAAATTTGAAAATTTGCAAAGTTGAATCTTGGGCGGCACCACAAATTTTCGGTAAAGCGGGGGGGGGGAGTGCAAATGGAGACTTGCCAATGATGGGTAGAATGGCGAGGTTGCAAAAAATTTAATTACAAAAATTTGATGAAGTTGCAGTTTTGTCTCGTGAGAAAATTAAAGTGAGAAAAATTGCGTTTTATATTTTTTTAGCAAGATTTAAAAAAGAAAACATTTCTAGAATATTGGAAATTTAGTAAACTTGTAAATTGCAAGTAATATTATTTAGAGAATTGCAAGGTCGTGCAACAACGTCCGTCAGAGATAGTAGACTGAGCTAATGGAAAAATGGGTCAATTAATTCGACAAGTTTGGAAATATTAAAAAATTTTACTTTTTGGATTATTAAGCGAATTTTGATGCTGGTACAATTTAGTACTTTTAACACGATGTTACCGTCGGATACCCTATGAGGTTTGTAACAAAACGCCAGGGTGCCGGTTTACTCGCGGGACTGGGCGCGGGTTGAGGGGGGGGGGTAGGTTTAAATCTCAATATTTAAAACCCGTATTACAACGACCGTTGATGTCTTTCCTTTGACTTGTGGAGCGTAAGTGGATTTTATGGCTAATTTTATATAGATACTGAACTATGGATTTGTAATGTCCTTCACTATTGAGGACTTGATTCAAGGCGACAGTTTCTTATAGATAAGTGGAAAAAACTCTTGGAGATCTTATTTGTCGGTAACATAAATAGTTTAATTTGCTCTTCGGTTTAAAGGAATATGGCAGGTTAATCAACTTCCATTATCCCTTAAACTCCACCATGCCTTTTTCCGTCTGCACAGGGATGTATTTTGTATCCAGTAAATAGAAGGGAGGAGAGTAAAATCTTTATCATCCACCAACGAACGTCAGGTTGGGCATCGAGGAAGTAATCCTTATATTTTTCGCGAGAATCTTCCAATAGATAGCAAAATCAGATAAAGTAGGATTATAACATACAAAGCACTAAGGTAATTTATTAAATTTAATCGTCTGTCCGTTTCCAGCCCTCCCCAGGATATTTTATATTGGTGTTAGGGAGTGTCAAGAAGCAACTAGATGCCCGATGAAAATTTATTTTTATTTAAGTAACAGGATAATCAATACGTTATTTTTGCTGTTTTTTTCACAAGGTGAAGTTTTCAAAATTTTCAGTTTACAGCTTACTCATTCGCTAAACATTTCAGGAAATACATTTCGAACTAAAAATATGTGGTATTGTTGTTGGCGCAGTTGAAAAGTGTTTATGTCACATTACTAAATTGAAAGCATTCCCGATAGAAAATTTTGTTGGAATGGCTATTTTCAGCATCCGGTTTTCAAAACATGACAGTTTTTCTATCTTCTTTTCGTCTTATATAGGCAATAACGCTATGAGGGGGGGGATATGAAGTGGTCCTAGAAGTGGTTCCTAACCATTTCAGTCCATTCCTGATTTTTTTTTAAAAATTCTTATAAAATAAAACGAGATCTTTCATCATGATAACGTCTTCCCGGAGGAACTTGTCACACTTCTAAAGGATGCTTCCGCTCGTGGTTTAGAACTAAACATTTTCTCAGCAACACATTGAAAATTTGCATTTCAATTGAAAACATATATTCAAGTCAAATGTCGAATTGGCTGTACGATTTAATTTATTTGTAAATGCGTGTTACGATTGTTTTCTAAGGTCATTGAATTTTCGGTTTGTTAATTTTATGGTGATTCTACCAGCTTAATTTAATTTTCTCCTTTCTTACCCACTTCCCACTGCTGCTATCTATTTGAGATTCGCTTAAAATTTTCTTTGCTCGTAGCAAGAATTACTTCCTATTCAAAATAAATATAACACACTGGAATATTCCTTATTCAAAATCGTAAAAATAATAAATTTTACAAGAGCAAAATGGAATTTTTCGGGTTAAATGCTATTTTCAATGTGACAGATTGAATGAAACCTTTTAAAATATCATTTTCTAAGTGTTACTGCTTTTATTTTCACAATTTTGTTAAAAATGATTTTATCCTGCTGATACACTTAAAGTGACATTAAGGAAGGACACTTTCATTTCGACTATTGAGTTAAAAATTCGGTGCACGATTGATTCAACCAGCAATCAAAGATTTTATCCGAATGAAGTATCGGAAAAGCAAACGTGAATTGTAATAAGAAAAATTCCCTTGAAAAATAAATAATTTTTATTACTTTTGCTATATTACAAAAGTTGCATGGTTACTGGTTTATGTCTTCGAGACGTTAAGGTGAGCGGCCACCGGAAACAGAACTAACCTAAAGAAGTTAATTTGTTCCCAAAAGGAACCTCGTTAATGTCCTAGCTTTTCCTAAAATATTTACGTCCACTAATGTTACCTGTCGTGCAACAATAAAAAGAATAAACAAATCGAGTGGTTTGTTTGTAAATTATTCTGTTTACATTTTTTGTTGATTATTTACCTTTTATTTAACAACGGTGATGGCTGATACCATCAAATTTAAATGTTTTATTATCATTAGGTTATAAATAGAAGAAAAGAATAATGAAGTAGCTTAAATGGAAATTTGGTACCAACATAATAACCTGAAGTTTTACCGCAACTATTATTACATTTGATGCTTATAAAAGAAATTATGAATAAATCAGTTTTGTAGCTTTTATGGCGAGGTGGTCAATATTAAATATGAACACGAATGGGTAAAAATACTAAAGAGATCATATCGACCCTTAAATTGCGTGCTTTTTCTATAATATATAACACTTTGCTATCTCTACGTGATAGAAAGTATAAATAAAGGTAATGTAATTATTTTCATTTTCAAAAATGGGTGGAAAAAGTCTCTCCTGGGATTGAAATCCGTACATTGTTAAAGTTAACAATTTTAATGTTCAAAATCCGAAAAAAGCTTACGTGGAAATTATTCAGAAATTTTTTTTATTTGGTTTGCTGCAATTCTTTAATTTTGAATTGAAATATCCCAAGAACCAAATTGCTAACTAGGTTGTTTCCTATGCATTCTATTATTACTTGTTCGCTTGGCGTTGGTTGTTTAATAATTTTACGCTAGCCCAATTTGGTATAGTGCCTATTTAATTCATTACAAGTTCATGTAATGAAAATTGATTCCAACTAATTTCGTTAATAGAATACAGTAATAAAATATCAGGGGATTAATAAACCCAAAATTCTGAGAAGACTTTTATAGATATTACCGAAAAAAGGGGATGAAAGTTTGAGGATACTTTTTGTGCATTTTTTAGTAAGAGAGTAATAATTTATTCCCAATACATAATATTTGTACTTGCTTATTACATATTTAACTCATGATTATTAATGTAGTAAGCTGATAATTCTAGAGTCCTTACCAAGTAAGTTGAACTTTACGTCACAGCAACCGGTTATTAAATTAACGAGTAGTGGTAGCAAATATGACAAAGATCCACATTTGAAAATGCAGTTGAGAATAAAATAAAATTTTATATATAATTGTGATTCATGGGATTCCTTGCGAAAGTAATTTCAAGAAAAACTTTTCTTCTATGTAATGTAACGAGAATATGTCTCAAATTTGTACGCCTGAAGCAATAATTTTGTTTGTACCTTAATATGAATAATACCTACATTGTATGTGTGCGTGTTTAAAATTAAAGTTTCACATTATATTCAAATTATAATTTCAATTATTCAAATAAAGTAGTTAAATTTCGATTTAAAGAAGTTAATTAACAAATTAATTTATTACGTATGCCATTTATACCAAAGTTTTTTTATATTTTTCCAAGTTATTTACTTAATATAATAATTATTTACACTATCCATGTGTAAAATAAATTTCGACGTTTTATTTTATTGGGTGTCAAAGAATTTTGAACATTTGATCAATAAAATATATTATATTCTTTCGCTGCATTCAAATTTTATGAGCCAAACTCAAATAAACATACAAGTTTTCAAACTTTCAATTCATTCATTTAAATGCTCTAACCAAAACAAAACAATTAAAATCGGAAGTTGAAAATTTTGAAAATTTTTGAGGAGGTGAAGCTAATAAAAGAAATGATAATATGCTTCGTTCCTATTGGACATTCCTCGGGCAAGCATAATCCAGAAATAAAGGAATTTAAACTTAAATGTATATTTTGGGTTTTTAATGTTAATATTACGTAATTTTCCCTTGGTTGAAAATGGGAATTAGTTATTTTGTTACAATCGTGGGAATCTCGTTTATCCCTTCATGCACGTCAGTAATTAAATTTGTAAATACTCTTGATCATGCAGATTACATAATGTAACAGTTTATTATATGATTCATCTCCTAGAAGAGTTTTGCTAAGAACTTCCGTTGAATCTGTGATTTGAAGCAGGAATTTACCAGCAGCAACTCAACACACTCAACCAATGGTAACGTCAAAAGCCACTAGTGTGGTACTCTAATATTAAAAAATAAAATTTTGAAATTGCAATAGAGTTGCTTAAGTTTCAAAATCAATAAATCTTTTATACTATTGGGTTTTTACTGAAAAGTAATGGAACACGTGCATGAATTTATCGTCCTGGAAATTCCACCATCGAGTGGCGACCTTAATATATCATCGATCTTATAAAGTTGGTAGTTTTTCCGGTTGGCCGATGAACTAGGTGTACTTTAGGGACATCATCCATATGCATGCTAAATTAAAATCTCTAATTACTTCGTAATTGAGTTGTAATTACATTAAAAATTTACATATCTGCAAATCATCTCGTTCATAGAAATTTTCATTTAGTAAAATTAGTTTTTCGAAATTTTCAACAACAAACATTTGAAGAAACAAAGTAAAAGAAAAGCAACTCTTTTATTTAACAAGAAAAGTTGGAGGACTCTTTGCTTGAGTACAAAATAAAAGTAAAAAAGTTTAATCGATCCTTTTTAAAAATTACAGAAGCTAATTTATCAAGTAATGAAGTGCAATAAAAATTTTAATTTTTGTTTTATGAAATTTTTCGTGATTCAATTTTTAATAATTTATCCTTATCGATTATTAAAATTTCCGTGGTGTTTTAAAAGTAGAAAAAGTTTTTCACGGTTATAATTTTTTCCTAAAGCAAAATCTACTGTTACCTTAAAATTTGTTCGCAATTGTTAACCACATTGGTCATAAAATAGTACATTGTAATTTTAAATCATAGTTCGGCGTAATAATTTTTCGTCACGGCGCACACAAGATAATAATTGGCGTTTGGCATCAAAACCCCGGACAGAACTGAACATCGAACTTACCCTTGCTTTTCCAGCTCCCTTACGAACTAAACTAGGACGTACGTGCAATCACTTTATCTTTCGCCAAGTATATAATAATTGTATGAATTCATCCAGTTTGTTTTAAAAGCATTGTCTTGTATCAAAGGTACAAACCATGCGTATCGAGGCAATGTTTTTGTTATATTGTTTTACACCCCTCAAGGTGCGTAGCGAATTAGTAGCAAAATAAGCTCTAAAATAACGCCATCTTGAAAGTTTACCATATATTTGTTACTACCCTTAATATAATAACTCATCTCGTCATTAGTCTTACAAAATTTATAAGATTGGTTTAACTTTTCTGCAACAAAAAAGATTAACGCTAACAAACTTTTCTAGCAGGATGTATTCCAGAACGAAAATTTACTTTAGGTAATTTCCAAATTAATTTTATAATAAAATTTATAGCTAGGCTCCTTTATATTTCCTACAGTATAGTTAAAATTATTACGGAAGATATTTGCATTTTAGGGGTAACCGGGCTGAAAAAATTGCGTAGACAGCAAATTTTTGATTTATGTTTTATTCGAACATTTTTTACTTTTAAATTTCGGGGGTTCTATTACGGAATGCCGTTTCACCTTTACTCAATTTCCCAATTACCAACGATCCCGCCAATAATCAACTTAAGTAATTTAATGAGAAATTCTGATCACGTAAATGCATTCTGGTCAGTTGGAAAGTTATAACTTTTGTGCTACCTTCAGGCTATTTTAAACTTTAGAGATACGAAGCCCTAACTTTAACTTGGAAACCTTCAAGAATTAAGCTGTAAATTTTGTAAATACCGTAATTATTAACAATTAACTAGCGATAATTACGTTCTAACGAGAAACTGATAATATGTGATACACAAATTAGAGTTATCCTGTACACAAATATTTTGTAATATTTTCATGTTTCCTGGTTCAGGTGTCCCACAAGCTAGAGTGGATCAAGATTACTCTTACGTGCTTAAAAGTTATTAAAAGTCCATGCACAGCACTAAAATATATGTGTCATAAGATCATGTACTCCAGTACCTGTTAGACTAAATCAATTTCAAGTCTAGAATTATGTTTTGTTAAGGTTTATTTAAATTATAGTCAGTATTTTAAGAACAATAATCCCGAAGGCTGTCGTAATTAATATAAAATGTGGTTTGGCAATAATTACTATAACTTTTTGCAACTATCCGATAAGGATAGAGCTGCTTCTAAGAATAAAGTTAGGTGGTTGATGTATTTGAAGTCATAGTGGCGCCCATGAAATTAACAAAATACTAATTATGACGTCCAATTAATTTTCTTACATCTAATTCCCGTTAATTCACTCCACCTTTACTGCTACTAGTCGACCATCAGTTCGTAGAGTTTCAGTCTTATGATGAGTAGTACCATGAATGGTGAGAAACAACTTGAACTCCAAACGCTGGATAAAGCAGCAACACAAACTTGGAGCAGTTTTTACAATAAAAGTTTAAAAATTTACAACTGAGAGAGAGAGAGAGAGAGATAAAAGAAAAGAAAATTTAAATGAAGATAAAGCATAATTTTCTTAAATATAATCTTAAATGAAAGCAATTAAATTTAACTAACTTTATTAATCCAACTAGATAAATTTTGGGTGGACTATAACCCACCTCCTAGGGACGCCTCTGGTACAAAAAGACGTTTATGTTTCAATTACAGAATGGGTTGTGTTCTTTAAACATATTACGTATCAACCCTTCTGTATTTAATTTAGCTTCTTGGGTATATTTATCAGCTTCCAAACCAACCCCACCATTACAGTCGACAGACTCGGAGAACATCCTTGATTAGCAAGATAAGGAGACTCTTAATTTCCCATTCCAGCTTGATGTTAAGTAATTCTTAACATTCCGTTTGGATTATTGAATGTAAAGAGGTAAACAAACCTATGGAGCACCAAAATCGCCCAAAGATTTCCAGAAGGTCTAGCACAAAAGAGTAAAAAGAAAAATAAATATTTGACATGCTGGAAGAAACTATCCGGTTTATACCCAATTACATTCAAATAAAGTCAATCTGTTTTGCAGAAAGACAAAGTATTTTTAAAAGAAATCTATTTATCAGGGGTTTTGAAAGGTTTTCGTTAAAGCCGTTTCAAACCATCAGAAAAGCTGTATGTTTAAATCATTTTCGGTAGAATAACTACAATTTATGCTTTTTTGCTGACCTTTATTTCTATGCACAAATTTTGTAATGCAATCGCGTTTAAAAAAATATAAATCATGCTGTCTTTTTGAACACGTTATACAGTGCTTCATCTTGTTAACTTTACACTTTCGTGTATACAATGTCGACGATATCACCTCTTGAAAATCGGTGACTAATATTCGACATAATGTAAAAATGTGTGCCCTTTTTGTAAGTCAGCTTTATGTAAACAATGGCGTTTAAACGATAACTCTCTTATAAATTTTGCACATAAAAGCATAATGTAGCATCCTGTTATATTTAACATTGATTTACAATTAAATAGAACTTTGTGACAGTTTTTGTACGGTTTCCCAGGGCAAGCCTGCCCTAAAGGTAAGATGAATAATTATTATTAGGCTACTGCGAGCACTTTGCAGATTAAATGAAAATTTTTTTGGCGAAAATATAGTTTTTCGTGCTAGCTACGCCACTGTCTGAGTGATGTTAAAATTCTGGCAGTGTTGAACCGAACGAATTAATTATGTTCGGATTATTTTAGGATTTGATTTATTTTCTAAAAGTTTTGTAAGTGGTTTAACACCTTTGGGCATTTATTATGCATTTCTGCTGTTTTGATAATTCCACAATTGTTAGCAGCTTGCATTCTCCCGAGAGAATTTCCAAAGCCTTGCAAGACTATCTTAGACACAAACGCTTATATGTTGTACAATCTACACAACATTAAAGTTATCTGATTATATAAATTGTAATAGTAAATCATGCAGGAGCAAACGTTTTATAGTAATTTATGACGTCAAAGTTTTGGAAATTTGGGAAACATGGATAATCTTATACGTGGGATTATATTTTAGTGCACCTAAAGACCATTTAAATGCTTCCAAGGGAAGTTCAAGGAAAGACAAGAAAATTCACTAGGCAAAAGTTCAGGAATTAAATTGAAAAATAATTATTGAACCCTAAATAAAATACAAATGGAACGCTAATGGTGAAACCTGTTACAAGCTTTATGACTACAGCACTAAAATATTAAACTTAAAGGACCAATGAACTTAAATTTGTAATACCTTTGCTAATTTGATATACCTGAGTGATTAAAGCAATACCAGTTAAAAGGAAAGACGATAAAACATTAAAACTAAACCATGAAAATTATTATTGTGGCCACATGTTAACTATGTAAAATTTTAATCCTTAACATCTTAATTAAATTTTAATAGCACAGTTTCAAATTCCTTTAACATAAAAACTGATCAAAGTTCTACTCCGACCCCTGCTCACTAAAAATTTCAAGACAATATATTTGTTTATACTAACTTGATCAAAGTTTTTAATGCTCTATTCAGCAATTTACTAAAAAGTAGAAAACACTTTGAAATATGGTAAAAATAAATTATAGTATTTAGCTGCCTGCCGATTTAAAAGTCAATTAGTTTTATTCCAGTAGAGAGCACATTCTGGAAATGTAACAAAATAGTAAAAGATTGTAATAGCTTTTAAAAAGTTTATTTTATTTAATAGATTATTTTCTCTCATACAGACACTTTTTGTATTAATGCCTTTGTTTACCTACAAAATTGTCATTATATTGATTTTAACAGAATCAATGTTGGTTGCATGAGTTGCACACTCAATACCTTCAAAAGATTAATGTATGAATAGAAATCGGCAATAATAGAGTTTTGGAAGTTATCTTCTTTTGTGAAACACTGCCTGAATATTTATGTCGGTATATTTTGAAATTCTGCAATCTGATTTAGTTTATTTTTAGTAGCTTTATTTCTAAATAGTCCAAGTCCCAATAATAGTATTTTGTACATACAGAATGCAGTTCTACTGCATTATCAAAGTAAGAGGAATATTTCAAAACGATAATACTCTGACATTTCCTCATTTTAACAATATCGTTATTTAAGTTGAAGATTAATTTTGAAAATCAAGTCGCATTTATTAAAAGAAAATGTAGGGTTAAGTTATTATTCCGTCTAAAGATCCTCATTTACTGATCTGCAGGTTAATTCTTTACTTAATCATTGTATAGTTAATTAGTAATAGTGGAAATTTTTGCAATTTTTTATTTTTTTTTCCATTTCAACTTAAAATTTTTTAAAAAGGGAAAATTAAATATTATAATAGGCTTAATAAGTTAGTCGACTTTTTTTTACTCGTATAATCTTGTGACATAAGGAATTTAAAAGTTTTTATATCCCTTTATTTAAGGACTTTCAATTAAGATCTAATTTAATATTTAAATTATAGAACAAATACACTTAAACTGTGGAATCATTATTATAAACAGAATTTACAATTTCAAATTTAATCCTATACCTTCATTAATGTTTAGAGGCTTTTATATTAAATTATGTAAAACCTAATTGGGTCATAATTAAAGTTGTAGTTATTAATTAGTGCCACAACTCATAAAAAAATCAAATAGGAGACAAATTATTAGCCCTTAACCCCATAATTGGGGAACTATTGTGATGTCTCTGATCTATCACTAGAGGTTAGTTTAACGTGCAATCCTAACCACGGTATAAATAATTGGGAACAACTATAGCAGCTTTAATTAAGCAACAACTAAACAAATAAATTAAAATTTTGTAATTGTAAATTATTACAGCAATGAAAGTGTTAAATTTCGATTATAAAGTAAATGAAACTGAACTAAAATAAAATTTAAATTTATGTTGTAATTTTAAATACTTGGGTCGTTTTATGAAATTTATGACTGTATTTTCCAAGCCTTTAATTTTCTCATAAAATAATGTACATACATTCAGCACTTTGTATAATATACTAACCAAATAGTTAATGTAACAAATTGAAAGTTACAGAAAAATAATAATCAGGAAGTCTTTAAAATGAAAAATGTTTCAATCGTTTTCATTTCTAGGTCTAAAAGTTTTTTTTTTTCATTTTTTAATATTGTGCTATGATTTGTTTGACGATAATTATTTTTACATCCGTTTCTCAAACTGATGAGCCTGTTAAAATGACTTTCCACGACAAGATTCTACGAGTACTCACACTTTCAACGCTAGGCTTAAGGCTAGCGCTCTTAGCAGCTTGGGGCTTTGTTACAGCGTTGTATATAAGTTGTATATAACTGAGAACTACAAAAAATATTATTGTAGCTATTAGAATGCGCTACCATTATGAGCTAAACTCCATGAAAGCCTTCAATGGGAGCGTTGAGATCTCAATATTTCTGCTGCTTGTATCCTAGGGGGATAGGAAACGGTTTCTCTCCCTTTCTCTCCCTTTCGCTGCTTTGTTTTAAGGTTATCGTACTGATAAATTTCAGTAAAATTCGAACTAATTAATCTTGGAAAATGCAGAGAGCAACAGGCCAGTCTCACTAATCAAAATACTGCATGTCAGTGGACCTAAGGGCCAAATTACTGCGATCATTCCATTCTTGATTGCGATCCGTATGAGATTCACGATTAAGTTTCAATTTTAAGAATTTATGTAAAGTGACAGTAGATAGAGGTCGCTGACTTAGTGGTGAAAATTGAAAGAAAGGGAAAGAAACCCAAGTGGTCCATATGCGTCAAAAGTATAACAAAAGCAAAGTTTTGTAAAAGTAAGTGAAAGTCAACTGCAATCCAAGATAACGAATTGAAGTTGGAAAAGCCATCATAACAACAAGAAACCAAGAAAGAAAGTTAAAAAAGGGTTTCAACAGCGATCAAAGGATTAAGGAACAGGAATTCGAGTTATTTTCTGGAAGTGAAATTTCACTTGTGGATTGACTCACCGTAGGTCCTCGTTGCAAGAGTGGCTCATCGGGGTAGCATTAATATTAATTTAACCACCAAAAAACATCTGACCATCGTTATCTTCGTAATTCTGGTCATATATTATTTATATTTAGTGCATTAAAAATTGTGCTGCTGTGTTTGCATATTGTATTTTATTCTTTAGGAGAGTACGACAACCTGGCACTTGATTTAAAACATTTTCTATTGCAATTATGGTAGCTGAGGGTATAAGTTACAAATATATACTGTAGAGAAATTTCCTACGGCTCTTCAACTTTAAAATTTATTTTCTTATCAGGACAATATCTCAACACTAAAGTACCGTCGGCAGCTATGTATCGATTCACATATAATTTCTGTACGGAGACAAATCACAGGGCTGGGTTCGCACTTATCTCTTTTCGGGTCGCCAAATAAAACAAAATGAGTGGCCTTACCACCGTACTATTTTCGCTAAATCGAAATTCCTGTCTCAGGAATAAAATTGCATAAATTGCCTTAATCAAAATTATTGTCGTTATCGACAACGCTAAAAAACTAAATTTGGGTATGGCTCGCTGCATGAAAATAAAATCAAACTCAGCATCGTGAAAAATGACTAATTTAATTTTCATAAAATAAATTTAATTTAAATAAGCATAAACAGGTCGAGCATGAGCTGTTTACAAACAGGTTCGTTTTGGTCGTTGATGTGTAAATTTGTGAGATAGAAACCCTTCGTATTTGCATTTACTTGCAAATCGAACTCAAAATATTCCAGGTTTCTATTTATGTGTAAATCGTGTGATACAAATAAATTTATAACAATAATAAATGGTGTGACAAAATTCAAAGTTTATTATTTACCAGTGATGCGGCACTTGTTGACGACGTTTTCGGACCACTGCTTTCTTATATTCCACACCTCGACACTTGTCATTCGAAACGGATCTGTTGCTTCTTCGAACAGCTGCGCTTTTCATAAAAATCAAATTTGTGACACCAAATCTTCGCAATTCTTCCAAAAATATCCAGATAAGGACGATCGACAATCGTATAATAAAGTTTGTTGGCAAAACTCAATCGATTTGAACCATTTTTAATAAATCGTGCAACTAACCTCAAAAATTGGTATGTAAAATTATTCGATTCAAATTTTAACGAATTTGTATTCTTTCTTCTAAACATTTAATTGCAGGCACGTAATCGTCTCGATTACAAAAATCATTCGATCATTCGTTAATGGCGGACCAAGAATTATGTACACCTGGCATATTATGATAATTTTCAAAAACGCTGCAATTTGATTCTACTTCCAAATTTAACTAAAATCAATCGCCTACTTTAGACGACACTTCGCACTAATTCTCAGCTTGAAAAACACTTGAGTTTCCAAGAAAACTCGAAAATTGGTCACTTATGGTGGACCTCACCAAAATCGCTGTTGTTGGCTCCACAAGTCACAGCCAACACTTCCTCGCCAACATTCTCTACCTTCTATATTTAAAAACTTCAAATTACCAACAGAAAATCGAAATTTTGAGCCACTTTGCACGTCAAAATAGGTAAATTTTCGCGCTTAAAATTCAAATGCAATTAATTAAATTCGTTCCTTTTTAGGTTTAAATCGCCGCAAACAACTTTATAATCACTGGATTTCACTAACATTCAACAATAATGGTGTGCTTGTGTCAGTGGTAACATAGTTCGACCTTTAATTTACAAAACCGTGCTCGACCATGTCATTATGGATAAAACATCCCTTAATCTAAGACAAATTACTAACCATTTCGTTTCACGACAATACATTAAATTTTGCATATTATTCAAAATTTGGGGTAAATAAAGCCCAAAATCTGTAAAAATAATATGAGAGTATAACATTGACTGTTGCCATAACTTTAGCTCTGCCCACCCCTAAGTTTATAATATTCAGGTTAGAAAACCAGGATGTTTAAGCCCTCTCACTTGATAAAAATATCCCTGTAGCTCACGTAACTCCAATACTGGGATGAATCTTATTGTGAAGTGAAAGATAAGCTCGCATGCACTTACGACTCTAAATCGGACCCATTATACTACTTTTGATTTTCCAGCAGTGCGACTAGGAATAGAACCACATTATTATGCTTAACACCACACTTCGGGTTTCCAAAACAGGGATCATTAAGTCCAAGGATTTACGTTTTAGTTAAAAATTCCGCTGTAATTAACTAAATAAAATTGTAATTGGTAAATATGGTAACCCCGCCACCAAATAAGTTTTGCTGCAAGTATTTACGTCGAGCGCACATACCGTCAACAGAATGCGACAACTATGCGGGGTTTATGTGAAAAATCGAAACTTTACAATCTATTATTTCCTAAACTAACCGATATTTGATGTTCTTTCACACCTTAAATGCTTACTTTTAATGTAATTTTTGTAATTAACTATAATATTATCTTCGGTGACTGGTTTTCGTACTTGAACCATATTTTGTGTGCATAATACATTACTTATGCTTACAAGAGTAATAGTTCTGATATTATTTTATGGCAGAAGCATTAAATGTTAATGGACTATCTTATATCATATCATAATACAATATAATCTCAATGTAGTTTTGAATTGCTTTAGTTCTGAGTACGGAAATTGTTATTTGTTGGTGGTTGCATGACTGCTTAGTAACACTTCAAATCAAATGGACGAAACCTTCAAAAATCGATCTACATTGGAAGAGTGGCGGTGGAAATTACGAATAACAAAAGTTTGATTATTGCAATGGATTTCTAGAAAAATAAACTCAATTACACTTTGAGATAGCAAAAGTTATGAGATAACTGTTTGAAAATTTTTGAATAACTGTAGCAGCGTTTGCTGAGGCTCATCACACATGAGCTATTTGGTTTCTTGGAGAATGACCACTTCTTTTCATATTAGATGAGTTTCAAAGAAGCTGTAATGTTTCTATTTATAGCTTGTTCTATTATGGATGCTATAATAATACAGGCAGTTTGTACAATAATTACTATGCTCCATTCTGCCTTTGGAAGGGTTGCTGCTTTTGTACATCATAGGTAGAACCAGGTCACTTTTTCATCTGCTGATGTTACAAAAGACGTTTTTCCACAGTTATACTAAACAACATTTGGAAAAGTTTTTAAATAAGCTCATGGACCAATTTTGCATCATAAATTTTGTTTTAGACAAATAAATAATGTAGAGTAGAAAATTCCGCTGTGGAATCATCCCTAACAGGGTAATTTATAATAATGCAAACTATTCACATGAATTACAAAATTGGCAATTACTCAGCCAAACAAAAAAATTAAAGGAATTACAATGTTGCAATGCATTTAGAATGCATTTATCCTCGCAAAAATGAGGGGAAAATGATCACCAAATAAAGTGCACTTCATCAAGCAGTAATTAACTTTTTCAATAAAAAAATAATAATTTATTCATTTACATATTTCGTTCTAAATATTTTCCGATTGAAAAGATATAAATTATGAAGGCTGTTGAGCATCATTTTAATATGACGTGACACTGAGTTTTTGTTTTGTTTATGTAAAATCGCTGACTGTACATTTCATGAATGTACTATGCATGTAGCGTAAAAATATGGCATTTGAAAAATTGATTTCATGCAAAAAGTTATGAATTTTCGATAATATGAAGTTATGAAACATGGAAATTTATATATTCAACAAGTTCGTCATAAATACAACAATCACGAGTATCTTTATTTCACGAGCCTTGTAAATATTGTATAAAATAATCGCAACTTGAGAGAAAAGATAAGAACTCTTGAAAGCAGAATTTTCATTTTTACTTTTTACTTTGTTTGAAAAGTGAAATCACTTCAGAGTTTTTTTAATTTACCAGAATTTTCTAAATAAATGTATCATTTGAACATTTAATCCTTTAATTTTGAAATAATTGAAGTAGGTACTACTCTCGATTTACTTTTTGAAATTTAATATTTACAATTTTAGTATTTTACTCTTTGTAATATCTGAATTAAAATTTATATAAAATTTAATCTTTTGAAGTGCTGTAAATGAAAATTTCATCATGCGTTGCTGAGATACAGAGTTTTCATTTAAATGATCAGAATAAAAAAAAAAGAGTAAAAAAAATTGGTGATGGTTATAGATATACTAGTCCTGGTTGCGATGGCTATAGGATTACTTTTTGAAGATTACAAGTTCATTATCTGCATTCCCCTAGTAAGAAATGTTTTAAAATTCAGTTAATCTATTTCAGACTTGGAATAATTTCACCCTAAGGGACTAGAAGCTGCGAAGCCCCTCTACTGTTATTGCAGATTATATTATATAAAGCTTCATTATGTTTAAAATTATAATATTAGAGTGACTTAGGCTAAGCGGATAAATTTATTCATGATCAATAATTTAAAAATAAAGTTGTTTAAAAAATATATTCAAAGTGGGAGCGCTGTTACAGAGTTGCGGTTACTGGATAACGTCCGAAGAGCGTCGGGACTCTTCTAGTTTGCATATTTACAATGAACCACATTTTAAAATCTACTGTATTTCACAAGATATAAAGAAAATTAATACACGTAAATAAAATACAAGAAAGTAAAAGTTATTAAGATCTTTAGTTAGATTTATCACAGGGAATAGGGTAAGATTTAACATTATAAAGTTAGGGTAGCTGAGGATGGAATATAAAGGCTCGATAATTACAGAAGTTATCTTCCTTTCCCTAAATCAGTTGACTCGTTTTGTCTGATATTAATAAGTTTTATTTACTGGAAGTGTTTGGAATGGATAATTTTTAAACAACATACGGTATATTAAACGATTAATTAAATTAAAATTAGGAAAAGAATTTGTTATTATATAATCCCAATCATTATTAGTGAGCCCAATTATTACTTTAAAAAAGATAAAACCCAAAAAAATTCAAAAGAAAAATAACATCGTAAGATAACTAATTAAAGCAAAATTATGGAAATTTATTTATTTACGAGCAAACCTTTTTACAAAAAATTATTATCTAAAATTATTTTACGACGTAATTTACAACGTAACTTCCACCGTAACGTATTAATCAACATATCCTTGATTACATCCGCATAATCGCTTATTAAATATTTTAACAAAAACTTCCCTAACTGTTAAAATATTTGAATTGTTGGGTAAAAAACGTTAATTCGACATTTATTATTTTCCCATTTTTGTGACACAGCAAAACAAAACATATTTTCTTAAAACCATGAACAAATGAAAATTTTCTAAAGAAAATAAGATGATACCATTTTAAATTATCAGTACAAATATTTTTGTTTCGACTCTACCCTAAAATTTTAACCGTAGTCCGTTAGCGAAAATTATTTCCAGCATTTAAGTGGTTTTAGATCATTTTTTATCAAATCTGCCTTTATTGAGCTCTGATTTGTAAGAAATATCCTATAAAACGCGCCAGCGGTTATCCCACTCTAAAACAAATGAGAGAAAGCATTCCTAGCAGTCCCCGAAAATTTGGTGGACCATCGAGGCAGTCAGTGGCGTAAAATATAAGCGATTTGTGTTACCGAACATAGTTACCGTATGTGTGATACAATTTCGACCTTGAAACCACAATCATAAAAGGGTCACCTGCGCACTTCGTAGTAAAAACCATAATATAAGAAGAAAGCAGAGAATTGTAAATTTTCTCAGTTTTATCAAGAGCGGGTCATTCCCATTAGAGTGGTCGATCGCATGGGATGCATATGAACCCTTGTAAGGTCAATAATACACCACAGGATTGAAAACTGGAAGCTTGCAAAAATGTATTATTGTATTATCATGTGGTACTAAAGAACGCAATATGGAAGCGAAATGTTGAGTTAGCTTAATAGGACAAACAAAAAAAATGTTTTATTTGGAAATTGAAACAAATTATTTCCACATAAAATGAAAATATTCCCGAGTGGGAGCTTAAGAGGGAAACATTTGCCATTAAATTAAATTATTCTCATAAATTGTTCTTAGCTTGAAATTAACAAAAACAAACTGGGATATAAAAAGAGATCTACTACAGTAAAATCTGTAAAAGCGAATTTGAAAAGGAAATCTTACCAACAATTTCAAAACAGATCACGTTTTCCATGTAAGCAGTAATTTTAATAACAAGAAGTGTATAAAACAGACGGCGCCACAAGTAATCGTGGAAAATTGCAAGCGGTGGAAACTGTAAATCAGGAAAATCAATGGCTAAATTTTCCAGCGCAGAGCCATCTGGTGTGCGTTTATTCTACTAAATATATTGATTCCTCAATTTGCAATGGAAAACGACCGCTTTCGCTAGTTTTTAAATAATAGATGACGTGATGTTGCAAAATTGCAATAAAAACCCTACTAAATTTTTTTTTAAATTTAATAATTTACTATATTTCTGTAACTAATCAAATTTAATGTCTGAGTAGCAAGCAATTACGAATAATTACGTTACGAGTCAATTTGCAATATAGCACAAATTTTGTTATAAACCAATAATTTACAAAATTGCTTTAGAAATTATTAAATTATACGTCGAACATGGCACATTTTCCTAAAGGAAATTTTCTTAGGCGGTACTTTCCTTTCAGAAAACCTAATTAAATTTACTAAAAATTATAACATTTGCAATCACGTGGGTCCTTATGTATGATCGATCAATCACAATAGAAAATTTCGTCCTATTGCAGAAGGTCGACGACCAATTCGAACCAAGTAAATAAATAATCCACTTTATTTTATTTGAAAGCGTAAATTTCCAATGCCATTGAATGGAAAACGCAAACTTCGCAGTTAGTAAATACAATTTCTGTGAGCTTATCAAGTTGGTACAATCCCATTGCATTTGTATTTTCTCAACTTTTAAGTAGCATTTAAAACAACATATCGCTTTCCGATAAGGCTAAAATTTAAGTTTTCAATCGTTTTAATATTTATACGAAAAAGCTCTTAAAAATTCAAAATGTTTCCAAGAACCGCTTGAAAACTGTTCGCCTTTCAATTATTTACCTTGTAAATACTAAAAATTTTATAGGAAGTGTTAAGTTCAATTTATTTTCGACAATTTAGGGCTCTAAAAATAAAAAATAATTTAGAAGTAAAATCAGAACCAATCTTTAAAAAAGGTTCTTTTTTGAATTTGAGTTGCACTCGACTGTAGAAATTTTTGCAAGTAATAACATAAAATCCAAAAGTTTTTTACGTAACCAGTTAGGAAACAGATTATGTTGTGTAACACGTGTAATGTTTGAGTGACGAACGTAGCAATTTAAATTTCCATAAATTTGAAACATATAATCACCAAAAGTCTAATGGGGTCTTGTGGGGTCCCTTAAGGCGTTTAAGAGTTAAATCATTTTTACTTACGGTTTGATGGAAACTTAACGATTAATTCCAACATGGTACTTACCTGAAAAAAATAAAACACATTATTACCACTTTGATAAAATAATCAGTAAATACATATTTTATTTAAAAAAAAGTCAAACAAAGCAGTGAAAATTTTTAAGCAAACCAGCGCCAGTTAAAAGAAATTGCCTGCTGTAGAACATATTTCATCACAGAAATAAAATTATGTAACTCAAACTTAATGAAAAGTAAGTAGCGTAGATGTAATGAAATTTGTTTAGTACGTTTTTGGTAAACACATTAGATGGTGAAATAAGAAATTTATTTTAACGGCTGCATTTTATTTTCCCGAAAGCTATTCGCTGTTAGAAAGTTTCAAAAATGTGCTGTAATTTAATATAATTTTAAATATTTGCATCAGTGCGCTTTTGATTACATTAGCATCAAAGTTATGTTCCGTAATAATGGAATGCATTTGATCAAAGATGCAGTTTCCATTAGGAACTTTGGTATATTGAGAATCTAAGGATCTCATTTTGTTATGATGAAATTCATAACGAGATTTGTGCAGCCACTCAAGCTTTCTCTGATATAGGTATTAGTTAAAATGGGAAGCACGAGGATAATATTATATTTAGCCAAGTTAAACCGTAAATGCACAGTACATAACATATACAATCAAATATTGTCTAACGCACTTCCGCTTGGTTGTACTCCTTCTATGCAATGCAATCAAGAATAAGGAGGATAATAAAATTGAGAAAATCAAATGTGCCACGTTTAATGCGGAACCATTTATAGTTTTTAATAATAAACACCGAAAGAGCGAAAAGTTGTTTAACTGGCACTCGTGTGAGGATAAAAAATGGATGGAACTGGATGAGCTTGGCTCAGGATAGGCATTAGTGATATTGAGCAGTGGATAGAAAAAAACTATTTATATTTTTACCGGTAAAACCCTTCTAACGGCTTTATTGGCATAAATGTGACTCTCTGCTAGTAAAAAATTACGTGTCAAGGTTTATCTAGACTCTTTTCGTGTCTACGTCAAACTATAATTTACATTTTACAAAATAATATATTTTTTTTAACATTTATGAATAATCTAAACAGATTTAAAAGTGCTTAAAAATGGAATTGTGTCTGTATTAGCTTTAAATTAGAGAGGCGGTCGGAGCATAGCGGTCACGTGAGTTGATTATGAACGCTAATCACCCGGTTCGAATCCGAGTGAAGTAAGAACTTTATTTCTGACCGTCTCTCCCCTCGGAAGGCAATGGCAAACCACTGGGGTGTAATCTGCCATGAACGCCTTTAACAAGCATTGTTAAAGGTCACGACGCTTCTGTCAAGAAGCAATACGACGAAGATGAATATTTAAATTAGTTTTCATTAGGTAAATAATTTGATCACAAATATTTTCAATTAAACCGATAGGTATTTTAAAAATAATCTCGAGATAAGCTAGCAATATCAAGGAGCTTAAAAATAAGGCTAACTTAACTGCAAGATCAACAACTATTTTATTGGAGTTGTTTACTCTGCTCTGTGTTCGAATTGCGGACTTCACAAAATTCTTAGTTTGACCCTCCTGTGAATATCGAGCACAGTCAATTTATTGGTTCTATTTACATTTACGAATGAATAGTCGATTGATTAGGGTATTACTTTCTTCAGCACAGGTTCACGGGTTTGATTCCATTTTTTTTCTATATTTCACAAATTGTATACCTGTTGACACAGATAATATTGTAAATTACCTAATTGCTTCAGGGTTTTGAAATTGACGGTGTAAAAGTAGTCTATTCTCGTGATTCAAATCCACGATCCATTGTACATATAAAATTCTCATAAAATTTAGTCCTACATTCTGCCTAAAACTAAAAGTTAATTTTCGAATTTTGGTGTTACAAACAGACAGATATCTGGGAATATATTGTCGCATTTTGAAGTCCTGGTTAATTTTAAAATTCTTAAAGACAAAATTATAAAAAGAAAGGGATAGAATAGTTTTGTATAATATTTTAAAATTAATTCTCTTAATTTAGAGAGCAAAAAGATTAGCATGACAGATTAACACGGACGTATTGTGTCTAGTAGATTTTGGAGGATCAACCATATTTGAATGAGTGGTTCCAAAAAGCGCTGCGAAGTGAAGTTGGCAGGAATTTTGAATTTTTGGTGTTGGTGAGAATAAGGCGGGAGAGAAACAGGAATATGAGCAGTTGTGTCTCGTCGAGCTCTAATAAGTGAAAATTAAAAATGATTCCTAAAATTGTAAAAATCGCATACGATTTTGTGCGAACATCATTGAATTAGTGCCTTATAGGGTTGGAGATTGTTTTCCAGCAGTGAAAACCGGCAAGAACTCGATAAAATTGCTTCAACAAGCAACGCGTTCGTTGTGCTACAAATTTGTCGATTAAAATTTGCAAACATCTGGATAATTCCAGGTCATCCTTAAGGACAACGTCAATGTTTCATCATTATGTATCGCAGAGAGGCAACTCCAAGTAAATTTTCCAAAAATAAGGTAAATGTTTAACTTTTAAATAATTTTGTCGCCTTGAGACGAAGCTAACTTGATGGACAGCTTCAACATTATAGTTAATGGTTTTAGAAATAAAACACCAAAATATTCCAGTAACGAATTGTCAATAATTTAATGACCTCAAAACAATTTTGTGAAGTAGGTAATTAAAATTTTCTCCAAGTGCTAACGGTTATTAAAATTCAATCGCGCCGCGGCAAGGTGCTGAACTACATGATTAGTATAGGGCCGTATTTGTGGCATTCTGTAAATATTGTGTAAACTTGTAAAATTTATTTTTTGGGGGATTTTCTTTGGTTTCTCGTTTAAGAATTGCATTTATAGAAAATTATACGAGAAGCAGGTAAATGTTTAAATTATCATAATGGAAGTTAAGGTTGGTAGAGGACAATATATCTGTGATTAGTATCATTCAATTTTCAAAATGTTTCTTATAACAGGATTTGCAAATATAATTATTCAAAAAATTAGATTAATCAATGAAGCCATAATGGAATATCCTCTCATTTCATAAATATTTACCGTTAATATAACATAAAAAGTTACCGTGTGCGATGATCAAAACTTCTTTTGGCCTCAATTTGCTAAAATAGAACTCGAAAATATGTGGTTTCAAAAGGACTGAGCAACCTGCTACACAACGAACTAAACAATGGAATTTTTTAAGACAAAATTCGAGGGAAGAATTATCTTGCGCCGCGGCGAAGTGAATTGGCTACCAAGATCATGATGCCCTTGAATTTCTTTCTTTGGGTTTTTGTTTGGAAGGAAAGGTGTATGACAATAACCCAAGAACAATTTCTGAACTGAAAGACAAGATTCATTTGTGAAATTGAGCCGGCACTATGCCAAAATATCATCGAAAATTTCATCAAAAGAACCAACGAATGCCATAAATAGAGCACGGATTCTAGGCAATTTGCCTTTTTGTCCTTTATTTAGGCAATTCAAAATTATAAATACAGAAATTTCTTTCAAACGGTTTTGAAAATTTTGAACCCTAGTTTAATTTGCCAAAATGCCTATTTTCGATGTTACTGACCTAAAATAGATTTTTAGTGCCTAAACAGCCTAAACGAATCATTTATCTTGTCTACATGTTATTAAAAGTAAAAAGAATTAGAACTGATTCCAGTCGTGGGCCATTTCCTGACAAGCAAAATTTTCGCGGGTCGCACAAATGACCTTTTTTAACCCTCTCTCCATCTTTGAATGACATGTCCATTCTACAGGGGCGTAACAAGACGGCTTGGCGCCGGCTAAATTGTTTTTTTAAACCTACTAATCTTTTCCCAATATTTTACGAAAATTTTTTAAATTTCATAATTGACCTTGTTGAATCCTATATTTGCTCCGAACAATATGCGCCGCCCGGTCGATCGCGCCTAAAGATGACTGGCGCGCGCGTCTATTTTGCTCGGTGCGTGCAATTTGGTTCATTTTTTTCTGAATTCATGATTTGTTTTAAAACCTAGTTCCTAATTATTAAGCTTCTTGAATATCTCGCCTACATTTGGTCCGAGTAACATACATCGATCAGTAGAGAAGTTGATTCGGACCGCAAAAATATACGCGGCGGACGTATAATGAGATACCGATATCTTCAATAAGATCGAAATTTGCGTAAAAATGTAAACTTTAAAATCGATTTTTGACCAAACTGATCGATATTTTGGAGAATCCCGGTGAGTTTTTTTTAATAATTTTAGCACCTCCAATCGTGAGGTGAGAAATATCGGTTTTGTATTCGAATTAACAGTGTACATATTATTGTCATATTACATTATTCACTAAAGAAATGGAAACTAATAATGGAATCAATTATCTTGATATTTCAATTTTCAAAGAAAGTAACGGCCACTCTTTTAATATTTTGCTAGGAAGCTCCTCAGCCGAGATTTAATTGAAATATTTTATAACATAATATAATTAAATTTGTTTAATTATTAATAAATTACGAATTAAGGAATAATTATAATGTTATATTTGAGCTTTCGATCTTGCATTAAGACCTTCGTCAGAAAATTACAAATAATATAACATTATAATTATTCCTTAATTCGTAATTTATTAATAATTAAACAAATTTATTTTCACGAATTAATAATAAACCAATTTTAATATAATTAAAACTTGTATAACTCTATTAATAGGCATTGGGGGTTTGTTGGATTTTGAAGGACACATAGAATCCGAATTGGCACCTAAAATCGTGAGTTGAGAAAACCGTAAAAGGCAGAGATTTTCCCGGCCGGATAATGGGGGGGGGGGAGGGGAATGAATTTCCAAAAACTCAAAACTTCCGCAGATTTTCAAAGATAATATGAGGTGTAACGAAAGTAAATGCTACCCAAATTTATATATGTATGCTTTTTCCCCAGTAAATAGATGGCGTTACTAATTTTCTCCTCCATTTGCAGATGACGCTACCGATTTGGGGTTACTATTTTTTGACGTCCTGAAATCCGTACATTAGTCACGAGGCGACCTTTGATCGGATATTGTGTTTCATAGATAACCTGCAGGTCTACACTCTTTATTAAAATAAAAAGATCAGAATTTTTCAAATAAACACTACGCTTTTTTCAAATTTTAAAATATGCACTATAATGGGATACCCACTATAATATAAATATAAAAATTGTAACAAATGTTTGCATTTGCTTGTTTGGTTCCTTCTTAGATTATTCTTATTAATATACCTCATGCCGGCCCTGTCTACATCTCACTTTGCATTGCTTTTCGAGGAAATCGATGTTGCAGGAGCGTGGATCATTTGGGCAGTCTCTCGAGGGTAGCGATTGCAAACAGTCATATTATGACGGATGTGACTATTTTTATTACCATTTAAATTCAATATTAGTGTGCGAAACTACCATTTCGGACTTCATCTTGTGTACCGTACCTGTCATTGCTATCTGATTTTAACATCTTGGTATGCTTCTTTAACCATCTGGCAAAGACGTTTCATTGTTTTGGTGTGCAAGTTTTAACGACGTCAGACTCGGCCAATTACCTTATGGATTCTGTTATCATCGAAGAACCATACAATAATCATGTCCAATTTTCGCTTTTGTTTGGAAATGCTGAGTTCGCTACTTTGGGACTTATTATACATCTAGATTGGTTGAATTATTGCCACTTACAAATAAAAACTCACTCGACGGTTATAGCATATTTTTGTTCGTGATACGCGGTGTACGAGTCAGGACAGGTGTTAGTGTTTATTTGGAACAAGCTCAACCATTTTTCATCTTTTGAAGCCGAATATCAATAATCAATTGGAAGAAAACTGCTGTCACCTTTTATTTTGTAAACTTACTAGAGCTTGAAGTAAGTAAATTAAAGTTTGTTTTATCTGGCTATTGCGTTTAATTATTAGTAACCAGTATTGGTTATAATTTTATTGAAGCCTTGTTTCATATCGTTTGGAACCCCTACGACTACGTTTTGCCTCATTGAAGTACTGTGTGTATTTTTTCTGGTATGTAATTCAATTATTTGAATTGTGCCACGAGTCTCTATCTCTATTGTGTTTATGTTATTAAACGTGCTTGTTACGTATACAAAGTTTAATTTGAGAAGTTACCCCAGGCTCACATTTTATTTCATAGACCGAAAGCCTCGTTTTCCAGCAATTATCACCAAGGGCTGATCTGCACCAACACAAACTGGAAAGTCACCCTCCCCGAATTGCGACTCATTCTTGGATCATTAGGGGTTGTCTTTAAAGGGACAGTTTGCATTTTAACTTGTAGTACAAAATCCTGTCTTTTTCTTTGATCTCAATCTGTAACGCCCTCTTCTCAATCAACAATCAACTCCAAATAGGCCATACGATTTCTAACTATTTTTATTTATCTATTTTATAGCACACCAAAATCGCCATGCTCTTAAATTAAATTTAAATCAACAGACATGAAATTTCTTCCTTTGTAATCGTTGTGATATTCGAAATCTTCATTTATATTTGTTTCAATTTCTTGCAAACGCGTGTGGACGCAGTCGCAAGGAGTCTTTAAATTACAAACATGAAATTATTATAGGTATTTGTTTTTACATAATATTTACATTTACTATAATGATAAAAAATATAATATAACAGAAATGGTAATTAAATGATGTTATATTACTGGTATGATAGTAATTAAAATGATGTTATTCTTTTCAAGGATATAAATTCAATTTACAAACAAACTAGTATTTTGTCTCCAAGCACAACTGAAAGTTTCAATTTTACGTTATCTACCGCATCAAAGGCAAACAGAAAATGAAATTTAGGTTTAATTTACTTGTTTTAACTTGTCTTCATAACGTAATCTATACGTTTTAATCATAGTAGGCGAGGGTGGGGCAAGATGGGCCGAAAATCGCGGTGATCTATTAACCTTCCGAAGCACGGAGACTAGTCATAAGAAAGAATTATGATTTTCCCTTTGAACTTACAGTTTTACGGATATATTTTAGTTTTAACCCAAATTGCAATTTAAACTGCAAATTGTCACTACTTATTGTCACTTACTGTCGTCATAAAATACAATTTTGCACCTTTTTTACAACAGGTATACTCGCCATAAACAGCTAACTGGTTAAGATACAAAGTACAAAAAATTATGTATTAATGTTAATTACATGTAAATTAATGTTATAATATAATATGAAAATTATTTTTTGTAAATATAATGTGTTTATTCAAATGATATTCCAGTAATTCTCTTTAGAAGTTAAACTGTGGAAGTAATTGTTAATAATCGAGAGTTAAAGGTATTCAAAAATGTCTTTTTCAACTGTGATTACAACTACTAACGCGTTCATTTTATGTATGACGTTAATATTGGTGTTATATTATTATTTTAAACGGACGTACACCTACTGGAGTCGCAGAGGGGTAACTACACCTCCTTGTAGTTTTCCTTTAGGGAATTTAAACGACGTTGCCTTCAATGGAGTACCAGTTCAAGAAATGTTCAAGAAATTATACACCGATTTAAAACCTAAAGGAATACCATATTCTGGATTTTACCTTTTCTTCCAGCCAGTATTAGTTGTATTTGATATAGATTTGATCAAGTCAATTATGGTTAAAGATTTTACCCACTTTACCAACCATGGTGCATTAGACAAGAGAGATTACGATATTTATGGCGGAAATCTTTTCTGTTTGAAAGGAGCCGAATGGAAAAAGATGAGAGAAATATTGTCACCTTTATTTACCAGCGGTAAATTAAAACTGATGTTTCCAGTTATAGAAAATTGCTCCAATCAACTATCAAACTTGATAAATCAAGCTGCAAAAGTCGGTGAAACACTAAATATTGAAGATATAGCCGGCAGATACACCACAGATGTTATAGCATCAGTTGCTTTTGGTATTGAAAGTAATAGCTTAAAAGATCCTACGTGTGATTTTCGAAAATATGCAATAAGTTTAGCTGGTCATGGAAGTAAAGTAAATGAATTACGTTTAGTCATACAAATGATTCTGCCTAATTTGATAAAAAGTTTCAAAATGACTTTAATATCTACGGATATTACCAATTATTTCCATGAAATTGTGCAAAATGTGATTGCCTATAGGGAAAAGAACAATATAGTTAGAAAGGACTTTATGCAACTAATGATTCAGTTGAAAAATAACGTCGATGTTTCTGATCAAGGTGAAGACTGCTTCAATTTGAAAGTAAATAGTAATTTATATTCGTTATCCATTGAAGAGGTTGTAGCCCAAACGATGTTATTTGTAGTAGCTGGGTACGATGCTTCATGCACAACCATATCATTTTGCATGTATGAGTTGGCACTTCAACAGGATATTCAAGAAAAGTTACGAGATGAAATAACAACTGTGTTAAATAAGCACAAAGGACAGCTTTCTTACGACGCAATTATGGAAATGACCTACATGGATAAATGTATAAAAGGTAATATTTAGTCATTTTATTTAGTTCTTCGTGTGATCAATCTTCAAAATTTCTTATTTTAGAAACACTTAGAAAGTATCCATTATTACCAAGTTTATTTCGAGAATGCACTGAAACATATCGAGTTCCAAATTCAGATTTGATCATTGAAAAAGGTATACTGGTATTTATTCCCACACCTGAACTTCATTACGATCCAGAATATTTTCCGAATCCTAATCAATTTGATCCAGAACGATTTTCAAATGAAAATATATCAGCAAGAAATCCCTTCACTTATTTGCCATACGGAAATGGTCCTCGTGTATGCATGGGTATGTTCCCATAATAATGATCAAATACATTTTAATAATAATATTGATTTATTTCTAGGTATACGGCTTGGTATGATTCAAATTAAAGTTGCTTTAACAAGATTACTGAGCCATTATCGATACACTTTAAATTCAAAAACAGCTTATCCATTGAAGAGAGCTCCTAGGTCACTTTTAGGGACATCCGAAAAAGGAATTTGGCTAAACGTAGATAAAATCATAGTGTGATAATTATTTTAAGAACAATTTGTAATATTCAAGACTACCTGAAGCTTCCTGGGACCACCTCGGACTTCCCGGGACTACCTAAGACTTCCCGAGACTACCCAAGACTTCCCAGGACTTCCACGATACTGCACACCAGACTACCTGCGTGATTTATCCAGCGAGATTTTTAGAACCGTTTCAAATTAAAGCAGACATTTTAATTAAGGTACTGTGAGATGAAAATTTAGTTCAATTTAGTCTGGGGAAGTTTGAGGTAGTCCGAAGAAGTCTCGGGTAGTCCCAGAAAATCTGAGGTAGTTCGAGGAAGTCTCGGGTAGTCCTAGGAAATCTGAGGAAGTTCGAGAATTCTGGGGTAGTTGGGGGAAGTTTGAAATTTGGTGGACATAATTTATGATCGTGATTTACCCCTCACCAAAAGTAGATGGGCTATGGGCATTCTAGGACACTTTTAATAACAAATTTTATAAAGTTTCGCAATTAAAGACGTAATTTAATGATATCGCGATTTTAATTTATAAATGTTGCAGTTTTGTATGTTATTAATTTATCGACTTGGTGGTTTTGGAAGGAATGCGGGACGAGGTAGAGTATCTGGACAAGGTATTTACAATTCGCAGTCTAACCAAAAAAAGTAATTAATTCCCATATTTGATAGTTTAGTAGTTCTCGTGTAGCTCTAATAACTTAGTTATTCGAATTTCTATAATACGAATTGAAATTTATTGGAAGTATTACTAAAATAAATAATTTAACACAAACAACAAACTATTTGTACATAAATTGTGAGCAAGCACTAATTTATCTGACAGTTGCTCATCAATAATCTCCCGGTATTAGTTTGGTTGAAATAGCGAATCCTTACACATTATGGATAACAAATATGCTGTCAGTACAATTGAGTTGGTTATCCAATTCATTTCGTTTGGATAATTCACTTATACGTGCAGAATCTCTATGGACCAAGAGAAATGCGCGTAAATAGTTGGGCTTGGGGGATTTGAAAAAATCCGTTAATTACTTTACATGCAGATTAAAACATGAGATGTCAGAAAAACAATAGAGAATTGAAGTTACATTTACACGAACAACTCGATGAAATTGTAAATTAAATCATTAGAATAATTTAAAATTTTATGAAATTTGTAATTCTAATAGAAATCTTCCAAGTTAAATGAATATCGACTAATGACATTTAAATAATGCAGTTGATCAAGAGTTTTTGAAACTTCCCTGTTCCACTTTTATAATCCTCCTGGCTTGATTTAACCTTTTTGGGTGTTTTTTAATTGCATGTAACGAAAAAGTGCATTACACCAGCAGAAATGCAATTTAACTCGATTTTAATCTAAGAACAATTATTTTTAAGTCGTAAACTTTTCAAAGTTGCAGTTCATTGGAAATCACTAGGAAATTCGGTAGTTATTCATTGCGCAAGTTTTATTAGCTCTTCATGCACTACATTTATTTATCTGCTTTGCATTCAAGCTACAGATGGTGCAGTTTCATATTAAACGATACTGTGGCAGTAAATCCCGCATAAAGTTTTTAATTAACCCTTCCCACACATCACAAAAAAAATATTTAACTTCACGTTTCTCAAAAGATAAAATAGGTCATAGAACTGGGTGGAGCAATAAATTTATATAGTATAAGAGCGAATATCATAATAAATGGCTATTTTTATATAAACGACATATAATATTACAATTTTATATTTAAAATTGTATCGAGAAGCCCCCGACAGCGTTAAACTATAATATTGAATTGCCTCGATATATTTTGCATTGTCCCGTATTCAATCACTTTTGTGTTCAATGTGGTTATAAAACATGCACCCGCCATATAAAATATGTCAAATTGTCTCTCTATTATGGGTTGCTATATGACACGATTACAAACAGCAATAATAATTTTGATATCAGCATTAAAATTAATTATTTTCAGCAATAAACCAGACTTGATATTGAAGGATAAAATTGGGGTCAACAGTGCTGATAACCAATTTATGAACATGAAATCAGATTTATTTCATTATTGGTCGAATTTATCTAACTAAATTTTTTTAGTACAAATTACTCTTCAAATTTTTTAATGTTATAGGAGTTATAATATATTTCCCCTCTGTGAATCTTCCTCTTGGTTATTTTTTTGATTACCAACAACATAATACGGTACCTTTTTGCTCTCAATTCATTACTTTCATTGTTTACTTTGCCCTGATCGGATAGTTGCGATGGAAAATAATTATCTGGTAATATCTCATTACATTTCCTCTGTTTTCAGTCGGAAAAGAAAGAAGGAACTTGAATTCCTTTATAGAACGATGAAAACATCACTTAGATTTTCCATTGTAGTTCCATAAAATTCATCCTTCAGTAGAACATCAAAAAAAGTCAACACCAAATTCATCTTGTTGATTGTGCCCGTTATAAGCGAATTAAGTTAACCAAAAAATTACATCAATTATGATATCATTTATCTTCGTTCATGTAAATGAAAGACCTGTTGGGCATGGAATTTATATTGAGATAAGTTGGCACAGTGCCTACAAGTTATAGTAAACTAGAAATTACAGCGATTTGTTTACATTGCGATTTACTCTTCACTGGCTTCAATAAACAGATCCAGTTATTATTTAAATTTTGCAGTTCTTATTTACTTCAAAACTTTCATAATATAAAAATATAAATTTCAAGATAAAAAAGCAAATGAATTTTAAACGTAATGTAGCAAAATATAAAATATGAACTTCTGTTTTGATCTTAATAAATTGAAACACGGTACACTGATGCAACGCAAATTAGGAAAACTTCTTCAAACGTGAATAATTTTTTTTTAAGTAAAGAGGATAAATATAAGACTATTCTAATTTTAACTCAGAAATTTGGTGTGTCAACGTTTGATATGGATTTAAACGTAAAGTAATAGGTTATTTATTTAACTATCTGGATTGGATATATTTAAGTTAAATTATTATTATCAAAAACTTCTATCGATTATATAAATTAAGAACTTGTGTTATTGCAATTATAATTAATGAATCCAATTTTTAACAGGCGATTTATGTATGAATTTACTTCACTGGAACGAAATTGTTCATGCATTAAAATGTTAAGCAGTTTCAACACAATTAATAACAAAAACAGGGAAGATAGAGACATTTTGTTAAGTAAATAGATCAATAAAGAATTCTAAAGCATATTTGCAAGATAAATTGAGATGAAAAAGCATACTTCTGAAAAATAGTAATGCAGGACTTCGATACGACTAATTTTCTTTGCTTAAATTGAAAATGGACCAAGTTCTTTTTAAATTGTGATGAATTGACAGATTGGATCAATATCCACACTTAGAAAAGTTAAAATGTATAAAAGTATTAAAATAATGGAAGTTATTTTGGTTGCATAGTTAAAGATGATGCGTATGATACGATAACGTAACGACAAAGTTCACTGACACAGTCAGTCACAGGTTGGAATTCAAGTGGTTGGGAACAAAAAACTAATTTAATCACGAAGCTATTTCGTAATAATTACAACAAGAAAGCGAATTTTTTTGTTTTGTTTTGTTTTTTGTTTTATTTGAGCGTTGTGAAATCGTTTCGATGCATGTGGTTTATTTTTATATTTTAGCATTTCCATCAGAGTTAATAACAATTAAGTTAATAATATTCGATTATTGACAACAATTTTAGTGATGTAGTTGACAATAATATGATAACGGAACGCTAAGAAAGTTTAATATCATTTGGAAATGACATTGCACCCTTTATATTGTCGTATTGTGAAACAGCTGAATTTTCTTGAATGCAAATTAGGGCTCTCCAATTTTGTATTTCTAAAAACTTAAGAATTTACTTATTAATTATTATTAACTTAGAATTAACTCTCCAGTGCAACTGATTTTATATCCATAAAAACATAAATTCGGTACGCCTAAATCAATTTTATCATCTTCCAAATAAGTAAATACGCAACTTTTTTTACCCTCAGGTAAACCCAAACTAAATAACCAAGAGATTGGGATTATAACCTCAAAATTTTCCCTTCAAAAGTTTACTTTTTCTAACGCATCCAAGATCACCCAGGAAATAACAACTAAAAATCGATGATCATTCACCAAAACAACAAAGGATGATCATTCAAGACTCAAAAATCGTACAAATTTTATAATGGCCGACCAAATTCGCAAAGAATCACTCTATTAATTCCCGGATCAAGTTATTTGATACTAAATAGGCGATTTCGATATCTCGAAGGCCCTGACCGACGTATACGCGTCGGTTTTTACTGCCTTTAGCTGTTCTGAGTCGCACGCGCGCCACACTGTAGGAATGAAGGTGTCTTCCTTGGCCAAGAGGTCCTGGAAACTCGGTGAAACTTCTTCGTGCTATTGATTGGGGCTTGCAATTGTTCCCCATAAACGAGGAATTCCCAGTAATAGCTGATCATAAGTTCGCGTTCATTACGTCCCTGTGTGTGTTCCTCCAGGTTGGGGGTTCTACGTTGTATTTATTTGCGTCAATTCGCCATCGTCGTCGTCAATTCGCTAGGTTGGTAGTTTGGGGATCGGACAACGGCGAAGACGTTTCAAAACTGACTATAATATGATGATATTAAATATGTTATCGTATCTTCACTAAAGCCTTGATATGATAAAAGAAACTGCGTTTTCTTAATATTACCTCGAACGATTTTGGAGAAAAACATTTGCATTTGTGTATTTTTAATTAACAGACACAGGTAAATTTAATTAATAAAATTTTGATTTCATGTTACATAAATTTGAGTGCATTTTTAATTTGAGACATTTCACCAGCATAAATTTACATTTTACAATTAATTATACTTCTATGCATTTTTAACAAAAAGTTAATAGTTTGGTACTTATTCACGAAACCTAAGCGCGAAAACGGAATATTGCGTTACGTGCTGTAATCTCCCCTTCTCACTTCTAGTCTCTGTATGGACAGAATTATAACTTTCACAGAAAATCATATTATATCAATTTTTTTTAGAATTTATTACTATCAATTTTAGTTAAGTACTAAGGAAAAACTCGACGGACTTGAGGACTTGACTAAGAGGATTTAATTCGGGGTAATAAATTCATGACTAAACGAAGGCAAGAAAATTCTTTGGGATTATATTTTCTTAGGCATCTGTACTCAGTATAACAAGAACTAGCTCCAAGTCCATCTGTCCATCCGTGAACAATATTCAGTGTTAATGACAACTCTTCAAATTATTAGCTATCATAACATTTATCTTCTATGCTTTCAAGTTAATCTCTTAATCTAGTTAATTAATTCGATTAATTTTATTATACTTAATCGATACTAGTGATCCGCATTTACTTTTGCATCTGGCAAAAGAAGATATTAGCGTTAACATTCCATTATGATTTTAAATTTTAAATGCAGATTGAAGATTAAGAGATCCAATAACAAACGGTCCTACAGAGCTAACTAGGGGGGAAGCTAAAAGACTGCCGTTTATAAAGTATTACGATGGGGAATGGGGAGGGTAATTACATTACCAAAATTAGGGCATTTGTAGACTGCATCGATGGTCAAAGGGTCTCATAATCTGACATGTGGATTGCACCGAGTTAGGTTAGGGTACATGTGTGGACTGCACCGATGGTCACTAAGCAATATTTTTTAATTCCATTAAAGCACGAAGGTATTTAATTTACCACAGATATATGTAAATAATCCAGATTGTATTTCCATTTTGTGTTGTTCATTTTAGACCAGCAGTCTGGCGTAAATCAAACATGGATAGACTACAGAGCGGGAAACCGCGGTTCTAATCCTGATTGCGTCGGATATGTGCTGTGATCTTAAAAGTCCGAAATCGATCTGTGGACTATGGGGAAGGCAACGGGAAACCACCCCATTAACATTTCCTTAGTAAAGTCTTCCTGGCTTAACCAGGAAGATCGCCTACGTCTAAAGAAGATATGGCACTAGAAGAAGAAGATAAATGATCCGATAATTCATTGGGACTTCTCTGGATTTTATAGACGGTCTGAACGCGAAATCTTACAGATCGTAGCGGAAGAATGAGTTAAATTGCAATTACTGTACTTATGTAAACTTGATAATTTCGTTCAATGTTTTTTTTTATTCACAAATACAGCCTTACCATCTCAGCTAGTCGCCTACGAACATAGGTTAGGTCATCAAAGCAGGATTACCAAAATTGAGGATTTGGAGCCAATAACTTTTAAGTACGGATGTTTGATCACTTATAATTTGAGTTTTAACAATGTCACGGATTTTTCTATATTTTGTGATGTAATGTGGCAAAGTCACCCTCCCTAATTCTTTGTAAAGATTTAAAACACCTTTCATTAAGTAAGTTACTGCAACTTTTATAGTAAAGTAGAAGGTAAAATAAACTTTGTTAGATGATGGAGGTAGTCATGGAGTTAAAGGTTAGCCTGTTCCTGAGAAGTCAATGTAGTTTCGCATAAAATATTTTATATCGAATTCCGCATGCTTAAGTTTCGAATTTCACATAATTTAAATTTTGACGTTATTTCGCTGTTATTTTATTTACGACTATATTTTCTCCAATTTTTATCAACCCTGTCCGCTGAGTCAGGCCGGAATTTTTTTGCTCTCGAGCTACATAACTTACGTGCAATTTTTTTAAAATGGACTTTTGACTCTTTTAAAAAATCAAAGAAATAGAAATACAATTTATTTTCGACATTCACTAATTGAGAGAATTGATTTAACTCAACCGTAACGGTAGCAGAATTTATGCTATGCAAAGCTTGTTAACGCAAGGTTTATCCACAACGATGGAAAGTATCTTAGATATCCATTAGTACGAAACATATTATTAGGAAAATAGTTGTAACGCTTCGGATAGATTATTAAAACTTCGCATCAACTTCAAGTGGATATGATTTATAGCTAAAAATATTGTAAATAAACTCAAAATTTATTGCTAAAAAGTGTAGTTTGTGAAGTTGCAAGGTTTTGCTTTTATATAACATAAAAAGGGGAATTTTCAGTCTAAATTTTCTATGGTGGTTTTCACTGCATTTCATTAAATATTTAACTATGGCATACAATTCACACAAAGCTTTAAAATGAAGTCACGCTCTCATAGAACAAACAAGTTGCCCAAGAGTTATTATTGTTTTGTAAAATGTGTAATATTTTCTATGTTGATATTCAAAATACAGCACAATTATTACGTGTCTCTCAAAATAAAGGCACATTGTTAAGCTTGATAAATAACCAAAGATCTCATTTATAGGTAAAAAAAGGCTATCATAAGCAACAAAGTAGACAAAAAATGGAGAGAAAGCTTTTTCAGCAGTTAACTTGATCCTTGTTCAAACAATAAAAAAGTAAATCCGTCTATTTATGACTTTTTATTAGGACGGCAAGTTTGGTCAACAAAAATGTGTAAAGATGTAAAAACGCGAATACCAATTTTATATTCTCTTATTTACTTACGTAGTTCTGTATGTATGGCAGTTTGCAAATCCCACTTCGTTTCAATGTTTGTGTTTATATTGATTTTCTCCCCAGACCTCTGTACATAGTAAAATTTTCTGTATCCTTTCATTTAAATAAAAGTAAATTAATTTAAAGTTTCTTTTTTGAAAAAAACATTTGCGCTCCCAAATTAATTAAGCTATCTCGGAGTATTTTGAATTGGAAGTTTTTTTTGTATATTTTATTTGTGGATAAAGTATCCCACAATTAACGCTGATTGCAAAGAGTAGAAGCATTCGAGTGTTAATAATTTAATGTTTTTGTATCGCTTCAATCTAAAACATCACTCTATTCCAATCTCTTTAGTTTTGGGCTGGATAAAATTGCCACTTTGTTATTTTCACGTTTTTTGCCTTTCCAAATAAATTAATCCTTTTCTCTAAATAATCAAGGATGATTGGCAGGAAACTTTCGGATAAAAATTAAATTTAGCCATCGTACATATCTAAAAAGCACGATGCTGACGTCACGCAACCAAAAGCTTCAGACGAAATTAAAAAAATGTATGAAAGATACCTTCAGATATAACAATTCGCTTTTGTATTATAGTACATCATAAAAATTATTTTTGATTAAAAATTAAATAATAATTGCCCTACCTTGATCGAATTTTAAATAAAATTGTATTCCTGCTAACCACAGCCTTGTATTGGTTTTTATTAATTCGCAAAATTACTCAAAAGATAACTTCGTTATAAATTAATCACGAATCTTGATTGGAAAATATTTTTCTGGAATTGAGTTTAAAATTTGTTTTGTAATAAAATTTCAACTATGATAATAATTTATAGAGATTATAATATAACAACTATGCTGTAATAAATAACTGCGGAGTTAAAATTAATCATAAAACAAGGTATTGAATACGAAATGTAGGTTACCAAATTGGGTTTATATTTTACAATTACGATGTTGGTACTTCTATTTAAATTTTTTATTGTTTTGTAAGCTGTGAGTGCTTTGGTCGTGATAAATGAGAAAAGTTAAAATCGATGACATTAAATTCGTGATTAATGGTTGTTCATCTTAAGTTCATTAAATGAGAACCTTATTTTTACAAAATTTTATAACTTTAATTCTTTGGAGGGTCAATTACCGTTCGATCAAGTGTGGGTGTGGCTACACAGTGCTCAAGGAATTGATTTTTTTCAAAAAGTTTTTAAAAATAAAAGTTTATCAAGGGTAATTGTTTATGTACAACGCTGTCAAACACCAACGCCGACGTGAATACCAACCGCACAAATATGAAACGTAAAGTGATTTTATTTTGCTACTGCAAGTAAAGGAAACCTCGTTAGCCGACTACGTCAATCAGGTACATTATAAAGCAGTGGAGAAAACTTTGAGTGGCTTGTGTTGTACTTTATTGGCGCCCAACGTAGAGGCAGAGAAATGTGAAATCGTATTCTATGTAAGTTAGTTGAAATGCATCGCCTGAATCAGGACAGAACTTTAAACTGATTATAAACAGCTCAGATTTGGTGCTGGAGGGGAAACCTAGTTAGCAGCTTACGTCACCGAAGTAATAGCGCATTCCTTGAGCGGTTTATGTTCCATAAATAAGGATTTTTATAGGAGGGTTGTGTGGTAGAAAGAAAATGAATGGTAGGGTAAAATTTAAACCCTTCTAAATTTAACAAAAAGTTTGAAAAATTGCAATTTATGATTTTATAGTTTGTAAACTTTTATCTATAGTATTAATGTAATTTATAATGCTTACTAAGAACATAAGATAGAAGGACGAGAAAATAGCGTTAAGATATTGAAAACAAACTCGAGTAGAAGAAAATGCCATTTCATGTAAAATACAATTTTCCTTTTTAATATTATTTTGTATTTATTGCTTAATGTTGCGAACACCAGTTGATAGGTTTAAATTTTGAATATCTTTATTCGTGCGGTTATTTTGCAAGTTCAAGTTGAAACACCTGACAGCAATAAAATATTTTACTAGGTACGAATTAGTTCCAATATTATCCCCATAGGCTACGAACATAGTAAACGCTGGTTTCCAAAACCGGCTTACCTGCTTGAATATTTGGATTGAAATATTTGTTTTGTTACAAGCTTCGTTTGTCTTCGGTTTGTCTTCCATTAATTAACATTGGAGACTCCACTCTGTGAGCAGCTTTAGACATAATTACTCGTATATGATATGCCATTTCTTCTTAGAAATCATTTAATTTTGCAGTTCTACTGATGTTTAGTCTAACTCATGGGTCGTAAACTTTCTGTGATTGGTAATAAATAAACGAGACCATTAAAGGAGCACCCATAAATGATAGGGAGGAAGTGCTTCCTAGCAAATTATTATATTGGATGGCAAGCTTTGCAAGAACCTTCAATTAATATGTAGTCGATTTTCAATTGTAGCTTTACCTCGTGTTTACTTTTATTAATATATTAAATTTTTAAAATATTAACTGCCTTTTGAAATTAACAGTAGTATAAGAAAAAGTATTAATTGTCACAAAAATCTTTGGTTTGTCAATTGGCCAGATGTAGTTTGTAAATATAGAACCAGTTCTAATTTTGGCAGATTTGGAGCTAAGAAATTCCTTGGAGTTCGCGCACTGTAACTCAACTTGAGGTTAGACCAAGCCACTGCTACGGTTGATTAGTAAAAGTTGGAAGAAGTTTTTGAAAACCTTAATGTCAAAAGGCACTTATGTTCAAAATTATGTTCAAATCTTTAGTTATACGCGTATCATACAAAAACTTTCAATTTTATATCAATTTTGAGAGAAATCAAATGAAATATTCAAAATTGATGATTAACTTTGAGCCCCAAAGTTTTCCCTAGGGCTTCAGAAGGGGGCAAATAAACTATTGAATTTTTACATCTGCGAAAAAAACTAAGTTAATAAAATATTCCTTAAACTTTTTTCCGCCTCTCAGGGGCTACCGTAGAGGGAATATAAATTTCAAATTTAAATTTGTATTCTAAATCTCCGAAATAGATTAAATAAGCACTGAATGCCGTTTTCTATAGTACAAAAATTAATTCAAAATTAAAGCCATCATCTGTAAAACAAAGTGATTATTAGTCTTCATTGTTTTCTTGCAAAAATGTGCAGTATATTCTTCTTTACGAGTTTCCAAAAGTTTCAATGTAAAAATTCTTTTTATAACATTCTATGCGTCAGTAGGTAAACAATGTTGCTTCTGGGTCACTTGATCGTAAGAAATAGTTACCTTTACTGCCGGGTTGATGACGTCATCAGATAGAAAGTCATCTGCGAGAAACTCAAATCAAAGTTTGATTGATATTTGATTAAAACATGTTTCTTAGGGTGCCACATCAACTCAAGAAAACTGCAATATTTCCATATGTTAGGTATATTTTTTATAATAACTCAACCGAAGCTTGAAATCAAAGGTAAATTAAGAACTTGTTAGATCAAAGTAATTAGTAACATAATAATTATATTATTGAGCAATTTTGAACACATCGATTATGCTCTAGTAACTTAAACAATTTTAAGAAACTGCTAGACCGTATTTTAGCTTTAATCGAATTACGAGTATATGATCCAAGAACTACTAAATTACTAATAACGTCATTCAAGCAACCATTTAAGCATTAATGAAATAACTCAGCCTTGAAAAAACAAAACACCACCCTAGAAAATGTACTGAAATTATCCCTATAGCCAACATTATAACCTAAACCGAACCGCGATCTCTAATTTAACGATATTCAATAAAAAATATAATTTTTAAGTTTGATGTTATCAGTTAAACAAGTAAACGTTGACTCAGGTAGTTTTTCGCCTCTTATTAAAGCTTGCTTGAAGTATTTACGTTAAGTGCACGTACCGTCAACAGGTTGCAGCAACCGAAGCAAATTAATAGTAAAATATCGATAATCCTCACCTTAAAAACATCATTTTAAATTTATCTTATCTGATTACCTCGAGGATTTGTAAATAACTATAATATTTTGGATGTCAGTTTATCGTACCAGACTTAAACACAGATTCAAACAAAGTTGTTACGCCACTGACATTTAGGACCAAGTATAAAAGTATTATGAGCATTAAGTTGCAGTAAAGCAAAGGAATTTGATTAAAACTATTAAAAATGCATTTCAAAAATTTATTCCAGATAAAACTCGAACGTAAGAAAATATAACTTCCTAATTTCTTACAATTTCTAAGAAATTGCAATTCCTGCTTTCCATTGTGTTAAGAATGAAAATTTATATTCTCATTTTTCTTTAATTGATTGGGAAATTCTTCTTTTGCTCAAATACACTATGAATTTCGCCATGGTGCTTGGTTTTGATAATTGCAATTTAAAATTGCGACTTCCAAGTGTTAATTAAAAATTTAAAACATTTTTCTTAATGACCCTATGACTTTAATCTGATCAAAATTAAGGCAAATATTTGTTTATAATGGAAAGTCATTTACCAACAGAAAACTCGATAAAAAAGTTTTTCTGCAAAGTTAAGGGAAAAATTTAAGTTAGCACTTAGGGCATAAATAGGAACTCAAACAAATTCAGTCCCAAAATTCGAGTTACTGAACAAAATCATTCAGGAACAGAACAAAGTAATTTTTCTATTGAAAACTTATAGTGAACAATAAAATAAAAAGTTTCAAAAGAACTGCGCGACTTAAATAAACAAATATAAAAAGATTGTTTATTAAATTACAAAATAGCTGTATAGTGTAAAAAATAAAGTTATAACGAGTTGAGGAAACTATTTAAAGTAAAACTTGAAAAAAAGCAGATGCAATTTAAAGTTTATTTTCTTAGTGCATTATGGAAAGTATCAACTTAGCTTGTAAGGTGATTGCTGGTTTGTTGTGCACCATCCTGTATGCGCTAGTTCGAAAAATGAAGGCTATTGATACTGTTATCTCTAAATTTTTACAATGCTGTCTGAGATCAATGTTTGAATGTTGATTTTATTTTCTGGGTAAATTTAAGACGGCTTTTTTGCTAGCAAAAATGTAGAATTCAATATTTAAATAATTATGACCCGATAAATTTGACTTGAGAACACTGGGAAGCGCTGAAATCGTTTTCTTCCAGCTTACTCTACTTGAAGGATTATTTTACAAAAAGAGTTGACTGATTTTCTGTAAGCTTACTGACGTTATACAACCGAGTTGAAAAGTTTAAAGTTGCTAAATTTAATACTGAAAATTACAATGTTAAAACACCGCTGAACAAAATACCCACCAGAGTGCTTTTGTGTACTTTAATTTAAAATTTTGCCATGAAAGGAGAATAACCTGTACTACGATTTTTTTTTAGAATATCTTTTACCTGTTCTTAGAAAAAGTTCCTAACTACTAAGTTACGTAATTAATTTATACAAGTTAACTTCAATAACTAGAGTAATTATTCGCTCATGCAAATGAAAAACAATTCCAATAATTAATCACCCTGAAATCCTGTAAATGTCAAGTTAATCTGTTACAGCGTGTCACTGAATTTCACAAACTTATTGTTCATCTGACCCTTTATTTGAAATAAATCTTCCAATAAAAATCTAAAAAAGGTGAATGGTACAAATCGCGAGTTGACTGTTACCATCGAAGATTCATGATTCGTACTATAAAACACACTCAAAGCCCAACAAAAAATTGAAGCAGTCTGGTAATTTGCTACATAAATTTACAAAATTGGAAAAACTTACAGCGACTGCGATAAAAACCTGGATAGAGATAACTTGGATGTTCGAAAACCCTCAAACATTGCTAAGCTGTCAATATAATAACTTCACTAACAGAAGAAATCCATACTAGAACGTTTACACTAAATTGGGACAATTTTCGGTTGTCGTAAAGCACTTTATTTTTAATTAAGCTCAATCAACACAAGCGTTTAGAAATTTATATTATAAAAAATCGATTATTCACAGCTCATAGTTGACGTACAAAATCTTCTTAACACAAATTTTTGCTGCATTTTATTATTACCAAAAAATTGTTTAAATTGAAATCAGACGATAGAGCATTTTGGTTTAAATTTCAAAATAATACAACATTACAATTTTGTTCATCAGATGAAACTTTTAACTAAATCTGTTGTGCAATAATTAAAAAGTCTATTACATAATGAAAAGTTATAAACTTTAAGGATGATACTAAGCTTCAAAATCGTCCTTATAAAATTGAGAGTTTCAAAGTTGTTGAAAACATTTAGTTTTATCGGGGCTGATGACCTCTGAGTTATATGGTTTTAAGTTTCCATTTTACATAGAAAACTTTCGGTTCTCTTATTTCATTATAAATAAATTAAATTGAAATTCAACTTGGGCAAAACATTTTTGGATGATGCGTTACCGAATAGAGACAGAATTCTCGATTTGTTAGGTTAGGATGACATAACATTCGATTTGGAAGTTTTACACTACAGCTCACATTTATACAAAATAGAGTAAACATTGAATTATAAGACTGAGCATTCAATAATTTTCAAAAAATAATAAGAAATCTATTCATTGTAGTCATTTTAATTTTGGAATCCTTTTAAATCCTTTATCTCTAAAAGGCACTTTAAACTGCAGAGTGTGTGATTTTATAATATATTAAATGTGCAAATACGTGAACATTAAATTTACATATTACATTACGCCTAGGATATGAAGATTGTATGGACAAAATAAACTGCAGTAGGTAGTTAGGAAAATTTAAATCTATAAAATAACTAAAATAATAAAACACGACCACAATATCGCTTTAAAAATCCATAAATAGTACTACTATAATTCACTGGATAATGTCCTTCCAAGGATAGAAAGTCGATATTTTTTATGATAATCAGAAACAAGAGACAATTTTCCAAACCATTGTTTGCTTAATGGTAGATACTCTTGTACCTACTTATGTATATCTATTTGGAGAGAAGCAAATTTTGTTTAATGTGTTTCACCCGCAGTTAATTTTACAGCTTGCACTAAACATTATTATAAAATTTTTCTAAAAGCGTTGCAAATTGATAGAAATCGCTTAATTAAACTTTTACTTCAAATAAATTCAATGTCGTTTGGATTAACTTCCAGTCTTTTATTTCTTTTAATTTCATAGTACTGCAATTTTTTTAATAGATTCCATACAATTTGAATTAAACTCTAAAAAAAGTTAAGTACTTTGGAATCCATTTATAAAAGTTCTAAATTATTTATGCTTGGATTTGGGTTCCACGGTAAACTATTGAATCTTGGCAACAGCAATCTCGTGATTTATATAATCACAAGAGTAGACACATTTAAAGCATACAACTTGTATTATTAATTAAGTAAGGGCACAGCAGTGGAAAATGCTTGTAATTGTATAATTATGTCAATATTATCATATTTTATTGTTAATTACCTAATAAGAATTAATTTCTAAATTTATAGTTGATGAGTTGTTTTTATTCATGCGTAATAATCAATTATGTATGTGCTAGCGAGATGTAATGAGATGCAAAACTTGTTGTCATTTTTGTTTTCCTTTTTTTTATTGTTATGCTAGCATTTGCAAATTTTAGATAGGTAAAAGTGTCCTAAAATGACATAACGTACAAAATTACGTTTTATTGTAACATGTGATGCCAATTTTTTTGGTGTAGGGGCGGTCTTAAGCCATCGAGATAAATCAATAATGTTAGCTTCTTCAACTCTATTAAACGCAGAAAGGATTATCTTATTTTAAAGGAACAAAAGGTAGGCGAGTTACGGTAACTTTAACAACCCCCCTGAGAATCTCATACTTTACTTCTGAGCTACCGGAATCTGCAATTTTTCTCTCAGCGATAGCTGTGATCTACTCTCATATTTCTTGGCAAACTGCGTCTTTAATTTTATGATTGTGACATGGTAGTAAAACCATAGTTATGGATGTAATTTCTTGATCTAAAGATGTTTTTTATGAAATTTTAACTAATTTTGAAGAGGTGGGATAAGTTGGGTTTTGGCGATTATTTTTGGGGTTCCTCGAATTATTTAATTTAAAGATTATTGATCCAACCAGATATATAAGAGAATCATCATGACTTCTATTATAGTATCATAAATCCCATCATATACTTAGCAGCTGATCGTCAAACAACCCCTAAATTATATTTTAAACAAAGTTGATGAATTTTCTGATCTACTACAAGTCCTTTCGGTTGTTGTTAATTCTCAACAAGATTCTTTAACGGTAAGGACAACAAATTCATCATTTTTATTTGTGTTGGTGTGACTAATGGCTTAGTGGTTTATTTGGTACAAGCGGTGGCATGATGCTTTTGCATATTTTTGTGTACGGTTAGATGAAGATAAGAGGTTACTAATAAATAAATAATTATGCTACTAACAGCTTTCACAACCAATTTGGTTGATTAGCATGGCTAAGTGTGAATATTTGAAATAATGGAAAAATCTATAATTCTTGCATGTACCGAAAACTCCTGCTTTTTAAATCTCACTGGAATTGTGCGAACATAGTAACGTGAAGTCGATACCAATAGAATTGTCATGCTCGCAGCTTTCCAGTGAGCTGAAAGTCGATATGATCGCATAATATGGAAACATGTAGAATAGGTAAAACTGTCATTAAAAACCCATCAATTAATAAAATGCATGGATTACTTTTCAATTTAGCCAATTTTTAATTTAAAAATTAAATTTTTTCGTTAATAAAGTTGACTGTTATAAATGCCTCGTTGGCTTTGTTCCATTTAAAATTGTTGCTCATCTCGTAAAAGCATCACGTACTAATTTACGTAACTCTCTTTCATGTAGATCCTGACGACGTTACGACCACTCCCAGCAAAAATCGTTAATATCTAAAGAGGATTTCCAGATTTCGTATTATTAAATTGTTTTCGTTTTGTATGTGAACAATTTTTATGACGGAAAATAATGAAAAAGTTTAATTTTGTCAAATGTGACAGCTCAAAAAATCTAGAAATTGGTTTTCTGCACCGCAGCAAACTCGTCCCGACAATGGAAGCCATCTCACACCTTTTCGACCTAATTTCCTTTGTTGAGAGCAAAAAATCTTTTTTTTGGTAACTTTAAGTTGCGATAGAGAAAACCTAAAATAATTAAAAGATATTTAGCTTTTTAAAAATTGAGGGGAAACCGTAAGAAGGTTTATAATTTGTAAATACCCAAGAGTATATTTTTTTATTTTTTCTGCCATTACACTAATGTTACGCTGTAAAAAATATAAAAAGTTACGAGTGGTAGTAAAATGATAATTACATTATAACGTACTAAATTCAAAACACTGCAAGAACAACGTTGCTAAATCTCCATTCATTTGAAATTGAGAAATATGAAGATGTAAATATAAATTGTATTAGTTAGTACAAGTCAATTATGTAAAATTTGGAATGCATACTAATGAATTAAAAGCTAACATTTCAGAATATTCTTTCGTTTAACTTTTGATTTACTGTTTGATTTATAAAAGCCGAACAGATCGATTTAATGTAGTCAGGAAAATTGAAAATTATTCAATTTAACCTGGAGGAATTTTCCCAACATTTTTCATTCTACGACACGAAGTTGTCAAATAATTTCATTCAGAAAAAAATTTCGTTAGTCAAATAACACAGAGATTTCACGCGTCGATGCCTGATTTAAGGTTGATAAACCAAACGAATTTTTAATAAAATATTATTCGCTCATGTGCATAAAAGGACTAACAACTTAACGTGGAAACCGTACCACGACGCGAGAAGCTGATGTTTGAACTCTGATCCTTATACTGCTGCCACAAATCGCCGAACATGTATATGAGTGTGAATGCTAACTTTATCTTGTTAACCGAACTTGTTGTTCGGGATTGTTGGGCGAAAATTCTAGTAAATGCATTTGGCGACATGTGCACGTAGCATTAGATCTGTTTCATCACCCTCGCCCCTATAACAAACCACGTAGTATACAATGTAATTTGACAAAATGTGTAAAATGTAATTTGACTTCAATAATTACAAATAAAGGCTCATTTTAACATAAAAGCTCGGATTAACGAGCATACAATTTCGTCAACACGAAAACTTTTTGATTGTGTGCGAGGGCTTCAGCTTCAACTTGAATGAAATTAGTGCCAAGATAAATCGAGCATTCAGCTGATTTATCGTCACGGTTATTTAAGTTGATAAAACACAAAACCACTTTAACTTGATGCAAAAAAATTACAATGAAAATTGGGGTTGGGTACTATTAACCTGTAAAATACAATCCAATATCGGTTTCTACGCTTTCTTATCATGGTCTATTGGGTTGCAATTCGACCTCAAACATAACTTTTCAATTTTGGTGTGTACATACGAAACTCGAAAAGAATTTACCAGCTGTGAAAAGTTCTATGGTTGCAATTTAACAGGGCGCAGTAACTCACAATTTAAATCCAAGCTTAGTGAACTGAAATCCTAACAAGCGATAGAATTACTGACTTTCATATCGTGCAACTATAAAAGTCAAGGAAATGTTAGCCACTATGAGTAGGACTTACTTTAGTAAATTTAAATTTTAATTAAAAACAGTAATTTTTCTGTGATTTGCAATACAAAATTTGTTTACTCTCTGCGCTGAAATAAATTTCAAATGCAAACTTTCAAACCTAGCCTGGAATTAATATTGCTCTGCATTGAAGTCGATAGTTTGACGTTAAATATAATTGGAATGTTTCACACACCGAAATAAAACACTATTGCTGAAATAGAACAAATTTTAAATTTCAGTGTCAGCGTTTTTGTTCAAAATAAAATAGAATTATTGGTTTGAAGCAAACATTTACATAGCAAAATTACAATTCTCTTTATGAAAACCATGGAAAACAAAATTTAGGAACATTGAAGTAAGAAGAGTGGACGAAATACTGTGTTATTGGATAAGGTTGACGGCATAAAAGCAAAACATTTTATTTAAAAGTAAATTTTATAAAATTGTCACATTTTCCATGATAGTAGTTGACAAATGTTATTACAGGACGAAAGTTTAAAAAAAATCGTCAACTACCCTTAAGTGGTTATGTCATATGTGATTGATCCATTAGATGTCATTTGGGCGATCACCCCTAGTTCAAACATAAAATAAGTCAGACGGTGTAAGAACTTGAACATCAAAGAGTTCAAATTACGGGACATCACAAGCTGCCACAATGAAGTTAATGAACTTGATCAACTAACTATAATTTAAATTTGGGCCCAAACTAATTATTTTCCATTACGAATTCCAGTCAAATTTTCTCTTTAATCTCATTCATGCATAAAAAATATGATTAAAGAAGCTGAAAATCTGCATTTTACTTACTAATTTTGATTTGGCTAAAAGAAAATTTGACTGTTTCAACTGGAAATTTCTGTAGTTCTGTTCAGAATTTCTATAAATTATTATAATACTATCCTGCTGTAGCATACATTGTAGGAAACCTAAAGAATTATATTTCTTGGTAGATAATCGCCTTATTAGTGAATGACATATCAATGGAGGAGGAATTCTAACAAGAATCTGGAAGATTAACTCTCAATAGCCTCATAAGTTTCAAGATGTAAATGTGATTTTTTTTAGAGAAACATAAAAATGAACAAGCAGTTGGAACTAAACCAAGCGAAGTTTCATCAAAAACTACCTATTGCATAGGGACTGACAGAAATTTAAAACGTAAACGTATTGCTTACAATTTTGATGATATCGCCCTCACTGCATCTTTTGAGAAATGTGATGGATAAGCAAAGAGAGAACGGCTGCGACTTTCGTTTTGTTAATTTGAATTCGTGTTCAATCACGAACTCTATTGGAATCGAAGAAAATGTTGATTTGATTGTGGATTTAACTTTCTGTTTGATGAGTCTCTTTAAAGTCTGAAGAACCGAATATTCGTAACTGATGCAATATAGTTAACACAATCAAGTTATCACTTCAAATCCTGTATATTCAATTATGCTACAAATTCGAATCAACTGTGTGATAATTGATGCATTGGCATTGAACAGAAGAGCTCAATTTGGGAATCGGTATGGTTAATATCGAATATGCAAGTGTTTGTTTATGAGGATTTTAATTTGTAATTGAATTTCAAATTTGATTGTGTATTTAATAATTTGTTTATTGGGTTTCGTGCAAAATATTTTTGATAGTTTATACATTTTGAAATTTAATTATTGGTGAAATTATTTTTCCAGAAAAGTTTTGGATAATTTATCATCTCTTTTACCTTTTGTTCTGTTAGAATGCAGTATCTCAATAGAGATAGATTTCACCAGTGACTTCTCTTGTTGACATTTGCTCATTGCTCCGAGCAAGGATTTACCTCATAGAGGTTTTGTAAATACTTTGATGTTTTATCTTTAAAGATTTCATGTATTTACTGTAAGTATAACATTTTATGTAAGTTTATGCAAGTGTATAAAATACGTGGCTCTCCTCTAACATTTCAAACTCAGTCGTTTCAGATAGTTTGAGCTCTATATCTACAAACTGACTTTAATCCACCGAATCAATAATGTGTTTAAAGTGTTTTGCTTTATCATTCGGGAAACATCAACGCCTTTCAAATCTTTAATAGCACTAGTTTTTATTTTATTTCGAAGACTGTCGCCCAAGCGTTTTCTACTTAGGTAACTGCCAGATAATCGTCACAAGATGAAAAAAAAATTCGACCCAGCTCATGCCTAGAGCAAATCAAAACCTAGCTTGTCTGTTCACCTCAACAATCTTGGACCATCGAGGCATGTGGTTCAATAGTCATTCATTTTATTTCGAATGTGTCGCTTTAAAAATATTCCAAATATTTATTTTGCATACCTAATTACATTATAATAAAGTAATTATTTAAAATTAGAAGGTAACGGCTACAGCAAGTAAGTAATTAAGATGATAATGCAAAATTTAAAAGAATAAATGACTTAATTTTAATTAAAGTGCCCTAAACCCTACTTAAAAGTTACAATTAGTTATAATTAAACGAAGTAAAATTATTCAAAAAATTTTAATATTATTTCCATAATTCAATTTAAATTTAAATAACAATTTTTACTTTGACTCCATGTTCATTTTCGGCCCATCTCATTTAAACTTTCCTCTATGAAATTTATTCCCTCTAAGCAAAAATTAAAATATGTTATTCTGGCAGATATTGCCTATCGCATACGCAATTGTTGGTTTTAGTTAATGAAATTGAAATTTTGTCAAGTAAGACATAAGAGCCAAGTTGTACAATTCCAAATGTCGCTTCGCTAAGCCTAAACGTGGCCTCTGGCAGCACAAAATAGATCGCTAAATGTCAAAATATTTTTGGAAAATATTTACCAGAATCCAAAAATAATGATGGTAAAAAACGCGTTTCCCATTCTTTTATTAAAAATTAACACAATTAATCTCCCTGTGGTTTAATTTATTAAAATAATTGTCCGAATTATCCGTTCATTCCCCGGTTAGCTCAGTAGAAATTTCGAATTTTATAAAAATAGTTCATGTATTCCTATAAAACAAAATGACCAGCTCTTCTGGCGTCTTCCAATAAAATTAAAATTTTAAATATTCAAATTTTTATAAAAATAAACTAACTCGATGATTTATTTAACGATAAATGCCAACGCACTTTAATTTTTATCCAAAAATATCCTTATCTCCTTGCGACTTTATGAGACAATTGTCAATGCCTTGAATAATAAATTTTATTGGTAATGCAGATTTACCCAAAATCATCAATAATGTTCAATTCTCCTCGGTTATTCTAATAATACTAAAATGAGAAAAGCACTCTAACGTATTTCTCACCACTAATTAACTTTTCAATAAAAAAATAACTCTATTTCAAAACTTTTATTCGCAATACGTTTATCTCCCTTGGGAGTTGCAAAAGCTAAACGTCCGAGTGGCGCCGCACAACTTGCCACAAAAATTGGTCGAAGGCAGATCCATTTTGCTAGGGGGTGTATTTGGGAAAACGAATTCCCGTAACTTTGTTTATTCTGGAAGAGTATTCCATAATCTTCCGGTCAGATATAACAATGTATCGATGTCGTGGTGCCGGAAGGTCGAGAGTATGAAACACTCCCAGAAGCAGAGGGTTAAAACTTGCATAACTTTTAAAGACATTTTAATTTTATACTCGATAAAACTTATGTAACTAGAATGGATTTCCTAGATAGCATCACTGATTTAGTCGTTTGATCTTCGGCTTCACACCTCTTCTTCAGCCCATCCTAGTCCACTCCTGGACCATAGGCCTCTCCAGTAATGGAGGTTTTTGCCATAACTCACCACGCTGGATAGACGGGTTGGTGAGTAGTCCGCATAATATCGATTTTTGGACTATACATTAGTTGTTTTACATCTAGTAGCAGGCACCCTGCATTCGCATCCAACTGCGTTAGCTGCAAGGCAATGACCGTCTCTTCACACCTCACTCATGAGAAATGCGATTATTCATACTTGAAAGTGGTTCGGCCTATAGCCTCTCTCGGTGGTATTGTTACAAATCAGATGCAGGCATGTATTACATAGGTTGTAAACTTTAAATAAGTTGGTAAACTCAAATAATATGTTCATAAGAGGAGAGGTCCAAAATTCGACCCCTTAGTTCTTGGTACCGGTAACTATGAATTTTTTTGGATAATTTTTTAAACTTTTGCCCATTTTCATCTTAAATAATCTTAGTTATTAACGTAAGAACTAACAGTCGTATAGTTAACAGCCCTCGCTACCACTACTTGAACTGTCTGGAAAATTGGTCCTGAATTGTAATTCATACAAAGTTAGTGGATTACTGCTCTAATACTTTCATTTTAACGCGCACCGCGATTTCCTATTGGGGAAGATAAGGGAAACCTTAAAGTGCACTAACATGTCCTCATTTTACTGTTATCGTGCCTTCGGGGGTAACGTGTTTTCGATTCGCACACCGCGATAAAATGCAATTTTAGTTGGTATCTGCGTTTGATTCAAACGAAGCCATCATTTAATTTTAACATGCAATAATTTATTCACGATGTTGTACAATTTCACAGTAAATTGCGAGTTTGTCTAGCGAAAAAGTCGCGTCTTTCCTGAATGGACAATTGATTTCAAGTTAATTACAAAAATCCTTGTAAAGTTTTGTCTGGTGGAGTCGTAAAGTATAAACAAGTTAAAAATAAAAAGTAAAAAAATACATTAATTCAATTTCTGATATACTCGTAAAAGCTCTCGTCGTAAATACCAGTGATATCTCTAAATATATTCAACTTTTTCAGTGCGAGATTCCTGCGTTTACTTCCGATAGTCATTCAGATCAAAAAGATCCGGTATGCGGTTTAGATTGCATTATCAATAATTGATGATTCCCATAAAATATTTGAGGTTTATCTGGTTCGAACTGTGTGTAAATTGCAGAATTTGTTTACCTATATTTGCTTTTGCTCGTTAAATTTAAATTTATTTACCTTGCCTCTCGATGTTGAGGGAGAATTTGTCGGTTTAGCCTTTTAGGGGCTAAAAATTGGCAAATGGAAATTAAAAGATTAGAAATTGTGCTTGAAACGGTTGCGAGTTGGTAACTAATTTGAAAGATTATCTTGAATGTAATTGCCTTTGAATACAAACACATCTAAACAGTTTCTTACTTAAACCTTCGGTTTTGTAATATAAAAAATTTGATGACGATCTCCATGTTAAAAATATTAAAAAACGTATTGATTTGTTGCTGTGAGACCCTGGGATATGTTCAAACCCAATCACATTTTTCGACATTTGCATGCACATACGTAAGCAAGAAATAGTAGCTCGAATTTTGTGAGATAGAATATCACAAATGTAATATTTGATCTTTTTGTGGTCCCTTAACTTTCGTTTTCACAAAAACCTTTGAGATAAAAACGAAACGGGTTAAATCGGGTGTACTTACAAGCCATTTTATGGATCTATCCTTACTAATCCCATCGGCACTCAAGAAAAGCTTCGTGTAAGTGCTCCTTTCTAAAGTAAATTAGTAATAAATAAAAGCATAATAGCAACGGTAGAAAAAGAACAAAAAATATAATAGATAGTAATAATTTGCATAGACTTCAGAGTTCGATGAAGTTATAGGAAATGTAAGGGAATTCAAAAGCTCAGTTCTTTTATTAGAACTTTTAAAAAAAGATTAAAGTAAAAATAAAATATTTTTAGCTTTGCTTTCCTTTATTGATAAATTCTTGATATACAATATCAGCGTTAGTCTGTCCCGTAAGTTTTAATTCTCATTTTGTTGACTGTCTAAGGAATTTCTATTTTCCGACCTCGTACATTTTGCAAGGTTCGTTAATGTTTATTGTTATTTTTGAAAATATCTTTTTTGCTCTTGCAAAATTCAACATTCGAATGTTCAAATTTGCATTGTATTACATAGAGATGAAACAAAATTATTATAATGGAACGCTCTGAAAATAGAAAGGAATCAGGTTTATGCAAATAACAGAACAATGCCTCCACGTAAGATAATTTTCGTTTTAGTTGTTACACTTTAACCAAGTTTCTAAATGCATTGTGTTTATTAGCAATTACAAACTGCAGCTACAAATGTTTACGTTGAGCTCTAACAACCAAACGTTCGATTCTACGGCTTTAACCCAGAAAAGCTTCGTTAGAAACTTAACAACATTTAGATAGAAACAGTTCATTTTACCAATTATGCTTTCGTAAGTAAACTGGGCTCTAAAAATAAACAGCGATTACCAAAAATAAAACGATCATTAACCGTTACTGTGGAGCTTTTTCCGATAAAAAAAGCAACAACTTTGTGAAAATTTACGCAACCATCAACTAAAAAATTTGTAGTTGCAATTAGAGACGAAGGAGTTTAATTTTGTACTACTTGAATGTAGTACATCGTTGAGTTAAATTCAAATAGCTGCTTGCATTACGATCAAATTTAACGAGTCTAGAAATGCGATTTAATTAAAAAAATTATTGTCCTCATACTGAAAAAGGGTAGGGTCTATTGGTACTTTTGGGTCAGGTAAACAAAAGGTGAAGTTCGAAACTAAATTATAAGTTTTATTCTATCTTTCATAAAATCAAAATTACCGAATCACGGGTCTTAAAGGTTTAATTGGAGATTTAATAAAGTAATACAAAGAGATCACTAGACAATAAAGTACATTAATCTACCAGGAACTGCCTGTATTGTTTATAATTCAACTAAAATGTCAAGTGTTTCTAAATTACGCAACTTTAGTTAAAGCCTCACAAAACTGGAAGGCAGTAAAATTGTAATCAACAATCGTTTCATTAATTAAAAATTTTATGTACACTTGATCTTAAATAAGAACCTTCATAAAATACATTATCGTTTTCGCACGTTAATTTTGTAGTTCGAATTTTTTTTGTAAAATTTTTAACTTTTCTGTTCAAGGAAAAGATAAGGCAGATTATGGGGTGGTTCATCCTTTGAAAAAGGCTATAGTTTCTTCGCTCACCAACTTTGTAGAAGAATTCTTTCTTCTAATTAGTATACTTCAAATTATAATGTATGGTACAAGTCTAGTTATCATCCCCAAGTATATCAGGTCGAGAGAACAATCGGTTCACGTCGCGCAGTACTTTCTCTAGATATCCGGATGAACAAGATTCGTAAACAAGAAAATACATTTACATTCATTTAAAGCTCTTCGATTAACACACATAAAAATATTTATACAAACTTACAGAAACTAATTAACGAAAAGGTTAAAATGACCTAACTCTAAGTGCGAGATGAAATTTATGGAAATTTAATCTAAAATTTCATAAATATTAGACATTTCAGAAAACGAAAAACATGAACGTTTAGAGAGGGGCAAAATCTACATGAAAATTTAAATGTTGAAAACAATCTTTTATAATTATGTCTAAATGCGAGCTTAAATTCATCGTTATTGAAACATAAGTAATTACAATAAAAATGTTCAATTTGGAAACAATTCAAAACCTCTTTTTGTAGCTACGTCAGACTTAAGAAATGTAATTTATTTGCTTCGTACGAAATGAAAACAAAGGAACGCTGATAATTTGAACTATAAAGAAAATAAAAAGTTTTCGACGATTTTCAAAAACTATTTCAATGCAATAAGGTGAACTAAAGGAAACTTTTATTTAACTTGGAAAGATAAAACGATTTTGATGAAACTCTTGCAGAATAGTTAATAGTTAATTACGGTTAAACTATCGAAGAAATATTATCTACTGCAAAATTCATTACAAATCGACAATTAGGACGAAATATTTTATTAAACCGACTAATTGTGGAAATTTATAGGTCGACCACTCAGGAATTTAAGAACTTGTGTAACCGCAAGAACTAAACAGAATTTAAGGAAATATTAAAATGAAATTTTTCCATCCTGCTGATTAACCCCCAAATGACGCTCTGATGTATTTCAATTCGGATTAATTATTTCATTACTTTTGTGCTTTTAACGGCAGTGATAAAATGGGATTCTAACCCAGCTCCAGTTAATTTTTCGGTTTCAACGTTTAAAATTGACCTTTAGACGAAGAAAACTGGCTTTAAGGTAAAATAATGTAAATTCAGAGCTCTGTATAGTTGTGGAACACCCTGTAATCTACTATAAAAGTTAAAAAGTTAAAAATTTACAAATATGAAGTTTTAATTGAATAACCGAGAGTTTATTCGAAGGACTAAAAACTGTTTAATATTAGACAAGATAAGAGGAAAAACTTTTTGCTCATTACAAAGTTATCTTGAAGTTTCCAAAATAATTTTTGAAATACTATAACTTGTCAAAGATAAAATTGTTTCATCACAAACTTATAATTCGAAACTTCTTTACTAATTTAAACTCCACAGTTTAATAATTGAATTTATAAAGAGGTGATTTCATTATTAAATGATGCACAAATTGTCACAAAATTGAGACAAGACATATAAAAGTTATTGGCTTTTATTAGTTAATAAATTATTTGTACTAACCATAAATATTACAAGCAACTTCTTATTTCGTATTTTTTATTGGTAGCCTTTTGAACAAATTTTATTAGACATTTTCACAGTTTTTATGTTAAAGAAAATGACACGTCTTTTTGGATTATTTAAGAAACAATAATTGAAAAAATAAAATTTTCCTTCAATTTTTATCGCAGAATTTAGGGAAATTATTCCCACCTTTCTACGATTTCATTTTACTCATTATAACTTGGGTGGGACCCGCAGTGCGTTGTGAATCGAATAACGAGAGTAATTAAATCAAAACTTCTCGAATGTGAGTTGTAATTTCGACTTTGATAACTGCAATTTTAAGTGTTGTTCCGAATTTAATACCTGTGATTTATATTCCCGAATCAAATTAAAAGCTAACTAATAAACGAAAGTTTAAAATTTGTAAATTGTATACCGAAAAATTTCAAATTAATTAGCGTAACAATTTCCCGGCATGAATATAAACTAGGTAACATTTATCTAAATATCAAAACTATGTAAATATAATCGTAATTATGCATTGTATTTATAATTGAAATAAATTTATTGCTCAAAACTGTTGAATTGTTCTATAAAATATCAAATAACTTCTAGGTGAATTATTTTTGGAAAATGTAACAGGAATAACCTTTTTTTTTTAATTAAATTGTCTATATTTCCGACAGACCGACAGACATAATAATTTCATTAATACATTCGATTATAAATGGAAAGTTTGAGTGGGTGCTGGACGATTTTGCTGGACCATATCGCTTTGGTGGTTCTGATTTCCTTTTATCGTAATTGGAAGCCGTAATAGGTTCCATTCGAGCTGATTTTGACGGTTCTACGTCACATTTTTATAGCAGCTGTGGTACATTTTAATTGGATGAATTAATACTTAGTTTTTAACGACGGTTTCACCACTAGAACTGATTTAAAAACAAGGACGTCAGGAGATCCAAGCAAAGTTAATCCTTTCAAAAAAATTCCTCATAATTCAATTTCCTAGTTACGCTGCTGTTCGCAGGGTAGATATATTTTTGTAAAATACATCTAAAATTCGAAGTAACTTGACCATCTAAACAAAATTGGTATTGTAATTTATGGTAAAATTGTTAGCAAGTTTCTTATAAAACTTGGAAACTTCAAGGATCACATAACTTAAATTCTCTTTATTTACTTAGGTATCCTTTCAGTTCACAAAAGAGACCAACAATTTGTGTAACGCCCTTTGTCAGTTGACTCAATTTTTATACAAAATTGGAAAAACAAACTTTTATAATAATAGTAATATGAACTTTGTTTAGTATTATTAAAAACAGAGCAACATTTTTGCCGTACATAAGGCACAATAAAACTTTAAATGAAAGGTTAAAGGTTACAGACATAAACCAATAAATTTGCCATTAAATTATTTTTAAAAGTCGCAACTTTTGAAATGTTTTTCTCCTGTCTGCATTAATAAAAAGCATATTTGTTGAATTATACTCAAATTTGTATTATTATTTATGTAGGTATTATTAAAAAATACGAAAAATACCGTATTATATTTTACGAATGTTTTGGCTCAATTTCCAATGTTGTTTGCATAAAGAAAGTTTTTGTCCATTATTAAATAGATATTAAACAAAATTTGTTAAGGTTTTTATAAAATGTTTAAAATGGAATCTGTTGCAAAAAAATAAAGCGAAAGTCATGGGAAGAGATACAGCTACAGCAACGTTTGTTCAATAAATCTTCTTCTATCGCGATTAGTTTAAAAATATTCGAACAAAAAAGATATAGTACGTCTAATAAAATCGTTGTAGGTTAACAGCCACTTCCGGTTGGTTGATTTCCACCATTAGCAAAAATTTGAACTTTACTTTTCAAACAATTCTTTTTTTGCAATTTAAACAACAAACGTTGAAGGCATTTTTGCGTTATTAACGTTCAAAGACCAAATTAATTTTTTTCTCATTGCACGACTTTCATGGGAATGAAAAAATTGAAACCGATAACTTTCTAATTACGAATTTTAACTTTACGCTTTGCGGTTTTTGGTTGAATTGAAGCTTCATGCACTTAACTTTGGGAAACACGCATTTTTAAAATATTGTACAAATTGTTTGCGTACTACCTAAATATTATTTTTGTTGGTGCTTTTAATTTGAATTCAACAAACAAAATGTAACCACAATTTTGTAACAAAACTCTTTTTAGTTAAAAAGTAAACATTTCCAACTAATGTATTAATGGTGTTATGTCCATTTTGTTTGTATTTATTTATTCACAGGCGCACGTGATTTTTGAAAACAATTTTAAGTAATAAAAAATCAAAAAAGTTTGGACGTAGAATTTCAGAAGTAGTAAGCATAGTACAGGGTGCGGCAGGGCAACTTCCTTATTTAAAACGCGTGCCCTGAAGTGACAGTTATTGCGAGAAGGGTGGGGTGGCGCTCATTCGAAAGAGCAAAACTTGAAATTTTCAGTCATGTAAGTTTAGTAACAACCATGCAGTGGATGAGGGAGCAGCGCGAGTTCACCTTAGAGAAGTACTTTTCAAGCGACAGTTCAATCATCGCCACACAATGTGCAAAATTCATGCGAAGCCGTTCTTGTGTTCTTCAGCGCTACTACTCATCTCTTAGCTAAACTGAAGAACAATATTTAAACTATTATCGACAACATACCCGTCGATATTCGGGAAAAACTGGAGAGAAGCTTCAAAACTCAACTAAATGCATTGACCAGAACGGAGGATAGCTGAATGATATAATTTTTAAAACAAAAAATAAGAACAACTATAAAAGTCTCTCTGTAATATGGAAAAATAATTAAATCTTTGTGTTATTCACTTTTCCCTGTCGCACCCTGTATTTGTGATAGCGTAATTGATAAACGTGGGTCCCTATTTTCCTATGCTGCAAGAGAAAGTATTATTTATGGCACTCCGCCGAAGGGCCATTGAGAAATTCATCGTTATTTCAAATGCAAGTGTCCTTGCAACCTACCATATTATAGAAACATTTACGACCAACTGGAAGATTTATTATTAATTGTGTAACCTAATAAATTATTGCTGCTTGCTTGGAATCCAATTTATTTGAGCTCAGTCACTAAAAGTTAAAGTTGTTTAATTTTGGAAAACGATTTTTGAAAAGTAAACAAAAGTTTGACCTTTTGGTTCATTTTTAGATTGTTTATCTAACGATTAAGAAAATTTCGCTGTTGAATTTATCTTGTATTTATTAGAGACAGACATTTCTTATCATTATTTCCGGGTATATTTTTACTGAAGGATTCCTAAAGGATTACTTGAGGACGGATGGTAAGCTATACCGCAGTAAATATAAATTTACCATCTTCGACGTAATTTGATGGGGTAGGATTTATCAATTATATTTTTTGAAGTGCATATTTAATTATTTTATTTTTCAAGGAATTTGTTCGATCCGAATAATTAGTTATTGTATTTTTTATTAGAAATTGAGTATATCTACAGTCAATTCCGTTAGACGTGTTGTAAAATGAGTAAATAACTTCCCGTTCCGAAGATATCTACTGCTCAACTGGATCCCATCTCTGTCAAAATGGCACAGTTGCTCACAGGTCATGGTGAATTCGAAAAATTTCTCAAGCGATGGGAGAAATTTGGAGAAAGACTTTTGCCTTTTATGTAGCCTGAGCTTAGCCTGCGTACACAGTGAACGCTGGTTTCCGGTTCACCCCCTTCGATTTTTGCATTGAAATATCTATCCGGTTGAAGCCTTCGCTTGTATTCGGTTACAATTAACATTAGAGGGAGATGAGCTGGTAAATAAACTTACCTCTACTTTGTCTCTACCTTTAGTTAGGATCTCGGTGATTTCATTCATAGACTGTTAAAGTGTACATTGTACAATTTCGAGAGAGCAGAAGTAGAATCCTATTTTGGTGAACACCCTACCAGAAAACTCAAGTTCACATATCTTCAGAAAATTCCGGCATGGATATTTCCTTTAATAACTTTCTCTCGGATGATAAATCTGGGGGCTTTTCTTAATATTCGTTCTTCTTTGTATCAGCCCCATTATTTCTAAAGACATAATAATATATAGTCTCTCCTCTTTCTTAAATTTTTTAGCTTAGGCTAAAAAGGCCCACAATATCATGACTCGCTCGACCTGATGTACTTGGGGATGATAACCAGAGTTGTACCATACATTTTAAAAGTTACATCATAATTTGAGGTGTCTTCTAGACATTTACTTCTCCTTTAGTACTTTTTATCCTCATTGATTGATTCCCTCGTACTAGAAACTGGTCAAACAGTTTCAGTTAGGTAACTCTTTGACCCAATTGGGTCAAATATCTACGAATGGCTCTCGTTTGATCCGATTATTTTTGGCGCTCCTTAGGAATTTAAACCTTACCTTCTTCAAGTACGATTTTAATGATTTTTAATAATATGTCCATGTAATTTGCTAATAAAATGTCCAAAAAAACGTGAATATGGAGTTAACATTTAAAAGCTTTTAAAACAATGCAAGAAATTACTCAACATTTTTCTAAATCAATCTTCAGTCATACATAATATTATTTTGATAAAGTTTTCAGAAAAACTTGTCAAGAATTGTTTTTGTTAGTTATCTGTCAGTTTAAACAATTTTACTGTTCTTCTTAAGTAATCGAATAAACTTCAATTTACTCAAAACGAACTGAATGTCGTATGTAACAAACAAATACTCGGGCGACGTTGTGGCACTTGGATATTGAACTATATTGACTCAATCCTAATTTTGACCTTTTGGTTTGTTTACGCTATACGTCTATTTTACCTGATTGTAATGTAGGCTATATGAAGTCTAAAAAACAACAAATTAATTTTCTTTATTTAAAAACCACATCTTCTATGATTCTACTCTGAGAATGATCAAATCGAGCTGAAGCAATCCAAGTTTAAAAAATTAAGAAGTAAGAAGAGGTTAACAACCCCTGATGCTGCATGTCGTATACAATTTACATTGGAATTTTTGTTTCAATCTATTTGAGAAACGAAATCAATGAAATTTTAATATTATTGTCAAGACGTGAAATTTGTTTGTGAAAAAATCTTAGTTAAATTAATAAAAATATTTTCGTGGTTTTAGACCGAAGTAGTAAAGATCGGAAGTAACGATTAGAATATCTTAATTTGAATTGCACCTTACACAAAATAGATAAAAAGTTATCTCACTTTTCCACAGGAATCAGAGATGTAATTTTAGTAGTCTAGCAGAAGAAAACTGTTATTCAGAATGTCGGACACATTTGCACAGAGGAAGACTCTACTTATTAATGAAGGTAAGCTAAGAAAAACTTAAGCCTAGAAGAATGCGGAAAATAAAAGACAATGAAGCAATTAAACTAAGCTAAATCATGCAACATAAATCCTTTAAATTATCCAGAGCACTCATTCGCTTGTCATACACAGTCCCACAATTAATAACTTCTTTCTTGGATCTGGAAAATACTTGTGATGTCTAAATAATATTTGAAAAATGTAACGCTTTCCAATCGATTTACTATTACACCGTGGAAAGCTAGGAGGAAGTTATAACATCGAATATCCTTTATAGGTACAGCAAATATCTAAATTAATTGTGTCCGATACCTAAATAAACTCACTGTGAATTTGGATACAGTTTCGCAGCTCATAGACTAACAATGAATATTATTTTGGGTGTTCTAAATGAATTTCTGTAAACCTTAGCTTGACCGTTCAAAGTAATATGATGATGCGAACTAATAAGGTCGAAACATGTACTAAATAAATCAGTTTAGAAATATCTTCCTGTGACTTTCTAAATCAAAAATAATCCTTCGATGAAATTTCCTTGCCATCTACCTACCACAACTGGGTAAAATAGACAAATTCGTTTAATCTGCACTATTTGATGTGTGGCTTTTGTAACAAAGTTTGCATAATAGGAAAACTTTCAGCTAAATTTGTTAGTTTATAAACAATTACCTGCAGTAATGCTGTACTATAACACATTTTGCGTTTACAACAATTTAACGACGAAATTATTATTCCGAAACATTTGATTAAATTACATTAATTTATCATCTAAAATTATGAATTCAACGTTCAATGAGTTCCACCAAGTTTTAAACTTTAAAGTCGCAGTTTGTTTTGTTGCTGTGAATTGTTTCGCATTAAGTGAATTAGCGAGGAACTTATTAAAATCTAAATAATGTCGACGAAAAGGTCAGGAAAAATTATAACTTGTGAAACTAAATTTTAAAGTAGAAGTACAGCAAAACATCATTATTAAAATGTAATTCAACATAACCTTAATTTCATAACCTAAAATCGATAAAGGGTCAAGTCCCTTATAATGGCCACTGCCCCTAAAATGGTTAATTGTAGAGTGTAAAATTGAATAATTCTATTATATTATTATATCTACAATTAGATGCATTTATTATGCTGGTTATGGTTTTAAATTCCTAAGTCCCAATTCAAAACAGTTGAAATACTTTGCAAAAACGAATAGGTAATTAATTTTAATTTATGCAATTTCGCACCTTTAAAATTTGCTTTCAACTTGCCATTAATAATATCGAGTTTCATAATTCGATAAGGGCACAATGTTAAATATCTTTGTGTAAAGTACGGTTAAAACAAGATAAATAAAGCTTTTATGTGCTCATTACTGATGCTTTAGCACAGACTTTCTTGTTTCGGTAACAATAATTGGCTATTTATTTAATCATTTGGGAAATGCCACATTTCGTGCAACAAATGCGATGTTTGTGGGATGAGCTTTATGGAATTACCAAAAAATCGCATCATATATGAGTATCTAATAATAATATTTCATCACTAGTTGCGAAAATTGTTCATTTCACATTTAGTTCACCTAAACTAATTGCAATGTAGCTTGAAACTTCTTCCTGGCTGTTCATTAACTTTACATACGGATTCTTTTTGCATTTTCTGAGTTTTCCTAACTATTTACACCGATTCCCTACAGTAATGTATTTATACGTAATTGTACTTCATAAATATTCTTGAAATACGCCCAGAAAGAAATAGGTTACGTTAATTAAATTTGCAATAAAATGAATTAATCTTATGAGGTAAATCCAACAAAAACATTACCCTTCTATTATTAGTTGAAATTAATAACTGAAAAAACTAATGTGTCAGAAAACTGAAAAATTAATGCAGACGCAGGTGTTGCAACGGAAGCAGTTGTACGATACAATAATCCTAATGCTTCTTTTGCTATCCAAATTCGTATCAAACTAAGTGTACTTCTTTCATACTTTTTCCATTACACAAAACTGTGCTAAATAATCAAACTTTTAGGGTTTCTTTTTTATTGCAATAATTTAAAACAGATCAAATATATAAATTAATTAATAATTATGGTGGCCCTATAGGTTGGCAACCATGAAAGATTATTTATTTCCACTTTATTAGCAAGTTATTCATAGTGCTATTCCGTGAAATTTTCATTTTCTTTAAATTATTCATGTTTGCTTCCGTTTAGTTCATTTAGTTCAATGTTTGACCTAGATAATTGTGATGCACTTGCATTTAATTCTTATAACTAAAATTGCATTATCGTCAACTTTGCAAATGTTAATTGTTATAAATGATTATTGCAAATAATTAAAATTACTATACCAAATATTAGTAATTATTTAAAATTAATAGTAATTATTGCGAAAACCCTCGTTAATCACTTCGTTTCATCGTTAGTAAATTTAAGCCGTAACTTAAGATGAATATGCTAGAACATTGTTGTCGTCTATGAAAGTTTCTTCTTCTAAATTTCAGAAAAAGCAATTTATATGTGTAAAAATATACAAAGTGTTAAGTTTAAGATGAACCACTTCATTAAAATAGTTTATTTTACAATTTCAGTCTCAAAAATGCCATCAAAAGTATTTATACTACTAAATAAATTTCAATTATTGTCATTTCAAAAAATCTAACGAAATTAGTCAAACCATGTTAAATATTTCCTTAACAAATACTGATATTGTGAGGGATGTCAGAAACAATCCTATTATGTAAAAAAAGATTAACTTTGCTGAGTTATGAAAATAATAAAATACAGTTATTGAAATGCACAACGCATGGTTAACTCCATTATGTCTAAATGAGATATTCCAAAGTGGCTAAAGAAAAACCTTGAAATAATGACAATTTGTTGTTAAGCTTCTTTACAAGATGAATTGTTTTTCCTTTTACGTCAACCAAAGTACAATATTTGTTAACTTGCTTTATTTTTAACAATTTCTTCTTCGTTAACTCAATTTATATTTTCACTAACACTTTGCTGCTGTTAAATTGCAGTCACAGTAGTAAATGAAATTTAATAAATTAAAAAACATTCCTCAGGCGTTCTAAAGCTCAAAATTAATCACTACCACTTTTTAATCTTGTGAACTTCTATTTGTTATTCTGTGCAAAAAGCGCTTCCACTTAAAGGGCACTTTTTGGATATTTACAAAAAAGTGATATGTTGAAGATCAATTACATATTAAAAATCTGGAGTGTTCGTGAAAAATGTATTGCTTTAGGTTAGGAAAAGAAAAATGTGGAAAAGAAAAAGCAACACGTTTGGCATCTCGTGTTGAAATTTTCGAACTTTGCCTCTGGACGTGTTTTGCTTAGTTTAAAACTTAATATTTCTTGTCAGGAAAATTTTGAACTTCCTCCACATTTGCATTTTCTGCCACTTCACTTAGAATTTATGTTAATTTTTTTATTTAATTAATTCTGGTTGCACGCGTCCATAGTAGTGGCTTTGGCCGGTACAAAGTTTCTTAGGTCGATCCTCCAAGCAGGTAAACTCTGTGGTACTAATAATTCATGGTTTAAAAGTAAAACTTTTATTTAAAATTTATAGTAACGATAAAGAATATTTTTTCAACTTTATCACATAAACTTCAAAAAATAATTTCTTAGACTTTTAGATCTGATAAATTTAAAACAACCATTGTAACTTTTAAACAGACTTTGAAAACGTAAAGATCTGCCCATTTGGTTATGAAAAAGTATAATATTCGATGATTTATAATATAGTATGTTCTTGTTAGCAAGTAAAAAAAATTAAGTTAAGTGGAATTCTATATGTTAGGTTCTTATGTTGCTTTTTATGCCTTTTCGAAGACTTATAGGTCCCTGTTTCCTGCAGAAGCTACTTGGATACGTTAATAATGACCTTTATCGTGTATTGGTTTTCTTTCTACGTAAAAGAATTTTCGCATTTATTTTCTACAAACAGTTCATACAAAATTTAAAATAACTCGGAGATTAATTACACGTTTAAGGCTGCCGTCTTACCTATGTTAATTATATGGGACAAATCGCTCATTTGTATGTACTAGAAGTCGTACAATTTTAACTTTTAGGGAATTATTTTGCAATCATTTTAAAGATAAAACTTGGCTCTTGGACGTGATCTAATTTTTATTACAATCGGATGATTAGAAATATTGAAAATTTTGCTGCAAAGTTACTCAATTTTTAAGATAGCAAAAATAGCCATATTATAATTTTTATACTCGTTACCGTTAATAATAGAAGTACTTGAACTAGATCACATCCAGGACAATTATTTAATCTTACTTGTGAAAAAAAATGGTTGAATTATATCCATTTTTACAAAAGTTCTAGTACATACAAAGTGGTGGTACAATTTTTCTTGTTTTGATAAAATAATTTGAAATGGCAAGTAGGGTTCTATCGCTTTCTTATGATTATCTTGCCCCTTTTGCATAAAATAGTTCAACTATTATGTACACTACGGCGCTAATTTGCAAATGGTTGCTGTGGTTTCGAACTTTGCTTGATAGTATTGTAAATGCGTGATTCAGCGAAACGTATGGTGCGATAAAAATAATAGTAGTATGCACATTTTTGTCTTTGATATCTCATAGGTACATTTTTATACTGTGCAAATATAACATTTAAATTCAATCTACAAATTTAACATTTTTAGTTTTATTTCAAAATTTTCTTTGCTAATTTTTTTTTATTTCTAGATAAATTCTATTGTAAGTTGTAAATAAATTTGTTGCAGTTGACGTTGTTAAAACTTTTAAATTTTAAAATTCTTTACAATTTAGATTTACAAGAAGCCACATTGAAAGCACTAAATGTAGTAACTTTAATGTTGCTGAGCCCGTAATTTTTTGATTTTCATGATAAGATATCAAAGTGTAAAATTAGATTTTTTGCCAACAAAAGTCTTCAGGGCAGGTATGCTTTGGGTAGAGTGAATTTTTTCCTTAGTGGTTGGGAGTGGCTAATGTGCATATTTGTTATTTCGGTTCTATGTTTGTATCAATTGGTGGAATTGAGTGCCACGGGCATTCTCCAGATTTGCCGCGCAAGCCCCAGTCACGTGCTAAACCACTAAGGAAAAATTCACTCTACACTGATTAAATAGGATTAAATAGGGGAGACTGGAGAGACTTGAGACAAAAATTGGATATACATAATTTTTTAGCTCATTGATTGAATTACTGTTTTATTAATTTTATTTTGAAATACAGTACAGTCTCGATATAGTGAACTAATTTATTAAGGAACGCCTTTGTTAGTCCACCGAGGTTGTTCACTATTTAGAGTGCAGAAAAAATACACAACAATGATACTTACAGTGCATTTATTACATTAATAACCTAATATTTCAAATAAAATAAGGAAACACAAATTCTTAAAAAGATACAGTATCCGACAAAAAGAAAGCGACGCATTCATAATTGTTAATTTTAGCAATGTTATTAACACTAAAATGTAGGGGAAAGGGATGTAAGTTGATCATGCATGTAAGTTGACCACCCTGCCTTATAGAAAAAACTTTGAGGTGTAACACCGCTATTTCAAATGTCATCGTGATTATTAACACAACCCTCACTTTTTATGTGGTTTTAAAGTGAATAGACGCGTTGCTGTAGCTTCTACAAACTTTGTATAAAAAGATTTTTCTTTTTATAAAAACTCAAATTTTTCGTGTGCTGATAAACTAAACAATTTTCGTTGATATCGCAAGGTAAATATATGTGTTGAACTCTTATTTCATTGAATTTTACTAATCCAAAGTGAATTTCAAACATATCGTGTATACAACAATTTTTTTGCGAGTGTTTCAAAATAGTGTCCAGAATGTAAGTTGACCACCCCTATTGTTTCCATTGCTAAACAATTTGTTATTACATTTTTATGATTGAACTTTACATCAAATCAACTTCAAACAACTTTAACTAGTCTTATTTGAATTGTTCTTTCTAATACTGCAGACTCTCCTAATTCTGCCAAAATTTGATTTGCTGATAAAAAAGGATTCGCCGATGATAATCTTTTTACTCTTCTATCAAATTGAGGGGTAGTTTTTGTTGGCCTTCCTGTGGATTTTAAGTTTACTACAACTCCCCGATGTTTGTAGTTTATTTATAGTTTTTGACACAAAAGGTTAAATGTGGCATATAGTCTTGTTATCCCAAGCCTTTAAATTGAATAGGGGAGGTTGCCACAAATGTACCGATTTTTGCTTTTTATTTTTTTCTGACTGAACAAAAAGATTTTACAGAACCATTAAAAAAATTTAGTTAATGCAAGTCGGGCAAGAATAAAATTTTCGCAGAGGGCTTATATTCCTTCAATATTTGTTTGGCAGCAAGTTCGTCCTTATAATGGACTACTTGTAATTTCACAAGCTTATGACCGGTTCATTCGAGGAAACCGAGCATGGTCCATTGGAGGAAACTGACTGTATTCGGAAATAAAAAGGCGCAAACATCTTTAAACATAACTTTAGCTGTTAGGTGAGAGAGAGGTTTGATTTATTGTTACCGCTTATATATGACCTGTTTATTTCCTCTTACAGTCCCGAGGATGGCATTTAGTTAATAAAGCCGAAACGTCGACCGACAGCTTACTTGTTTTTGTTTTGCGTATCCAATATCCCGAAAAGTTTTCGTATAAAAACTGCGAATGCGTCTGTCAGTTTGCAAGCGGTTTCAAACTGCTGAACGAACAGATCTAATAGTCCAGTCATTATAGACATTGTTTGTTGCAAAAGGTGGCGTAGAAGATTTTATTTTTTTAACTTGTATATATGGGTGCCAACGTGTAAAAAACAAAATTGCTAACACGGGCGACCTCGGGAGAACTTTTGCCCTCCAAAAAACGTCCACATTTTTGGACTTTTTTTCCCTTTTTGTCCATAACTCCTAAACAGTGCATCGTAGCAAAAAAGCAACAATATAATAAATTAAAGATTCTGTAATTCTGCGTCGAATGAGTACCACAACTTAATAATTCGGTCAAGTGATATGGTCGAAAACGACGGTCAAAGAACGACTACTTTTTCCAACATTGTCGAAAACTGAGAAAGAGTATTATATATGAGTCTGTAATTTGGAGATGAGTACTCTATGAGAAAAACTCATGAATAAAAGTTATAGAAGATCAAATTCTACGTCCAATGAGTACGAACATTTTTAAATTCGGCCAAGTATACCTCTCGAAATTGGCAATCAGAGATTTTGAAATGACCGATTCAGCTTCATGGGTCCTTATGCCAATTGCCGGACATTGGGAGATTGCCAATTTGGAGAGGTCTACTTGTCCGAATTTAAAAATGTTGGTACTCATTGGACGTAGAATTTGATCTTCTATAACTTTTATTTCATAAGTTTTTCTCATACGGTACTCATCTCCAAATTACAGACTCATATATAATACTCTATCTCAGTTTTCAACAATGTTGGAAAAAGTAGTCGTTTTTTGACGGTGGTTTACGACCATATCACTTGACCGAATTATTAAGTTGTGGTACTCATTCGACGCAGAATTAAATAATCGTTTTTATTATATTGTTGCTTATTTGCTAGGATGCACTGTTTAGGAGTTATGGACAAGAAAGAAAGAAAAGTCCAAAAATTTGGAGGTTTTTTGGAGACCAAAAGTTCTCCCGAGGTCGCCCGTGTTAGCATTTTTGTTGTTTACATGGTGACACCCATATATACAAGTTAAAAAAATAAAATCTTCTACGCCACCTTTTGCAATAAACAATGGGTGATATGAATAAAAATGAACATGAAGTATATACTCAAAATTTTGAAAAATTACTCAGAGTTCTATGAACGAATATAAAAAGTAATTAGGTATATGAGTAGATACCCTTATAAAAAGAATACCCACTTGCGCTGAGCATCTACTTTTCAATCTTATTCGTATAATCTGAGTATTTATTTCAAAATTTTGAGTATATACTTCATGCTCATTTTTATTCATAACACCCAATGTCTCTATAACAATGTGCTCATAGGCATATTCATTTGCCAATTGGGAGATTGCCAAATTGGAGAGGTGTACTTGACCGAATTTAAAAATGTTGATACTCATTGGACGTAGAATTTGACGCTCTATAACTTTTATTTCATGAGTTTTTCTCATAGAGTACTCATCTCCAAACTACAGACTCATATATCGTCGCATGACAAGAAAAACTCATTAACTGCAGTTTTCGACAAAAACGAGATGTTTCACTAAGTGCGTTATTTTATGGTTATGCTTGCCTGAAAAAAAATTATGTCCCAATTTATAATATGAATGAGGATTCATTAGCATTTTAAATATCAAAACAATTGCTGTTAAATACGATTTATCAGATATAAAAAATGTTTAAACTTCATGATCTCCGTTTACTTGAAATGTACTTAATGAGTTTTTCTTGTCATACGATGATATAGTACTCTCAGTTTTCGACAATGTTGGAAAAGGTAGTCGTTTTTTGACCGTGGTTTTCGACCATATCACTTGACCGAATTATTAAGTTGTGGTACTCATTCGACGCAGAATTAAATAATCTTTAATTTATTATATTGTTGTTTTTTTGCTAGGATGCACGGTTTAGGAGTTATGAACAAAAAAGGAAGAAAAGTCCTAAAATTTGGAGGTTTTTTGGAGGCCAAAAGTTCTCCCGAGGTCGCCCGTGTTAGCATTTTTGTTTTTTACATGTTGGCACCCATATATATAAGTTAAAAAAATAAAATCTTCTACGCCACCTTTTGCAACAAACACCCCTATTTTGATGCTATAATGACTGGACTATAATGACTTTTGCTTGTTTTTAGTTGATTACGCATATTATGACACGTACTTTCAAGGTGCTTACTGATAATCTTGATAAGATATAGTAACTTTCTTACCAAATTATAAATTATTTATGTATAGTATAAATACATAATTTTAAATATTTGTAGTATTTGATAAAATGTGGTTCTCATTTTTTATTAATTAATAATTAATTCGATAAAGTTAATCGTAACACTTTTTGGGTAGAGCAAGGTAAATTAAAATAAAAAATTTGTCGATATTGAATATCAACAAATTTTTGATTTTAATTGATAATAATTAAGGCAATCAATCCTCTAAAATTGACTTTTAGATAGAGGTTGAATTCTTATTAATTTTTGATATAAATAAAGTTGGATAGTTTTTGCATTATGTGCAATTTGTTCATAAACGCTGATACTCATAAAAAATAATTATCTTGTGTGTAGGTGGGTCGGTTAAATGCATAGTACCTATCAACGTCGTGTTGCATTTAATTATCAAACGCTGTAAAATAGCATAGTAGCTGAGGATTAATAGTTTTACTTCTACTCACTACGTACCGCTACTTTATAAATGAATTATTAAAAAGATATTCGCCCACGCCGAATCCGGCCACCTTAAAGGATAACTTTAAAATTCCTCGTTGAAGTTAACGTCGTGATCAATTTTGAAAATTTCAAAACTATTTTCTGTAGTATATTATAATGTACTTGTCTTCTTTCCCTGGAGATACGTGGTATAATACATAATTATGCCATAAATATATTCTAGTTTCCAAAATTCATAATATGGGATAAGTAAATTTTTCCTTAATCTTTTCATGTATATTTATGACAAAAATACAGAAATTTGAAAATATAGAATATGATCTTAGAAAAGAATTTTTTTAAGAATAGGGTGTGATTTTAGTATATGTTAGGAAATATAAATTTAACAAAAACTTAACTAATCGTTAAAATATTAGATTTCAACTGTAAGTATAAAACAACATACAAAAAATTTCATTTAGAAACACTTTAAAAAACATTTTAACCTTTTGTGACAAGATACATTAATATTTGAAAATATGAGAAAAAAACTGTAACTACGGGGGGGGGGCGGTAAAAAGCCTGGTGTATTTTACAAAAGTTGAAAAATATATCAAAATTATTGAAGATATAGCAAAGCAAATACGCTACATCGATGTTTCACGATTCTGTCGATCATCAGGAGTCTCAGACCAGCAAAAGAATGAAAAATGAAAAAAATTTTATCGAAAAATTAGTTGTAAACGAAAAAATTTCAAAAAATATAAAAAAATAGGAAAAAAAAAAGGAAATTTAATAATGAAAAGCTTACCAATGGAATAATAAATATAACTGAATTCACCTTCGCACTTTAAGTTCAAACATGGAATGAAAGGTTTTTCCATCCCTCCGGACGAGAAACTGATGAAAAGTGCATTTCCTCAACTCGGCTGGTAAAACGCCGCTACATCCTCGGGAGCGGTCGAAGCCTCGGCTCCGCTTACGCTCCGCACTCGGCTCCTACTATCGCTCCCGCGGACGGGAAACGGCGTTTTACAGCCTAGTGATGAAAAGTACTATAAAACTGAAAAATTTCAATACTGCCACGGGCAGGGTTACCAATGTTTAGACATACAATGCCAACTGATGCATACATTGAAAAATAAATTTGCAAAAATTCTAATTTTATCACGATAATGTCATGCAACATTTCCTGATATAGAATATGATCTTAGAAAAGAAATTTTTCAAGAATAGGGTGTGATTTTAGTATGTGTTGTGAAATATAAATTTAACACAAACCTAACTAAACGTTAAAATATTAAATTTTAACTCTAAGTAAAGAACAACGTACAAGAAATTTCATTTAGAAACACTTTAAAAAACATTTTACTCTTTTGTGACAAGATACAAACAGATAATATTTGAAAATATGAAAAATCTGTAAATACGGGGGGGGGGAATTAAAAAACGTGGTGTTTTTTTACAAAACTTGAAAAATATAGCAAGATTATTGAAGATATAGCAAGGTAAATACGCTACATCGATGTGTCACGATTCTGTCGATCATCAGATCATTTTCAAAAATGAAAAAAAATATCAAGAAAATTAGTTGTAAAAGGCAAAAATTTTAAAAAAATTATAAAAAACGAAGAAAATTTAAAAATGAAATGCTTACCAACGGAATAATAAATATAACTAAAATTCACCTTCACACTTGAAGTTCAAAAATGGAATGAAAGATTTTAAAATGAAAAATTTCAATACTGCCACGGTCAGGCTTACCAATGTTTCGACATACAATGCCAACCTAAGCATTGAAATATAAATTTGACTACTTTTGTAAAATACACTTCGTTTTCTACCCCTCTCCACGCGAATCTACAGTTTTTTCATATTTTCAAATATTATCTGTTTGTATCTTGTCACAAAAGGTTAAAATTTCTAAATTTTTTCTAAATGAAAATTTTAAAGTTGAAGAAGAAGAAGAAAGTTGAAAAAAGTTTGAAAGAAAATGAAAGTTTCTAAATGAAATTTCTTGTATGTTGTTTTTACTTACAGTTAAAATCTAATATTTTAACGTTTAGTTAAGTTTTTGTTAAATTTGTAATGTGAAAATAATACATTTGATTGATCAAATATCATAAATTGATCAAATCACCATCTTACATTTTTAAATTATCTATTTCAAAAATAATTTCTATCAACTGATTTAAATTTAAATACAAAAGTAATAATTTCTTGAAAGATGAAAATTATATTTATATTCAATATCTACGCTCATATCACACGGTCGCGTTATCTTGCCTTATCAAGTTTTTATCGTGTTTATGGAATTTGCTTTATTGCTATTACTAAGCAAGGTTGTTCCCAGTATGGAAATTTAGTTCATAATTTTCTTATTATGGATGTTTTTATTACATGCACATAAGTTTTTGTTCAAATTGATTAACTAAACTATATCATTTCACGCCTATAGTTATACCTCCAACTTAACACCAGGAATTCAACAAGTGCAATTCTAAATTATTGTTAATGGTGTCATTTAACCTAAAATGATATCTTCAAATATTTTAATTAATTTTAAAAATTTAGAACTTCCAAATAAGATTAATTATTAGTGATTTTGCCTTCTCGATTTACGTAAGTCTTAATTTATTGAATTTAACTTCAACTAAAATTATTGATCAAATTTAATTATCTGTATTATCCATTTTCTACATATTGACATGTAAAAAATGAATAGGAGGACAAGGAAATACCAATAAAGTTGCAAAAAGGTTGATTTCGTTGACATCCAATGCCAAATTGTCACTGTTAACACTACACGATTATATAATATTTGAATTTTGAAGTGATTTATCCGTCTGTAGTGTGAATGTTGTGCATCTAAAATAAGAAGAATTTAGTAGTAAAAATTTGAATTTGCCGCGAAAATATTACCTACAAATTATGTGTGTTCCTTTTTCGAAATTCCCGAGAAATTTTTAACAAATTTTCATGTTCATAGGTTATGAACGATTAATTTTGGTTGTGAGCCCAATCTGCGAACTCACGACGCAATCGATGATCATCAGGCTTCAGTTCTTGAACCAACTGTATTTTATAAGGTAGTAAATGAAGATCTTTCCGTAAAATTTTCCATGTAGTGGACCGACAAAGCCCAAGTTGTTGAGCACGATGGCGAATTGAAATGTTTGGGTCCTGTTGCACACTTTCATTCACAGAACTGATAGCTTCTTCGGTACGCACATAATTTCGTCTTGCTGGTGTTTTTATATCACGCAACTAAGAAGTGGTACGAAATTTTTCTACCACCGCACGAATAGCTTGCTCAGAAGATCGAAAATGTCTAACATAAAATGGGCGAAGGGCTCTATATGTTTGGCAAACAGAGCTTTGATTTTTAAAATATATTTCTATAATTTGGTAGCGTTGTTCAATGGTCAATCTATGCATTATCAAATGCCAAACCTTGCTAAACACAAATGTCAAAAAACTGTTTCCATAGCAATCTTGATTCAATTGTTATCCCTATTGAAAGTTCTCATGCAGCTAAAAAAACACCCTATACATGAATATAAAATTGCTCTCCTATAAAATAAATGTTATTGACTTGTTTGCTTTATAAATATTAATACTGACAAAGTACAGGAAATAATATTATGTACTTACATCCCTAAAGGCTATTAAGTTTAATGTTGATAAAAATATAATATGACTTCTTTCGTGTTATAATTCCGACTTCTCTCATAATATCCGCTTTACATATTTCCTTTGAACAAGGTTACCTAGAGAAGTGGAATTTTATTAATCTTTTGTATTATCGAAATATTATGTGGGTGAAAAAATTGAAAAAATTTAATCATCTTTTTTGTAATTCTCTTAGCTTCTCTTATCGTTTTTTTATCATTTTTGCTAGCTAACATCCAAAAAGCATAATATGTTGAGAAAGTGTGGCCCCTTTAGGCATTCGCTATCAAAGGCTAGAAGTCAGGTTATATAAAATGTCACGGATGAGTGAGGTTATGTCGATTAATTATTCATGAATAGTAGCTTCATTCATAAAATGTATACGTCGCAATTAAATAATATGTTTTTAATATTTATAATATAAATATTGTAAATGTTTAGTTGTAACGACCAATTGCCTCATCCTCAACAGAGTAATAAATTATTATTTCAATTATTTCGACGGATATTCGTCCAGACGCTTCGAAGTCTTTCACTAAAATTTTCAAATTTAATACAATTATTTTCACGGTTTTTAAATTTTAAAAAATGTAAAGTGAGGATTTCATTTTTTATAACAAAAATGTAGGTACATTTAGTAATTTGTTATAGTTAACTTTTTATGTGGAAGGAGAATTTCTGGTTAATATCAGACTTTATGAAGTTTTTTGGTAAAACCCTCAGGTATAGAGAAGTGATTTGTTGTTGCAATAATTTATAATTATTATTGTTTCAAAAAAACTTTTTCTAAATTGTAATTTTACCATTTAAATGGACATAATCATCAAATTGGAAGGAAAAAACAAAAATTCGAAATCACATTTTGTACTACTACTAAAAATAAAATTTGGTGATTTATGATATTACTATATTCCACGCTGGTTACTGATGGTTGTACATATTATACCTAATGGAAATTTCGGGTTCACATATTGGAATTTATGAAGTTTCTTAGTTCAAACCTCTAGAAGACAGAAACACTTTGTGGTTACAATAATTTGAATATTTACTCAAGATAGACTGGACCATCTAGAATTCGACGAATTTCGCATAAGATAGCTTTTAACTAATAGGTGGAGGTACCCATTAAGACAATATTGATTTTATTAATAATAAATTCTGCTCTTTAGGAAAACTTAGAATATTGCACTGAATTTTCCTAAACTTCAGTATAATCAAATTAAATTGTATTCACTTCTCATTACGCAAATTTTAGATAATGTTTTGTTAAAAAAGAGACGTTTATAGGTTTCAATTACATTCCAATAACTCAGAAAGAATCATTGCATTCCTCTCTCGAATAAGTAAGTATAGCAATAGGTTTTGGATTTAATGTTTATTTTTGTGGCATAAAATTGAGTTCATATGTTTCAAACTTTCATGTTTTGAAATAAAACGATTATTTATTACTCAAATACTAAGTTCTTTAGGTTGGACAGGTAAACCAGGTAACAATGTGTTCAGACCCTGGGATGTTTGTTATTCGTGGTGAAGTAATTTCGGATTACGTTCCAATTTATTTTGATTTAGTGTCGTTTTTAAAATCGTTCTAAACCTTCAGATAAAAAGGGCATAATAAAATTTGTTCATTCTTTTTATTTTTTACGATATGAAGCCGAGAAAATTGCAAAACAGAGAAAATAAAATCGCCTGCGGCGCGCAACGTTTATTAAATTTATCTCACAAAACCTTATATTAGTTGTCTATTTATTTATTAAAGTTTAGCATTAAATAATTTTAGAAGGCAGCAACCAGAATGAACTGCTTAAAACTTTCTGACACAAAAAGTGTAGGTATTGCTAGTTTGACCATAGATTTACCTCAACGAGGATTATTATGAGGAGCTTTACAAATAATATTACGTTAAGTATTATTGAATTGAACTTCATATTTAATATCAGGAGATTTATTGGTCCCTGTTTTCTACAGGATCCCATTTGAAGTGGTAATGAAATGACCTTGATCACGTGGCTTGTTTTTCCAGAATAACTTCTTATTTGATATTCTATCAAAATTTTATGAAGGGTCGTCGTTACGTATCCACGTGAGCTGTCTATAATTTAGCACTAATTAAAATTTATTCGAAGTTTCCCTTTTCAGAATTATGATTAAGTTTGTTTTTCTTAAGGAAACCATACAGAATTTATATGTCGATATATTTTACAGAAAATAAGTTGTTATATCATCAATACAAAAAAGAGCAATAAACGTAATTTAAAACATGGTAATTTCAATTTTATGTGTGTTAATTCACACAGCATTAACCGATAATTCATATTCCAGCACTCATGGTAATTACTATCCTGAATTATTATTTGATATAATAATTTGCTTGATGATTTTATTGCAGACCAAACTTTTGTTCAATTGAATTTAACAATTATTTTTAAGAGCTGGCACTGGATAAGCCGGAATCTTGACTATCACAAAAACTTTTCGTGAACCAAAATTATATCTTTTAAGTGTAAACCTGCTAAAAACGCAATATTTTTGAAATAAATATATCTGTAACACCATAAAATTACTTAAGGTTTCAAATGTCTTTGTGGCAATTTAACATTTAGAGGAACCAAGATGGGGTTATTAGATGAGATGGAATACGTGTTAATTTCTACTCTTATACTACGATCTGCGGCTGTCTTTATCATATTTATTATCTATTGCTGTAATTAACAGCGTTATTGTTTCGTTATATTAAATATGATGTAAAATCGTAGCACAAGAATAGCAAATATCCCTTCCATGTCTTACCTAATAGACCGCATCTTGTCTTACCCTCACCATAAAGTCCTTAGATTTGTTATTTTGAATGTATATGATTTGAATTCTAAAGTGGAAAATCGCTTGCATTCTTATCGAAATCAGCAAACCCATAAAATTGTAGTATTGTATTCTCAGTTTTGTGACCATTTGATTCAAAATTTAATCAGAGAAGTGAGGAGTCATTAGAATAAGGTCGATTGATACAATTTAACAGTGTTCATCTCCTTTGTAGAGGTTTTTCAAAGTTTGCAGACTTTCTTGGGATATACGTAAATACATTCGTTTAAGTAATTCTTTAATTTTTTCCATCTTTGGAAAAACTCGTCCGTCTCTGTTCACTTCTCCACGTTTTGGTGGAGTATGGGAAGCGGATAGTGTAACGTCAGTTCCAAATGAATAACTCTAGAGAAAGTTTACAGTATTTATTTTTGCGCGACACATCAGCCTAGACACTAGGGCACAAGATTTTAGTCACTAATAATCCGCTGATGGTAAAGCTGAGAGTTTACTTGCACGAAAACAAAAAGGAATCTGCTTTACTGTAAATCTATAGCGGATCAGTTTATAATCAATTTTGAGGCTAACTACTGAATAGGGATAGATGTTAAGGCTATCGTACTGATACAATTGTAAGCTTTCTCGAACAAACGAGAAAAAAACTGTTTTGCAAAAAATTTATTTTATGAGTTTCACTGTAAACCTAGTCGGTAGGCTTATAATCAACCTTGAGGCTAAAAGCAGACTTCCATAATTATATCTTAACGCGTGGAACAGACTACTAAGTATGCCTTTTAGAAGAAAATGCGCCTTTCATGATTCGTGAGCTGTAGAGCAACTAAAGTATTAATGGTTTTCTCTATAACAACAAATGAGCTCTTATGCTTAAAGGAACTTGGATGGTACAAATTAAGGGATAACTATACATAGTAGAATATAGTATATTATTTTTTTTTACGCAACTTTTATCTGTTCTAGACTACAAAGCTTTAAGCTCGACGAGTACGATAGCTTCAAGTGTATTAAAAATTCGAATGAATAAACTTTGAAACAAAATACCACAAAACTATGAAAGTTCTGTAAAAGAAAGATTTAAAATGCATTAATTTCTTTAGAAAAATAATTTTTATAGAAATTTGTAAGAACCTCGAGGGAAATGGAAAATACAATCCTCTAGCAACATAAATAGAGGATCCATAAAAAGTTTTACTTATATTTTGAGATAATAAAACCACATCTTCCATTACACCAAGCGAAACAAAAAAGTAACCCCAATAAATTTCCAATTTAGAGATCTCAGGCTGTTTGATTTCTAATAATTTTAACCCAATGTTTGGTTATTTAACAAAACTTAACAGTTTTCGTTTTGAATTAAGATTTTTTTCTTTCATTTTATTACTTCGAAAGTAGTAAATTCACTCAGTTTCGCATTTCCTTTAAAAATAATCGCTTTTGCACCTCAAAAGGAATTTTTTCATTTAAAGTCTCAAATTAATTATCGAAAATTGCTGCCTTTATCGTAACTGAAAATTAATATTTCGTGAATGAAAGTAAAAATTTATTAATGGGCAAACGTGTTTGTAACAAAAATTTTGTGTCGCTTGATAAATGTGTTAAATTAATAATTTAAATTAAATTCAAAGTTCCTTTAGTAGGCAATATATTAGATCAGAATTTCGGCAATATTTTGTAGAATAATAACTAAAAATAATGACTACACTGCTCATATCAAGGAAAAAGCTGAAATCTGTTATCGAAGTTCTTGTAATAAATCGCTCTTCCAATACGAAATGACTTATTAACACTTAGATAGAAATGTTTAAGACAGGAAATAAACCAGGATCTTAATTGGCTCTGTCTGATTTCAATTTTATTATTTTTTTAATAATAATAAAGCTGCATACAAACCTACAAACTTAAAGCACTACCACTTGTAACAATAATTAGATGTATAACTTTTTTTAATTTATAACGAATATAAATTTAACAACAAACTAAAAACGTTTTAGACCTTTTTGTTACTTTAGTAAAGCACCATTGGGGTTTTTAAAATTACAATTTGGCACGTCAGAATAAATTTTATGTAAGTTTGGTCAAGAATATTTAGAAAAAAGAGATTATAGTTCGTAAGAAGAAGTAATAATTATTGTTCACGACAAAACGTTAGTCGAATGCGTAACCGCACCATGGTTCGTGGAAACTGCGAATTTTCAGGATAACGGATAGTCAGGACCATGCGTTAAAGCTCGGTGGGGAACAGCTCCAGGAGGCGTGGCATTTTCTGACGATATGTCATAACACACTAAATAATTTTCACTCAATTTTACTTTTTATCTGATTATTATTTGCTGATTAACTTCTCAAAATATTTTCGATAATTGGAAATCGCGTAATTATTATTTCTCTTCTTTGCTCTGCTAATTTGTGATAAGGTTTTATCACGACTCTTTAAAATTCCATGTGTGCTGTGTTGTAAAAACAAACTGTTCCTTTTTGCTTTCATTTAGCTAAAGATAAAAGAAACAAGCTCAAAATTAACATTGCAGGAAATCTAATAACATTAAGCAAAAGGAACCGGGTATTAATTATTACATAAAATTAGCTTTAAGACGGCTGAAAGTAAAGTAACCTAAATTAATGAGATATTATTTTGCACAATTTAATCACTAATCATATTTGCTCATGAATGACGCACGTAGCTCTTACTTTAATAATGCAGCAAATTTAATAAAAGTTATTAACCTAAATACGAAGGGTGGCGTTAAATGAGTGAAATTACTATATTTTTCTGCGTATACATTCAATTTTTTTTTTTTGAAAAAAAATCCTATACTGCACATTGCATGACGACGTAAACAGAGCTTTTACCCTCATCTAAGTATAATAGATTACGTTTCAGTTTAAGAGAAGTCAATTGTGATCTGTTAAGCTGGAAAGTAATCTATTATGCTAAGATGGGGGTGGATGGCAATCTTATGTCGTCAAATGATTAGTTTTTCTATCATGTGGGGTTCTGAAAGGTTTCCTTGGTAAATCATAAAACAACCACAACAGTGGAAGTGTTTCTAGAAGTCTCAAAGGAAAAGTCGTTTCGAATACAGGGTGAACTGCTCTATATTCTTATCATTCCCAAAATTTAATCAAAAGTTATATTATGGTCTGTTTGGTATTCATAACCTCATATTATTGATGTCGCGAATTATTTTATATGCAACAGTCGAAACGCAGATTCGGGTTAGAAAATTTTAATAATATTTCGAACAAGAAGTTATTTCACTTTTTTGTGATTAGCAGACTGCCTTTTAGTTTTTAGTTTGTTTTCAGTTATGGTATTTAGAGCTTGCACCTATCCGATAATATAATATAATCAATGGTAATAATAGTGATTCAAAATTAAAATTAAAATAAGAATGGGAAAGTCAAATTGAAGATTTTCACTGGAGAATCAAGTTAAAAAATTCTTCTGCGATTTAAACCGAGAAATTTCGCTTTGTAATTCAACCAGTGATCACAATAAACCACTGTTGTGTTTAAAATTTTATTTTAAAACATATAATTTTAAGAAAGATGATGCAACTTGACGATAAAATTCGTTCATTAATTTATTCGGCGAAATGAACTCCATTAAACAAATTAATTATTTATTTACAAATACATTTGTCATAAAGATAAAACAAACGAGACTTCAAAATAATTAAGAAAATTGTTATTGAATTTTTGTATCAAGATCTTTTATCTCGAATTGGACATAATTTGGCGAGGCGCCAATCACATTTGGCGTGATAAAAAGAGTTTCATTTCCAAAGTACTACCCTTAAATTTTTTTTTTTATTGCAAAATTAGATTAAAATTTTAATGTTCGTCCTTCATCCTCATATCGCCGAACATTATCGTAGGGACAGTGTTTGGTGATGTATAAACGGCTCTGCTAATATTCCTTCCGCACATTTACCATCGAAATCCCTACGTGAATGTTCGGTGATGTGTGGATGAATCTAATTAATTCTGCAATAATTTAACAGATTTCAATAATTATAAAAGAACAATTTTGATTCAATGTTTATGAATTTAATTTATGATCAATTAACAAAAATAGTGTCAGATCTACCCTCTACTATACAGAGCTGCTGTTATAACATTTGACAGTTACATGAGCTATCAACTAACAACGAGTAAAAAAACCAGACTATTTGGTTGTCTTTAAGTTTAAAATTGGTAGGAATGCAAAAAAAGTTGCCAACGGCGCCGGCGTCACCTTAATCTTCAAAGCAAGGATACCTTGTAAACAATAAATAGGTAGTCATAGCAACCAGAACGGATGTGTATACTAGGGCACGAAACAAATAAAATCCATTTTTATCCATAAGAGGATTATTTATTAATTTAAGGCAATTTGACCTTAAAAGTTCAACATTTTTGTCTTCGGTGCAAGGTTGCATGCTAACCTTTTAATTATCTCCTCCTTAAATCGAGGTCTAGGTCCTCGCTCGGAAGTCATTCTTAAAATTTACTGGCAAGGAGTGCCTACAGCTGATGAATTACCCAATTTAGAATAACTCTTTCTATGTCTATTTCTTCTTTAATTTTGTCATGGCTCCACGAGCAATTGGAGAGCGTCTCCTAATTTCTTTTTCCGATCCCCCGTTACTGGGCACCAATGAGCCAAGGATTCAATTCGCTCACTTTTTTCACTTGTGTTAGTCTATTTCCTGTTGTTATGGTGCTACCTCTTGCGATAACCATTAATTTGTTTTTTTGTAAGTTCATTGTTAAGCCTATGGCTTCACTCTCCTTGGACGCCAATTATTTATACGACGTCCTTCCAGATTATTGTCAATTACAAAGTTCCGAGCCATTGGGCTCACCATATAATGTATTCAATCTCTGGCCCTTTTTGTGGATTTTTGACAAACTTATCTATTATAATATGTGTTGATTGTTTTATCTTTTCCAGTCCTTATCCGATATTTTCCATCATTTCCTTTCTAGAAATCCAACTGGCATTAGCAGGATTAGAACTTGTATATTATGATCTATGAGTGAAGTTAATTCTCAACACACAATTTATTACGACTATCGAATAAGTCTAGGATATGATTAGAAAAGTACTTTTCACACTATTGTGCCTGAAGAACGTTCCTAGAATTATTGATTTCGGATTACCCTTAAATCCTTATTATCCAGTAAAATGTTAGATAAGAAAAATAAATCACTTCCAGGGATTTACTTGGTAAGTCACTGACAAGTTTTAATAAGATCGAAACATGTTTCTGTTATTCGAATTCCTGGTTGTAATTTAAAAGAATATTTTGATTGGTGAAGGAAACACGGAAGAAGTAAATAAAACAAACGTCTTGGATTCCTTTCCGGAACTTGGAAAATTTCTCGAAAAAAACATTTTGTAACAAATTCTAGGCTTCTTCTGGTTTTCTGTTAAATTATTAAAGTTAACAGAATTAATTTTTTATTGTAACGGAAAATGTTGTGTCGAAAAGCAAAAAAACCAATCTTAGTGATTAATTGAAACTTTCAAAATTTTCTTTGAAATTTCAGTTTGATTAATAACACGTGAAAGCTATTTCGAATAGCGTAAGAAAAATTTACGACCGGAATTTAGTAAAAGATTTAATTAAGCAAAATTGTAATGATATTTTTATGGTATTCTACAAATTATTAAAAAATTTGTGACTCGCTTTACATATTTTTAATTAAAATTTCAATTTTCTCAACTCCGTTGTTTTATTATAAATTAATTAAACATAAACTTTCTTTCTTTAGTAGCCTTTATTGATCCAGTGTTGGACATAGGCCTCCCTTTAAATGGAGGTTTTTGGCCATAACTCACCAGACGGGTTGGTGAGTAATCCGCAGATTGATTTTGGATTATAGTTATTTTACATCCGGTAGTAGCTTCAGATGTCCCTGTAGCCCTGTTTTTTTGTTAACGGTGGAAATTCGTCAACTTAGGGAGACCGCCGGCTTAAAGTACCCTCGGAAGTACGGAGACTTGGTCATATGAAAGTTTGACTTTCTCCAGCTTTGAACCCGCTACCCCGCACTCGAATTCAACTGCGTTAGCTGCAAGGCAATGGCCATCTCTTTAAGATAAACAGCAACGATAAAAACAAATTTCTCTTTGTAAAAATTATTAAGAAATCTTTGTTGCTGCTAGATAACGCAGTTTGATCCATGAGTCATTCTTGTACCGTGGTTAAAATTTCACGTTAAACTGTAGGTTCCACATTAGACCCTAATTGTGGTACATAAATTATGGAAATCGGTACAATAAGGAACTTCAAGTTACCATGCCTCCAACCGTTATAAGATGTGAATAACTTCGCCCACGATTTCGATATAAAATCATTAAATATTTGAGTATATACATTTTTACTTAAAACGAAAAGACGAGCAAAAAATCTGATAACAATCGAGGTTTACTATCTTTTTAGTGTGATTTGTGATGTAAAGCTTTTTGGTTAATATAAAATGACTGATCCAACTTCTGGTAAAACTATCGCATAAAGCTTACAAAATAAAAGAGTGAGGTTAAGTTTTCAAGTCGTCCATTTTCAATGAGTGCACATCATGTAGGCAAAAGAAAAATGTAGTTAAGTTTAAAGTTGGGATTAAAGGTAACCAAGTCAGATGCTGTTATTGTAGATAACGACTTCCTGATATCGATCTTCTGATAAATGGACAGTTAACCCCGAAGCTAGAGAACTAGTAAGTAACACACATTGCATTGACTCGATTAATGTAAAGCTCGGGTTTTGCTAAATTTATTACATTGAAATACTTCAACCGTGCATAATGACCTAAAACTTCGCAACAGTTACTAAATCGTTTACCATTTAAATCCACATAAAAATAATTTAATAGTCAATTGTAGGTTTTGTAATAATTTAACGTGGATGTATTAACAACAAACTAACGCAAAATCGATTATCACGTCAAAAGAAACCCTTCGGGTGTAAATTGACCATTGACAATAGAATAATTGAACTTTAATTGTATGATTATAATCATGTTCGGTAATATAGAATTATTTGTAGTGGGTAATTTCAAAATATTGAGCCGTATGATTGAAATGTATAGTGTAATTGGTGTAATTATAAATTTAAAAAATATTGTTGATGTTTTATTTTAAAATTTGTTAACGAAAATGTGAAAAATAGTATATGCGACTCGGGATTAAAGCACTCGGCTACGCCTCGATAAAATATAATGCCCTATTCTAAAAAAATACCGCTTTACCTCATTTCACGTTAGAATTCTATTTTTTCTGTACAAAAATTCTGAAAAAATTAAAGAAAACATCCGCAAAACTTCATTGCTTTCAATAAAACAGAAAATTTTAAGTTAAAATTAGGTTTAGATTAAAGCAAACATACCAATGAAATTAAAGAAAACCCGAGCGTAATTTTTTGCAAATTTCTAAAATAAACAAAATAAATGAACAAGTTGGCTGGTGGAAGGTGTGTTTTTCAGCAAACTGAAAGTAACCTTTATTTGCGATCGTAATCAAATTGAAACCGCCACAACGGCCGGTAAGTAGATTAATCCATTTAATTCCAGTTTTACCAGTAACTGGAAACTGTTTCCTGTTTTTTTGCTACAGAAAATATTGCTCGAAAATTGCTATGCAAAAATTATTTTCATAAAATTACCAACGTCGTGTTTACTTATTACGACGATTTATCTCGAGGCACCTGAAAACCTGAAAGAATATCAATTTGCTCGTACATGTGCAAAGGAATTATATTTTTCGGAAATTCATTTCAAGTTGGAAAATCTCTACTCCCTTGGCTGCGGAGCAGTAATCTTTCATCGTAGTAAGAAAACTAAAAATTGAACTTAAAAATAATGGAATTAAAAAGAAATTTATAGTTCATTTCAGTTTTTAATAAAGTTGGATTCCAGCTTGTTGCATGCGCTTTTGGCTTAGTTGCATATTAAAGTTACTTGAAATTTTGACTTTAATTGAAAGCTTATACGTCAGGGATGTAAGTATCAATATTTGATTTTCACTTAAACTCAACACATTTCTTTTATTACACGATTTTAGGAAGTATGGTTTCAATAATCTGATTTAATAAATGCCGATTTTATCATTTCCTACAGTTTCACCACCAGTCTAAAATGTTGTTTCAAGATACCCAATGTCGACGTGGTGAAGTGAAGCTAAGGAAAAACAAATTAACTTGGAAAACTTTTATTTAGAAAAGATAGAAAATTTTTTTTATTCAAATAAAACTCGTTAACTTGAAATCATTGTTTTGAGAAAGTTTAAACAAAAGTGAGCTCAAGATGCGGCAAAACGAATCGATTTTTTATTCTAACAGCTTTTAAAACTCATTAAGTACAGTATTTTATTTTTATTCATACGTAACCATTAAAATTTTAAGAGAAAATTACCGTAATGAACCCTTAAGGAAAATAAAAACTGAACAAAAGAATGCAAATAATTCTATTCCTGCAAAAATATCTCACCGTTTTCAAAATCAGATGAAAGGATTTTACTGATCACAATTTTATCTAAACGTAAATTATAGAATTGGTAAATTTGTAACATAAAATTTACAGTTTGCTTAATCTTGTGCAAATTTCTAACGCACGGGTAAATTTTAAGAGATAAAATTTTAAGGTTTAAATTTTGCAAACAGATTTTACATGAACGGTGGTTATTAATTTTGTGTTGATATTTTAAGAGATTTAAACATACGATTAAATTTTAATTCGAAATTAAATTTTAATATTTAGGGTACTAAATTTAGCCAGTGAACAGTTTGAAAGTAAATATAAGAATTACGTACAAAACTCTAATATCAAATTTTTTTAACCCAGATAATGCACTTAGATTGGACCGTTTGGACGCGGCTGTTCGGTTACTGGCACATTTGGAAACGAAACTAACATTATCATAGTCGCAATAAATAATACAGGGATGTTTCTCTTTAACTCGACTAATGGAGAAAACCATGAAAAAAATCCTGGTCCTCCAAGTTGGGGGTTGGGTCGTTGGGTTAGCTCCTCATCACCTATGAAAAATAACAAAACTGCTAAAAATACTCAAAGTAAGCCTCGGAAATTGGAACGAAAAAATCTTAGACAACGATTGGCGCGAAACAGGTCAATGAATTGGGCAACGTGGAATGTGCAAAGCATGACGAATAAAACACCGGAAATTCTAAGGGAGCTGCAAAGATTAAACATCGACATAGCTTTATTATCCGAAACAAAGAAGGAAGGAGAAGGTAGTGAGGAACTTAGGGATTAAATGGGTACCCCAGGAATGATGGGATAAAGAGAGCTATGGCAGTGAGGAACTTTGAGGAAGAAGATGCAACCAATAGAGAGAGGTGGAGATTGGGGATCGGGTAAACAATTCTAATTGTATGGTGCAATATTCAATGTATAAATTATGCAAGTATAATGTACTAATTAGCCCGAAATATATTGTAGAGATATTTTCTGCGACCCTACAACTATAAAAATTTTTATTTTCTACCAGGACAATATCTCTACCCTAAAGTACTATCGGCAGCTATGCGTCGGTTCGCATTTGTGTGCGGAGACAAATAACAGGGCTGGATTCGACTTCTCTCTCTTTTGGGTCGCTAAATAAAATAAATTGCACGGCCTCAGTGCCGCACTAAAATTGCTCAAACGAAATTTCTCTATCAGGATCAAAATTTCATGAAATGCTTTAATCGAATTCACTGTCGCTATCGACAATGCCAACAAAATGAATCGGGGTGTAGTTCGCTGCATAAAAAATAAATTAAAACCAGCTTCGTAGAAAAAGACTAATTTAATTTTCATCAAATAAATTTAATTTTAAAATAAGCTTAAACAGATCGAGCATAGGCTATTTACGGACAAATTCGTTTTGGTCGTCGGCGTGTAAATTGTGAGCATAGAAACCCTTCGCATTCGCATTTACTCGCAAATCGAACTCAAAATACTCCAGGCTTCTATAAATGTAATTGTGTGACACTAATAAATTTCCAACAATAAAAATGGTGTATAAATTATAAAGTTTTTATTTACCAAGACGGTGGCACTTGTTGTCGACGTTTTGGAACCGCTGATTTCTTATATTCGACATCTGTCACTCTGCAACCTGTGGCATTCCAGACCAGCTGTGTTCCTCATAAAATCGAATTGGAGCATCAATTCTTCGCAATTCTTCTTAAAATATTCAGATAAGGGTGATCGACAATCGCATAATAAAGCTTATTGGCAATACTCAAACGATTTGAACCAATTTTAACAAAAAGTGTACTTAACCTCAAATCTAGGTGAGTAAAATTATCCAATTTAAATTTCAACGAATTTGAATTCCTTCTTCTAAGCATTTAAGTTGTAGGCACGTAATTATCGTGATTACAAAAATCATTCATCAATGGCGGAACTGACAAAAATTTTCATCCACATATGGTCAATTAAATTTTCAATGTGCGTTTTTACAAAAACGCCGCAATTCAAAGATTCTACTTCCAAATCAATCTAAAAACACTCGTCCACTTTATACGACACTTCGCACTACTATTATGCTTGAAAAAAACACTTGGTTTTCCAAGAAAACTCGAAAATTGGTCACTTAAGGTGGACCTCACCAAAAATCGCTGTTGTTGGCTTCACAAGTCGCAGCCAACACCCCTACACCAACTTTGTCCACCTTGCATGTTGAGAAACTTCAAATTACCAACAGATAAACGAAAACTTAAGCCATTTTTGCAGCTCAAAATAGGTAAGATTTTGCGCACCAAATTCAAATTCAAATAATTAAATTCGTTTCTTTTCAGATTAAATTGCCACAAAACTTTTATAAATCACTGGATTTCACCAACATTCAACAATAATAGTGTGTTTTGTGTCAATGGTAATATAAATCGACCCTTACTTATAACACTGTGCTCGACCTTGTCTCTATGGGTAAAAATCATTCCCTTATCTGAAGCAAATTACCAAAACGAAACTGGATTTCAAATTAAATCACGACAATATATAAGTATGTTTCTCTTTAAGCCTTTTGACTTATGAGGGATTTGAGTAGCTGAACAAACAAGAAAACTGAATATTTACATAATTTACACATAGTTTCACAGCTTACACGTAAGAGGAACTGTTTTGTTTCGGCTCACCATCTTTTTAGGTCGAAATTTACCTAAAACACAAATGATTGTAAATTCGCGTTTAGGTTAAAGTCAAATTTGCCAAAATGTAAGGTCGTAGGTTTAAAACCCACATACGTTCGTTTTTTGAAAACATAAAGCTATGCTTTGTATAACTAAAATTTATAAGTTTATTCATGTGAAAAGACAGACAAACTAAGGGGAAGAGGAGAATATAGTCATGGTTTGGAAGTTTTGTGTGTTACGGTCAAAATAACAATTTCCAGCTGAACAGATATGTGTCAAATAGGTATGAACAATTCAAAGTGGAGGATTCGTAACAATTTGGTGGCTGAAAAGCTCAACATTGAAGATTTCAATATTTGAAGTTATTAGTTAAATCTGACAGCTGACGATTTTGAATCCCTTGTAGCAAAGGAAACAATGCGTCAAAAGAAGCCGAGATTTTTATTTAAACATAATTAATGGTGTTTTAAATGTTCACCAAATTTTATCCAGTTTGGTGAGAAAAAAATTATTAAAGTCAATTTTTAGAAAATTTAATGTCAAGTTGCTGTTTTTATAAAAAAAAAACTATTAGGGGTTTAGTGATACGGCATAAGATTAAACTGTTATGGTTATGGAAGGCGTCTAACAGATGTAATAAGGATCTAGAAAAAATTAGTTTCCCTGTATACAAAAGTTATGTTCTGGCATAAAATTAAAAATATATTACCATATTAATAAAATCAAAAGCAATAATAATTTAATGTAGGTACATATAATATTAAAATACGGCAGTTAATATAAATTTTCATTTAATATTGAAAATATCATTCAAAAAGATAATAAAATTTAAAAGCTCGTCCGAAGGATGACACACATAATTTTTACAATCGATCTCCCAGCACAAAAGCTTTTCAGAATCTTAAACATAGAATTAATCGACAAGATTAAAAAGATTGTGAAATAACTTGCACATTTCATTCTCCAAGCAAAAAATGAATAATAAATTAGTGAAAGCGCTAAACCATAATGTGCGGTTTTACAATCCATAAAGGAAAATAACAAAATTCTGAAAATATTAAAATACCTCAAAACGCTAAACGGACAAGAAACATATTACGACATGCGCTAATGCAAACAAGACAAGATAAAAGTCAAAAACCTAATATAAGCCATATAACAATACATAAAAGTAATAGCTCAAACAGAAAAGTCATGAAAGAATCACCAAAATATTACATCATCGTAAAATAAACATAAAAGTAATATTTGAAATTAAAATTGATGGGCTGAAAATTGTATGTCGAGTAGGTAAATTATCGCTTGAAAACTTTTTATTGACAAGTTAATAAAATTGAGTGATCTATTAACTCTCCGTCTCCAATTTTCTTCCAAGCAATAAAAAATATGTGAAAGGACTATAAAAAATAGTACAAGTAGAGCGACTATAATTTTCGGAAAATTTGATTTTTGTTTGAAAAATTATGACATATTCGTTATACTTTGCACGTTACACAATTTACAAGCAAATTATTGAGACAGGGTTTAGAAGGTAAGAAGAGGGGTTGTTTACGTGTTGAAGTCAAGCGAACGAAGCCAAGGGCTTCGTGTTAAGAGAGCATGAAATGAAGGTTGATCTTGAGGGGTAGGTCGACATACGAGGAAGATAATTAATATAATTCAATGAACTAACGAGTTAACTCTAATTGATAAAGTGATGCCATTTAATCAATAACATCTAAATGTACTTACCATGATTTCATGTTAACATTTTTCTAGATTACGTTAGATCTTGTCGCTAATTCTGGAGTACCCTGTATATTATTCAAAAATCTAGCAATTATCGATTTTCTCGTATCTCCGTTTCAGAATAGAAATTTATTACCGGCAGTTACCATATATCACAGTTTGCATTTCCTTCCTATGTATCAGATTCTGCATATTGAATTTATTCTTTATCTTATTGTAGATATTAAAATCTTCTTGGTAAATATTATAGTGTGAATTACATAAAACATCCCATCGCATCCTACTTGAACAACGTTCAGACTCAGGTATGCACAGAAAGGTGATGATTTTATTTGGATAAAGGAATGCAAATCACCGTGCATATGCCATAAACTAAAATTTACGCAAAGTCTTTTTTTAATTCGATTTTGAAATGACAATGCGTGACCGAAAATAATATCCAATTTAAAAATTAATTAAAAGCAACAACAAATATTGATTTACGTTTAAGCAATTCTAATGACACGTTGTCATTCATGATGAAATTTTGATAACAATGTTAACTTTCTGGGATGGACAGTAATACATTTTGACAAAAACAAATTTGATGTTTTCGCCAGATTTTTAATTCCAAATTTCAAGTATTTCCCAAAAATATTTTATTTGAATTATTATTATCCTTTACAATAGTAAAGGGCGTAACATCGTTTTTCCGTTATAAATTTTTAACATCCTTTTTTTCATACAGGAAATATTTACATATTTATTTCGCATTCCTTCAAATTTTCAATCAAAGTGATTGCTTTTCATTCTTAAGGTCAAAAGGATCAAAAGTCAAAAGGAAAATTTCATTTTGTTGGAATGATTGGTCATTTGACTCTTTAATCCTGAGTTCTATAGGTTAATGAACGGTTAATCCTATTTTTGTAGCCTAACTGGAGACCGAAACCTGAATTCATTAGCGATACCAGAATATACACTGGGAATCTAATTTAAAATTATTATGAATTATTTGTAAATTGCTCATTTGCTATTCAATTTTAACGAAGTTCATTTGCGTGCATTGTAAGGGCGGTTAGATACACCGCCTTTGTTGCATCCTAACAGGATGGCCTGACTATTTATTTTCGATTGTTGTTTCTCAAGTAGTTGTCTATAATTAACATAACAATTGGTTGTAAAATTTGCAATTTAATTGCATAATATATAGAAAGAAATTTGATTTGCTACTAAGCCTACAGTCTGACCCAATAATTGTAAAAAAATGTTTCAATGTTAAATTACACTTCACATCTTTTAATAATTTATAATTTACTACTTTTTTAGAAATAATAATAATCAATAACAATGTCCCAAAGACATCTTCATCCAAAACCAACATAAAAGTTCAACATCAGTAGGAAATAAAATTAATATGTCATCCACATGAGATGACATAAATAATTAAATGATAATATAATGGAAACTAAATTAAGCAATACGTTTTCGTGGAAAATACGAAAGGTATTTTCAAAGAGGAATTAAGAGAACGCCTTGAATGTTATCAAAGATTTTCCAATTTATGTTATCGCAATCATACGACTTAATTTGAAAATGTGTATTTCTAATCAAGGAATACTGAATGTAAGTCGATAAATTTATTAGGTTAGTCAGAACAGTCGTAATTCTACGTGTTATACCCGGACGTGAAGGACAAGTTTTTATACCTGTCAGCACATTAAGGCTTGGTTTATGCACAACACCGCCGCCATTCTCTCGACAGCATCAATTGAAAATAAAGCACCAGAGTTATTGGTTGTCAATTGACAAACAATTGATTATCTACTTCAATAAAGTGCTTATCAGACCATAATTTGTTGTTTCTATCTCTACCTTGAGCACGCAAGGAAAATTCACAAGAGTTTCTATGTTTTAGTTTAATCAACTAATCCATCCAAATATGGAGGAACACTGCAGCGCCGCAAGTGATTTAATCTGTTTTAATTTTGCTTCCAGTTCTTGTGTTCCAGCTAAGCTTTGTTGGAATGATCTGAATTTGCCAAAAGGAATCTGTAAGATTGTAGCATCGACTCTGAACGGTTTGCAGTTATAACACGTAGATTCCTGTTTATTTTCGATAAAAGCCAAAATTGTTACGGTGTCACGCATAAACCAAGCTTTAAATCATTTATCCGGATCTACCTTTAATACTTGCATTTACACGAAAAGCACAAATCCAAGGACATTTCTTACAAATTACGACACTTTTGTAATGAAAATTACACTAATTTGAACTGCTAGAATAATTTGAAATTTTGACATAAAAATTGGAAAAACCTACAATCTGATTATTATTATAAAGCGATTGCAGATTATTTTATACAACATTAGCATTCTTAATTACTTGCCGATTGGCAGTGATACCTAGTTAATTGTCGCTTTTCTACTAAAACTTACATAAAAAGTTTTCTAGTTAAATTAATTAAGAAAAAGTGTTGGTCATGAACCAATTATTCGTGGTTTTGTATTTTTGCATTTTAAGTAAGTAAATTATGCTTAAGTTTAAGTACGAGTATATCTGATATGCAGGTCAGAGTTCGGTTAATTTTAGCAGAATTTACGTAACTCATTAAAATATAAAGTAAAGAAGTAATATTTTAGGTGGTATTAATGGATCCCCACAAAATTCAAACCAAAATAATTACTGCAGGTAAGCAATTTTAATTTTTGATTTTCTATCAAAAACCATTTTTGGCATCAGGAAGAGAAGAATTTTCCACCTGTTCGAACTTAATTTACAGCTACCTTCTAATTTCAGTATCACCCAATTTCAATGCAATTCTGGTGAATGTATAGAAGAAGATTTTCTGTGTGATGGAATACCGCACTGTTTTGATTCTTCGGATGAAATTTTGAATTCTTGTGGTATAATTAAATGCCCAAGCAGTACATTTCAATGTGATTATGGAGCATGTATCAGTCGGAACACTCAATGTAATGGTATAGTTGAATGTGCTGATGGTTCTGATGAGAAAGTTAGTTTATGTGGAACCAAGACCCCTTCTCCTTCACCGCAAGTGAGGTAAAAACACATCCGTAAGCTTATGCAAATATTTACAATTTAGTTTTACAAGGAACTGTTTAATTCCTGGAAACCCTGCAAATGGAAAATACCTAGTAAATGATCAACCAGTAGATCAATTTTATGTTACAAATTCAAGCAAACTTTTTGTAAATTGTGATGCAGGCTATATTGTTGATCAGTCCAAAACGTATTATTCCATATGTCTCAATGGAGCATGGATGCCAAACCCACCAATTTGTTCACCTAGTACAATTCAAATTTCAGATGATCTTAATAAAGTTGCACAAACCATAACTAACAATTATTGCAGGTAAACAATTTAAAATTTTTATTTTTGGACCAGTAACTTCCTAATAGGTGCAAGGAAGGCATATTTAGACTTAATTTAAAAATGCCTTCGATTTCAGTTTTGACCAATTTCAATGCAACTCTGGTGAATGTATAGCAGAGGAATTGGCTTGCAATGGAAATCCGGAATGTGCAGATTCTTCGGATGAAACTTCAAAATCATGTAGTATGATACATTGCCCAAGAAATACATTTCAATGCGATTATGGAGCATGTATCAATGAGAATGCTCAATGTAATGGTTACATTGACTGTGCTGATGGATCTGATGAAAGTTCATGTAAAACGGTAACCAATCTAACTTCTCCAGCTCCAGTTGTGAGGTAAAGTAGATCCATAAGCTTATACAAATTCTTATATTCAATTTTCTCTTACAAGAAATTGTTTAATTCCTGCCAACAATGCAAATGGGGTATACGCAATAAATGATCAACCAGTCATAGATCAAAGTTATGCTCCGAATTTAAGCACCATTTTTATTAATTGTGATGAAGATTATAGTAATGATCCTCCCGAAACTTTTTATTCCATATGTCGGGATGGAGTATGGATGCCAGACCCACCAACTTGCTCACGTAAGTGATATTAGAAAAAAATGAAAAGTAGTCTGTAACTTACCTTTGCAGGGTCCTGTTCCTCCCTAAATAATAGAAGAAATCAACGAATGAGATGTAACTACATAGGAAAGTCATTGCGGTCCTGCAATAATCCTGTACATGGAGTAATAGCTACTGGACCATGTTTTGAAAACAGTGGAACAGGAAATTGTTCATATTTCTGTAGCTATGGTATTTGGGTCCTAATATCCAATATAATTCCAAATTTGTAATAAAATCTTCTTCACGTTTGATTACACGTCAGAAAGAAGGAAGCCTTAAAAACGTTCTCTCTTTCCTATCAGTTCGACAAAGCTAGCACTCCATGAATTTTAGTAAAACTTTTTTTATATTAATTAAACATTCGATTTGATTAAAACGTTTATTCAAATGAAAGTTCTTTTCTTTTAAAATATAAGATAAATACTTGAGGAGGGATGACATTTCTTTATGGAAGGTAAAAACCTTTAATAAATACTTTCCTTTAATTATCCACCCATTTTAGGGTAAGTACGTACCACAAACTTAAGAAAATTTAATTTTAGATTAAATATTTAGTCTAATTAAAATTTATTGAACTTCACCATAAAATATCAATTATAATTTGAAATATTTTGGACATTTGTATATTACAAAGTCGTACTATCTGAAATCTCATTAACGATCACTCAGACTCTAAAACTAATTACAAACTGGAAATCCATCACATTGTGTTGTATGGAGATCACACACAAACATTTAGTTAATTTTGTGTATGAGACAAGCATATTTTATTCGTCAATACGTAGGTGAATGTGGAGGCGAATTCATTCACTATACAAAGTGCACAAAATTTTACGGTTGTGTAGTACAAATAAATTTTAGTAATGAATCGATTCGTTATTGCGTTGTTTTTCTGTATATCTTGTAAGTATGTAATCAAATAATTTATCGTAGGTTACGAGGTTAAATTAAAGTAACTTCCATTACTTGTAGTTTTTATTAGGTAACTGACCTTATAATTTAAGGTAAAACAAGTTTGCATGCAGAGAGAAATTACAGGTCCAGTACTTCCGGATATCCTCATTTTCAATACAATAACATCTGCAGGTAAATTTTAAATCATTGAGTTTAAGAAAGTAACATCGTGATGCTGGTTTTAGATATGATCAGTTTCAATGTAATTCCCTTCAATGCATTCCAGAAGAAAATCAGTGTGACGGTGTTGAAGACTGCGAAGACAGATCTGATGAAATTGGATGTGAAAGAATTCCGTAAGGCTATTTTGTTTACCCATAAATTCACAAAATTGCGTACTGTTTTAACCAATATCAAATATTACGTCACAATTATTAATTGACCTTGAAATAGTCAACAAATACAATTTTTATTAAATTTAAAGCCGGCTTCACACGGTGCAGAATATTTTCAAATTTTTAACGTACGCCCTCAAATTTATGCATCAGTACTTTCTTTGAAGGTGCAGAGTTTCCTGAATATAGGAGACAAATTGAGATGTATTTCAAGTGATATTCAATACCGCTTTAATTACACTTCCGAGTGTCTGATTATTGTACTGTGTATTTTGTTTGATGTTTATAAATGCGTCGTGCCAGCCTGTGAACATCTTACTTACGTTTGTTTAACTATTTAAGCACTTTATACGTCGGCGACGTAAAATGGAACTTTGCTTTTACTAATTTCCGTAACTAAATGTTGGCAAATATAACTTAAAATTAATTATTTCGTTTCAGATGTAACAAGATATATTTGTTTCAATGCAATTATGGTGCATGTATAAGTAAAAAATTGGTGTGCGATGGCAAATCCGATTGCAGAGACAATTCGGATGAACGAACATCGCTGTGCAATGCAATAAGACCACGACCCCAACCGCCATCTGTTTGTGGGTAAAAATATATCACTCAAGTTTACGAAATAGCGTTATATTTATTCAAATTAATCTTAAAGTTTCTAATTAAATTATTCTAATCTCGTAATGTATGAATGATGGAATACTAAGCAACACGACAATAATCTATTTATTATTTCTGCTCATAATTACGTCAAATACTTTTCAGGATAACAAGGTTTCAGTGCGATTCGAAACAGTGTATTCCAGAAGAAGAACAATGCGATGGTAAAGAAGACTGTTCGGATGGGTCAGATGAAACAAACGCCTGTATGATTATACCGTAATATGACGTGGAAATTTAAACATAGGCGTTTTTAATTTTTGCCTTTCAGGTGTAATACAAGGTATCTATTTCAATGCTCATACGGAGCATGCATTAGTAGAAAATTGATCTGCGATGGAAAGGCTGATTGTATGGACAGTTCAGATGAATGGCCAAGCACTTGTAATGGTTTAACAACGACAACGCAGAGGTATCCGGAAGGTCAGTGTAGGTACGGAAACATTTGGTTAGAAATTCACCCACCATTTCCAATTGCATTAGTTAGCTGCAAAGTGTAGTTAGTTATAACAAATGGCTAGCAGAAAGCTGTAATTATAAACTAATAGCTCATTGGTAGCTCGTCTCAGCAGTTAATTGCTGTAAAATTGCATTAACCAACTGGCAGCTATCTAATAACTTCTATAACAGCTAGTTTGTAGCTACTTGCAGCAAACTATAATAACTGTCTAACCTTGATGATAGCAGCTAATAGGAGCCACATGATAGCAAGCAATAAAAGCTACCTGGTAGCTGGCTAAAGGCTCCTAACAACAGCTAGCTAAATAACTAATGTTAGCCATGCTTAGCAATGTTTCAAAAAAGTTATTCCCGTTTATTAGTAATATTTTAATTTAAAAATTAAAAGAAAGAATACATGGAATACGTGAAGAATTGGCTATTTATGTAAACTGTTATGAAATGTCAGATTATGTGTAACGCGTGAAAACGTGTGTAAGTAAAGGAACAGATGCGATGAACGCAATTGAAATTTTGGTGAAATTGAGAAAATTTATTTTTTATGTAACCCACCACTATAAAATTATTATTTCAATTTTATTGAAGCTTCAGTTACGACCTTTAGCCTTAGCAAGGCAGTGCAATATTAGAACAAGAATTTAAAACTTTCATTTGTCTTTTATTATAAATGAAAATGCAAAAGATTAAACTAACATTTAAAAGAAGAAATTTTTGTATTAGAGACGGTCGGAGCATAGTGGTCACGCGAGTTGACTATGAACGCTAAATACCCGGTTCGAATCCGGGTGAAGTAAGAACTTTATTCTGGCCGTCTCTCTGGTCCTCCAGGTTGGGGGTCGGGGCGATGGGCTAGCTCCTCATCACCTGTAAAGAAAACTAAAAAGCTTTAAACCATGACCAAGCCTCGCAAGAGACTTGGGAAATGGGAACGGATAAACAATTACTAATTGTAGGCTTGATGTGTTGTGAGGTGTTTATTTACCTTGCAATGCAAAAAGCAGTCCGAAATATATATATAATTTTTGTAAAGATTTAGAAATGAAAGTCACGGTCATCATGGAAACGATACATGAAGAAAAACAGTCTCCATCTTTTTGACAACATTAATAGTTATGTTTTTACGAAGTAATTGTAATATACTCGGGGTTATTGAATGACTCTTTTATAGCGTGTTCCACTCATAATTCACATTATTAGTAGAAAGTGGTTATTTTCGGCTTAGGGTGGCTTTAGAGTTGGGATGCGAGTGGTTCGTTCATTAAAATTAGTTCCAATGCGGCTTTCAGGTCGCACAACCCGCACATTACCTGACATCTGGAATTTTTGTTTATGTCGGATAAGCGCGGTTCTACCGTATTCGCTATGTGCATTCCTCCTACTGCCCTCTGGTGGCTCAATAAAGAAAATTACTCGGGACTGTGAACATTTCATGTTCACTGTGAAAATAGTACGCCATGAGAAATTTGAATATTTTTGCTGTCATAAAATTTGAATACCAACTGTTTTATAGTTAATAATTTAATTAATTTTGTATGATCACGTGTTTATGACATAATGCAAGTCCCGTTGAGGTTCTATTATCGGCCACTCCGAACGCTTCGTTCGATTTGCTTATCCCCTCTCATACCTTGCACATAGCGAATAATCAAATTATGAAATGAATCATTAAAATACACAATTCTGGGACAAATAGACGTCCTAGTCTCTGTGAATCGAGGGATAGTCTTCAAAATAGGTGTAATCTCGATTTTTCGGGACGACAGAGGCAGTGGCGTAACTTCAAATTTTAGACCTGGGAGCAAAAGCTTTGACGGGACCCTCGATTTTGAGGTATGCGATTTAAATACAAAATTTAGTCCCAAAATAATATAGTTTAAGGGGACCCTCTGCCCCCCTCACATTTATTTACGTCATTGTCCATACCTCCCCAGACCCTAGAGTGCACACTCATTTCCTCACATTTTAGGGTGTCTAGTGGGCTTATCCACTCTAGAAAATTGGAAAAACACTTCAAAATGTGATAAATTGAAGTAGTATCAATTTATTAAAAAATCAATTAAAACATTGTTAAACCAAAACAAATGTATCCCCTTGAAATGGGCGTGAAACCGGGGGGTCTGGGGGGTATGGAATACCGCCCAGGTATAAGTAAGCAACAAGCCGAATTTTTAAAATTGAAAACCAAACAAGTTTGATTCTTGAATTGTCTTCTTGTTGCTTACATACCAAACGGAATATTTTATACCCCCAAGCCCAGCTGGAGTGGCTTGAGGAGTGACAGGATCGCGGTGAATCTGAAAACCGGAGGTAGTGCGATGGGCCTGAATTAGAGGCCTAAGTGCGTGTGAGTTTATCTTACTCTCTACAATAAATCCAAACACCCAAACCCACTTGGCCCTACAATGGTTCCATGTGTCAAGTTTGAAAAGAATCATCAGTAACCATGGCAACAAAATTTGCTTTTAATAATTAGGTACCAGAATTGATCAAAGCTAAAAGAGAAAAATTATTTATTTGGTCTTGAAAAGATTGTTTGTTGCTTATTCACAGACCCTCCAGATCTTAAGCGCACTTTCTATCTTCCGCAAAACGCAGACCAGAAGGTACAGAAGAAAATTTGTTGGGAATAACCCCCAGCACAGGGAAGGGTACACAATAGGCCTAGTACACAACAACTGGGCACCGGAGGATTTCTCGTTTAACAGTCCTCTCGTTTAAAAAAATCGTTTCCTAACACTAACCTAAGCTAGACCGGTAGATTCCCGTTGCCGAATTGTCCGTTTCCGGCTTGCACAGGCGCTTTTCACCCTTGTTTAAGAATTTTTTACTTTACATTGCGTCCGTCGGGTCCCTAAGATTTTAGGGCCGTGTTCATTCGCGCAGCGCGCAGTCAGTCGATTTGGTGATTAACAATAATTATTATTATTTAAATCGAATTTAAGATACTATACACAGTAGGTAGACGACCTACATGACGGGAATCAACGAGCCATTGCTATATTTATTAACCTGTGCAAATTAAAACTTAACTTTCATCCGCTCGCGTATGCGGCAAATTGGCCGCAGTAAGACACTTAGGATAGTTTGTGGCTGTCTTGAGCCGGCTGGGGCAGCTTCTTTAATCAGAGCACGGGCATAGTCTAATGGAGGAGATAGTAATTAGAGAATACAAGCCCATCCCACCTCTTCCATGACGCTCTGGAAGGAAATGGGAGAGAAAGTTTCAAAAGGCAAATTTTAACTCCAAAATACGCGAGCGGATGAATGTTAAAAATTGGACATCAATTCAATTTCAAAGATATTTTGAGGAATGATGACACTTTGCGGCATAATAATAATAATAATAAAAGTTTGTGATATTAAAGTGTAATATGTATCATCAATTTTACGTATACCATATCCCCAAACCCCCTGCTTACAAAGATCAACAGTGTATTGTTATTTAATTTAATAAAATCTTTATCTTCCAAATAAATATATTAATCTGTGGACGGTCGGAACATAGTGGTCATGCGAGTTGACTATGAACGCTAAATACTCGGTTCGAATCCGAGTGAAGTAAGAACTTTATTCTGGCCGTCTTTCTGGTCCTCCAGGTTGGGGGTTCTTCGTCGGGCTGGCTCCCCGTCGTAGGTAAAAAATGCAATGCTGTGAATGCCATTTGATATTAAAAAAGTTAATATTATAATGGTCAGCCAAGACCCATAAGGGTTGTAGCGCTACACGATAGATAGATATAGAATCTGTGGTGGTACTATGACCGGGGGGTCTGGGGGTATGGAATACCCCCCAGGTCTAGGAAATTAAAACTTATGTACATTTTAAATATTATAATGTTTTATCTTTTATAATATCAAACGTGAGAACTTCGTAAAAACCTGAATGAGCTTTCATTCCCATCATTTTCATTTCATTTGTTACAAGTTACGGTTATTTCAAATTTTCGCCAAATTTTATTAATATTTCTGTCCAGCAGGAATTTGCTGTGCCCGAAAATTTTTTGCCACTTAATTCATAATTCAATTACGAATTTAGACTCTAATGAGGCTCTAACGATTAACACCAATTTCACCCAAAAATTCGATTTGGGGGGGGGGGGCAGCGGCATGCACCTCAATTAATAGGTAGTTCCTGGGCACTGACAGCAAATGTTTTTTTATGGTTATGCAGATTGTGCAGCCCAACGAAATTAAATACAAGAAGTCAGATTGAGTTAATTTAGGGAACTTGTTTTTGTATTGCGTTAAAACGAAAGTATCTCAAAGATTGAATAAATTGAAGAAAAATCAAAATGGGAAAAACTTCAAAAATTTTTAAAGTAAATCTAAAATGGGTTTATAGGCTTGAAAGTTTCACTTACCAACTTTATTTTTAGAAAATTATTAATACTCGTGGCTTTATTGTGCGATCAGTCAAATGAAAGGCCAGCCATTTTGGGTCCTTCGGCTAATTGTAACAAAAATTTGTGAGTTTTGCAAGTTTAAGATTGAGATTTGTAATAATAGCTAAATTGTAGGTAGTTATAGTATTTGCGATTAATAAAAGTATGCAATTTAGTTGATTATTTCATATTTTTGGAAGCACAAGTGTGGGCAGAAATTTTACACTTGTTTTTTTTTTGTACGACCGACGCGCGACGTTTTAATTTGTAAATTACAATGTTCGCGTACATATTAACGTGGGTAATTGGATAATAGCTATTGCTGCAAATATGAAATCTGAAATTTATAACATAGTAAAATTGTACGCTATGGAAACTTGCTTATTATAGGTGAAATTTTATAAAACTGAACACAGGAAATTTTCATTTGTTTAATTTATTATAAGGACTTATTTTAATTCAATTTCAAAATATCAGGAGTACTTTTACAAGAGATCTCCTGCTACCCAAAAAACCACTGATTATAGCTAACAAAATTAGTTTATCTGATTTGATCTCACAGAGGATTATTATTATTATTATAATTAGAAAAATTATAGTTGAGAATGCGGTCATTAATGATCTAAATATAGATCCGAGTTTACTTCTTACATATCATCACACAAAAATAGGAACAAACAGGTCCAAATAAACGTTTTTGTAGATTTTTGTATTTTTTATTTTTAAATTCAAATTTTTTCAAACATTATTTTTTTTTTTTTCAATTATTATTATTATTCAAAATATTTGATGTTTTGAATGATTAATTTTATTTAATTTTCTTCCAGTTTACCAAATTAAAAATGTATTCTTTATTACTTTTTCATTTTATAAATAATCAAATACTTATTTTTCAAAAATAAATAGGTACCAGCCATTGATCATTTTTGCTTCTATTCATTTTTGTGCTAAAGTAATCAGACGAGCAGATAATTATATTATGTGTGATTTAATCCCTATGCAGTTCTGAGTAATAATTCAGCACCCCATATTGAATTACATATTTTTAATTTGTTACTTAATTGAATTTCATATTATTTTGCTTATTTTTGTATATTTTTTTGCTTGTAATATTTTATTTATTTGAAATAACCGATTTGGTTACTTTAACATCGTCAGAGTCAAATTACAAAACCTTGAAATAAACGAAATTGAAGCGATCATCACAAAAATATACATAGTAGTAGGTACAAATTTATTATTAAAAATACTTTAAAATCATTAAGTGGTTTAAGGCAGCAAAATAATCAAAAGTAGATTATTACAGCTTTAGTTTAGCCCCATTTTAAAAATAGTTTAACCACCTCTACCCAAGTATAATTATGGGTGTTAAGAATGTCGTGAAAATTAAGAGTTAATTTTAATTGCACGCAAACAAAAGTTACAACCGTGAAATTTACTTCACTCCCTAATTTATTAGTACAACCAAACTGTCTAATTTTCCAACTACGGACCGTTATCAACTGCGCAATCATTTTCAGGCCAAAGCCTGATAGTTAATCTCCAATAATCTAACACGACTTATGATTGCATCCTAAGTGTGACAATTTCCAAGATGATTTTTCACGTTTCAAAAGACAAAATTAATTAAATTCTCCTAAACGACCGTCGAGTCGCCTGGACGAAATTAAATTAAAATAAATTAATTTTGAAGTATCACACTTGAATTGAAATACAAACACGTCGAGAAAATATATTAAAATAATTGAGGAAATATTCAAATTTTAATTACCTTCGTTTCAGTTTGAGTCAATTTCGATGCTCTTCTGGACAGTGCCTGGATGAAGCGTTGATGTGCGATGGAAAAGCTGACTGTTTTGATAATTCAGATGAAACTATGAGATTATGTGGTACAATAATTTGTCCAAGATTTACATTCAGATGCAATTATGGAGCATGTGTGCGTTTGAATGCTCGATGTAATGGCTATACAGATTGTGCAGATGGTTCGGATGAAGATTTATGTCCAGAAAATACAACTACAACTACCATAGCACCACCCTCGAGGTAAGAAAACCACAAAAGTTTGCATTACTACTTATTACCCTAGCCAATTTAATATTTTAATTAAATTAAGCACTTAATGAGTTAGCCATATTTATCATTTAAGAGAACTCTGTTAACATAACCTTTGCTCTTATAACAAATTGCTCGACGAGATGCAAAGTTGAGGTAACTAAATTAAATTTTATTATGTAATCTAGGGAATTGCGGTCTAAAACTTCCAAAAATTTATTTCTAAAATGTTGTGTTTTCAGGGGTCTTTGTACGATACCAAGAAATTTACCAGACGGAAATTATTCCAATACTGGCCAAACAGTCACGATTAACCGACAAAATTTTGCTACATCTTTAAGTATTCTCATTGCAAATTGTAATCAAGGTTTTAATAACAATCCACCTGAAAGTTTCTATTCCGTTTGTCGTGATGGAATGTGGACTCCAAATCCACCAACATGCTCGCGTAAGTAGAGTGCAATTTTCCAAACAGTTAATTTTAACTTAACTGAACGCTAAAATATTTTCATTTTAACTGATGAAAATATTTTTTTTATGTTTTAGTAAATTCAACTGATGATTAGCAATTTGCATAGTGCAGTAAATGATTATTTTTTGAACTTACAGTTAAAACTAAAATATTTTAACCTTTAGTTAAGTCACATTAAGCTTGAAGTTAATTTGCTTAATTTTGTGTTTATAGGATCATGCCCATCGTTAAATTTGCCTAGCAATTCAAGAGTGAGGTGCGAATCTGGGAGTAAATTATTGCAATCCTGTGATAATGCAGTCGAAGGAGTCACAGCCATTGTTGCATGTGTCACAAGCAGAAGTAATATTACATCCGTATCTGAAAACTGTACATTTGTTTGCAACAATGGCAAATGGGAAATAGTAGTCAATTTACAAATCCCAAATGAGTTTTCGTTAAATTCTAACAAAACTCTCAGTTTTAATGTAACCGTTAATCCTGACTAACACCAAAAATTAAAATAAAAAAAACAATTTTTGTAGCACAACTTTTTTTTAAACTAGCTCAGAAAATTTACAACTCAACGCTTTAAAAAGGCTATTTATCTCATAAAATATAATATGAATACATAAAGCCATGCACGAACAGTTCATTATATTCAAAAGAACCGCACATTGTAGATGAAAAAATCAAAACCTACTTTCATAAAAATTCATAATTTTCTCCTAAGCTTTTGTATACGAAAAAATACGTTTGAGGGCAAACTATACGGTCATTTAACACATAAATTCTCTTTATCGCTTGCTCAGCGTCGCAAATGGTAGTCTTGTTCCAGTTGAGAATGTAAAATGGTAGGAGCAAAAGTTTAAACGAGAAAATGTGATACTTCAACGATAGAAAATGTTTTTCTTTTATACGGATGGTCACATTCTAAAAAAGGAAAATTGCATATTGGTTGAAGTTGAATTAAATACTTATTACAAAATTATATCGGGTCTTTAACTTTATTACGTCGTGGTTCGCATTCCACGTTAACGGTCGTGCGTGTTATACCAGTACAATTTAAAAACGTATTTTCACTTTTATTTCCCTATATTCTTTTTAAAAACTACGTTAGTATGATTTAACAATATTGATTTGTAATATCTCGCTTTATCTAGTTCTACTTAAGGGGCAAATGTTAGATAAAGGCAATAAAATTTCCCAAGCGCAACAATTTTATTATATTTTGCAACAATTGTGATACTTCAAAATTGTTTAGTAACAAAGTTGTTCCAATTTGAAAATTTTACTTGCTATGTTTTGATGGAATTGTATACTGAAGATTTTCAAATTAAGCAAACAATTTTATATTACTAAACATCTGACGTTTCTTTCACTAAGCATGCAAATTTGGCGTCACTTTAAATTTTCTTAAAATTTTTTATTCCTTTTCAAAACGTTCAACAAAGCGACTTTATATAATTGAAAGTTGGATTATATCCCTACATTTTCTTCATTTGATCTCACCCTCGCCTCGGTGTGAAAAACTTAATGCTATAAAAAATTATATTTCTGAAGCGCACTTAGTCATTCAATTCTCTCAAAATAGAGTTATTAGGATTTTTTCGGAAAATCTAATGAAAATAATTTTTTTCTAGAAACGTGACTAGATTTGAAATTATTTCTTAACAGTCGGTTAAGTGCAGTGGCTTATGGATTATATCCATAATCTTTCCAGGAAATGGAACGATTTGAATCAATTTAAATTTGAATGAATAATATGATAAATTTGGAGCCTTTTTTTAAGTAATCTTCATCATCTAGGGGTTCAACTGCGATTTGAAGTCAACTCACCATTCCATCCAATTCCATCTATGGTTGTCTGGGTAGCAACTACGTGGGAACGATCATATGCGGCCCAAATGTTATAATATGGTTTTCTGCGCACACACAATTTTAATTAAAACAAACTTAAATTACTTCATTAGTGCGGATGACGTCAGTAAAATTGGATAGAGCAATATGCTCGTAGGTTACTTTGCCGCATCCGGTATTTGTTTAAAATTTTGTTTTAAAGTAAATTTCACTCCAAATGATCTACAATTGGAATACTTTGATAGTTCAACGTTTAGTGAAAAGTTAAGAAATAAATTAAATTTAAAATTACTTTTGCGGCCCATTAAATTTGAAAGATGTGACACAATTTAACGTAAATTTCAAACCAAAACACCCAAAATCTTGAATTTATACCCGGAAACTAGGTTTAGTAACCTAGACCATTACCTACTTCGCTCGATTGTCTGTGTAATCGGATATCCTTATAAGGAATTACTTTTTACAATGTTTCATGATATAAAATAAAATCCGTCTTTCACTAACAATCGTTTTACCCTACGTTTTACCGCTGAAGTAAAAAAAAATGCAACTTTGTAAAAGCCACTTTAACTTTTAAGTTTCCACGGAAAGTACGGATATAAATCTATTGAAGATTTTTAAAGCTACTTATATTATACTAGTAGATTTGGGAAGTTGTAATAAAATTAAAATGTACAGGTAGTTAAATATGTTGTCATAGGTTCGATTCCCAGTTGCTACCAAGTTATTGTATCGTGCTTCGGATTCCAAGTTAAGTTGTATGTTCTTCCTTACATTTGTTTCAAATTAGTTTTCATAAAGAAAACATTTAGGTATAGTACGAAAAAATTTATCAGATCAGCACCTTTTTACACTTTACTAGTGAAAATACGCTTAAATTAGATGGTAAAAACTGTAATTACCAAAGTTCGAAATTGTGAAACAAAAAACCGCCTGAAAATGCGAAATTCAATACCATGCATCTAAAAAAATTTGACATACCCCAGGGCTTTAGTTGATATAAGCGGTGTCTTCAGGCTCAAGAAACCATTTAGTCGGCTTTTCTTTTCCCTTGTGTTTTCAACTTTTGGTGTTCCTTCAGCAAAGTCGTCTTCCTCGTTGTCACGCTTTCGGCGTTTTTTATGGAAAAAGTAACAAGCAGCTCCGATTCCAGCAATCAAAATTAAAGCTGCCAAGCTTGCAAAAACTACTGTGAGCACAATGTCACGTTTCTGCATCATTAACTGCAACAAAAATTATTATAAACTTCTAAATTCAAAGGGTTTAAAGTTATAAAAAAGGACCAAGTAAAACGAAAAATTATCTTATTTTCAGAACCGCTATTATTTAGCAATAAAGTACAGAAGACCTTTTCAAAACTGAAATTGAAAGATAAAGTTTCTTTGGATTTTAAATATTTAAATTTAGCTAAGAATAGGAGACCGATTACGTACGGGTAGAACAATAAACCAAAGAAATACAGAAACAAACTGCGTTTGTAATACAGAATTGCTTTGGAAGAAAGAAAGGCAAATATTTTACTGAGTAAATAATTTTTAAATTAGTAGAAAAATTTGTGAGTTTAAATTGTTTAATCAACACTTTTACTGGGTTTCTTATATTTTCGTTTAAGATAAAATGGGGTAAAGTAAAACACACATTTTACCGATTGGATTCATTTACGCACGCTATTAAAAACTTCCCTCATTATACAATCTTTTAATGTATTTTAGGCTTTGGGTATCATATTTTCTTTTCAAGTTATTTGCTTCTCTTCGACTAAGAGTTTATCTCGACTAAAGGAGATATTGATTTTGCATTTGTAAAACAGGAAGGAAACACAATTTGCAATATCTGAGAAAAATTATATTTGGAGGTGTTTATCATTTCATTGTTGTGCTGGTTATCCAGGCCAAATTATGAATCCTGCAAAAACTACGGTTATTTATTCATGATTTCGTGAAAGGATAAGCTCGAGTTATCACTAACAAAAATCTGATTTATCGAAACGAAAATTTGGATATCTCGAGTTAAAACCTGCAGCGTTTAAGGTTATCTGGGGGTTACCTGTCACGAAGGTTGATCCATCTCGTTTTCATTCCGAACAAGTAATACGACGAAGACTGTATAAACATTATCGGTTGAAACTTGTCCCAGTTCCTTATTCCTTATGTTTCTAACCCTCAAGTCAGATTGTCATAGGATAATATTCGTTTACATAGAACCGCCGTCAAGTTATCGTTTCTAAAATGATTGATTATGTGCTAAGGCGAGTACAAGAATTTCTAAGTCGTCTTGTTAATCTAAAAGGCATTAATTATTAAGCTTAATAGTTTGACTACTTTCAATTAGATTTTCTGGATTAAGATTTCCTTACAGAATATTCGAAAGATTTCTAGTTAGGAAAAGTTGCTGTTTTGAAAAACATACTCAAAAGACGAATGTTATTGAAGTTCTTTAATATCATAAAAATAAGTGAAAACGAACTACCGGTTAAGGTTCTTGAATTGAAAAGCATTTCATAATAAATTTCACTCCATTCAATATTTCATCCATTTACAGGTAAATCAGATGTCGCTGTTCAAACAGCTGTTCACGTGTTGCTCTTACCATGTAATTAAACAGAATAAAACTTTTGTATTTATATTCTGTGGGAAAAATGCGGATTGGTCATGTGCCAGTCTAACTCCCTTGTGGCTGCATTTTAATTAGTAAAACACGGAATAAAAAACAAGCAAATCTTTAATTTACACAATTTCTTCTGTTCTTTTATTTGTTTTAGTAGTAATAACTATATTAATGTTGAATAATTATGTTTTCAACTGCACTTGCATAAAAGTTTAAAAGGATTTTTCATTTATTGTTTCAAAAAATCATTCATAAAATTTATGAATAATTATTGCGATTAAATAATATAGAACAACTTTTTGTATCCCAATTTATGTTATTCCAATATATTATTTGGCCTATTAGTCGCCCTTAGCTTATAGCGAATGATTAGTACCAATCAGAAGCGCGTCAACTTTTTTGGGTTTGTAATAATCAAACAAATAATCAGAATTGCAAGCATCTGGCTTGTTCTCTATCCATTTTAATATCTTTTGGTTGTTCGCCTATACCAAGAATTTCCTCTTTAATATCTCAAAACTGTTGCATCTTGTTAGGGAAACACAGTATTTAAAATTTGCAATGTACTTTGGTGGGGTTTGATCCCACCACTACTGCATAGCAATTCCACGCTCTTATCAACATTTTACAGAAATTATTATTTATAATTATAAGTTAAAAAAAAATCGTCAAAATAATGGAAAGTCCAAAAGTGTGTACATTTTCTAGGCTATCTTCATTGGCTTTGTTAAGAGCGCGCTGCAAATTTTGATGCAAAAACATGTTTCAACAGATGGCGTACCCTAAAATATCAATCTTTTATAGTTATCTTTTCATCAAAACAGAATTCTAATAATTTATAAAAGTCATATGAATAAACGATAACTAAGCTAGGCAATAAGGAAGTTTGAGCTTCCAATGTTGAATATTGACAAGTATATTCCAAAAAGATATGCACATGTGAAAATATTGAATATATTTATCTTTGGAAGTTCAAACTTCCTTATTGCCTAGCTTAGTTATCGTTTATTCATATGACTTTTATAAATTATTAGAATTCTGTTTTGGTGAAAAGATAACTATAAAAGATTAATATTTAAGGCACGCCATCTGTCAAAACATGTTTTTGCATCAAAATTTGCAGCGCGCTCTTAATTGAAAATTTAGTTTTTCTCTAAAATCAGCTTTATCCACATAATTCCTTTTAAATATTAATCGACTATTTCGCAATTTATAAACAATAGCAAATATATAGTGCACATTACCAATATAATATAGTAAATAATTGCTATATTTCTTAAAAATTATTTAATATTAATTCATGATTAGTGTTTATAATTTTAACCGCCATGCTAATGGATTAATCAACTTCTACATGCACACTGTTATAATCCTTATAATAATAATGTCATTTATGATCATACAATAATAATAACTTAAAATTCAAAATATGAGAGTTAAAGAATACAATAAAACCAATTGTTTTATTATTTTTACGCCTTTTAAATAAATTATAACAATAAATATAAAAATCGAGGAAGCCTAGAAAATAAAAGGACGACCGGCTGAGACAATCCTGTGCTCCGACTAGCAACGACTCTTTTTGCACTTCGGATTCTACGAACAAGCCGAACGACTCCTTATAAATACAATAAAAGAAACTCTGGACAAGAAAAACACAAAAAATGTATGTATCGGAAAAGATTGATTTCTGAGTACTAAATTTTAAATGCATGACCAACAATTTATTTTATTAAATTGAAATTTGGGATCTTGACAACCCGTCCCCGTTGATATCGTTCAACCCTTCTTTATTTGGGTCTAGGACTTTTCGCCGGTTCGGCGCTGCCGGTTCGGCGCCGCCAGTTCGGCGCTGGTACTATTCGGCACAAAAAAAATATTTTTTATTTTTCGGATAATCTATAGGTCTGTTTGTTATGTTACACCGAACTACTCCGAGTAAGTTAGTGTAAAAAATTGCGAACATTGATTGGTGTAAAAAGTGGGTTGGTGATTTTACACCAATCAATGAGAGAACAGGTACACTAGGTTGCACTAGGACTGTGATACCAAACAAAGCTTATTATTACCAAGTTATATTATTATGGGGGGGCACGTGCCCCCCCCCCGACGGTATTTTTGTGTACTGTGGAGACTTTCCTATTCCTATAAACCTTCCTATTCATGCTTGAACTTGTAGAAATAAACGGCTTTTTTGCCCGTCCGCCCCTTGTGCCCCCTCATTCACAGCATTGTATTTTTACCTACGACGGGGAGCCAGCCCGACAAAGAACCCCCCAACCTGGAGGACCAGAGAGACGGCCAGAATAAAGTTCTTACTTCACTCGGATTCGAACCGGGTATTTAGCGTTCATAGTCAACTCGCATGACCACTATGTTCCGACCGCCGACACCATAATATTACCAAATATATTTTAATAAAAAAAATATTTTATTTTTCCGATAATCTATAGGTCTGTTTGTTATGTTACACCGAACGCACCGAACTACTCCGAGTAAGTTAGTGTAAAAAATTGCGAACATTGATTGTTGATTCGGACATTGATTTGGCGGCGCCGAATAGTACCTGCGCCGAATAGTCTTTGCGCCGAAACGGGATTCGCCGAATCGTCCTTGCGCCGAACCGTCCTTGCCCCGAATAGTGCCTGCGCCGGACTGGCGGCGCCGAACCGGCGGCGCCGAAAAGTCCCATACCCTCTTTATTTACATTTACTATTCAATGCTGATCCTACCTTTTCCACATACAAGGGAATCAAAAAGCAAACATTTTTATACAAAATTAATACAAACTTTCGGTACCTTGTGTAATTATTTCTCTGGGTGTAACTTCAACACCACCGCAATCTTCATTGACAATCCAAATAATCTAACCTCGAATTACAAGTGCACTCCAGTGCAAGTATGTTTTATATTGGGTACTTGTTAAATTTGAAGAGGGTGCACTTTTTAATGTAACACCTTATTATTCATTGCTACTGTTTGTATATTTTTGTACAGTCCATACATTGCAATTGTTGGAATTGTGATGCTTCTCTCAAATTATGTTGTCAATTAAAGCATTTTATTACCATTAGCGTTTTTTTGAGCTTCCCAGCTACCATTTTTTTCAGAATCCACGGCCTGGCCTCCTCACTAATTGAGAGCTGGCCTATTAACAACTCTCATTAGGGGTTGTGGCTCAGAGGATAGTTTTCGTTAATAATTTATAGTTAAAATCTTATTTTTTACAATATTTTGTTTTTTTTATGAGTTTAATTTCACATTCAAATTCTTTCCAAATAGGGGTCAGGGAGTCAAAAAGTTTGGGAACCCCTGCCGTATAGAAAAAAGGTTAAATTACCCTTAACAGCGGGAGGAAAAGTAAAACCGTCCTAGTAAGGAACATAAAAGTAATTACATATTTATGTGTATTATTAACTCGTAAGAATATTTAATTATAGTTACTAAATTGTAACTTGTATTATTTTATATTCAAGTTAAGGATAAATTGATTTTATATTATTATCATTTGATAAGTCCAAAAAAGGACGAAACAGCTGTCATGATATATATACATTCAATTTTAATTTTTATTTATCCTTAACTTGAATATAAAATAATACAAGTTACAATTTAGTAACTATAATTAAAAGTAATTACTTCTTACTAAATAAATCAAATGTTTTTCAAAAGTTTTTCAAATAAATAAAATTAATGTTTTTAATTATTAACCTTCATTTATTTTAAATTAAACATTAGCAAATTAATTAACAAATAAGCTTTTTACATTACATTTAAATTTTTACCCATTTTATTGGGTTAAAACAATGATGCAAATTAATTTTTAAATTTGAATTCAGTGTTAATTTCACAACTTAAAAATTTATATTCTTTAAATTTGATATAATATTATTTTTATATAATTTCCATTGCTTCTGTGCTGTAAAAATTGTTAAGTTTCCTATAGTCATTGTCTGTATGAATCCTACTCCAAATATAGTTTCTTAATTTTTTTTTAAATTAAGAAAAGTACTACATTCCTAATATTATTTTAATTTGCAATTTGAAAACAAAATTGAAAATTAAAAAATGATTACAAAGAAAAAATGGAAGACATTATAACTTCATGAATAACTTCGACTTACGTTAATTAATTTTTGGATAATCTTCTATATTTTAGGGCGTGGGAGCTCTGTTTATTATATTGGTTAAACCATCGATTTTCTGTTGCTATGATTTTTTTATTAATAAAAATTTGTCAAGTTTGAAATAAATTAATGTAAATTCATAAATTCATTTATTTTAAATTAAAAATAATCAAGTTAATTAAATAATAAGCTTTTTACACTACATTTCAATTTTGTACCCATTTTATTGGGTTACAACAATGACGCAAATTAATTTCTAAATTTGAATTCAGTGTTAATTTCACAACTTAAAAATTTATATTCTTTAAATTTGATATATTTTTATAGAATTTCCATTGCTTCTGTGCTGTAAAAATTGTTAAGTTTCCTATATGAATCCTACTCCCAATAGTTTCTTAATTTTTTTTTAAATGAAGAAAAGTACTACAATTCCTAATATTATTTTAATTTACAATTTGAAAACAAAATTGAAAATTAAAAACCGATTACAAAGAAAAAATGGAAGACATAATAACTTCATGAATAACTTCGACTTACGTTAATTAATTTTGGGATAATCTTCTATATTTTAGGGCGTGGGACCCCTGTTTATTATATTGGTTAAACCATCGATTTTCTGTTGCTATGATTTTTTTTGTTGATAAAAATTTGTCAAGTTTGAAATAAATACTACATGTAAATTCATAAATTAATTCATTTATTTTAAATTAAAAATTAGCAAGTTAATTAAATAATAAGCTTTTTACACTACATTTCAATTTTTTACCCATTTTATTGGGTTACAACAATGACGCAAATTAATTTTTAAACTCGAATTCAGTGTTAATTTCACAACTTAAAAATTTATATTCTTTGAAATTGATATATTTTTTATATAATTTCCATTGCTTCTGTGCTGTATAAATTGTTAAGTTTTCTTTAGTCATTGTCTATAGGGATCCTAACTCCCAATAGTTTCTTACATTTTTTTTTAATTAATAAAAGCACTGCATTCCTAATATTATTTTAATTTGCAATTTGAAAAGAAAATTGAAAATTAAGAAACGATTAAATTAAAAAAATGGAAGACATAATAACTTCAGGAATCACTTCGATTTACGTTAATTAATTTTGGGAAAATTTTCTATATTTTAGAGCATGGGACACCTCCCCTGTTTATTATATTGGTTAAACAATCGATTTTCTGTTGCTATGATTTTTTTTGTTGATAAAAATTTGTCAAGTTTGAAATAAATTCATATAAATTCATACATTCATTTATTTTAAATTTAAAATTAGCAAGTTAATTAAATAATAAGCTTTTATATTAGTTAAACCATCGATTTTCTGCTGCTATGATTTTTTGTTGTTGATAGAAATTTGTCAAGTTTGAAATAAATTCATATAAATTCATAAATTCATTTATTTTAAATTAAAAATTAGCAAGTTAATTAAATAATAAGCTTTTTACACAACATTTCAATTTTTTACCCATTTTATTGGATTACAACAATGACGCAAATTAATTTTTAAATTAGAATTCTGTGTTAATTCAGAACTTAAAAAATATTCTTTAAATTTGATATATTTTTATATAATTTCCATTGCTTCTGTGCTGTAAAAATTGTTAAGTTTCCTATAGAGTCATGTCTATAGGGATCCTACTCCCAATAGTTTCTTAATTTTTTTTTAAATTAATAAAAGTAGATACTACATTCCTAATTTTATTTTAATTTGCAAGTTGAAAACAAAATTGAAAATTAAAAAACGATTAAAAAGAGAAAATGGAAGACATCAGGATTTACTTCGATTTCCGTTAATTAATTGTGGGATAATTTTCTATATTTTAGGGCTTGGGACCCCTGTTTATTATAAAATATTGGTTAAACCATCGATTTTCTGTTGCTATGATTTTTTTGTTGATAAAAATTTGTCAAGTTTGAAATAAATTCATTAAAATTGAGAATAATTAGCACGTTTTTATTCAAATTCAATTTGTTTCCAGGATTATTTTGTTTTCGGAATACAAATTAATTGGCGCGTCTTATCTGCGATTGACTAGTTCGTATTAATTTTTTGTACGGTTTCTCTCGAGTTTTAATGATGATATTAGTTAAGTTTTCGTCAATAGTTATTTACATGAAAGTCAGGAAAATGATATGTTACTGACGAGGAGCAATGTTGAAATACGAGGCACTTTGTGCCGAGTATTTTAGAGCTCCGAGTAAAGTGAGATATTTTCCTGACGTATTTTGTATTAAATTTTTCCAAAAATCGTAAAAAAATCGAAATTTTTGAACAACATTTTTAAAATGAACAAAAATCAAGTTTGTCAATGTGTCAAAACTTGAACAACATTTTTAAAATGAGCAAAAATCAAGTTTGTCAATGTGTCAAAACACATTGAAAAAATCAATTACTGACATTACCGGACTAGTCAGTATAATTCAATTTCCCTGCGCGTAGATACGCAGGGAAGTGTTGTTTCTATGACGATTTTTGGAAATAGTTATTTACATGAAAGTCAGGAAAATGATATATTACTGACGAGGAGCAATGTTGAAATACGAGGCACTTCGTGCCGAGTATTTTAGAGCTCCGAGTAAAGTGAGATATTTTCCTGACGTATTTTGTATTAAATTTTTCCAAAAATCGTAAAAAATCGAAATTTTAAAACACTAATGAACAACATTTTTAAAATGAGCAAAAATCAAGTTTGTCAATGTGTCAAAACACATTGAAAAAATCAATTACTGACATTACCGGACTAGTCAGTATAATTCAATTTCCCTGCGCGTAGATACGCAGGGAAGTGTTGTTTCTATGACGATTTTTGGAAAAATAATTTATTAGATTACTTTCCATTAATATACTACTACATTTTCTTTTAAGTATATTGTTGAATTAATCAAATTAGAAGGACTGTTTTCCACCCTAAAAGTTAGAATAGTGATTAAAAAAAATCAATTATGTTCAAAAAATAAGCATTCGGTTGTTCATAACTATGATTAGATGTTTAATAATCCTAAACCCAAATACGTGGACACAGATTTCAAACTTATTTTTATGTTTTTGATGTATAATGTTAATTTAAATATTTTAATAATATTTAAAGTATAATTGAAACAATTTTAATAAAAATTTTGTTTAAATTTCAAACGTTACATACGTGTTTTTTGAAACAAAAATGTATCCTCGAGGGAAAATGAGACTCCATAGATTTAATCTAAATATTGTTTTGCTGTGATATAATTTTTAATAATCCTTGAAAAATTGTAGCGGATGTAGCTTTTTTATCTTAATCTAAAAATTTGACGAGCTAATATAAGGAGCGCAGGATTATTTGATGACCACAGTTTTCATTATGGAAAAGTTCGTGACAGTTTGGTGCTTTGCTGTACTTTTCAATCAGGTATTTTTACTTTATACTTAAGCCACAAAAATTATAAAATTTTAAATTTAATTATTAATTACAAAATGAAATTTTTGATTGGAATTTATTGCAATTTTTAATAATATGGAAAATTTTAAAATTACGATGTAAATAAAAACTGTACTTGTAATTTTTAAATGTAAAACCATTTTGATACTAAAAGGTATAAAATTTAAATGAAAATTTTCATATAAAGTTATGTCAAGCTATTAAAAGCTTTGATTTGCAATTTATTTGAAATTGCACATTTTCTACTTTCTTTTTAGATTGTTTTAAAATATTTTTAAAAATTTACATTTAAATTTAGTGGATTTCTAATTATTGAAAAACTACCAAATTTAATACATAATCAAAATTTAAGGACCTTTTGGTTTAACATTTTACTAAATTTTTTAACAACAAAAGTTAAAATTTCGATTTTCCATTTAAATTATGTGCTTCGTTTTTATCTTGTTTATTAATCTTGTAAAACCATCATTACATGGAGACTGACATTAAACTTGAATTGACTTTTTCATGGTTGTCAAGCTACAAGGTTGTGTTATTTTTGATATTGAAAAGGTAATTAAGAATATAATTTAACAAAACATTATTGTTATTCATATTATTTTTAAAATTTTATATGTAATTTTTGCCATTTTATGTATGTAATATTGTAATTATTTTTCAATTTTGATTTTTATTGTTATTCAATTTTCTATTATTTTCCTCTATTAAAAATTCGATTCGTTAATGTCGAATGTCGCTCCCCTTTTATTTCCTTTTATATTTTATTCGTATCGTCGTCCTATTTCAATGCTATTTATTGATTTATAATAAAAATAAATGTTTTACAAATTTTAATTTAAAAATACGTAATACTACAAAAATTCTCTTTGAATTTTAATTTTTTGTTACTTGTGATGAATGAATAAATAAATTCAATAAATTAAGTTTAACTGAAAATTGAAAATGAATACAAAACTTCATCAGAAACAAATGACAAAAATTCCAAAATATTTTTAAGAACATTGAAATTAAGACAAAGTAAATATTAAATGAAAAAGGAGGGATGAATTAATGAAAACTAATACCCTAATAAGCTACGACAATTTATTTTTATCTTATTTCATACTCTTGGGGCAAAAATAATCAAGGGATTTGATTAGTAGACTACAATTTGATAATTTTATATTATTAGCAGAAAACTCAAAAATTGAATTTGTTTTATATTAACTAGACATTTTTTTAAATTTCAATTATTACAATTTGATATTTATAAATTAAATAAATATTATATGAAATTTAAGTTTTTAAGATAAATACGAAAACGGCGTTTGTTTAGCTCAGCCCAAAAAGGCACGGTTGGTTAGCCACAGGCCAAATAGTTGAAACCCTAACATGTAGATGCTAATTTTTTAATTAAAAAATGTTTTTTTATACCCTAAAAAATATTACTATAAAATTTAAAATAATAAATCAAAAAAAGATTCCAATAGAACTTTCCTTACCAAAGGAAAGTAAACATATTTAAACTATAATTTTTGTGCTAAATCTTTTAGGCTTTAACAAGTCCAACGTATCATCTTGTTCCTGAAGGTCTGGCTCAACGACCACCAAATGAACTTTCCGAAAACGATGAGATACTCTTCGTAACTCAGGATGGTATCTATGAAATCGATTCCGATATTTTGTCTTCATCAGCACCAGATGATCTTATATACGACGACTACGATTTGTCTACCCATGAAACAGAGCGATTTTTCGACGCTTTGGAACTTAATGCTAAAATTAATAGCGGTGATATTATGAGCGAATATTATAGTGGCAAACCCCAACCAGCAATGGGAGTGGAATATGCTAATGAATATTCTCTTGAAGATATGCCTGGAGCAGAACCAATACATTTTGAGGAAACTCAAAGCTATTTAAAATATCTTCAGGAAATCGAAAGGGATAGTAAAGAAAAACGTCAAAAAGCTATCTTCCAAAACATTTTGGATCAAGAGCTTGACGATAAAATGGAAGGAAGATATAAGCGCAGTGCTGCTGATAAAATTGCCATGTTATTGAATGACGTGGGAAAAAGCAAGCTTCGACACAATTCAATCAAACTAACGAAAAGTATCCCATCGGCTAAAATGATTAAACTGATGCATCATCTTAAGAACAGCAAATTATCCAAAAATTTGAAAAAACCTGTTAAAACTAATTCTGCGGTTAACAAAATGGGGAAGCTCCTCCACGATGTTACTAACAGCAAACTTCGAAATTCCGAGAAACGTTCCAAAAGAAGTGCTTCGGTCGAAAAAATGGTGAACTTGATCGACAATGTTAATTTAAAACTGAAGGAAAATTCTAACAAACGCATGAAGCGAAATCTTTCTTCAGTAGACAAAGTGGCAAAACTCGTCAACGATGCTAACTTGAAACTAAGAGAAAACTCGAACAAACGCATGAAACGAAGCCTTACTTCGGTTGATAAAATGGTGAAACTGATCGACGATGCTAATTTCCAATTAAAAGCAAACTCCAATAAACGTATCACCCGAAGTATTTCTTACGTTGATAAGGTTGCAAAACTGGTAGATAGCGTTAACTTAAAATTAAAGGAACACTCCGATAAGCGCTTCAAAAGAAGTCTTTCTTCTATTGAGAAGGTGAAACAACTAATAAGTGATGTTGGAAGAAAAGATCTAAAAAAAGGTATGTCGCTCAAATTTATTCAATCGTTTCATAATTTTTCGCATATTTTTTTATTAAAAGAAAAAAACTCGTCTTCTCAAAAGAACGAAATTACGCGGCGAGTTTACTACTCGGGTGGGGGACCCTCTAGGGAACTTTGTGATTCAAATTGCACATTAAACTGTCAGGATTTTTATAATTTTATAATCACGGATACGAACACTATCAAGGTTGGTAACCTGGTTTGTTACTAGGGAAAATGTTAATAGAAAAACTACTCCCCTACTATTATCAGATGATTTCATTTGGGTGAGGGAAGTTTTAGTTGTTACTTAAAATGTTTGCTTAAATTCTCAATATAATAATAATTTGCTTTATATCAACTTTTCCATTACATTAAATTGACGAAGAAGTACAAATAAGACAAAACAGAAAGTTAAAAATTTTGTTTGTTTGCAACTTTTCCATTTCATTTCATATCAACATTTTTCACTCGGTTTACCTTTTTTGCAACAGTTTAATTTTCAACCAATTACATAGCAAACAATTTTTTTTATTTTAATATTTGCTGAATTTTTTTGTTGACAGTTTTATGATTGTAAAAAGAATTGTTTATTTCGACTTATTTAATTAAATTTTGTATGTTGAATTAGAATGCTTGTTGATAATTTTAATTAGTCGCTATAGTTACTTTGGTGAGTACTGTAAAAACTAGAGAGGGAAAAACTATACAGGACACATTCTAATGAATTTTCAAATTTCAATAATATTAAAAGCTATTTATTTTTCATACAAAGATAATTTAATATTTTAAATTTAAGCTTTAATTAAATTAATTAATTATGGACCGTGAAAGGGAATGAGAAATCAACTTAACTGATTATATTTCGCTTTTTCGGATTTTTTGAATAAAATCACCTACAGATTTTATTACATTTCTAAGCGCTTTTTTCTATTTTATAGGGTAAGTTAAAAGCCCCCTAGCCTTCACCCAAGCTACGCCAATGAAAAAAATATACAAATCTTATTTAAATATTATTTAAAATATGCAATGTTTGATTGAATTTGATTAAGTTTTTTATCATCAAAATCTGATTTTCAAGAATATTAACTTGCTAATTTTCACCAAGTCTAAAATTTGTTATCTTTTCTGAAAAATATATTAACGTTGTTATAATAACATTCTGAAATTAATGTGTTTTACAATAAATTTGCTGTTTCAGTATAATTTTATATTAATTTAATTTTAAATATGAATAAATTATACATTTAACTGAAATCCTTAAACAGCACTGCATTTTCAAATAATGTAAGATTTAAAAATTACGTTTTTTAAAGAAATATCTGTTCATGATAAATTGACTAAAACTAGATAAATTTAAATGAAAATTTAAAAGGCGGAACAACACTGTGACGTATAAAAACATTTGATATTGTTTTTTTGCATTTTCTCCAAGTATGCATATTTAAGAATATGTAGAAAAAATTTCAAGTTAAAATCTTGAAAATTGAACAAGTTATAGCGACGATTTACTAAGTTTTAAGCTACTACGATTTATGTACAATAAAACTTTCAATCGAGTTTTTCTCGAAACTACATTTCTCGACCTGGTTCCATCTCTAACTCGAGCTGTAATTGTCCGATTTTTAATTTTAAAAACCAAAAATTTCCGTAATTACAGTAGCTATCGTTGCACCTAGCCGTTTTTTGTTTTTTTTTTAAATTTAGTATTTTTAAGCTACCAAATGTAAGTAAAAATTTCGCTAAAAGTAAACTTTTGTTTTTGAACACCCACCATTTTGTGAAAAAAGTTTTTTTCGAAAGATGGCTACGTGCAACGAGAATTACATTTATATAGATTATAAAACTTTTTTATTTTTAAATTTTATATCATCCACTGTTAAGTTATCGATGGAACCGTTTGACCACACTTTTTATACAGAGGCTATGATGTTATACCCCAATAACTATGACAATTTGTAATTTTTTAAACAAAAATTTACAAAATATAAGTTCAAAGTATGCTTAATAATACACCTTTTTTCTAAATTCCAAATAAATAATCTAGTATACAAAAAAAAAAACCGGAAAGAAACACCTTTTTTCAACTCGTCACAGTGGTGTTCCCCCTTAATTGATAAAAGTAATAATAGGATAGGAGGGGTGAATATCCTAACCAGGTCAACACATTTAAAAAAATTTATTGAAGTTATGTTAGTTGGGGGAGGGGCGGGGTAAATTACAAAAAATATAAATATTAAATTTTACAGACCATTCAAAATTAGGGCTAATTAAGCCCAAAAACTGTAAAAATAATATGCGAGTGTCTTATTAGCGTTTGCCATAACTTAAGCAAATTAAAATAAAATTTTTAGTTTCATATTCGTCAACTGCTGTAGGTGCATGTCGCTGCCCCCCCCCCCCCCACAATCAAATTTTGAGATAAAATTTGTGTCAGACGTTCGAGTATCGTTTGAGCATCAATGAGAGTTCAATATCTTCGTTTGAGCCTTAACCGTCGCGGAGTTATTCGCGAAATACTTGGGGGGGAGGCTGAAGACATATATTTCTATTTTCGTTCCTATTTAAAATTTTTTCTGTGAAATCCATGTCTATCGATAGAACTTCGTTTGAGCTAAAGTGAGCTTCCATTTTCATCATTTTAATTTCATTTTCTGCAAAGTTGCGAGTATTTAAAATTTCGAGTACTCCGAGAAAGTTCCGTACAATAACCCTCAATGTTAATTTTATTTTATCAGATTAAAATCTTCGATCCGATTTTTTAATCCCTAATCCTGCTTAAATTCCATCATTTTGATGGAAATTATACCTTAATTTTAGAAAAAAATCTGACACCATTTCAATCCAAAATTCTACTTGGGGCGCCAGCATGTCTCCAGCCCCCAAAAATTTTCGCAAATAACTCCGCGACAGTTGAGGATCAAACGAAAATATTGGAAGCTCAAACGATGCTGAAACGTTTAACACAAATTTCACTCCAAAATTCGATTGGGGGGGCAGCGACATCTACCTAACTGCGGTATTATGCTGCGGTAGCTCTTCACCCTGGTAAGCCGTGCTACAAATATTTACGTCGAGCGAACGTACCGTCAACAGAAATGCGATAACCATGTGGTTTTTAAGTGAAAAATCGAAATTTTACAATCAATTATTACCTAAACTAATCGATATCAGACCCTATTGAGTTTTTGTAAACAACTATAATATCATTCAACAATGACAGCAAATATCTATATGGCAAAAAATCATTTCGCTATATTGGTCCAATATTTGTTCCAAGATTGTGTTACATCGAGTGATATTAAATATCTCAAATAATGAGAATCATATTATCAGCAGTTTCCACCTGCTCTTGGATCCCCCCCCCTGAAAGATAGTTAAAACTTATTTGTAGTCCATATTGTAGATCATATTCTGAAGCGCCCCCTGAAATTTTGTGCTACTAAGCCCCTCTGACCGCTGAGTATCGCCGGGCCCTGAATGTATGGTTATGTTTGACAAAGTAAACGGTTGCCATTTTTCTTCTCTCTGCTCATCTTATAAGATGAGTTCTGATAGTTCGAACTTTTCCTTCATAATCATATAGCTCGGCCTACGGCTTATTCGCACTCAGACCCGGACTGGCTCCTTTGGAGGCCCTCGGTTAGAGACTGAGGAGGGGCCCCCTTAGTAAGAGCGGAGATTTTTGAAAATCACTTTTACCCTAAGTATAAACCACTTTTTTGAGGCCTCTTTGGGGCCCCCTTGGGTTGGGGGCCCTCGGTGATCGCCGACTAGTCCCGGCCGACAGTCCGGGCCTGTTCACACTGATCTATTGTAATTTTAACCCTCCAATTTTCTTGTAATTAAAGGAATCGCGATTTTATATAAATGGATCAGTAATCAACTTCACACTTTATCAATACACAACATTGCGTATGCGTACGCTTCTCTCATGTAGCATTTTCATTCAATATTTTGAGGATTTAAAAATTTAAACAGGGTCGGTGCTACCTTCTCTTGCGCCCCCTTGCAAATTTCAAATCACAAAGTTGCAAAGAAAAAGTTGAAAAATCATTTTTTTAAGCGCCCGCCCCCTGACATTTAGCACTTAGTTCTGCCCCTGCTTACCATCACAGGCACATTTCCCCTACACAACTTTCAATCATTTACCACCATTCAAATCCTTTAATTCGGTCATTAAGATTAACCTGTTCAATACTCAACTATCAAGTTTTTCAGGCGTAATTCTAAAGAATGAGGCTGATTGCGGTGGAATGGGCGGAAGACGAGGTAATCCAGATGACGACGGAAGCGGAAGCGGAAGTGGAGGTAAAACACAGTTTTGTTAAGAATTTTCTAAAACGTTTTTCTCTAGATGGTTCCAATGATAATCCAGATGCCGAAAACGCTACCAATTTGCGTCTCACAAGTATGAGTAGATTTAATAAACGCAAACAAAAGAAAGCCGTCCAATAAATAGCTTCTTATTTTTATTTTTCGTTTTTTTTTGTTCGAGGTTAAAACCTGAACCAAATGTATTATTGTTAATGTTTGTAAAAATATATAAACAAATAAAAGAGAATTTTAATCTTACAATATTTTATTATTACTTGAAATCGATTTGAATTTAAATTTCAGTCGTCGGGACGCCCGTCGCGCTCCACGCCATCTCTTGGAGAAGCCTCGCACGAAATAATCGTTATTTGAAAATTACCACCATAACCTCACAATCTCGAAATGTCAAACATTGAAAAGATTCTGTTTTACGTTTTGTGGGATATTATTTTTATGATTATTTAGTGTTTATTATAATTTAACATGTCGAGGTCGTTGCCCGAGGATGTGGTTACGCTAACGAAGCAGTTAATAGCAAAACATCTCTCTGTTCCTGTAAGTAAACAATTTTTGTGTCGCTCAAAGTTAACACCCAACAATTTCGCAGGGTAACTCAAAAGCTTTCAAGCATGTCGAAAAAAGCGTCTTAAACCACATCGGAAAATCAGACAGTTTGTACTTTTCCAGTGAAAAAGAACTGCAGCGTATTATTGACAGTTTAAGCAACAAATTTTTATTTCACGGTTATCTAATCCAAGCGAAGGAGCTGAAACGACTCTTTCGTGTGTTCATGGGGGACGGTTTATCAAAACCTGAGAAAAATACCCGTCTTAATGTAATTAAGTTCCTGTTAGAAGTGTCCGAGAGTCCTACCAGTAACATTCAAAATTACCCACAGAAGTTTGCAAAGGGAGACGAAGAAGAAGTTATTGATTGGCCTAGTTACTTGAGAGAAGGTATTCCGAAGTGGAATCCTGCCTTTGAAGATGAAAGTAGTGTAAGTAATTTGCTTTTTAGTCTCCTGCTCCTTAAATCAATTTTTGTGTAATCAGGCATTTTATGTGACCTTTCTGTTTAGGATTGCTGGTCTGAAGATTTAAGCGAGTGCTCATCAATAGAGGACGCAGAAGGCCCAATTAAATTGCAAACCTCCTACATTCCACCACCACATAAGGAAAAACGGTTATTAAATTACCGGGAATCAAAGGCTAATTTACTTAAAAATGTTCAGAGCGAATGGTTTAATTCGAAACAAATTTTGTACCGACCTGCAAGTGGTGACAGTTCAGCTAATGTGGCTTTACTATGGTAAGCTTTACAATTGCCCTAGTTTTGTTTCAAAATTCAGTTTTGTCCTTTTAGGGATGAATTTATAAACAACGCCACCAAAGGGCTGTTAGCCATAACCAGCAGCAATGTTGTTTCAGAATATAAAATTATGAGGGAAATTATTTGGCAACTGCAAGATCCTTATTCGAGTTCTTGTTTCCAGTTTGTTGGTGACTGTCTGCTACCTAAATCTAACATCACCATTGCTAGTGTGAGATCGGTTAGAATTTTTGTTCTTCAATTTTGTATTGAGGTTTATTCAGTTTAAATATTTTAGCAACCTTTTGTTACATTTTTACAAGAATTTGTTCCTTACATTAACTGGCTGCAAAATCTCAATGACTTTCACCATGAGATGAGTACTTATGATTCCATTTCAGCCACCCCAATACCTGATACATACAAAAGTTACAACTGTGGGGTCAGGATGATTATTAAACCTGTCTATGAACAGTTACAAGTGATTGAAGATGAAATTAAAGCACAGGGTATGATTTTACTGATGAAACTGGGAATTGTTTTTAGTTTTTACATAATTTTAATATTTAAATACTTTCCAGAATTGTTGGGTTATTTAAAAATGTATTTAACTGTTAAACCACCAAAGTAGGTCTGTGACTTTTAAAATTTTAGTATTTAACTATAATATAAAACTCACAGTCCAATTATTTTTGGATTATTAATGCCAATTCTGAAACTTTGTCTATTTATAAAAAAAAAACTTTTAGAATCAACCTACACCCTTCTCAAATTGGCTGCAGAATTAAAACCAATTTTTAAAACTGTTAAAATATTACACCATACTCATGAAACGCTAGTGCTAAATTTTGAAGAAAATTCTTCTGTTTCTTGTGCCTCAACTTTGCTCTGTGGTTTATACAACAAACTTTTTCACACTTCCACAAAATTGGAGCAGGACATCTACCTGACTTTATATCTGCAAAGTTTGTTCAAATACTTCACCATAATAAATTCCTGGTTGGTTAGGGATAATTTGGAAGATGTACAGGACGAATTTGTGATTTCTGAGTAAGTTCCAGTTATTGCAGGCGAATTTTGGTTTCAATTTTGCTTAATTTTTATTTTATTAGCAAGAATCCCAAGGATCCCCACGTGAATTTCGATCCTTCCTTAATGCATAACAATTTTCAAAATAATATTTTGACAGGCAAGAGCAGGTTTGGTTTTTTTGATTTTGCTTACTAAGTTTTAAAATTTTAACCCTCCCTTAATTCCACATTTTAACATATTATTATCATTCTCAGTAAGGTGCAGCAAGGTGAACAGGACTGGCAAATGGAATTTATAGTGAAAGAGTTGGATGAAAAGGTGAAAAGCAATCCTTTCATTATCGCAATTTGTTCTGAAGTTATGCAGATTGGCAAAAACGTTCATCTTTTAAGGCTGTTAAAAAAGTTGCATCTCATCCCTGAATTTACAGCCATGCATAAAGGTAAAGTTTGCTGATTTTTTATAAAATAGTATAAAAATCTGTGACTTTTAGAATCTTTGTATGAAGCATTCATCAACAAAGTTCTCGAAGAAATTTCCCTTTATTTCCAAGAAAGCACAGAAATACCTGAATTGAAAGAACCAAATCAAGCACTGGAGCAACCTTTCCCTTCATACATTTTTCCTGCTACCTGCCCGGATGACTGCAAGTATCTAACCGAAATGGATAAACTTGAAAATTTAATTGATACGAGCAATGGCCTGTTAATGAAAGCCTTCCAGTCTTTCTATATTAAAAAGCCAGAAGTAAAGGAAGCAGAAACAGAATTGACACTCTTTGAGAAGTAACAAATTCGTTACCTACCTGCTGACCTATAATTTTTCAACAATTTTTGTTTCCAGGATTAGTAAACTCACAAAAAATTTGTTTCCTTCCCAACAAATTATCGAGCGAGTTTTTGTTGAAACTCTCAGAAGTAGGTTCAGCGTTTCTGGTTTGATGATCAAGAATGTTTTAATCAATGATTATAACGTGGAGAAACAATTTCTCTTCTTAAAAAATGTGTTTCTGTTCAATGATGATTTAATTTTTCCTTTATATCGTCGCATTTTTCAACAGGTGAGAAGTTTGCTTCCAAAAATCAAAATTTTGTTTCTAATGGTTTTTTTTTTCAAGCTTAATTCTAATGGGATGTGGGGCAACAACACCTGGTTGACTTCATATTTGCAAGATATAATAATGGATCGGTACCCTCTCTTTTATAAAGACTGCACAGTAGAAGTTAAAAATTACTGGAAGTTGTGCACTGATCCATTGAAAGCTTGTAAAATGATAAATATCCATTATATAATTCGATGGCCTGTTAATATTGTAATACGGGACGAACACATGGTAATGTATGGAGATGTGTTCCAATTTATTTTGAGGATCAAATGGGCACTTTATACTTTGAATCACCTCTATTTTGCCGGTACAAATTTCGAAATATTATTTAAATTTTTGCTATAATGAACACTTTTAGATTTGGAACCCAAAGGACAAAGTACTAAAAATCAACCCAAATCTTTGAGATTGTTGATTTCAAAATTGAAAACGCTACGTTTTGGACTTTTAAACGTTTTCAGTAACATTCAGCACTATGTTCTGGGACATTTATTCAACAAGTACAGTGTGCAATTGGAGGAAGCATTTGCAAACGCTGTTGACCTGGATGGCCTTATTAAATCCCACACCAATTTCATTCAGTCATTTCATATGATTTGTATGGACTTTTTAGAATATAAAGATTCCAGTTATGGATTCCAATTGGTAAGTTAAACAAAAAACTTGTTAATTGTATTTAAGTTATAATTTTTTTAGCTTCTCTGTCTTGTAAGAAGATTGAAAACTATGTGGGGAAATTTACGTGATATTAAAGATGAAGAATTGTTAAAATGTTGTGCTTCCTATTTATCCTGCTACAAAAATTTAGATCCAATCATTAATCCTTCAAATTACTTCAGTTATGTTAACCAGAAATAATTTACTCGATAGCTTTGTTATTTATTTATTAATTTCATAATAAAATATTTTTAAAAGCCATATTTGTTCGAAATTGATGAAAATTAACCCTCTATTTTATACAGCAGCTTCAAAATAAATTTTAGAAAACTAAATAACCAAACATTTTACTAAACAAATTAATTCAATTTTAGCTATAGGAGAAAATGGTGCCTTGATCTGAGTTCCAACTCATGAATACTTGAATAGCCTTTAAAATTACATGGCACTAAATAATTTTTTGTTAAGATGCCTTGGGGTTGGTTGGCTCCTATACAAATAAGAAATGTTACATTAGTCAATAGCAAACTGGTTGATTTTTGGTTTACCAAAAGTGAATCATCAGGTATTCCAACTCTGATTGGGAACACAGTTTTTAATACAAAAGAAATATTGTAAAAAATATTTTTATAAACTGGAAAACCAAAAATCTAACAAGGATAATATTATCCAACCTGAGTACCCTATGGTTTCTAATATTTTACCCCGTTTCTCCATTTCTTTTAAGGTTTTACCTTTGGCTCACCTAAACTGCAGTGTCTTGAAGACTGCTGTTAATTTTATTTTTAAATGATAAATCGTAAAACTATTTTAGTAAAAACTTAAAATTTTGACTCTTGACTTTTGTTTAAGGTTTAACACACTGCATTTTAAGCTACACGAGAGGCGCCTTAAGCTCCGTTTTCATAGGGTAGTGTAGTGGTAGCGTAAGACTTAGTGTGTAGTGTAAAACTTAGAGTAACGGTTTTTAATGGTACCGTTCTAATCGCTGTGTAATGTGTAAGAAGCGTGGTAAGGTGTAGTGGGGATGGTAAAAGCTAGGTAGGTTTTAGCTTTTACCACTTTTACCATACACAGCGTTACAACGACCAATCAGAACAAACAGATCAGTTAATCCGTTTCGTTTGACAACGACCATCCACTACCAATGTGAACGTTAAAATTCTTACACACTAATTTTTACCCACTACACGTTACACTACCAATACACTACCCTATGAAAACGTAGCTTTAAGATGTCCTTAATCCAAGAGCTAAGATCGCATTATTTCATCTACTTAATTTTAAATTAATTTTTTTTAAATTATTAATTAAAAATTATACTATATTTAATTACGATTTCTTACAAATTAAATTTCTCTTTTAGGTGTTTTAAAGCTATACCCTTTTAAATTATTTTCAGCCTTTAACCGCCTTTACCTTATTTATTTCTCTTTTATCTCTTTCAACTCTTTAACTTTCGTCACTATCACGCATTGTGAGAGATTTTGTTTGTTTTATTTGAAACCTCACTTTCCTGCCATCCGTTTTAAATTCAATTCATGCCTCGGCATCACAATAATCTCAAAATAATTGCTTCGTTCCCATGATTCTTCCCTATATTGATTATACAATTCTCTATACTTGTATCTTTTTTTTTTCGTTTTTCTTGTGTTTAAGATGGGTCGATTCGTTTAGTTTTTAAAATTGGTATTTATCAACTTACTTTACTTTTTACTATTCTGTTTGCAGTAATTAATTTACTACTTCTGACTTCATTCCGGGTAATTGATAGCTTTTCGTGAATTTTATTTATTACTCCTGTATTCTAATTAATCTGCAACGTCAGTTTCATTTTATAATAATATTTAATAGTTTATTCAGTTTCGTGGTTAATAAGCAGATATTTTATAATAGTGCATATTATAATATGGATTGATTAAATAGATATAATTTTCAATATTCATTCGATAGTTAGGAAATATAGCTTAGAAACGACATCAACGTTTTCGTATCCTCATCAGATCATATTTCCTCTATTCTCTATTGGAATATTTTCACGATTTTGTTTTTCTATTTTGATCTTTAATTAAAATCACTTTTAGTTTTACTAAAAATGATAGTTGCCATATTTAAAAATGATAAAACTAGGACATTAACTTTCAAACTCCACGCAACTTTGAAAGTCACCGGTCAACGTGGTCCTAGTAGACGTAACAAGGGTGTATCAAACCTTGGGACTTTTGTGCAGCAGGCACAGCTAAAACCAAGGTATGCACAGTACTTTAAACCTAGCGGAGTGTTAGAAGAGTTGGACTCGTCTTCATCAGCCTACCCTAATCCACTCCTGGACCATAGGCCTCTCCAGTAATGGAGGTTTTGGCCATATGGTCATGGTATAGTCCATGGTTGGACTCGTAGTGTTTAATAAAGAATCTCGTGCATATGAATCCTCAGAGCTACCTGTCTGTCAGGATTTGACAATGAGGAAGGTTGCCAGGCCCATAAATTTTATGCGGCCTGAATGTCGCACTGGAACAATTTTTAGGTTACTAATAAATGAACGACCAATCAGAAGTATGACAGAGCCTTACGGACAGACAGACTTTTTGACTAAATTCTTATGATTATATTAATTTTCGTGAATCTTTTTCTAAAATAAAGATTATTAGGTAAACAATAAAATTTACTGGGATGTTTCAAATGTCGTGAAAGAAACAACATCTTGGAGATAAATGTCGCAACCATAATAATTTTAAATTTTGAAATAAAAATAATATTGAATACGAATATAAAAATTATGATTCAAACAAGTAAGATTCTCCCGTGCAAATGAATGACTCACTTACCTAAGCAGTTAAATATCGGGTTACATAGGAGGAAATCTAGAACGGAAGATAAGTTGAGAAAAATTAAATAAACTCAAGGGAAGTAGCTAGAAAAAATGAGGCCAGCCAAACCATATATAAACCCTGGAATTATCAGAACAAAGCAGTAGAGTTTTGAGTTCCATCAACGCCACACCAAGTAAGTTGAAAACAAGGTTTCTAGGTGATTTCAATGATTATACGACATTTTAATAAAGACCACAGGTTTTCAATGGGTGAAAGATCTGGATACTGCGGTGGCCAAATTAAAACGTTTATATTTGAATTATTATTTAAGTAATTATTGTAAACACTTTGGCCTTATGTATTGGAGCGGTATCTTATTGCAGTATAAATTTTTTACCAATTCACCTCTTTTCTTCAGGTACTATTACATCTTTTAAGAGTTTTAAGTATACTACAGTGGTAACTTTACCTTCAAAATTTACTATTTTTCCAACGTCAGCTGAGCAGATACATCCCCAAACCATAACAGCTTTGTCAAACGACTTTCAGGTAGGTTTTGTACATTTAAAAGACAAAACTTCAGTTGTTTTTCGTCATACGGACATTCTCCGATGATTATATTTTAATCGAATCATATAGATTCATCGGTCCATTTGGATCAAATTCCAAAAATCTGTTATATATTTTATTTCATTATATTTATCTTGCTTAAGTACGGTATCTTTCGTGAAACTCGACCGTGCTTTTTATCTGCCTAGAGTCGACGTTGTATTGTTTGAGTAGATACATTAATTAGGGACTCTATTTCAAGTTTAGAACGAAATTTTGGAGCAGATAAATTTAGGTCAGTATTGGAAATTGCATGAATTTGTTTTCTTGCCTTTTCATGATAAATTTTGACTGGTCATGGCGCTTTAATGATACTATTTCGCATTCCATTCGAACAACATGAATTACTTTAAAAATTAAAGTGGTGATTTGCCTAATAATTTAGCAATTTCTTGGATTGTTTTTCTTTTGAACATACAACTTGGTGATCAGATGATCAATTGCCGTTCTTCGGTAGTTAAATGTTTGAATTTCCCCATTTTACAAAAAGTCCTAATAAAATAATTCTATTAATCAAGCATTAACCTCTAACTACCCCATACGGGTGGTGAAGGGTTAATTACGACAATAACGCCGTTCATATGAGAATTTAAAAAAAAACTGTATATGTGTATTCTGTGTATAGATATTCTATATACAGAAACGGTTGGTTTTTGATTCGTAAAGTAACTTTAAATACAAATTCTCAAAAATAGAGGAATGAGGATGATTTTGTGATAAAAAATAAATATGGATGAGTTGAATTGACCAAATGTAGGAAAATTAAAATTTGCTTACACTTATTACCGGGTGTTTATTTATATTTAAGTACCGATGACGTATAAGGGACCACTTAGTGCTAAAAATTGAAATGAATATTCTGATAGCTTTTTAATTCGTCAGATGGCGTTTCTGTGCTATTTAAATCATTGATTGGTTCATTTATTCATTTCTAACTCAAAAAACAGTTCAAGAACCAATCAGAGATACGTACCTACGTTACTATAAGCAGTAGATATCTTAACGTACAAAAGTGCTTTCTATCTATTACTAATAATTATTATCATCCTTTCTGTTTGTGCGAAGCGTTCGTTCTACTACATTATAGAGCATATTTATCCAACAAAGAAGATGTAGTAGTATTTCTAAACTTAGAACTGCTTTTCAAAGTTTAAATGATTTAAACTCTATTCAAAAGCATCGTTTTGAAGTATCTACCTACTAAATATAGCATTGAGTTTCACTCGTGGAATGCGTATCACGGACGACGAAGTAGTAAAAAAGAAAATTCCAAACTAATATTGCAACATTTCTGGGTCAGGGGTATGGCAGCCGCCCTTGAAAGCTTAAAAATATAAAATATAGGCTTTTATGTTGTGGTTTATCATTTCGGTCGTAACACTTTAAAAACTTTTTTATATTATTTATTGTTTTCTTTGAAGCAAAGGAAGTCATATTTTGTTTTACAGATAAACCGTTTGATAATCGGTAAAAAATCGTACTTACGACCAAATTATATCAATTTTTACAATAATTCCTAAGAGTATTTTTTATTTCAACAGGAATAACATTAAACTTTCTTCAACTAAAAACTAAACTGAATTTTGTTGCTTTTTAAAATCACATTTGGTTTTTTTTTAAATGTAAAGTTAGATAGCCTGGGATGTTTTAGGGTTTACATAAAAAATAAAAAAATAAAATTTTATTATTGGAATATAACATCAAGACCCTGATAAGGAAATAATGTTTATTTTAGTTTGGTTTGGGTCATCCCAAATTTTATTTCATAAAACCTACGCCCTAGCTCTCCGAGAATTATCACCAAGGGCTGGCCTATACCAACATCGTTGCAATACACAAACTGGAGAGTCAGCCTCTACGGATTGCGATGCATTCTTGGATCTTTGTTTGGATAACCCTCTCATTAGGGGTTGTTTTCATATAAAAAACCTAAATTAATAAAACTTTGTTTGAAATTTTGTTGTAGGCTTTTATTTTCAAAAGTAAGTATATAATAAATGGATTTTATCCGCCTTGTTTAAAAGAACATCAAAATTATGTCATTGTGAATATTAGTAAAAGTACTTGTCAACATGTGATACAAATTCAGATTTTAAATGATGTAATTGTTTAGTTTTATATTGATGTTATCAAAATCCTGCACAAAAAGTTTTATTTATCCCTGCGCTAATGTAAATTTTCCACTAATCTGAAAGTAATATCAAAAGCCTTTGTTTACTCAACAATAACAAAGTATTTGTATTTTACAATATTTATGTATTATAGCGGACACGTAAATTACATTTTATGGGGACATCCCTAATGAACAAAATTAACAAGAAATTTTCCCTCTAACGATGTTAAATACATAGGCTATTACCATTTATAGTTTGAACCTTCCCTTTTTGCTCACTTATATAAATCACATTTTAATTAGAATTGTATCATAGTTATGTAAATTAATTCCGTGTTTATGTAGTAAGAAATTGATTTAATGAATTACTGTTCTCACTATTAATTACACTTAGCAATAATTGTGGCAGTGAAACTTAAACAGTGATTTGTACACTGTTAATTAGTTAGTAATTTAAGATATTTGGTTAATTTACTTATTAATGCTATTTTGCGAAGGTCTCAACATTTTGACTTTGACCTCATTTACAATACAAAACTGAATTGACTTAAGTTGCGAACCCCAATAACAATTTTCACACTTACAAGGGGAGAGCCAACACTGGTACTCACCAATTTGCACCATTTTTAATATACCTTTTGGACATAATTAGTTATACATCAGGTGAAAATTTAAAATTCCATAACTCAGCCAATTTGGAGAAAATCGATTTCGAAGAACGAATTAGTATGGTTACTGTATAAATTACATTTGCATTATGTTAACAAGGTTAACAATATAAATCTTATGGGAACATCTTGGATTGCCTAACCGTAAATTACACGTACCGATAACAGAATGGTGCTGATGAGAACTAATGTTGCGTGAAAAATGTAAATTTTATAAAAATTATATAATTTCGATTTTGATAAGAGATGAAGACATTTGATGCAAACTAGGGCGTAGGGAAAAGGTCTCCTTGTCTGATTTCCGTCAGTGATTAGCTTCTTATGGAAGAATTTACGAAAGTTCTTGGATTTTGCTAATGTTCTGGAGAAAGATTTAAGTAAAAAGTCATTAGCACTATTAATTAAGGCAGGGGGTGATCCCTTTTTGGTTGTGACATTCATACTGTACCGTGATCTAATCAATGGTTAATTTTTGTTAACACCGAATTAGGACAATTTGAGTTATAGTGTAAGGGTTAATTAGGGCCGTTAAAATAAAAGCCCAGTGAGACCTAGAGTATTTGATTTATTTGATCTCTCTAAGATAATAATCGAATTATTAATCAATAAATAATCCCATAAAATTCGGGAGTTTATTTAAATAAATCAATAAAAACGCATGCGAATAAATTAATTTATTTGTGAGTATTCCATGCAACTAAAGATCAGAATTTATTTTATTTAATCGATTGTTGATTGATTAAGGTAATTTTCGTTATTTTGCGGCATTGACAATTTATATTATATTATAGTGATTAGTTTTTGGTTTCAATGTTATTAATTTATCGTCAAATATAGAGGATTAATAAATTGAATTTAATTGATTGTGAATGGAATGATTTACTTATAGAAATTATCAGTTGATCAAAAGTAAACCAGGAAGCTTTTATTTGAACACTTAGGATTTGCACAGGAAGAAATTTTGCTGATTTATATTATATAAAAATTAAGGCTGGGTTTTCCAGTGAAATGACTTCATATTAGCAGGATTTAAATTTGTTAGCAGTTGGGTGTATTTTATTGGAGTAATATGTTTAATAATAATTGTTAGATTTATCTTTAGAAATGGGTCCAATTTGGGTTATTAGTGTGTGTATTTTATTATTGAAAATGTTGATAGAAAAGAGATTTTTGTTCAAAAGTGTCATGAAATATTAAAATTTGTTTATCGATATGACAATAATTAATATTGTAGGTTGTTTGGAAAATTAATTGTTTATTTCCGTATTGATTTTAATTTATAAATTAAGGCAGAAAATTATTAATCTTTTAATTTTCTTTTCTGTGTTAACTTTTGGGTGTTGCAGATTAATAAAATAATTAATATCTGTACCGCTAAATTTAGGATGTCTACAAAAGCTTATGTAATTATTACTTTATTCGTTACAAGATTGCACCATGACACCTTCAAACGGTCAACCTTATTCGTTTCTCTACCTAACTCGACTACCGTTGCATCTGCCTGTCCTTCTTTACTTCAAGTAAACCATCCCTTTCTTGCAACAGAAAACTTACAGTTACAACAGTAAAATAGATTGGTAAGGATCTCAAAACCTTGCTTTGAAAAAAATGAATAACAAATAAAAAAAACTACCTTCAGCTTTAGTTGGTTAACTTTTAGAAGGGTAAAATGTTCACCCCTCCCCTCGAGTTTGAGGTATGTTTCAATTTATGTTCCAAATTAGTTAACTTCAAGATACTTTATTTGATACTGAAACCCATCCTCCTGTTTGTTTTTTAGTGAAACAATCCGAACATAAACTTATTTCCAATTTTCTCCAAAGAAAATTTACAAAATTTATTTCAATCGGTTAAAACAATTTAATGCGAGTTCCTTAAACAACAGCGCTTTTATTGCAGCAACTATAAATAACGGCAATCTGTTGATGTAAGAAATGAAAACAATATCGATAGGTAAACCCAACAGCATCATATATTTGCACCATCCTTCAATATATCCTGGTAAAATGTGTAATGTGTTACTTCACCGATATTATAGAGTTTTTTTATGGTATTTGTTTTTGAGAAATGTTTGCGTGATTGATTACCAGCTTACGGTATGTTATGAAAAACTTGTACGTGATAAACGAAATCCAAATGAACCGAACTAGAATGTGTTGAAAAATATAGATTTTCGTTTGCTTTTTTTCCAAAAAATAAATATTACTAACGAAATTTATATTTTTTGCTGCTGTAAATTGTAATATGAATAAGAAGTACTGTTAATTTGAACTTCAACGAGAGCTGTGGTCAACTGTGGTATTCCTACTGTTTTACATTTCAATATTAACACTAAAGTGATTGTTTCATCCCTGTGAATCATCCCGCTATTGATCAAAATTTTGTGGTATTTTTGGTGATTTAAGTTTCACAATTATTGGCATATCCGTATATGCTCGCACCTTTTTGCAGCAATTCATTATTAATTTGTGGTCTTGATCTTGGTTAGAAGGTTCGAGTTGTGTATATAAATAATTCGCAATATTTATTCGATGGATAAGAAATAATTTAGGAAAGGAGGCAGTTTATGATAAAGGGCTTTCAAAATAAAAAATTCAAGAGAGAAAACTAAAAATATTTGGTATTGAATTAAATAAATCTTACCTTAACAAGCAAGCCTGGTTATTGTAGTTTATAGTGTAATTTACCTGAAAAAGAAACTAAAATTAGTTTGTTACTAGATTGGATTATCTAAAATCTAAAATATATTAATCATGATTTCATTTTATGCCTAGTATTATAATTTAAACAATTTATTCAAATAATTCAAAATTTTGAATTTCATGCGGTAGACAAAACACGAACACATTTAGATAGGCACACTGCAGCCAGCAGTGAAGGCATGACAGTGTGTGGGGACCTTTAACGTTAGAAAAATAGTAATACTATAATAATTATTATTCTGACCTAACAGTTTACACAAAATATAAAATTGGTAATTTTAGAATTTATTGCTACATAATTATCAGATTATTTACTCGTAATTATTGTATTTTAATTGTATTTAACGATAAAAAATTTTACAACCTGTTTTTTTTTACTAATCTGCATAGTAAACAATTTTTATTTTTAAATTAATGTTTTTTTCGATTTTCAAAAATAATTTCGCTGTGCTTTATATAAAACAAGATAATCCTCGGATTAAAATATCTGCGTAGCAAAAGAATGCGTGAAACTTTGGACACTTTTTGTGTTTTCATTTTCGTAGTTTTCAAATTTAGAAACTTTTGGTTTCCACCATTTAAGCAAATTAGTTCGGGATGTCGCAAACCATTATTGTCTGACATTGCAAATGCAACAAATTTAATAAAAGTTTTTGAAAAGTTTCACTCCAAAGTTGGGTCATATTTTCTAGTAATTTAACAAATTAATTCGTAGAATTAGAAATTATTTTAATGTGGTGTAGTCTACAATTAATTAAAACAGCGTTAAAGTATTTTTTTCCATCAGTTGATTGATGATCCTACCATCCCTTTATAATTATTTTAAAATAATATAAACAAAATGTATATTATTCGCTTATTTCCAAAATTGAAATATTAACATTCTAATTGATTTGTGGTAGTGGAATAAAACTTAAATTACAATTTAATGAAGCTTACTAAAAACAAATCAAAAAACAATCGGATTTTTATTAATTTATAATAATCATATTTATTTCATGAATTCCCTACTAGTCGTTTAGTATTCCTCGTTCACCAGAAGCTTTTTCTGATTTGGATGCTGCCCAAACCACTAACTTTGTACTGTTAACTGATCAAGTTCTTATTGGTTTCACGTAGTTGCCATCAGTATCTTTACGCTGATCTTTATTAAAATATGTTCTACGTGATTTAAAGTTACCAATTTTCGCATATCACCCCCAATATTGTAACATCATATAATTTGTTAAATTTTCCTTTAGTTAAGTTTCATATTAATTATTAATTTAGCAACCGCAGTATAGTGCACTTGGACCTTACTTTTTTGAAAACGAAAATGGCAATGCCGTTACTGTCAATGGAGAATGCTACAGATACATGATTAATGAATTTTTCTGGCATAAACTGGATGATTTTGATGTGGACGACATAGAGTTCCAAGATGATAGTGCAACATAGCATACATCTTGTGAAACAATCAAGGTCAGTAACGCAATCTCAATGTAAAATCATGTGACCAGAGACGGTCATTATCATAACATGATTAAAAAAAAATTGTTATGAACCGCTACTATCACTATACATAATATTATTATTATGTATTTAAAAAAAATCGCATTGATAAATATATTATATACTGCGATATTAACGTCTTTCGGCCCTAACACCTCAAACTTAACTTTGTTATTTTTGTCACTCTTAGACAACTTTTACTTATAATTTCTTTTTCGATCGCCAACCACAATCAAATCAATCGGCTTCTCCAATTTGCAGAAACCTCAAGAGAAACGACCAAGATCGCATCCTTCTGATTCAGTGTAAAAATAATTTCAATCTCGTGAATAACCACACGTGATTGAATGACAAATTTTCAAATGGCACAGGAATAAACATAACAAAGAATATAACCTGATGTTATCCATATGGCTCGGTTTGATCTTCGTCCAAAATTATTTTTCACAAGATTTTACTACACCTCCTTCGGTTTTTTTCCACCACTTTCCAAAATTTAACTATGATTCTCCTTTCCACTTTCGCCTTTTATGTGAACGAAATATTTTATGATTCCACTTTCCATTTGACTGGATTAAATTTACTCGACTTCTCACTACTTCGTTTATCAAAGGATGATCAAGACTTGTTTATCACAATCTTTCCCTTATTAGGGCACAAGATCAACTAACCACCTTCCCCCCGTCGAAGGATCTCGAAATAGCAAAGCTTTACTTTTCGACTTTAGTTTTTAACTGTGCTCAATCATAAATCTTCAATCATAAAATAAAATGTGGTCGCAAATCCCCATTTTGGTCAGTTATCACCTAACCTAGATTCCAATCAAAGCAAAATATTTTTTGCAATAAAATATCAAATAGTAATTTATTACTGGTACGAAAGCGTTAAACTTAGAATAAAATCCTAGGAATTAATAATTATTCACAGCAGGCATTTCTACATGCGGAATACGATACAAATTCAAAAATTCAAATTTAGAGATATGCAAAATCGTTGGCTCGCCACAAATGAGCAAGACATGAATGGAATGCTTTAATTATTATCGGAAAAGTAAATTTATTTTGAAAATACCGCTTACAAAATGTAACTTTTTCTTGACAAATTAAGGTTTGAAAAAAGTTTTAGACAACGGATACAGTAAAGTAATACTTGATCAACATAATGTCACCTGATGATTGATGTAGTTTTAAGTGCTTGTGTTATTTCTGTTTAGGGCGAATTATTTACAGTCATGACATTTTATTACAGTAGCAATCTTACATAATGTTAAATATGCACCCCTGCTTTGATAAGATTTGCATGAATCGCATCAGTCTGCGGTTTAACTTTCTGGTTGATTATATTAACTTAATATTGGTATATCATCTGTCGTACATATGAGCAGGGGTGCAGTGGGGCCAGGGCGCAGCGGGGCGTCGCCCCGGTACTTTTTTTGAAGGCAGGGCGCCGCCCTGGCTTACAGTGGTGCTAAGGCGCACCAAGGCGCTGCTCTGCTATTTTTTTAAAGATAGGGCGCCGCCCTGGCTTCCCTCAAAAATTCCAAATTACTATTGGCTAAATATCAGCTGTGCCACAAATATTTCCTCCTAGGTGGACACACTTTTCTTACCTTGATTAATAGTCCATTTCATTTTAAGAGGTCCAATTATTATAATATCTAAGGAATAAGAATGTATTATATGTGCAAAAAAAATTAATTTTAAAGGGATAGAGCTGAGTAGAAATAGAAAAATTGTTTCTATAAAATAGAGAGCAGTTTATTGCTAACATGAGAAACAATTTGGAATCTCGTTGTTTTACGTTAACTGCATCTAAAAGATCAAGAAATAATGATGAATTTGAGAAGGAGAGGTCCAGATTTAATATAATGCTAGAAGAATTTGCAATTCTAAATCCTTCCACAAGTCATTGTCAAGAAAATGGGGAACTGTGGTCGTTGTTCTAAAATAATTGTTTTTTTCCTATTGCATTTTGTGGTAAATAAATTGTAGGTACATTTAATAAACAAACCAAAACGTTGGCCACGCCCCCTCTTTAAAAAAATTTTCGCCTGCGGCGACATTTTTTTTTTTTTCGCCTCGGCACTTTTTATTTTACGACTGCATCCCTGCATATGAGGAAAAAGGATATATTATAAGAAAAAAAGTGAAATCGCTATTTATGCAATGCAGAGTTTTTAATTTTATCAGATTTTGCTTAAGAAATTTTAAACCTACCTGATTATTTAGATAATAATTAATTGTGGCTTCTTTTATTTAAATTTTAATAGTTACATAGATGGGATACTGGGGTCTTGTGGACCCAGTAGAAGAGATTAAATCAATAAACACAATTGAGGTCTTAACCTCAAATATTTTCTTCCAAAATTTTACAGTATCAAAATTATCCAGACTCCAGACATTACTAACTAAACTTTCCGATGATGTTCCAAAATCAGCGACAGTCGCTCCAAAAATATCTCAACTTTCCAATTAGTTATCCACTTGCGACCATGTGGGCACGCTACTAAAATTTCCGAATTGTCGCTTCGAAAACAAACGAATGCAATTCCCGTATCCAGGAAAATGCACCAGAATTCAACTTACTATTCCTGGAATCAACTATGACTTCTTTTTTACGCCTAAATGAGCAGCAACTGTTCACATCATCATTCTTGAATTTCTCTTATCGTTCTTTAATCTGGAACTAATCAGATCTCCAACATAATTTTTGCAGTTTTTTGGACTAAAGTAATGACGTAACAACGCTACAAAATCGTACAAAAACGTACACTCCGGCCGCTCAGAAGGAGAGAATAAGTTTCACAGGGTGAATATGCCATTATAAATGCATGTAATAGTTGTTCTACACTTGGCTTCACTCGGAGATGATTGTGGAATATCAGGAGTTTGAAAATGGTATATGTTCCTATAAATTACATGGAGGAAGAGGTTCTTTCTATTGTATTATTGGTCACATAGGCCAACTTATTGTATATTTTTGTCAATGATTTTATTAAATCGCAATAATCTTTCTAAATAAATTATATATCACCATGTCGTATTATTAAAACCCCACTAGAAATATCTCAAGGTTGGAATTGATACGGTTTATCCTAGGGAAGATCAGGTAATTTGCTGGAATGTAACGCAAAACTTGGTCAGGTCCAAATCCGGCTGACTTAGTGGAACCACATCAAACTTCGGTTGTCGGATACATGCCGGATCTGCCATCTCCGATGCCGACTCTCTTATAAAATTGTATTTATTAATTAACCTTTTTCTTGCCCCCACATAAGATTAATAGCTGCTATACCATGTATCTTAACCTTTAACTAGTAACGTGGGCGCCTCCGAGGCAAAGTTCCCATTTGAAATGCATGTATGAAAGATTCACGTCACACATTAAAGGTTAAATGTGCATTTGATGTTAAATCGCTGTAACTTTTTCTCTTGAAAATTTTATCTGTGTTAATAAGAATTTTCAGATTTAGAACTTTCCTGCGGAAAGAAATATCGTAAAACTGTTAATTTGATTAACAGGGTGTAATAAAAGATATGAAACTAAAATCGATTTATGCTTATCGGTTAAGCTATAACGATGACCAATATAAGTCATTTTAATGTATCCGCGGTGAACCGCTCTAATCCGATTGAAATCACCAGGCGGAAATAACGTAATATCGCTTCTTCAAGCACAACGTTTATTTTCGGCCAAAATTGGTTTGCGTTCTACCCAAAACGTAGGTAGATTTACTGTAAGTTCAGACTATATCTTATAACAGATATTATACGCAATAGATAACTTCTAATAACGCACAAGTAGATCAACCAAATTTCGAATTGTGTTTCACAAAGTTAGAATTCTACTTGATTGTTAATCATAAAGCAAAGGTGTCAAAATTATTAACCATAACAAATAATTCGAATATATTCAAGCAAATTTGCCTTCAATTCGAGAACAATAACGTAATTAACCCTTTGCAAGCGAATAATCATAAATCATTCATTTAACAATTCTTTAATCTCATGCAAATTTGAAAATTGGTATATGCATGTAATAATATTGGCATTCACATAAACCGATAGATTTTTTAAGCTTAACTGGAATTATCGTCTTATAGTATACAATACGTCAAACCTTCGTTGGAAAATAATCCAAAACAAGAACTGTTAATAACGGAATTACAATAATTGGCGAGAGCTTAAAAGAAAATCTCAATGTTCTAAGTGATATTGCGGTTTCTTTATACGTTTCACACCATTCAGAGGGTTTTTAGATGAGATTCTACGATACTAATGGCTTTCCACACAGTGAATTACTTCCGTGCTTTGGATCACAAATTGCTCGTGTACACCTAAACTTCAGACTGCCCTACAAATGAAAAAAAATAAACCTCTAACTTTGCACTATTATTACAACGGTCTCCTACCCACAGTCTTCACTTAACCTCCTAAAGTTCATTAATCAGTCAGTACCTTCCCCCTGAATTCTAAAGAACCGTTAATATTCAGCTTTCAAAAATAAACAAAGCCACAAAAACTTTATTTAACAATTTTCTTGCAGGATTTTAGTCGAAAATTTTCTATTCACACACACCATCGTTTCCACAATACGATCACGTCTCATACATTCCCACATCTCACCCCTTTTTATCTCTTGAGGCTTAATCGCTTTTCAAATATCAAGTTTGCAATTGTTTAACACATCCAGCAAAAAACCTTTTCTGCAGCACATTTTTATTTTACTAAAATGAACCACCAAAAGGAAAAATTTGACCTACTTTTTATGATGTGATACAGTTAAAAGTGAAATTTGTATTCCGTTAACTACTAACTAATTAAGTTAGTCAAAGCTGTCAGGGTAAAAGTAGTCAGGTAACTTTACGTCAAATTTTTGATTAAATTTTAAAACCCCCAACAAATCTAATCAAAATTTTGATTAATTTTTTGCTAGTTGTAGTTATTTCGAAAAGTTTCAAATGTATAACTTTTTTATGCAAATTTAATGGGTTAGATGTTTTGCAAGGGAACGCAAATGTACTAAAATGTGGAACGATGCTTTTATTTGGTTATAAAGTTTGTTTTGGAACAATGGCTTAGTTTTCATTACTTCGAAATTTAAGACGATCATAATTGGAAACAAAATTATTTTTAGTTTCGCATTAATTGCAGTTTTTATCAGGGTTTTTTTTGGATAACCGCAATTTTCATGTATCATATTTTGTTTGATTTTGTTTGCGAAGCTTGGAAAAATTGAATGCTAGCTTTTTAAGCTTTTGCTAGCTTACTCATTTTAAGCTTTGTAAGTGTGTGCTTAGTTTGTAACCCTTGTCTGTATACCAAACAATTTATTTTGTCAAGTTTTGCAAATCTTACAGAATTTGGAAACTGAAACAATTTTGTTCAAGTAGCTAAAATTTTGAACAAATTTTACAATTGTTTTTATGGTTTTATGATCACTTTTGTTTGCTAGGAGCCACTCCACCTATAGAGAGCTTGGTTAGCTCAGTATAAGTGTCAGGTGATACTCCTAAATTAACATTGAACAATTAAAGTCGGAGAAGAGGCAAATGACAAGGTAGCTGGTAATACTGTTATTTTATAAATCCCATTTAAAGTGTAAAATTAAGTTATCTCTATTTAGTGTTTGCAATAAATGTTCTAGGTCAAGAATTCGTATTGTAAATACCGACATTTACTACTCGTTCGTATTCATAAAAAAACATCTATATTGCTAGAATACATTATCTTCTAAATACTTATAGGCTTTCTTTCGCACAGAAGATATAAACATTTGCTTCGAAGGGATAAACCACTTCTTTTGCAGGATTTGAACAGATACGAGAACAGATAAAAAAAAAACACAAAAGTTCAGTACTATGTAGTGCATTAGTAGGTATTTATATTACATCACTAACTTTTGCATATAATATAAATGAATATTTTCTATTTAAAGTTTTAAATTAATATTTCAGGTAATTTATTGCTGTTCAGATGGCCAATCTTTATTAATTTGATTTGAAATATAAATTAAAACAAAATTTAAAATTTTTATATCCACGTTATAGCTGAACCCACTCAGGTAATACTCGACAGGCGCGTCCACGTCGCGGGGGTGGGCCCGACTTAAGTCGGTGACTAAGTTCTGTCGAGGACCCAGTATAGCGGGGTATATCGCTTTACTCTGGTCCAAGGTTACGGATGAAGACCATAACGACACTGGAGGCGAAGAACAAATGGTTCAGTACGGTAAAAGTGGCGGAATTGGCAACCCAGTTATTAGGGGTAGTTTAATAACAAATGACATAGGGCAGCAGCTATGCCATTACTGAGTTGCTGGCTGGGAAGAATGTAAATAGAATGCATATTCTTAGACACTACTTCAGATACTTACAGGCGACAATCACATCTTGATTCAATCGGCGGGGAGACTGCGATGAGGAAAGCAACGGGAAACTACTTCATTATAATCCCAAAAATAGTCAAAATGGCAATACAAGAGAAACATAATGAACCTACTGATCATGGACGTCGGAAACCAAGATCCGGCATGGGAAGACATGGGGCTTCCCGAGTCGTCATTCAGCGAAACCCCTGCACAGGAGAAATAACAAATGGAGAAACACCAATAAGGATGGGCCAGGACGCCACTAAAATCTCTACTTGGAACGTAAGAACAATGTTCCAGGCGGGAAAGACTCATAATGCTATACAATAGATTAATAGAATCGGAATCGACATAATGGGCATCAGTGAGATGCGGTGGCCCGGCTCAGGATGCTGCACGGTTAGAAATTACAAAGTGTACTATTCTGGAAAGGACGAAGGACATATACATGGAGTAGGCATGATAATATCTAAACGAATGCAAAAACACGTAACAAATTTTACACCGGTTTCTGAAAGATTGATGGTCATCCAAATAAACAGCACACCAGTAAAATTAAACATCATACAAGTGTATGCCCAACCGCCGACAAACCAGATGAGGAAATAGAAAGCTTCTACAAATCACTAACAGAAATAATAAGGCAAATGAGTAAACATGAATTGACAATAATAATGGGAGACATGAATGCCAAAATCGGAAAGGGGAAATGCGGTAACTATGTCGGTGAGTACGGCTTGGGCACAAGAAACGAACGATGAGATAGATTAAAACTATTCGCAGAAGAAGAGGAATTCGTGATTCTCAACACTTTTTACAAGCTTCCACTGTGACGGCTATACACATGGGTATCGCCACGTGATCACAATGACAATGTGGTGAGAAACCAGATTGACTACATGCTGGTGAACAAAAGATTCCGCAACAGCCTATCATTCAAGCCTGGAGCCGAAGTAGAATCTGATCATTGTCCACTAGTTAGAAGATTTAGGATTAAATTTAAAAAAAATAGAAAAGAAAAGGTTTAAAAAACAATGGGATCTGAGAAAAATAAAAGAACAAGAAACCAATGAAACAGTGGCAAGACTAATGACAGCAACCAAACCCCTCAGGAGCATTCTGTGTTTCGCTAGCGAGATTGAATTCCTGAATACCTAATTAGTAGGGTTATGAACAAAAGATCAATACTGGTCGCAGTTCTGAAAGGCTCTCGTAGCCAATCGACCCCTAAGTACCAATACCAATACCAATGACAGCAACGCAGAAAACTGGAGGTAGTGGATGATGTTGATGATGCACTAGAGGGGCTGTCTGAGTATTTCAATATGATCGCAGACAAACACTTGGTAAGAAAGGACATGGAAAGAAAAGAATGGATGACCGACGAAATACTTCAACTCATGAACGAGGGAAGAAGGATGGAGGCAAAAGGCGACGTGATGGCATTTGGGAACATTCAAAGACAAGTGAGAAGAGAAATAAGGACAGCAAAAGAGAACTGGATGAGAGCTCAATGCGAAGAAATAGAGGTCCTTGAAAGGAAATATGATATGTTCAATATGCATAAGAAGGTCAGAGAAGCTGCCGGAATATACAGATCCAACACAGTGGGAAAATTACAAGATGAAAACGGTAGAATTATAATAGACAAGCAGGAGAAAATGAATGCATGGAAAGCATATATTGTCCTCTTATTTTCCCTTACCTCAAAGTATGCTTCTTATCAGCATTAGGAAGTAGAATAAGTGGACGCCTAATTCACCACAGCTGCTCAGTCGGTTCAAGATACACTTTAGAAAAATCGCTTCAAATTTTACAAATCTTATTTGTTTGTATAAAGAAAAGATTTGGTCTACAACAATATTGACTGTACAAAGAAATATTTTAGCATGACAGATATTTCCTTGAAATCTTGGAACAATTTTGCAATCAACACACAAATTTGTCGATCACTGCCAAATTCACACATTTAATTAAATAAGATCCCCTTCTATAATTTGGCGGTGATCCAACAAGAGAAATTATTATCAAAATTACAAAAGTACATAAATGCATAAAAGAAATTTTTCATCGATGTATTATTATTTAACTTTAAATAACTTCGCCACGTTAAGTTTATGTTTTCAGTACTGATCGTACCTTTCTTGAAAAGTTGCGTTCATATACCCGCTCAAAAATCGTAGCATGTTGAATGTTTTTAGGAAGGTCGGGTCACGTGTCACAGATGTGAAAGTAATTTAACAAAATTTTACCTTATAAATGGTTACAGCTGGTAATCGAATTTGTTTCCAAAATTATGCCATCCTCTCGTTTGCCTTTGATCTACAAGATACTGCATCGGATCTTTGTACTTCATAAAATTTTTCTACCATCAGCCATATTTCCGGACAAAATTGAGTTTTCATTAGGTTCGTTCCAACTTGCCAAGAAACCGTACGACGTACCGTCCGCTCATGCGCAATAGTTAAAAAGCGTTCCAACAGACTGTGTACTGCACCGTGACTGTTTGAGGGACGGCGTGTGACACGTTCCAACCAAACTTGTGATCGTTCATGGAACCGTTACGAAACGATCATTTCGATACTTGCCCTGTAGTAGTAACCAAGTGATAACTGATGTACTGCCCTGCGTATTAGGTATTTAGTCATGTGATATCTGTCATTTTTAGGTTGGTGCACGATGTAGGGTTAGTGTCATAGATTAATATAATTTTCTGTTATGTGTGGTATATGTTACATAAATTTAATAATTATAAATTAAATAATAATTATTATTGTTAAAAAATTTTAAAATATGAGTGATACAGACATTTTCTCCTTCAAAAATCGACCAGTAATGTAAAAAATCGACGTGTAATGCAATTTCATTACACGTCGATTTCTAAATGATAAAAGTGTCACTTTTGCACGGTTTTATTAAATTATTAATAAAAAATTGCCATTTTATATTTCACTTTCGATGTACTCTTCTTCCTCTTCTAGCGTGTAAGACGTATTCTTATATAGTATGTAAATTCTCATTAGAGATTAGAACCGCGGTTTCCCGCTCTGTAGTCTATCCGTGTTTGATTTACGCCAGACTGCTGGTCATAAATAAATTATGTACCTATAGTTATTAACCTAAGTAAAGTAAAATTACGAAATCATGTACCTACTAATAAATTAACCCTGAGTCGGGTCTCGTCTCTAATAAGTCAAGTTATCTAATAAATATGTTTTATTTTTAATAAATAACGAATAGACCATTTCACGCAAACTACAGCGCTTGCGTTGAAGCACCGTTGAAGAGCAGAATGACGCGAGAAATAGAATAATGGCCGGTTTCAGCAACCTTAACTTAAATTTAATCTCAGATTAAATTAACCCATGTTAAATATGAACCAATAGAAATCGGTTTTATGACTTTCAGTCATTTTCCATTGGTTCATATTTAACATGGGTTAATTTAATCTGAGATTAAATTTAAGTTAAGGTTGCTGAAACCGGCCATAAGACAGCTAGATGTTCGGACCAACTTACTACTTTTGCTACTTTCCCTATGCTTTTACGTGTAAAAATGTGCTTAGATATTGTGTTATAATTTTTACAGAGTAGTTCAATTTTGATGATTCTTTTTTTTATTGGATAGGGTACAGTTCGACGGTGGTCCCACTTCCAAAAAAATTCCAAAAATTCCACCCTTAACGGTAGAAAAATCGAGTTAAAATTGTACAAATTATTGGCACTATTCGCTCTAGTATTAGAGCTCAAATTTAAACATCATTTTAAACACGTCACACATGCGCCACAGAGTTTTCTTTCGTGAAATGGTCTATTAAGGAATAATATTAAAAGTTATATTTTGAGCTTTCGATCTTGCATTTAGACCTTCGTCAGAAAATTAAAATTATTCCTTAATTCGTTATTTATCAAAAATAAAACATTTAATTTCACGAATTAATAATAAACCAATTTTAGTTATCTGATAAAAATTATTATTATTATTATTAAAATGAATATTTTTAAATGATTCTAAAAGAAGAAGGCAAAATATGAAACTATTTTGGTAATTTGTATGCTATAAAAATTCTATATTCAAACAATACAAATATTGGTGCAGATACCAGCCACAAATACGTTCCAACCTGTTATAAGAGTTTCAGTTCATTTGTGGTACAGAGAACGGTGTAAAGCTCACGCATGCGCATAAAACCGTGACCAACAGTTTTCGTACCGTTTTGTGACGATACAAAAATGGCATGTTGGAACGAACCTATTGGTAACTTTTCTGGATTTCCAATGCTTCCGTTTTATCATCGGTATACGACCTTAATTCATCACAACAATTTGTTATAATCCACTGATGTCGACTACTTCGCAGTAGAAATCTTCATTATTGCACATAAATTTTCACTTATTTTAACTTTTAACGCTCTACACACGTCCTCTCAATACCGGCTCCATTATTCAAGAGACCGACCCTTCTCGTTCCCTTTACAACCACGTGAGCACTCACTGCCGCGTTCCACCGCTTGTGGCAGAAATACCAAGTTATTCAAATATGCATACAATTCAAATTAAATAACCAATTCTTCACAATTTTATATTTCCTCTTTATAATTCATGCTATTGATTGTTCAAGCGAATCATTAAATGCACTAACTCGTACATTTTTTCTGTTCATGCCAAATTTATCTCATAATTTCAAAATTAAAACTTTATTGACCAACCATAAAATTTTCCCTTTCTCTTTATACAAATTTTTCTCTATAGTTTCAAAATACTACAATATATAATCGAACTTTTCGAGGATAACAGACAAGAATATCCGGAAGTGTACCACTGCCCGGACGACTTACCAATTACAACAGATGAGGTCAGAGAGACGGTTGTAAGACTCAAGGAGTGTAAGTCTCCGGGATCGGATGGAATTTACGCTGAGTTTCTTAAGCTGCTGGATGATGAGGGCATTTCGTGGTTGACAAAGATATTCAATAAAATATACTCCAGTGGAAAAATACCAAGAATATAGTTGAAGTCAACATTTATACTTCTGCCAAAGAAATCAAATGCCAAACACTGCGGCGACTTCCGGACCATAAGCCTCATGAGTCATCTCTTGATACTGTTTGTGAAAATAATTCACAAGAGAATTTTTAAGATATGCGAAGAACAAATCGGTCGTACACAGTTTGGCTTCCGAAATGCGATGGGTAGAAGAGAAGCTCTTTTTGCTGTACAAGTGCTGTTCCAACGATGCAGAGACGTCAACTATGATATTGACGTATGTTTCATCAATTATCACAAGGCGTTTCATAATGTACGACACGATGACCTCACCAAATTATTAAAAGAAATAGGAGTAAATTATAGAGACATAAGAATTATCAGTAATCTCTATTGGAACCAAACATCTTACATACGTTTACAAGGAGAATTATCGGAAGGAACGAAAGGGGTGTCATACAGGGGTGTGTGTTGTCGCATTGTTCAACGCATACTCGGAGCGTATTTTTCGAGAATCAATAGAAGATATAGACCTTGGTATTAAGATTAACGGGGAATGTATTAATAATATAAGGTTTGCTGACGATGCGGTAGTGTTCGCTGACAGCTTGAAAAATCTTCAAGAAATTATAACAAAATTAGTAGAAACCAGCCAGAAATATGGACTCTCGTTAAACATAAAGAAAACGAAGTACATGGTAATCTCGAAAAATAATAACCACCCAGGGCAACTGATGGTGAACGGACAAAATATAGAAAGAGTTCAGAAATGCACATATCTGGGAACAACGTTGAATGAAGAATGGGACCACTCCATCGAAATAAAATGCAGGATAGAGAAGGCCAGAGCCGCGTTTCTAAGGATGTCCGGATTGTTTAGATGCCACGATCTGTCACTGAAAACAAAGATCAAAATGTTGCGGTGCTATGTTTTCCCGGTTCTGTTGTATGGAGTGGAGTCATGGACCTTGACGGAAGCCTCTTGTAAGAAGCTGGAGGCTTTCGAAATGTGGCTATACAGGCGCATACTAAAGATATCATGGACGGATAGAATCACAAACAAAGCTGGCCTGGAAAGAATGTGTAAAGAGAAAGAGCTGCTAGTCAACATAAAGGCGCGAAAGTTGGAATACCTTGGACATATCATGAGAAACAGCCAGCGATATGAATTGTTGCAATTGATCCTGCATGGAAAGGTGAATGGAAAAAGAGGACCGGGAAGAAGACGCATATCATGGTTGAAGAACTTAAGAACATGGTACAACACTACGACGGTGGGCCTTTTTAGAGCTGCTGTGGATAAGGTTCGAATTGCCATGATGATCGCCAACATCCGAAACGGATAGGCACAGGAAGAAGAAGATATCCATGTTAATTAAAAAAAATTAGCCCATGAAAACAATGCATTTTTCAAGTTTACACCCGTCGAATTAAATAAATGCATGTATCTGATCCGCAGACCGAACAACTGTGGCTTTTACGTATGACTTATATTCCTTATGAGTGAAATTGGAAACCCAACCACATCAATGATAATATCTGAAAGATCCAATCTGTTTAGTTTAATTTTTATTAAGATTTAATTAATAATATTATTTTACTATATCATTTAAAAATTGCATAACTTTTAACCTATTCATCTCATGGAGGGGGGATTGCAACTCCCCGACCCTCGCTTAAGTACCACGACATATTATTAATATTCTTAATTGAACCGGTGGAAATGTAATAAAATCAATTGAACAATATTATAATCTGTTGGTCTTTGCGACCGGGGGGTTTGGGGGGTATGGTATACCCTCCAAATAAAATCATAGTTACGAGCATATAAGCGATTTTAAAATAAAATGAAAACTTTTAAAATACTTAATCAAACTGAAACATTTGTCATCGAAAAACCGTTTAAAAAAATTGGCTTCTAAATGCAAATCAAATATTTAAATTAATAGTAGTTCAATTAGGAAATTTATCAAAAGTACTATTATTAACTTGCACACCGGCATCGGCAGGAAAAGTTTCCGACTTTCAAATTAAAAGATAAAATCTAGCAGTTAAAAAAGTAAAAATGACTGAAAGTATTGGAAAAATTATAAGATTTTTACGTTTCGTTAGGTTTTTAGATCGGCTGCTCTAATCTCACGTATTATTGAGAAAATATTTCCTCTATGTTTCGAAATTTAAAACATAAAGAAAATAAATGAGCAGCTAATTTAAGGCCCCCTGGATCATAACGTTCAGGGTATAGCCAATCAAGCGGAGTTACTTTAGGGGTAGTCAATTGAAACAACAAATTTAGAGTTCAAAAATCGAATTGAATTAGAAATGCGACGTGAAAGTACTTCGAAACTTTGAAATTTGTTCAATATTATTGAAGTTTCTTATTGTCGTATTCAACATATTTGAAGTTAGTCGTTAAAAGGTTAGCACTAAGTAAGTATAAGTTTCCAGTTTAAACATTGAAATGGGAACGCTTACGTTATACATCATTAAATGTTTTACAAAAATATTACGTCGTATTTATATTATGTACAGCAGGATTTTTTTCTTAAGAAATAAAGCTACTTGAATATTTCACAAAAGATATGAAACTGCCATGCTACTCCAGGATAATACGCTTTCCATTTTTCAAGTGTACTTTATGTTTGCATTTTTTTATGTAAAAATTTAAACGCGTAGGTAATATGTAGTCGTGAATAATGAAGCACCTCGAAATATAAACTTAAAGAAGAAGATAATCGTCTTCATTTGTGAAAACATCTTTTAAGCTGGAAAATGTCTGTTATCATAAATAAAAGCGTTGAAAACGATTTTATGTGGAGGTGCACTAATGTTTAAATAAATTAAGTTAAATTGGATGAGAAACTCTAATCTATATAAAATCTACTTGATAAATTGTTCGGACAGCGGTTTTAGGGAATGTTTGATTTATGTATACCATTAGAACGGTTAACGCATTCATTATTAAATGTCGAAATTTAAATATGACTTATAATTATTTCAAGTTTGAAAATAACTTTTAAACTTGAAATTAAGACTTTAAATCTAGAAACTTTATCTTTTTAAAAATAAAGCTTGCTACTTTATTAATTAAAAGCTCGGTTTAATCTTCAGCTATCGTTTTCTTTACTTTTAAAAATTATAAATTCTTCTAATGTTTGAAATTAAATTAATAATTTAGTAAAACCATTTCCTTTTTATGGCATTCTACAAAGTTTAAGTTTAAACTTAGTTTTAAAACGATATTTTTTTTTGGTAAAGTTAAGTCGAATAAATGATGTCAAAAAGTTAAAGGTTTAGGATTCGCTTTGTTATCAGTTATTCTTGAGTAGTTACTGTGTGGGGAAGTTCAATTATAAACTACAAAAAAAAAGATTAATGATTTTCACATTTTGGCTAAAGCGGATATCCGCCTTATTGTATGATTTCAAATAAAATTAAATAACTATCTTGCATACCACATGATTATTTGTTATAAGTTCGGAGTACTTCAGACGAGGCGAAAGCCATCCGTAAGAATTAAATCTGCCTTCAAACACTTTAAACTTTGCTCATAGCCGACCTTTAACAATGTAAATTTTTAATTTGTGTTAAAACTCTAATGCTACCTATTGCAATAGTCCTTGTTGAAAAGGACAACGTTCAATAAAGTTAACTGATTATTGCTTTCTACAATTGGAATGGCTCCCTGAAAATTGACTATAACCGATTACGCTATCGCGTTTATTACGATCATTCCAGTGTGCTAGCCAGCCACTACTGCATAGAGTTTAGATTGTTTGATGGCAGAATCTAGTAAAGTTTATACCTAATACTTTGAAATAAATGCAATACTCGGATGGACCAATTGATTGCTTTATGATTGTTTCCCAGTTGATCCTCCTATAGTTTTATTGCTCTAAAAGCTTATTTAATATAAATTTTTGGTGGTATATGTTATATAAGAGGCGGTCGGAGCTTAGCGGTCACGCGAGTTGACTATGAACGCTAAATACCCGGTTCGAATCCGAGTAAAGTAAGAACTTATTCTGGCCGTCTCTCCCTCGACAGGCAATGGCAAACCACCGGGGTGTAATCTGCCAAGAGAAACCTTGTCTTAGGGTAAAAAAAAGGACTTAGTACGAAACATATAAAGTACTTAAATCGTCCCCAAATTAAAAAGGTTCACCAAACCCTCTTTAGGGTAAAAGGACCGAGAAAGAAAGAATGTTATATAAAACGAAATACAAGCTTACATAATTGAAGCAATATCAATCTCCTTGGGCCATTATTACTCCTTGGGCCATTATTTGCTCCTTGGGCCATTATTATTTATAATCTTCACTGCGGATCTTCCGAAAATTTTACCTGATTTCTGCTTCTTCCATATGTATGCCGATGATATACAGATTTACATATCTGGCTCACCATTCGACATAAATCGTATTATCAACGAAATGAACTTTGTCTTGTCATTGATACAACGTTGGTGTATAAAAAATGGGCTACTGCTAAACCCGTCCAAAACTTTTACAATGTGTATGGGCGGTCCTCATCACTGCCAGACAGCAGAGGAAGCTAAACATACCGACGTACATGTTAACGGGTGCGTAGTGAAGTGGTGCACCGAAGTAAAAAACCTTGGAGTGATATGGGATAGATATTTGTCTTTTTCTGCTCATGTCAAGAAGATCGTCAGGACATGCTATTTCAAGCTTAAGACTATCTATAGATACAAGAACTTCCTGTCGTCCGTGGTAAAATGGAGAATTGTCGAGAGTCTGGTACTATGCCATGTCGATTACTGTATCACTGTATACTACGGAAATCTGACGGACGAACTTAGAAATAAGCTCCAAGTCCTGCAAAATGCTTGTCTCCGCTTTGCTTATGACGTCGGGTATAGGGACCATGTTACCCCTCATTATTCCGCCCAAGGAATAATGAAACTGGATAATCGTTTCAAATTCCGCTTTGCAGTGCTGATTTTCAAAATATTAAAGTTTGGTCATCCAGGATATCTGAAGGATCTCCTCATCAGAAGGTCGGAAGTACATAACCGAGATCTTCGCTCCAATTCGCTTCTGTCGGTTCCACAACACCATGGTTCCAAATTCGAAGGTTCATTCCAATTCTTAGCGTCACATATTTTTAACAAATATGCTGACATATACTCGGCGTCTCGGAATGTTGAGTCGTTCAAAGCGAGGTTGATGGTCAAACTATATTGAGGGTTTAGGTGAAAAACAGCCTTGCTGACCCTTCACCCTTTTAGGTAATATGTACTAAAATGTATTTTATGTATTTTAATATTGCCTAATAAAATTAATAATAATAAAATAATAATAATATCTGGACTGCAATGACACAAAAAGGGCTCAAACGCTCCCTCCGCAATAAAGAACAACTAAAAGATTTCCGCCAAGAACTGAAAGGGCTGATAATCGTTCTGTTCAAGGCGCTTCTTGACGCTTAATCTTCAACAGAACAACAGAAAATTTCCGACATTTCCAGGCTTTCAACGCCAGTTTAATCTCTCATTAAGATATCAGTATCACCAGGGATGTCCAAACAATCTTGTAGCTTAGAGAAATGATTATTATCACTATATCCGATAAGCAGTTTCAAGGGAACATTGAAATGAAATTCCAGCTCGGCTAAGCAATTCGAAATTTCCTCACACCCAGTTATTACTGGTAAATTTGCGTGTGGTGGCCCTGATGGAAAAACTAGCTCTATGGTAATCAGGAGGCAAGGTGAGGATTCGGTTTGTCACTTCTCGATGTAAATAAAACCAATAAGTCGGAAACAAAGGTTACGTTTATTAATAATTTCTGCCACAATAATCGCACACGCAAAGGACATCCGTCGACTATATAACTAACTTGGTCAAATGGCGTTAGAAAGTACGTGGACGCAACAAAGCAGAACATAAACGGTACAAAATTAACCAAAACAGAGGAATAAAACTCACCTCAGATCTTTCGGTGTTCACAAAATCTACCTTATAGTCCAGTCAAAATAGACATTTCACTTTGCAAAAATTCGCATCCAGCTGAAAATTGGCATAAACCTTAAATGCACTATTACAAACAAAATATCAAAAGTCCCCACCAATCCCACGTCTGCTAAAAAAGTTATTCAAGGTCAAAGGTCAACAATATCGGATTTTTACATTTTTCTCGTAAATGATAAGTGTTATCGTAAAAATAGGTTAGACAAAAATTATAGATCATGAAATTCTCTACAAAAGTTATTCTTATACTTTTTTTCGTACGAATCGTTATTCATCAGATATCACGATTCAAAAGTTGGGAAGTTTTATTAGACAGTGTCCTATTGAATGAAAAAATGGTAATATTGGTAATAAATTAAGTGATTTTCAAAATCGCGATATATCCGGAATAGCGATTCGTTCGAAAATAAGTATAAGAATAATTTTTGTAGAGAATTTCATGATCTACAATTTTTGTCTAACCTATTTTTACGATAACACTTATCATTTACGAGCAAAATGCAAAAAATCGATATTGTTGACTTTTGACCTTGAATAACTTTTTTAGCAGATGTGGGATCGGTGGGGACTTTTGATATTTTGTTTGTAATAGTGCATTTAAGGTTTATGCCAATTTTCAGCTGGATGCAAATTATTGCAAACTTTGCACTTTTTTTTGTCTATTTTGACTGGACTATTATACAGAATTCTCTGTACGCGATCGATGGTGTTAAATGAAAACAAAAAGGTATTCCACTGTCCTCTTCTGCCAGTCCGAAACGAAAGGATCTCCTGGTATACAGTTTGCTTAGCAGGAATTGGTAATGTAGGCTTCAAGGTTACTGATTGACCCAAGGTCATGCACCAGGTGTAAAAGCCACAAAGTATAGGAATAAAAAACCCTGTACAACTCTCGAGGTCCACGTTGCAAATGATAGAATTCTGATCTAAGGCGATACATAATTAGAGCCAGAAATAATGGTAAAAGTACTTACAAACAGCTTACTACTAACAAGGGGAAGGCGAGACATTCGGGAAACAGATTTTTTTAATATTATTCATACTTAAACATCAGTACCCCGACATTATTTTGTGAAAGTTGTAAATCGCACAATTCAGCCATTTTCGAGAAAAAAGCATTTTTATTAATTGAGTAAATCTTTTTAAATATAAATGTACTCGAGTTAACTTCTGGGTATCAAATCCGCTCGCCCACAGCGCCAGCGGTTATTGTTTACTGTATCATTTTATACTGTTTATAACCATACCGCGAACTTGAACTCTGTTTTCTCGAAAATGGCTGAATTGTGCGATTTACTACTTTCACAAAATAAAGTTGAGGTACTGATGTTTAAGTACGATTAATATCTAAAAAATCTGTTTTCCGAATGTCTCGCCTTCCCCTTGTAAGCCAGGATCAAAACAAGAAAACGGGAAAATCCGCAATCGAGCGCCGCGTCGTCAATGTGACACAGGAGCAAAACAGGTGTCTTATTTATCTCAATTTGCGATATTCACTGAACGTAAACCAATAACGTTCCAACGGTCTCCTCACGATCGCTCTTTTCCAAAACTGACAGACCCCTGATAACAACACCGCCATTTATTCCATAGACGTAGCCCACGGGAGAATTAAAAAATGAGTAAAATCCAGAGGCGCGCGAAACAAACGTCAAATGATGATTTTAAGTTACAACATTGGTGAATGGAGATGGCACATCTAAAGAGACCAGAATGTCAATTTCCTGAAGGGAATAATTATCAAAATCAGCAATGACGTTAGTAACATAATATGAGGAAGGATTAACGGGGGTCACACTGTAGGTGGGGCCCAAATTCAGCAATATGATCGGGGAAAGTTAAATCGGAAAAATTGATAAACTATGATAATATCATAATATCTGGACCAGCTACACTAGAAGAAGAATGATGTTCTGAAGCAGGACCGCCGCTAGGGTACTTCCGCCCGTGTGCAAAGTTTAATTTGGCGGGTCTTGTAGCCGATTTTTTCCGGTTTTTTAATACAATTTCCTAAATTTCTATTACTTATTCCCTGCCGTAAAGTAAATGACCTTTTCTTAACCCCTATTTTTGAGATTTTGGCCGCCTCTAATTTTGGCCGTCCGTGTGTTTTGCACACTGTGAACATAGGGCGCGGCGGCCCTGTTCCGAAGTATTAGCACTGTTTCGTACCAGGATAGTTTTAAAGAACCATTTCTGTGACCAAGCAATGCTAGAAACTTCCTAGGGGCTGTCCATGAATTACGTAAAGGTTTAGGGGCAGGGGGGAGGTATCGGAAATCTTACAGATCCTTACGGGGGGGGGGCAGGGAGTCCGGCGTATTCCTTATGTTGTAAAAGGTAAAGGTAAGGGGGTGTGCAAAATTATTTTTTTAAATAATCCTTACGTAAGATGGGGAGGGGGGTTGCCACAATCTAACGTACCCTTACGTGGGGGAAGAGGTTAAAAATTAACAAAAATCGTCCTTACGTAATTAATGGAGGCTCCCCTATGGAGAATGGGTTTCTTAATGTCCAAAGTCTTCTGTTCAATATAACTAAAAAATAGGAGAAGTTCATTCCTTAAAACAGGGTCGACAATAGACTGGAAATGGGTGTCTCTTACCTCACGGACGGCCAAACTCAACCTCGACACGTTGGACACAGCATCACTTATGGACAAAAACAATTTATAATGTAATCTACTATATTATAATATTGACACATCATGTTGGAAATTCCTATTTAAAAGGACAGATTTGAGGATATTATTGGTCGAATTCTTGATAAATTTTGGAATTAATCTTCTAGATCTGCACTTCAGGAGGAATACCAATCTGCCTCTCTGCTTGGCGCATTTTACATGCAAATTGAAAATCTTAGTGATAATTGCTGTACATAAAATCATAAGCATGTCGACCTACAGAATTCTTATTTGATTATTTTATGCTTCCATTATTATAATTTTTTTTCGTAATTAATGATGAAAAGTAAGACTTTTCGTACCACAATTGATTATAAATAAAGACACGTTAGTTTGATTATAAAATAGTTTTTTTTTTGAATACCCACGATAATGTCATATGGAATCTTATATAATATTTCTTATCACATACTTTTTAAATGTTTTTTTGATGCATCGATCCGTTACCAAAGAGTTATGATTATTTAAGCAGAATTTTCATTTGGTCCTGGGGAGCAAGCCTGGGGAGAGTCAAACATTCTTATGACTAGTCTCCGTGCTTCGGAAGGCACGTTAAGCCGGTGGTCCCCTGGGTTAGTGAATTGCTACCATTAACATAATAAACCAGGATACAGGCACATCTGAAGGCAAGTTAGCAAGCTACCTGATCGATGTAAAATATTTATAGGCTCAAAGTTTCTAACACTGCCAAGGAAACCACCCATGTGTTGGGAAATAACAGGCCTTGGCCTACTAGAAGAGAATTCTCTAGAGAATTACTTCTAGAAAGAAGAAGAAGATGAAGAAGAAGAGGAAAAAGTAGAATTTATATTTTTGCGTTCCAGTCTTCATTTCATGAACTTTTTTCTCTGGTTTCCGCTCATAAAATTCAGCACCATTGCCTCTGAATAAAGATGATATTTTAAAATGAAACAAATCGTTAAAAAAAGCCAGTGGATTCTCGTTAATTCATTTATGGGCCTTTTCTACTACCGAACTTTCGTGAACCAATTATAACCAAAATCTAATCGACTCTGTTTCACTATAAAATTAGGGAGTATCTTATTTATATTCTTTGCAAGTTTTAACTAGCACATAAACCAGCCATTTTTATTTATACCTGGAATTGAATTAAAATAATACACTTCTTAAGGCCGTTTATTATCAAAAAGATTGCTCATATATTTGTCGCATTTTCGTTACCAAGAAAAGTTTTTAAATTGCCTGTTTTAATCTAAACATTTTTTTTAATAGTGCAATATCGGTGGATTGAGGAAGATTAGTGAACTGATTTGTGTGTGATTTTCATTCTATTCTCTTTTATGCGGGTTAATTGTGATAAAATTGGAGCAATAGTTTAAATTTGGAACTGGTAACCAAATTCAACTTGAAGTTTTTGATAATAATTAGTTGTTTTTTTATTACAAAAAGTCGATTTTGCTACACTCATATCTTATTTATATTGTCTTAACTCTAAAAATACTAGTGTAACATTTATAATTGTTATGTGATCCTTTCTTTACGCCTTTGAATTTATTTGGGGGTTGCGTAGCTCAAATTAAAAGGATACCACTTTTATGGTCAACAATTTATAATTCATTAAATATTTACATAATTAACACTTATAAACTAATTAAAATTTATAAATCTTACTCTAACTAATTGTGAGGTAACTACCCCATAGGTATATCATGTACCATCATGCACTTACATTACATGCATCGAAGATTGTTTAATCAGAACTATCTATAATGACCGAATCATCATTATGGTTCAATCAATTTATTTGTCTTGCTAATCTAAATCATTGACTTTGCTGACTCGTGGGGTCAATGCCATACTTTCTACTTAATTTTAAAATCTTCTTCCTTTATTTTCATCCAGAGATGACACGAAGCCTGGAGCAACCTAACATTTTAGCCCCCCCCCCCCCGACCAAAATTAAAAAATGTTTGAAAATAATACAAAATGCTTGCTATTGTTCATAAATTTTTTAATAATTTACATTTATATCTCGATACAAAACTTGAGGATCTGAAAATTGTGACGCCCCGGATAGCTGCCCCTTCTATCTCCTCTTCGATAGGGCCTGACAGTAGTTAACCAAGAGAATGCTACTGGCCCAAATATTACTTACTTACTTCCGATGGCCAAATAGCTCTTTTAGAGTTCTAGCCTCCTCAATAATGCCTTTCCATTATTATTCCAAATATTAACCAAAGAAAAATAGTTGTATCGTTAATAAGTTAATAAGCGAAATAGAAGCGCCGAAATTCACTTCATCATTAAATTTAACGATTTAATTTTGGGAAAGGCAACTTTTAAGCGACATTTTAAAGTGTATTAAAGAAATCGCCTAAAACTAGGTTTGAGCGTTGTTGAGCCCATAGAATAGATTGAATGTAATAATTTATTCAAATTTACAACCCTGAGAACACCGCATAATCAACTAATTAAAAGCTTCGATAAAACTTTTCGCTACCGCACGGTGGTTGTATGACTGTGTTCTTCATTTTTTCACGTTTTAAAAGTTACGATGTTACAATTTTGTGAATTTTTATCAAAACACCAATGTACGGGGTACTTCAAAAGGCATTATGATAAAATTTATTATTAAATTTTATAGGAACTGATGTTATAACATTTTTCGGTAACCTTGACTGCCTTAAGGGCCAAATTTTGAATAATAAAATTAATAATTTGAACCATGGACTTTCAACATTTCTTATTCATGTTAAGAACGCCGAGCGGCTGGTGAAACGATGAAAATAATGTAACAGCTTCTCTACAAAAGTAACGATTTCATGTCAATCCTGCTGAAATACTACAGGTTCAAAGGTTGATAAAACATTATCTTGGACACAAAATGTTGCCAAATTTTTTCCAGTAGAAATTGAAAAAATACATTACTATATTAAAGCACAAATCGAATGTCACGCTAAATGTTGCAAATGACCATTGGAAATATTACGGAATAACGGATGTATGGTTATGATAGCCAAAAAATTTTGCGGAAATAACAATTACATTAACTGTCTCTATTGAATTCAAATCGATATCGAACAGAAGCATCATTAAATAAACTGTCAAATATTTTACTGGAAAATACTGCATTATTCGGTGGGATGAATTTAGTTCTTTCGAATATTACGGTTTAAACTACTCGAGCAAAAATATAACTCAGTAACTTGACTTGATTTTACCCGAGGCCATTATGAGGGTTGAACGTCTATAATTTTTCTTACTTGTCATAAAACCGATGTTCAACTTTTTGGAAAGCTTTCAAGATGATATGTTGTGTAAAATTCCCATAACGTTTTTAAAATCGCCCACTCAAATTTGGAGAACAATTATTTCAAGGAGGACGTTTACGTTTAGTGTATCTAAGAGACTTTCAAGGAATTATGGAACTACTCAGAGCTTCGACGGCTGAAGAGGTACTGAAACAAGTTCAGTTAGCTACTTTCAACTTCATAAAGTAAACATAAAACATGAAAGCATCTTTTGTAGGTCTGAGATTTGAGAGTACATGCTTTTAGATTATAGGATAGAGACAAAGGAAACTATGAATCCGGCATGATGAATTTGCATGGAAAACTGAAACTTTTATTTACAGTTCCGAATGTCACAGCAAAACTTGACGATTCACTTCTTATCGATCACGAAAAGCTCATAACTGAGATTTTGTAAAAAAAAACCAAACAATAATTTGAAAATTCTGTAACAGCAATAGGAAGTTTTGAAAGAAGTCAAATTTCAAACTTTGTCGTTTATTGAATCGACAGGATATATTTTGTGTTTCTCTACTGGCGTGACATATTTACGTGACACTAACAATAATACAATAAGGAATGATAAAATAATGTCAACCAATTTTTATATAAAAGTCAAAACGTTGAAAGTCATGACGTGAACTTTTATTCTTCCTTTTCACGTTCTTTAAATCAATTAAGCGATAAATTTTTAGTTGCTTCGGTTGTGGCCGTTTCAGAGACTTCCACGTTTAATTTGGAATTTTTCAAGTTGCAATTAAATGCGGTTATTTTTAATCGAGGTCGTAAATTACTCACATGCAGAAACTTACTAAAAATAATATATCTACTTAAAATTCAGTTAGTAAATTCAAAATTAAATTTTTGAATAATTTATTTGACGGCCGGACGTTTGATTTTCGTACGCAAACAACGGTTTCCTCGGATCAAAGTGGAAATTTTATTTTTTTCGAAATTAAAAGGTGTAATTTTTATTCGCTAACGTCGGACCTTTTCAAAATTTAAATTATTTTACATTAACTTCCACTTTATTTTTAATGTTTTATAAAAACGCAAATGGAATTGTTTAAGCAAGCAGAAGGAATTTTTTCGTAAATAAGGAAAAACCCCTGATGTTATTTTAATTAAACGAAGTTGTCTATTTAGTTTACCAAAACTCAGAATGAAGAATAACACTGAAAAGCAATTTCACAGATGTTAAACTTGTAAGGAATCTTTAGACGATTGAAACTTGAACATTTGGAAATTAATTCCAATTTATACGTGGGTATTGCTACTTAGGATTACCCTGCAATGAAATAAAAATGTTTTAATGGTTTGATCAAATTGAAGTTTCGAATGATTTTGGTTTTGATATCAACTAATTTTATAGGGTTGTAAATCAGCTGTTACAAGGAAAGAAAAAACTTTTGTACCATCAAACAAAAAATACATTAAAATTAATGAAGCTTATATAAATAATGTAATATAAAAATCAATAATAAAAAAGGTCAAGTAGCAAATTTTGCACCACACTTGGTAATGATGCAATTACATTACAACCAAGACACAATTATATTCCGAGTCACGAAAACGACAATAATTTAAAAAAATGCGCAACCACTTGGCCGTTTCAAATGTGAAAAGCTTACGATAAATTTATTTAATAATAAAATTTAGTTTTGATAATTTGTTAAGGAACATACGTTCTTGAAACTTTAATTAAAAGATACGAAGTTTTGATTTATGTCCATTCCCTAGTGGAAAATTGCGACTTAACCTGCACTAAAGAGAAAATTTTTGGGTAACATCGTTATGCGCCATAATATTTAATTTAAATTTAAAATTAGGTACAAAAAATTTTGATAATCTTTGCTGATAATTTTGTACGAGCTTCGTGAGCCATCGCCTTACTGCAGATAAAGCCAACTATTTTTGATGAGAAAGCTCATTAATATTAAGGGGGTGGACTGGCAGGGAAAAGAAAAGTTATTTTTTGATTGCAGGCATTTTAATAAATTGCATGATCATTTGAATGTTATTCCAATTAAACTGGTTATTTCAATTGATGAGTTGAATAGGAAATGCGACAAAGACAAACATTATTTCATTATGTAGTTCCTATCTTCTGTAGGTCGTTCGAGTTTCAAATTGTAATATAGCGATATGTGTCTAGAGTGATCTGAGTTACTAATATATTATGAGATAAAACGAGATGGCAATATTAGTTTATGTGTAGCACATTATAACAATTATTATACTCGAGCTTTCGTGGTTACGACTATAATACCTTACTTTCGTCGTTAATTTAACAGAATACTGTCTAAAGGTATGGAATAATTAAGTATTTGAATTCAACATAGCCTTATTTTAAATGTGCTTCATAATTATTATCATTAATTTTCTGTTCACGTAGTTTGGAGTAGGGGCAAAAAGTTTGATTAGTCGAGCTGACCTTCAAATAATAATTAGTCAAACAAAGTAATTAATGCAAAACAAAACATCCTCTTACGAGAGAATAACATTAATGTGCAATGCGGTCCTGGATTTCGAGATTATTTGTCCATCATCATCACCTAATTACATTCAAGCAGTTGGATGAAACTATCAAATTATTCAACAGGAAAGAACATTTGTTATAAAATTGTAAAAACAGGTTACATAATTCTGAACCAATCTGACTTTAAAAGCCTTTCAGGCAAAATTTATGGCCAAGAATTGAAGGCAATTGCTTCACAGTGACCCAAAGGACAATGATTGGTGTTTCTCTGAGAGGCAAGATAAGGAAGGAGCCAATAATTACAATGAGATATTGTAGAGATATTTCCTACGACCCTTTACTTTTAAAATTACTTTTATCAGGACAATATCTCAACACTAGAGTGCCGTCGGTAGATATGTAGCGGTTCACATATAATCTCTGTACGAGAACAAATCTCAGGGTTGGATTCCTACTTCTCTCCTCTCTGGGTCGCCAAATAACGAAACAAATGGAATAAAAACTCTTGGGAACAAAACTGCATAAATTGCCTTATCAAAAATGATTGTCGTTATCGACAACACAACAAAACTAAATTGGGGTACGGCCCGTTGCATGAAATCAAAGTCAAACTCAGCTTCGTATAAATTAACAAATTTAATTTTCATAAAATTAATTAAACTCAATAAGCAAAAACATAAGTCGAGCATGTGCTGTTTACGAACAAAATCGTTTTGGTCGTCAATGTGTAAAATTGTGTGATAGAAACCCTTCGCATTTAATTGCAAATTGAAATCTCAAAATACTCCAGGTTCCTATTAAAGTGTAATTGTGTGACATAAATAAATCATTTATAAATGTGTACAAATTAAAATTGTTTATTTACCAGTTATGCTGCACTTGACGTAAATTGTTTGCGAACCACTGTTTTCTTGCTTCATAAAATCCTCACTTTGCGCTTGCATCTGTCATACAGGTGGCATCTGTTTACAAGTTTCCAGCTTCTGTAATTTTGTGAAAAATATCGCATTGTGACTTCAAATCTTCGCAATTCTTCCAGATCATCCAAATTAAAACGATCGGCAATCGTATAAAAAGTACTCGTTAGAAAATTTCTAGCAATTTGAACCAAGCTTAGAAAATCGTGTAACTAACCTCAAAATTGGTACGTAAAATTAATTAATTCAAAATTTAACGAATTTGAATTTATTTTTCTAAACATTTAATTGTAGGGACGTAATCGTTGTGATTACAAATATCATTCGGTCATTCATCAATGGCGGACCGGCAATTTTTATCCACATGTATGATACCAAAATTTTACAATGGCGCTTTTACAAAAACGTCGTAATTTGAAAATTCTACTTCCAAATCAATCTAAAAACACTCGTCCACGTCGGACAACACTTCTCACTAATTATCAACTTGAAAAACACTTTGGTTTTTCAAGAAAACTGGAAAATTCGTCGCTTATGGTGGACCTCACCAAAAACGCTCTTGTTGGCTTCACAGTCACCAGCCAACCTTCGCCAACATTCTCTACCTTCCATGTTCAAAAACTTCAACCTACCAACCAAAAATTGAATTTTGAGCCACTTTGCACGTCAATAAAGGTGAACTCTCCCGCTCAAATTTCAAATGCCAATAATTAAATTTGTTCCTTTTTAGGTTTTCATCGCCGCAAACAACTTTATACTCACTGGATTTCACTCACGTTCAACAATTATAGTGTGCTTGTGTCAGTGGTAACATAAATCGACCTTAAATAACAAAATCATGCTCGACCATGCTACTCTGGATAAAACATCAAACATCAAGACAAATTATTAAATACAAAGCTGGGTCCTATTTTGTTTCACCACAATATATTAGCACGTTTGACTTATTCATGATGAAAATCGTACAATTGTTGCTAAGGAATTTCAGAAGTCTTGTGGTAAATTGCAGATGAGACGGACAGAATATATTAAATAGATGGTGGATAAAATGTGATGCAGGATAGGCAACTTACACGGAATAAGTTTTGGATCCTTGAATCCTTAATTTGTTGTCACGTTATCACGTTACGGTTGTTACGTGGTGCTGCAGTATATCTGCAGTAAAAAACCGATCGAAGTTAACATCAGACGAATTTTTGAAATTATTTTCAAAAGATCAAACGAATTGTTTATACAATTGAATTATTTTTTAGGCTGCTTACCTTTTACCTAAGTAAAGAACATTTTAAGCGGTTTTTATTTATCTACATAGCGAGAAAACCGTTTCCAAGTTGGATTTTGCCTGACACTCAAAGGACTTCATCTTAATCCTCTTAGAAAAGGCGGAGTTGAAAATAAATTAGAAAATTTATTTAAAAAAAGAATTTCAGAATAGAGTGGTATTTCCTTAGATACAATTTTTTTGCAAAGCTACCCACACATTTATAAGTTATTCAATTTTTACTGTAGGTTAAAATGTTTTAAATGAATATTGGAAAATTAAGCGGGGGGGGGGGGGAAGAAGAAAGAACTTGCCAAAAGTATAGATAAATAAATTGTCGGTTCGTCTGGCTTGTTCATTAAAGGAAGTCTACCTAAAATTGACAGTCCTTTGAGGTTTATTAATAATAATAAACTGAATAAACTAAACTTAATAATAATTGACAGTTAATTTTCAAGTTTAAACGGTACAGATAAAAGGAACTCGCAAAAATGACACCCGCTTCAGATATTTACGCTTTGTCGGTTATAGCTTCTACTCGCTCCTGGCTCCATATGAACAAATTAACATAATAACATTTACAATGTTTGTTTGCATCTAGGGCAGGTTATCCAATTTAATTATTAACAACTCTTAGTAATCGATTTAGCGAGTTAAAATTAATTTTAGGTGTAACTAAATTATTTGATAAATTTTGCCTAAGGCTGTAAATAATTGGAATTAAATAATTATTCCCGTCAATGAGAGGAAATAAAGCACCTCTAGTGATTTAATCTTTTTCAGTACAGATGCAATTTTCTCAGGGGAACTCAGGAGGAACATTTGCTGATGCTTATCTCCATTCAAACTACAAAATTGCTCAGTTGTTTTATCATTTAAATTATTCGATAAAAACTCAATTTTGATGAGTAAATTTTAGAAACTGAAACGGAGTAGAATAAATGCGTCTTTCTAATGCTTAGAAAGCCATGATGAATTTTTTGCGTATCTACGGTCATGAAAACAATTACAGTTATTTTAATTTTCCAGATTTATGGAGGTACTTAATAATAAATTATTTTAAGCAATATACAGCACAAAAGTAAAGTTCATTTGATGAAACGGCCTTTGTAATAAATTCCTGCATCACCAAGAAAATTTAGTGAAAGTCTCCATTAGGAACGAAGATTTCTAAAATTAGAAAGTACAATGCACGAGGGTATTGTCCGATTTCCCTAGTGTTTCCTTTATTTAAGCTTTTGGTACCGCAACTTTGATGTTGCCATAGAATAACAAATTTGAGACTGTACGCAACAGAATACAATAAAATTAACGTTAATTATCTTATGGCAGTACAGTTCGCATATAATTAATTCACTTTCGTTATTTTATTGTGTGAAAATAATATAATTTGGCTTCTTTTGTTTGCACAGTGAAGAAAACTTCTAGTTTGGGTTGAGAAGGATGATCAATACAGACAAAGATTAATTCTCCTGAGGATTTATCTGCAATATATTTCGATTACCAATGCGTAAAGAGAGGGGAAGTTAAAAATATCTAAATCATTTATATTTCAAACTTAAATTGTACGAGAAGGTTTTTTGTGTGTTTTATAAATTATTCATGTTTTTAACATAGGTTAACTGTTTAAAATTTAAAACATGGTAGACGAAATTTAAATGTAAAACAAAACAGCTCAATTTTAATTAACGATGTTTTCTTTCTACAAGGAACTTAAGCACTTAAATTTCTATTAGGACAAATTTCAAAACAAGGTAAATCGATGCTTGTTACGTTACGGTACACGATGCGTTACGATATAAAATATTTTATTTCGGAATGACGCGAGTGACCTAAATACTTGTAAATCTCGGTGGGGAAATTAAAATCTGTCGTTTGTTTCACGCTTTTGTTCTGAATAAGTTTTTATTTTATATTTCTGTTTAAATAAACCAACTGACGAAAATCGTTCAAAAGCTTATTCAAGCATTTATGTTAATCACTGGAAATTACAGCATTCAACATTTACTCTACTTGTGCATTAATTAAAGCATTTCAGGATTTTACGGATTTTATGAAGAGTTAAATTTAAAAAGCGTTTTGCATGTGATTCGATTTCTAAAATAATTCGATATGTGGTTCCCTTTGTTCACAGCTAAAAGGTGTAAGAGATAGTTCGATTGATAAGGATTTATGTTTCCTAAAGAGCGCCCAGATAAAACGTTAATAAAAGTGTAATTTCATTTTTACGACTGAAAAACGCGCTACCGTAATTTTTATATAATTTTTTTTGTAGGTTTCATTTTTGTAGCACAACAATCTTTTTTTTTATTTTAATAGAAAATTATAAGCCAAGATAATAAAGAAACTCGACAATGTTTCTGATAAAAAAACTTTGTTTTGTGTGGCTCTGTCAAATAAGTCAACAATATAAATGCCTACCATAAGTTATTACTTTCATGCTTTACGTCTTTTGTACGATGAATATTTTTTAAATTCAATTTTGCACGTATAAGTAAAAACATGGCTTTCATTAAAATTTTCATCATATCTTCGAAATTTTAGTTACACTATAAGACGCCGTTTATTATTACGTAAGTAGTTTAGGAGGGGGGGGGCTAACATCTTATTTTCTCTTATTGGGAAGGAGGTTGCAAAATAATTACTAGGTAATACCTGATAAATTGCCTTGTTTTTGCGTATTACGTAATGAATTGTCGAATCCCCCCTCCGATCCAGAATAAGAAATTGTAAGATCCCCCCCCCCCCCCGTAAGCCTAGGATATAATACACGAACAGTTAATAAAGCTCAGAGTTATAAGGTTGAGACTGACTCACTAACTCTTTAATCAAATCGGGAGTAGTTGTAGCAAATTTTGTATTTACTATTTAGTTCCTCTTTAAATTACAATTTCACAATATTCCTCGATCCCGCTCTGCATTTTTACTTGCTTTAATGCGCATTTTATGATTGCAATTTGTGCAAACGTTAATCCTGGCGTGAGCGCAACCTTGAATTATAAGTTCCCCGATAGTCATAGCGACGAGCAGATCTATTTTTGTTTGGACAACGATTTTCTTAAGTGCCTGTAGTTTATTCGCGTGGGCAAATATTTTTTTGGTCCCAACGTCACTATTTTTCGTGCCAAGTCGTGTAAAACAAGTAGTCCAGCTGTCGTTTGGAGTTAATGATCATTAATTTTCAGTATATTGAAGGTAATTAATTGTTCATAACAAAGCGAATCTGCAACTGTTATTGCTTAACTTGAGAAGTGAAATAAATCACAGTGAATTCCTTTAAATATTATAAATTTACGAATTCTTCATCCCGAATATAAGCATTCCATATATCAAATCCAGAGGTAGAGGTGACCGAAATGCTGCATTTGTAATTTCTTCCTACGCTTGCGGTCCTTTGTTATAAAGGATCATTATTAAGCACTTGATAAACTTAATTATTTTGGTGCATCATTAAATTATTATGGGACTTAAAGTGTTTATATATTTAGTATAAGTATACCACACTTTGTTTAACATTAATGAATAAATTAATTAAACTTCAATATTATTAGGTTGTTAATTTGATTGTGAATTACACTACAATTATTATGATGCTCAAACAACAAATTATATGTAGTAATTTCGAAATTTATTTCCTTCTGTAACTTCCGATGTTAATATATTATTTTAAACAAAGCTTTTACCCCCCCCCCCAGTAAAGCAAACTTTTGTTAAGTTTACATTAATAATAGCAAGCAGTATGAAATTACCATAAATTAAAATATTTAATCATTAATTTTTCACCCACGAATAAACTGAACACAATTTTACAATAAATAATTTCAAAAAAATTGTTTAGGGGATTTCCGTGGGATCAAATTAAGTACACTAATTCTGCAAACTAGCTCAATCGGTTCTCTGAGTCACATGAGATCTCTTTCCAAATAATCATAGTTTGTAATGTTCAATTTAAATAAAAATACGTTCTCAAATTAAACAAAATAATGATAGATTTATTGAAATCACGTGTCTTAAAATTGATGTCCAACTGCTGCATAAAATCTTGGAATACACAGTTTCCAAAAATGCCAAAAAGAAATTTTCCACAATATGATATTTAATAATTTTTTATTGTTTCACATTACAGCTTATTGTAGACAATTTGATTTTCAAACTTTAAATTTCGTACTAAATCATTAACGGTTTTCACTTAATTTTCGGATCAGTCGTATATTCCAAAATTGCACAATTTTGCACGCGTAGAAAATTTCGTGCATTTGTTCCAATCGAAAAATTAATTAAATGGCGAGAATATGTCTCGCCGTCGTTTACAAACACTACAGCTAATTCCAACGCAGCTGCAAATCACTTCAAGTACCATCAACTCAGTTTGTAAATTATATTGTAATTAATTATATTCAATGCACGAATTTGCCACCTATTTCTAGCCATCAGATGGCATCCTCCATTCAATCGTGCAGGTCGATTTTGAATACGAATAAATTCGACTCTTAGTAATTCTAATAAACTCAGTCAGTTGACACATTTTAACTGACTTGTCGTTCTTTAGGTAAAACAATAACAAACACATCTTTATTTGAATTGTAATTCTATGTTTGACTTTTTTCTGAGGCATTTTGAAATACGACAATATATCTGTATGACAATGTATAATTGCACTAAAATAGGAATTTTTTACTATAGCTTTATATTTTAAATACCTTAGCACCAACACAAAATTATTAACCATTTTTTCAAAAATTAATTTTAAAAACAACTACGTCTGTGTTATTAACAGACTGATCAATGAATACATACAAGTACAAAACGTTGAACTGTATCTACTAAATGTTAACTATAATTAACAGTTGCAGGGGCAACCTATTTAAATAATGGATTTTACTACTTTTAGTTTAAAGTAAACGTAAGAAGTTGAAAAATATCGTACATGCTGAATTTTAATATAACATTCAATCGATCCGATATTTCCTTGATATTTTTTTCGTTAGGTAGCTGATTTTTTATTATAATAGCCTAGATGTCGTTTCCATGGCAACGAATAAACAAACAAGTTTCACAAATTATATCTTTAATTATCCTCTGCGAAACAAATTCAGAAGTTCCAAAACTCGTAGAGCAGCCTGGTTTAACCTAAACACGTAGTTATATTGCACGAAATCTAAACCACGTTTTTTTTGCTATTGGTCAGTTTTTCCAGTTAAACAATTAGGGTTTCGATTAATTGGAAAACTTTTAATGAAAAGTCAAAATTATTCTATTCCAAAATGTTCGTTTGGAAGTTACAAAAGTATAATTTTCTAAAAATTGGGAGTCGGTTCATATGAGGTAAGGTAACAAATTATAGGTACTATCTCCAACAACTTCTTTTGTATACCAAAATCGACATATATTGGGGGAATCCCCCGTTTTTTTTTTAATTTAATGAATTACTTTCTCAGGCTCAATATAAATGAACTCACCCTAGCAAACAAATAAAATGCACTATTGTGTCCTTTTTGACACAACCTCGTCATAATAATTCTTTGGAATTGTGCGAGCGAAATCTATAAGAATCATTCCATAGATTAAAGCCACCCCAGGCAAACGAATTTATCTGGGTTCGTTAGTATTTGGTTCATTTAGTTTTAGAAAACAAATCTTGTGCCTGATTTTTAGATGATCCATAGAATTTTGTGTTTATTATTAATAATATCATACAGGGTGTCTCAAAAAGGGCTAAATTTTGGTTTCATAACAGCATGCGAAACATTGATTGTCCAATAAGTGCTTCAAACTTCTGTACCCTAAGGCTTAATTAAATTTGTGTTTGAAACCTAACTGATATTGTTTAAATTATAATGTATTCGAAACTGACGTGCTACGAATGATTGTTTTCATAAAACGTGCAGAAGGCAGGTTTCTCCCTAGGGAAGCGCTCCATTGTTACTGAAATTCCAATAACAGCTGCTATCACTGCTGTCCTCTCCCACGCGGTTTGTGTGCTATCTATAAAACAAAAACCAATTTCATTTTATACACCCTGTATTATACTGAGTAAGAGAGAGAAGATGATGAGAACAGATTTAGGAGATTCAAAGGTTTCTGAAGAAGTTTTCTGGAGGTCTGAAGGTTTTGACAGTTAAAATATATTGCTGTAATAATTATTATATAGCATTATTTTGTTGGTGAAATGAACATTAAGAGGTAGAATAAAATTCACTCACGCAGGATTGAAAACATTTTTTTAATGAAATTGAAGTACGAATCAATCAGGATTTGATTCCGAGTACAAAAATTACAGGAAATGAAATTTAATTGAAAAAACCAAAAGTGTAAGTGATTGAAAATTAAATTTAAGCAATTTATTATTTTTTGGTTTGTAAGCGAAAATTCATTTCGATATTCGTACAAATCACAGCAGTGTGTATTTTGTAAATTATTAGAACTAATCGAGTGTTTTAAAAGTGTGCAGGAGAATTTTTGAGAAGTAACAATGATAATTCAAAGTGGGGCACATTCGGACTGCTTATTTCAAATTATAACTTCTTATTTTGTTAATTTTTAAAATTGGTTAGTAGTCTTGGAAATTTTTGGGCTCTCATTTATCTTTTATCTGCAGCACACAAATTTTAGAAATAATTTCTGTGATAAACAGATTTATCTTATTGTGCCCCACTTACAAATAAATATGGGGCATGTTAGGTTATATAGGAATTCAAATAAATAACTTGACAAAATCAATCTTTAACTTTTAGCGTTTTTATTATTAATTAAAACTACAATTCCGACATGGAAAAAATTTTGTATATTTTTTTCGCACCCGAAATATAATAATATTAATACAATCTTATTAAATATGCAAACGTTTAAGAAATGTGAAATGACAATACTTACTTGAACACAATAAAAACTTTTTTGTTGAAATCGTAACATCTAAGGTGTCAGGAATTCAAACTTTTAGCAGTCTAATATGTCAGAATGTACCCCAATCTCTCCTTAGAATCTTTACAAGAAGCAATTTCTGCAGAAAAGGTCTCAAACTTTAAATATTTCGAAGGAAAACAGAAGCTAGTGCAAAAAAGCAGGAAATGAGATTATATTCGACCTATCTTTTCCCTATTTTCGTTGAATGAGTAATAGATTGGGTTAGAATTTAATTGGAAAATATTATAGCACGTGAATACATAGGTCCGTTGTTTAAACAAAATTTAATTATTGAAAGTTACTTAATTATGTATATTGACAAGCAGCATTATCGTGGTTTAGCTTTCGTTCTCCAAAAATAATTTGGTATTCTAGCAAAACTTTTGTAATTTTGAATGTTACGATTCGAATATAATCCGTATCATATTACTTAATAGGAATTTCGTTATGTTGAAGCACCGTTTCGTTATCACCATAAATTTTAAAGTACAGTCTATTGGACCTTTGATAATAAAAAATGAGTATATCATTGAACATTCGAGAGTTTTTGGAATACTGCCCAAGTCATGATCCTAAAGCGATGATATCGTTCAATTTCAAGATTTACCTACTTCAAATTTTTATGCTTTTCAATAACGGCCGTTATGTCTCGTAAAATATACTACAAAACTCTAAATCGAAATTTTAAAATCAAACAGAATATTTGCCGTTTCAAACTATAAATTTTCTAATAGTAATTTGAAGACAAACTCTCGTTGATGAAATGAAAGCAAGCAGAACTAACGAGTCGTTTGTTTATGTAACCAATCATCCCTTACCCTCGCATACGGCTCCGTCAAGTTGGACCCCCGACTTTGGAATTTTGAAATTTTTTTTACGTCATTTGGAAGTGCTCGCGAAGTGCTGGCGAGTGCTCTAATGTATTTTGAAAGTGCTGGGTCCGTTAACTTTTTATTAGCGATTAATCATATTCAGCCGGGCGGGGGCCAACTTGACGCACACCCCCGACTTTGGAATTTTGAAATTTTTTTTACGTCATTTGGAAGTGCTCGCGAAGTGCTGGCGAGTGCTCTAATGTATTTTGAAAGTGCTGGGTCCGTTAACTTTTTATTAGCGATTAATTTTTTCCAGCTGGGCGGGGGCCAACTTGACGCACACCCCCGACTTTGGAATTTTGAAATTTTTTTTACGTCATTTGGAAGTGCTCGCGAAGTGCTGGCGAGTGCTCTAATGTATTTTGAAAGTGCTGGGTCCGTTAACTTTTTATTAAGAATTGAAATATCGGCTTTTGACAAAAACGTCAAGTTGTACCCCGCCAAATTAAATTTTGTCAAATATTAAAATTTTTTTACGTCATTTGGAAGTGCTCGCGAAGTGCTGGCGAGTGCTCTAATTTATTTAGAAAGTGCAGAGTCCGTTAACTTTTTATTAAGATTTGAAATATCGAATTTTAGAAAAGCTCCGAGCAAGATACATTGAATTCAAATTCAATTAAAAAAGTAGTTTTGTAATATTTTAATACAGGTTTTTTAATTTATTTATTTTTATTACAAATTATTATACCAGTAACAAAATTATGATATCAACTAAGACATTTTATCAAGTTGCCAAAAAGAATAAAAGTGTACATACAACGATTTTATCAGGATTACAGTGATTATCAACTTTTTCTTTTAAATCGTTGTATAGTTCCCACTTCCCATGCAATCGTTTAGCATATGCCACAAAATGACCAACTTTTGCGTTAGTCGGGTTAAAATTTTCAACAATTCCTCGCAGATGGTATTCTTTGTTTCCCACTGATATTTTGGAAGGGATACTTGATAATTGAGAGGTGTTATCTTCGCCACTGCCAGTTAACCATTCTAAGAATAAATAATTGTTATTCAACATAACTTCGTTACGTCGTGTCTTAGTTTTACAATTAGTGCACATTAATAACTGATCTTGAGTTATAATATCTTTTAACTTACCTTCAATTTCTATTCCAGAAATACTTACACATGCGGTAGAGAATTCATCAGAATCATTGCAATTTAAGCACACGGATTTTTCTGTTTTTGACCAGGATAAATATTGATGATTCATCAACTTAGTGAGCAACTCTCTCATTGTACATACAGAAGAAATCGTTGTTATATTACATACTGTTTTTCCCTCAAAGATGTCAGACAAAATTTTTGCCCTCAAACCATAGATACTCCTATCTACTTTGCCACTAGATAGTTTCATAATTATTTGATGAATATTGTTGTTTTGTCCAAAATTCGAATTATCTTTTAACTTTTCTTGATCACAGAGAGAAGTTGTCAATATTTGCATCAAACTGTCGAATGCGCAAGTGTTAATAACGGTATAATTGATTTTGTTAATTTTAATTGGTTTTAAATGAGGCGAACTACCATTTCGGAGAAAACCAATTGGAATACAGTTTCTGTTGTCATTTAGATCCAAATATTTCCATTCTTTTTGAGGTTCTAAATATGACCTTCGTGGACGTGCTGTGTTTGAAACGCCTAGCCCTCCGCCAATTTTCTACCGATTCATCTTCTTCTGCCTTTAAATTGATTGATTTTGTATTGGGAGAATCGTCGAAAACATCGTCATTAATATTTGCATTTCTAGTAGTATCAAAATCTAGTTGGGTACTATCTTCATCAGTAACTTTTTCCATAGAATCCGTTGCATCATTCAAGCAAATACTGGCAGCATCATTCTTGGTAGCTTCAATTGAATGTATTTCCTGAAAATCTACCTCATTTGTACATTCTATTTCTCCTTCTTTTATCTCGTTTGTCGCCGTCTTTTCATTTGCAGTGATTAATTTCATTGTACCTTCCAAATAATTAACATGCTGTGTAATAAAATTATCTACGCGAACTGGGAGCTGTGATCCAGAAAAGGCTCGATTTTTTATATTATTAAAATTACTTTCAACCGGGGCACTTGATGCAGTTGATCCAGAGTTAGGGAAAAATGGAATCATAATACCTGTCCATAGAGGTAAGAGTTTGGATAAATTAATAATTTCAGGAATTAATTTCGGAATGTATTGTAGGTTATCTATTTCACCATCAGGGGATACAAATTGTTTTGTCATTGCTTTTCCCTTTAACAAAATATTGAAACATTCGTTTACATATAATGTTATGTGGCTCATAGCTGTGAAAGCTTTGGTTATGCCTGACAAAAGCGCTAAAGACATATCTGACACAGTTTCTTTTGGAATAGTAGCACCATTACGCACCCATCGTTTGAGCCAGTTGTGAATAGCATCTCCATCATGTTGTTCTGAAAGCATACTGGAAACAGAAAATTGTGCTTTAGTTTTCGGATCATTAATTGTTACGTCGTACAAAAAAATTGAATGCGATAATTGCGTATCGGGACGTTTTAATTTTCTTACTACACCTCCTGTGGCATCAATACAAACTTTGGAACCAGGACTTTTGGCATACTCATTATATAAATGAATTTGCACAGAACACCAGTAGTGCACAAAAAATGCGTCTACTCCAATGTCCTTGATATACGCGTTGTAAGGATATTTATACTTGGAAATATAAATGGAGCTAATAGGATCATCATGTATTCTGTTTTTTCTTCCAGATTCGTACTTTGCCATTCGTAGTACCTTATTCGATGGTAAGTGTGGAGGATCAACGTCGCCCATTTTCATGCAGGCATTCGCTTGCCTTTTCCTATAAGTTGATGCTGTTACACGATTTTCAATTAGTTGTTTTCCAATCATTGCCCTTTGGCTACCGGCCAATTTTCTTTTTTTACAATTTTCATGGTTGATGCAATAGTTTCCTACATAACTACATTTAAATAACACTCGCTCTTCATTTATTGGTTGGTGGTCAAGAATGCACTTTAGTTTTGATTTGCACGTATCACAATTTCCCTCAATTTTTAAATATATGTCAGAATTAGTATATACTCTACCTCGTTCAAAATTAATTGTGCAATGCAATTTTGTATGATCCCAAAAATGACCATAAACGATAGGTGTCCATTCATATGGAACCAAAACTGAATATTCTCTCTCGGTTTCTCCATCTTTATAAAAAACTTCATTTGGTTTAATTTTGTTCCACTCCGAAGTAGAAAGAGTCATAACAAAATTTAGAGTATGTTCACTATTAGCGTCGGAATCATCATCATCGTCATTTGAAATTTCCATTTCCATAAATTCTATTTTCGCAGTATCAGAATATAAAGTTTTTTGTAATTGTACGATTTTTTCTAATTTTTGTTTCGTTATTAAGTTATAAATAGTCTTCTGGTTATAGTTTAATTGGTATTTCGCTTTCAACTCGGTGGAAACTTTTGCGTAAACTTCATCCGAAGGATATACTGCTTTACCATTTTTTTGAAATATAGATTTCTCAACATTATGTTCAAGTAAGCATTCTTCTATAATTCTATATTTATTTTGGTCTAAATTATAGGAATTTTCTTCAATGCTGTCCATTTCAAATTTATTCTTTTAAGGTATTTAAGCTATTTTTTATATTTGTCGTGTAGTATCTAGTTCCTTATATAGTAGGTAAATTTTGTAAATTGGTATTACTTGATACTGGTATTACTTAATTGGTAACTACTTTTTTAATTGAATTTGAATTCAATGTATCTTGCTCGGAGCTTTTCTAAAATTCGATATTTCAAATCTTAATAAAAAGTTAACGGACTCTGCACTTTCTAAATAAATTAGAGCACTCGCCAGCACTTCGCGAGCACTTCCAAATGACGTAAAAAAATTTTAATATTTGACAAAATTTAATTTGGCGGGGTACAACTTGACGTTTTTGTCAAAAGCCGATATTTCAATTCTTAATAAAAAGTTAACGGACCCAGCACTTTCAAAATACATTAGAGCACTCGCCAGCACTTCGCGAGCACTTCCAAATGACGTAAAAAAAATTTCAAAATTCCAAAGTCGGGGGTGTGCGTCAAGTTGGCCCCCGCCCAGCTGGAAAAAATTAATCGCTAATAAAAAGTTAACGGACCCAGCACTTTCAAAATACATTAGAGCACTCGCCAGCACTTCGCGAGCACTTCCAAATGACGTAAAAAAAATTTCAAAATTCCAAAGTCGGGGGTGTGCGTCAAGTTGGCCCCCGCCCGGCTGAATATGATTAATCGCTAATAAAAAGTTAACGGACCCAGCACTTTCAAAATACATTAGAGCACTCGCCAGCACTTCGCGAGCACTTCCAAATGACGTAAAAAAAATTTCAAAATTCCAAAGTCGGGGGTCCAACTTGACGGACCCCTCGCATACCGAAATTTAAGAGCTACTTCAATTTTACTCTGATTTCACGTTAACCCGTTCCCTAGTAATGAAATGAAAATATTTTTATTCGATTGTAACTCAAAATGATTTTCCTTTTCTAGCTTGCAGTAGAAGGAGAAATAATAAAAACATAATGAATACGAATCAATCAATCAATCAAGGGCTTTTCCATTCCTGTCGGAATATTGCCACTTCTATTTGAAGTCTTTAATCCATTTCATGAGGTGGATTAATCCTCTTTTGCTACTCTTTTTACTACAACTTTTCACCACAACGTGTTGATGTCCACCGGAAGGCCGGGCTAAGAAATTCTGCGAAGTCCGCGACTTGAACCCAGAATTTCCGCACCGTAACTCAACCAGCGGTCACATCACTCCACACCGTGGTGATGAATACGAATAGTGAAATAAAATTTCTAACAGCTTTCGAAACTATTTAATCTTAAAAGTAAAATATTTTTGTTATATTGCAAGATAAAACCGAAAGAAGTATAAAAATCTTAACAAACAATAAACGATATTTAAGATAGATTTTATCCAGAAAATTTCTTTTCTTTTATTTCGGAACGCAACAAATCATAAAAATAATAATAAAAGACAACCTAAAGTATAACTCGCATTTATAAGACCGAAAATAAAAAAGAAGTAAGTAAATTAAATCGAAGCCTATTTTCATTTAATTCAATTATAACCTCAATAATCTCATCTTAACTTGATTATAATGTCATCAATTTTGAATAACCTCGTGTAACTAATTATCTCTGTTATTAAATATCAATACCAACTAATTTGCTAATTTCCTGATTTTGAAATTAGTTCAATTAGTCAATATTGCGTTGGGGCATAAATCAAACACATTAAAACGTCAAGCAGTTTTATTTTACGTTAATTACGGTATTATCGTAACAATAAATTCAACTGTTTTAAACTATGTGGAATTGTTTTCATTCACAACTTCTAAAATTGTATGTAAATATAACCGAATGGAACCGAAAAATATGAGACGGTTTTCAGTGTAATAAATTGGAGTATGTCAATATTAGGTAAATGGTAATACCGTAATATATATTAACGACAAAACGAATGTAATTATCCCTCACTAAAAAGAGAAATAAACAAATACAAGAATTAATAAACTTTGTTTGCTGCTTAAACATAAAGTTAGAAATTATTAACGGGCGGCCATCGCATAACAAATATTGATAAGACGTTAAAAATTAATTTCACAAAACCAAGCGTCTCAGAAAATTTTTCAAGTTGTACTTTAAATTTTTTAATTTAAAAGCTCCAAGTTGACTTATTTTAGTAGGTAGCATTATAATGGGTGGGTTTAAGTATTTCATTTCCTTATGTACAATGTGAACTTCGTGCGTGCAATGCAGTTTATGTATGTATATGTTTTTTTAACCATTTCCACTCCAATTGCTCTTTCATGAAACGACAATTTAAAAAACGCAAAATTTAAAACAAAAAACATTTTAAAATTGTTATATTTCGTGTCAAGTTCTAATAACCAAATCGATCGTTTCTGCATGATATATCAGCGTTTATAGAAATCACCTGCAGGATCGGAAAGTCTTTCAGAATTCTTTCAATAGAAACTTCAAAATGTAATCACGGATCGTAAATGGTTTGTATATTTGGAAAGTTGCCTTTCTGAACCATTTAATAAAAGTTGAGGTTCAACAAAGTTAAACAAACATAAAACTACCATAAAATTTATAATAGAATTAAGCAAGAAATAAATTTTAAGCATTGGAAGGTGTTCGCTGCTTTAATGGAAAATATTTTTGGATCTTGGCCAAACGTTAACTTGGGTTGCGGAAACATGTTACCAGTAAACATTATAAACTCACGTTATTGAGAATTACACTGCTCATTTGGAATTGCCTGAATAACAGAAGGGTTGAAAGTTTCATTTGCAATGTGACCGCCATTGTGAAAAATAAAAGATATGTATGGTGGTTTTTTACGTTAGTTCCAGAAAACTGTTTGTAAGCTTACCGTAAATTCCAAATTATTTTATTCCATCAGTTTGTTGTTGGCCATAATGAAGTGATAGAGTTTTATTGCTGTGAAATAAAAGGTAAAATGACGATACTTCAAATGTACTATTTTGACAAAGTTTGAACTCTGTTTACTAACGATTCCCGCGGGAACCTTTACGAAAAGTTTCAACAATTTGATAAAGTGAAATGAACTGGTTTTTATCACAAATTAAATGGTTGTGAGGTACTAAAAATCCTAATTGAGAAATAAAATTAATTTTGGATGTGTTCGAATTTACCAAAATTCTATTCGTTGTTCGTGTAGTAAAATTTTGTAATAATCATAGCTTCTTTAGAACGAAAATGCACAAAATTTAATCGATGGGTAATAAAATGAACAATAAATAAGTCGAAAGAATTTTAATAAAGTTTTTAAATTAACATTCTTTATTATTGTGTGTATTATTTCTAGTTTTTCCCAGTCCAATTTGTAAGAGTTTCAGTTCATCCTCTCTCTAAATATTTTGGATAGCTCAATCTTTTTTCTTAATAATAAGTTGCAGTTATTTCTAACTATGTATGTGTTAATTGAAATGAGGTGCCATTATTACATGCAAACTAAAGTTGATCAACTATCTCCAAATGTAACTAAAAATTCTAGTAATGTAATAATTAACTCTAAATTACCAACAACTTCCTTCAATTTAAGTTGCCTCTTGAATTATTTATTATTCGTTTTACTTATTTCTTCATGTCAATTAACTATAGACGCTGTGCTTATTGGTTTAGTTCAGGTATCCAACAAGTTTACCAACTTCTCTAATTTATCACAATCACCCAGTGGCGTAACTTCAAATTTTGGGCCCGTGAGCAAGAGAAAAATAAAAAAGAACAAAATCTGGTTGCAATGTAATGCAGTTTAGGGGAGTCCAAAACATTGGGCCGGGAGCATTCTTCCCTTCACCCCGGTCTTTACGCTACTGTCCATATCTCCCCAGACCCTCGATTACATGCTAACTCTTTCACATGTTAGGGTGATTGGAGGGCTTATCCAGCCTGGAAAAAATATATATAGTCAAGAATTAAATTTGCGTCTTTTATCAATTTTGAAAAGGACTATCGTTACTTCCTTGTGCTGGAGGGTATTCCATACCCCACAGACCCCGCGGTTTCACACCTATTTCTTTACATTTTAGGGGATACATTTGTTTTGATATCTTGATTTCATTCTTTAACAGTGGCCTTGCTATTTACTTACATCTGGGTGTGAGGGTCTCGACTGATTCCACTGATGTATCTAGTCCTGAATGCCAGGAAAGGGGGTTATAGTTCCTTAATGCACAGCGTCGTGTGTTAAATGTGAAGAAGAGGTTGCGAAACCGAGGGGTCTGGGGGGTATGGAATACCCACCAGGCACATTAGTAAATAAACAACAATACGAATTTTTAGGAATCAAATTAGAATATAGTCATCTTATTCTTCTTTATAGCTGGAGGGTATTCCATACCCCCCAGACTCCCCGGTTTCACGCCCATTTCTTCACATTTTAAGGTATACATTTGTTTCGGTTTAATGATACTTATATTTGTATAAATATTTCAATAAATCTTTTGCTTGAACGGGCCGGGGGGTAGTGCAAATTAAACAGCTTTAAGCCAGTCATTATAGTAAAAAAAGGTATGAAAAAGTGCCACAGTTTTTAAATTTTGGGGAAACATTGGAGAAGGTAAAAAAATAATAAATCCGAATTTGCACCCCTTTCAGCCCCCCGGAATATTGTTAAATTAACAAAAAACGTTTATTTCCAATAACTTCTACAAAAAAATTCACATAGTTATGCAAACTTTAGAGAACATTTTAATAATTATACATCTTCTATTAAATTTGCACCCTGCTAGGATGAACGGAACACTGCTAATAATTGTTTATTAACTTTATTTTGATATATCTTTTCCAAAAAAAGTGCAAAAGTTATGCAAATTATTGTTTATGCAGTAGAGAAGGGTTACAAACCCCGCTTGCAATTTTGCATAACTTTTTTTAACCCGGAACATTTTTTTTTTCAATTTTACGGTTCTGAGGGAGGGGTAAATAAAATTTTTTTGACAATTTTATAGTACATTTGTAGACATCTGTAAAATTTGTAGTCTTTAGTCTTTTGTTTTTGATTTTTGTATTCCATAGGGGGTCATTAGTAATTACTCTCCTTGATAGCTACTAAAGAGTTAAAATTTGTAACTGAAATTTTCTGTGACTAAACTTTTGAGAATCACCTATTGTACAAAATCAGGCACATAAGAGCAGGAATGTCAGACGATTAGTGACGGATCTAGCACTTGAGAGGCTCCAAACGCAATTCAATTTTGTTCTAAACGCGCACGTTTTTTACTATGGTATGGTGCAATTATTTTTTACGTTACATTGCCTCGGGTCCCTAAGATTTTACGGGCGTGTTCATTCGCACACCGCGCACACTGGCAGTTACGCCACTGCAATCACCCCTGAATAAAACCTTCACCAAACTGGATATATACATAGAAGCACCTTGAAGTACTAAAATAAAGTACACGTCTTCTACAAACTTTATAATTCGAAAGATATCTTTTCGGTGCCTCCTGGTGGACAAAGTTAACATGTGACAATAACATATCTCTAATTGGGTTATTCGCTTATTACCATCCTGATAGATGTTCAAAAACTAATCAGTGGTTAAATATTACAATGTAGCGATAACCGCAGGGTTATCAGGTTGTAGGTAAGCTCAGATGGGTGCAGAAAATCGATCTGCCTAATTAAAATTCTTTAAGAAAATTTGTAACTTATTTTACTACCTAAATTGATAAAATTTAATAAATGGAGTTGATTTATGATGAAAACAGTGTGGTATACGTCACATAAAAGTTCAGCTTCACTAGGGATGTAATTATCTTGAAATATAGCCCTTTTTGGCTCTATGGGCTTTCATATGATATAGACAGCCGGAATCAGTATAACTTTTCTGTTAATTTTCAAGTATTTGGTCAAGTTTTATGTTTTAATACAGAGTTCTTTTAGAAATTGACCTGGAATCGCTCTAGTTTATCTACTAATTTTTCTATTGCTTTGACAATTTTTGGATATGAATTGTTTGAACATTTAGTTGCCAAACTGATAGATAACCATTACATTATCCTTTTCTGGATTACGTCCTCCATCCCCCCCTCAAAAATTATTGTCGATTCTGGGTCATGACCGTCTTCTAGAATCATACCTAATGTTAATAAACAACCGCTCCAGAAATAGAACAATGCCCAAGGCTAAGCAAATATATTATTGAACATCAAGTGTAAGCTTCTGGTAATTGGAACTTGCAAGTTTATCAGTCGGCAATAAATATGATATTAGAAAGATGATTGTAATAAATTAAACAAATAAAATATGTCAGTAGAAAACTAATAATGTAAATTACATCACTTCCAAGAGTAAATTACCAAGAAGGAAATCAATTAGCACATTATGTAAAAGTAGGTGGTTGAACCCACAACGACGAAGGCGTCAGCAGGTTCAACTAGGATATAAAAGGCCCTAATTACAGACGGGGTACTTCTGTAACACCCCGGAAATTAATAGTTAATTTCGGGATGTTTAGTTTAGGTCCGCATGATTGTTTGTAATTTTATAAAATTAAACGGAAAGTAAAATAACTGTCGCACGTCTATGGACAAGAATGTTAATAGATAATAATAATTTTTGCTTAAAGTTTTGAATTTTATATCAAATGAACGAATGAAAATGCACGGTGTTTCCAAAAATGGTTAGAAGGTCGGATCGATTTTATTTCTAGTATGAATATTTGATTTTGGGCCTGTATAATGAAAATCGAGAACGAATTAGATAACACGAGACATGGCAGGAAGTTGAAGATTAGATAGTAGAAAGAATGCAGGTGGCTTCCTTTCCGTGATAAGATTTTTGAAACTAACTTTGTTAATATTGGCCCTAGAGTGAAATAGATTAAAGTTTTGGGACCTTTGGGAAACACAGGTTACAATTGTTTAAAAATATTTTGAAAAGATCTAGGATTACCCAAAATAGAAATAAAATTTTGAAGTTATCAAATAGATAACTAGGCAAAGCAGACTAAACAATTCTTAATTTAAAACTGATAATCAAAAAGAAAGAATGCGAGTGTCTTCATGTTTTGCTAAAATATTTTGAAACTAACTTTGGTAATATTGGCCCTAGAGTGAAATAGATTAAAGTTTTGGGACCTTTGGGAAACGCAGGTTACAATTGAAGAGCTCTTTTCCAAAACTTAGCTATGTGGATTTTAATGTTTTTGAGATAAATCACTTTTTATGCTTAAGGCATTTTTAATTAAATCTACAGCAATAGCAGTAATGCATTTTGATATTTAATGATTTTTGCCAAAAATTTTTTTATTTTAATTTATTGTAGGAGCTATTATTGCTTATGTTTTTCTTCAAAACAGGACTTAGATTAAGTTTGAAAAGAAAACTACTAATACTTGAACAGATTTCAGTTTTATTTATTAAAATAAACTTAAAATATTACAGATAAACAAAAAAAAAATTTTAAAATTTAATATAACTGACAATTAATAATAGGTACATTACTGACTCCTTCCTAGTGGATGCATCTTTCACACTGCGACAAGTGGACTTAGTGGGTGCTGTTAGAAACGCGCGAGGACTTAGTATAGTTTTGGAGAAAAAGTGTAAAATGACCATGCTATTACAATGGGATTTAGTTTCATTTTCATATGAAATTGTACGTGAATAAATGAGGTTTGTAGTGATACATTAGAATCCGCTGCTAACTCATTTTTCATATTTTGTCACTTAGCTAAGTTTTGGAATAGAGCTCTTCAATTGTATAAAAATATTTTGGAAAAGTTCAAAACCAAAAAAGTTAGAAAATTTTTTGAAATCATCAGCTAGTAAACATGATAAGAAACATAGACCCAACACGTGTTACCTATGGGGGGTGGTTAAGAAAATGTTCTTTGTTTAATCGACGGACAATACTGTCACACCCATGAAAAAACTTCAAACCAAGGATGAGGTGACGAATGTAATTAGAAAGGGGTGGCGGAAGTAGTATAAAGCTTGCCAGCAGCAAAAAATCTGGGGAGTTCCTCATTCTTTACCAGTCGAAATCGTTGTCCGTTGACAAACGAATTTTTGACCGGAGTTCTGCGGGTTCTTCGGGAGTTCCTCATCATTACGGAGTCAAAGTCGTTGTCCGTTTGGGAAACGAATTTTTGACCGGAGTTCTACGGGTTCATCGGGAGTTCCTCATCCCGCTTACCAGGCAAAATCGTGTTCCGGTTGTGAAGCGAATTTTTGACCAGGCAGATTGCAATTTCAAGTTCGGTTTGATTTGCAATACGGTAGTGATAACTCCAATTGTAATTTTGTCGAAGCTTATTTATTTACCATCAATGGGTGAAATAAATAAGTAGTGAAATCGATTATTAAATTAATTTAATTCCAATCGATTGCGATTTAAACTTTGTGTGTGCAACTTTTACTGATACAGCTAAAAGGTAAAATCTTTTGTATTTATCAGTTGTATGATTAAGAATGAGTCAATGATTTATTGTCAATAAGGGGAAATTGTTGTGAGATCGATGACGGATCAATCACGGTGATAAATGTGTAATTTGTTTTGTTAGCAAATATTTAGTTAATAGGGTGTAATTGTGAATGTAATAAACTTAAATTAATCTATTGGGGTTGTACCTGGAACCAATGAATTTTAATTTAAGTTTATATTATGTGTAAATACTTGAACCAATTTTAGGTGTGAATAAATTTGTTATTTTGTCGAAGAATATAATTTTTATTTTGAATTGAAAGTGAACTATAAGAAGGGAAAGTTTCTTCTCGTTTTTTCAAAAGTTAACGCTCATAAGTGTTCCCAACTGTACCCGCACGGAGACACCTCACCTCCAATTTTTAGCCGGGCGTAACCTACGTCGTTCGTTAAGACTGGTAAATCGAACCAAAGCTACCAGGAAGTACCGAGGGGACGTCCAAGAATAATTTACAAATAGAGGACTCGGTCGGGTGGCAGCGAATAACAACTCAAATAACAGACTGTCCTCTATTAGTTTGGACCAATCGTCGGTACACCCCAAAATTTGAATATCTCAAAACTCTAAGAAATTTTGGGGCAGAATTGGAACGAAGGAAAATTAATTAATTACAGAAAAGAACAAATTCGGGGTGACTTTTATTTAAGGCCAAATAAAAGGTTCTGGTGTTTTTGTAAAATAAATTGAAGATTTATTTTAAAAACGCACCCCCGGTTGTTACACTTCTAGACATAAAAACCAAATCTTTGAGCCATTTGATCCATTGATCTGATACTTTGATCCGATGGAATTGTGAATTTTTGTCAGAACATGGCCACTGCAACCTTCCCACACCACATTTTGTTTCTATTGTATGCTTTTATCTTGGTGCTCTATATTACGCTGTTAATAATCACGAATGCTCCTGCAGCGTTAGATATTTTCTCAACATTTGCATTCTAAATTTTGATTAGTCAGTTTATATAACAAAGTAGTTTACTATGATTGTTATTTGTGTAAAAAAATATTTGGTCAGCATACTCACTGACAATTCCTGTAGGTACATGACATGATACATATTTTACTTTCCCCAAAATGTGATATAGTTGTTTACTATGCACATGTATGTATATTAGGTTTCCGATCGTTGCCATAGATTATCCTAAAACTGCAATGGAATCGTTTTCCATAGTAGACGATATGTAGATTAGGTACTAACACCCATTTGCATAGTAATGTACTTAATTAATTCTTTAGTGAGCAATTTTAAACTTGACAACTTCTTAAATATTTAAACTGTCAAATTTAATTACATACTGATAGCTGTATAAAATTTTAAGTAAATATCATGATAATTTCGAAGTTCAAGCTTCATGCACTCATCCATAACGGAGTGACTTCATTATAAAGGAACAATGAATAAGCTCCAATTCCTTAAGCTCCAATTAAGGTATTCTCTATTATATGTAAAAGAAAACTATTGATATTATCGAGCAATCAGAAGCCCCTGCTGAGAGAGAGCGATAAGGCTAAGCAGCCAAATTTAGTTTATATAACAAAATCTAAAATAATTCCAAAATTTGCATGTAGCAGTATGGAAGAAGTTGTTCTTATCGTTTTCTGAACAAGCATCGAGAATAATTTGTGGTGACACATTTCTAATGCCAACCAAACTTATATTAGGTAACTTATGGTGACACAGCATGGTATAGGGAAAAGCTTCTACTCCAGTGGTTCTCAAAATGCTGATTACATCCGTTAAATCTAAAGTTCTTTTACAATCATGAACAAAATACGTACAAATACTTCAAAATGCTTACTTTAGAACTTTGTAATGTCTATTAAGTTAAATGTTTCTCAATTACCTCGTTATCATATTAAAAATGCAGGAGATGTCCACCATTCAACGCATATAAATTTGTTGAAGCCAACAGTTCTTTACTAATAAATAATGTGCCTGCATTAGGTGTAAATAACCTCATTCGATAATAATTTGCAATACCGCAAAATGCAGATTGAAATAAAATTGAATTGAAATAAATTAGTTGGCAGTATTGACGTAAATATGACCAAAAGTGGATTTTTCGCAGCAGAAATACTTTCTGCGACATTTCATACATATCACCTACTTGAATTTACCGAACTGCTCCTGAATACAAAACTTGAATCTACACCTAACCAATAAGGAAGTCTAAGTCTTTACCTCACGGCTATTCTTACGATTTAGAGCTATAAAATCGTTATTCAACGCTGCTTGAGGAAATTCATACTTCTTCCTGTTACTTAAAACCTATAGAATAACTTCGAACTGAAATGAAATGTGAGATGAAAGTTTCGACTTCGTAAGAAACGACGGAACCAAGAATGTCTAAGTCAATAAATTTTCTAACATCTACTTTTATAAATAAATTTTGATATGTAACGTAACAATTTCCATTATTTGGTATAGCGTCAAAAACTATTACACAGACTGGAAATTCTCGAGATTAAACTGCAATCTTGTGTCTATTATCTATAAACTATACGTTCAGTTTTCAAGAGATAAAGTGTGTCGTTTTAAAACATTTTCCTCTAAATACATTTTTTATTATAAATTTGAAAACAAGCTTTAAAGAATAATAATTTTATTTAATTTTGAATTTTTGCTTTCAGTTACATTGGCAAACTGATGGGGAAACTGTAATTTAAAAATGATATCTTTGCCACAAAGCTGAATTTTACTTTGTAGCCTGAAGGTTGCTTTTCCAATAATGTGGCGAAATTGTTTAAAAAAAATACAAAAATTGTGCTGGTAATAAATTGGTATAATATTTTAACCGAATATTTAAGCTTTCCGATGTGGAGAAATAATAGTTGACTTTTCAAAAATAACTCCACGTGAATCCTTTATCCAGTGGATTAGGAGTCCTAAGATTTTTGTACTACAATGAAATAGACAAAATTTCCAGCAATGAAATCGGTGATTTATTTTAAGTCACGAGGGAACGTAAGTAACGAAGTTACTCTGCTGGTAGTGGTTTCAAATAAACTAAGTTTACTTTTGTCCCTTTCACATTCCTGCAAATCCTTAGATCTTATATTTTCCATTTTAATTTTTCAGATTATTGGCAATATTATACGAGTCCAATACGTGGCTATTTTTTTTATAAAATTCGCTTTTGTCACATTTATATAAAGTGGATCGTCGATAAAAGTTTCAAGCTATGTTAGGAAACAAATAAGGATTGTCACGGAAGGGTCTGATGCTAATAATATCATCTTTGATTAGGGTTGAATCAGAAGTTTGCTCTGGAGGGTGCTTGTGATACTCCGACACTGGCAGACATAATTCAAGAAACTAAAATTTGAAATAACTCAGCAAGTTTGCAAAGTTATTCGGGATAGCTTGAAGAAAATTCATTGTATCGCAGTCCAGCTGCTGCTTCCTAAAATTAGATCATCTGATATACTAAATCGAACTTTTTGAACTTCTTACAGTATTGAACAGCCTGGAATGAACAAAATTGACCATCTTCGCCATGTTACAGTGTAAAGTAATTAAACATAAAATTTTATGCTATGCTTTATTTAAAATTTGCACTTTGATAGTTTAATTTGTTTTCAAATTGACTTGCAAAGTTTAAATTGACTTCCAGTATACCTACACATAGTTCGCTGTTAAATTTAATTATGTGCATAGCAGGTAATAGAATGAGCACCACCTTTATTTTACTTGTGCAAGCACTCCATAGATTAAAAAGTACTACTATGTGCTCTCTATTTACTCATTTTTAATCCTCGATTAAAATTTCCTTTTGATAAAATTTAATTGAACAATCACTTTTTATTCGTGTAATTTAACGCCAACACTTTAATTAACAAATTTCAAGCTTCACAAGTGTGGTTAGGTTATTATGATGCTTGATTGATTGAAAATGAGTTAATCTGGGAGCAAAACTTTTGAATTCTAGTTGTATTCGAATATAATACCAATAAATTTTCATTATGCTGTGGAGTAATACCCAAGTGTGCTCAAAACGTGAAATTTATTACGAGATGTTTTTCTTTCTGTAATGCCCAAAAGATGACACGGCTTAGTTAGGCTTTCCAAGTTATCAGTTTTCCAATTTAGTAGAACAGCTTAAGGTTGATTCTATTAAGTTGTGAATGATATAAAAAAGTATGTTTGCTTTGTCAAAATTCAGTTACTTGTAATGTTTAACCCGAAGCAAATTCTGCGAGGTTCTGCATACGAAATGAAGGATTAAACAAGTTTCTTATCATTATCGATTGTTGCTTTTGGAACAAAAGTTTCACCGAAAGCAGTTTCTACATTTTTTTAGTACTCCATATGTGAAGGTTTTCCAATAAAAAATATTGCTACGCATGACTTTTCTTTTAGTGTTTAAGAAAAAACGTTAAGTTTTATATTTTATAGTGACGATTTACGTCATCAAAAACTTTTGTTTTTGAATTTGTTTTATCCATGTTCGTATAAATATTAATTCTGTAAAATATGCAATAGTAGGGTTACATCAGTCGTTAACATACTTATCTTCCTTAACGCTCATTGCCTTCAACACGAAATTATCCTTGGAGTCTCAAGCCATGAATATATCAGTAGACTGAACAATTTTAAAAACGAAAACTTTTCCACTTCTGTTATTCATGCAAATGGGAAATAATATCATATAAAACACTGATTTGCAACGATGAAATTAAACCCACTTGGTATTACATATTATTCCATTGTTGTGGCAAATTTTTCTTGTATATCTGGAAAACTTGACGTACAACCATCATAATGATGTAACTGTGGGACGTATTTTTTTTGGATTAAATGGTCAAATCTCACATGAATTTCTTAGGTCTTTAATGATCGAATCGCAAATTGTTCCCAAATCCCCAAAACAAAAAACAACATTCTTCCACAAATTAATCCTGCATTACAAATATAAATGAACTTACTTACATAATTATATCTTATCCTGATTTTTTTTCAAAACTTACCTTCCTTGAGATTTTTTGCTCAACAATTTAATTCATTTTGCAACTGGCGTGACCTTTCAGATGCTGAACAATATTCTGAGTGAAAATGAGTAATTATTCTATTAACAAAAACCATTCGTTCTTCTCTGCTTAAAATAAACTGAATAATCCGTCCACAGCAGAGTCCTGGAGCCATTTTTTCGAGTCCTATGTAGGCATAAATTAGCATAGCAGTATTCGATAATCCAATTAGTATTCATCATTTTGTTTACAACTTCATAAAATTAATTAATAATAAAAAATTTTATTTTAACAAAGTTTATTTTTTTTTTAGTAATTGCTTGTGATTACCCAGTTAGATAATTTATAAAATAAAAGGATGATACATTTTTCGGGATTAATGTTAAAATAATTTTTCAGATTTTATATTATTTTACGTCCAAACTGACAAATTACTTGGGTTAAATTTTTTTATTAAAATCTCTTGCTTCTAATTTTTGAAGTGGCTACGAATTACTTCAATTATTCATAATTTGACGGTAATTATCACAATATTACTGAGGTGTAAAATAATTAAATTTTAATTAATGCTGCTTTACTTTTTGGCTCTTATAACTTCTAATTGGAAAATTTTAATTAATTACCACAACTTAAGAATTTATTTTCGAAGGTTTTTGAATTACCGACTTATTTAGGTTTTAGTACTTACAATGTCATTCAAAGGAGCTTTTCAAAATACATTGCAATGCAATGGTGTTGATGGTCCTCAAAAGAATTTACAGCGTTCATGGTATTAAATGTATTCAACATAAATTTATTTGAAAATATAACCTAAAGTCTTCTCTTTCATATTTATTTCAACTCTTAGAAAATATAAAAGCACGAACTTATGGTTTGCTTGTCGACTGGAATCGTTGTAAATGAAAATGAAATAACTTAGCAGGGTTTCCTTGTGTTTTTGTATCTTAAATTGGTTATAGTCCGGAAATTTTTCATCTTTTAGTGTTAATTATTTTTATAATTCAATTAAATTATATTTTTAAGGACTTTGAAGTTATTATAACAAAACTTTTAACTATAGAGAGTAAGAAAAAATCGGAATTGCTTTTAGTATTGAACAAACTACACAAAAAATTCAATTGAACTTAAAATATAAGTCTTTTCCAATTTTTAAGTTTAAGTTTAAAAGTGATTTCCTGTTTTCTTGATTTCTTTGGTGACGCTTTAGTAAGTATGGATTTCCCTCCCACTGCAGCGTAGTCGGCAACGTATCTGTAAGTAGGATGTATGTCGTTGTGGTAAATAAATTAAAATAAATATAAAAACTGCTATCAACCACACAGATCAGCGATGTCTTGTTATTGTAGCCTATGAAAAGTAGATAGGCTAAGCCGTTTCTAACGCATTTTAGTATTAAACTTCAACTTTTTCATATAATATGTGTGATTTACAAGAAGAAATGTTTTCGTATATAATCTGCTGCTTAAGTGTCCCACTTCTATTTTATTATCACTTATACCCAATTGTACTTGCAGGTAAAAGTTTAATAAAATATTATCTTAGCTATGTAGCAGCTAATACTCATAAAATTAGTTGTTACTTACAAGCTCTTGTAAAAGCTCTAGTTCTAGTAGCTTAAAAGTAATTAAGCTACTTTTTAAGATACTTGAAAAAGTTTCTTACCTAACTTTGTAAGCTACTTTGCCATAGTTACGCTATTACTCAACTCAATTCATTACACCTAAAAAAGTTGCAAGAATACAGGTGCATAATCCTAAAGTTTAATATTATCCTGGCAGAAAATAATTACTACGTTGTAATTACTATCGATTAAATCCATGGAAATTCCAGGTGTGGAATTGTTGTTGTTAAAAATAAAGATAATCTATTTTATCTTTTGACACGTCATGACCTCATAATAATTGAGATAAATTTTAGTATTGCATGTGCAATTTTTATTACAAAAATGAGGAAGCAAGTTAAGTAGTTGTGCATCGTAAAATGAACCATTAAAATTTTATTTTTATCTGCCGTTTTGCCACCTCGTTCATGAGGTTAAATTTTCAAAGAACCTTGCGTTTTAAAAATACTGTTCCATTAGAAGAGAAGATGGCTTCATTAGATTTTAATGAAATTATTCATTGATTACAATACGTCATGAGGTCGTGACCTTATAACTGATATGATCAGAATAACACAAATAATCCAAAGTTTCGTGGTTTATCACTAACTATAGTTCATTGCATTTATGAAAAGTATTGTAATTTTTAGTTTCTTGTTATTTGTAATTGCGCAGGTGTGAAGTTTATCGTTCAAAATAAAATTTTTTATTTACTTAATAATTTCATACTAGAATAAGGGAAGAAGCTATGGAGAAAAGTTGCAAGAAACAGAAAATAAATGTATCGACGATTTACATTTAAATGGGACTGAAATGCAACACATCAGAAATTTACAAACTGTTATGGAAGGTAACAGAAATTATGGTGAATGGCTAAATTGCATTTGGAAGGAAATGGGGTTTAAAAACGATGATGGAAGTATAAACGAAGAAAATATACAACTGATGGTCTTAGAAAAAGTTGAAAATGCAGAAAATGTGTACGTGAGACATGCATTAACAATATTCGTGCATATTATGATGGAAGACTGTATAAATCAAAATTTGGGTTCGGATACAACACATCTTATAAAAGTTGACAATTGTATGACTTCCTATATTCAAAATTTAGTGAAAATGATTTATTAGATTGGTTATCAGAGCTGTATAATTTTATGTGGTTGTCTTTGTTAGCCAAATAGAATTAAGAATTTTCTATGAACACCACAGATAAAAATATATTTTGCAAAATAATAATTATTTAATTATCTTTATCTTTTGATTATTTCAAATATGGACCATTATAATATTTTGAAATAGTTTTGCTTGTCAATGTGACCCCCAATTTTTTTTCGATAATAATGTGTAGATATAAATTTTACTAACTCATAACCACTTTCAAATTACTAAACTTTGTTCGTACTGCCAACTCGACGTGTTCTTAATTTCGAAACCATGAAAAATATTGCAATTTTGTATTTTTTGGTCATAATTGTTCAGGTATGTAACTTTTAGATCTACATAATTATTAAATGTAATTAATTATAGAATAATTTTTAGGTTATGAGCAGTAAAAATTTCACCGAAAAATATGCAATAGTGAAAAATAAATGTGCAGACCAATTGCACTTAGATCAAACCCAAATGGAAGAAATAATAAAATTGCCAAACATCCCCGAAGATAACAATGACGTCAGTAATTTCTTAAATTGTGTTTTCAATGAAATGGAATTCAAAAATGTGGACGGAAGTGCTAATGTTGAAAATATCAAATCATTTGAATTGGAAAAATTTGAAGACCTATTTATTGGAATCAGGATACCACTAATATGGTGTTTAGAACAAATAATGGCTGAATGCGTAATGATACATGTGAATACAGAAGTCGATGCAGTTAAAATGGCTAATTGCATAAAGAGTCATTATAAAGTTTATAATGATGTAATGGCAATCAATAATGCCACGGTGGTGGAGTGATGTGATAGCTGATTGAGTTACGGTGCGGAAATTCTGAGTTCAAGTCGCGGACTTGAATAATTAAGAAATAATTTCTTGAAAAATAATCAAGTAAATCAAATAAATCTTAATTTTTTTCAACCCTGTTAGCATTACATATCCAAAATTCCTTTCTCTGTTTTGTACTGTTATACTTATTACATCTTCACTCCAATACTTTAGTTAGTTATAATATATTATTTCAAAAGGAAATATCATACCGGTTGTCGACTAGCATGCAGTGGGGAAGACCTAGTGACCTATGGTCAAGAAAGGAATTGGTATCACCCAGGCCGGTACCACCTTCTCTTGCGCCCCCCTGCAAATATTACATAATGTCGACCCAAATCATAAAGTTGCAATGAAGTAATAATAAATAATTTTTGGCAATAATACAAATGTAGTTTATATTCTGAAAGGCCCTATGACATTTTGCGCCCGCTTAGCACCGCCCACCAATGAATTTAAGGTTATGTTGAACATAGCAAACGGTGGCAATTTTTGTTGGTGAACTTGCGCACGAGAATATTGCATTGTATTCTTAAACTGGCTTCTCTTCTTTGCGTAACATAGCTCAGCATTCGGCCTCCAACTTCTCCTCCCGTGTATCACACATAGCTAAACTTGTGACCAATATTAATTTGACGAGCAATTTATTAACTCCCCCCCCTAGAATATTTACTCCCCCTTGCCCTATATGACTTCCTATATTCAAAATTTGATAAAAATGATTTATTTGTTAGCTTTTATCACAGCTGCATTTTTTATGAAAAACACAGATAAATATATTGAGATGTGGTAAAGTCAATCAAATGGACCCGATGATGATCTTGGTTGATTTAATTAAAGAGTGAGGTTTGTCAATTTGTATGACATGAATCTTAGGAGCAATTTTAAGAGAAAAATACGTAGCGCAGAGGGTAAGTCGCGCGGTTTGTTGTGTGAGAATTGCGGGTTCGATCCCCGAGTTGAACAAAAATTTATTTGAGAGATATTGAAATTTAGTAGGCAGAATGACAGTGTAGCAAATGTAAATCGCTGGTTCTGAGAAAATTAAGAGTCTTTGGTCGACCTTCTTAGAGTCCGTTTCGATAATTGCGAAAGTTTTCGCAATTTTTCTCAAAAAGACCATTTTGAGAGCTTTTGGAGCTACAAATCAATTTTACATTACTTTTCGAGTTGGATGACGAATATTTTCAACGATTATAAATCCCACATTGTAAAATTTGAGGTTAAATTGGATACCAGGTGTGATCGTTTCCATTTGGTAAGGAAACTTGAAAATTCTATTTAAACTGGCACTTGTGGTTTATAACACAGCACTGGAACAATTCCACACGTTATTTCACTTGAATTTGGATGGAAAAGCGGATTTTGGTACCAACAGAAGTTTCGCGCTACTGTAATATCAACTCTGGAAGCCATCTTGACATATGGTTGCAGATCACCGACATACGTTTAGTTTCGAGTATAGGATGCTTCATATTTTTTGCCAACCACCGAAATTTTGTAACGAGTAAGTGGATGAACTTTATTATTAAAAACACCATTTTGTAAAATTTTATATTATTCTCACACAAATTACATTTAAGCAGCATCACATAAAAGTATAGCTTATATGTTAAACCTAAATAATACTCTTTTATTTGATGCTGTACACATTTTTACACCACCTTATATATCGCTCGACATTTGTGTCGAACACGTCTAAAATTGCTCCAAGACTAATTTTGATTCAAGTTAATAAATTGCCTTCTGATTTATCTGATCTTTTGATTGACTCCGTTGAATCCACAAACTGTAGATCTGTAGTTTCTGTAAGTGTGAATCGACTTAAGGCTATTCGGGGCTTATTTTGTTCGAGTGGTTTACATTGGGCGAGATTTTGTTACCGATTAATTTAGGAAGCAGTAGGATTGAGTTTTTAGATCACGACAATATCCAAAACAGATTTCTGGAATTAGAACTTTGTTGAATATCTATTGGTTATGTGGAAACTAGGCTCTTCTATTTCGAAATAGATTTGTTTATCATAAGCTAATCAAAATAGCATTTAATTACTGTTCATAATGACCCCCGATTTTTTTTACGATAATAATTTTGCAGATATAGATTTTACTAACTCATAACCACTTTCAAATTACTTAATAAACTTAGTTCGTACTGCCAACTCGACGTGTTCTTAATTCCGAAACCATGAAAAATATTGCAATTTTGTATTTTTTGATCATAATTGTTCAGGTGTGTAACTTTTAGATCTATAATAAACTGAATAAATTTATAGGGTAATTTTTTAGGTTATGAGCAGTAAAAATTACACCGAAAAATGTGAAACAGTGAAAAGTAAATGCATAGACCAATTGAATTTAGATCAAACCCAGATTAAAGAAATAATAAATTTGCCAAATATCCCAGAAGATAACAATGACGTCAATAGTTTCTTAAATTGTGTTTTCAATGAAATGGAATTCAAAAATGTGGACGGAAGTGCAAATGTTGAAAAAATAAATCATTTGAATTGGAAAAGTTTGAAGACCTAGGTTATTTTACCAGGACTGCAATTTCAATGTATTTACAACAAGTGATGAATGATTGTGGAACGATAAATGTGAATACAGAAGTCGGTGCAGTTAAAATTCTTAATTGCATAAAGAGTTATTATAAAGCTTTGAATGATGCATTCAACAGAAATTAAATTTTTTTGCATATTTCAAAAATAAATAAAATTACTCAAAATGTACGTTTATTATTAGTAATCAATTTGTACGAGTATTAGCATAATTATCCAAAATTCCTTTCTCTGATTTGTACTGCTATTATTACATCATCTTCACTCCAATACTTTAGTTGGGTATAACTCTATCATAGAACAAAAGATCAAATAATATTTCAAAAGGATCTTCATCAAACCGGTTGTTGACTAGCATGCATCAGTGGGGAAGATCTACTGTCAAAAGATAGGAATTGGTATCACGATTGGTACGACCTTCTCTTGTGCCCCCCCCCTGTAAATATTAAATAATATGTCGTCCCAAATCATAAAGTTGCAATGAAATAATGAAAATTATTTTTCTGGCTATAATGCAAATGTAGTCCATATTCTGAAGGGCCCTAGGACATTTTGGGCCCGCTTAACACCGCCCACCCATGAATTTAAGGTTATGTTTAACATAACATAACGGTTAACAACATAAATGTTGCCATTTTTGTGGGTGAACGTGCGCACTGAATAAAAATCGAGAATATTGCATAGTTTTCTGAAACTGGCTTTTCATCTTTGCGTAACAAACGAATTTTACGGACAATTTAAGGTTCCCCACCCCGGAATATTAACTCCCCCCTTTGATAACATTTGATAAAAATGATTTATTGGTTTAAATGAGAGCTGTATAGTTTGACTTGATATTCTTATTTAACCAATTAGAATTACGGATTTTGAATGAAAAACACAGATAAAATTTTCCGATTTGTTATTTAATTTTCTCGGACAATATCCAAAACAGTGTAGCATTTCAAATGCTATTATTATATTTTGGCGGAAATCTATGAATCACTCTGTGTGTATTTCAAATACGCGCAAGCGTTTAGAATTTCAAAATTTATCGAAAATGTCATTCTTTCGCTTATCTTTATGAAAAGTGCAAAGGTGCAATATACTGTTGTGGTATTTTGACCAATTAAGAGTGACAGCAAGCAAATAAGAGAGTGGTTTGATTTTATTTAATTTTTAATTTTGTAGTCAGTTGATGTGACTGACAAGAAAGTGGAATTTGCATCAAAAACCATCACATGTAACGAGTTATTACACATAAAACACAATCTTGAGTTTATTTGTGGAATACAGGAATTTTGTAACACCCTGTAAGTGATTTTTGAATTTAAAAACAACAACAGATTCCTGCAAATAAGGTGTTAATATCAGTTTGGTGCGCGAGCAATTAACAACGTTGTGTTACCTGCTAGAAAGACCATTTTAGTTACCAGCAACAAGATCCCCACCATGAAAATAAAAAGTTTTGAATTTTGAAAACACACAAAATGTAAGAGAAGGAGAATAAAGCCAGTTCCCCGGTGAAACTCAAAGAGGGAACACGCGAGTTCCCGAGTGAAGCTCAAGTAGAGAGGAGTTCCTAAGTGATCTCCAAGCGGAGAAGAGTTCCTTGGTGAAACTCAAGCTGAGTGCACGTGGAGTTCTTGGGGAGACGTCGATTGAGAAAGTGTGTAAATTTCTCGATAAAATCCCAATTAAGGAACTCAACTGCGATTCTTTGGTACAAAAATCCAAAGCATTAATTTACTTGATTAAGCGAAAGTAAATGAATAGTGGAGTCGTAAAATTACGAAAATTCCGGTAGTTGATAAAGAAATTGTGTATCGTGAACGTGGCGAATCGGAAATCAACTTCACATTTGGTGACGTGTTTGTATTTGGAATACCGGCAGACGTGTGGAACATTCACAGCTTTAGACAGGTTGAAGCAGCTGGCGATTACTGGCAGGAGTTTCGACACATGCATCCAGCAACACACGGAGTTTAATGGAAGGTTATTAACGTGCAACAAGGTACAAGATTTATTTTTTATTTTTAATTAATCTAAATTGTAAATCAATGATTTGTGTTGATTTTAGATTAATTAAAGGACTTTATTAAATTTGATAATTATAATTTGTTTACATGAATACACCAATAATAAAATATCCAAATTTAGTTCCTAAAATCGAGGATTTAAATGTAATTTGGATGTTTTAATTATTACACATGAAATAACACATTGGTTTTAGACAAAATTATTGTCTTAAGTAATTTGATGCAAATTTTTACTATTTTCTTTTACCATTAAATAACTGATGTCAGCTATAAATTACTGCGTTTTCATTTCGTCTCTTTTAATTGTTTGTTAGGCGCCGCAAGTGGGGCTTTATTGGGTTCAATTAGGCATAACTTTTTGGCATCCCTTAACGTGGAGCTGTAGTAGATAAATTAGGGGTTGTTAAGTGCAACTTTGATATCCCTTAACTCTACAACGAATTGCCCTCTTATTTCGTCTACTGAATCCACTGACTCTGAGCAAGAGAAAAACTCTACTCCGATAATACACTAGTTTTAGGGGCCTTTGTGGGGTGATTATTCAAATAAGGGATGAATATCATTGCAATACCACTATTCCATCTCTAGTGGTTAGGACAGCACCAACGGCGTAGGATGGCTGGAAAACCATTAATTAGTTTAGATTAGCTTTTCTTAATTATTTACATCGACATTGAGATGCTATACCATTCGCAGGTGAATTGATTCTTGTTTAATTGTGCAGTTTTTGTTATTTTTAGCTTTACACCTGAAACTCAGTTTAAACGATGAATCATTAATATTCCAGAGGTTCCAAAAGAATTGAGATGTTGAATCGGACGGATTGAGGTGGAAGGGTAAATTAGAAAGCAGTTGCTGTATTTAATTATACTTGATGATATCTCTTGCGAATGCGTTATTTGCAGTCAACTTTACCAACGTTTTTTATGTCTCTTTTTTTTCTTTAGGTGCCTATCCGATTTCGGATGTACGGCGATCCCCCCGACTTAGCCAAGAAGGCTGCACCAGGGAAATGTTAATGGGGTGGGGTGGTGGTTTGCCTTCCCCTTAGTTAACAGATCAATTTTGGACTTATTTAGTTCATTAACATTTTAAGGATTCTTCTTGGCATATTACTCACGGTGGTTTGCCATTGACTTCCGAGGGGAGACGGTCAGAATAATTTCAAATTACGGTCAAATACTTCACTCGGATTCAAACCGGGTATTTAGCGTTCATAGTCAATTCGCGTTAGCACTTATGCTGCGACCGCCTCCTTTTATGTCCTTTTTATGTCTGCGTTTGGCAATCTCCAGGATGCTCGGATTATTTTTGTGAGTTGTTTTCAGATAGCAACACTCATCTGTATTTTATTTTATTTTTTGATTGTCCCAAGGTATCCCCTCAGGGTATCTTGGATTTTACTTGCTTTGTTATAGTTTTGTGTCTCCTATTGGAGTTTTGGAATCAAATATTGTCAACCCCATCTTTTCATCTAAACTTTGTGTTTTTTAAATAAAACCAACTCTTCTTTACTTCCGTGTTTTATTTAGAGGACTGGCACCCGGGAGGTTTTTTTTCCTTAGTTAGTTGCCAATTGATCGCCTGAGCCACAACGGAAGAACCTGCGAACCGCGTCCGCGCGACCCAAGCTCTGGCACTGGACGGGGGTGTAATCCCTTAGCTGGCCTGTCTACCATTCCATTCGTAGATCAGCGGGGCAAGTGGCACAATTAAGAGCAATTTGCGTTACAACAGATTTCTGAAATCAAAACTTTGTTAAATACGAGTATCTATTGATTATGTGGAAACTGGGTTCTTTTATTTCAAAATAGTTTTGCTTGCCATAAACTAAACAAAATACCAATTAATTACGATTCATATGACCCCCAATTTTTTTGCGATAATAATTTTGTAGATATAAATTTTACTGACTCATAAACACTTTTAAATTACTTAATAACAATTTGTTCGTACTTCCAACTCGACGTGTTCTTAATTCCGAAACCATGAAAAATATTGCAATTTTGTATTTTTTGGTCGTAATTGTTCAGGTGTGTAACTTTTAGATCTATAATAAACTAAATAAATTATAGGATATTTTTTAGGTTATGAGCAGTAAAAATTACACCGAAAAATATGAAACAGTGAAAAGTAAATGCATAGATCAATTCCACTTAGATCAAACCCAGATTGAAGAAATAATAAATTTGACAAACATCCCAGAAGATAACAATGACGTCAGTAATTTCCTTAATTGTGTTTTCAATGAAATGGAATTCAAAAATGTGGACGGAAGTGCAAATGTTGAAAAAATTAAATCATTTGAATTGGAAAAATTTGAAGACCTAAATTATTTAGCCAGGACTGCATTATCAATGTATTTAGATCAAATGATGAAAGAATGTGAAAAGATAAATATGAATACAGAAGTCGATGTGGTTAAAATGGCTAATTGCATAAAGAGTCATTATGAAACCTTGAAGGATATACTAAACAAAAATTAATAATTGTTCTGCACATTTCAAAAATAAATAAAATTACTCAAAATGTACGTAAATTCCAAATATCCAAAATTCCTTTCTCTGTTTTGTACTGCTATATTACATTTTCACTCCAATACTTTAGTTGGGTATAACTCTGCCATAGAACAAAAGATTACATCATATTTCAAATGGATTTTCATCAAACCGGTTGTTGACTAGAAAGCAGTGGGGAAGACCTAGGGTCAAGAAAGGAACTGGTATCCCCTAAGCCGGACCACCTCCTCTTGCGCCTCCCTGCGAATATTAAATATATCGTCCCAAATTTGAAGATATAATGAAACATTAAAAAATTATTTTTTTGGCAATAATGCAAATGTAGTTCAAATTCTGAGCTGCCCTATGCCATTTTGAACCCACTTAATACCGCCCACACCTGAGTTATGTTTAATATAGCAAGCGTTGGCCATTTTTGTTTGGTGAAGTGTGCACTGAATAACGATCGAGAATATTGCTAAGTTTTCTTAAACTGGCTTCTCATTTTTGCGCAATATAGTTCAGCATTCGGCCTCGAAATTTGACGGACAATTTAAGGTCCCCCCCCCGAATATTAACTCCTCCTTATCCTATATAACTTCCTATATTCCAAAATTTGATAGAAATGATTTATTGGTTCTAATCAGAGCTGTATATTATGTAATTTTATTTGATTTTCTTATTTAACCAACTAGAATTAAGGAGTTTTAATGAAAAATACAGATAAAAATATATTTTCCAATTTGTTATTTAATTTATTAAGATTTCTGGAATCAGTTATAACTTTGTTTTTATATCTATTGATTATGTCGAAACTGGACTCATTTATATCGGTTTTGCTTGTCTAAAACTAAACAAAATAGCAATTAATTACGGTTCATATGACCCCCAATTTGATGAGACGGTCGGAGCATAGTGGTCGAATAAGTTGACTATGAACGCTAATTGCCCGGTTCGAATCCGGGCGAAGTAAAAACTTTATTCTGGCCGTCTCTCTGGTCCTCCAGGTTGGGGGTTCTACGTCGGGCTTGCTCCTCGTCTAGGTAAAAAATTTAAAATGCTAACAAACCAAATACCAATTCGCAAGGTTGGTAGTTGGGCTCGGATAACGTTGTAATACGTTTCAAAACCGATTATATGATATTATGATGACCCCCAATTTTTTTTGCGATAATAATTGTGTAGATATAAATTTTACTGACTCATAAACACTTTTAAATTATTATACTTAATTAAAATTTGTTCGTACTTCCAATAATTCGAAGTGTTCTTAATTTCGGGACCATGAAAAATATTGAAATTTTGTCTTTTTTGGTCATAATTGTTCAGGTGTGTAACTTTTAGATCTCTACAATAAATTGAATAAATTATAGCGTACTTTTTAGGTTACGGGCAGTAAAAATTACACCGAAAAATACGCAATAGTGAAAAATAAATGCTTGGACCAATTGCAGTTAGATCAAACCCAGATTGAAGAAATAATAAATTTGCCCAACATCCCAGAAGATAACAATGACGTCAATAATTTTTTAAGTTGTGTTTTTAATGAAATGGAATTCAAAAATGTGGACGGAAGCGCAAATGTTGAAAATATCAAATCATTTGAATTGGAAAAGTATGAAGACCTAAATTATATAGTTAGGATTGCAGCAAAAGCGTACGTAGAAGAAATGATGAATGAATGTGGAAAGATAAGTGTGAATACAGAAGTCGATGTGGTTAAAATGGCTAATTGCTTGAAGAGTCATGATACAACTCTGGATGATATGATAAACGGAAATTGAATTGTTTTGCATATTTCCAAAATAAAGAAAATTACTCAAAATGTACGTAAATTATTATTCAATTTCTGAAATTCCTTGCTCTGTTCTATGCTGCTATATTACATCTTCACTTCAATACGTAAATAGGTAACTCTGTGATGGAATAAAAGGGGACGTAATATTTTAAAAGGAACTTTACCAAATCGGTTGCTGGCTAGCATGCAGTGGGGAAGACCTAGGGTCAATAAAGGAATTGGTATCGCCAGGACCGGTACCATTTGTTCTGGCGCCCCTGTCGCTCGAAATCATCATTTTTTGGCTATAATGAAAATGTAGTTCATATTACACCGCCCGCTCTTGAATTTAAGGTTATGTTTGGCAAAGTAAACAATGGCAATTTTCCAAAAACTCTCGAGAATATTGCACAATTTCCTGGAATTGTCTTCTTATCTGTAATTTTAAATTAAAACGCGCAATTTAAGGCTCCCCAGGAATATTAAGTCCCCCTTGCCTTAGTTCTAGATCCACAACTGATAGCAAGTAACAAATAGAAAATATATGATCGAGTTAATTAAACGTAATAAAATAAATTACAGTTCTAAAGCTTTTAGCTCATTTGAAATAGGAATTATGGTACCCTAAAATAAATTTGTTTCCACAAATTTTACTAATTAATTATTTATTAGGCTGGATGTCACGTCTGAAACTTTTAATTAATAATTATTCCTTGTACAAATTTGAAAATTGTTATAAGTAAGTTATAAATTTATATTGTTATCTAAAAACAACGAAAGCCCTTTCAGTTTGTTTAAAATAACACACAATTCAATAAAACTTCAGACATTTGAATTTTCGTTTGAGAATGTAAGATGTTAGATAAGTGAAGCTATTTCTATCGATTAAGAAATAGCAAAAGCATCACAAAAGAACGTCTGGATTCGTACAGTTCTTAAATATTGAATAATTCAACAATGAAAAATTATTCCCAAAGAATTTTAAATATTATATTTTAACCCTTTTACATTTATTGACATTTGAAGTTTTAACAAAAGAATATTCAGTTTTAAGTAATGTCACGGTTTTAATTTGGAAATGCCTTTACAGATTTACAAATCATTTTGTTCGAGAGCTTTCATTTCATATTTTTGCTTCCTTGCATTATGAGTTTTGTATTCTTCGTTATTCCTGTTGATTTGTATGAAATGCTATCATAGAAAATCTAAAGTTTAATTGGAATTCCTAACCACGAAAGGCGAAATACACTTTATTTTTTATTTTTCTGCAATTTACTTGCTTTGTGTTGAATTTTGTGTATTTCCTATACCTAATTTTGGATAATCAAAGCAAGCACGACCCAGCTCTTCTGCTGAAGAGGGTAAAACTCCTAGTTAGTTGTCTATAACTTTTTATTTGTATGATGTGTGCAATATAAAGCGAATAAAATGTGCAACCACGATTTTTTTTAACAAAAAATTATGTGATAAGGAAGTTTGCCAAAAGTATAAAACTAGGATATAGTCTATGTGGATGTTCTAGCTAAAAAGTTATAAAGATGCCGATTTTCTTTTATTTTACAACCATTTTGCAAGAAGTCGTCGAAAATTCAATACGCAAACCATATAACAAAATTTGTTATTCTGAAGCGGTTCGGTTTACCCTTGAAAACGTGATTTCCTATAGCGGAAAATATTGATTGTATTCTTTAGTAATCATTTAGAAAAACAAACAAAAAATGTGTTTTACAAGCATTCGAATAATAAAATTATCTATTATACAATAATATAAAATGAGTTTACGAGTTTTATATCCACGAGATAGTATAAAGGAACCTGCAATGCGGAATTGTAACAATAAAGTGATTGTTATCAGTAAACGTTGTGAAAATTTTGTTTTGTAATCATGTTACTAATTTAGCACCAACTTTTATGATAATTTTCATTTATTTCAAGTTAGCAGTTAATGATGCCCAAGTAATAATCGTAATTTGGATGGAAAAATAGTCGCCAATCTCTCACAAACATTAAAAATGTATCAAAACTTTTATAAGAACTTAGTTTTTAAACGTGAACGAAAATAAATGTGTGAAACTTTAAAAAGTTAGATTCGGAAAATTCGAGGAATGCAATATGTAAAATACAATCAAAACTTTGCACATACTTAATAATATGGATGTGACACATTTTAAATATACTATTTGCTGAAAGCTGTCGCAAAACTTTAAATTATTTCAAGTTTACTATTTGGATTTGTTAGGTAATAGGAATTTAGTTCACATTTAAAATTTACATTAGTTTGAATAAAACATCGATAATAAAACGCTCAACACAGAATTTCAGTCCTTACCTTGATATGTTAAACGTACCAGGCTAAATAAATCTTAACATTAATCCTTGATTTTGACTTTGATATTTTAAGAAAGATCGATAAGTTTTCATCAGGTAAATGAAACAGATACAGATGTAATGGACTAATGGTTGAACGGTGAACAATGGGCGAGATTAAATTGAGATGTAATTTTGGCTATAGGTGCAATATTCCATTTAAAAGCCTTTGTGTATTGTTTAACGTATTTATTCGGAAACTGACGACAAGAAGTTGTACTTTTAGTGTTGGTCGTGCATTCTAATGAAGGTGAAGTGCTCGTATATTTCAAATTTGCATTTTCATTGTATACGCATTGCGACAATATAATAATTAGTGACCATTTTCGATATAAAATTTAAAGAAAATTCATTATTAAAATATTTAATTAATTTTTAGAACTTCCACCCTTTTATCAAGAGTTTTACCTTAATTTTCTAAACAATATTACTTATTCATAAGGTTTCATAAAATAAAACAAACTTGAGGTAAAGAATTGGACTTGAATATTAAGGAAGCCACTGCGAACTGTATCTATCTATAAAAATTTCCAGGATAATGATGGAATTATCTGGTTTATCAGACTTGATCTTCATGAAAATGAAATCAAACTTTATAAATTTTCATATTTGGTGTTTTGAAAATCAATTCTCAATCTCGTGCATAGCTCGTTCCATATTCAATTTAGTAATTAACAAGGTAAAGGTCACCAATGCTAAATTGCTTCGAGCAAAATTTCCTCTCGGCGCCAAAATGTAACACGGTAACTGCATTATACATATTACATTATTGGGTATGTTGTCCTTAAGGTGTAATGCATCACTAAAATTATATTAAAGTCAAGTAAATTAATATGTGATGTAATTTAGCCAAGTTTATATTTTATAGGGAATATTCGTAAACTGTGGTCGAACAAAGAACTTCAAATTAAGCTTTTATTTACTATAGCAATTTCAAATTTGAACGATAATCTGAGTCATACACTGTGTTACGAATCTGCAAAGACCCAAATTTGAAAACTCTAGTTATCCGCCCAATAACATCAGGTAGGTCGTCGAGACACGGCATAAACAGATTTCTTTAACGTAAATTAAGTGCAAATAAAAATAGGCAGCTTCTTGAAAAGAAAAATATTATTAACGTAGCCACTATTTCCAAAATTTAAGGAAAAACTGAATATGTTGTAAAAATATTGCTCCAACAGTTTCATCGTCGATGGTTAGGTAAATTTTCTAATACAGGACTACAGAAAATTCCTAACCTTCCTAACAACTACACCAAACAACCTGTACATATTTTGATTAAATTATTACTAATTTTGGACGGAATAAAAAGAGAACCCATGTTAAATATTATATATTATATATATAATCAGCACTACAGGCCTAGAAGGCCCATGGCTTAGTGGCTATACTAGCCCACATCTTCCCACTCTCAACCAGATATCTCTGTCTAATCTGTTCCAGAAACTTTACATGTATGACTCAGCCGCATTCACGGTAATGACGTCGATACAACAGATCCTGTACAGATAACACCAACAGTGTTTGGATGTCCACTGGAAGGCCGAGCTAAGAAATTCTGTATACGATCCGCGATTTGAACCCAGAATTTCCGCTCCGTAACTCAACCACCGGTCACATCACTCCACCGCTGGTGCTATGTTAAAATTATAATACTCTAAAAATTAGAATTTTAAAATTAACTTAAAAAATTATACCAGAAAACCAAGCCAAAGCAAATATAAAGTACGGTGTACTCTTTGTTATGTTTAGTTTCATTTTAGTTTAATTTAATGATTGTGAAAGGACAATCCACAGGGTTCATCATACCAGAGAGGTTAATTGAACTGTTTCGCAAAGTTGATGTAGACAGAAATTTACTACAACATTCAAAAGTTACAGTTGGTTATTCAACAACATCAAAGCTGGAGATTCAAAGCTGTTATTTCTTTACTGTTATTAAATTTTTTATACAGACATAATTTTCAAAGAAGCTGTGCCCGGGGAGTAAACAAACAATTAAGCATTGAAGGAAAAGCACTTAGTGTAAAAATTTTCTGTTCCATGGTTCGAAATTCACGTTTAACTGTACGTCCCTGGTATTATAATAACTTAAAATCTTCTTTCTTGAATTTTTAATTTTAATGCTACAATCCGAACATTCCCTAATTCATGGTTAACCACATCTGCCTCTGTCGCTAATCCTAGCGTTCATTTCAATCCTCTTTTTTATGCATTTCATTATTATTTTAAATCTTTTCGGTTTTTTCCACCACATTCTTAGAATGAATAATACTTGTTCATCTAATTTTTCTCTTTAAATTAACCACAACTTTTAATTTGCTTTATTCTCTATTTTCAATAATCTAGAACTCAATTTTCTTTCCTTTCAATCACATTTTACTTTACTAAAATAAAGTGACGTAGTAAATGACAACATATTAAATTGCAATGTACAATCCAACTTTCTAATTTTATGAATTATGACAATGGATATTCTCCTTTAGATTAGTTAACTCTTTATAGGGCAAAAAGTCTTTTCAAAAAGTGGCATAAATTTTAATTGAAAGTTCACATGTTTAGAGCAATATATTACTGTTAATTACAAAAGTTACTTATTTAAACCTTTGGAGGATGATTTCTATATTAACCACTTTCCATTACATATGCAATAGGTAAAGGGTTTTATAGATATAGTCTGTCCCACGAGAGCTCGAGTATGACTAAATTTAGATAACTTCAAATAACTCAAAAACAGTAAATGATATCAAAAATACTTCAACCAAAACAATTATTCATCTTTCTCTGCTGACCACCTTTGGCCTTTTCGGCATTTTTGAAATCTTTCACTATTTTCCAGTTATTGCAGAAGAACTTCATGGAGTCATACTCGAGCTCTTGTGGGATAGACTATAATTTGATCTTTCCGAGGTGGTTAAAATTGCGACTATTTCATATTATGATTATTGGTTGAATTATTTTAATAGAAACAATAAAAATAACAGTGTTTTTTTAAAATTCTGTTTATTAAAAGATAAAGTTTTAAAATTTTTTTTACAAAAACCAATTACTTTCAAAAAGAATTCATGAAGATGGATGAACACTAAGTTTACCACGATTACTTACAACCCAATCAACGGATTTCATTTATTTTTGAGTCATTAGTCTTCGTCAAATTTTCTACCAAAAGACCTAGGATTATAGTAAATATCAACAATGGAGTATTTATGCAACTTTAAGGAATATACTCAAATTCACATGATATTAATAGACCATTCACTTTTAAGGGACGAAAGGTACTGGTAAAGTTTTTGAATCAATTTTGTGGAAAAAATTACTAATGGGATTATTGTTTTTGTCACCTAAATTGACATAATATTTAAAATTTTAGATATTTTCTCTAAAACCAGCTAAAACCATAGGTTCTATTTCTTGATGAAGATTTTTTCTAATTTTCTGATGGAAAAGTATTCATATTATATGAGTTGAACTACAATAAGTAGGCCACAATCTTGGACATATATTGGGTCACTATTGAACAGCAGTACAGTATTGCTAAATTGTAACAAATGGAAACAGAATAACAACTAATTAAAAAATAAAATGACCCTGTTGAAATGAAAATGGTTAATTAAATATCAGGGGGCCGTAAGGTCTTGATCATTTCTTAACACTAGAAAATGCCAAGGAAAATATTTGCTGACAAATAATCTTTTAGACAAAACTTTTATCAAAAGTTGGAGCGCAAATTCGGAAAAATTTTGAATTAATTAGATGTTGGTTATCGACTTTAGGTCGATTTTAAATCAATAAAGGACGCTGCAATAAATTAAGTTTGTGCAATGTAACAAGTGTCGATGTTACTTGTGTTCAACAGATAAGAACGATAAGGATTTGCAATCTAACATCCGTTCCCATTGAAAAATATGTATACGTGTATATATAAGTATACTTAATATACGTGGTATAGAGGAGAAAATTTCACTTTAAAATTTAAAAAGTCGTCAAGGTACCAGTTCTGTCAAAATAATTGGGAAAAAATCACATTAAGGCCCAAAAGTGAGACTTCAGAACAGATATCAGTAAGGACCAAGGGGCTTTGTAGTCTGCTCCACCATATTCGATGCCAACCGGGCGAACTTGTCTTTCAAGGATGGAAAGCTTTCCCTGAGGTAATGGCTATTTGTTTAAGAAAATATTCGTTGTTAGCTCATGGGACATACAGGATAATCTCTTCGTCACATTTTGGGGAAAACTTGTAATTACAGCGAGAGAAAGTTTACAAAAAGCCAGAAGGACCTGGGACGGTCATTTCCTTGCAGCTAACGCAGTTGAAGGCACGTTAAGCCAGTGGCCCCCTAGGTTAGGTAAAAACGACGCATATATTGGGAAATAATAGGCCTTAAGGCCTACTAGAAGCGGATTCTCTAGAGAATTGCTTCTAGAAAGAGGAAGAAGCCAAGAGCTCAAAAAAGGGGTCTTTCAGTTGTCAGGTCGTTGTCTGTTGTGCATAGTAGGTACCGACGCTGCCAAATTAGTGATTTTGGGAAGTGAAAGTTTCTGTAGAGACAGAAAATTCCAAGTGTTAATGTGGTGATTGATCAATTAAAATCAGTTGAAATAAACTGGTCGGTAGATCATTTGTGGGCATTTTGAGTGATTATTAAAAGGGGTGTATTCCGATAGGGGGTTTGAAAAATCCATTATTTTTGCGATATCTCTTATGGTAATCGAGATAATCGACATTATTAAAGAATTTAATTAGTCATTCGAAATAATTAAGTTTAATTAGTTAAGTAATGACTGTAAATTGCCTGCCAGTGCACTGGTGAACAATTTCCAGGCATTTCCCAGGTAAATGTGTTACTTGAACGAGTTTACAACATAGGTATTCCATCACTCCCCCCCCCCCAGACCCCCCGGTCTTAATACCACGAAACATTAGTAATATTATCTACTTGGAACAGTTTCGATTTAATACCATCATCCATTATCTTGGTCTTTGCAAACGGGGAGTTTGGGGGTTATGGAATACTCTCAAATCATAGACGAAGTTACACAATTTCGATTTGTTAATCACATCCAAAATATGAATTAGCATCCCTACCAGAGACGTTGGAAATATAGGTTATGTTTTCGAATTGACGTTTTTCTTGCTGAATTTAGGTATCAGTTTGATTTATAATGACGTTTGTTGACTGATTCCGTTATTACGTCTCCTTTTATTTGCAGAGCTTCTTGCGCCAATCGTAGCGCATCGTCTCTCACTATTGTGTCATTTGTATATCGATATTAAAATCTAAAATGGTCTTTTATTGGGTATATTGATTTGATAAAATGGCGACTTGAATCGTATTTTCACAGGTCAATCCAAGTTTTACAGTCCCGTTTATACATTTAAGAGTTAAGAATATATAAATTTTCAAAGAAAGCATGGAATAGGTTCAAAATTCCGTTGAATAAGTTTTAAATTATTCTTGAGTAAATTTAGAGTTCATCTGTGTGAATTATCTTCAAAAATAGTTTTTTTAAGCCCGATAGACCTTAAAATAATAAAAAATAGAATAAAAACTTAAATTTTAATCAAACTTTTTCTTTGACGTCCAATTTTGGGCCACTTTTCTAAACACCCCATACGATTAAATTTCCTGGATGTAATGGAGGTCTGTAGGGACTCTTGTGGATTTATCTCACTCCATACCCGGCAATTTTGCTTATTTACAAATCCATTAAGCTAAAAATCAGCCTCATCGCTAAATACAATTTTGCAATTAAACCGTGGATCGTTTCCAACCGGTCTAGAGCCTACTTTGCGAAAGAACAATGCATAATATGATGGTCTCGTGACTTTAATTCCAGTACCATGTGGGTGTTATACAAGTGTAAATCAAGATATTTGTGCAAATTTTTTCAATTAGTGGAGGTACAGAGCTCCAAACCAAATTTTGATCTACTTCCACACTTTCGTTTCGCTTACTTTGACGTGTAAGTGTTATTGCATCATCTAATGTGGATCATCAATTCGATGGATGGCATCCTCAAATTGACGATTTATGTGCGCCATTAAAATCATGAAGCAGTCTATAAAATGCCGATTGATGACTTGATTCAAGGTCTGCTGTGGAGGGTAAGATAAACTCACACGCACTTAGGCATCTAAATAGGGCCCATTGTACTACCTCCGGTTTTCAACTTCACCCCGATCCTGTTAGTCCAATAATGGATGACGGAATTTCAAACAAATTTTGGATAATTTGGTAGCGTTCTTCAAGCGTTTAATCTATTCAAGGTAATTTGAATCAAGGTATAAAATTTAGTATGTTTTTGAGAAATGAAACTGTACTAAAACTTATACAAATTTTCCAGTTAAACCCCACTATCGCTCTCTATTGACTGACCTATTTTGTATTATTTTATTTCACTAAATTTCATATTTTTACTTTATGAGACTTTCATTTTAAATTTATGTTTCAATTAACAATTTATCCATTTTATTCTTTATTTGCATTAAATGTGCTAGCCATTCCCATTTTGTTCTCACTCAGCTGTATGACCTTTTTTATTTATTTCGCATTTATTTTCAATTTCAGTAGTATAAAATTGGCGATTGCTTAATTTAATATTTTTGCTATATTTATTCTGTTTAACACAATTTAAAAATATAATCTGCTCACCAAACCATCCCGATTATAACAATCTTCCTCTGTCGTCCTTCCTAATCTCCAAACAATTAAGCACTTTATTTCAAAATACTTATTACTTGCGTTTTCTTTTAACACTACTTAATAATTAATTCAATGTACTTCAACATCTTATTCAAATTTTACTTCATTTCAATAGTATTTTCTTACAAATTTCATCAAGTGACATTATCCTTCAAGAGTACGCAAATAAAATTACGTTGTTTCATCAATTCTTTATGCAAGCCAAACATCCTGGACTTAGTCTTTTCATACTCACCATGTTTCATTTTAATTCTTTACATATAATTCAATCACCGTAGTTTCGGAATTAACGCAGTGCTAATCTATAAGATTGCCAAAGGTTATTTATTTGAAGGAAAGATAAGAAACACGTTTTCTGATGGAACAACATCCGCGAGTGGACTAGCATCCAAAATGAAGAATAGTTATTAAAATTCCAGACAGGCGATGTAAACCCGAACACGATGAATGGAGAAAGAAAGTCATAACAAGATAAGCACAAAAGTGCATGGAGAAAAATATTCAGCTGAGCAACTGTAAGATCTATTCCCTTGCAATCTAACATTTTCCTCAATCGAATAAGTTTTAACATTTTATTACCTTGTCAGTGTTTCCATTTGTAGTGTTACATTATAGCGATTATTGTGTACTTCAAGTTTTCTTTGCATTGTATTCCAACTTCACCTCCTATAAACACAGCAATGTAATGCAGTTTTACTCGAATATAATTTAATTTTGACTAGTATGATCACTTTACAGAACAATGGTTCAAATTAAGGTAAAAACAAAGTTTGCGATTCAATTATACTACTTGAGAAACTTGAGAAATTCTGGACAGCGTCTTAATTAAATTATTCAGGAGTTAATTTAGTATAATTGAGTTTTTGTATAGTTTTCGTTTTGTATTGTATTTTTCCCGTTAATTCAATTTAAAATATAGCTTTCAGAAATTACGACAAACTTTTTGAATTCATAATTTCTACCCTTCCACTTCTGTCAAAAACAGTCAAATGTGATAATTCAACAGCTAAATGTATTTGATGTAAATTGAACTTTTAAATATATTTTGATTGGAGTACTGTGATAAATGGTAAGAGGTATTGATTTTATATAAATTTGTGGATGGAATAAGTAGTTTGATTTATATACATAGCAAGTTGTATCTTCCCTATTCATAGAATCGATAATAAATTTTCGGGTAAAGGATTAAACACCAGGATTGCATTAATTGTTAGTTAACAACTTCCTTTACAAGAATAATTCCTGATTACGTCCACCTTAAGCTGCTTTATTACATAAATCTTCTATTTGCATATCTAAGTAAATCATTAATATATTTGTCGATCAATAACATGTTATACTGTAATCATTTCAGGCAACAAACATCGATAAAATGGAAGTGCTTCTAATCAAGCGATAAGAGGATTAATGCCAACAAACACTTCTACGCAGGTATTGCACCTGTTGTAATACAAAGGAAAACAAAGCCGACATTTTATGGAATCGTAAATTTTCTTTTATTTTTACCTATTCAATATTTTTCATGTGTCCCAGAGATGGTACTATTCGTCAACGTTAGTTTCCTTTAGAATTCCAAAATAAACTAAGATTATAAGCAATATGATACCTTTTGTTAAGTCAAACTATGCCATACATTTACTCCGAATGATTTCAATAGGTTTAGAATGCTAAGACATTAAATTAATGATGCTCGACAATATCATAATTTTTATTTTGGAGTGTAGGATTCCGTTTGTTCAGATAACAAAATACATGAACTCGTTATGACTGTTTGTCAACTACAAAACTGATAATCAAAGACATTGCCACAAGTTAAAATCACAATGGAAGTGTTATCAAAGGACATTTGGGAAATTATCTGTTATGCCAAACGAGCAATTACTTTAGGTGACGGAAAGCCTCGTTCCAAGCTGAATACTTTTGACGGTTAGAAAATTACAGTCGAAAGTTTTGCAATTTAGTTCAAGTCTGAACTAAAAAAGTATTAGCAACAGTTTTATGAAACACAATTATTAGGTGCTCGGATATGTAAATGCATACGATGGCTGAAATTAGAATTGCAAATTCACAAAAGCCTGAAATTTCAATTGGAAATTTTTTATTGATAAACAATTTAAACGAAAAACTAAAATAGTGTAATTTAAAAGTTGAGCAATAAAAAACGACATGGAAACAAGTTTTTTTCGAACATTTCGTTTTGGTAACATAAAAATAACTCGAGAAGTTTTCCCCTATCCTATGAGGAAACATAAAATTGTTTTCTATACATTTTAGATCATATTATGATTTAATTAATTTAGGCCATAATAGCAATTTATTTGTCAAGTGACTTTGTGTCAATTTGCATTTCATTGGGAGGGCTTGAACTTGTACATTTGCTAAATTTATTTACTTAAAAAGATTAAACTTTACATAAATTTGCATTAAATTTCGTTAATCTTATAAAATTGTTACCTGTAAATGGATTATTATTATAATGGTTCAAATGTGTGTTTTACAACCCAACCCTTGCAAAAAAAAGTGAAATTGCATCTGTACGGTTTTTCCCTAATTGGCCTCGTTTTTGGGATGTTAATTTATTTATGAGACTGAAATTAATTGTTACATGTAGGTACTATCTCTAAAATCTGCATGAGATCCTAATTATTTTAAATTACTTCGGCAATGTGATACCTGTCGTAGAGTTTTTTTCAACAAAATTCACTCGGGTTTATCCCATTGCAAAAATTAAAATAATAACAGAATAAAAAAAACGTCGAGTTTCCATATTTATTTCAATTTGTGTTTCAAATTTAAAATTTTTAATTTTAATTTAATAGGCTTATCCTGATAAAATCAAATTATCTTCGTCGTAATAATATTATAAACTATGGTTCCACAAACCAGACGTTACTCAACAAATTAAACAGAAATGGCACTTTGAATATGCTCAAAATATTTCTCTATTGTATCAGTATTTGAAGCAAGTTTTAATGGGCGAATTTAAATTTTTTTGACAATAATTGAACCGAATATTGCGCACATGATTAATGTCAGTCAATAACATTTAGTAATTCATCAATTCCAGCCATTAGTAATCTAATTAGGTACCATAAAAGTTGATTATTGAATAAATGAAAGTTTAATAAAGATTATAAATTATTCGTGGTTTTGTAATATTGCAACTAAATTTTAAATTTCCCATCTCATCGGAACTCATCATCATAAAACTCAATTACAAAATTAACAAAAATAGATGAAACTTACATACAAATTAGAGAAGTAATGGAAAACTAACATAAATAATCAGTTAAATTTAATTACTCCTTATTTTACATGCGAATCCTACTTGGCTCAAATGCACATTATCATTATAAAAGAATAATTACACCAGAATCTTATAAACAAACAAAGTAATATTTACTTCAACACAAAATTTCATCCTCATAACAAAACAATACAACCAAGAAAATCCACAATATAAATTATAAACTGGTTGGCTCGCAGATGCCAGCTTGGTAGTCGAATCTTTCGAGAACTTTCAACTTTAAACTTAAAATTTAAGTTTAATTTCACCATAAAACTTTTTAGTTTAAGTTTTCATTTTATTATTACTCGAAAAAAATGTATTAAAACATTGTTACAAGAAGTTACGAAAATTATTATAACCGCTCACTGCTCTCTTGTGTACCGAATGATTGACCGGACATTCGAACCTTGAATTTTCGCTCCGCATACTAACATAGAACAAATATTCAAACAAAATTTGCAGTTCCATAAATCTTTCGATTCATATCACTAATATTAAAAAGAAAACTCATCAGGTTTTAACTGCAAAATCACACAAATTTTATTACACTACTATTTTTACTAGTTGTTTATTGTTTGGTTACCATGGTAACACGAAATCTTTCTTGACAAAAATGCTAAAATCAGGCCATACTTTTTTGATGAAGAACATTATTAACATAAGAACGTGAAATGCGTACTAGGTTACTAAGAAAATGGGTCGATCATCTAAATTTTCCAATATCGGGGTAGGTAAATTTATGATTCTACGTAATAGTAAAGTAAATTATAATTTTGATATTAGGGGAAACCGTGGCTAGTTGGTTAGAGGGGTATAAGTTGCCATCCCTCGACTATTTTGGATACTCAGAAACTTAAAAGCATTCAGCGGGAATTTTCTAGATTTTCTAGATAGTTACTCAGACTGTGTGGTCTGACAATTATGTTTAGGTTAGTAATAAATAAACGACGAATCAGAGTTTAGAGAGAGCGTTACGGACAGAGAGACAGACAGAGTTTTGACAAAATTTACTACTTTGTTCATTTATTTCGAACCGAAATGTTTACCAACCTAAAGCAAATTTACGACCTACAAAATTGATATGCACAGGTATCTGATCGTCATTATATAATGGGGATATACCTCCCTTCTGTAAGATCGCAGACCAAATAAGTACGGCCTTCACACATTCCCCCTGATTGAGAACAACCATATCAATGATACTATCTTTGAGATTCATTCTATCTTTATAATTTTTCTTAAGATTTAATTGAGTAAGTTTGCTGTGTTATATTTTAAAATGTTGTAACTTTCAACTTCCTGGTTTTGGTGGGTATTCTATACCTTCTAGATCCCACGGTCCGAATACAACGAGATTTTGAATGTGAAAATTTGAATTGCCATCTTCATTTGCGAGGTTAGAAATATGAGATTCTGCAATCGAATAGCTGCTTTTTCGTTGAATTAGCACCACCATTATTTGAGAGTTTTAGCTCCGTCTTTAATAATAATCCTGACTAAAAATTTTCAATATCCAATTTAATAATTTGCTAATAATCTTTTCCTAACCCTTTTTCTTTGTACCATTTATTGATTCGTCTCTGGTTGATTGGTCTTCAGTCAGAAAGTCTTCAAAATCCCCAGATGCTCGGAAGTCAGGTTATAATGATTTTTTGATATTAGGAAATAATTCCTTCCGAATGTCATTCGTTTATTGTGAATTCGAAAACAAGATTCGAGTGTAGTTCATCATCATACAGTCGTTATGATTCTTAACAGAAGCGTCGTGATCCTTAAATGTTGGTGGGGTGGTTATTACGCTTCCCCATAGTCCCCAGATCAACTTTTGGACCCTTTAGATCATTAACATTTAAGGATGCTCTTGGCATATTACTCTCGGTAGGTTCCCATTGCTTTCCAAGGGGAGAACGGTCAGAATAAAGTTCTTACTTTACTCGGATTCCAACCGGGTATTTAGCGTCCATAGTCAACTTGCGTGACCACTATGCTCTGACCGTCTCCGAGTGTAGTTACGGAAACGTTAATAAATTCCTTGAAATCATGTCTATCTTAGGAAATTAATGTGATGAAACATCGGATAAAAGAATTTGGTTTTATTGACAGAAAATAATTTTAAAATTTTATTGGTAAAGGGGAATCGCCCTCCTGGTTAACCAAGGAGTTGGGTTTTTCAAATTGTTAAGCCACGCAAGAGAGCGATGATCGATATTTACAATAAATCTGGTTCCGTCCAAGTATGGTTTCAATTTTTGTATATTTCCGTTCCGTTTGTATTATTCCGAACGGAACAATCAACAGGATGTTAAAATAAAATCAATAGAATTGAAGTTAATTCTAGTTAAAAAAGCGGCTTTCAAAATCTTCATCAAGAAACTTTTTGAGTTTTTCTACGATTTTCATCAAAGTAACGTTTCAACACCAAACAACAATGTTTAAATATAATAAGGATTCCATAAAATTATTCAATAATCCAAATAAATTGGATTTATTTTTGAATTTGAAAATGGAAATACATAATTCCATGTTTTTATAATAGAATCGTTTAATTCTTAATTTGAAATGTGTAAAAAGTTATAATTGCAATTAAAATTCAAGCTTATGTGCAATATGAATAAAAACTAAAACGCCATTTATTGTGTAAATGCTTGTTTAATTTTTATGTTTTGACCATTTTTAAAATTTTATTTCAAACCATATTTACGTAATTGCTATACAAATGAAAGAAGGCAACATTAAGGAATTGTTCAAAGTTCTGATTTATTCTAAGTTGCCTCACTTTACGGTAATTGCTAGTTACATAATTTATGTATGTTACTAAAATTATTTTTCAAATTTCGTCCTTATTGTGCTCGATTATACTTGTTTATTTATGCTGTTCGAAAATCAGTCATAATATTATGATTACATAGCAAAGATTAAATTCAAAGGTAGTCCTCATAACGCTCACGCGACTACAGAGACAAATTAAGGATATCAACAAACGCTGTAATTTGATAAATACTTTAATTCAACAATTGAGTTTATTCAATGATATATGATTATTCCTTTATGTTAGACAATTCGATCATTGTAATTAAATCGATTACTATTTAAACGATAGAAAATTGAAATGTTGCAATAGAAATTAAAACGGCACGCCATAATAAACTTGAGTGGGTTATACGAATATTGAATAAAAACATCAAATTTCCCGATCAAGTTTAGAAAAGTAAGACAAATAAACGATTAACTGAAGTCTTAGGAAGTTGAAAAATTTTCTTGCCGTTATTACAGCGTAAGTAAATATTTTGAGAGGAACAAATTGAAAGTCATAATGTTCTCTTTTCTCAACTACTTACGTCGCGTCGTACGAAATAATTTAACTAGCCTAAACCATTATTATCCCGTCGTGTACTAATTTACTTTATCTTTGAAGAATAATGTGCCTTTGGTTATGTAAACATTTGTAATAATTTGTAAGCAAACAACATTAAACGAATAAAATTCATACCACATAATCATAAATGTGTAGGCACAATTATTTGAAAATTAGCGTTTTGTATTTGTTAATAATTAAAAAAAGGTTAAAAACCCTTACCTTTAAATTTTCCGGTTCATTATAATTCTGGATTCCAAAAGATTTACACTAAAAGTTCTGCACTTCACCTAAAATTAAATCCATTATGCACACCGTTAAACACTAAGAAACGACTTAAATTAACACACCCGTCACTAATTACATTAATTTTAACTAATTTGAATCTAATAATAACAATCGCTATAGCTGTTAATTAAACTCTGCCCAGTACACACGCCACCTGCAAAAAAAATGTAAGTAATTAATATTTATAAATTATTATATCCATCTGAGGAGCTTTAACAAAAGCTTTTTAAATTTGATAATTTTTCTAAAATAATATTTTGGTTAAATTAGTAGGCAATAGCAATTTAATTAAAAAAAATATTTGTCTTGTTCAGATACATGGAATGGTTCAAAAATTTCCGAATGATTAAATATTTAGCTAAATAAAATGTAAACCTTCTTGGGAAACGTTGGAATAGCATCAATTTTTTAACATGAAGAGTAACCCACGCATTTCATAAATAATTTATTGACCAATCGAAAAACTACTACCAAATATTGTATATTATCCAACCTTCAATTGAAAATAATAATCATGTTTAAAATTTAAAGATCACTACGAACAGATGCGCTTGGATGAACTGAGGGTTCAAGTTTTAATACGAATCTTCGACTTTTGTAATAAAAATTTTTTGCATTTTTTTTTTCAAAATGTAAGGTGGCATTCCCCACATACAAAAGTAATTTAAGTAACAGAAGGGTGAATATCTAATTTATTAAATTCGCTAAAATGAAAAAAATGCACAAAATTTCAGTTTTGTGGTATCTGCAGGAAATTATGTACCCCATTAAGCATAAAAAAATATTTTGCTTGGTTATATAAGGTATGCATAATTTATAAGCGAACTGTTGATTTCTTTGTAGGATTTTGTACTACGTGGTTTTATAAATAAATTTAGTAAATGTCACCAACATAACTTTTGTTATACTAAGTTTTTAGGTCACTTTGTTAAAATTTTTTCTTCGAGATCTAGTTTTATTTTGCTGTTACAGTTTATGTGATTATGTCCAAAATTGATTATTGATTATAAATACATTATTATATTTTGAATATTGTACTTGTGAACGACTCTTTTCCAAGAATGTAATCCAGTTTCTACCTGCCCCCTAAAGACGTAAATTTGAGTAAATTTTCATTTATATATAAAAAATACTTCATTCTAATTGCTTTGCAGGTTTGTACTTAAGCAAGGAAAGACAACAATGTCGATGTGTTTTAATTGTAGCAAATTCTTTCCCAGATATCGATGTTGGGATAAAGTTAAATTTAATTTTATGAATATAAAATTGACATTCAAAATAAATTCTCCAGAGTATAAAAATTTTCAATTTTATTAGTGCCATGCAAATGGTAAACTGAGTTTTATGTGAAAAGCAATGTAACAATGTGAAATTAAAACTAAAATTGTTTTGTTAAAGAATGTTGATTATTAATGAGTGTTATTTCAAATTGAATTACTGTATGTAGAATAATATTGGAACTGTTCATGTTACTTTTATAACAATGTGATACATTATGAAATCATAATAAATTTTATCAAATGAGCGGTAGTTAGGATAAAAATAATTTAATTTCTGATGGAGTAAATTGCACTAGCGAAAAATTGTTCTTAATTTAATCATCAAACACTACTACTTTACATAATACAATTAAAATTTCATAATGAACAATATTGATTTTCTCCATCTAGTAATTACTTTCAAAATTTACAATATCGGAAAAGTTAGCTTATATAATTAATTTAAAAATGTGACTTTGTATAATTTGAAGGGAAATTTTATACAGCTGGGACGTTTTCAACGAGGTTTCTATTGGGTTAAGTACCTAATTTTGTTTAACTTTATTATTTTATGTGATTTTTGTTCTTATTCGAACGAATAATTGCACCAATTTTTAAGCAAACAAAATAAAACAAAAACTGGAGTTAAAGCTGTAATTAAGAAGGAAACTTTTAAAGAAAAACATTTCTCATCTTTATGCAAAAAACATTAGAGGATCATCCGGTCCTGTAACGAAAAAAACTTCGCTTCTTTTAAAAGGACGTTCGCATGCCGGAGAGTAGGGGACTTATCCAAATGCAATTTATGCATAAAAATTCCATTTTTGGAACCTGTCAGAAAATTGTGCTTGAATATTTACGTATAGCCATACAAATTGAAAAGAAAATTTAAATTATAATGCATAGTTTTTGTCAAGTTCATTTCAGAGAAATTAGGGGTAGTCTTTGATGTGTAGCGTTTCTGGGGGGGGGGGAGATCAAAGATTTCGACCAACTGTTACAAAGGGGGAGGGTCAAACAGTTAGAAAAAATTTCTGATTTCTTTATGATATGTTCTTTATGGACGACCGCGACCCTTTAAACAGTGGAAATCATCCGCTACTGTGTTCCATTTCGGCTATTTCGTACTACTATTTCGGTTAAAAGTAGAAAAAATGTAAGGTACCTAAGCTAGGTACCTAAGTGGCTTATGTACAAAGTTAGTTACCGAATATTGCCCAACTTTGCTTGTGTAGGTCATTTAGAATCTCCTAATCTTGTTGCAAGTAAAACACTGCTGTGCCTGAAGGTAGTCATAAATGATTACTGCAGTTTAATTATGAATATTAGGTTGTTATGGTTTTTATATACATAAATATGCTGCCATATTAATATTATTGGTAATGACGTCACACTGATAACAAATAAAATTATGTGTGTGTTATATTTCCATTAGTTATCCATCCATTTAATATTATGTATGCAGCATGTGCAAAATTTATGTTAGCAATAAATAATTACCAGGCTGCAATTTAATATCGTCAAAATATCCTCATGACTTTTTTGGACTGCATCATTAATACCAAATAAACATTTAAATAACCTCATTTTGCACCTTGGAAGTGGTAACCTCTAATTACGAAAAATTTTTAATTAAAATCTTTGTCTAAATTCAAATCCTTGGGGGCAGCCTTCCTTAAAGTATCTAAAATCAACGGCTTTTGAATTATAAGCTAAATTAAGTTAAAAAAATGTTATGTTTGAAGCTTTTTTTTGAAAATCCGCTATTTTCTTAAAGAAATATATTTTAAAAAACTAACAGCCCCTGATTGAAAGCAAATTTAACGGGTTCTTACTTTAGTCTAATAAACTTTTTTAAAAAATCAATTCGTTCCACAGAAAAATTAAAATTAGAGCGAAGTAAAATTTTGTCGATCGAGAACTTGGAATTAGATCGAAATTGGAGAATCAATTATTATGACATTAATAGAAGATGATGTCAGCTTTTCAACAAATGGGTTGATTTTTAAAAAAACTTTGTAAGACTAAAGTTATAGCCCGTTCAATTTCCTATCCGAAAATGAGTGTCAATTTTTATGTGAATCTTGATTTGCGAAGAGTTTTCCACATTGATTTATTCGAAAACAGTTGATATGACACAAAAATGGTTAGAATCAAACTTGTAATTGTAATGAAATTATAAAAGCTGCTCTAACAGGCGTTTACAATATCACAGATTATAAGTAATTATTGCAGGTACAAATACAAATTAAAAAATCGATTCTTTTAGAGTTAAAACCTACTATACCCATAGTTTCAATAAATTAATTTTTCACAGCCTTGGGCATAAACTTCCACCTATTTGTGGAATCTTACAAACACCGTCCATCCTTTCCTATTATATTTCTTGTTAAATTTAAACTGCCAGCATTGTTCATTTAATTTATATGCATGTTAAAATGTTAAACTGGCGTTGATGTAATTAATCTTCGTAATTGTCTACAAATTTCAATGTTCAAACTTTCAAATATTATTTACTGCACCACAAGCGGATTTGCGAATTCACAATTAAAACGTTCACAGAGCTCATTCAGCTAAGTGAAGGGGGACGGAGTGCTACTATAAAGAATATCTACATAATTTCATTTTTTGAAAACAAAACAAAGAATTAATTACATATTTAAACACAAAAATTCAAAATCCGCACAGGTAATAGCATGGATATTAGAGCCCTGGAATATTGAAGGCGACTCTCAATCGGTGAACTTCAGCTGCTGTCGAGCTGCTGTTTCTTGAAAAGTTTTATTATGCCTCTTTATTTTTAGAGCTTCTTGCTGTTCTTCAATTACACTTGGAGGATCATGTCCAATCGCAGTTACCTTTATCGTGGAGACATGCTAGATACTATCTGAAGCTATCTAGAGTCAATCTGCAGACAATTGCAGAGATTTTGACTATACACTGCAAATTAAATAAACACCTTCAAACGATGGGTTATGCAGATGATCCTATGTGGTCAGAATTAGTGACATTCCACTTGCCAAGATCCTGGAGTTTATCCTACAGTTGGGATGGTTTGAGGAGTGCCAGGGTCGGAGTAGAGCTGAAAACCGGAAGTAGTACAATGGGTCCGATTTAGGGACATAAGTGCATGTGAGTTTACCTTATTTTCTACAACAAACTCACACCAATAAGAAGCATCTCTATAAATAACACAGAGGAGAAGACTTCTAGCAAATTATTATATTGAAGTTATTCGAACGAAGTACTGGTGGTTTTTACCATTATAAGCTGATTATATGAACGGTTTGGAGAAGGAAATATTTATCAACTTCGCTTACACTGACCTTGTTGCTTATTGCATGTCACACTTTGATACCAACTGTGGTGCAGCGTATTTTTCTTTTATTATTGACTTTATTTATTATTGTTTATGTAAGGTATAGTTTTAGATAAACTCTTGTGAAATGGAAGGAAAATGCCTGAATTAGAAAAACAATTTTTTGTTTAAGAATTGAATTGAATAATTTAGCAGCAAAAATTTCTACGACAAAAGAAAATACAAGCAAAGAATTATAAATAAATAAATAAGTAGGTAGTAATAATAATTTTATACCGAAAATTTTTGGTTCCTTACAAAATTTTAAAATAAAAAGGTACAGTATAATCAAAGAAAAATTTCAAACGAAAGGAAAAACAACAACGTTTTTAAGAAAATTATTCGGAAACTTTCGAAGTGACTTCTAAGAGTCAGGTTATTGACAAGTTCGTCAATTAAATTTGAACCTTAGTGTCCTTCACTTTTAATTTAATTACGCAATATTGTAGAAAAATTAATAAGTCAATTATTATAATTGAATGAAAATTAATTATTTTCTGGATTATCATTAAGGAAAATCGATTTACAGTAAACTAATAGTCTGTTTTTGAGACAAAAAATTGTCCTGAATATTTGAAGCATTTGGGAGTAAAAAACTGTTAAGCTTTCAACGCGTTGGATATTTAAGTACAACGACGGAAAAATCCCATGTTGTTCTTAACAGCGAAAGTCTTTTATCCCTTTGACAGTATTGCCATTACGATCCAAGCTCCAAATCAATCAATTTACTTTGTTGCTTTGCATTATTATAATAACTTTTAATTAAATTAAAATTTTTTCTTTGACGGCAATTTTTTTGAAACTTTTTATGGTAACAATGGTGCGTTATTTACTTAAGACCAGAAAATTTTTTAGATTTCCTAATCGTCTTAGGTTTTAAAATTAACTTTTCTTTTATTAAATTCTCTAATCTCTCCAATTAAAAAGTTTCACGACAAAAGCTCCATTGTATTTCAAGTATTTAAACTGAATGTTCTTTGTTAGTTCTTTTAGACATTATTGCTGGTTTTATAGTAGTTTAAGTTTAAAAATTTAATTAATATTAAATTATGGAGTTAATATCGATGCTAAATAGTTTCATTTAGTAGAGCTTACTGCAGAAATCCGATAGATATCCTGTATATTGACTTGGGATACTAATTGGAAGGAAATCTATGTTAATTGGAATGACTGTATTCCAATCTAATGCGATTGTTTAACTGTACTAGGAAGCTATATAAATAGGTTACCCATTATATTGATAGCTTACCTATACAAAATGCACAGTTAAAAGTGGTTTCATTATATTTATAATGGAGCGATTACGCAAAAGCTGAGGAATGATCATTTCACTCTAATAAACAATCAATTGAAATATTGGAGCTTATCAAGCTTAAATCCATTTCATCGGTCTCTACAGTTAGTAACGATCTCATTTTTTAAACCCTGACTGATTACTGATAGGAACGGTTCATGTTTTTAACGCTTAATAGTTCTTTTGCATAAGCGAAAATAAAAGTACCACTTTACTCCTCATTTTCAGGGTATAATAGAGCGAGTTTTTACTTGAAACGCAACAAAAATCATAACAAATACGAAAATCTTATAAATAATTTTGCAAGGAACTAAATTTCCTACAAGAAAGTTGGTGACAGCATAATTCTATTTTCAATAGTTCAGCCGTGGAAGACAATCAAATTCTTCAATTTTGAATGTCTGCGAACGACTAAACTTTGGAGAAAAAATGTTTATCTCAATTTGGTTCGTCATTGATATGGATCTTCGGCCTTCGTCCTCTCTCTAACAGAAATTGCGATAATAAATAATAGATTTTCTTCCTGTTTTGTAAACATTTTCAGTTTATTTGTTTTTTGAAGTAAAGTTTATTATTCTAGCTTCTAATGAATTATATATTTATCATTCTTGTTTTAATTTATTATAACTTATAACTCAATTTTGTGGACAGCTAAACTTTGTTATAATATTTTCAGGATGAAACTTAGATATTAATTAGCCAAATCGTGGTTATGCATCTTCTATACATAAGCCAAATTGTTAAGTTGTTGTAAACATTGGTTAATGTTATTAATGTTATAATAGGTAACCTAGAAATGTTGACATGTTGTTAAGGCCTAATGAAATTCCCATACAAGATAATGTAAATTAATTTTGTTCCAATAAACTCTGCCAATATGTATAATTACAGGGTTACTGGTTCCATGTTCAGATTTATGTTTCAAAGTTTGTATGGTCAAACTAATGAATTACTAAAGAGGAACATTATTGATTTTAATTTTATCATTATGTTAATTAATTGTCTCTTAAACAAACCACAATCCCCTTCAGTGTTTATAAAGGAGAAATTTATAACAAAGTAATTTACCTTAAATAATATCTTTATTGCATGGTAAAATACTTCAGGATATTGGTCCTGGCATGTATTATTTATTACGCTTAATAAAGGTTAGACTTGGGTCGTTGCATTTATTTGTATTAAGTGCCTCGAAAGTTTGTTTTCCTCATTTCTAGTGAATTTTTTATTATAATTCCATTTTGCTTCTCGTTTAAAGGTTACCCGGCTTACAAAATTAAATAATTATAAGTATGAGGTTGACTTTACTAAGTCGTAAAAGAAAACCAAAATTTTCAAGTCTCCATGAAGTCTAGGCTCCAAATTAAATGTAATGTAAAAAAGAAAATTTGGGTACAGTATAAAAATGTGAGTAAACTACGAAACGTAATTTTTTTAGAAACACTCAGGCAATTTTTTATAATAAAGTATCTGATGAAGTGATGTAGCGCGTATTTATAACCAAGTGACTTTGATAAAAACTGGATCGAGCTTTTAACGTCGAACAAAAGAAACTGACAAAATATTACACAAGTCGACATTATTTAGCTGCAATCTTAACAAGTGCTAACTTTTTCTATCAACATTTATTATCTTTTTATGTGCTTATATGATTTCCATTTCCACAAATTGTCTTGTATCTAAATTTAGATTAAAAAGGAAATTGATTTCCTATATCAGAAGCGGTCAAAAGAACTCTCATATATTAACGAAACCGCAGATATGCGATACCAACCACTGTGTTCAATTTTATTTTAATCTCGACAAAGTAAAGTAGCAAAAATAACAAATTTTGTCGCATGATAACAAGAACTTGTATTAACTTTCGAAAGAGAATAAATCAAGTAGAGAAACTCGCCGGGATGGTGGCAAGTAAAGTGCGGATTTTTAGCTATTATGCTGTACGTAAAAATTAATAGCAGTACAAAAAAAATTGGACATAAATACGAACCCCTACAAAAGGAATTCAAAATAAAAAATTTATGCTTTTTTACTTCTTTATGTTTAGTTTACGCTTTTAAATTTGCTCAAATTTGTATATTTCAGTATATTTTGTTTCTGCTACGATATCATAATTTCGATCTCGAATCGCTTTCAAAATTGCTGAACAAATAAACTTGTGGAATTATGATACATATTCTTAGGGTAAGAGTGCGCACTGCAACAGTACGCACGGTATTATCAACATAATATGACAATCTGTTGACTATTATACTGATAAGTAGTCATATTTTATGATAATTTATGATTTCGTAATCGCTTAGCGATTAGGTGGTCCTCACTACTATAATTTCTCCATTTAGATTACCATATAAAAAAATGGAAAAGTAAAAAATGTATAATAATACGCATTTTAATATTTAATAACCTAAGCCAGTGAACATTTTTGTCACCTTATTTCACACAAAAATCTTCATGGATTTAACATTATAATTATTATAATAACCATCGGAGTTGGTTGGAAGTCAGAACTAATGCATTCTCAATGTTTAAACACAATAATTTTTTCTTATAATTTTATACGGATCGCAAATAAAATAGACAGGTAAAATTCATTTCAATTATACACCTTCTTTTTCTCTTTTCACTAAAGGATTAAATAGTAGATTATATTGTGATATTCCAAATATTGAATAACTTTTAGATATTAACAACAATTTTTAGTGATTTTAATGACTAAGTCAATTTTGATTTAATTTAATTTAATGTTGGGTAAAAAGGAACACAGGTACATATTAAATTAAGCAATTTAAGAAGTGGGGTGTGTTTACTTAAACTGAAGGAAGTCGAGTAAGTAGACGAGGGTACAGACGGGAGACGTATAACAATAATTGAAGTGGTGTTGAATGAGGTAAATTGACCATTGAAGGTGCTATGGTCGCATCGAAAGGTTAATAGAAAATCAAAAATGATTTAAACAACCAAAAAGGTTTTCTTCTTTTGTATGAAAATAGTAAATATTACTGTTAATGTCATTTCAAATATGCCATTTGTTATTCCTATACTACTAAAGTAAAAAAAAAAATTATATTGAAACACGTAAAGTAATTGAAATAAGCAATAAAAGAAAGAAAAAGTTGAGTGGGATGTCACTCGCTTCGATGGATAGGTGAATTGTGTACCCTGTGTTGGTTAAACAGTAAATTTTTGTATTTCAAAAAAAAAAATAAGTACTATGTTAGTTTTCAATTAAGTAAATGGAATTTTCAACCAAATAATATTATAAAATGTTAAATAAAAGATTACATCTATTACAAAAAGAAACCCAAAAACGCTTTTTTTTAATTCTTAGTAAAGTAAATTAAATTTCCTCGCTTTTCACAAATTAGTGTTCAAAAATATTCCTTTTAGAACTTCTAGCCCATTATTCCTTAAAAACTGGATCGTCCAGCATTTACCTTCTTCATTTCAAATCCCATTTTACAGTTTTCCTGATGGAAGTACGAGGTTGGCAATGAAATAGTTTTAATTGAATTTTTGAGAGATTTTCGGAAAATTCGTCGAATATCAAACTTAGACAGTTTTAAAGATAACAATAGATGGGTTTAGTCTGGTTATTCTTACCTGTAATGGGTTGCTTCCCTTCCTCCTGACCTATTATAATATTTTGATATCTGAATCACCGGGATCGAACCACTGACACCTCTAATCGATTCTAAAGCACTATAAACTCGCAATTAATAATATATAGAATTAAGTATTTTGCGGGGGGGGGGGGGTATTAACTATACCCCTTTGAAGCCTAGACTCTATTAAGTTTGAGAGAACTCAACTTGACATTTTAATTTCACATATTTCTAAGCAATTTTTAAATTAAAACGAAAATGTATATTCTCAGCACAGCTGCATAGCAATTTAAGAAATGCTTACTGGATAGTTCTAATAAAAATTGCAGAAATGTCAAGAGTATAAAATCATATTTTAATTTACTTTCATCGAATAAGGGTAGTAATACACCGGTGGAAAGAACCAAATTTAATAAAAGTAATAATGAAAACTCTGCAAATATTAGGTTGTTTCACATAAAGAATTTTTAGTTTCTGGAAATTTCAGTGTAACATTGAAACCATACCAATTTTGACACTAATGAACCAGAACAAAGACTTTGTGAAGGGCGTATATATATGTATATCATGGATACATGGAACTTTCGACAAACACGACGCAGTAATACTTATTCTCTTTGCTTCAAACAGAAAGCAATATCAGCAATTTCAATTTTTCAAATGAAATATAATTGTCAGAACGTAATTTATTTTAATATAAAATATTTTATTTTTACAAAGCCATAATCCTCAGTGGAAATGGTCACATCTGTAGTGCATTTGACTATTAATGCGAGGTACATGGTTCGATTTCTGGTAAAGCAAGAACATGATACCGGTCCTCTTTCATTTGAAGGCACTGGAAGAAAACCGAGATTTAATCTGCCTAGTGTATTTCAATGTGTATTTCAATTTATTCTCGTGGTTTGAAGTCTACATTACTGTAACTCCTCAATTAATATAATAATACCTTGGATCCATAATACAGACACAGTATCTTTTGAAATATTATCTTCGCAGCTTTCCTAATGAATGAGATCATTAATTTCCACACACAAGTATTGAAAAATGATTTTGAACTTTTCTGTGCAATTCGAAATTCAAGTTGTAAAATTTTCTTAATGTTACTTTTCCAGCGTTTAATTTTGATTGAAGGTCAACTAATTGCTTTAATTTCGTTTTTAGGTCAGTCAACCGAGAGCTAAAATATTATGGTGCTTACCTGGAAAAATATAATTTTGCAGATTGGCAATTGAAAATTGATAAAATAATTTTGTATTTCTAAATTCTCTTTGAATTACAATTGACAAGGATGTTTTTTAAGGAATAAATCAATTCACATGAGATTAATGGGGTATTCACTTTTAGAAAGACAGAAAATTATTAATTAAATTGTTTCTGCCAACATTTGCATAAATTTCTATTGCAAATATCAAATTATTTTAGTGGATTGTCCACTTTGAATTAGCTAGTCTAGCTAGTCTAGCATCACAAAACTGCGAGCGAACGCAAATTCTTTCTCCTGATTCCATCATCTGTGTAAGTAAAATGATGCCGTAATTAGCAGGTGTATTTTATGATCTAAATTGTAAGTATGATTACTTGCAGTTTCCTAATCGATTGATATTTTAACTGAGTTATAATTTTATTTGGACTCTTAGATCTGGCTGCTGTCAGATTGCAGGACCTATGGAACACATTGTAACCCGAGTTATAGTAACTCAGACACCTTGCAAGGAACCATAAAGGATAAAAAGATTCTCAATTAAACCAAATTGAGAACCCCAAAAAATGATTTCAATAATGGAGTTTAGCATTGTTGCAGTATTTTGTTGTTTATGTTGTCTTTACTCTCTATCATCTATATACTTAAAATAAATATGGATTGTTAAAATAAAACTGATGGGCCACTACAAAGAAGGATTACGACCTATCTCTCATCTAATCTTAGTATGCAATCAACAATCAATCATCTTTTGGCTGTCATGCTAAAGAAGCACTAAGTTATGAATGTTGTAGTTCAAAACTTAATTCATTATTATAATATACTAATTACTATCCACTAATTATGCTAATTATAGATCCTTACTTTTAATGAAGCTGTTGTAGATGGAAGGTGATCGATTGCATTTCTTCTGGAGATTTACAGGTATTTATGAAATTATCACTTAGTTTGTTGTTTATGTTAGGTAAAACGGTGGGTAAAACAATGTTCGAGTGACAACTTTCGACTTCAGTTTTCGCTTTCGACGGTGGATATAAAGACTAGCTGCTCGAACATGCAGGAACTTAAAGATATTTCTTGTTTGAGAAAATTTGTCACTACAATAACCTAAACATTCGCAAAATTTACTTCAAATGTTGAACATGAATTTATACGCTAGGTCCTTCGTTAAAAGTGTACGACGCGACGTGTAAAAACAACCAAGGCATCGTCGAAAAAAATACTGGAAAGCTATTTTCGATCAACCGTAGTAGAATTGCAAGTTAATCTTATCCTACGTTTTTTTAATCTACTTGAATAATTCAAAGCTTCCTGTTAATTTTTAAATTACAAATAATAAATTATTCCCTTCGAAAAAGGGGGGATTCACTCAGCACATTTTATTTTTATTGAAAATAAGATCAGCTGCGATTCAACCTTAAAATTTAATATTGCACAAAATAATATACTCTTTAAACAAATTTAAGGCAGCGCAAAGAATAATAGAAGACGAGGCAGATGGCGTAGAATTTTTTTATATGTTTTTTTAATATTTCATCTCCTCGTAGTCTTGGAATCATGTTATTCGAGTAAAAGCTCATGTTTTGTGGTGATCCAATATGCAATAAAATCGATGATCTCCTTTTTATGTGGCCAATATGTTCATTAAGGCATATTTTAATAGATCAACCACTTTGTCCAACTTTAACTCACGGCAAAGCAACCTAACGTTTATTTTAACGGATGATTGTTATTGTTTAACTTTCTATTAAAAAGCTTTAGTATGTCGTTAATATTTACAACGCTTGTTAACTTCAAATTTTAATTTGGTCATCAAAATTTCCTGCAATTTGCGCTTCGATAAAGTTTAAAAGTTTTCCGGGCTTTTTTTTAATTAAGCATTCCACATTAATTTTTCAACAACTACAAAATCTATCAAATTTTGTAAAAAAATTTGAGTAATAATTTAACTTTATAAACTTGGCGTTCTGCACGGCAAAATGTAAAGTAAGAAAAATTATATCATTTCATGTTCTAACAATGTTTCATGCTCCAAGTTTGTTTTAACATGTTCAAAAGTTATCATCCGTAATGAAAGTTGTTAGCACATCATAGAACAACATTGTTCTCAATTTGGATTAAAGGGCTAAAAATGGTGAAAATTAAATTTACAACACAGTTCGCACCAGCAAGCAGGGCGGCCACTCCACTATTTTAGTCAATTTATTGTTACGACGTATTTTCGATTAATCACTCCTATCAGTACTGATAAAATTTGAATTTATTAGCATGTGCAAATTATGAATCAAAAGGGAGAGCAGCCCACTTGGGCAACCTACTCCTGTTTTACTTGTTTCAATTTTATATTAAGCAATACAAATTTATTCCTCATTCTGTCAAAGCATTTCTATAAATAATGTAAACTTTAATCGGTGTTTAATTTTTAACTTCTAATTTAGCAAAGGACTACTTTGTTAACTTTTATGAAAAGAACGAAAATTTCGTTACAGTTGTTCCAGAAAAATTTATGGTATGTTGAATTTATTATTAAGTATGTATAAAAATGGGTTATCTTAATGTGAACAACCGCAATTCCGATACAAACCACCTACGCATTAATTTTAAAAGTTAATAAAGAATGCTATACTTACATTAACTTTCAATAACACTGAGTAGCACGTTCGATTCGATATAAAATAAATTTTTTATTAAGAAAACGAAATATTACATCAACATCGAAACGCACGCACTTTTTGTTACATTATTTTCACGTTAGCTTTTTCAGGATATGCTGTAACCGTCAGGAGCATCGGCGTCGCTTGCTTATCCTTGCACGTGGGATACTAACAACGAATTCGTACCTAACCGTAGCGTGCGCAAGTTGAAACTGGCATGATAAGGGGAACTTCAAAAAAAAGTATACATTAATAAATTAGTTATATTATTGTAATTGGACCAGTATCGAATATTACAAGTTATTTTTGTGCATTGCAAAGTAAAAGCATTAACTAATTACATAATTTATCTACTTCATTTAACTATTATAAATTCGTATGTCAATATAAACTAGCTAATGGCTCTTGTGGCTTAGATAACAATCTAATGCCGATTTGATCCTTTCCCTAACGAAAATATCGCTCGTTTGTTTATAGAGCCGCAGTAAGAAATTTTTACCACTTTCGGTTTTTGCACCTTCGCACAAAACTAATCTTTGCAGGTTGGGCTTGACAACATCGATTCCATAAGTCCTTAATTTTGTAAATTCCGAACGTAGGTCTTCACGACAATCGTCCAAGAAAAGGCAAATTTCTGAAAGCACTCTGGCTCTTAATATATTATCCAAATTTGAATCTCTCCTTCTCTCCATGATTCCAAATTCAGTATACACACCTCTCAAAATATGGACGAAATAAGCCTAAAAGTAAGTAAAATAAGTCTAAAAACTACAAATTAGTCAATACAGGATCTTTCAAGGCATTTAAACCGTCACATCCAGTAAATTTATATTATAATGAAGCAATGGAAGCTTTAGAGACCAGATTTTCTCAAATTTCACCTAAATGTGTTAACTGCGTCCCATTAGATAAAAATGAATAAGTTTGGAACCCTTAATAAGCTCTGAGATTGGAAAGTTACATCAGGCTAACTTATTGGTTATACCTTGAAGAGAATATCGAAGAGGATGCCTTTGGAGTACTTTCCGAATTATATTGTGTTGAAGAGAGAACATAATTTTGATAATAACTAGTTAGTTTGTAATTATTGTAAGCGGTCGATTTGTATGTGAACTTAGTTTTGGGGTTCACGTACCTAACATGAGGTTTTAAGCAACAAATATACCATATTTAATCCTTCAAATCCAAGATTACCAAAAAAATGTAATATCCGTATAGCAAATTCCAATGATTCGTCACATACGGTTTGGTTTACATATTTTAAATGAATCTAATGTATGCCAGACTTCACACGGTGAGCGGCCTGGAGGCCGCACTAAAGATGTTTTTCACTATACTTAAAATTGTTTTGAAAGTATAAAACATCATTTTTGTAGTTCCTGGTTTAAGTCATTCTTGCTTGTGAAAAAAGTAGGTACAAGTATCTTTCAAAATTTGTATGAAAATTAGAATTTCCATTAAATAATGTAAAATTTGAGCAAGATCAAAATTATAATGGATTTATTAAGGAAGAGAAAATTGAAAAGTTGCTGTTGTATGTACTCGTTATACTATTTTTCTTGATCCTGAATTGCAAAAAAATATTGTACAAACTTTTTAATCCGATAGATGACAATCGGCCGCGTATCTGAATTTTTTACTGTGGAAGTTTAATGTAATTGCAGATATAATAAGAACTTCAGGACTTAAGAAAGTTGGACAAATCAAGAACAATAATTGGTAGCCATCAGCTTATTAGTGAAATTTGAACCAAATATTTACAGTTGCAGAAATCTAACTTATACAACTGCGGCATCACGTGTCGTTATCCACAAAATTGTAAAATTTGTTTGCATTGGATCAGAAGCCCAAATCTTGGTGGTCCTTTTCGAGGTTGCTGCCGAGCGTGGGGACCCTATTCTGGTTGTGGTTGCAGAAAATATAAGCGGAAATAAAAAAACAAGTTTTGTTTAACATCGGTAAGTATGCGGAAGGTGTCGTTAGAGACATAACATCGCAATATTTCACTTCTTGAAAAGAAATTTAATAAACTCTTCTTTGCTACTTTTACCCATTGACTTTTGGAAAAAAATTAAGATAAATAAATTTTTAAAAGGATTTATTCCTTAAAATGAATTTGAATGTTGTATTTATGTCAGCAAAATTGAAATTCAAATAAGCGACGCAATAACTAATTGACGCCTAAGGTAGGGTGTCAGAAAACGGTTGAATTTTAATTATAAAAAAAATTCGCGTATAGACCTAAAGGTAAGAGAAATGTTAAAATCCCAAAATAGCACCAAATTATTTGCTGCTTGAAGATGATGAATTGAAAAACTGTATTGAAAATTTGGTGTTCTGTTACTAATCCATCTTTTCAAGGATGGTCATCTGCGAATACTTTATTTACGACCAGGAAAAAGCAACTTTAAAGTTAAGTGAAATTTTCTCTTAGGAAAATTAGAGATTTTGGAATACTTTTATTGCAATTTAAGTTTTGAATTTCCAGTAAATCAGGTATTTACCTTTGTGCAGAAGCGTAATTGAGAGATTCGGGGTGTTGTAAAGCCCTCCCTTTAAATACAAACAGAGTTAAATAAATTTTTCTAATTTCTTGATCTAAATTAACTTGAATTATAAATTAAAGTAAGGCTTCATAATTGTTATAATATTTTAGAACCATTTTCAGATATGATTGGGGTAAATTATTGGTTACAGCTGCGCTTGACTTTATTTACTCTGTGTAGACTGTTATGTTATTAACAATGCTAGCAAGTTTGAATTTACCATCTTATTAAATTTTAGGTATGCTGTATTCTGTTTTTTTATTTCTTGTTAAGATTTTGCACTTTCTGGCTATAACATCTAATGGAAATTTCAATTACGTGAGTTAAGTTTCATAGTATATATAATAATTTTATTCGACTTTAAAACGTCGACGTGAAAGACCCTGGTTAGTTAAATGATTGAGTGTGAATAGGACAGTTTAACTATAAATTCACAGCAAATCACGCTGAGCATCAACAAACAATAATTACTTCAAGCGGTGCTTGATTTCTATTGAGTGTAGCAGTATTTATCACCTCTCACCAAGTTCGTCACATTCTGATGATATTATATTAACTTGCTCATTGACTTGAAAACATACCATTGCAAGATTTTCTGTAACCCACGTACTATGTATTGCTGTGATCTAATTAGATAAATTATGGGTTATCAAGAGAATACAAAAAATTGAGAAAAATAATTAGTTAAGTTTTATGTTAATTGTATTGAAAACTGTTTGAAAATTATCACAAGTAAAACAAAGATTTGACTATCATCGCAGGAAAAATAAAGAGAAGCGAAAGAAGAATTGGATGCAAAATTGGAACTGTAAGCAGATGAAATACTAAAATTAGTTTTATTAATTTAAATTTTAAGGTAGTTTGTAGAATGCAGGGCAACTTAAACTATAGCACACTGACAACACCGGCGCAATTCGTTGAATAAACCAGGTTAAAATTCATGAAAATTGTTTTTTTAATAAAAATTAAAGAGCTGCATGAAAACACACCCTTGCAAAATGAAAATTGGGCGCCCAACGATTAGGGCTCTAACATTAATTAATATGGAACGAAGAAAAATCGCAGTATGTACATACCTGTGTAACTTCACGTGTAATGAATTCTTCAGGTTCGGTATATGTAACGGTGTAATCCCAAAAGTCATTAATTTCGTTATGCTTATGACGTATAAACAAATTTTCAAAATATTCTCTTATAAGTAGCTCGCTTTCTATAAATGCACTAATGGGTATGTAATCTCGTTCTCTCACTAAATATTCACACAATTTAAATGCAATTGAATACGGAATCTCTTTCGACTTTGCTAGATTAAAAGCGTCGTTTATCAATTGGGCCCTATTCGCTGAGGGAATTGCTTCAAAATCGCCATATCTCATAAAGTCGATTATACGTTCCCAATTCTGTATATCGTAGTTAACTCTGTAAAGACCTGCAAGGGAATTTTATTTAAAAAAAAGTTATTTTTATTGTGAATTTCAAAATTACTTACCAGTTTGCTGAATGTTTACCAAAATCCAGCCACTTGTAGTTAAATTGTCCAGGGTCTTGTTACTCCCTGATAACCAAAAATCAGCAGTCGTTTTTAACATTTTTTCTGGTGGATCTGATTCAAACGCATAGTTAATTGGTATATGGAACAGCTCCAATTTTTCATCTTCAATGTTATCATTACAATCACCTTCTCGTTTTTTCTAAAAGAATGATAAAAATTGTTATTTCACCGTTCATATTTGAATGTGGTTTAGTAGCTCAGAAAGTCTCGCAGGACTATCCTTTCAGGAAGAAATTACTTTTCGCTTTGCTTTATGACCTAAATATTTCTTAATTGCAATGTAAATAAAATTACAATGTCTCTATTTTTGTGCCATTTCAGCTGCACGCAGTGCGATATTCGCGTACTACAGAATTACTTTATGTTGTTAGATTTCGCATTTCTAGCAGCAATTCCCTCAAGAATTTCTGATAACGTAAGTAATTCTAAAGTTGAAACTAACTTCATTGCTCTCATGATTACGTTTTACTTTATGCTATTTTCATGAATCTTTATTACACCGGGACGGGACGGTGCGAAAAAGATGAAAGAAGTGAATTTAGCTACTTTACTATTGATAAGGAATTATTTCTCAGTGGATTAGACACCACGTGGTTTTATGCTAACGTTTATTGAAATTGCACATAACGATTATGTAATGACAAGTATGCTGGTGATGGAAACGGCACTTATATCCGATGTAATGAACCATTATACTCCCCTAGTGAGTTTGTGAGTAAATAAATGGGAATATGTAGCAAAAGACAATTTTGACACAGTCGTCGTTAATAGAAATTTCTTTTCCTCTATTTTCTTAGAATACAGTCTAAAGTTACTTTGAAACAAAACAAGAAATTAAAACGGGAATAATTAGCTAATGGATCATGGGACACTATTCCATCTTCAAGGTTTCTTTTTGAATAATTCCGTTAATATTTCTATTACTACTTTAAATTTAAAATTTAAATGAAATACTGGAAAATCGCTGGAAAACAAGATAGTTTGTTATACGCTTCATAAAATAAACTTCGTTATCAAATTTATTTTCGCGTCGCTTAACACATTTTACAGGTTTTTCTTTCACTTTATGTAATAATGATCTATCTAACTTGTGCTGAAATATTAAATAAGCAATGTTCGCGAGTATTAAATTTAAATAAAGTTTGCTATAAAAATATTTGATGCCTTGAATAATAGGAATAAAGAGACGGTCTTTTAAAACTTTTTTCTGGCCGCCCCTTCGTTCTCTTCTGTAATCTTTTTCCTTTTTTTGGTCTCTTCATTCTTCCAGCTTCTTTTTAAATTTCTTTCTAGTTTTTCACTTTAAAATAAATTTAAAAGATTTTTAAAATTCCCTAGAAAACTAGGGAAGTTATGAATCCTTAAAGAACAGACTCTTATATCAAAAATTCTTTTCGAAAAGAATTAGCACTTTTTTACATGTTTTTTCGATTTATGTGATAATAGCACATTCTGCGCTAAAAATGTTAGATTATTATTACAGCGCATGAAGTTTTATGTTAGAAACGTAATTTGCAAATCAATTATTAAATTATTAAATTATTAAATTTTAAGTTTCATTTTTCGGCACAAATAAATCTAATATCAAAATTAAAGGTATGAAGTGTATTTTTGAATTTATTCTGATGTTTTGTTATCAAAAAGCTGTTTTAAGGCAGACTAATAAAACAAATTTCCACTTAAATATAATGGGGTATTTCACACCAAATTAAGCTGATTGTAACCTTCACCATTTTTTCTTATCTCTGTCAAATTAACATGATATAGAGTGACACAAAAGAATCATCGACAACAAAAAAATATGAAAATTATTGATAATAATTTTATCGATTATGTACTAATCCTTAATTATTTATTTCGTCATGAAAAGAAAACATAAATATTGCTTTTAATATTAGTACGACAATAAAGTGTCAATTAGAAACTGAATACCGTTACCAAATCTTTTCGAATTTACTCACTAAATTTTATAAAATACAATTTTTTGTAAACTTTCTTGATTATGGCAAAATTAGCAAAATCCCAGTACAATTTTCATGTTGTTTTTAAAATTTGTTTAAAAACACAGCATCATTTTGATAATACTAACGATTTCTTCAATTTACTCCATAAAATTTTTGATAAAACACAAATTTTTTGAGACTTATTTGATTATAACCATGTATCGATTTTAGGCAAATTATTCAAATTATGCTACAATTTTCAGGTAGTTTGTAAAGTTTACATGATAAGAAAGCGTCAATTTGACACTGAAGACCGTTGAAACAGAAGAATATTGCTGTAATAATGCTAATTGTATCACTTGGGGAATCGCAGGAGTAAATTTAACATAAATAAATTTAAATCAATCGTGCAAGAAATATTTGTAACTGAATTTTATAAAAATTATGAAGTTTACTCTGGAGGAATTGCAACAAGGTACAAAGAGCCTCCCAGCGCACAAGGCTCACGGCCACGATGGCGTACTAGGAGTTAGTCTTAAATAAGCCCTGGTTTTAGAGCACAGGAGATATTCCTTACCGACTTTAATAAATGCCTTGAGACTGGCGAATTTCCCTCAAGGTAGAAAAAGGCGGACTTGGTGCTCATCCGGAAGGGCCAAAAACCCATAGACGAACACTCCTCCTATAGGTCCATATGTCTGTTGTACCACGTCGGGAAACTTCTAGAAGAATGAATTTTGATAAGCTAAAAACAATGAAATTGGAACAGTGCCGGATGGATGCACATTCTCAAAGTAATGTGAGATAAAAGCATAGATCCGCAAATCTATAATATTACCGCAAGCTTCCTGGAGAACCGCAAGTCAAGGTGAGATAGAAGAGGGGATTTGAATGACATGGAAGTATCAAGCGGGGTTCCACAAGGATCAGTTCTTGATCAAATCTTGTGCAACCTATATAATGTACGACGAGTTGCTCAGACTTCAGTTCCCAGAAGGAGTGACCATATTGGGTTTCGCGGATGATCACACATTAATCGTCCGTGATAGAGACGCAAGGTTGGTGGAAGTTAAAGCAAACGCAGCTATTGCCACCATCCTCCACTGGGTTAGGGAGAAGGAACTGGCCTTAGTCCCGGCCAACTCGGAGGCGGTAATGGTGTCCGGAAGAAGACAGGTGCCGCCTGTCCATATCAACATGGATGGAATTAACATTCGACTTACGGATTCAATTACATTGCTCGATATGAAGTTGGATAAATACCTTAACTTCGCCGAGCACATCCGGGGCGCAGCGGCTAACGGTATAAACACAGTGGAAGCTGGTCGCCGAAACCTGCTTACCCGCTTGAATGTTTTTATTGAAATACGAGCTTCGTTTGTCCTCGATTACATTAATTCATGTATTACTTATTATATTATTAATTATATTATATTAATTAACGTAATTGAGGACAAGCGAAGTTCGCATTTCAATAAAAACATTCAAGCCGGCAAGCAGGTTTCAGCAACCAGGCTCCACTCTGCGCATATCCTTAGGCTGAGGCCTCGTCGGCGACAATCACACGTTTGATGCCGAAGTCTTCCAAAGGAAAAATATTAACGGCCACTGTAAAGTCGATAATGCTCTATGCTGCTCCCGTTTGGCATACAGCATTTAGAGTTAAAAGAAATTGTGACAGGATCCTGCAAGTTCAAAAGGAGTGTTGAGGTTCGCGTAGAGTGCGCATATAGAACAGTGTCCAGAGAGGCAGCGCTGGTGCTGGTCGCCATGCCACCAGCTGACCTTCAAACCGGAGAAAGGGCAAAAACCTACTCCGGACGAGTGAACGCATCAGAGGATAGCAGGACACCATGGTTCTATAGGAGGGTAGATGGTGGGAATCTGAAGTTGACCTATGGATGACGCGACTCGTACCAAACAGTGAAGTTAACTACCATTTAACTAATACGTTAACAGGTCATGGATGGTTCAACGTATACCCTCATCGTATGGGCAAACGTACGACTCCCAATTGTGATTACAGCACTGGTAATGATTCTGTGGAGCACAGTTACCCTATTCCATTGTTTTAGATAGGATAGGGTCAGAATAATGACAGTTAAGCACTATTGAAAACTTAACACCTGACAATATAATAGTCACAATGCTACGCTGCCGTGAGAATTGGATGAACATTGAAAACATGATACATTCAATCCTCTCAGAAAAAGAGAGGTACGGCAGGGCACAGGAAAATAATTCTTAGATAATTCGTTTCAGGAAGATAATAAACTAATTACCCCTTAGTAATTTCGGGGCGGTTTCTTTCCGGATAAGGGCAGTTGCGAGAGGATGTTTTAGTCAGTGAAGTCTAACACTACCGCCACAGTGGCGATGTCTCAGACGAAATTCCCCCCCCCCCTATAGAATGCATAAAACCTTGCAATGCAAAAACACATTAACAAATATTAGGTTACCTGCGGCGCTTTAAGTCTCATTGCTTCATACCTGATCAACAAATTTCTACGTGATTAGTATAATAAATTACGGTCTAGGACTAGGAACCACGGCCGGTAGAACGTGACCGGTTGAACGCGGTCGCTTGAACGCGAAGACGTTTGAGCGCGAGACGTTTGAATACGAGCAATTAGATGCAATTGCACTCCCCTTTATCAATATAATTAAATGATTCATTATTAATACAAATGGACTAGTCCTCAGTCGTGCTTTGTGCTAATTGAGATCAATAAAGACTAGTTTGATTAGGCCACCCAAACACGCAGTTTAACTAGTTTAAAGGGTTTCAATTGATTTAAGGATACGTTAAGCCGGCCGGCGGTTCCCCTGAGTTGACGAATTGTCACCGTTAACAAAAAACAGGGCACAGGCACATCTGAATGTTAGGGTAGCAAGCTAGTAACGGATGTAAAACAACCATAGTCCAAAATTGATCTGCGGACTACTACCAAACCGTCTGGCCAGCGTGGTGAGTTGTGGCCAGAAACCTCCATAATATGGAGAGTGTTATGTCCAGCAGTGGGCGGAAAAGGCTAATGAAGAAGATAATGATGAAATTGATTTAACTGGGATAGATCCTAATCGAGGGTGGATGTCTTGCCAAAATTGACTCTTCCCCGCACCCGCTACGCTTTGCACGCTTCAGAGCTATTTTGGCAGGACTTCTTCTTCTAAGACTTTACTAAGGAAATGTTAATGGGGTGGTTTCCCGTTGCCTTCCCCATAGTCCACAGATTGATTTTAGACTTTTTAGATCACATCACATAACTATTCGACGCAATCAGGATTAGAACGGCAGTTTCCCGCTCTGTAGTCTATCCGTGTTTGATTTACGCCAGACTGTTGGACAACACACATTAAAAACATCCCCCTAGGGCTTTCCAACTCGGCAAATTGTGCTACTGGAAAGAGGTGAATCTCACTTTTTTTGCTGCTTTAAGCCAGAAATTCACTTAAAATATACGTTAATATGACGTTTAATCTTAGTCGAGGGTGGATGTCTTGCCAAAATTGACTCTTCTGCGCGATCGCTACGCTCCGCTATGCATGCGACAGAGCCATTTTAGCAACAGTAAACTTATTGAAAACATCCGCCTAGGGTCTAGGGCCTAAGGCCTAGGTGCAATTTCTCGTCCTCGTCCGTGCGTTCAAATATCCTAGTGGTGGTTCGCGTTCAAACGTTTCTGCGTTCAATAGTCTCTGCGTTCAAAGGGCCGCGTTCCCTAGTCCTGCTCCGAATAAATTATGCTATCAAATTTAGTTTTTGTGAATAATAAAATTAGTATTGATGGACTATTATTTAACACAATATAAAATCTTTTATTTAAAATTGGTTTATTATTAATTCGTGAAAATAAATATGTTTAATTATTAATAAATTACTTATTATTTGTAATTTTCTGACGAAGGTCTTAATGCAAGATCGAAAGCTCAAATATAACATTATAATTATTCCTTAATTCGTAATTTATTAATAATTAATCATAAAATCTTTTATTATTATGAGAAAACCCTGCCCTGTAGGTTGTTTATTCTACCTACGTTATGAAAAATTTTCAGAGAAGATAATAATTTTCTAAACGGATCATAAATAAAATAGCAAATAAATGTTAAAAATTCTCTGAAAATAAGAAAGTTATAAATCCTCATAACTTTTAGTACAAAATGTATTTGCGCGACGATTGGAACTTTTTAACAGGCTTTTTCAATTTATGTGATAATGAGGCAACTTGCACTAAAAATGTACTATAAATGAAATATTATGAAAATTAAATTACATAAAATTGTTATTCATATTTTCGTTAAATCGATATCAAAAAATAATATTTAAAAAAAATTTCGATAATTTTTAATTGAATTTTCTTTAGTTTCGTACAATATCTTTATTTTTACTCTTCGAAATTTTAAAGATAGCTCTGTTATTATTGATAAATATACAAAAACATCAAGGGAATATTTTTATGGATTCTACAATGATAAATAAAATGTTTTATTAAATTCTGAAATCATAAGAAAAATAAGAAGGTTTTTAAAATGTTTAAAAGAAATATTACCAAGCATTACGTCTGTAATATTAATTTAAAATTCAAATTTGCCCGTTTAATTTTAAATATTTAATTTCTGAAATACTTCACTTCTGGGTGACTGGAGACGACCGAGGGGTAAATCACTACAAAAATCTGTTGTACACCAAGGCAAAATCCAGATTATAATCTATATTCTATAAAATCTTCACTAAAAATCGCATAAATTTTACAATCCAGTAGAAATCTTACCAATCCTTGTTTAAATCAATAAAATCTCTACAATCTTTATAAAATCTGTAAAATCAAGAACAATCTTCATAATCTTAATAGAAATCTGTAAAATCTCAGACAAATTTTTAAAATCTTCGAAACAATCCCAAAAATCTTAGCATTGTTGTCGGGCAAAATCCAGATTATAATCTATAAAATCTTCACTAAAAATCGCATAGAGTTTACAATCCAGTGGAAAGCTTACCAATCCTTGTTTCAATCTATAAAATCTCTACAATCTTTATAAAAGCTGCAAAATCCCGAACAATCTTCATAATCTTAATAAAATCTGTAAAATCTCAGAAAAATTTTTAAAATTTTCGAAACAATCCCAAAAATCTTAACATTGTTAATCCCAAAAATCTCAAAAATATAAAATAAATCCTTACAATCCTTGTTAGAATTGAAATAATCTCAAAATCCGTAACAAAAACTACACAATCTTACTTTTTTTCACTAATCTTCGCGAACATGTATGAATCTCAAAAATCTTGTTAAATCTTTTGACAATCTCTAAAATCTATAAAAATCTCTGTGCAATCTTTAGGGACTGCAATCCATTGTACGGTTTAAACCTTAGTGAATTACCCCTCGGAGACGACAATCAAATAAATTATAAATTTATTATAATAAATAATTATCAAAGGTTAGATGACAAGATGGCCATCAGGTTCTAACAGGTGTGGTTTAGTTTTCTTATCCATAATATAACAGTCATTTGCAGTGGCTAGTGGCTAAAGATTCACAGTATCAATCAATCAGAAACCTGGTATTAAGAAAAATAATTTTATGTTAATTTTGTGCTCTATTCTCGAATTTTATGCTCATCGATTTCGCAGTAAGAGGTAAGTTTGTCGTAGTGGTGCTGAATTTGTTTAAATTTAGCACTACCACTTCCAAAAGATTATATTATGTTAATTTTTAATTAAGTGAAGACCTTGGGGTTTCCTTAGTGACTAGACGGACCTAATGTGCAGAAACGAATATTCATTTCGGGCTTATGTTGGTGTAAATTGGTGGAATTGGGTGTCACGCGTTCTCCCTCCGTATCTAATACGTAACATTTTAGCTCCTCCTAGTCACTAAGGAAAATTCAAGCTATACCATAATTTTATGATAATTTTGTGCTAATTTTGTGCTCTGCTGGCATATTTTATGCTTCACCCGTTTCGAGGTAAAAGATAATTTTATGGTAGATATGCTAAGTAGCTAAGTTTATGTGAACAGACATCCACCTAAGTGGTAAGGTAACTTAAAACTTCAGTCTATGCTTTGGTTGAAAAAAACAATCCGCGGTTTTCAAGTAGTACAAATTATTATACAACTAAAAGGTATTGATTATCTTGAGATTTTACACCATGGTTCAGATTGCACGTTAAACTGTACAGATCACAGTTTCAAACCGTGGACGGCTTCGCACTATCCCAGGTTCAAACCTCAGTAATTCAACATCGATTCACCCAATTGAGATGAGGGAGATATGGGGACCCAGCCCTGGTGCTCCGAAAGTCACTTATACAAATGACAGTTCATTAGATGAAAAGTGCTATAATATGTAGTTATTATTATTGTCATTCTCTCCTCTCCTTGATTCCTTCTCGCACTAGATGAATTTACATTTTATATTATTTTGTAACAATTTATTTTAAGATTGAATGAGGTATTTAACATTTAGTACATAATATTGGATATGTTTCCATGTAAGCGAGAAGAAGTTACCTTGCATTTCAGATTGTTTTATAAAAAAGCTGTTATTTTTCATTCCAATGAAAATGTCAAATTAAATGATTTTTTAAAGTCTGTATAATACAAATAATAACGTTTTAAATTTAAAAATCTTCCGGAATATAAGAAAGTTATGAATTCTCAATGGAACAGAAATTTATAATATCAAAATGTGTTTTCGAGACGATTACTTAGCACTTTTACTCGGCTTCTCCAATGTATATGATAACGACGTAACCTACTCCAAAAATAATATAATAAAAAATATATTAAATTTTACATACAATTTGATTAAAAAATATGCCTTGATTAATATAATAAAAATGCCATTAGACAAGTATTTTCTTTGAATTGGTTTATAAACTTTTAGGTTTAATCAAATCTTGATTTAACTGTTTAGTTAGTGAAATTGCAAATTTATCCTAAAATTAAATTGTAACAAGTAATTGTTGTGGGAATTGGTTAGAGGTGGTGGCTTATTTAACATAGTAAAGGGTAAAGGTTCCCCATGTGGGCACGAAGATATCAAAGGAATCTTGCCTGAACGTTTTTGAAAATAATTTTGCTATTATAAACTTTACTAAAAAATAAAAATAATCTTATAAAACCTGAAACTATAAACAAAATAATGTTTATCATCATCCAAAAAATAACAAAGTTATGAGCAAAATTTACTACCTTCAAAAATGTTTTCTTGACATATTCGAGCTCTCTTTAATGGCCTTCTCTTCAGTTTACGTTCATGTTAAGCTTCAAATTTTCCATAAACTTCACTTTATAAATTTTTTCATAAAGTTGCTGCCTTAACTAATAATGTTATTATTTTAGAAAATTTTTTCATAGGTTTTTCAAAAGCTTTGCTAAGCTTTTCGATTTTAATGTATTTTTAAATAAAAAAATGTATAATGGACCCGAGCCCAACAAAAACTAACATTATGAATTTTATTATTTACGTTTAGTAAATAATTAGTTTTTGTTTCCTAAAAATAAAAACACTTTTATATCTTTTATGTTATATATCGATAACATGTAACGATTTTTTGAATTGTTTATGTGCTTGTTTTGTAAGCAATTCTAAACATTAATTTAATCTAAACGTTGTTGGTAAATATTTTAGTTGTATTATTTATTTATCCAGAATATTTCGATAAAATACACGACGAAATGTTTTTTTGTTAGTGATTTTTGTTTAAATTTTTATGCCTATTTTAAAGCTCGCCCTGCGTTACGCGTAACCACATTCTTATATTCTCCAGTTTAAATAATTGCATGTTACAGCAGTGGGTAGATGTAATCGCTGGTTGAGTTTCGAGCGGAAATTTTGGGTTCAACAAACATCGACATGGTCTGGATTTAAGAATGGTCTACCGAATTGACAAAGATTCAAAGCAAAAAAAAAACATGTTACAGCATTCCACAAAGCGCAGAAGCGCGTAATTTAAATACCTCATTTATTTACTAATATTTTACGATTTGGCGGACAAAAATCGATATATCTCGGTTATTGTTAAAAATAAGTGTTGCAAACTATATATTTTTGAAGATGCCGCAAAATGTTCATTAAATTACACTTTTGTTAGTTTAATTCCGTTAAATTCTAAAAGAAGAAAAAATAAATGAAGCCGAAAAAATACTAATAAATTTGAACTACTTGAGCAATTTATTACTGAAAAGATATTTACTGAAAGGTGTTATCAATTCTAAAAAAAACTTAATAAATTTTTCATAAGTTCTGACGTAACTGTAAAATATAATTTGCAAAGTAGGAACAGAAATTTTAATTTATTTTTATTACGATCTCTGCAGTTCAATTTGCAAGGTTCGGTAACTTTCAATTGAGTCCGTTAGTGTGACGTCACAACGCCTAGAAATTGGCAAACCGTCTAACGCGAATTGACTAAGTGGTTTGCGCCCATTTGAAAAAGAACATAACACGAACATTTGCAAACACGACGATCGCATCAAGGAAAGTGTCAACTGTTTCAATATAACCCTATTTAATTCATTTAATTGTTATAAACTTATATTAATTATGTAAATAATTCACTATTCTACTAATTATAGTCTACTATTTTATGGTAGAAAGTTCCTTAAGTATTTAAAGCAAACCATTTTTTAAATTTAATTGGTTGCTCTCATTCTGGTGAAAAACCATTAGATAGCATGACATTATAATTAATAGTTTAAATAATATAAAGACCTTTTAAAACCTTTTTAACGTATAGATTTAAATTTTAGGAAACATACTGCGATTTTCACCGCTACGGTGTCTTTTTCTTTGAATTATATTTTATTTAAAAAGTGTTAAAAATAATTGTCAAAAGTAGAAGGTTTCTCGCTACTGTGAATTCAATCACAATTGTACAATATTGTGCACTTCACTCAATTTTTCTCATTAACTAAACTTTCACATACCGTAAAATGGGGTGAATCACAACAGGCAGGTGAATCACAACAAAAGTTTGGGAAGGCACAAATAATTTTTCTGTGCTGCAACATTGAATAAAATTATTTGATTAATCCTTGATGCACAGAAAAATTATTTGTGCCTTCCCAAACGTTTGTTGTGATTCACCTGCCTGTTGTGATTCACCCCATTTTACGGTATGTGAAAGTTTAGTTAATGAGAAAAATTGAGTGAAGTGCACAATATTGTACAATTGTGATTGAATTCACAGTAGCGAGAAACCTTCTACTTTTGACAATTATTTTTAACACTTTTTAAATAAAATATAATTCAAAGAAAAAGACACCGTAGCGGTGAAAATCGCAGTATGTTTCCTAAAATTTAAATCTATACGTTTAAAAGGTTTTAAAAGGTCTTTATATTATTTAAACTATTAATTATAATGTCATGCTATCTAATGGTTTTTCACCAGAATGAGAGCAACCAATTAAATTTAAAAAATGGTTTGCTTTAAATACTTAAGGAACTTTCTACCATAAAATAGTAGACTATAATTAGTAGAATAGTGAATTATTTACATAATTAATATAAGTTTATAACAATTAAATGAATTAAATAAGGTTATATTGAAACAGTTGACACTTTCCTTGATGCGATCGTCGTGTTTGCAAATGTTCGTGTTATGTTCTTTTTCAAATGGGCGCAAACCACTTAGTCAATTCGCGTTAGACGGTTTGCCAATTTCTAGGCGTTGTGACGTAGCCACTAACGGACTCAATTAAATAAATTAAAAATATTTTATATTTCCGAAAAATAACTTCAAACCTCATTTTATTTCAAGGAAAATATAAAATTTCCGGTAATTAAGTACGTACATATCTGTAATCTCTAAAAGTTAAAAGCACTTTGATAAAATAAAGTTTTGCAAGATATTTTCGAACCGACAAGTTAGGAAATTGTTTCTAGAACAACTTTTCCACCTTAACAAAGTTTTGTTTTGATCTTTACCTGTGTAAATGTGATACTTCCAGTGGTGTAATTTCTTGTAACGGTTACGATAGGAAAGCCTGATCGATTAACCCATGTATCTAATACTTCAGCAACTGTTAGATTTGCTAATAAATGGGTTGCGTTCGCATCATTTACTGCTGTCTGCAAAGCATCATACAGGTCCTCCGTCTGAGCGGAACCAAATTTGCTGTAATTATGGCGTAAATTTCGTACATTTGAATTTAGTACAATTACCTACTGCCTATTTAAATGAATCCTTAAACCGGCTTTGAAAATGTCGTGGGTCAGAAAATGATCCATCATTCTCACCACCACAGCTCCTGCAAACGTCAAATTTTACAAACGATCAAGTTTAGTTTTAATTGTTACCTTTTCGGTAAAGTATCGATATTCCACCCATCCGATATTGTAAAAAATTATTGCCGACTTTATTGTTTTCGCAGGTGAATTTACTATCCGTTACGAAAATATCGTGAAGTAAATTAACAAATGTATCTATATACCCCCAAGATGGATGAATCTAAAATTCAAAAATTAAATTTTGGTTACCTACCATTAATTCTAAACTCTTACAACATCTACAAGATAATATCGAAAATATGTTGCGAAAGCTTCGTTTAACCATATGGAATCCCACCAGCGTGGACTAACCAAATTTCCGAACCATTGGTGCGAAAATTCGTGCGCTATTGTGCCTAAATTGTATTGAATATCGTAAGAAGTAGAAGAATTGGTAAAAGCCAACGTCTGTTCTCTAAAGCGTGTATTTGATTTATTTGGAAAACATGGTTTCAGGATGCCTCACCTGTAAGTTACCAGACCCCAATTTTCCATAGCTCCACTGGCAAATCCACCCTCAGGCACAGCAATTTGATCAATTTTGTTTAAGTTGTAATGAATACCAGTAAAATTTTCCATTGCTTGAAGAATTTTTTCGGAATATTCCACAGCGTATGAAAACGCATTATCTTTAATCGCCTGAGGTCTTCCATAAATTTTGCTAGTTTTCGATGAATTTACGGAATCAAAATCAAATACCGCAAATGCGACCAAATACGTTGACATATCAATCGTTTCCTTGTAAATATCTTGGTGTAAATCGTTTCCCAAATCACTACAAAAATTTTGTTAGAAAGAAAATGCGAAATTGTTACATTTAAAGTTAAATTGAATGTAAAATTAATTTCTTAATTGAAAATTTTTGAAATATTTAGCATTTCAACAAAACACGCTTTATTTTCTAAATATTTAGAAATCATCCCTTATAAAATTTGACCCTGCATTGTTTAAATTCTGTTGTGAAGCACGAATTTAGGCTTTCACACGTTCAATAAAGGTAGCAGAAAAAATGTAGCAACCGTTTCGAGAATTTCAGCAATAATAAATACTGTCATGCTTCATAAGTAATTAAATGTTCATAACAGTAGTAATAAATTAATTAATTTTATAACAAAATTCTTACACAGTTGATTCCAATTCTTCATTAGATACCGACTTGTATTCGCTCCGTCTTATTAAATTAATTATAAATTTAGCTTTTAAAGCAGGTTCATCAAAGCATGGAAAAGCTCGTCTTGCATCAAGTGGTTCGAAATCTGTTAAGGCGAATTTTCTACAAATATTAAATAAACTTAGTTAGTTAAATAACTTTTATTTAAAACTAATCTCGTTAATGAGGCTTTTTGTATTTTAAGTTCTAGTTTAGTTTTCCTTTTTCCAACTCACCTCTCGTTTCCTTCATTATCATAGTAACTGGAGACATAAAATCCCACTAATTTTTGTTTCAAAAATCCATTGAAATTTCCAATCACTAAATGATACTTTCTGTCTTTAATTAATTGATTTTTAGTTGTGATGGTGTATGTTTGTTCAGTTTTATCTTGAGTTGTATTTACCACTCCAATTTCTCCCCCATCGGTGCTCAATACACTAATTGAAGTGTTGTTAATTTTCAACGTTTTCTTATGCAGGGTGATATTGTTGGAATTTTCAAGAGCAATTATATCTATAACAACACTTCCGTTAAAAGTTTCATTTTCTAAATTTGGTTGAATTGTCAAGTAATAACGTAGTGGTTTGACGTTTTTGGGCAATCGATAGTTTTCGGTGTTGCACAAAGCAACAGTAACAAAAATTGCAAAAATTAAGCAAGTATTGGTTAGAACACCTGTCTTCATTTTGGCGCTGAAACACTAACTGTAACAAAACATTAAAAAATTAAAATGAACTTGTTAATCTCGAGGTAAATGAATTCTGCTTGTTGAATAAAATGTCGAAAAGGTCACCAATTATCATAGTTAGTGTTCGTTTTCATCAATGTTATGACACAAACACGAATGTGGAATTGCTGCTCTCGGAATCAACCTATTTTTAAAATACGTAATTGATAATTTTAATTCTCGCAACATCATCTCTTTTTTATGACGTAAGAAATCATTATCTCAAATTTTGTAAATAATTAATTAAAATAAATTGTTTGTTATTTATTGCAGCGAGTAATAATAATTATTCTAGCAGGATCGTAAAGATAGAAAGTTAAAAGAGTTCTCAAAAAATGAAGGTATCATTAATTTTAATTTATTTTTACATTTTGAGCACGCCTTGGCTTTTCTTTTAACACAACCTGAAGTGCTCGGTATCAATTCATCTTACGACTTAAGTCACATTTTCTTTATCCGATTTTGAATTGCAAAAATAAATCGATAGTGGATGTATTTTTTTGTGTAGCAATAAGATCGCAAGTGGACAAAAACAAATTCTTTGTTACACCACTTCTCTCCTTTTTCAATAAGGATATAAAACCGTGTACTTATATCAGGATATAGTTCTATTCTCTCCATAAAAAAAAAATTATGTAAACAGCTTTTGTTAACACGATATGTGTTTGACAAACAGATACGTGCTTTAAACTTTGAGTATCTACAGAAGCATGAAAGTAGAGAAGCTTAATCAAATTTCGGTAAAGCATAAATTTTAAATTACCAACTAACCTACTAAATTTGTTTTGGGTAGATAGATGATAATTAAGTTGTTTAAACGCAGCAACGCCAATACAAATCATTTGTGTTCCAAATTTGGCCGTATGAAGCTCATTTTTCACGTAGGCACGATAAATGAGTTGTCTCTTTTTATTCGAACCACAAGTTTTTTATTTTTGCTAAAATTTAAGTGGCATTGTCGGTGTTTTTAATATTAATTTTACTATTAAGGTAATTTATGCTAATTTAAAAATTTGTAGATTAACTGCATTGTCTAAATTATGATTTCCTCTTTGTAAACTTCGCATGAGGATGATTCATGTACTGCTTTTTGTTTTTTGTAGTTTTTGCCAAAACTAATATATTTACCAAAATCAAACTGAAATTAATCAAATTTTTTGTAAAAGGATGTTTATGCTTACTTTAAACGTTTCAACACTTGATTTATATTTCTTTTTAAGTTTATATTTATTTTATTAAAAATGTATCGCAAGTACAATTGTTTACAATTTCGCTTTTATACATATTATTTTTATATTACGTAGACAACAGTGATTTAAATAGAGAGAAAGCGCTCGAGTATTCCTATAAGAATTCAGGATGCTCCCGTACATCCCCACCTCTAACAGTTGAATACTTCCTTGTTAAATATGGTAAACCCCATTTTACTAGTATTGATCAGGAAAGCGTACTTGGTCCTTTGCTGTACCTATAATTTAAAAATGCCGCTTTTATGGAGAAAGGAGGAAATTTTCTTAGACACCATATAATAAGTCGCTATTTCCTCGTATAGCCTTTATTCATTCGCTTTTTTCTGAACCTTTTCCTTCCTTCAAAATTACACTCTATTTATTCTCGCAAGCTTCCATTTTCCAATATGAAAATAACCTTGCTTCTTGACTTGTGACTTCACATTCTGGTGCGGCATTATCAGCCCTAAAACCTATTTCCTTTCTGGCTGCACTCCATGCAGACTATCTCTCTCGTCAAGTTTTTACTATCTTGGTGGCATTTATTTCTAATAGTCATGTCTATCTTTAGTTTTAAAATTCTCGTTACCGCCTCTCCATTCGCTGGGGTGTCTCTGCAGTTATGCCTAGGGGCCGAATGTGAAAGGTTTTACAATTTATCATGATTTTATACTTAAGGATCATCTATAAAGGACGTTCATGCCTGGGGAGGTCTTTCTTATGACCTAGTTGTCCACTGCATTTATTCAAAATATGTGTGAATTTCCTTCCCGTTTCTTTTAATGTCCAATTTCTTGCCCGCTAGTGGTGTGGTAGAGGTTGTAGGAGCCCTCAAAGGGTTATTCTACTGCTTCATCATGAAATTCATAGTTGTGTTAGCTAAATCTAGGCTTGGTTTTGCACTTTGTTGTATCTTTTAAAATCAGTTCTCCTCGACGTTTGATTGCAACAGTCAACAGTCTCAACAGATCAACAGTCGACTGAAGTATTATTTTCGACGTTTGATTGCGAGCGGTCGATTTTAAGAGGACCTTTTTGAAACTGGAAGCCATGAATTAGTTTGTATCGCATCTTTTGGATGGGGTAATACAATGATTCATCTTGATTACGTCTAACAGTTATAATGAATCTTTATGGAATTTTATTTTCGTATTCATTTTACCAATTGGACCATATCGTTTCGTATCGGATTCCGTTATGGAGTGGGGCGACATGCAATCGGATTATCCCAACTGGCACCAATATTTGGTAGTAAAGTATCATTGTTAGCAGTTGCCATTATTTCTCCCGAAATGGGTCACTCTTCCTAACTCACAATATGATATTATCACCATATCGCCGTCAGTAGCGATTACGTCAAGCCACACAGCCTCCAGCTGACGTTGCAGTTATGCTGATGTCTTCACTATTGCTATCGTTGTAAGAAAACTAATAATTAATGATAGTATGCGAGTACTTTAGTGGCCAGTTGGACTGAAATTAAACGCGCACAAAACTAAAGTAATGATTCTACATAGAGCAAATAATAATCAGCCCCACATACAATACATATCTGGCTTTGATGTGGAAAATCAGTTCCAATACCTAGGATTCACACCATTTTGGTTTTAATTATATTGCAGGATAGTTGGTACTGGCAATGCTGTTTTGTATATCGATTTTTCTTCATTATGTTTGTTTAGCTTTCAGACCACGACAAACTCTGAAAGTCAATTTGAAGAAGTTGAGTTTTTCAATTATTTGGGAACGGTCATAACGAGAAAACTTAATAATGAACAAGAACTGAATGCGAGAATTTCGGCTGGGACAAGGAGCTGGTAAGCAATGAAAACGATGCTGAATAGCAAAATATTCTCACGAACGCTGAAGCTGAGACTGTACAAGAGAGTTGTTATAAGACCAACAGTAAACATACGGATGTGAGAATTGGAACCTAACAAAGCAAGATAGAACAATACTAGAAGTTTGGAAGAGAATGATTCTCGGAATGATTTTTGGAGGAAAAGAAGTGAATGGTTGTTGGATCAGAAGAACAAATGACGAACTAATGGAATTATATGGCGAACAGAGTATAGTGGGTTACGTCAAGACGCTAAGACTGAGCTGGTTGGGGCACTTGATAAGAATGAGTGAGACAAGAGTGCCTAAGATAATATATGAAATGGATTTTGGAGGCACGAGGAGAAAGCGGAGACCAAGGAGTATATGGTGGAGAGAGGTACAAGAAAATCTCAATAGTATGGATCTGAGAGATTGGGAACGGAAGGCGAGAAATAGAAAGCAATGGCGAACCATGTGATTAAACAAGACATGGACCTGCTAGGCCTCTAGTGCTAATAGTATATAAAAATATTGAGTCCCCTATTGAGTCGGGCAATGGAACACGCTGATTTATTCTCCACACGAGCAATTAAAGGTCTGACTGCTATTTCTTCGCCGGTTCGTATATAATTTAGATTCTGTTTCTGCAAGGAGTTACGGTTCCAGAACTTCAATGTCAACTTGCTTAGAATTGAATTTAAAATGCAAAAGATAAAATCACTCTTGTAATGTTGGACTACAAACATTGTCTTTTAACCGCTGGTGTAAAAATGTGAAAACTTATTCAAACGGTCATGAAATTTACGTTCATTATTTCTGCATGACCCTTTGATAAATTTTATTGTTATTAGTGTGGTCATAAATTTATACAAATAATTGTGTTATTACAAATAATAAAAGTTTAAAAGAACCCAAAAAGTTTTACTACGTACGCATCTGATTTTGATGCTCCACTTGCTGCCAACAATTCTCCAATTCGTCGCAGAAGGACGCCAGATTTTTCGGAAGCGGTGTAATTTTCCTAGTTTGCTTCTGATAAATCGTAATCTTGTGAAACAAAGTTTATTGTGCTGTTCCACGTATAAATATCGCTACTAATGATGTAGAAAAAGTGATTTCTGGTCCAAATTTTGTGAATCGCATCCTATGGTAAACCTAACCTCCAAATTTTCCAAATCTCCTCAATTTATCGATTTTACAGAGTCATCCAATGACAAATCGACTTGATGAGCTGTCTTACGTACAAACAATAAGCTCATGAACGTTGCCTTTGATCTGATGCATCAAAATCATAAAGGCAGGCTTGAGTGTTGTTTTGTTTTTATAATGACCAATTGTGTGCTTCGAACCTTGAGTAGTTGGTTTTGATTGAGCACGAGCGGGTTAGGTGAGTGTCCTTGAAATCGACTCTGGCGCGCTTGTCTTTTTTTTTCCAAACGTGTAAAGAGGAGTCTAAAGCACTTGGATAGCATTTATTTAGTTCGTTTTATCATCAGTTCACAACCCGCCCGCGCTAAGTTAAGTCGGAACCTTATTAAAGTTTGTTATACGTGGGTAAATGTTACTTTCCAGGAAAGTCCTATAACAACTACTGTCTTCCTAAAACTTGATGCGATTGGCTAAAATTTTGGATCCTCATCAAATTAGCTTACTAATTACATTTGAGATTATTGCAAGGTCGGTAATTCTAATTATATGTTGCAAAAATTATGAATTTATGTTGAATTCAGAGATACGAGTATTATACGTTAATATACCTTATACAATTTGTTACACATACATTCGTAAATATTTCTATTATTTATGTTCTCTAATTACCTAACACACGCGAAATTATGGATGTTGGAGACATCAAAGTCAGACCCTTGATTGATTTGACATTATTTGACCCAGGAACATCATAATAGTTTATTTCGATTTCTGAATAACGAAGGTTAACCGAATTCTTGCACGGAATCAAAATTAATTACAATTTTGGCATTTTAAGATGGATTTGTTCACATGAGAAGTGTGAAATGTAATACAACACAAGAAATGTGAGAATTCGAATTGCATTCAATTTTTGAAGTAGGTTATCTTGGGTTTTCATGAGATAATAAGAAATTAATCTAAAATTTGTGTCTCAACATATCACTGTCGTATATTAATCATGTGCAAATCAACATAACCTTCATATTATGTAATAGTTATCATTGCTGGTTATCTCTTTATCGGATTTCATTAATGGAGAAGGAAATTACTTTACAATTTACAACTTTTAACGTTATGGATTTATGGGATTGATAGCTCGCTTGCATTGTACCGCAGAACCAGGGTGCATCTGATGAGACTATGTCGTATGGCTAAAGTTGAAATCAGCTGATAATGCAATGAGGTTTCTGTAGGTCGGTGTTTTCGACTTCTTTCGCATTTCATGCGTTTTTTGTTGGTGGGGTCTGGTTTATCTTGACTAATTACACTTTGTCAATCGTGTGTGTCGGTCCATTGTGATGATGGTTGCGTCTCTAAAGAGAACTCCTTCCTGAAATTACTTTACTTATTATACAGAAAACTATTAGAACAAATGAATGCTTTTATACGTAGTATATCTGGGAAGACTGCTTTTTTAAGAAAGCAAGAGGATGAAACAAATTTAGGTGTATATATTAGGATGACGGACTCCCTGCTGGAATGGACGATATAATTATAAAAAATCTATTTGGAATTTCGCATAGACAATATCAGTAATTAATCCGAATAAGTGAGAATAAGAAGCAGTCTGGCGTAAGTCAAACACGGATAAACTAGAGAGCGGGAAACCGCGGTTCTAATCCTGACTGCGTCGGATGTGCTGTGATCTAAAAAAATCCAAAATCGATCTGTGGACTATGATCCATTCCAACCCGCATTAGGCCAGCGTGGAATAGTAAGGCCTCAACCTTCAAGTTCTAAATTGAGAGAACTTGGAAAAAAAAATGGATGTAAATAAAAACGCTAATGAAGAAAGTGCGTTTTGCAAATGAATTCAGCACATCAATGCAAAAGGAGCAAAATATGGAATCTTCGTCGAATGGATTCTTTGCTCAAAAAATTCATCCACGAAACAAATTCAACCAAAAATCAAATGTTTTGAAAACCAAAATTATTCCAATTTATTATATAGATAAAGCGCCGAGAATGGCAGCGTCGAGCGTCGTACCTTCAATTAAGGAACCCAATAAAATAAAAATATTCAGGATTGATTGAATGTTACATTCAGCTTATTTATAGCGCTCACAGAGCGCCAGCTTTCGAATCAATTCAGATTGTGAACCAGGAATATTATCTGCGTGATATCTTCAGTGAAGATGGATTAGTAAAAAATTGTTAAAGAGTTTTTTTCAAACAGACATGCAAAGTTTCTTGTCTATCCCTTAAGGGGCGGCATCATTAGGTATGTACATATTCATAATGTATGAATTTCATTACCCCTATCACTATCACTTACATGAATCTTACCTTATTACTTATTTATATTATTAGATACCTACTATGAACAAAATTTTGAGAATATTTCAAATAAGTAATCGATACCTTATTAAAGAAACATAAATTGACATAGTTAAGTAAAAAATGTTGCCCCATTAAAAGTTGTAGTTTTTGAACCTTTGATAAGAAAACGCAATTATAAAGTTATCAAGATCAACGTTAAAAATTATTATACATACACAGCAGTAATATGAATATTGTGACGCTCTGAGGCTCGTCTTCTATTGATCTCAATTTTTAGTTTATACTATTTTAGATTATTTGCAAAATGCATTTTTCGTGTATTGTACTATACTTATGTAAATATGCACCAACTTTTAGATGAATTGAGATTTCAATCCAGATTTTCTGATTGATCTCCATCTTAAAATACAAACAAAACATATTTCCTTGTAACATTGCTATTCTCTTATGCGATCCTCTCGAATTATGTTGAAGATAGACGTAATCAAATTTTCTCATTATAGTAGCTTTGGTAAAAAAGTTTTGAGTATTGCATATATTTTTTAAAAATCCAGTTATAGTAGAAAAACGTCCATTACACGATTTTCTTTAGAAAGATTTTTGTTTGTTCTTTTATTTGTTTCCTCCTAATAATTATTATAACATTTATATTTTTGAAAAATTTATCTCTGTAATTAATTATTAATATTATTCAAGAGCATGAATTTTTTTCCCGACTAATCTCTGCGCTTTTTAAAGAATTATTTTGAAAGCTGTATTTACTTGTTCCATTTACATGTTGATCTTCTACTACAATACAAGTAAAGGACATCCTGAGTTATTCTCTTTCTAGTAAGTTCACATAGACAGTGGACGGAGGTGATGAAATTGGGAGTCCCTTTTGTGAACTTTTCCGATAAAAGTAAAGCGATTTTATTTCGTCTTTAAAGTACAAATAAGACCCACGAGAATATCTAATTTGTTTTTAGTTCAAAGGGATTTAAATAAACATTTAACTTATTCAGTTGAATAGTACTTAATTTTGTCGAAAAAAATATCATTATGTACCAGATGCTTTCGAGAAAATATTTTGCAACTTCTTAAGACGATAGATTAATTTATTATATTATAAATTTGTCTCTCTAAACAGGCTTTAATTTAAACATAGACAATCGAAGCTCCACATTGGTTGTCAATTTATTTTGCGATGTAATAGACCCACTAAAATTCCCTTACTTTGGGTGTCGATAAATATGTTAAATCATCATTTTCTATCGCTCCGGCTATGCTCACTCAAATTAAAAATATTGAATTTATTTGCCCTTTAAGGTTATAATTAAAATACTTAAACCAAAAATATTAAATTTACAAAAAAACACATATAATGGTAAGCTGAACATTAAAATTAATCATTTATAACTACAAAAGCCTTATTTGGATGTGAAGATCTATTTCAAATTATGTTTTCTTAACATATTTAGATGTGATGATCCCATGACCTTATTGAATTAGATCATCTAACAAGAACAGTGTCGTCCTGGAATATTTCAACAGTAGGACTCTTTCCATTCGAATTAAATTTTCAATCAAATTATTGCTGCAACGGAATTTTCTTTGTAAAACTTAGTAAAAATCTTACCACTTTTACTTTGGTAAGTAATTTAGCAACTTTTGCTAATAGCATTTTGCTCCGGAAATGTAATCTAGAAACATCGTATACATTTTTTTGTAGAAAAATTATCACCACATTATTCTCTCCTTTCTATTCTTGTTTAGTAAACCTTCCCTTTTCCCTTTTATATAACACCTTGTTGATTTTTAATCCTAACACTGCAATAAAAATGATCAGAACATAGATAACATAACATAATGAGATAAGAAGATATTTCTATTTCCTAAACAAAAATGTTCAAATTTAACACTTGTCTCATTACATTGTTAATGAACAAATAAATTTCAATACCTTTATTATAATAAGTAGAGTGGCTAAGTAGTTTCTAGCGCACTTAGGTCCAAATTTGATTGATTAACAGTTTTAATAGGTCACATAAAAATGAATACCGCGGCTCCATTAACAGATTATTTAATTCTCGGGCGTTGAAGATATGGAGAATAGACTCGACAATGCAGGAATTAAGACCTTAGAGGATAAGATTGATATCTTAGAAAGTGATAATTCCTTATTAAAAGAAGAAATTATTATGTTTAGGTCTTCTGTCGCGGACCTGGGCGAGTTAAAGGAGCGCGTTATAGTAGATTCCCAAAATCTTACGATAGTTCAAATGGAGAAGCAAAAGATAACAGCAGAGATCCCTGATAACATGGACCAGAGTAGGGTGTCCCTTGCATCTATGGAGCAAATCAATGAAAACGACTTTAAAGGAGCGGCAGTCGACAAGGATAATAGCCAAAATGATCACTTTCAATTGGTTAAACGTCGGCGTAAAGAGGTAACAACCTACGAAAACACAGAAATCAGTACCCACTGAAACCCAGCGGGCGGATGGAAGTCCGACGCAAGGAACTCTTAAAAGAAGCTCGACCAAAAGGAAGCTGAGGTGACCTGCAGTGAGAGTGAGGACAAACAGTGGTCTACAATTCATAGATGCATTAAGGACCATTGATGAGGCCAATGGTATTGATAATAAGGAATCCATCCACAGGGTGAAAAAAACAGGCAAGGCGATGTACTAATAGAATTGAAAAAAAGTAAATCAGATCAATCAAAACCACGTATGATGGAACAAAGACGGCAATAGCTAACCTAGATGTGTATAGTGGTGAGAACCTCCTATCCACAGCGACAGCGAGTCTAACAATAGGTTTGACAAGAAAATGCAGCATTAATAGGAAGGTCATTTGCAGAAGATACTGAGCCGCTGGTCATAAAGGTAATGACAGCAACGGCGAGAACAGAACTGCCAAATGCTAGAGGTGCTGGAGCATAGGCGCAACTAGGGTCAAAAGTTTGGGGGATTAAAAAAAGTCGTCAAATGCATAAATACTTGTAAAAGTTACGTTGCGAATTTTCAAGTTTAATATTTTCTGGGACGAAGATTCAGACCAGAAACGCCTTTCGAGCGATTAAATAGTGCAGTTTTGATTTGGAATAATCAAATTTCTGTCCGAGGTGAGCAGATTTTATAAAATTTTTTGGAAGTTACGTCATCGATTAACGTGTAAGAAAACTACACAAAATTTGCTTTCAATTGATGAATATACATATTATAGTCATCGAGTTTCGAATCTCGTTTGTATTAGTCAATACAAGTGTAAAAGCGTCGATTATGCCCTAAAATATTAGAAATTATCAAAAACGTGGTGCACAAAAGGTTTGAGGCTAGGTCTCTAAAAACTGGCTGTTTGGTCCAGATGTTGATTACACTCAGTTACACAAGAAGCACTGATTTATTCGTGGACACTTGCGACCACACGGATTCACTAAGTTTGGCGAAGTTTCAACAAGATTAATTACCACAAATTGCAGGAAGATTCGATAAAGGAGCGAAGCGTCACGTGGGTTGCATACACCGCTACCGTTTTCATTGCTACATGAGGAGTTCCTACTAGTCCAGCAGTACTAAAACAAAATATTGGTTCGTTAAGAACTTTTATTTTTGTATTATTTGTACAGTTTATGAATTTTGACACACATGCACATTGGTTATAATATCATAACGCCATTTAGAAATATTAAGGTTAAATGTAATAGTGGTGTGATACGATTTCACAAATTGATACGTACGGCTATTGGGACCAGTTGAGGTCCAAATAACAAGATTAAAATTTTACAGTTTGTTTTTAAATTAGTAAACTGTGAAAAAATCACCCGAGTCTCCTTATTGAGTTTAGAGCCTAGTCTTCGCTGAGAAACAAGCGGTCTTAAATTGCTCTCCGATTAAAATAGTTGCCGTGGAACTTTATGGTGATTGTTCGGAACATGACAGCTACTACCTCAGTTTTCCGATTGAGGGACTGAGAAGTTGGGTTTTAGAACACCACAATATATTTTATATAAATATAAGGACAAAAGTCCCGAAAGGGTAGGAATAACATGTGAACCTCCCTGAGCTGTGAAAGTAATGTCTAATGGCGGTTTCCTTGCGGCTAAGGGGAGTGTGGGGGGGGGGGTTTAGTCAGTGAAGTCTGACAAGTAATATGAAAACAATTAAAAATATAAAAAGTTAAATCTTAAACATAGCTTAAGATTAGGCTTGCAATTCAGTGTGTCAGTAATTAAGTTTGAACTCAAAGTCAATTTGAATAACAAATTAACTCTTTTTCATTGAATATGTCTAATTATCTAGATTACCATAAAAGTTTACTCCCAATTAAATTAATATTCATAAAATCAAATAAAACAATAAAATTTATTTAGTTATATTATAACAACAATAAATAAATCCTTTTCTAATATTTTCCTTCGCAAATGTCAATTTCTAAACGAGTGGTAGATTAATTCTCCGTTATTAACCCCAAAGGATCACTTACACTTTAATTATTACCTCATTCCTTTTACATATTATCCGTTTCTGTTCCTATAGGCCTTTCCATTTCCGCAACGAAATAATATTGGAAGTATTCAAAACTTCGACATTTTTTAAGAGAAATTGTTTAAAACATTAGATTTTATTTATGGGTAGGTGTCAGAAATTTGAAAGCTGGTACCCTTTTAGGCTTCCATTCAAACTACGTACGTTATTAATTAATTTAGATTAATTTCAAAAATAGAGCACTAAATCAATGTCAACTCTATGTCATCCTGTGCAGAAATAATGTAATTTTGATAGATAAATTTATTTGGACATTTGTGTGAACAGCTTTAAAAATCCATATTTGTATTATTGTAACAAAGGAAAGCGCAAAATTTGAATTCTTGGGTAAGCTGTAAAGTTTATATAAAAAATTGAAAACAGAATGAAAATACATAAAAGGAATACGCATTTTCAAACAAATACTTGACAAAACTACGGTTTTGATTGAAAATATACAACGCTTTTACGTGTAATAAAAGTCTAAAATCGCCAACTATAAAGTCATTAATTTCTTACAAACATCAATTAAGTTGCAAATAATACCGGAAATATCTCATGCAACATCGTTTAACGATCTTACGTTTTAGAGTAAGTAAAGCAAAATGTAATTTGAAATTCATCCAACTGGCACATACTTCAAAATTGCAATTTAACAACATTTTCGCTGCTAATAAAGTTTTTCTACTACAAACACTTAAAGGTATAAAATTCTAAAAGAAATGTTTTGCAATTTTTAAAACTAACACTTTGATAGATTTTATGTCAAAGTAATAATGACGAATTTAATTTGCTTTTAAATACAAACAGTAAAATGAAATTCAGGAATGCAAATTTCATTTCATTTGGCACACGTAATATACACAAACTTAAAATAATTTATGGATTCTAAAATATCTAAATATACAAGATGAATTTCATATGAAGTCTCGGGTTCACTGCTGTATCAAAATCAGCAAAATATTTATCAATCTAAAAACTAACACATTCCAGCCCATATAAATATTTTCTTTACAAGTTTTTATTATTATTTTCATAGTACAAAGTCAAGCGACCTCACAATTGATGCGTTACGAACAGATAGATCAACTAAACGTTGATTTTCGAGTCTTGCAGAAATGAAAAATATATGTTACATATATTTTGTATTAAATAACCAACAGTTTATAAGCAATTCCTATGTTATAAAAATACAGGTGAAGTTCAAAAAAATAATAAAATACAAAAGAACATTTTTTTCATTAAACGAACAGCACAATAATAATATTACTCACAAAATGAAAATCAAATACATAAAAAATTATTGCACAGTCACTAAATTTAAACAACATAAATATATATCTAAGTTTAATCGGGGGATGCTTTTAGTTATTTATACAAACGAATCTTTGTACAACTAACAAATTGACAATTTTCATAATAATAATCATTATAACTCTTTCAAGTTTGGATAGTCATTAGTAACCCTGTAAGATGGCTAATAAAACCACAAAGTAAACACACCGATGACACTTTTGATTAATGTAATTTTTGACCTTATTACTAAAAATATTAAATTTTTAACATGAAAAAGTTTTTAACATTAATTACAAATACAATAACCTTTTTAAACTAATTAGAAACCTTTATGCTGGGAAGAATATCAATTTTAAATACGTCTGAATTGAAACTCGAACTTCAATATCACAATTTCGTGCCAAGTACTTTAATCCATTCGGGTTTGCGTACTTAAAAGTTTGTCATCTTTACAACTTAAACTATTTGTGAATTTCATAATCAGAAAGTTTACATAAATTGGGAAAATTTTAAAAATATCCAAACGACTTGTTTACCAAACCCGCTTGAAAAAAATGTGTTTTGATTGAACCAAAATAAAAAAATTAAATTTAGCCAAACTGCATTTTTTGAAATTAAGTCTACGTGTCTTTATCTCTTTGAGAGAAAGTTTGATTTAACATAAATCAGTAATTTTTATTTGTCGAATAAATTTTTTACGGTTCGGCTACTGACATTTCTATGTACGATTCATCATGTTTCCATTTCTCATCGACGTATCGATAACACGAATAATTAAAGCTGATCATTTGCAAATGTTCGATGTCTTCTTCGTTAAAAGGTTTAAACCCAGAGCTTTCAATTTTGTTGCCACCCAATTGAACTTGTCCACAGGCTGGTAAGCATTTTAATGTTTCCGCTGATTCGATTTCGTTGTTCTGTAGATTCATCAAACCGACGAAGCTTAATCCTCGAAACGATTCTTTGTCTAATTTGTTTATGCTGTTTCCAAACAGTTGCATGTCTTCTATTCTATCGATCCCGTCAAACGCACCAGGCTGGATCTCTGAGATTTGGTTGTGATGCAAAGTCAAAATAAACAAATATGTCATGTCGCTTTCGTTGCTTGCTTGCCAAAACGCATTTGGAGTCAACACAGACAGTTGGTTGTAACTTAAATTCAACTTTCTTAAATTACTCAGCGGTTTGAAAATACCCGGAGTAAGCTCGCGTAAGGAACAATCTTCCAAATGTAAATAATCCAAATTTTCTAATCCACCAAACGAATCCTTATCTAACGCTAGGTGGTTCTTGTTTAACACCAACGTATCCAATTCTTGCAAATTTGAAAAAGTATTTTTAGGAATGGAAGTTATACCGTTATCCTGAAAGTGTAACTCTCTTAAAGATTTTAAATGTTTAAACATTTCCGAATATAACTTAATTTTATTGGTGGATAAATAAAGCTCCGACTGAATTTCAAGTTTATTGAAAGCTTCCGGATGGATTTCTGTTATTGAGTTTCTTTCCAAGTGTAAAAATTTGAAATTACTTCGTTCGAATACAGATTCCTCTATAGTCGTAATTGCATTATTTGATAAATCAAGATTTTCGATCAAAAGGTTAGAAAATACTTGCGATTGTAATTTTCCAATTCGATTGTTGCTTAAATCAAATGTTCCATTCAGAACGGTTAACGATTTTAAAGCGTTCTCCTCGATGTCTTCGATTTGGTTGTTTGATAAATTTAAAGTGGCGCTGTTTGATGTCATCGTGAATCCCCCGAATAATCCGTTTGGGAGTTTGGTTAATTTGTTGCACGACATATCCAATTCGCTCAACTTGCAGAGACCTTTAAAAATGCTGTCATCTACGGATTGGATGTTGTTGTTGTTAAGATACAGGTACTTCAAGTTTGCTAGTCCGTCGAAAGTTCCATTTTTGATCGATTCTATTTCGTTTCCGCTGATGTATAATGAAACTAGGGCTACATAACCTTGAAATAATCCACTGTTGAGCGAGTTTGCGTTGCAACTTTCGATGGTCAATTCTTCAGTTTTAGGTTTTGGAAAAGAGCCAACTTTTTTCTTTAGCTCCTCAGAAGATTTTAATCCAGTACAGGATTTTGCTGTCGCTGACATTGTGAATTAGCGTGATGGGTCTGTAATAAAACAAAACAATTAATCATTACAAAATCTTGTGTCTATTTCGGAAAATGTAAGCTTATGAGCAGGTCTGGAAGGTTAAATTACGCAAGATTAAAGTTTATCCTTTCAATTTCCTCTAGACTGTATCATCAAATTAAATCAAGGTAATCTGCAGGATTTTACAATTTGTCTCCAAAGTATTTTAAAATGTAAAACACCCACATTATATGCTTGCCAACGATAACTTTTCATTCACGTTTCATTTATTAATGAGATTCTCTAACGATATAGTAAATTAGCGAAACTGTTCTTTTTATTGCTAATTATAAAATTTAACTCAAACTCAAAATCATAAATTTCGACACTAAAGAATTCGTGTGAGTGTGTATGTGTGGAAAGTGTAAATTTAGACAACGGAATGCTAATATCCTTAAAAATTAAAATATATGCGAATGTAGTAATTCGTAAATTTTACGTTTTATTTAAGACTCCAAATCGTTATAAATAATGATCAAATAGTACTAGCAAAAATTTCAACAAAGTTTTTCTCGTTTACTTTTTATTGTTGATGAACTTAATCGGAAAATTTTGTTCTTTTCTGCTATAAGAAAAATGTATTCATTAATCATGGGTAATCTTATACTCTTACCACAGTTTTAAATTTCAAGAATAAATTTAAAATTTTGAATTTATCCCTAGACTGGGCCATTAAAAAACAAGTTCACTCTATGAACAGGGATTATATTACTGTTAAGTGCTAACCACCGGTAATAGATGGAACATACATTTGAAAATTATCTGTACGTAAATTTAATTTTATGACCTCAGTGATATATTTAATTATGCAGCCCTCGCGAACAATTTATGCAGCTTGCTCGTGTTTATGCAATTGATTAATTTTATATATAAATTTTTCTAAATTTGAAAAGAAAAGTTGCAGAGGATATTTGGATGCGACCAAGCATAAAAAAGAAACTTTTTTTTAGATTGGTGCATTTGAAATATATTCCATTTTCAACCACAAATTCAGTGATTTACATTACTGATTCTATAAAAGCATCGGCTATCGATAATGCATAATAATTGCACAAAAAATCACATCGAAATTCTTGCCGGGGAACTTTAGTGCTTCGCCATCTCAACCTAACCAATGTTTTAAAATTCTAGAGAAACAAAAGATGGTTGCAAGATGTTCTATGACTACTGACTATGAACGCTAAATACCCGGTTCGAATTCGAGTGAAATAAGAACTTTATTCTGGCCGTCTCTCTGGTCGTCCAGGTTGGGGGTTCCTCATCTGCCTGGCTCCCCTTCATAGGTAAAAAATGCAATGCTATGAATACCATTTGGTATTAAAAGTTATAATTTAATATTATAATGGTCAGCCATGACCAAGACCCATTAGGGTTGTAGTGCTACACGAAGAAGATGTTCTCTCATGGTATTTGCCGTTCTTGTGTTCTTGTGTTAAATTTTTAGATGTCCTGTTCCTAATCTTGGAATCAAACTTATCAACCCCATCTTTATTTCTACTTTTGCTTAGAAATTAAAACCAACTGTTTTAGGCTTCTATGTGCAGTATATGAAGAAGGCCTATGATCTAACTCTGCATTCGTATGCCTGTTATTTGTAGATTTTTATTGATCCGTTGATCACATAAAAACGTGTTAACACCAAAGAATTGTTGTCATCTCATTTTCATTTTGTTTATATTAAAGTCTTTTTTATATTTTGATAGACCAGCAATAGCGCCAGGATAATTTTCTCTTCGCCAATTTGTAACGTTTTAAGAGTCTAAAAAGCATCCAGATTCCTTAGGGCCAGTTCCACCAACTCTGGTTAAGTAGTTTAATCACGGTTAGTTGGAGTTAATCACGGTTAAATAGAAGAGGCTGTCCCACCAACTTTTTAACCATGATTAAAGCAAGTTAATCAGCCCTCGAACTAACCGGTCGATGTTTACCGCTCGGTCGAAATTAATCACGGTTAACTCCTGGCGCACCTCGCTCATATCTCGGTAAAATTCGAGAATGTCAAGCAGTATACCACCCACTACAACTTTAACGTGACTATCAATCAGCCAACCAGAACAGCTTTTAGAAGTTTTTAGTGAATATTTCCGAAGTTGAAGCGGTTAACTAATCAGAGATAGGAAATACATGGTGGAACGTTTTTTGAAATATTTCTAACCGTGATTAGTTAACCAACAATTATAGTTAATCAGATATGGTGGAACTGGCCCTTAAACTATAAGATATTTTAATTATAATGTTATATTTTAATTTATTTATATAAATATTCTAAATAATTTTACGAGTTAATAAAATTAAATTATAATACTATTTTTAAGCTTTCAAGCGCTTGCGCGCTCTGCGTTATTTAATTTAATTAACTTGTAAAATTAAGTAATTTATTTTCAACTAATTTATATATTTTAATTTGTGCTAGTACAGTTTGAAGAAACAGAGAGAGAGTGGAAGCTTTTGGAATGTATTGTGATGATAAAAGCTAATAGAAATAGCTAATTATAGCTAATAGATAAATACAAAATAGAATTTTGTCAAAAGGGTGTCCAAGCGAACACTTAAAACTGTAAGAAATAGATCTTGTTTACATACAGAGCCAACTTTGTTGCTTTATACACACTACACGGGTAGAACCTACAAGGAAAATGTGATTAGTGCATGAAATTTCAAATTTTGCCGCCAAAACTGTTACCTTCTATTTTTGTGTTTTTTGAAAATCCTGGGGGATTTTCGAATTTTGGATGGGAGGTTAAATCTGTAAAATTGGGAGACGCCTATTTTACTTGGCTAAAATTAAATTTATTTTCTGGAACAAAGTTTCGGTCCAGAAAAACCTGTTCGAGGGATTTATTAGTGCATTGTCTGAGTCGAGACAACCTAATTGATTCCCAAGGTAGTAGTTTTTTGTTAATTTTATCGAGGTGATGCCATCGATTCACGTGTAAGAAAATTACACAAATTTTGCGTTTATTGAAGAGAATTGTATCCATCCAGTATCTAATCTCGTCTGTATTGGTGAATATAACGATAAAAACGCAGGTCAGGCCCTAAAATAGTGGAAATTTATCAAAAACGAGGCACACAGAAATATGAGGTTATGTACCAGAAAATCAGCTGGTAATACAGGTGTTTTGTTTGCAACCCACCACACAAAACGCACTAATTTGTTCGTGGACAACGCCAATTCTAATACTGGTTCATGAAATAATGGTTAAATTTGAAGAAGTCTACAACCACGAAGGCTTTTGAAACTTACGAACAATTGAACGTAGAGGGTTGCGGACGTTCCACATGTAAGGCGTGATCAACATAACAGCAGTACTCAAACAATTTATTGGTTCGTTAATAACTTTTATTTTTGAATTATTTGTACAAATTTGGAATTTTGCCACACATATCATAAATCTGATCAGATTACCATTTAGCAGAAATGAAGTTAAATGTAATGGAGGTCTGATTCGATTACACAAATTGACACATACGGCTATTAGGACTATTTTTTGTAGTCCGAACAACAAGATCAAATTTTTACATTGTTGCTTCAAGTTATTAAATAGTATAAAAATTGCCCGAGTCTCCTTATCGAATCTAGAATCTAGTCTTCGCTGAAAAATAAGAGGTCTTAAATTGCTCTCCGACTTAGAAAAGCAGTCGAAACTTTATTGTGATTGTTCAGAAAATTACAGCTACCTCAGTTTTCCGAGTGAGGGACTGCGAAGTTGGTTTTGGAATACCACAGTATTTTGTACCGAATTTGTGTAACTTTTATTTACGATTTTGGTTGGACCATATTATTGATTACTGGAATGTTATTTGTGCCTGTTCATTTATAGAAGTTTTCAATTTAAATTTTAACACCTGATCCATTAACATCAACTTGAATGTAAACATCTGTGCAAGTGTACGAACCTATAGGTAAATTTGCCTGATTTATCTTCCTAATTAAATTTGTTTTTGCCCAAAATAAGATTAGAAGCATTCATTAAATTTGTATAATGCACGACCATATTATCAGATCTTGTTTGAAGGTTTATTGCTACTCAACTGCGCCTGACACTGCGCACATGTTTGTGGTAGGTTTGCTTCAAAGGAGGGAAGATGAGCGAACCGAGGAAGAGTGGATAGATACGGAAGAGTGAACAGGATGGTGTGGCCGAGTTAGGAAGTAACAAGGTTACAGATGAGGGATACGTAACGATGGTAAATATTTGTTGAACGAATAGGTTGACCATTGAAGGTGACGTGGTACAATCTTTAAGCGAGTAATTAATGTAATGTATTTTGATGTTTATTATAATGCATTAATTGGGTAAATCAACGAATTGAATACAATGGGTGACAGTGCCCCTATAGATTCCTCCTTTGTAATGGTTATGTGTTAAACGATGTACATTATGTGTAAATAAATATTGTTATTATATTATTGTTTGATTTTTCTTTAATTATATCATCAAAATCATCTAATTATCTGCTGTTTTACACTTTCAAGGTTTACCAGCTGGCGAATGACTATCGCGCTATAGTTTTTAAATTTTGCTCTATCCGTCATTCAGCATAATGACCCGTTCTTAATTTTCTTTTACATAATTAATACACTGTTTGTTAAATTATCAATTTTTAAACATGTCAAACGTGGATTAATTATCTATAATTAAAGTTTTTTTCTTATCTGAATCAGCAGCAATCGAACAATCTGATCGTGGTCCATCTAAAAGAGTAAAATTGTCACTTCAAAATTTATTACACCCTATTTGACATATTTTTGACCGTTTTTCTATCCACTGTACTAAATGATCTTCATTTTTATCCATAATAACAATAATATCATTTTTAGTTTTGTAATTAACAGGATGATTATTTTAGGTAATGAAAAACTGCAATATTATTAATGGAAACAACCAATCCAAACAAGACCAGCCACTGAGGTAAAGAATCCACGAATTCCCATGCTCTCGAAGCTAAATACACAGGATAACCACCTTAAATTTCTTTGAGTGAAAATTTGCATGGCTTATACCAGTATGCTTCATTATCTTCACTCGGGCCTTGTACCATCGTTTGGATTCGACGCTGATACGTAGTTCATAAAGTTTTTTTTAAGCACCTAAACTTTAAAGGTACAAAAAATTGGTATATCGCTTTTAACACTCCTACTCAGTGCTAAAATTGGAACTGTGGCGTCGTAGCTGAACTGAAGGGTCTTGAACGTACTAAATTTCATCCTGATGAACAAGAAAATGTACACATTCCTGTCAATTCTTCTTTATCGAGAAGAAGAGAGATGTTTCTATTCCACTACAACATGAGCATTCGTATCGTTCATTTGAATTGCTGTTGTAGTCTTGCACATAAATTCTGTAGAAATCAACTGTTTCTAGCCTTGAGATTTGAATCCATAGATGGGTTAACATTTTCATTTGGGAAAATCGTCGGAAAGTTATGCGACGAGGCATTAGTTGGAGATCACAAACCAATTTTACTGACGTCATAATATGGTGTATAATCAAAACATATTTAGCATGAGTAGGTGTGGTTTTAAGGGATTATGTGGAAGCCAACCGAAATTTTTGTTACAGAAATTATTTGGGATGTTATGAATAACAGTAAGTTCCCTTTTGATTAGAAATGAGGAGGTCCCGATATTCAATGAATTTATTATCAAGAAATTCTTAAAAGTTTAAAAACATAATAAAAATATGACATTTTATAGCTTAAAATGAGGTAAGTACTTTTTTTGAAAACCAACGTTTGACAACCATAACTTAAGTTATTCTTAACTACATTATGATGCATTCGGACATGACACTCCAAGAAGTTAAATAGCCTGAGTATAACCACTCCATTTTAACGATCTGACAGTAACATACTTTAAGACGGAGTGGTAAAACATTGGAAATAACGAGGAAATGATTCATCTAATTAATTTTAAGATAAAAATTTTCCTGTTGATGTAAAAAGTTTGTATGTTTATTATTCAATTTTTTTTTCAAAAACAAGTCGTAAATATTTTTGTTTGTTTAAAATTGAAGTTTTATTATTAGACAAATACTACTATTATGAGTCACATCAAGTGTGTGTTCAATAAACTTTTTTAATATTGAAATATTTTCTCGAGAGTTATTTTTAACAATAGTTCAGGATGAAGCTTAAGTGAGCAAAGTTTAATTTTGTGGTGTACGTTACATCACAAACGCTTAGATGCGTTGATCTCCTGGTAAAGGAAGATTAAAAATGTAATCGCTATAAGTAGCGTGCAAAACCGTCAAACTTAATTTCAAATCTGAATTAAGGGTTTCGAATTTGTTAGACGTTCAAGTTACGTTTTTCGTACTGCACGACCGGGGAGCAAATAAGTCTTTAATTATAATCAAAATATTTTTAATAACAAATTAAATTAACTATTAATTAAAAGCCTTATACTATGTCAGTTCTGGTATAAAATCCATGTTTTGTGCTTGTCAAAGCTCCTCAGGTAGTTTTAATGTATAAAAATCCTTATTCTGAACAGAAGAGCTCCTGAACATTAACTTTTTTAAATTTTGACCCAAAATTAGAAAATTTCATCTAATTATACTGGCATTGTCTCATGTTATTGTCCAAACAAATTGCTTTTTAACAAGCTCGTTAGCAAAAGGTCTGTTGTAATATGCAGTTAACAAAAGCACTATTTGTTAAAAGCGACACTCTGAAGTGCACTTTGTCTTAAGCAACTAAAAATAACGGACATGACTTGGCTGCATCTAAAGAATGGTTAGTGGTAATTAATACAAATTTTTCACGCCACTTGTGTGGAAAATTAATCAAGCGTTACATAAAGAACAATCACCGAGTACATAGTACACCAAATTTTGATTTTTAATTAAAAGTTTTTTCAAGTTTATCTCTTTTAATTAACTATTTTAAAGCAAACATTTCTAAAAGGTAAATTAATTTGAAACAAATTAAATTGTTAAATCTGCAGAAACGGTAATAAAAACTATAATTTTCTTTGTAAAATCCGTAAGAAAAATATTTTCTGTTGTAAAAAAGTAAGCAATTGCTGGTAATAATAATAATGAAATACTACTTACACTTTAATTAACACAAAAATGTAACAGTTTTCAGTACACTTAATTTATTACAATTATTGTTAAAAAGAAATAATTAATCACTGTTTCTTGTTTGTAACGCAATCGCAATATGTTCCCTATAGTCCTGTATGTATACTTGGGAAAGTTTGTGGATAGAATGTCGAAGGCCCAATAGGCAGTGACTCCATATTACAGATATACGGTTATATTATATTTTTATACACTCATGGTTTACACCCGCGTGATACCTACGTAGGCGATGGGATATAAACTAGGACAACTAAGTTAAAAATACAAAAGGCATAAAATACATACTCAAACAGGTGCTTATTAAAAAAGTATTTTATATTTCATTAAAATTTTTTCGTGTGTGTTGTTTCAACTTTGTACGTATGAATCAGTTTAGTTTTATGAACCGGTTTTTTAGGTTATTTATTAAAGTTATTTCACTCCAAGTAATTTTTATCAAATAAAAGTAAGTGGTACAAAAATATTTTTTTTAATTAAATTCTTTTGCTGTGTTCCAGGTCATCCTTCCAGTTTTATACAAGAAATACAAAATGATAAAGGAAAAGTTGGGGCTATTGGAAAATGAGTCAAAAGATTTGTAGTAAAATTTTACGTGTCTTTTCAACCGTTACTCTTAGCGAAGAATCTTTTATCGAATGATAATTTTGTGCATTCAGAATTTCAAAATAAAAATAAGTAAAGTGGAATAAACTTTGTCACTTCAAGTATACCAATTCATTTCTTTAATTGTTGTTGATTCTCTTACTTTATTATGGGTCTACTCTGCAAACCATAATAAAAAATTAATACTGCCAAGAATGCACAAAATATTTTTATTTCATTTACATTCAGGCCCGGACTGGCTAGTCGGCGTTCGCCGGGGGCCCCTGACTCAAAGGGCCCCTTAAAGGCGCTTCAAAAAGTGGTTTATATACTACTTAAATAACTTCCATGTGTCAAAATAGCGGAAAATGTGATTTTCAAAAATCACCTCTATTGGTAAGGGGGCCCTCATCAGTCCCTAGCCGAGGGCTCCCAAAGGAGCCAGTCCGGGCCTATTTACATTGATTCCATCAAGCACCTGCAACTGAGTAAATAAAGTCTCATTAACGCTTATTGTAACTGTCCTGAGACTATTACACTCAGCAGATATTGAAATATTCAAAGATTAACTTTGTTAATTCAGAATTTTGTAGAATTACAAACGTCACTCAAGAAAAATAAACGAATTGATTAATTGATATTTCTAGTTCCTTTATTTTTGTCCATATCTATTGTGCTTTTGAGATAGGACATAAATGAATTCTTTTTGTATACACCTCCATTTAGAAGTTATACTTGGTAAACGTTTTTGCGCAAAATGGATTAACGAAATTTTCAATAAATATGTATGGGGTTCTTTCCCATAGTGCTTTAAGCGGGGTTCACAATGAAGTGGGGTCTTGCTTTGTTTCGGTATAAAGCTGGCAAGCGCCAATTAGATTAAAGTATTTTCTTTTATCATTTTATATGATTAAAAATTGTTTATTTTGATTGCCTCTTGCTATCTTTCCACCGAAGCATGGCAAAGACCCCACTTCATGTGAACGCCGCTTTAAAGTTCTATTGGGTGTTCAGTCCTAATGCAACTGCTCATTCTAACTACTCAGTTTTTGCTTAAAAATAGCGTCGCACAGTGAGGTAGAATCAAAAAGTCTGTTATACATAAAAAAATATAAATCAGTATAATTTGCAGGCCCGGACTGGCTCCTTTAGGGGCCGGCGCCGGCGGTGAGAAACTGAAGAGGGGCCCCCTTACCAAGAGGGGAGATTTTTGAAAATCACATTTTCCGCTATTTTGACACTTGGAAGGTATATAAAAAAATACAAATCACTTTTATCCCTAGTATAAACCACTTTTTTGAAGCCTCTTCGTGGCTCCCTTGGTTCAGGGGCCCTCGGCGATCGCCGACTAGCCGACCTAGCCAATCCGGGGCTGATAATTTGTACTAACCTCAAATATTTGCTAGAGAAATACCAAAATAATGAAAAATTCTCAGCACTATCATCAAGGGCTTTTCGATTCCTGGCGGAATATTGCCACTTCTATTGAAGTCTTTACAATCCATTTCACGAGGTGGATTAATCCCCTATTGCTACTCTTTTTACTACAACTTTTCACCACATCGTATGGATGTTCACCGAAAGGCCGGGCTAAGAAATTATGCGAAGTCCGCGACTTGAACCCAGAATTTCCGCGCCGTAACTCAACCAGCGATCAAATCACTCCACACCGTGGTCTTATATCATATTATATAAATCAGTATAATTTGTACTAACCTCAAATATTTGCTAGAGAAACACCAAAATAATAAAAAATTCTCAGCACTATGGAGGGATAACTTTTTTGCATTTTCTCCAAGTATGCATATTTAAGAACATGTGAAAAAAATTTCAAGTTAAAATCTTGTAAATTGAGCAAGTTAAGCGACATTCACAATGCAGCAGGGTCTTGCCTGGCTTCGGTAGAAAGCTGACAAGCGCCAATTAGATTAAAGTATTTTCTTCTATCGTTTTCTATGATTCAAAAATCGTTCATCTTAATTGGCTCTTGCTTGCTTTCTACCGAAGCAAGGCAAGACCCTACTTCATTGTGGACGCCGATTTACAGACAATTTAGCAAATTTTAAGCTACTCTGCGATTTACGTATACTAAAACTTTCAATCGAGTTTTTCTCAAAACTACATTTCTCGACCTGGTTCCATCTCTAACTCTAGCTATAATTTTCCGATTTATAATTTTAAAAAACAGAAATTTCCGTAATTCCAGTGGCTATCGTTATACTTAGCCGTTTTTCTTTTTTTTTGAAATTTAATATTTTTAAGCTACCAAATGTAAATAAAAATGTCGCTAAAATCGAATTTTTTGCTTTGAATACCCGCCATTTTGTGAAATAATTTTTTTTCGAAAAACGGCTACGTACAACGAAAATTACATTATAGAGATTACAAAACTTTTTTATTTTTACTTTTTACACATACCATTGTTAAGTTATCGATGGAACCGTTGGACCACACTTTTTGTACAGAGGTAAAAATATTATACTTCATTAACTATGGCAACTTGTAATTTTTTTAAATAAAAATTTACACAAAATAAGATCAATGTATGCTTAATAACATAACTCTTTTACAAATCCCAACTAAATAATTAAGTATACAAAAAAAAATCCCCCTTAATTCGAAATAAGCAATATTGCACCTAGAAATCCTCCAAAATTAGTAAAATTTTGTGTGGAATCCTGGCTACTCTATTAAAGGGGTTGTTTTTACAGAGAGGGGGAGAGCAAAAACGCACATGGTTTAAAAAATTTGAAACTTTGTTAATGTTAAATACACCAAAAGATTATAAACGTTAAGGGAAGAGTTTGAGGGGGAGGGGGCAAGAAGTAAATTTTGTGTAACTTATCGTTGATTTTATCTAGAAAGTTTGCAAAGGACGGTTAATGTTCTTTTATGAGATGTAACGATTAATAATTCTCAATTTTTTCTTTAAGAAAAGCACGTTTAATGTAAAAAAAGTAAATAACGGTTTATTCAAAGTATGCGCTATCGTTGGTCACACATTTTTCCAATTTCTCAGGAAATTCGTGGATGATTTCCCAGAAAAACCATACATTTTTTAAGGAGGTGGTCCGGTCACCAAGCCAGTTTTCGGCATCTGCACAATTTTTGAAATATTTCATGGAAAGAAAATCATCGATAAAAGCAAGTGGAAGTAGGAGTTTACCAAGTTTAGTAAGTACGGCGGATAGACCGAGAGTTCCCAGCCAAGAAAAGAGCATAAATGTTGCTCAATAGAAAGTAAAAAAAAATCGAACAGTTTCGAATATTTGAAAAGCTCGTGAAAGAAATTGTTTTTTAAAGAATTATCATCGTCTTTATTAATTTAGAGCTTCGTTTGAGCTTAAAGAGCTTCCATTCTCATCATTTTAATTGTATTTTATCCATCCAAATAAGTTTCGTACGATAATTCACCCCAAAATTCTACTTAGGGGGGGGCAACGTGTCTGCACCCCCCCCCGGTAATTCACTAATTACTCCTCGACTGTTGAGGCTCAAACAAAAATATTTCAAACTCACTGATGCTCAAACGTTTGATACAAATTTAATAAATAAATTCCATCGGGGGGGGGGGGGGCAGCGACATGTACCTGTGCCTAACTTTAAGCTATAAAATGTTCGAGACTCTGAAAATATGGGATAAATCAAAAGCAGTTGGTAGCTCTCGCATGTCGTATTTTCGATTTGTATTTATGGGGTACCTATGATTATGCCACAAAAATTTAAGGACTCAATATAGAATGCGAACTTATTGGCATCTTTTTAGTCAAAGTGCACTGTTGCTTAAAGATAAATAGATATTAAAATTTATTTTCATCATTGCATTGATGGGTTAATTTACATCTACACTATCTACACCTACGAAATAGACTCCATTGTCGATTCGGATTTGATAATTTTTTAGGACTTTGAGAATATGCGAATACCTGTTAATTTAATACCTGAATAAACACTGATGTAATGCTTAAGGGGAGGGTACACCTTACGGCCAAAAGTAAATAGTCCAACATTGTGAATTTTTTCTGATAAAATGAATATATTTAGATCAATTTGGGTTTTGACAGATTATTGTGCAAGTCTTTATAAACTTATACAAAAGTTTTCAAGTCAAAATATTACAAAATAACAGCTGAGAACACCTCCAAGAACACCTCTTAAAATGCGGTGGAAAATATCCCAATGATGTCGTTGGACCTTACAACATAAGAAATGAAAAAAAATTAGTTTAATATTATGTTTATCCAGTCCGCATCGATCTAGATTGTTTTTATCTAGATCTAGATTTTTATCTTGATTTTAATTTTTTTTTAAGTTTATAACTTTTACGGCAATAGGCACTTTTTCCTACTCGAGACCCAACGATTGGCTTGAAAAGATCACTCCAACACACTGATACGCAAACAAAAACTGCTGCAGATCGGCGGCTGGAGATTGAGAGAGGTGATGATTGTTGCTAATGGTGCAAAATTCGAACAACTCGAACTTATTCAAAATTAAAAGTTGGCGGTTGTGTTGTTGTTGTTGATAATAGACAATATTGTTGCGCAGAGTACCCAACGATTTTACCAGATGTTACAGTGATAATCAAAAAAACACTTGCGGTGATGTAAAAGGTTGTCCAAACGAACAGGCTTGAAAAACAGGAGCCGTTGAACCAAAAATATTTGTCAATGCTAACTAAAATCGGCACTTAGAGACGTTCTAAGTTCTGAGAGGTCAAAATGCGACCGCTTTGTTCTTCAGTGTTGGGGTAACTGCCGTTTACTGTGCCGATAGTTTTCTAATTCGTACGCCAGCAGATCACGTGCGTCCAAAAATGCCAAATGTTTGCAAAATTAATTTGGACAAATAATAAATGCATCTGTATAAGAATGGATGGGCTGTACTTAGGAATATTGAGATGATATGAAACGTGGAGCCCGCAACAAATTGCAAAAATTCGTTACAACTACACCAAACTACCTATACATTGCAGGTAAATTTGGATTTAATCTAGGATTGCTTTGTTGTTGAATGTGAAAATATGATGAATTTATGGTTTTTCTTTTAAATTTATATAGTATTATCAATGTTATTATCATAAAATAAACATTTACAACCTCATGTAATGGAAGGTAAATATGATGCACTACTATTAAGCTACACCTGCGTCAACACTAAGAAGGAGAACGCCAACACTATCCTATTTTTTCTTCAAAAATTTTTTTTAAACAATATAACTGCGAATAGTCGCTTTTTACTCTATTAATAATTAATAATTATTATAACAAATATTATAAACACAAAAGAAAAATTACCGTATTTATTATAATATAAATTTATTATAATTACTCAAACCAAAATCAGTCAAGCTGCTTGTTAACCAATCTCTGCATTCTATTAATAAGCAAATTTATTGTAAGATTAGTCGCAGCAATATTAACTGTAAACAAGGCGAATAACCGTGTACCATCATGCGGAACAAGACAGAAAATATCATTTAAATGTTCTGGATAATTAGATATCTTCATATAATCCAGAAATACTAAATCGTATACACATTTTCTTAAAATTTATAAGTACCAAAACTCGAGCCAAATCTGAAGAAACTAATTATTAAATCATAATTTATGGGTAAAGAATTTTTATTTTAGAATACATTTTCGTTCCGGGTTCGTAAGACCGATATCTTAACGTGGAATCTAAATCAAAGTACAAATAACTTGGGAGTAAACCGAAATTTGAACGGTGAAGGTAAACTAGAGATGTCAATGCCGTGGAATTCTTATAATAGAATGTAACGTTTGGAATGAAGTCAAGTTGATTGTAACCTTATCATGCATTGCAAGTTTTATCGGATTTAATAATCGATTTATTATTTTTAAAGGCTGACCAACTATGGCGGCTGTAAGTACGCTGCAGTAATTCTGAAAGTCCTCAATCAATAAAACTAAAAAAAAAACAATACAAAATTAACAAAAAATTCAAAGGTTTCACATGGCAGATTACACCACGGTGGTTTGCCATTGCCTGCAACGGGGAGACGGCCATAATATGATTGTCTCTAAAAAAATATATACTCACCAAATTTTTATTCGGCAGGAAATGTGACATACATCTTTAAGGAATCGATGTACATAGATGGATAGGTATTATCAAAAGAAATAACGTTACATCCGATGTAGGGTTCGAGTAAACATCGAACGGTCATATGGTAAACTCATAGGTTTTCCAAAAGTTTAAGTATCAAGTTTGCAATGCTAGGCAACAATGAAAATAGTTAGCAGAACACCCTCGGGCAATAAAGTTTGACCTCAAATTAGCAACAGCCAATTCGGAAAGTGACGAGCTAAATTTGAAAATAAATGGTCGTTGGATCAATAAAATTTGGAAATATTAACAGAAATTATGTGATAAAATACAGCAATGAAATTAACAAGAAAAGTAATAACTAGAGTACGGATTTCTAGCAAATTTGCTATACATAAATATTGATAGCAGAAGCGTAATTGTTATAAAAATTGTCCACGAATTTGGAAAAAATAAGTCATTTGGCGCTATTTTTTTAAGATTATATGCTTATTTTGACATTTTTATGCTTAGATTTATTTTTAAGCATATTTAGTGCTTATTTTAGCACATTTTCGATAAATTAATAAAAAAATTGCAGTAAATACATAAAAATTACCTAAAATTTACAATTTGCTTACTTTGAATTTAATATTGAGTTGACAACAGGTTTTGTTTATATAACAGAAATCTTAAAGTCTGTAAAGACTTGATATTTGAAACATCATTTCATTTGGAAAGTATGAAAAAATTTAAAAATGATGCAAAACAACAAACTTTATTTGAGTCAATCGCTGGTTTCAGTTCATCACAAGACCAGAGAACTTTTTCGCTAGATTTAAACATCCCGTTTTACATTACCGTTGGTGGCGCCACTATATTACGTCCAGAATGGACTTTTAAATAATTCCGTGTGGTGGCGTTTTGTTAATATAAAATGCGAATACCATTATTAAAATTAGAAAATAGTTCATTTAGAGACTTTTTAGACAAATATTGTGGTAAAAACGTTGTACAGTAATTATGTACATACAAGGGACGTCCCCAGCCAACTTTTTTTTGTTTGGGGGGGGGGGACTTTGCCAACTTAATTAAGTCAAAATTGCCAACTCTTTGTAATTGTCCATTTTACCTATTATAGGTTTAGCGTCTTTTGCCAACTTGACCAAATTTTGAGTGATTTTGCCACCTTTTTTTCCAATTTTCTAAATTATTTGGAGGGGAATCTCCCCCCCCCCCCCCCCCGTAGGCACGTCCCTGTGTACATATTTTATTGTGTTACTTTTCAAATAAATTTTATTTAAAAAAATTATTTTAATGCTTATTAGTTATTATATTTAAGTTTAATGCATATTTTTATGCATATAATGGCAATTTTTTGTGCTATTTTAAGCGCTATTTTCACGATTTTTTATGCTTAAAAGTCCGTACTCTAGTATTAATAACACAAGCAAGCAAATTAAATTTTGAAATAAATTCCAAGTGGTACTTAACACATTGCAATAATTATACAATATTAAGTAAGATATCATTGCATATATTAGATTTTCATTTGGATTTCAGCCAATAGTTCATGAGGATGAAGCGTATTAATAAATTAGTCGGATCAGAATTCAATCAATGAAAGAGTGGCAAATACAAATACAAACATTATTTTGGATATTATTCTTGTTGGAAGTAATTAAGAAACCGTGGAATAAATTGACATAACGCTCCATTAATTAAGTACTTATCTGCATTACATTTCGATAATTGATTTTCAATATTTTTAAAAACATCCACATTTTCAAGTTAACAAAGAAGTAGTTCAATAGCACGTGTCAAAATTACGGAATTACGTCTAAAAATCTGAAGAAATTTAAATCTCATTTGTTTACCTCCAAAATTATTAATCACTTGGCAAATTTTTTCGAATAATAAAATGAACGTCATCAAGAAGATGGTTAAATGAGCATGACTTTTTCATACACCGAATTTTTTAAAATAATAATTTTGTTTTTAGTTTATTCTTAGACAGATCTAAAAATACCTGTGTTTACATGAAATGCTTCTACGTATATCGTATAAAAATTTTGTAGATCTTTCAAATCAATCGCATGCTTATTTGTCGGTTATAAAAATGCGTCTATTTTAAATTCGGCGCTTGAATGATAAAATTCTTCGAGACCGGAAGTTTACCACATAGTTTTTCAGCTTATTTTTCTTACTGTTTAATTATTTCCTTGCAAAATAAATTGCAACATAAATTTTCCACAAGACAGAAAATGAACTGCGTTGTCGAGTTGTATATGGAGCAACAAATTCATAATCCTGAAATAATATTAAAAAGGATAACTTGAACTTTCCACCGGGTCTTTCTTCAAAATGTTAGTTTCATTGTCACATGGTATGGTTTTCGTCTGTTAAATAATAACATTAATAATTTATGTTTTCCAATTTGGCGTAATAAAAATTATTACGACTAATAAAACTTTGTTTGCATACAAAATGAGCAAGAAAAGCAAACGATAAATAAAGAAATGTCTTGCACTTCTTTCATAAAATTAATATCTAAAATATGGAAGCTTTTAAATGTAGGAGTGGAAACAAATTTTTTTTGAAATGGATAAACAAAAGCGTAAATAAATTTAAAGATTTTCTCTGACATGTTTTATATCTAAAAAGTTGGCATTTTAATCCAAAATTTAAAGGTCTACAAACTTTTCATGCGCATGAAATTTTGAAAAGATGAATTTTTTTTGAAGTTTTTTGAAGTTTTTTTGAAGAAAAAGATGAAGTTTTGCAAAATAATTTTTAAATCTTTTATTTTTTACGTTTTAAAGAAAGTGCATTGCCAAGAGGTCGTGCACTTCTAGGATTTTCACAATCCACAGAAAAGAAAATGAATTCACTTTTATTGTTGAGCTAAGTGAAGTTTATGCTGAAAGTTTGGCTAAAGATCTGGTACAAAAAGTATTTTATGCATTTTAAAGTTGGAAGTAAAATATATCGGGCGCATTTTTCAAATTAAGTACGCAAGCTAATTACTGTCTTAATTAAGATTTTTCTTTTTCGTAATTACGCCTGATTAAAAATAGAAACACTTAGAATAATAGTAATCTGAGGGCTAAATTTTAAATTAATTTATATAAAACACGAACTTTCATAAATTATTAATATTACTTGGCACAAAGTGTGCAAGCATGACAGTAAAAATAGAATGAAGAAAATTATCGCAAATATTCACAAGTTTATAAGTAGTAAACATTGTAATGAGTTTTAAATTAGTTTATGATTTCTGATAGTTTATTTAATTTTACTGATTTTCATTTCTGTGCCAAATTGATCTCGCATAATTTAGTTATTGGATAATTTGGTTTTGAGAGTAATAACTGGAAAAAGAATATGGAAGAAGTAAAATAAATTCCGAAAGAAAAATTAATAAATCTGAACATAACCAAACTGCTAAAATATTAAATAACGCGTGTAAATCAACACAAAATATTTGGTAGGTATCATAAGCAAGCAATTTAATAAATTAAACGTTCCATATGAGATACTGCTAATGTAATTTAATAGAACTATTAATCATTTTTTGGAGGAAAACTTATAGGAGCTTTTCTAATAGATCGTTTCATAAAAACTTAACAGAATTTTAAGATGCTTTGACGGTTTTGATATATTTTGGCACAAAATATGATGACTCATTAGTTCTTAATCTATAAACTTAAGGCCAATATTAATTTATTATTTTAATAAACAGGTGTGGTAATAATTAAAATATACTCGCATTTAGAGCTAAACAACCATAAATTATATTTTAAGTAAATACGCATTCATTCGATTAGTTTCATAATTTTAAAATTATTGGCATTGCTTCAAAAATAATTTTTATTTCATTACATTTTAAATATTAAGTCTAGGGAAACAGATGCATAGAAAATAAGATGTGAATAAAATAGAGCCAAAGTTGTGTACATAAATAAGGAAATTCCTGGCTCAAGATGCGAAACGTCAATACTCAACCGTAAGTCAATGCATTCATACACCTACTTGAATCGGTATAATATGTAAATAAGGATAATAATAAATTGATAGCAATTCAAAAATAATTATTTTGAGTTTTTAACACGCAGATCGTCTTAATTACAGTTTAATCTGGACAGCAATGCACCATATAAAAGTTGCAGATAAACAAATATACAATGTAAATGCATACCTCAGCTAGAATGATGAGGACTAGCATAAGAACTTGAAATAAAATACATAATAAGAATTTTGTAATTTCTACAAAAAAGTCCTTAAGAGCATATATTTATTATATATTTAAAGAGTCATAATCTGCGATCTTGAATACCTCCCATAAACTTTTAAACTTAAATCTGTACATAATATAAGCTCTTAAGGGTCACAAATTTGCATTTTCTCGAAAATTGCTTGTAGAAAATATTTAAATAATTCTAAAGTGACGGTTATTGAGCATAGGGTTGAATATATTAGACAGTAAACTGAAACGACTCATTGGATTATGTAGAGTAAACTATTTTCTGTCGTCATGAGCCAAAAAGATTTCCTATCGGTTTTCATTTGGCTATCGGAATATCTGAAATCATTCTTATTTAACCGTTAACCTTCGACAAACAGAAAAGTAGCTTCCGATTGAAAAAACTCAATTTGAAAACTGCAATATTTCCTTCCAACTGTTGATTTTACAGTAACTTTACACTTTGCGAATCCTATCACAGAATTGGCGTTTGGTCTTCAAGTGGTCGGTTATGTTATAACCCCAAACTCGGAATGTGGTAGGATTGATCCTAATGTTTCAGAATCACCATGATAAAAGATAACGATGATACCATGTAAATAATATAAAATGAACTAAAAATATAAATTATAATTTTCATTTTATCGTTGACAGTTATACTTTAATTAATCAAAAGAGGTGATTAAGCCGAAGTGGCTTTCTCTGAATCAAAACATGTGTGAAATTAAGTTATATTGCAGGAGTTTCAACTAAAAACATGGTAATGATTGGATTATGTTTAATTTTGAAATTAAAGAAATCTGAGTTACACAGCGGTTTAAAATTGACAATTTACGGTAACCAAGGACATTGTAATATAAATTTTCTTGTAAATGTTTTATAAGAACATTTCATCATTAAAACCTTGCAATTACACGAATTTGAAACAATTAATGTTAAATGTACAGTCGTGAGATCGCTGTGTTTAAATTATTTGATGGAAATTGTTTTTCCTTATTTCAACCACGATCGAAATACAAATTTTTGTTAATTTGTTGTTTGTTGATACATGAAATTCCTATCTAGTAAAATTTGATTATTTTGATGAACAAAAATTGAATATTTTATTTTAACTACGAAAGTAGAGACGGTCATTGCCTTGCAGCTAACGTAGTTGGATGCGAATATGGGGCACCGGGTTCAAACCTGGGAAGAGTCAAACTTTCTTATGACTAGTCTCCGTGCTTCGGAAGGCACGTTAAGCCGGTGGTCCCCTGGGTTAGTGAATTGCTACCATTAACATAACAAACCAGGATACAGGCACATCTGAAGGCAAGTCTAGCAAGCTACCTGATGGATGTAAAATATTTATATGCTCAAAGTTTCCAATAGTGTTGGGAAAATAACAAGCCTTGGCCTACTAGAAGAGAATTCTCTAGAGAATTACTTCTAGAAAGAAGAAGAAGAAGAAGAACTACGAAAGTATCAAAATTTTAAAAATTCAGAGTCAATATTTACGTATCTCTAAGTTTAGATTATTTTATTAACTACGATGTGCTACAGTTTCGCCAATCTAAAGCATCCCTGAATCCAATGTTTTCCCGTCAGAATCCAATAAATGAATTACTTATTTTATTAAAATTGAGTTATTAAGTTTGAATTATTTTAAATTTATTATTGGCTGAATTATTAAAGGACAAAATATATTGTTGTGTTATTAATTTTCATAATTTATTTACATAAAGTTTAATGTTACGCCTCTGCTTTTTACATAGCTTGTTGAGGTAGAAAAAATAAAAATTTAGTTGGTAAATGAGATTATTTCATTTTAGAAGGTAGAGAAAGTGAAATCTAGTGGTTTGGAAATGTTAATTGGGTGTAAATTAAAGGACTTGCAGAATATTTAGGCCTAGTTTTACCTGCATAATATCGACGGTGGAAAGGCAAAAAGTTTTAAGCGACATTAGCGTTAATGCTCACATTATAATTGTAGTAATGATGTTCAGACACGAAATTAAGCCTTAGAGTGAATGTCGCTTAAGACTTTTTGCCTTTCCACCGTCGATATTTACTTATCAGATAATTTTAGTTGGGACCCTAACTAGATATTGATAAACTAGGTCTTAGTCATTTTGTAAAAAATGTGGAATGTAACGAGCTGGTTATGAACGCTAATCACCCGGTTCAAATCCGGATGAACTAAGAACTATATTCTGACCGTCTCTCCCCTTCGGAAGGCAATGGCAAATCACCGGGGTGTAATCTGCAATAAAAGCCTTTAACGAGCATTGTTAAAGGGCACTACGCTTCTACCAAGAAGCATACGACTAAGAAGAAGAATAAATGTGGTGTGGATGCAGATGGATGTAATGGAAGCTTTCAAAATTAATAAGTCGACGTAAAGTAAATTAAATCCCTCGAATATTTTCAAATAAATTATAATGTTGTCAAGAAGGAAAATTTCTAATTAATCAACTTTGTAATTAAAAATGGCAACTAAAGTAATACTACATAAATGGCACCCAGCAACGTGGGGCATCTGCGAATTCATTAAAGAAATAACTATAACTAAGGCTTGGATAAATTGAATCGTTTATTTGAGAAACAACACATCTCCATACGATTTGCATTAGATATGTGTCGTTTCTCAAATGCGATTCCATTAATTAAATATTAAAACAAGACAGACAATAATAAATTGTTACTCTATTTTGTATACACTCTCATTTTATAATAAACATAAGAATCTTTACACAGATAAAGGAAAGATGGAAATCGCGAAGGACTACAAGAATTGGACGAAGGATGGAAAGCAAAAAACTGAGAACGAGAAGAAAGAAGAAAAGAGAGAGATAAAGAACAAAGTAGAAGATAAAAAATCAGAAGAGAGAAGACAAATCAAGAGATAGGAGCAGGATGAAAGAGAAAGGAGAATGGAGAAGAAGAGACCGAAGGATATGAAAGTTTCCTAAAAGTTATAAACATGAAATTAGAGAAAAATTAAAAACTAATGCAAGAAAATAATGAAAACTTAAAAAACATAATCAAGCAAGAACTAAATAATGTAAAAAATTGATAATATCGTAAAAAGCTAATAAATGAGCAAAATGAAAGAAGAACATTTTAAAAGGAGAGGAAGAAGTAAAAGAATACATAATCATGCAATTGAATGAAACAAAAAAAAGGTCTTAAATGATCACAAAGAAGAGCTACTGAAATCCTTATAGAGAAAAGCGTAAAAAGCAATCTTGAAGAAAAAATAAACCACAAGAAAAATAAGAAAATAAACTGAAATGAGAACTAGAAGACCAAAATGAAAATGTAATAAAACAAGAACGAGAAGTAAAGTGATCATAAATAATTTGGTTGAATGGACACGGGATTATAGCCTAGAAAATCATTGAAATTTTTAAAGCTTTCAGCAGGAAAAATAGAAAAATGAAAAAAAAAACATGAAAAAATCAAGAAACTTGGAAGCCACAAATTCAGTTAGCATTTAATTAACTTTGTTTTCAGCAAGGAATGGGATTTCAAAATAATAAGGGGAATGATCAATTTCAAGTTATAGTGGATTAAAAATCTCTGTAAACAAAGAAGAAAATTCATTATATTTTACAGTTTTGCTTCGATAAAGATGAAATCCCAAATCAGCCTGCTGAAAATGCCAATAATATTCATGGTCCCGATGCTGTAACAGGAAATCACGTGCAATTTTGATATCGTCGATTCCGTTTCGGATATTTCACTGTCAAAGATGCAGCACGCTTTGGAAGCCCAATCGTCGAAAATGTCGATAAAATGATGGAAATAATTAAGTTTGAATAAAGTTAGATTCAAAAAACAGATCGATATTCGGGTGCCACACGAATTGACCCAAAAAGCTTTAGGAACCGTATTTCCATCTGCGAATCCTTAGCCAAACGTCAAGAAATCTAGCCATTTTTAAAGCGGATGGTGACTGATGATGAAAAATGGGTTATATACGACAATGTTGTGTGAAAAAGATCGTGGTCGAAGCGTGGTAAAGCAGCTCAAACGGTGGCCAATTCAGGATTGACGGTCAAGAAAGCTATGCTGTGTGCTTGGTGATATTGGAAAAGAATCATCCACTATGAGCTACTTCCGTTGAGCCAAGCACTCAATTCGAACCTCTACTGCCAACAATTGGACCGATTGAAGCTGGTGATTCACCTAAAGCGACTAGAACTGGCCAAAAGTAGAGAAGTCGTCTTCCATCAAGACAACGCCAAGGTTTTAATGCATCCACCTTATAGTCACCGAAGAGACGGTCGGAGTATAGTAGTTACGCGAGTTGACTATGAACGCTAAATATCCGGTTCGAATCCGAGTGAATTAAGAACTTTATTCTGGCCGTCTCTCTGGTCCTCCTGGTTGGGGGTTCTTCGTCGGTCTGGCTCCCCGTCATAGGTAAAAAATAGAATCCTATGAGGATTTGGTTATGGAGACGATTCAGATGGAAGTGAAATAGTAGGAGAGGACACTCATGAAGAAGTAAACTAGGAACACTAACGGCATCCATATTGGACTCATTCATTTAAGTGAGAAAGTTAATTTTTCAGTTTAAAATTTTGATTCAAGATATTTTTAGTTAAGAAGATCTTAAAATTAATATTTGCTATCTGCAGCTTTGATATTATGAAAAATCATAAGGATAACAAATAACAGCTGTGCCCCAGCTTCCCTACTGCCTCTATCTTGTCTCACCCTCTCCAATTACTTCTTCCTCTTGTAAAATCAATAGTGTTCAAAATCGGTAAACAAAAAGTTAAAATGTCTCTCTTGTTCGTGTCATCGTTTCCTTGACGATCGTAACTTTGCTTTCTTCATCAGTTCCAAAATATTCATATTCAAAACGAGAAAACTGGTAAAAGGTAAGCAAGAAGGTAGAATTTTTTAACATATTTAGAAAGGCATCTAAATAGAAATTTCATTTCTTTCATTTACTTATTATTTTACTCACCATACTTTGTATTATTTCGAAAAGTTTTCCTTGTAGGAATCCGTTTTCACTTCGATTTGGTTATTTCATTTTGTTAATAATATTTTAATTTAAGTTCTTGTTCGCAAAAAAAAAACATAAAAAGAAATTTTCGACTATGTAAGACCGAATTCCAACCGAGGCATTTTATATATTTACTATATTGTGGTTTGTTTGTTATTTAATAAGTTCTTTGTGCAAAAGTTCGTAGCATTATTTTAAATGGAGAGCATTTTAGTTCTGGTTCTGTTTAGGATTTTCATTCATGTTTACATAGTTAAATAATTTTTAGTAGGGATAAAAAAAATGATTGGAGTGCTCCTTTTCTGAAAAACTTGTAAATCCATTTATGTATGAAAGAAAGTGATGCAAGATATACATATACTTGCTCCTACTTACATTATATAGCTCCTTTTTTATTAAAGTAAATATTTGGATTGCTGTAGAATTGAAATTCAAATTTTTAACAACCATGCACAATTTGTACAATTATTACTAAATAATTTGGCATTTTCAACCAATCGCTTAGATGTATTTTGTTACGACAAGCAAAGTAATCCCGAAATCCAGGACCATATTGCACGTTAATTGTATAATACTTTCTATTTACCATGAAAATAGATTTTGTCTTCGAGTTTTATAAAATGGAACCAAGAGATTTTAAATGCAAAGTTCATCATTTCATTGTGTATTTTAATAACTTTTTAAGCATGCTATTTATTATAATTATAAGAGTATATTATTAACTTTAAGTAAAAGTTAGGTGAGACCTTTTAGCTTTTCTATTAGTTTCTAATAGGTTTTGAAGTAAAGAAACTAATAACAAGATCTAATAATGATAACAAAAATTTAGTGGGTATCAGTAATCCCGATGTCAACTTCAGTAAACTATAATGATTATTTATGAACAAAAAATGGTTTAATATTAAAGTAGGTACATACAATTCAGGAAATTGTGTTATTAAAAAATCAATACAGGCAAATATACAATGAACGTTGTGCTATTCTAATAAGCAAGATAAAACATTATCACAATTTGATTTAAAAAAATAGAATCTCTGCTCATATTTGTTGGTAAATTTTAATTTAATAAAAAATAATTTTATTTCATATCAGAGCCAAGTACCTGCCCAAAAATTATAATAAACTTATATTTATAAATTTTTATTTCTGTATCAAAATATAATAGAAATAATACAATAATTTTAAATAAATAGTCTGTGAAAATAAAACTTGGCAATAAATTGTAATTTAAAAATTATTTATTATTTAATATTACGTTCGTGAGATTATAAAAAGGTAATGAAAAATGTCGGCAAGGAATGTCTAACAATATTCAAATTAATTTTATTGTATGAAAATAAAGAGAACATGTTTTTTCGATAACCAATTTCGAGAGTTCAGTCACTTTTCCATTTTATAAATTATGGATAAAGAAAAAGCTCTTATAAATTTATAATATCAAATCAAATAGAACACAGGAATAGATAGAATCCTTGACCGACCTTGTAAATATGTGACACCTCTTTATTGATCTGCCAAAAAGTTGGCCCTACCGGGGTGAACTAAACTCAGTTGGTCTATATTTATAAATTTCAGATCTTCTATTATTTTAGATACAACCCGTTATTGCTATCTTTGTCTATCATTTTATCATAAACCTAACGAAAGTGTAAATAAATATCACAAGAAAAATTGATAAGAATTATTCTAGCATAATATTTATTTTCAATAGATCGAATTCGAGTTTAAAAAAATACTGTGAAAATATAAATTTTGTTGAACTTTATTTAACAAATATTTAACTTTGTTTGAAGCATAACGTACCATTAAATTCAAATTTGACGTGCAATTTATATAAATTGTATTAAATTCTTGACGTTCCATTTCTAACATTTCTGCAAGATTTGTTACAAGATACAAGACAATTTATTCTTTTATTTTAAAATATATTTTTTAATGCATTGTCGTTCAAAATGAAGTACGGAAATTGGTTCACGCATAATAATGATTACGCTAGAGCTACATTTGCTCCTGCGAACACCTACGAGGATTCAGACTAACTACACGAAAGGAAAGAAATTAATCAAACTTATTAGTGGCTATCGAATAGAAAGCTTATACCAGGTGTTATTGACTTTTATATTACGAAATGTGGAATATTTTCTTATGTAATTTGGATTTTGCGTCAGATTGACCTAAAGGACTATTTTAATAGGACCGTCATAGAAATAACATGGCGACGACTTCCACATTCTTCAATTTACTAGATTATTATCTGAACTTGGCCATGGGGAAATTTTATTGAGAACTGCATACAATTATTGGCTGTTATCACATTCCAGTTTGTTCACCTACTATTGTTTGAATAGCTAGGGCTAACACGGTTTCTTACAATTTTAAACAGCTTCAATTTAATCTAAAACAAAATCATCTAAGAGCAATTTTTCAACTTGATTACATCCAAAAGGAAAATACGACAATTCACATTTAAAAAAAAGTTTTTATCACAACCATAGGGAGAATTTTTAAAACAATTTAATAAAATAACTTACAGAAGTGGAAGAAAGTTTTTGTAGACGAGGCATTACAAAATTAGTTTTCGAATTTTTGAAATTGAAAGAAAATTATCGCAGGTAAAAGTGAAAGTAATTTGGTATTTCTGGTTAACAGTCACATTTAGACTGTAAGTATTCTCCAAAATAATCTAACCTATTTATCTGCAATTAAAGGAACATTTTGAATTGCTGTTATAAACAATGAATAAATAACCAATAATTTATTATATCAAGTTATTATAAAATCAATAATACAATTTTTATCAAATTATTAGCTTATTTTCGTTTGACAGATTACTGCAGCTCACGGCATTTAATAAAAAATATGTATAATGCGGAGATTGGTTTAAATATAATTATTTGTGTTATTGGAAATGTTCTATAGTTTGAGAGCTCAGTGAGCGACTGATATTATATCGACTGCAATTTCAAACGGTTATTGGTCGTCGTTACAACACTCGACAGCTGCCAGCTGCTTTGTGATACACTAAATAAATTCACAAGTGAAACTATGATAGCTGTTTCCTAAACTATGAGGCTCAGTAAATGCTTGAGAACATTATCAATATTAGCATGCCAGATTTACGTTATTTGCAGAAATTTGTTTGAGGCTGATTTTAAAATAGAATTTACCTACTGTCGTATATTTTGTATATTAGTTAATTTAATATACATACATTTAAGTTACATAGAATTTGTTAATTCTTCCCTTCCAAAATTACATAAATTCCAAAGTGAGAAAATCAAAATGTCGTGTTTTAAAGTTATAAAATTCAATAATTTTCATGAGTCAATTAAAATTCAATCTCATACATATTTCGTTAATTATAAAACTAAATTGGAGCACAAGGTTATAGATTTGTTATTCAGAAATGTTAATTAAAAGTTTGTTTTGTATTTATAGACTGATTTATTTTCTGCACAGTAGGTTTAACTTGTATCCAAAGTTGACTATTAATTCTAACAAGCAAGGTAACTTGAAAATACAGAAAACTGTTCTATTTGAATTTTATGCTGGGAAAATTTTTAAATTTCAAATTATTTGGAAAAAAGTCATACAGTATTTATAATATACACCTTTTCCTTTCTTTTACCACATTGGAGCCTCGGGCTTCCATCGCATCCATCACCTCCTGCGTCCACTCTCTTGCTGGTCTTCCGCACTATCTCCTAAAGCTTGGAGTCCAGTTCCACATTTTCTTAGGCAATATTATTATTCCCTCTCTGAATTTTCAGTTGTCTCGGACTACCATTGCTGTAATTTAAAGCTGATAAATCGCATTAAGTTTGGAAAGGCTCATTTTACTAGACAATATAAGCAAATTACAGAATGAGCTTCAGTATAAACATAATTCCGAGAAGGAAAATAACTTTCAATTTGGTTGTAAAAAAAATGAAAGTTACAAATCCTCACTGGTAGTTTATCTAAATATCACTTCACTCAGATCACTTAGCTCTCATTATGCTGCAAATGTATCAACAAGAATGTCAAAGAAGTGATCTGTTGTTGTAACGCATCCACGCTAAATTTTTGGAAAAGTTATCGCATTTTTAAACCCAGATCTGTTACAAACAAATTTACAATTTTAATGTCTAGACATTTCAAAATACTAATTCACATAATACATTACTTTCACACCTAGTCATATTTCTAATTTTAAAAACTTCGCACGTTCATGTTATCCATAAATTTAAGTATAAATAACTGCATCATAAATTTATATACAATACGTCTTGAAATAAATTTAGCAGGTAAAACACATTTTTTACAATGTCGGGTCTTAAATTAGTTCAACATTAAAAATATTCAATTAACTGGTACAACGATACCAATAAAAACCTAAAATAAAAAAAAAGATAAATTTCTAAAACTGTAATATGAAAATTGTAGTGGGTACATAATATACACCTATAAAACTGTTTTATCTTAAAATGTGCGAGTTTAGTACACAATAACATAATTTAATAACTTATGATGGAATTTCATAACTATTCAGACTGTGGTTTCTTAGCCTATGGGTACATTGGAAATTTTTGTCATATTGAAGGCATAATTTATCGAAATAACTGGATAATAAATATGAATAACAATAAGCATCTAGAAATATTTTCTTTAAGTTAAAAATCTGTACAGCAATTGTAAATAAATTCACTCCATCAACTTCAATCATAAATGCAACTGAGACGTAGCTTAACGTACAATAATTGCATAGAAATATTAACCAAAGGTTAATTTATCCATGAAGTTTTAAATTATTCGCATTAATTGAACCAAATTGATCTATCCGCCATTCAAATACGCGATTACAAACATCTTGGGTGTCAATCGACCGGATTTAAGAGTAATTCATCTGCTAATGATGAACGGCAGGAATGTAGAATGTAGATATACTTTTCGAAATTCAACAGCATTTCTTCATAGCCACAGCTACACCAGGATCAGCTAACCCACTCCCTAATATAAACAATGGAAGCAGAGGAGAAAAATTTATCCTCGACGAAAACTAATTGTTGAGCTTTCGGAACCATGAAAATTAGGTATAATGTGAGCATGATATTTTCAAACAAATTTAGGGGTAAAAAATTCGAAAATAAGTCATATAACCAAAATACAACAACGACAGACATGTTTCGATCTTATTAGATCTTATCAGTGACCTACAGCTGTAAAATTGGTTATAATTGACTTGATATTTTTACCTTATACAACCTTACGATCTTTCGGAAAAGTGCTTCCACAATACATCCGTGTGTTTATTTTAATTTTAGGGGTTTTTCCAGAAACTGCTATGGTGTCCATTTTTGGTATATTAGAGGACATTTTTATGAGAGCGGTCGGAGCATAACAGTTAAGTACGTTGACTGTTGACACGAAATGCCCGGTTCGATTCCGGATAAGGTAAAAACTTTATTCTGACCGTCTCTTATACAGAAAGGAGGGGGACCCCTACTGTATACGTACTATGTCCCAAGAAAGCAGTATTCGCAAAAATGATAAGCAATTGCTCATCATGAATGCTGTCACGACGTCCGAATTCGGGCAAAACGACCAAGAAGACATTTTTATGAACCAGAATTTGCAAAAACAGCATAAATTTGCATTGACCTGACCTCCTATTTTAAGCGGAAAAGTTCAAGTTTTAATAGCAACTACCTGTATAGTTTACATTTATTTATAACGAAAAACTTATTTTTAACGTTATATTTATACTCGTATAACAATAACCGAATTATTTGAACCAAGCATTGTATATAAACAAAGAACAATGTGGGTATTTAAATCACCACCTGTTCTAGATCAGGCAATGCCAGCATTCATCAGATTATTATTATACATGAGAGAACTGTAAAATATAATATTTAGCATTGCGTTAATTTAGTATTACTTTTTTTTTCAATATTATTGCGTTAATTAGTTCTAGTTATATTAATATTATTTCAACATATTATTATAAACCAAGTGTAAACAATCATAGAAGTAACATTAGATAGCACAAGAGGCCTCAGGTCTCCTTTTATTACTTCGGTGCGGTGGGTGATTTATGTGGTAATTCGGCCTTCGACCTCAAAGAAGGAGGATTATAATAAATCAGATGCATGATGTATATTTTTTGTTTGGTAATAAATAAATGAACCAACCAGAGACGCGTCTACAAATGACAGAGAACAAGACGAAGAGCTTTCCAACAATTTATTGTATTTGATAGCCGCTTTTTACCATCCAGTGCGTAATTGTTATATTTGTTCGGTATATATTTCGGAAGAGGAGCAGGTTCCTAGCAAATTATTATATTGCATTTGAATTCTGCAGTATTATTATTAATGCAAGCGAAAGTATACACAATTCAACAATGAAAACGGCTACTTGCAGGGGGGCAAAGGGGGCACTTCTACCTAAATTAAACGTTCGTCTAAAAAAAATTTTCAAAATATAATAAATTTGAACATTTTGAAGTTAATTAAACCTTCTTCCAAGCTTCTAGGGATTTGTTTCCACGTGTACCCCACTCTCCCATCACCCTACTAGCAGGCCCGGAGCCAGAGCGATAGATTCTGGAATGAAATATTATGTTATTCAAATGTTTGAAAAGTTATTTGAACGAAATCATTTCTTCCGAAAAAATATTTTTTAATCTCGAAATTCTATTAATTTTAATTGACTTTAATACATCCATCGCAACCGTTCGTAATAAAATATAAGAACCGGTATTAGCATTTAGCACGTGGGTCTTAGGGATATAATATAATATCCCCCGGGGTACGTAGGTGGTTAAAAGTTATACAATTTTTAAAAATAAACAGTTAATTTTTAGTAAAAAGAACTCTCATCCAATGCAATTGTAATTAAGTAAAATTCACGGGCGCAATAAAAATTATGTAATGACTGGATCTCCCAGTTACTATAATAATTGATTTGGCTATTTGGCTTTCTTTCTCAGTCGTAAGGAATGGGCCGTTACGTGAAGGTCAAATTGTTCGGCCGATGGCCTCATTCAGAGATGCTGAAAAGAATCAAATTGCTACATTTATTTTGTTGGTTGTAAACTTGCTCCATGTTAGAAAACTTTTTTGGTTGTTTACTAATAAGTAAAAATTTACAAATGAATAAGAGGCGCTTGTCCAAATTACAGGGAGGGTGAGGAGGAGGAGGAGTTTTCTAGCTAATTATTCACATTAATTATGTGGTGGTCAACATTCAACAAGGATGCGACATACACATTAATTACACCTGCAGTACATCAAACAAGGACACGCTACGTGTGGGAGTGGACGTGTCAGATACGACAATGGACGTGGTTAAACCATCTAATAGCAACTATTACAATTAGCATGCCAATGTATAAGAATTGTACAAACATTTTTTTCTACGACTACCTATATTGGTATATAAGGACCTGCAAATATTTGAGATTAGATAACAATACAATTTTAGGGGTACGAAAAAAGTAGTACGAGCATTATTGAGGGGTTGACCCGAATGATCGTATTGACGCTAAAAAAACGGTCTACACAAATACTAAGTGAAATAACGAAACAAAAAATAAATAAAATCCTTATACGTAGCGTGTTGGGTTGCCTAAGTGCAAGTGATACAAACAAGAACAAATGAGCAAAAACCAACATAGCAGACCAAGAGCAAATACTGTACCATCGGTACAAGACTACCTAAAAAGAAGGAGAGAACCAGAAACTGAGACTGGTGAGGAAGAAAGAATCTTTCAACGAAGCAAACTAACAAATAAATCCCCAACAAAAGCAATAGAAATATCCATCGAACATAAGGCGAACCCAAAAGAAATGGATGAGCTAAGGGAGATGCTGTCAAACTTGACACAAGTCGTAACTACTGGATTCAGGGAGACCAAACAAGAAGTTAGAATAACAAAAGAGGACGTTGGAGAAATCAAGGAAAAGTTGGCTAGAATGGAGAAGACATGGAACGAGGAAATAAAGCGAATGAACGAGATGGTAGAGAAAATGGAAGAAAGAAGTAATGAGCAAGAGACCAAAATAGCAAATCTGGAAACTCAAATAGAAAAACACGAGAAAAACAAAAAAATTACTAACATAATAATCATCAAAAACATGCCATTATAAGGAGAGATATTAGCGAGGAAAAGGTAGAGGTTTTTTTGAAGAGAGAAATGCAAATTCAGGTCAATGTTACGGATGCCTTCAAAATAGGAAAAATGCCAGGAAAATAAATAATAGTGGCAAAGCTGCGAGACCGTAACCAGAAAGCAAGGGTAATGGAAAACAAAAGCAAACTAAATGGCACGAAAGTTTATATCGAGAACGACCTCACCAAGAATGAAAAGATGATACAAGACAAAATATGGGAAACTGCCAGGAGTGAAATGAAAGGTGGAAACAAGGTTAAAGTCGGCTATCAAAGACTATATAAGCAAGACAAAACGTATATAAAGGGCCGTTCAGACGAGGCAAGTTGGTAAGTGATTTAGTTAATTTTAACTTAATTTTAACTTAATTTTAACTTAATTTTAACTTAATTTTAAGTTAATTCCACGTGTGGACGGTTGATTTAGTGGTAAGTGATTAAGTTAAAATTAAGTTGATAAGTGGTAAGTAAAATAGAATTCAGTCTATTTTTCGATTTAGTTAAGTTGCGCGTGCATCTTCTAAGGCGTGGTCAGCACTGTTTATAAAATTATCGGGTGTAAACACTTAATAAAAAACTTTTAACTTGACGTTTTAAACTTTTAAAGTTTAAAATCATTCTAAACAGATATTTGTTTGAAAATGTCGAAATGAACGGAAGAGTCGACAATAAAATTTGTAGAAAATTATGTACTCCACGAATGTTTGTGGAATTTTAAAAGTTCGGCTTATAAAAATAAGCAAGCCAGACAAAGTGCCATGACTGAAATTGTACATCATACAATGCAAATTAATAATTTTGGTATAAAGAAAATGGATAAAAAATAAAAAGTATCCGAGCTACTTACCACTTACCACTAAACAACTTAAATGCGTGTGAACGGACAGCCACTAAATTTTAACTTAAAATTAACTTAACGATTTAGTTACCACTTACCAACTTGCCTCGTCTGAACGGCCCTTATGGGATAAGGCAACTAACAAACTGAAATTAACAAAAAACTAAGAAAGGAAGATGGAGCAACTGAAGCGTTCCAGACAGGAGCTACAGAAAATAGCACTGGGACAATGGCAACAACAAAGCAAAGAAACAGGGCAACGATAATGGGAAATGGGGATAGAATAAAAAGATAGAAAAAAAAGACAGGGTAAAAGAAAGGAAATACCTAAATAGAATTGCAACATGGAATGTAAAAACATTACTGAAGCCTGGAAAACTAAAGAAGGTAACAAAAGAAATGCTAAGATATAAGATAGGGGTGACTGCACTGCAGGAAGTTAGATGGAAAAGTGAAGGAAAATTATCAAGTCTCAAAGATTAAGATGGTGGGGACACGTGATGAGAACCAGTAGAGAGGAAGTAATAAGAACCATAATGGCATGGAAGCCTGATGGGGAACGACATCGGGGAAGACCAAAACTAAGATGGAACGATAGTGTAATGCAAGATCTAGAGAGGATGGGGGAAGGAGGATGGAGACAGAAAGTTCTGGAACGCGCAACCTGGAGAAGGATTGTTAATGATGCTAAAACACACCAGGACCTGTAAATAATTAAATGTAAATAAGAGGACTAATCCACCTCAAAAAATGGATTTTGTAAGTCCGAAGGGACAGCTAAATTCTGCAAAGAATGTAAGGCTAATAATAATAATAAATAATAATAATAATGGTAATAAATATTATACAGGGTGTCCGGATACACTTTACATAACTTAGGTGGTGATAGAGGACACTTTTCTAAGAAAAATATTTAACAAAATTTGTTTTCTACATTCGAACCCTCGAGAGTTAGGCCTCTTCAAAGCATTTTTTTAAATATCCACCTTCACATGGACATAGCCCCAAAAATATTGATTTTTCTGTAAAAATGGTTTAGTACTTTATTAAAGAGCGTGAAATATTCTACAAACTAGATTCATGCCTTTTATTGTCTAAAATCAACGGCTTTCGAGTTATGAATTAAAGTAAGTTAAAAAATGTTGAAAAATTCGAGCTTTTTGTTTTTTTGGTTTGTTTCAAACGTATCTTTTAAACGAAACATTTTAATTACAAAAAATCTGATGCCCCAATCCGAATAGGAAATTTAACGGACTACAACTTTTGCTTAATAAAAATTTTTGAGAAACTAAGCCATTTCACAGAAAAACAAAAAATTAAATTCACAAAATTTGTAGATTGTTTAGATGGAATTAAAATGATCAACTCTGATAGTAATAATTAATATTTATCTACACAAATATACACAATAAACACTTAAAATTAAGAATGAGTATACAAGCCTCGTTACAATCGTAATTGGTAAAACCATTAATCGTTAAATCGTTAAATCGTTGGTCGCCAACCTCAGCAAATCGTACGCTGGGTCAACACACTTAAGACTCATGCTAAAGACTGTCCTCTCGTTTTTCTGTTAACATCCCCTAAGATGCCAACAACCCCACTTACTTATTACTTCACCAATAATAAGTGACCTAATATTAAAGAAGTTGTTTCTTCGTCTTTCCCACAAATTTTTATTTTTATTTAAAAATTATTTTATTAATTAATTTTAAACTATTACATTATTTAAGTAAATGTTAAAAATGACCACCCTCATTGTCAATACACAGTCGTGAATAAAATTTTCTTTTTTGTTTATAGCCACTATAGCAGGGGTGGTCAACAAGGTCGAGAGGTCGACCGGTCGACCACCAGGCCAATTTTGGTCGATCGCTGAGTATTAAACAATGTCGAAAAATCAACTTTTTTTGATTTTTTTCGACCGAAAACCGATTGGTGTGCATTTCCATCCCAGGGGAGGTAATTTTAAGTTAGTACCACCAACGAAAACAACCAATCAAAGTACCTACGTTGTATGTCCAAAAATATGACACGCGTTGCTGTTTGCTTTGCTTTGCTAGGGTTTTAGGTTTTGTTATGGTTTTAATTTGGTACAACCAACGACAACGCCCAATCATTTTGCTTGTCCTAAAGAAATGATATGCTGGAGGATTAGCGTGCTGACCTCTTATATGTATGCCTAGGTGGAAAGCCCATCCACGGAAGGGCAGCTAGCCGGTGGATCCCCTCTTTAGCGGAATTAATTAAAAAAATATTGTTTCCTAACACTATCATTAGTTTATAATGTAATTTATCACGGCTTTATCATTTTTTTCAATAGCGGATCAATGGAAACTATATAATAATGTAAAACAATATAGGTTGTCATTTAAAAAATTTATGGACAATGTAACTCTCAAAGAATGTCGAGGCCACCTTCCATAAGGAATACAATTTATATTTTCCTTCCAAATTGTCAAATTAATCATTACAAAATATTATTTACTGCTAATACAATTTTGGTTATTGATTTGAATGAATTTGAAGTTCTATGTCCGTAACTCCCACAAATATTAGTTTGACCAATTCAATTTCATAAATGAAATAAAGTAAGTACATAGCCATAAATACACAGTAGAACTTTTTACAATTTTTAATTAAAATTATCAACTAGTTGGAGTAAAATTCATAATACAAATAGTGCAATATTTCACAGACGAAATTATAAATGCGCTCATTTTGTACATTTAGAAATGCTAAGGTTTTAATTAAGAAAATCGACCGCGGCGCTATTATAAACATAGTACATAAATATAAGAGTCGTTATAGTATATCTTAACTATTCCGTTGGTAATATATCTGGATTTTAGATAAAATATTTTGGTACTTTAACACTAAATTATAACATAATATAGCAGTATCTTCGAAAAACGTTACTTTAATTTATTATTATTATTATTACTGTAATGCGGTTTCAAATTAAATATTAGATTTTTGCAAAAACGATAAGAATTTGATTTGTAAAATCGTGGTTACGTTTCAACGTGTATAAGAAGTACCTGATATCGCTTTTTGGATGAATAACTAATAATTTCATTTAGAGAAAAAATTAAGACAGTAGGTAAACATTTATGCTAAATCATCCAAAAATCCTTTCCACCGATTACAAACGAACGCATACCAAATTACGAATCAGTAGACGTATGGTCGTTTTATATTCATCAACATTTTAACATTTATCATTTAACATTTAAGAGGATGAACCAATAGTTAAATACATAACGGTTAAAATAAATGGCTATTTCTTAAATCTTAAATGGTATCATTACTGTTAGAGGGCAACTCATTCATATAATTTCGCCTACGGCTTATTCTGCATTCTGCCCGTTTCATCTATAGTAAAATAAGTCACCTTTGTACACTACAATGCAATGTACCTAATTAACAATAAGTTAATAGTGCGCAATTATTGATTAAAATAAAAATTAATGATCCTTGAATTAGTCACTGTAATTTGAAAATTTATTCGCCTATTGTAATACAATGCAATCTACTAGTAAAATCTAATGTATTATTTATGGTCTCTTAAACTATTCAACAAATCTGCCTAGCAACTTTTCTCTTATTTTTCTATCATTTAGGAAATAAGGAAGTCGCATGTAACAATTGAATTTGAATTTCTAAAACTGATCGTTTAGTTCTACTTTACCTTGTTTTTACTATCGTACGAATAATGTTTAAAATATTTAATTTTTTAAATTTTAGTTGATTGAGATTTATCATGTCCTGGTGAAAAATGACAAAGTCATACAACATGAATTTGTCAAAAGAAACAATAATCAGCCATTTCCCATTGGAAACGGTAGATACAAACCAGGATCAATTAATCAGACGGTTAATTAACTTAGTTTGTTGACAGTAAAAGTCAATAAAAATATAACCACGCTGCAAAAACGTTATATTATTTCGTTTATGCCCGTAGCTATTTTTTTTTTTCAAAAAATTTTATTTTTATCAAGGAATTTACTGTACAAGTTTGATGAAATTCGATAAATAACAACTTTTAGCATCATTTTGTTGCCTTTACTGCCAGACCAATGTCTAAATTTGAAAAACATTGGAAATGAACAAAATACTGTTAGTTATTAAACATGACAGTTTTTTAATAAATTCTCTTTGACATGTTACCTGTCAAGAAACACAAATATACATGTTTGAAGTTGATAAAAGGTCAAATTTGGGTCATGACACCACCAAGCATTCAAACCTAAGGGTCTTGTTCCGATGGAAATTACAGTGGTCTAGAAAATATAATGCCACGACCTTATTAAAAAAGATAGAATATTTTTTGTAGAAACAAAATTATAGAAAAAGTGTTGATCTATAGCGCTAAAAAGAAATATTTTATATATTGTTTTCACAAAAATAATTAGCAAGTTTGGAATTTGGTCTATTTGCGGCTTTTTCAATCCTCGATTCAAGCATGTTAGCAATTTTTTTTATTATATATGGCTCTTTAGCGCTATGAGTCAATGTCTATAAAACGAGAAATATTTTTTAATTTTGAAAATTGAATAAGATTTTGTCTATGAAGTTAATTGTTTCAAGCATATAATATTAACAAAATTAAACCGATATTTGCATTATAAACTGCAATATTTTCTTTAGAGTAGACCAACCAAATGTACAACTTAATTGCATGACATTAATGTAGAATCTCCACTTTGACGACTTAAATGTCTATACAGTTGAACACTTAGTTTCATTAGATGACTTCGCTGTGTTTGTCCGAATCTTCAATTTGACGATTGCATTTCTAATGTCCGCCCATAATACCTATAATTTCTTTATATGTGTAGATTTTACTTTTAGTCTTTTCTCAACTCTAGTTTTGAATTTAATTTATGCAAATTAACAATTTCATAAATTTTTCAAAATAATATTTATTTTTACTCTTTATTATTATTATTATTGTTGTTAATTTACAAGTTTACACGGTTTTGGACCTGAGCAACCAAAAGCTGATTATAAGGTAAACTTGGGGGCTGTATCCAAATCAGCAGCCCGTTTTTTGAAATTGGTTCTAGTTTTCGAAATATTCAATAAATTCAATATTTTACTATTTTTGACCATTAACGACCATTTATTGAATGAAAAAGTATAATTCAGAAAGAACAGAGGTTGAACTGAGTCTTTTATAGTGCTTGGGATTTCGTCATCATGCCTTCGTCCCAAAATCCTTGGTATCGGCTTTCGATTTTCGTTATATCTTGATGTAGCCGCTCTCCTTGCTCGTTGCTCGTGTCGCCCCAGTTTTGTGGGAAAAAATCAAGATGTGAATGCAGAAAATGTATCTTGAGAGACATTCGAGCTTCAATGTTGTAGTAATTTTACATCTATTAATTAATTAATAAAAATTATAAATTAATCTATTAAGGCGGGGGCAAAACTAAGAAGTCCAACTTTGTGATTTTTTTCTGAGAAAATAAACATATTTAGATCAATTTGGGTTTCGACACATTTATTGTATTTACAAGTCTTGAACAACATTTAACAATTTTTTCAAGTCAAAATATTACAAAATGGCCGCGTGGCAGCTGAACTCCAAAAAGCACCTCTTAAAATGCGGTGGAAGATATCCTTTTTACCGCTAAATGTTCATGCAAAATCGAATGTATTACAGTCTTCAATATGCGTAAAGATGCCTCTAATTCACCATATTATGTCACATGTCAATCTTCTACAATCATATTTCGCACAGCCTCAATGTTATCTAGAATAACAACAGTTTTTGGTCGACCTTCACGAAAATCGTCACTGACAGACGCACGACCACGACGAAATTCTGCAAACCAATTATATACTGGCTTTTCTGATAATGCTTCATTACCAAAAGTGGAACGAAGCGATTCTATACATTGTTGTCGAGTTAGGCCTTTGCTAAAATCGTAAAAAATCATCCAAAGAAAACCTTCACGTAAAATTTCCATTTTTCTCACAAAATTGTTTTTTAAACGCTCACTGTAAACAAACTACTTGGTCAATATTTTAACCAATCACTGGTGTCACAATACTGTATGATAAGTACCTGGCCTAAGCAAGAAATGACGCTACTAAAATTTTTTAAAAATAGTTTTCGTAACCATAACCTTTTTTAGCAATTCTGCCAAAATGTCAAGCTGTTGCGTGGTATAGTTTGTGAATGCCAGCTATTTAAATAGAAGAACTTGTGTAATTTTACAAGAATAGAAAAAATTGAATATCGAGCGGTGATAAAATATATCTTCTTCTTCTTCTTCTTCTTGGTTTAAGCCTTAAGGCTTGTTATTACCAACATCTGCGTCGTTTCCTTGCCAGTGTTGGTTCTGTAAGCATATACAAATTTTACATCCATTAGGTAGCTTGCTAGACTTGCCGTCAGATGTGCCATGTATCCTGGTTTTTATGTTAATGGTGACAATTCACTAACCCAGGGGACCACCGGCTTAACGTGCCTTCCGAAGCACGGAGACCAGTCATAAGAAAGTTTGACTCTCCCCAGGCTTGAACTCGGTGCCCCGCATTTGCATCCAACTACGTTAGCTGCAAGGCAATGACCGTCTCTTATATTTTATCATTAAATATTATGTTTTTGAAAAAGAGAACAAATGATGAGAATTAAACGGAGCTCAGCGAAGTTTATGGGAACTCTGCACCTTCGATATAAACCATAAAATATTGGACAACTGATTTCAAACATGGCGGTACAAGCATTCTTGATGAGGATCGTCCAGGTCGTCCAAATGAGGTTATCATTTCAGAAATGATTGAAGAAATCCACGATATCGTGATAAACGATTCGAGAGTGAAAATGCGTGAGATTGCTGAGACTGTGAGCATCTCAATTGAACCGGGGCAGAATATTTTAACAACCCATTTGGATATGAAAAAGCTATCCGAAAGATGGCTGCCGCAATTGCTCGCAATTGACAAAACACACATGTGTGTGGACTTCAAATGAATGTTTGGCGATGTTAAAATGCAATCCAAATGATTTTTGGCGTCGGTTCATAACTGTTGACAAAAATGGATTCATCACAGTACACCAGAAACCAAACAACAGTCTAAACAGTGGATCTTGCGAGGCGAATCTGAGCCAAAGAAGGCTGAGGCAACTTTTATCGTCAAACAAAGTCATGGCCAGTCTTTTGGGATGTATGCGGCATAATTCACGTCGATTACCTTGAAAAGGGAAAAACGATTAATGGAGAGTATTATGTCAACTTATTGGACCGTTTCAACCATGCTGTAAAAGAAAAACGTAGGCATTTGTCGTAGAAAAAAATCATCTTCCATCAAGACAATGCACCAGTGCAAACTTGCATCTTCGCCATAGCAAAATTCCATGATTTAGGATACAAATTGTTTCCTCGTCCACCATATTCGCCAGATTTATCACACAGCGATTATTTCCAATTTCTAAATATGAAAAAATTACTCGGCGCAAAAAAATCTGGCTGTAACGATGAGGGTATTGCTGAAACGAACACTTATTTTGAAGGGTTGGAGCAATCGTAATTTTTAGATGGGAAACAAAAGATAGAAAAAGATGATTACGTTGAAAAATAAAATAAATTTTACACATAAAAATGCTTTCTTCTTGTCAAGGCCAGGTACTTATCATACAACCCTCGTAGTAATGACAGATTTTAATTTTAACTTTATCCAGTAATCCAAACTTCTCTAAATGAGGCTAGGTTTCTATTAGTTCGCATTATCGAGACTGTACTGTATTGGCTTTTCAGATTTATACACTTTTCCCAAAAATAACAATTCTTGACTTTCAAGTTCACGTTACCGAAGGGTTAAAACCCCTCCCAGAGGCCGATTAAAAAATAAATTTTAATATGTATTAACAATAAATATTTTTTAAATATATTTACTGTTAAAATTGTGTCTGCCAACCCCCCCCCCACTCAAAAAAAAAATTAAATCCTAGTTGCGCCACTGGTTCACGGAACGGAGATGTTCATAAATTCGAATGTTCTCATTATCTCACAAAAAAAAGATAGGTCATCCATGCCCTTAAGGCCCCCACAAACGAGAGACATGGTGTGCAACCATGTTGTGAAGCGTGCTAATGGCTTTTGCCACAGACGAAGAGAGATGTTTGCAACCAAATTATAATAAATCACTTTCGAGGATTGTATCATTTGTTTTATATCGGAAAATTTGAAAACTAGGGGTGGCTGGTTTTGAATTTTGTGAAAAACTATTGGTTTTCAGTAGTGAAACTAGTGAACCAATATCAAAATCCAACATTCAAAATTAATCAAAATCCAACAATCAAAATTAGCTTAAACTGAATACAATTTTTTTATTTAAATCTTTTTATTATAATATAGATACACAGAAATTAAAAATGAAATGCTTTATTTGGATTACTCCTTTCACCGATATCTCGTAAGTTTAGGTAGCTAAAGATAAAGTTTCATGTTACGGTGACCCAAATGAATATTTTATAAAACCAAAACTGTCGAAAAACCAAATTTATGATATTTTCGTTAATTTTTTACTTTCTGCAAACAAGAAATTTACAAACGGTAACATGCGTGAATGTGTTTTCTCTTTGTCGGTACGACGTTCCGCCCACATATGTTGCACAAAATATCAAAATTTTTTGATCTTGCAAAATCCATAGTAAAACTAGAAAAATGCAACAGCTACCTGCTCACAGCTTGGGGTCTTCGAGGGCTTCGAGCGCTTTTAACATGGGAAGTTAAAAAGCATGTTGGTGACATGGAATAAAACATGAAAAGTAAACCACCAACATGCCCACAGACGGACAACATGGACTTCAACATGGCATGTTGTAGTCGATGTTGTATACCATGTTTGTCGTCTGTAGGCCCCTTTATAGCCGTACGAACCATGCTTTCATAGTTACAGAAAAACAAAATAAAATGTTATCTTCTTATAGTAGCGTGGACTTGATCGACAGCTGTCACCGACGCATATAACGTTTCTTATCTATTAATGCAGTTAATGCACCTATCCAGAGACAACGAATGCTAATAAATTATGTTAGGAAATGCATGAACGTATTCGCCTACTCTAGTCCTTTTTATTCCAATATAGTTTCGCAGAACGTATGTGTATATTTATATCGTCTTGTCTAAAATAAGTCCTACCTCTCGCTATATGAATTTTTGCTTCCGACCGCACCGTTGCCCCGCAGGTAAAACTAAAAAGATTGTGAATAGAACCCCTAATATTATAATATTATACAAAATATAAATATTATATATCGTACATTTTATAACGAAGTTAAGGATGTGGGGTTAACTGGGCCATCTTTTTAAAGCTGAATAAAGCCGATATTTTAAAATTAAATCTAGATTTTGAGCCACATTAAAATCACGAAGTTTTAAAAATTGAAACTTTGGGGTTACGGAGTTCTCTCCAGGGCGAGAGGATATATTTTAGGAAAAATAACCTACAGAGTAAAACAAGAAGGCCGAGTTTATTATTATCTTCATGGCGTGCAGGATTATTAAAAATTTGTTTGCATTAGAATAATCATAGTAAGAAACGTCTACAAGTGGATATAGCCAGACAGTTTAGGGTGAAAGTTGATCTGCTCACGATCCTTTTTAAAATAAAGCTGAAAATGATATAGGTATATCCATAACTTTCGATCGGTCACGCTATCGTGATTGGTTAGGCCTTTTAATATCATTTTAAACATTGTTCCAGTGGGGCCTTCAAGCCGCACATCCTAGCAGTCATTGTATTTCAGTATAATATGTAGGTTGTTTTCCTTCTGTTCTGGAGGGTAAACCGTACCCCCCAAACCTCCAGTTTTACTCCAATTTATTTATATCTTACACATGTAGGTGTAACCCCCCCCTACCCAAAAGCAATCGAGGCTAGCTACGCCCTTGCTTATTTTTCTTGCGATTTACAGATATTTAAAAGCAATAAAAATTCAAAACTTACAAAAACAATAATGAAATTGAAATACACTTTTGTTTATATACTTTCCAAGTAAATAGATTGGATTCTCTTTTTTATGTGGGAAGATGAACTATAAAATTACATCAAACTTAAAATAATACTAAAGCTTAGAGGGAATCATCGCTTCTCCTATATGACCCCCACTGATGTTAAGATTTCTATTCAATTTCGTCTTCAGGACCTAAAAATTTTAGGTGAGGGGGCAATATAGCTTCTGGCCCACCCACCCAGCAGTTTACTGATTCATAAAATTATTGAATTTTTGTCGCTACAATTTATTTTATTTACCAGGTTCATGATATTTACTTTTAGAGCTTATTAAAATGTTTCAAAATACATTTAGGTACATATAAAAACTAATAAAATGCAATTACCAAAACGGCCAGTTACTTTGTATTACGTTAACTTAAACAATCATAAATTGTTTAGTGTGGGCTGTGGGAGACTAATTATTGCAAAATTAAAAATAATAAGTACCAATTATTATTATAAAAAAGACAATAAAATTCAATGCAGCATAATTTTAATACCCGATTAAAACCTCTATATAATTTAAATATGAAAGCCACTGTGAGAAAATTGACACTGTGATTGACACTTCGCTACCGATAATACAGTGCACTGTAACTATTTAGTAAATACTTAACCTAGAATCTAACCAAAAAACTTTTGAATATTTCAAAAACTTCCGTATTTAAATTAAGGCAGTGTTAAATTTGCTCAATTATTACATAATAATTACCATTAGAATTAAAATGAACAACTAATTACAACGAAGCAACAGTTACTTAATCGTGAATGGAATAAATAATGTTAAATTTAATTAACAGTAAATCTTATCACTGATATCCGTCCAAAGATATATTTTAGTACCTAATTAATAATGTTCTTAAGATGTCTTCGTTTTAAAAGACAAACTATAAAGTATGTTTCCATTGTGTTACTATTGGTAGTTCTACTGTTCTTTATACGTAAGCTACAATTACCTGTTCATGAGGCAATAATAAATGAAAGACAGTTTGACACTCTCAACGAATTCGAAAGGAAGCTAATTTTGTATGAATCAAAAATACAACCCAACATGGGAAACAATGGTGAAGCTGCTTATTTAGGAAATACCGAAGAGAGGGAAGAAGGGGAGAAGGCTTTGAAGAAATTGGCTCTGAACACGGTTCTAAGTGACCGAATGCCACTTAATCGGACCTTACGAGATCCTAGGAACTCAAAGTGGGTCAGTACTGTTATGTAATTCAATTTGTATTTGTTTGGTTTTTAGGTGTAAACAATTTGTCTACAATCCCACTTTGACGTCCTCCGTGGTTATCATATTTTATAATGAACAGTTTAGTGTGATTTTGCGTACCGTATGGAGTGTTATTTTACAAACACCCAAACATTTGTTGCACGAGATTATTTTAGTGGACGATGCAAGCACAGAAGGTAAGAGTGATCATTCACCCCGATAGGACTTACGTTCTTTATTTTTGTTTCTAATATTTTTTAGACAGTTTAAAGGAACTCTTACAATATTATTTGGATACTCGGTTAAAGAATTACAATGTTAGGCTCTTGCATCTTAGCCACCGGATGGGTTTAATTAGAGCAAGATTGCAAGGTGCTAGAATAGCCACCGGGGATGTGCTAATCTTTTTGGATGCTCATTGTGAAGCAACGATAGGTTGGATGGAACCCCTCCTTGCTAGAATCGAAGAAGACGAGAAAGCAGTTCTCGTGCCTATAATTGATGTCATAGAAGCTAACAATTTAGCTTACTCTACTAACGGTAAGTTATTAAGTTGCTTTGTTTTGTTTAAATAAGCTAAATTGTTTAATATAAACTAATATTTATTATAAATTTAAAACCTTGATATTGGATTCTATGATTATAACTAACATTACTGCTTAAAGCTTAGCTGTGAGGCCGCCTATGGTCTCAGAACAAAGTTAAATTTAAAAACTTTTTCCAGATGAGGACTGGACTGTTGTAATTGTTGCACTTTTCCACCAACTTTTATATTTGCTAACGATTCCCGTGAATGAGGTAGAAGCCCAAATTAATTACAATCCTCAAATTATAAAATCTTTTAAATTTGACTTGGTGAAAATTAAGATAAAAGTTGCGAGGCCGTAGGCCGACCTAAATAATGTCACCAACTTCGCAGGGCTATACTATACTTGCCCCCCCCCCCCAATTCGAATTTTGGCGTAAAATTGGTGTCAAACGCCTAAATAAGCTTACATTTTTTTTGCTTGAGTCTCAAGCATCGCTGAGTTATTCGCCACATCTTTGGGGGGGGAGGGACGTAAACATGTTTTGTATCTTCACTCCCATTTTGAATTTTTGGGTAGAAACTAGTTGTCAAGAGTTAGAGCTTCATTTGAGCCTGAATGAGCTTTCATTCCCATCATTTTTTTCAAAGTTACGAAAATTTCAAATTATAAAACCGCAATTGGGATGTTAGGGTTCCCAACTTTGTTTCAAAGCGTTTGAATTCTATCCTAACCCAAATTTATTTGTTTCGCGGAACCTTTGTATTATTCAAACATTTTGGCTACTTGAAATAATTATTTTGGCTAAATTTTGTGTATTTGAAATGCTCGTTAGAAGTATTTCATAAAAAGCTCTGTATGGTGGATATAATTTTAAATAATTAACTATCCTAAAACAAATACACTGCAGCATAATCTAAATAGATATTAGGGAAGTTTACAAAACTCCAACAGAATTCAGTTACCTTTAAAATGTACCTTGTCGAATTCTACTAACCGGTTACTATATTTTTGAAGGTGACACATCATATCAAGTTGGGGGGTTCACATGGGCTGGGCACTTCACTTGGATCGACATCCAGGATGATAAGGATAAGGGAAAACTAACACCGGTTAAATCACCCACTATGGCTGGTGGTTTATTTGCTATAAATAGGAAATATTTCTGGGAAATTGGTTCCTATGACGAACAGATGGATGGATGGGGTGGTGAAAATTTGGAAATGTCGTTTAGGATATGGCAGTGTGGTGGTCGACTTGAAACGGTAACTTTTAATATAATAAGTTGCATTAATATTTTAAAACGTTTGTTTAGGTGCCATGTTCACGTGTGGGCCACATTTTCAGAGATTTTCATCCTTATTCGTTTCCAGACAATAAGGATACTCATGGAATTAACACAGCCAGACTTGCACATGTTTGGATGGATGATTACAAGAGGTTATTTTTCATGCATCAGCCTGGATTGGAACATAATCCAATTTTAGGCGACTTAACACATCGGAAACAGTTGCGTAAGAAATTACGTTGTAAAAGTTTTAAGTGGTATTTGGATAACGTGTATCCGGAGAAATTTATCCTGGATGAAAATGTTTTTGCTTATGGACAAGTGCGGAATAATTTCAACATGTGTTTGGATGATTTACAGTTACCAGATGATAAAGTGGGACCTTTAGGATTGTATCAGTGTCATCCATATTTAGCCATGTCTCAATTTTATTCTTTAAGTGCCAAAGGTGAACTCAGGAAGGAGAACTTTTGTGCTGAAGCTTTTGATAACTTTCAAGTACAGCTTACCGAGTGTCATAGTCATAGTAGAGAGCAGTATTGGATTCTTCACAAAAATGGAACTATCTATAATCCTAGTTTTAATAAATGCTTGAGCAGTGAGGGTGTGCAGGATTCTAAAGGTGTTAAGATTGATCATTGTAAAGATAGTTCATATCAAAAATGGACATTTACATATATTAATTCTACTGTTAACACTAAATAACATTCAAAATGACGAATAATATATTTTTACTTATTTTATAAATATATGTTTTTTTTTTTTTTGAAAATCGAAACAAAGAATATGAAAACCGTTCTACTTCAAATTTAGCTAAAAGTCCTGCTGTGTAAGTTTTAAAATCAGGAACAAGAATTTCTTTAAAACACCTAAAAGTGTGAGGTTACAAAATATGAATAATAAGGGACATGAAACCTTTACTCTTTTACATTTTGGTTAGTAATGCTTACAAAAGGTTAATCCCTTATTTCTGAAAATAAAATGAGAGAGAGACGCACCTACTTATTAAGATTATTGGAATCGCTCTTCTTTTGGAATTGAATAACTGTTGCAAATTTAAATGCATGTGGAAAGTGCTTATACTTGATATCACCACCGTAACTAGGGCGTGACAAAGGTGGTGCAGGCTGTGAGCGTACAGATTTGAGGTGCTAAAAAAACTGGAGGGCTTAGACCCTGACCTGGGGTGGTCATTTTGGTGGTCTAAAAGTTTTGTCTTTCAATTTTATATTTAAATAACATTTTCCTAGAATTGCAATTTTTTGATGTGCAAGTCTTTAAAACTTCATTGGGATTTTGAATTATCTTTCAATTGAAATTAATTCCCCTTCCCTCCCTGTAGTCCACAGATCAATTTTGGACTTTTTAGATCAAATTGTATTGATTTACGTTAGACTCCTGGTACTAGCGCCAAAATCTAATTTAAGAGCAATGTCCAGTGCTACCCCCCTATATAGTGTGAATATTTGTGTTTTATGTCATTTATTTCCAGGACGTTACAAAAATTTAAATAATTGCTAGCATTGCAAAATCTTTAAACTTTTTTTATATAAAAACGCTAAAAGAAATTGATTTACTTATTTGAACATCGCGTAATTCGAAAACTACGGTTGGAAGGGTGGGGGGGAGATTCCCATGTTCTAATTTTCGAATAACATGGTTTTCCAATAAATAAATCAACTTCCTTTAGCTTGTTTATATAAACAAGTGTTGAAAGATTTTGTAATGTTAGCAATTATTAAAATTTTTCTAACGTCCTGGAAATAAATGACAGAAAACACAAATATTCACACTGTATAGGGGGGTAGCACTGGACATTGCTCTTAACATGCAAACAAAGATTAGGGGTGAAGGGGGTAATGGCGGTCACTTAAACAATAAATTTAATAAAACCAAAATATGAGATTAAATATTTAATACATGTTACAAGTTACAAACTTACACTATTAGCTACACAATGGAATAACAAAAATAACCAAATTTCTACCACTTATTTAATAAAAAATTAACAAACAAAAAAACACTTTTGACCGCCATAACCCACATTGCTGGGTAATGGCGGTCACATTGCGGGTAATGGCAGTCAATTTATGAAACAGTTTTCACACAAATACCCAAAGGCCGAATCCCATTCTGAGTGAGCCCACAGGCCGCATGAGGTGCACCTGTACCACATTTCATTATTTTGTCCAAATTCGTCACAGATAATACACCTGTTTCCAGCATCTTTCATATCATCATCTTTGCTGCCACCACACTGATCAGCAGAGTTAACATCGGATTCATTACCAGCATGACCGGCATTACCCGCAATTACGTCAATTAGGAAAAATGAATATCGATTATTTAAACAATGTATATTTAGGTTTGATTTAGTAATAACCCTTTCCCTTATAGCTAAGCTATATTTTAATAACGTTCAACAGTTAAAAAAGGTTTTATAAAACTACTAATCTCTTACGTTGTGCACGTGTAATATAACATCAGATATGCAAAAAAACAAAGTCACGTCCACCACAAACTGATACCAAGCGACGACTGAACCGAGTTCACTCTAGGCGGTAAGGTGCGGTATTCTGATATGTATAAAACTGTTCTTACACTTCTAAGACGTTTACTTCCGTAGTTACAATGGTGACCGGCATTACCCACTGACCGCCATTACCCCTTTCTCCCCTACATTTGTTACCAAAAGCTCTACATTGATTTACTGTTCAATGTATCAAATTCAATGCAATGTACTCCTTAAAAGGACCTGTGTTGGGGGACTTCCAGCCCGACATGACCAGAATCAGTGACTGCCAAAATCCTAGAGTTCATTCTTCAGCTGGATTGGCTTGGGGAGTGACAAGATCGGGGTGAAGCTGTAAACTCGCAATAAATCCAGCATCCAGAGAATCCAGGATTTGATTTACATTTCAATTGAATTTATTTCTCCACATATTTGCTGAATGGTTAAATTTAAAACAAATATTACATTGGTTACCAAAAGCTCTACTTTGATTTATATGACGATTGCGTCCATATTTTCTGTAATTGTATATTTCTTTCATCTTCGTCCTGTCGGTCGACCGTTTTGGGTTTCTCTAGAAATTTGACCTGTAGCAATTGTTCATTGCAAATTGCCTGAATAATTGGTATGCCATTTACAAATTGCATCTATATCTTCTATTGAATTTTCATTGATTTGCGAGTTCGAGATTTCTTTTAGTTGCTTTTTTGAAGCTTCCGTATTTATATAGCATTCAATAATTTGATCGAGCGATAAATCTTCTTGTAATTGTAATAATTTCGCCCTTGTTGGATCGTTCTTAATTCCTATTGTGATCGTTGTTTGATCAAGTTTTCTTTTAGCGTATCGTTTGTGAGTTTGCATTCTGTGGCTTGATTTTTTAAGCAGGTAACAAATTTTTTTATTATTCTGCCTTGTTTTGCAGTAAAGAATTTATATTGCTCGTAAGTTAAATTATTTTTTGATATAAAATAGTTATTAAATTTCGTTTTTACCGTACCTCAAATTTACCATTTTCTTCCAAGGCGATTGTAAATGAATTGTAAATTTTAATTGATTCTTCACCCATGAACAGTAGGTAATTGTACACATTGTACCTTTTCCGATTTTTCATCGAGTGTGTGTAGCTATGGTATAAATTTCAAATTTCTGTAACCAATCTTTCCAATTTACTGATTGGTTTCCGGAAAAAGCCAATGGTTTTAGCGTTGTACCTTCCATTTTTTTATTTATTCAATTATTATTGTCCCTTACTAAAATGTTTATTTCCCTTAGGGGAGAGGCAGGCAAGTTGACATACTTAGTGTTTTAACATTTTTATTTTTGAAAATACAAAATATTTTGGAAGCTGCGCATATTTTTTAAATAGCTCATATCATACACCATTGAATAAAAAAATATCAAGTGAATATTCCTATAACTGTTTCTATAATTAAACAATAAACTAAAAGGTCACAAAAGCCATCTTGCCCGACCCTATTGGGCAAGATGACATATAGCATAAACAATGTAAAATTAATTGCACAATTCACAAATAAAAGTCTTGGACTGCTTTGGAAAGTCCAGCACACGCGGCGTGAGACTAATTTTTGCAAGACTGGCATCTTAGCCAGTACTCACCAGATTTGGAACGGCTGTATAAATCATTGCAGTATATACAGTCGCAGTCACTTTACCCATCCGAATTTATAACTACATCAGCAACAGCTTTTTCATCTGAGGATGAATCTTGTAGAATTACAAGATTTTTTGTAAGAAATACAAGCAACCGGGTAAGTGAGGTAAACATCCGGGCAAGATCACGGATGGGCAAGATGACATAGCACTATGTCATCTTGCCTGGGTTGGGTGTGAACTTGAAATTTCGTCAATAAGAAATATTTAACCTATAATACATATTTTTTTTACGGCATATAACGCAAAAAGTCGTGTAAGAATGTGTGTGTGGAAACCATATCAATTAATAAATAAATAGTGAAACTGGAGGCTAAGAAAGGAAAGGCTACATTGAATTGAGATGGTTAAAATTCACAAAATATCAATTTAAACTCACACAGTACACTTTTCTTGAAATAGATTAAGTTCACCACTGTTTTACCGACAATTACAATATTAGTATAGTATTATCAATGAAAATAGCACCATAGATTTTCCAAAACACCTGATGTGTCATCTTGCCTGGATATGCCAACTCGCCTGCCTCTCCCCTAACTACTGACTGCGCCATGTTAGGTGATGTTCATTGAAAGACGACTCATCAGTGAGAACTATGGCTTATTTAGTTATTTAAAAAAAAATTATTAGCGCTAATAAACGTTTTCTATTGGTAACAAATTTTTCTTAACCAATTGTGTATAGGGGTGTTACTTCAAGACCGGTCTGTTGTGCATATAAATCCGGACTCTACAGATAAATATAAGTAACATAGAAGTCGAGAAGTTGACTTGGTAAAGGGGGAAGTTTTTGAATATAATTCACTCTTGTTTAGCAATTATTAAATTTTATCACGATTAATTTTCATAGCCAAAGATTGGTTTGCACTTATTTTTTCGTTTCAATATTGTATATAATCGCTCAAGTGCTCTGTACAATTGAACAGATAGGGATTACAAATTTTACAACTAAATTCTTAGTATAGAACATTATGCACTTATCGGCAATTATTATTCTCTTTATCACCTCTAAAGAAATCATAAGATGAAATTTGCAATTAAAAATTTCAATGTAATACTTACTTGTTATTTATGTTTATATTACTATATTGTAAATAATTTTATCGGGCGATTATACCTACTCCCAATAGCTTAGCAACACAATATTTAGCTATGTTCCAAACTTTGGATCGGACCCCACCCCATACTCAATGATAAGAGTTTTTAAATATTCAAAAAGAGGCATATTAGGTAGGTACATTAAATAGAAACCTAAATCTCAGAATAAATTATATTATGCATATGCACCGATATGGTCATATTATGTAGTATTTTATCTGCAATAATATAAAAAAATTTAATTAATTTTGAAGTATAGATAATACCGGATACTACTTATTTTTTTCTAATATCATTATTTCATATTTTTGTCCGATTTAGGACATTTGAACGCAGGTACATTTGAACGCGAGAAATTAGATGTAATTGCACCCCCCCCCCCTCCGCGCTCTCCACCCCGGTTCCCTCCGCTCTGCGCGCTCCGAGCCGTTTTAACAATTTTTTATCAATTAAAAATATCCCCTAGGGCCGTCCAACTGCATTAGTATCAATGGCAATGTTAATATTAATGGATGGCCTTTAATGTGGTCATAATAAAGTGCGTCGGTCATAAGTCGGGGGAGGGTGCCATTTCTCGCGTTCAAACGTCCTTGCGTTCAGACGCCCCTGCATTCAACCGGCCGCGTTCAAATATCCGGCTCCGATTTTTGCCTGTTCTCTGCGGCGCGGCGCCATAAATCTTCCTGGTCGTGTTCTACAAAACATATGGAACACCGGTAGGTTTACCACTGCAATACTCCGATTACAACTGATAGTACTGCTTATTTAGATAAATATGCACATTAAACCGTCATTTTTACGTGGAAGTCCCAATCTGTTCGAAAATCGCCATCAGAATTTCGTATGTAATAAAAATAAGAATTGATGCATTTTTACTTTATCTGTGAACCCGAAAAAAGGAGTAAAGCTTTTTTATTTTTGTAAATTTCTTCTTCTTAGTGCCATATCTTCTTTAGACGTAGGCGATCTTCCTGGCTAATCCAGGAAGACTTTACTAGGGAAATGTTAATGGGGTGGTTTCCCTTTTCCTTCCCCATAGTCCACAGATCGATTTTGGAATTTTTAGATCACATGTAAATTTACTGCCTGCCAATCCTTTTTATTTTATGTCAAGCATAAGAAGTACAAGAATAATCTGCACAAAATATAGTGATTCCTTTTTTTTAAATAGTAATGTGAGAAGCTATCAATTGACTTTTGTACAATATTGATACTAAATTTTGATATGCATTATAACAAGGAATCAAAATAATTATAAACCTAATATTTTTATAAACTAAAAATTATACAATCATCAAAATTCCTAAGAGTTCCTTGTTTTCTAATTAACTGGTTTCGAATATAACCAAATCGTATCTTCAGAACCCAGTAAAAGTTTTGATCTGCTTAAATTGAGTTCATCTGGAGTATTTTTACTTAGAGAAAATTCATAGTTTTTCAATAACACCGTTAATCCAACTTTCGCTTGCATCAAACCAAATCGCAAACCTAAAATTTTCAATAAATAATATAAAACATTTTGAATATTAATTTTCACATACCTATACATATGCGGGGACCTTCCCCAAATGGTAAGTAAGTAAATGGTAATCTGTCTCTCTTGTTTTCTTCGGAAAAACGTTCTGGATCAAATTTTTCCGGATTTGGATAATATTCTGGATCATGGTGTAATCCATAAACGGGAATAAATACAGGAGTTCCCTTTTCTATGAGAAGATTAGTATCAGGAACTGGGTAATCCTTGACACATTTTCTAGTAATTTGAGGAACAGGAGGATATTTCCGCAAAGTTTCTAAAAACGAAAAAAATTATAATCCATCCACCCTTTTTCATTCGTGTTTCACCTTCAATAACTTGAAACATAAATGTTAATTCTGACATGGAGTCATACGTAATTTTACCGTCATGTTTTCTCAACACGGTATTGATTTCATTTCTTACTTTCTTCTGCATTTCTGGATGTCTTGATAATTCGTACAAACAAAATGCCATTGTAGTGGAAGACGTCTCAAATCCTGCAACGAAAAATACCATCGCTTGGGCGGCTATTTCCTCTATCGTTAACGAACCATCGCTCTTTGCTGACTTAACTCCCTTGTCATCAATTTTTATTTCGGTAAGCAACTGAAGTATGTCGTTTCGTTTTACGTTATTATCTTGTCTGTACTTTACCGTATCTTTCACCACGTTGAAGAAGAAATTCGATAAGGATTTGGGAAACACTGTGATTTTAAAAAAGTTTCCAACGGTTTTATTAGTTTGAAATATTAATCGTAGCATTTGTCGAAACATATTTCTTTCAAATAGTCTTTTCCCACATAGCCTAAATTCCGCGTCTTTACTATCAAAACTTTTACATTCCAACCCAAAGGCGCACGATCCAATCACATCTGTCGTGTAACGTGAAACAATATCTGATATCTCAATTTCTTGTTCCTCTTCTGTTAATTTATCCATTACATTTTTCATTGGAGTGGCACAATTGACTAAAGTTTCAAACATCATCTTCATTTTTCCCGAAGTAAAGGTTGGTGTTAATTTTGTTCGAAGATTTCTCCACTTTTTACCGCCTAGTGCAAATAAGTGGGCACTTAACGGATCGTCTTTTTCGTTGTAGTAAAATCCTCTGTCGATGAAATATTGAAAATCGTTTTGCATTACGTTTTTTATGTAATTTGGGTCAACGAGAAGATAAGAAGGCGATGCATAGTTGTAAATACCTCCATGTTTGTGGCCGTCTTTTTTGAATTCGTCATAATGTGTTTTAATCCAGGCTCCATACGCCATTGTCCGTCGAAATGGATTTTCCATGGTTCCTACGAACAATGATGGTTTTATATATGGTACGTTTCTTCTTTTCCAGTATGTGTAGGTCCATTTGAAATAAGTAACGATTATTACACACAATGCTATTACAACACCTAATACGTTGTAGAAAAGAGAAGAACTGAAGCAACTCATTTTTGATATTTATTGTTGACGATATCAGTTGATACAATATAATATGCAACTAGCGAAATTTGAGTGATTTTTATTCCATTTTGTTATCTTGTTATCTTAATGTTCAAGTTACCTGATTAAATTTTTGTCTATCACGTAAATCAACATATTTTATGAAAAATAGAATTATATAGCAATCATTGCTTATTTAATAATGGCACTTGAGACAAATTACTAATTTTTCTTATTTAATCAAACGTCTAAATCTAAACCAACGCTCATTGGTTATTTCAAACATTGCCGTTTTGGGCTTTGGTCAATCTACTTCCACCAATTACGTGTACTGTGGTGAGGTCGACACAGTTGGATACAATATTTTTATCTGATATAAATAAAGAATTTACAAACAATGCACTTCAATATTGTTCAACTGTCGAAAGTCGATTCAAAATCGTTGCTTTTCTGCTGCCTTTTTCACAAATATGATTGGAAAACTCTAGCGACTAAGGACTCATTCTCCAGCATCTGGTCGGACTCTTGATCAATTATTGTCTGAATCTTTGGCTAACGGGGGTAGTACCGTTTCTTAATCGGGATCGTATACTTTGTGGTGTGGGAAAACTGAAGTGGAATGGCGTTGATCGGGTTTGATAATGGTATGCAATTTAAAGTAAGTAAATTTGCTTTGAAAATGGCGAGATGGTTAACTTTGTACACATTTTCACCTGCTGGTGATTGTAAAATCTTTTAATATTGGTGGTCATCATTTTCCAGTGCCATATATCTTCTAGATTTTATTTTATTTTATTTAGAAGTATGTCTGCTGTTGAAGGGCATTCGGTGGTAATTGTTACGATTTAAGTTGGAACTATGGCAAGAATTTAAATATCTTTAAGCTCAGTCTGAGTAAATTTCTTTAATGTTCTCCACCATTTAACATAGATAGAAGACCTAGATTTAGCAGAAATTCTTTAAAGCCGATTACTTTTAATTCGTACGTTCCACTGGATTGACTTGGGGATGATAATGTCATTATACCAGATTTTCGGTAATCGGAGATACTTTCCAGTATTCCAGTGAACTGAGTCCATAACGTTATTGTACATGATGATCTTGGAAACACCAACAAATATCAAGTACCTTACTATGTTAATGTACATATTATTATGTTGTACACTAACGAATTTCGTGAATTAATCCGAAATTACTAGTAGCCATGCACATGTCTTGCTTAGTCTTCGGAAACCGACGACGGAAAGTCATTTAAACCAAAAGTATAACTCTGAAATTCGGTGCAAAATTTTGTTAATAATTTCTTCTGTGTAATTAAAAATCTCCCTTGCGGAAATGGATTCCACTTAATTTGTATCAGCAATACGTAAGTGCTTGGTGTTATTCCTGCTGTGTATTCGAAGGATATGAAAGCGAAAGGCACCGCTGGATGCTAACCTAAACGTTTTATATTACAAAAGCTATTAGCTGACTAATGGATTTCTGATAATTAATTTAGAATGTTTATGAAAATCGATCACTTAATAATTACCATCCACGGTATACGCTACCTATTTATAAACTTTCATTGGATATTTTCTTTAATTAAAGAAAGCTGTAGCGATAAAAAGTAAGAGTAAGTGGATTGGTAAAATGATCTGATTAACGAAAAGATTGGCACAATAATTGAAATCTTAATGGTAGCAGTGCTGCTGCTGCTGTATTCAACTAAACGAGATTCTTTGAATATTTAACCTTAAAATGAATGACAAAAACTCGGTTTTGGAGCCAAAAAATGTTAAGAAGTATTTTTAGTTTTAACTGAATAATAGAAATTCTTTGGAATCTTGCCTCCAATAAGAGATGGGACCGACAAAAGTTTTTGCTGTTTCACTAAAACTTTGGACGTTATCAGGAGATAAAGTTACTTATAGGATAAAGGTATGAACTTCATCTATAAAGTTTTCGTGTATTGGACCAGTTTTTGTTTGTGTCATATAATGCTCCTGGAACGAAAAAATGCGTTGTTCACGAGCTGTTAAAGGTATAAACTGAGAAAACATTGTTAATTTTTAATACTTATAAAAGTTTTGCTTCGAAACTTTAAATCTTTCAAAATAGAATTTTCTAAGTAAATAAATTTAGTTTGATCAAAAATTTGGTAAATTATGGATAATCTGTGGTCACAGTAAAATTGCTGTGTTCTTAGTTTGCTTGCAGCTAGATTACGCCTTTTGTATTTGGTTTCTTTGAACCACTGGCTTTGAAAACTACTATTTATGGTGGTGAATTGATTTTATGATTATAATGGATTAATACCACCTGATGCACAAAACAAGAAATTACCACTTGTGAATAGCACATTCCACTCTTCCGCGACTATCGGATAGGCTAGCACTCGTATTAACATTTGGATGAAGAGCTTTGAATAAATTCGTAACATCTTTCAGAACTGCAGCCTACATTTACTAGAAAACCAAGATAGTTTATTTAATTTTGTAAATAATATTTCAAATTGTATAAAAGACTTTATTATAATATAATGTAACACTAGATTGTCCCACAATCGATTTATTGCTAATTAGAAACAAACATTCAAAAATTCAACAAATTTTGAGCATAATTAACAAATATTTTACCACAAGCAATTTTCCTGATATAATATACGTTTGAGCTGATTGATAAATAACAATTATCAAAATTGATTAAATCAATTGTGATACGTATAATGCGGAAAGCTAAAGACAAAATCAATAACAATGCAATACTGACCACAGATTCTTTGGTTTGTATTTTTGGTGATTTTGTTTGTAGGGTCACGAAGTGATAAACTCCATATTAAAATAGGGAACCAAAATGAAATAATCACAATTAATACTTATAAGTTACAATTCCTAGTAATTACAGCTATACTTGTCATGATTGTAAATTTAACAATATTTTTAGTTATTCTTATTACTAAGCACTTAAACATATTATACAATATAAAATATTGGCACAAGTTACAATTTCAATGGGGTTTATTTCAATTAATTATAAGTACTAAATTATTTATTCTAATAATTATTAAAGGTTGTGCTTTACTAACCCTAATTTTTAGCAAAAGTTTTAGAAATGACACAATCACAATATTTTTAACTACAACTTTTCTTTGTATGATTTATTAAAAAATTGAACACTTATTTCTGTCTAATGCGTCTTGAATGTTGTCCATCATTGGGCTTTGATCTCGTATTTCAATGTTGTCTACCATTTCCATCAGAGCTTTAAAAACAGTAACAACTTTCCAGTTATACTTTGCACTACATTCGACGTATCCACACTTCCAATGCTTCTTAACAAGATTTATAATATCCCTCCGTTTTTCATCGATTCCACTTGTAATTGCCGGCTTACCGCTCGACGTCGTCTCTTCTGAAGTAACCACTAAATCTTCTTTATTGCCTACTATTAACATTGGTACGTTGGTCATATTCCTACTTTCGCATATTTGTTCCCTCAGTGTCTTGATGTACTGAAAAGTTTCAATATTGGAAAGATCGAATACTAAGATGTACGCCGTTGCGCTACGAAGACCAAAATATCTGTAGTTCGTCCATTCGTAATAGGAATTCACAGGAAAATATGGAATAACTGGTAGATCCGATATCTTTATCTCGTATAATCTGTCGTGCGTGATAACGGATGGATAGTAAGTGAGCTTTCTATCCGTTGGAATGTATTCCTCGCTGAAGTCGTTCCACACGAACTGCTACTCGGTTCATGAAAAGAAAAGCTCAAAATTAGCATTTGAATTTTACATTTTTCAACAAAAACACAAAAAAAGGATTTTTAAGTTTGTACATAAATTTTAATTAAACTGGAAAAAAATTGAATTCTTTGATAAATTTGAATGCTTAGTTACATTTTCCGAGATAATCTTTAATCCCAATTCCTACAGAAGCTTACATTATATTTGTTATGAATATAACCAAAGTTTGTAGTCATTATTGCATCAAATCCTCCAAACAAATGGAACTAATAGGATCAACATTTTAATAGCGGTTTAAATGGTTTTTGTGCCCTACAATAACATTATCAAAATCAGAATCAAAATTGTTATTTGTGGCTATATATTTTATTTTTACTTTTATTTACATATCAGCATTTTCAGATGAAGTATTTCAAACACGAAATCTCTAATTGGAATAAGCAGCCTAGAGAGAATAATATTGTTTTTGTGCTTTATAATCTGCTACGATTCAGCCTGCGGTCTATTTTCATCTCTGAAGTGGAATAAATTGGAAAACACTGTATCAATTTCAGCAAAAACTTCTCATTAACTTATCGATTGTTCAGTTTAATTTCAGCCTTAATACAACTTACATATTATATTTGAATTTGATGTTTACATAACCGACATTATTTGAAACGATGTAAAATATTGGAACCATAGAGGAAGGCAGTAAATAAAAGTTGGGTTAACCTCATTAGTTTTAACACGTTAAATGAGTCCCTAAGGAAATCGGCCCTGTGTTGGCTATAAAAGGTGAGACGTAAAAACTTACAGCGCTGTATTAAAGAGGATAGCGGTCGATCGGTGTTTTGATAAATTAGCAATTGGGCAACGTAAGAATGATTCCTATGAGGCAGCAATAAATTATGTGATTGCAAATTGGAAAATGGAAGCAGCTAAAAAAATGAGATTACTTCCGATTTTATCAGTTCAGTGCAGTCATCTAACGGTTCTAAGGCAAGAAAACTTGATTCTTTATTCGAATGATAAACTTATGTTGGAGGACCTATAAATTTAAAAATCAAACATAAAACTAAGATATGAATTTCCTCATTTTTCTTTGAACTGTTTTTTGTAATAAAAATTTATTCACGTGCAACTGATTGGTTGGGTAACGGACTTCAGTTTTCTTGTTATCGTAATTTGCTAAATTTTTATTTTAACCATCTATGATGGAATTAACGAGAATCTAACGATCTCTATTGAAGGCATCCGTAAGCAAATTGCGACGCCATGCCAGGAGAGAGTGTGCTAAGGCTTACTGTTACCCTTTCTAGTGCTACCCCCGCAGTTCTTCAATTGTGCTTATTTATTTCCTGACTGCTTTTAAATGTGGTGTATAATCTCATTCCATATCACCTAGATAAATTGTACTGCGACCAATTTACGAAACCAGAAGGGGTTGCATCTTCTGTAACCAGGTTTTTTCTACAAAGAATTTTTCTTAGTATTTTATCCTTAAGAAACTTTGAATTACATTCGAAATCATTTTTAAACGTTGTCGAGTTTAAATTTCGCTTTGAATAAATTATCCCCATTGCAAATGACAAAGTGCAATCTTTAGTAGTTTATCTCCTTGAATCTTGAGTCGTAGGTTCTTCTTGAGCACGAAAGTCACGTGACGTTCCTTTGAAATGGACTCTGGCGCCCATCTCTTATGTACCGATCGTGTCCAGTGAAGTCCGCAAAACATTATAGTTACACTTACTTGTTATTTGTACCATCCGTCTACGCCCCCCCCCCCCGCCTAGCAAACTGACACCTTAACGATTTGTTACAGTTACTCTTAAAAAGCCCGTAACATTTCCCAGAGATATCTAGAACGGTGGCCTTTGGATATCAATCTTAATGAAATGATTATCCTTCGTCTTCTGTGCCCAGTTATTCTATCTACATCAAGGTTGACGACCAATTATTATAAAATTAGAAACTTTCTGAACAGGAGACACATTTCAACATCGAATACAAAAATTCAGATGAATTTCTTAGTAATGCATGATGTTGGTTGTATGACGCAAAGCAACCGGTTTTTATCAAATATGATGCAAGGATAATGAATTCATAGAAGAACAAATTTCAAACGAATTTGAACTTTTAAATCATTAGAGCTATCCAAGTTTCTAAACACGTAGTTTGTCTAGTTGCACCTATTGGTAAACTCATTATTAACGCTTCAGACTAAACACAAACGTGTAAAAGATCCTATAGTACTGATTTAAACTTAACAAGAACATGGTAAAATTGAGTGAAAAAGTTTATACCTCTGGGAGTTGTATAAATGAAATAAAACTTTTAAGAAAAAATGCATAGTGATTAATGACGCACTAAAGATCGTAGATTTGCTTTTCAGTCATTCGTTCTTAAATCGAAGTAACAATTTTCAAGAGTAATTTATGTGAAATATTTATCCTTTCCAGCATAACGCTATACGAATTGGGTAATTTCAGGCTTATCAATCTTAGATTAGATAGATAGATCTCAATCTATCTATCTATACGCGTGTCTTTGTTGGCTGCGGTATATAGGACTCAGAAATAAATAATAATATATGTACAAGAAAAAATAATATCAATAACTCGTGCAACTAACGCAAAATTTATATTGCCGAAAAATTCAAACATCAATGTGTCAATAACAGCCAAAAATGAGGATTCCTAGGGGGTAATTAAAAATAAGGCTGCCTAATTAATTGCCGTAATAATTATAAAACGAAATATTTAAAATTAGTTTCAAGTTAACAGTTATAAAATTAAATAATGTAAATATGTGAACTATGGCATATGTTTTGTTTTTATTTGAACTATTCGGATAGTTATAATATAAAAACAAAATCAAATTATAAAATTATCTATTTATCAGTTACCTTTTAATTCATTTTAAATAGTATTTCATATTATAATTTTCACAAGTTAAAAATTAAAAACATTATAATTTTAGATTGTAATAACGTAATTAACTGTCGAAGGAATAAAACCTTACAAAAGACATTGTGTGACCTATTTTCAAATATAAAATGACTTGTAAAAAAGTAATAAAGATCAAAGAACACTAAAGAAAGACATTATTGTTGATGAAGTGACAAATAAGAATAAAATATAATTCAAAGGTTATATAAGAAAGGAACCAGAATATTAATTAGGTGCCGCTTATTTAGGGAATCCCAGCGAGACTATCTATGGTTTAAGTGAACTTTCTTTGAACGGACACTTTTATTTAGATCAAATTTGTCTAGCACTGTCAAGAAACAATGCACGTTAAAATTTCACTCTTGAGCGAAATCAGGTCCTAACCCAATCGGCCGTAACTTAACGGACTTGATTATGTGACTAAACTTGTGGGTGTAGACCTTGATGTTACTACCATATTACAAGAAAATAGGGTGACAACAACGGTTTTAAATTAGAAAATTCTGTTGTTGTTTTCTTTTGTAAAGAGACAAAGTTAACAATACTATAAATAAATTTCAACTGAAGCGATAGAACAAGTTTGAGCCATATAATTTATATGGCTCAATCTTCAGCAGGATTGATCACTTTAATTTTATATCCAAGATAATATAAAATTTATTGATTTATATACGGATAAACCATTTTAAACCAAATTGAAAATATCATACAACATTTTTTATATGACGCAATGACAACTTAAATCCCTGATCCCTTCATAACGGTGCAAAAATATAAATATTTACAAGCTTTCTAAATTAAATATGTAACGATGTCACACTATTATGGGTAGTCCGTATAATGTAAACTGTAATCGTCATGAGTATCGCACAGCTTCATTTCATTTTTGACAGTGACGTATCGCGACTATAGAAAAAATTTCACCTTTTCCTGTTACGTTTGTATCAAATCATTTTTGAATTAATTCCTGTTTGTGTTGCGGTTACGTTTTTATGTGCCATAATAATTTCCCAACACATTATTTTCCTTCTCGTGCGTATGTCATCTTAACCCCGGTTAGATCTTTCGGGAAGGGGCTGTATAATAAAATTTTGTTTTCTTATTTAAACGCTTCAACGACATCTCCTGACGTGTTTTTAACAGGTAATCTGGATTACCTGGTTTATCGATGAAAAAAATTTTCGTTAGTTTTTGCTTAATTCTTTTGATTTTTGACTGCTTTCCACCATCGATCGATACACAGGTGAGGTGCAGAACAGTAAAGATTCAGTACCTCGTTTTGTCATTTTTTGATTTTGAACATCGTCCTTTGGCTTCATTTAGCGATGACACTAAAACGCCTAGATATAGGACAACCAAACTACTTTTCTACAAACTAAAAAAAAACTGATTCAATTTCGTGTAGTATGGGTGGCCTATTTCTGGTTGTTTTGTTGTCATACTAATGGAATAAATTAATACAATAAACACACGGAGGTGTTGTGGAAGCACTTTTCGAGAGGTCGTGAAGACATGTCATTACGACAGTACTAAATATGTTGAGGATAAACCATCAATCAATAAGACCCTTCGCGAGGTCAAAGTGGCGCAACTTAACTAGTTGCTAAGAAATTGTAAAATAAATTCGAAAATAAGTCAAATTATACCCAAAATACAACAACGACAGACATGTTTCGATCTTGTTAGATCTCATCAGTGACGTATAGCTGTGAATTTGGTTATAATTTGACTTTATGTTTTTTCCCTTATATAGCATTTTATAAATTAAATTAAATGGATAATCCGATAGATCGGAGTTATCCAAAAAATAAAATTAATAATTCGCGCAATGCTAACTGGAATAAAACGACCCGTTTTATAATACAATAAACACACGGAGGTGTTGTGGAAGCACTTTTCGAGAGGTCGTGAAGACATGTCATTACGACAGTACTAAATATGTTGAGGATAAACCATCAATCAATAAGACCCTTCGCGAGGTCAAAGTGGCGCAACTTAACTAGTTGCTAAGAAATTGTAAAATAAATTCGAAAATAAGTCAAATTATACCCAAAATACAACAACGACAGACATGTTTCGATCTTGTTAGATCTCATCAGTGACGTATAGCTGTGAATTTGGTTATAATTTGACTTTATGTTTTTTCCCTTATATAGCATTTTATAAATTAAATTAAATGGATAATCCGATAGATCGGAGTTATCCAAAAAATAAAATTAATAATTCGCGCAATGCTAACTGGAATAAAACGACCCGTTTTATAATACAATAAACACACGGAGGTGTTGTGGAAGCACTTTTCGAGAGGTCGTGAAGACATGTCATTACGACAGTACTAAATATGTTGAGGATAAACCATTAATCAATAAGACCCTTCGCGAGGTCAAAGTGGCGCAAATTAAGCAGACCAATAGTAATAATTATTATTGCATAAATTCTGATCGAATAAAAACATTATTTTTGTTGCTAGATGAGTTTATTTATACCTTTCCACCATATATCTTAAATCGATTTTGTAGGCCATTGTTATTGATAATTAAATTTTGCTGCTTCTTGTTCTATTAATAATTCAGTTAAAGTTGTAAGGTTGCTGTCAAGGTCTTAAATCTACTGTAACCAATAAATGATATGATTCCCTAATTTGGCAGCTTTATTGGCATGCTTTTCGAACATTGATTTAAATACACCTACTATGTAGCCAAATGCGTCACTCACGCAAAGCATCAGCCACTTTATTCGTACAAAATTGAGGACACTGAAATTAACTGAAGGGTTTAGGAATTTGGATGTCTTCTTTGAAATTCAACTAGCTTTGCTGAACACTTTATTATTTAGGTTGTGGGTTTATTATATTATGGAACTATGGTGACTTTGCAAATGTTAGCTTTATGATTACGCATTTGTATGAAGCGGATTATGGATCCATCATGTTGTGTTTGTCAGGTTTATCAATGCAGTATGAGGAAAATATCCAGTGGCTTTTTCAAAAGCCGCGATATAAAATCTAATGGCATCCATTCGTAGTTTTATGGCCTTCTTCTACAAATTTTAAACACCCTTTCGTTAGATAGCCTCAGGATCAGGGCATCTGTTAGTTTTCTCTCCAAGTTACTTTAGCAATAAATGTGATGAACTCGTTGGTAAATTAAAAGCTTCAGATTTCCAGAATTTTTATTTTTAGCAGAACAGTTGAACCTTGTATTAATGATAACAAAATAATAATTAGCGAAATTTGGGAAACTTCACCTAACATTAAATTAATTTGTTGTTCATACAACATTATAACATTCAAAGTTTAATTAACTATAATTGGAAGTGTAACTGTGTGTGTATTTCTATAATATGCAAATGATGCTCTGTCATTGCCAGAGCATGCCAGGGACCCGAAAGAATTCCCAGATCGATTATGTAGAGCGACTGATAGAAAGCATATTTGTTTAGAAGTGTATCGAAAACCTCAAGTGCTTCTTTTGGAAGAATTGGAGACGATTGCCGACCGAGAATAAATGAGAAAACACCAAAAAAGTAAATAAATGGCTGCATCTTTTCAACGTACATATTTTATGAAAATGGATGATCTGCAAGTGAAATTGAAATAAAAATATGAATGCAGTAGAGATGAAATTCTTGGATTTGAGCAAAAGGTATAAAACCGAAACAAATTTTGAATTAATTTGTCATCGGAGGCAGCATCAGTGCGGCTTTACATTGAATATATTGATGCACCTTGTACAATGCATCCATTTCGTTGTGTTCACAGCAGTGATATTGAATGCGAAATTTTAATAACCATGCAAAACTATCGCAGTTACAATATAGCATGCTGTGATTTTGGTTAGAACTTTGCAAGTTGCTAATTGTTAAGATATAAATTTACTTTTTGTTTGATAGTTCACATTCCTCTGTGATACCTTCAATACCAGTTATATAATATTGTAATTATTTCTGTAATTCACCAGTCTAAATATTCCTTTGTTGAATTTGTATTTTATACATTAAAGTGCTTATTATTCTGTCGCCGAAATACAATAATCTCAATGACAATGGAGGAGCTCAGTATTATTCTAAGATAGAATAATGGTTTGCTAGTTCGTTTTGGACCTACCTATACCCTAGTTTTGGTAATGGAAAACTTGCTAGAAATTTGACAGCATTTCCGTGTGGATTTTAATGGACGCCAGTTGATGTTTGATACAATAATGTTTTCCTTTATAAGTTTCCTTGAACAGTTGTAAACAGCCCAATGCTCTCTACACTAAACATCAACGATAATAGTCGGCAAGAAAGATCAGATAGATCTAACTTTAAACTGTTTATGTTTTACTTAAGTGGCGCCCAACGTGAGGCTAGACTTTGGATGCATGACTATGGATACATATTCTTATAATTTTGCACAATTTGAACAAAGAACCTCTGAAGACCTAGTTTCCAATTTTATAAGAAAATAATCGAATTGGTAAATGCAGATTAAGTGAGTAAAAAAAGCGACAGAGTTTCTAAAACATGGTTGCATATTTGCAAAGCTAGGGAAATTACAGAGATAAAAAACATTGGAGAACAATAGCATGAATGAAAGTTTGATTAAGTATACAATCTTGCTGCTTCGTAAGGGAGTAGCGTCGTTAGGTATTTTTTTGTGAAAAAGTAGACGAAGATAATTTACCAAAACTGTGCTTCTAGTTTAAAAACAAATCCCAACCAAATTACGTTTTTCGAAAAAGAACATCCAATAGGTCATATAAATTCTAACTCAGGTTATTACAAATTTGCCAAACAAAATTCTCGTTTCAAAATTATCCAGAGGGTTAATTTTTCATTTATATTAATGGAAATGGTTTATTTATGAGTTCCAAGTATTTAAATGTAAGAACTTAGAATTCGTCATTAGTAAGAACCAAGAAGCAGGGAACATTTAATCTTATTTTAATAAATAGCTAAGGGAAATTATAACGTACCAAACTAAGCTCGACTCAAGTTTAAACTACTTCTCTAGTTGGCATTAATTTTTAGTAAATCCCCTGATTTTGTATCAAACGATAACAAAAACTCTTTTGGTTACTTGAATTCACAAAATATAGAATATTATTTACTAGTATTACTGAGTATTTATGATAAAATAACAACCTAAACGTTTTTTGTCGATTAATATCAAAGAAGGAAGTTTGTTTGAATATGGTGCATGTAGCGTCCCTAAAATAAATAATATTGGATCTGTAACGTGGAACAGGAATAAACGAAAATTTATTTTATGAAATTATATTTTTCATAGAATTGCTCGTAATATAAATGGGGAAATTATTTTCAATAGGCATTGTAGGAATAACGTCAGCATCAGGACAGGTTAAAACCGAAAATCTTAACACATTCATCAACTGCTATTGTCTGTGTAAATAGCAATGTAAATGAACGTTATTGTGTGATGAACAGAAATTAGATTTAATAGGATTTTCAAATTAACAACACAAAAGTTACAATTAATTATAATATACGCGAGGAAAGTTTCAGAAATACCGTAATTAAATAACTTTTTTCCAGAGAATCCGATTTATTTACCTTTCCCGTATAAAATCTTCATCCCACTAATTTAAATTTTCATTGTTGGACTACAAAGTATTAAAATTTGTATAACAAATGTTAGATTTCCTAGCAGACGTTTTTATCATTAAGACCTTCATCCTTTAACCCTTTTGTTATGATTAATTGTCTGATCCTTTTTCAGTACGCAAAATTAAATTATTTTAATACGAAAACGAATTAAAACCGATGTTTCTGAAATTTTTTCACGATCAAATCGAATTGCAGGAGCATTTTCCTACCTCCTCGGTGATAATTTCCTAAAAAATAAGTTAAAAGCTTTTTTTGTGTAAATAAAATTCCTGTCACGTCGAGATAAAATGGTGGCAATTTAATAATACCATTTTCAAATTCTTGTAAACACCTTTATTCACATTATTTAATGCTTTGTTGTCGCATTTTCAACAAAATCGAAAGTATAACGAACTGAACACTTTAAAATACTTTAAAGGCGGAAGATTCCAAACAAGTCCTAAAATTTGGTTATTTTACATTGTAATTTTAGATGATTGAAAAATAAATTATGTACGACTTTACCTTATTCAGTTTAATTCTGACAACCATTGCAAAATGTCCAAAAAATGTTTGCCCTAATCAAAATTTAAAGTACTAATTTATTAAAGGGCACGCAAATAATTAAGCACTCTAAAAACTGACTTGACAGAGAAAAATTGAATTATTTAAATATAACATTTAATGTGTTTTTAAACAAGTTTTTTATTCGCAATCTGTTTTTTATAAGCTTTTATTTAATTTGACATGTGTACGTTTTAAGTCCTATTTTAACCAACTTTCTTTCCCACATCATTTTGCTACACAGAGTGTAGCAGTTCAAATTCAAGTTTGTTTCGCTAGTAAATAGGTCAATATTTACATTTCCAGATTTTATAGGTAGATTTATTTTTAAACAAACATTTGTTTACGATAAGAATTTTTGTTTATTACTTACTCCTGGTAAAATTAGATAAAGATGGTGCTAGTTAATGTGTCCTTTTCGATCGTCCTTTACTTTAGTCGTGTTCCATCTTGGCTTTATTATTTTGTTCTACTAATTAACTGGCAGTCAATTCTAAGTTTTCAATGTTTTTTGAGTTTTTTTTTATTAAATTGTAATCAAAATTTTAATTCACAGGTAAAATTAAATTTGTTTAAAATTAGATTTTCTTTAGAAAACGAAATTTTAATAAGCAAAATTTCACTTTACGTGTACTTTTATGACAATTTTTTATCTGGTAGTCATATTGAAAAACAAATTAATAGTTATTAGGTTTTTTATCGTTTATAATATAAAAGCAGTTTAATTTAAAGAAACCCTCTGTGATAAAGAGAAGAGAAGACATGAAATAATGAAATTGCCGTTTGCCCAGCACATGGGGCTAAATTAATAAATAAGTATTTTTGTAATTACAATTAAATTTGATGACAATTAAAGTCACAATATTAAATTTACATTTTGAAGTGTTTTTGAGCGACTTGCAAACGTTTGCTCTAGTTCCAGATACGTTTGCGTACTTTACGCCTCCAAATTAATCATAATAAGCTTCTTTTCCTCAAAGATTGGCTTCTTTGATCGAATAAAAAGTAAACTAATTAACTTATATGATTTAAAATTATCCATTGGTTTCCCAGCTTTGAGAATAATCTTTACAACTTTCTTTGCATTAGAAAATGTTTCAACCTTTTTAGAGCCGAACTACATATTTGAATCCTTTGTGTGATAATTCTTTAGAATTCTTCCATTTGCAAAGATAGATCCCGACGCTTTCTTGGGATTTAGATTCATTATTGTTTGCCTGATTTCACTTATCTTAAAATGTTTTTTTTAATAAATGACAAGAAAAGTTTTATGTCAGCTTTAAATTTATCAAATCTTTATTCTTATACTAAAAAATACGTTCTAAAAGAACCTGCAACATAAATCAGATTTTTGTCTAGAAATTATTTCGATACTTGTACGATATTTTAGTATTTGGTGGGTAGATAATACTTGAGTAATAAATTATCCTAAAACTTGGAAGAATAATGTCTGATAGTTTCATAAATTATAAGTCTGCTTTTTACAATTGTTACGAAAAAGCTTACCGAAGTGCTGCATTTTCATCTGAAAATTTTAACAATAAAACATCAGGCAGTATGGATTTAACTTCGGAATCTTCAATTACACATTTGTCGCAAATGGTGCTCCAACATATGGATATGAATGGATTCTATCAGAGAGCATCTAATTCAAAAAGCCTCGAAAACCTGATCCTTTGAAACGCTCTAGTAAAATATATAACTTAGTTTGGAACGAGCGAAGAGATTATTTTTAACATTTTATAAATTTTTTTAATGTACTTTTGGAAAACACCACAATATGGATGTTCACATAAATGAACTCGTGAGAATTAAATCAAACAATAAAGTACATAAATTTAAATGTATCGTGTCAATCAAATGTCTCTTTTTTATATGAAGCATTTTCATGGTTTTGAATGAAAGAAAGTAGTATGGAGAAAGTATTGGGCGCCGTGGTTTGAAAAGATAAATAGAAAAAGCTGTTCGAATTTTTATGAGCTCCTACTTTGTAGCAGTAGTGAAAGCAGTAAAAAGGGCCCGGAAGAAAGTATAAAAGCTCCTTTCAACTAACTATCACTTTGTCTTGTATATATTTCAAAGATGTTCCAAATTGAGATAAAAACAGAAAAAATCAGGGAAACTGTTGAAAAACAAAATTTTTTTCTTTGATCTGATTATGTTGACCCCGCAGATGTCTAAGTGCACCCTAATATTCTTCCTATTGCCTGCTTCCTTTCTGTGCGACTAATAACTTATTAATATGATGTTTTCTTTTTACGCTGATAGATAGAAATAGAGATAAAGTCTTTGTTTTGGGTAAAATAAAGAGTTTGTTATAAAACCAATTAATGGAGCTCTCGTTTTTCAAAATTATGGAAATACTTACTTGAATAATGCTTGTTTTTCCAACAGCCGGTGCCCCCAAAACGATGACCTTAATTCTATCCACCGATTCTGGACTAACTTCAATCGGACTTTTTGTAGTTTCGGTAGCTTCTGGATCTGGACCTGCATTTTGTCGTCGTTCCAAAAAATCCAGGTCCAACTCTTAAATTGAAAGAAAAAAATTCAAGTTTAAGTAAAATTTTACTGTTACACAGTGTCGGTTTGCCTTAAAGGGCACAAGGGCATGCACCCTCCCATTCTAAACCGAATATTATAAAGGAATTATTATTTAAATGATAATTAATTTTAAGTTTTATTTTGCATTATATAAAAATTTAAAAAAATTAGAAATATGTACCTATAGTTGAAGGCGAATTATGAAATAACTTCGTGATTAAATTTTGCTTTATGTAGAAATATTTATTTAGTTAAAACTGCGTTTTACCCTTCCATTGAAAAACACTAACGTGGCAACGGTTTTTTCGGTTGGATCCAGCTAACATTTTATTAAGTTGATATTTCTGTGGCAATACGGAACAACGGCCTAAGTCAATTTTTTCACATTTTGAGATATATATGTCAAAAAATTTGTTTTTTTGCGCTTTATTGATCGAGAAAATTGGTCTAATTAATTTCGTAATAATTTAGGCGTTATACAGTATTGGTCATTTGGCTTAAGTCAATTCAGAAAAAATTATCACAAGTTTGATTTGGTAAAACGACCCAAGTCACTTAGGTTCGACAATTAAACAATAAAATAAACAATTAAAACCAATGAAATTGCTTGAAATTTAATTTCGACCTTGAATAGGGTTCAACTTTGGTTCAACCTTGCTTGAAATTTAATTTCAACCAATTTCAGTGGTTAACATTCACATTATCCACGTACCACGTGGAATAGAAATTTTCTACTCGTTTCTTAAAAAAAACAGACTATAATATAAAAATACAATTTAATGTTTGTTTGTTTCTTTTTTAATACAAAAATTGCTTAATAAAATGATTTAAATCAATAACAAAGTAAAATTTTTATATAACACCATGGGCTTAAGTCATTTTCTCGAATACTTTACTTCAAATTTACGTTTAGAAAAACGGCCTAAGTTCTTGTAGTTTAGTTAAAATTTATTATTATGTTATAATAATAATAACACCATATTGTCAACATGTATTCACATTACTAATGCAAAAAAATTACACTAAACTGATAAGTTGAACTCATTAGATACAAAAAATAATACACATTTTTTTGTATGGTCGCCATTTCTGCTCTACTGTAAAATCGTGTTTTATGACTTAGGCCGTTGTTCCGTATTGCCACAGATTTGTTGTACTAGTATCAACAATTTTAATAATTTCACTTTTGCCCACCTCTCTAAAGTTACAAATTTCAATTCCTTGTAAGTGAAATTTAGAATTCCGTAAGAGTACAAAAATTTGAAATGCTCATTGCATTTATACAACAGTCAGGACATGGGACTTTGTTTCGTCCCTGGTTAGAGTGACTGATCAGCTTACGGATAGTGGAAAATTCCGTGATAATACTCTCAAGGGAAGTCATTGCATGAGCGCCTAAAGGACTGATCGATTTTATGAACCCATAACTTGAAAATAAATTGAAAGGTAAAAATATGTAAGGGAAGTATTAAATTTTATTTGTTTTATTGTTTATATTGTCGAAATCATTCCAATGAACAAAATAGTCAATTTTTTTCCCTACAGTCCTACAGGATTCATTTTTAGATACTTTTTAGTTAATTTAATTTAAACACGTTTTTAACCTTTACTATACCACCGCGTGTGGAGTGATGTGATCGCTGGTTGAGTTACGGAGCGGAAATTCTGGGTTCAAGTCGCAGACTTCGCAGAATTTCTTAGCCCGGCCTTTCGGTGGACATCCACACGCTGTGGTGAAAAGTTGTAGTAAAACGAGTAGCAAAAGAGGATTAATCCACCTCGTCAAATGGATTGTAAAGACTTCAATAGAAGTGGCAATATTCCGACAGGAATGGAAAAGCTCTTGATTGATGTACTACTGCTCCCATTTTTTCTTATTCTTATATTGTTTCTGATAGCAATAGGAAAATCAAACGCCTTATTAGTTCCATCTATTCATCCTCTACAGTTTGTTGGCCATGATTCTTTCAAGTCTCTTTTTATAAGAACCTACAAATACTTACAAACAAGCAAAACTATCAACAATTGACATAAAGGCTATAAGTCACCCAAGCAGATTTTTAGTTCTATCTTTAAATCGACGGTTCCAGTTTTTTATTTTTATTTAAAATAAAATGTTTTTGTTATTTTAAGTTCAGTTTCACGAGGCCGAAGGATAAAATTTGCAGAAATAAAATTTTTAATACTGAATAAACGAGCGATGACATAGCTACGGGATAATATCTTTAATTAACAAGGGAACGACTGAAATCGGTCAAGTGGAAGTCTCACCGACACGATAAAAAAATGGCTTTGTCTTTTAAATATAAAACAGTGAAACTTGGTAAAATTATTTAACTTTTGTAATTTTTTCAAATTTAAAATAATATATATTTTTATTTATCTTAATGGAAAATTACTTGATTATTTTGAATCGTTCCATTTGACGCGCTCGTTATTCAAACTCTGTTCAACTCCATGCATTTAATTAAATTAAAACTTTATTTTTATTTTTCTTGATTATCGCTTCTTCTCTTCTTTTTCAATCTTTAACACTCTAATTTTTAGCAGACATAATTATAATAGGTTTGATTCTTCTGCAAACCTTTCAACTCTGTTAATTTTTTTTCACTTTTCAACTTTTTAAATTAAACAATTCCAATTTTAAACAATTTTTTAATTTTATTAACTTTGTTCTTCTTACAAACTTTGGTACTTAATTTTAATTATACTCTCTACATTATACGTTCACTCATTACCACAGTGCTTGAGTGAGTCTCTTGTGGTCGCAGAGTCTGGTTATTTTCAATTTGATCATCAGCATCATGGAATTTGTAAAACAATGATGAAAACCTCAACTCGAATTTACAGATATTTGCCACACTTTGTAATTAATTGCAAAATTTATCTTGTGAAAATAATTTTTAATCTTCTTCCACTAGGTTGATTTTTAAGTGACGTTAATTCTTAGTTTTCATTCAATGTATTCGAGTAATTCACGTGCAAGATTTCCAGTTTGCGACGTCTCGGTTTTTCAACAACTCTTGTTGAAATTTTAATTCTTTGTGGGAGGATTTTATTTCTAGATACGTTTTGACAACCACCTCCATAAGAAATAATTACTTTGGAAACTGATTGACCTACTTAAGCCAAATTCATTTCTGAAAAGAAATCTGCTAAGTTGTAAATGCTGCGTTTCCTTTCGACTGCTTGCTTTTCTTTCAGACTTTGACAGTAACTTTGTGCTTGAGGTCAGCCACCTTACCATTACATTTGAACTTGTAATCCTGTATTTGAATGGTTTAAATTTTAATGAATTTGAATGGTTTTTTTTTCTTTAAATTGTTAATTGTTATTATTCTAATTTATAACTTCTTTATATATGATGTCCAGCCAATAAATTGGCATACAGAATACATCGGTAGATTGAATAGCATTAAACCACGGTTCTAGTCCTAGTCATGCTGGCTATACTCCTGGGATTTAGACCACGAAACTGTTACTACATTAATTACAACTTTCTGGTAAAAAACTTCCACCTCGGCCTGATTGATTATATACATAGAAAATTTACATGCATAGATTTGTGATTGTAAATAAAAGTACATCAAAACTAAATAAAACTATTAATCCATTTATTTCAGACTTCTTGATGAGCTATGCTGTGCAGTCTATTTATCTCAGTCCTACTCAAGCTTTATAACATTATTTCATTCAATAAATAAGCGTGTGAACCACTCCCCCAGAACATTACAAATTTGAAATATTATAGTAATAATATAAAACGTCAGTGCGGTGACATTTCTTTCAGTCTTTTAGTTTGACTTTTTCTCGTAGAGCTCTGAAGAATTTTAGTATATTTTTGATACTTTGTGTAGCCAGAAAAGGAGTAGAACTACTGGGTCAATTCCCAGTCGTTCAAAATTATTTGTGCTAATTGTTACGATTCACTGTCAATTAGTGTACTTGTAATTCTGCATTTCATGAAATGAAGGTTTCCCTCCGGCATCGGCAGTCACCATTACTTTTTGATGGTTTTAGTTTTTAAAGTTGATATATCCATACAGGTTCACCCAAACATATTATTACATTTATTCTTACTACAAAATAAATGTATGTAATTACCAAAAATATTATTACAAATATTAAAAAAAAGTGGTTTTATTTTGATATGCGTTTTGAGGCGAAGGCGAAGATAACAATAAACTGAGAAGCGTCGTACCGCTTTTGCACATTAAACTCAGCAAGTGGCGGCGTAACATTTTATTGTTAATTTAACATTAAAGAGGAATTGATTGGCTAGTTGCGGTGAAGTGTATACGTAAGTAATTAAGGAAGAATAAATGAAAAGAATTGATCTCGTCAAGATTTATTCGTTGGAAGAAATTGCAACAAACGCATTAACTAGCAACGATGGCATACGGCCGACCAAGTGTTAAAATTGTAGAAATAGGAAGTGAGGTCAATTTATAAATGATTAATAGTACATTACTATCAAACAACCAATCGAAATTTAGAAATTTGTTTTTCCAACCAATTAAATTAGTGATTACAATGTCTTTTGATGTGCGGTTAAAATTGATTCGAGCTGATGTTGCTTTTATGTAGTAAGTAGCCTTACGTCAGCTCAAATTTTATATTTTTGGTAGTTGACATAAAAAATATTTTTATAAAATGATCTAAAATGTGCGTTTCAGTGATTTATCAATATAAACAAAGAATTCGATGGAACAAAGCGAATCTTACACAGTTGTACTATATTAAATTTATCTTCTCCTAAAAAAATAAAATTTGTTTATGATTGAATTAAGTCTGATTGTCATCAGACAATCTTCCTACTAATTCTTGAGTAATTTTCACATTAATAAGCTTTTTATATGAAAACAATTTTATTCGATTAAGGGTAACCCTGAATATAATTGATTATTGAAACAAACTTTGCAACAAAAGGATCAGATTTAAATAACAGCATAAAAGCAAATTTGAATCATTTAATTTTTTAAAATTGGTTTATTATTAATTCGTGAAATTAAATATGTTTTATTTTATTATTTATAATTTTCTGACGAAGGTCTAAATGCTAGACCGAAAGCTTAAAATATAACCTTTAATATTATTCCTTAATTCGTAATTTATTAAAAATAAAACATATTTAATTTTTTAATATTTAATTTTGTTATTTTTCAATTTTAAAATTGCAAAAATTATTCTAAACTTGTTAAAATAAATTAACTCCGCCGATACTTTTTAAGTAGCTCCAAGTCTATCTCAATTGTAAAGGGTAGTGGGACTGCTATCCCCCAAAGAAAGTTTCAACTACACAGTTCCAACCAGGAATTATTCATTATTGGGCGCTCGGTCATCTTAACTGTAATTTTCTCAGTATACAAAATCCTATCTAATTTAAGATATCAGGTGATTACAATTTAAATTACAAATCGGAATTCATTAGTAGGCCAGACTGATTTTAGAATTGAAATGGAATTAAATCAGGACTCGATGAAATGTAAGCAATTCGATAAAAGCTACATTTTCAAATGAAGTAAACAAAAATTTCTCTCCCTAACATTACATTAAAATTTTCCGAGAACGGTAATAAATATTAACAATTTGTATAGCAACAATTTTGTAGAGTGTTAATTAAATTTTCTACAAAAACATCGCTTATGGCACATACATTTCTAATTTTAATGGTTTAGACGTGCGGGCCATTCAAAATTGAATGTTATTAAAAACATATTTAAGTACTTTACCAGGCGGAGCTTTTAGTTTTAAATTTAATATGAATACTTTTGCACTACAAAACAGCTTCGAAAAAATTTTAGGCAATTTTTCTTCTATAATACTTTCGTATTTTTTGGTTACAATTAAAAGCTCCACCAGGCAAAGTGGTTAAAATAAGTTTTGTACCTTTCAGCTTTAGACGACTACTACGTCTGAATAATTAAAGTTAGATATTATGCCGTAAGGGACTTTTTTGTAGAAAATTTAATTGCTTACGAAATTGTTGGTATATCTTTACCATTTCTCTCTCGAATTTCAAGTGACATTTGTTTATTGCATTTGAAATTGTATTTTCTATCGTATGCCACAAATTTTAATGACTCCTGATTTAAAATTCTAATTTGACTGTCATATAGTGCAGAAAATTGTTATAGTTTCTGAAATTCTCAAATGAATGTTTAATCGCTCAAAAAAAGTTTGAAACGTTAAGCATATAATTATCGCCTTGTTAAAGGATGCTATAATTTTCACAGTCGTTATTATGGTTCATTAGTGAGGTTATGCGGATTACGTTACACATTATGGAAGTTATAATGCGCGCATCGCAATAAAACAGGATTATTTTTTAAATAATCTGGTATATGAAATGTAAAATACAGAAATTGTAAAAGTAAAATTTTGAATATTGGAATACTTTAAACATAAAAAATAAAATATCAATAAATATTATATAAATTAGAGTTTATCATTTAAGTATTAAAAACGCCAAAGAACGAATCGAACGACTGTAATATTGTTTATTGAAAAAGAAATTATTTTTCAATAACTTTATTTTATATTACATCGCAATATTTCGTATATCTGGATGCAAATTGCTACCCATCACCGATCAACTTCAGAAAAACTAAATTGAGCATCTCAATAACTCTTATACATAGTTCTTTAGATCTTTTGAAATACATTTTTGTTTGGAGTTCCTCCAAGTAAATTTCTCATTTTCCATTTTAAAATTTAACTTCAAGAAATACTAGAATTAAGAAACCTCATAAAAGAATATTGGAATTGGTCGGAATTGGTTAATTAAATACTTTGAATTGCTCAATTTTACAAATATAAAATCTACACATCAATCAGCACAATGGCTTGATTTGAAGTCCTTTCGGATTTAAGATTGAAAATCATTAGATTTAGCATTCAAATATTTCACGACCATGTACATTTTACAAACCAGTTGCCAATTTCTTCTTCTTCTTTCGTGTAACGCTACAACCCCAGGTGGGTCTGGGCTAACTTCACTCTTGCCCTCCACAGCTCCCTATCCGTCATGAGGTTTAGTGCTTCGTTGGGTTGTATTCCTATTGTTTCCAAATCCGACATGACGTTATCTCTCCATCTTGTTCTTCATCATCAAGTTCATCATTTCTGTAGTTTGCGATGAAAGACAAATTTCGGGTGATGTCTTATTAAATTATTAACCTCTTTATGAGTTTTATTTACGTGTTCCTAGTTAGGGGATGAATGTTTTGTCTTTTAGTAGTGGGCATGTTATCTTTATCATCCATTTAAATTGTGAAAAATTGTTAGAAGAAGTTTCATTCGAATTGAATCAAATTTTTTAATATTATGACAATATGTTCCAACTTATTCAAACCCAATCAATATCAGATCAATAAAACTAAGTAATTGATTGTGTAAAACGTACCAATTTTGGTACTATGCAGTTGGTAACAGTAATGAGTTTCCAAATAGCATCAGCAGTTTTATCAAAAACTAATAATTAATATTTGATATTTGATTGGTTATGATTATATTTTATTGATTACTAAACATACTTTTTAAGCGATTTACGGCTGTTAAAATTAATGCTCAATGCAAATCGTTACATGACTTTAAAGTGAAAAGACTAGATAAAGAATATGCCAAAACTAATTTTTTATGACATTCATAAATTTTGCCAACCTCTATTGACAAACCTGATCACTGTAAAATCAGTTACAGTTGCAAAGTCAATCCATCAAGAAATTTACAAGAAAGAAAATGTCCAAAGATTCTTCCGATTATTAGATGATAAGTTCCTTTATACAGGGTGTCCCCGCACTCACTTTACATAACTTAGGTGGTGATAGAGGACACTTTTCTAAGAACAATATTTAACAAAAATTTTTTTCTAAATTCAAACCCTCGAGAGTTAGGCCTCTTTAAAGCATTTTTTTTAATTTCCACCTTCACGTGGCCATAGCCCCGAAAATATTGATTTTTCGGTAAAAATGGTTTAGTGCTTTTTTAAAGAGCGTGAAATAATCTACAAACTAGATACACATCTTTTATTGTATAAAATCAACGGATTTCGAGTTATGAATTAAAATAAGTTCAAAAATGTCGAAAAATTTTAGCTTTCTGTTTTTTTGGTTTTTTTCAAATCCCTGTATCTTTTAAACGAAACATTTTACAAAAAATCTGACGCCCCATTCCGGATAGGAAATTTAACGGACTACAACTTTTGTCTAGTAAAAATTTTTGAAAAACCACTCCATTACACAGAAAATCAGAAAATAATAAACAAAGCAGCTACAAAACAGAAAATTAAATTCACTAACAGCCGTATGCATAGTCACCTTAGTAGCTACTAACGCGCTACTAGTGTCATATTTAGTATCCAACTAAGAAAACCGTATGCATAGTCGTTTTCCTTAGTAGGATACTAAAATAATCGGTTGCCTAGTAAAAATTTTATTTCCGATAAAGTAAACAATTTTTTTGTATTATATTTTGTCGAACATTAATTTATTGGTTTGAAGTTGGTAAATTAATTCAGTTGGTAAAAATTAAAATACTCGATTAGTACGCCGTGTATTGAAAATAAATTTTTCTTCTTCTGCATGTATTAGGTAAGTACCCGTTACGACACCATCAATCACGGGTCCTTCCATCTTTTCCATGGTCCTGCGACATTACGCCGTCCTATAGGTTTGTACAGGATAACTACTTTGGAAGTCGTGTATCGTTCATCCTCATCAGGTGTTTTCTCCACGTTTCACAGTATTCTTCTATTTTATCGCTTAGATTGAAGATGCCCAAAGCATTTCGGATATCCGTGTTTCTCCCTGGTCTCTTCGAGTGTAGCCCATGATAGATCTTAAAAACATCATTTCAGCGCGTTGTAATTTACTTTCCAGTTTCTTTGTCATCACTAGAGAGCGGATTTATATGCACAACAGACCGGTCTTGAGGTAACACCCCATAAACATTTAAGAAAAATTTGTTACTAATAGGAAACGTTTATTAGCGCTAATAAATTTTTTTTAACTAATCGTTTATGGGGTGTTACCTCAAGATCGGTTTGTTGTGCATATAATTAGAGTGGTGTCAAATAAAGAAGTAAAGGTGGAGGTAATGCGCAGAAACCAAATCTCGTACAATATTGTTTATGTTGGTGTTAATTGGTGGAATTGGGTGTCACACAATCTCTACTGCATCGGATTTTGGCTACGCCTTTTCTTCTTTATTTGATACCACTCTACGCTCTCTAGTCATCACCCTTGTCTCGCTGCCATAAGTAACTGTATTAGGTACGGACATTACCTTATAAAATTTTAGAGGAGTGGCTTTATTTTTGCATTTACTCAATTAAACCTCTCGATTTTTTCTTGTATATCTCTCTCCTAATGCAGGTCTAGCGTGCAGCCCAAAATTTTTAAGTTGCTTACTTGTTTGATAGGTGAATCTTCGAATACTATTTTAGATCGTATAATATATTCTTGTCTCAGAAACGCCATTAATTTAAAAATTAATTAATAATAAGGCTGTTTGTAAATAATAAAATAATGAAAGATATTACAAGCGTTAATAAAAGAATCGAAGAAGTTCAAATGATTCAAGATGTTCTTAATGTAAAACAGCATTATGGCTTTAAAATGATACTAGTAGCTACTAGTTAGTGGCAACTTAGTAGCTACTAACATTTTGGTATGCATAAAGAAACTTTAGTATCATGTTAGTTAGTATCATACTAATGTATGATTTTATAAATATTTATTTGGCAACACCGCAAAATATCAGCTTATAACCTAAAAATATTAATGTGATGACGTAAGTAATTTTTTTAACCTATAATATTAGCGAAATTTGTCATTGCTATAATCAGGGACGTGCCCAAGGGGGGATGGCATGGCCTCTCCCTCCCAATATTTTAGGATGTTGGAAGAAAGTTGGCAAAATTACTCAAAATTTAGTAAAGGTGGTAAAAGCCGCTAAACCCACATTAGGAAAAATAGACAATTTATTACAGAAAGTTGATAATTTTCAATTAATTAAGTTGGACAATTTCCCATCGAAAATTTGGGATTTTGGTTGGGTACCTCCCTGGCTATAATAAATCAAAGGATTTATATGATCCACATACACTTTTTATAGCTTTACAAGACACGTTATATAATATAATACTTGCAATAAAAATAAAAGAAAAAACAAACGATTTTGCCGAAGAAATTATCAGTGACTACCAATGAGGCTTTAGAAGCAATCGATCTGTAATGGACCAAATATTCACCCTGAAACAAATACAGCTGAGTTACTATGAACATAAACATAGGCGCAACTAGGGTCAAAAGTTTGTTGGTCAAAAGTATGTTACATAAAGTAGAACTATACGCGATTTTCATAGACTTCAAACAAGCATACGATTTGGTAAATAGAGACAAGTTGTATGCCGCAATGAGAGCTTTGGGGATACCGGATAAAATTATAATTTTAGCAAGGATGACTCTCAACAAGACCGAAAGCTATGTAAAGTCGAACAACAAGATATCTGAGAGTTTTGAGGTAAAGACCGGGTTGAGACAAGGAAAGCCTTTGTCGGCGATATCATTCAACTTGGTACTGGAAAAAATAATCCGAGATAGTGGAATAAACACAAACGGAACGATATACAATACAAACCACCAGTGCCTGGCATATGCGGACGATCTTGTGATAGTTGCAAAAAGCCGACATGAACTGCAGAAAATCGTAAGAAATCTCATTAAGGCAGTGGAAAAAATGGGAATGCTGATAAATGAAACAAAAACAAAATACATGGTTATGGGCGCAAAAGGCAGCGGAACTATTATAATTGAGAGAAGACTTACGGTTAAAGTAGGAGTGAAGGAATATAATATACGAGTAATTTTGAGAACGTGGAAAGCTTCATCTATTTGGGAACTTTAATTACAGGTAACCTCAACAACAGCACAGAAATTGACGTAAGAATAACTAGAGGAAATAACAGTGCTGCAAGCTTAGAAACAATATTACGTAACAGCAGATATCGTGAAGAACAAAGATACAAATGTACAAAACAGTGATAAGGCCGGCGGTACAATATGGTAGTGAAACGTTGACATTGAATAAAAACGACAGCGCAAAGGTAGCACGATGGGAATGAAATATTCTTAGAAGAATTTATGGTGGATGACAAATAGATGACGTTTGGCGCAGGCTGGAAAATGATGATGTTATGGGTCTTTACGGAGAGCCGAGTATAATTGAAGTAATTAAGGCCCAAAAGATCAGGTGGTTGAGGCATGTGGAAAGACAACCGAGAGAGAGAACGACCCGAAAAGTCCTAAGGCAGGGTACGATAGGTAGCAGAAGAAGACCAAGAAGAAGATGAGACCGAAGAGAGACCGAAAGAGATGGAGACAGATTGTTCAAGCCATGGGTCTACAAGGCCCGTAGAGCTCCATTATTATTATGGGCTACACTCGAAGAGATAGAGAGAGAAACACGGATATCCGATCGGATATGATGGGATGAGATGTCCAAAGCTTTTTGAAATGCTTTGGGCATCTTCAATCTAAGCGATAAAGTAGAAGAATACCGTGAAACGTGGAGAAAACACCTGATGGGGATGAACGATACACGACTTCCAAAGTAGTTATCCTGTACAAACCTATAGGAAGGCGTAATGTCGGAGGACCAAGGAAAAGATGGAAGGACCCGTGATTGATATTGTAACGGATACTTACCTAATACGTGCAGAAGAAGAAAATTTTATTTTCAATACACGGCGTACTAATCGAGTATTTTAATTTTTACCAACTGAATTAATTTACCAACTTAGAAGAAGAAGAAGAAATTAATCTTCGACAAAATATAACACAAAAAAATTGTTTACTTTGTATTAAAAGTAAGCTTAAAATGGTCTAAAACATGCCCAAGATCGCCACTAAAATTTTTACTAGGTAACCAAGGATTTTAGTATCCTACTAAGGATAGTATCATTTTAACTCGACTATGCATACGGTTTTCTTAGTTGGATACTAAATATAACAGTAGTAGAGCTATGCTAGCAACGCCCTAAAATATTGGGAGGGGGAGGCTCCCCCGGCCCCCCTTGGGCACGTCCCTGATTATAGCAATGACAAATTTTCAAATTTCGCTAATATTATTGGTTGAAAAATTGACTTACGTCATCATATTAATATTTTTAGGTTATAATCTGATATTTTGCGGCGTTGCCAAATAAATATTTATAAAATTATACATTAGTATGATACTAACTAAAATAATACTTTTAAAAGAATTATGCATAGCAACACTTTAGTAGCTACTAACTAGTAGCTACTAAGTAACATTTTAAAAGTACGACTATGCATAAGGCTGTTAATATTTTATTTTTTTGAAAAATTATTTTATTAATTAATTTTAAACTTACATTATTTAAGTAAATGTTGAAAATGACCACCCTCATTTCAATACACAGTCGTGATTGTTTTAAAAGATGTTTGTTGAGACAAAATCGAAAAAAGTTGATTTTTCGACACTTTTAATCGCAGAAATTCGATTTTTTGACACTTTTTCACACTCACCGATCGACCAAAATTGGCCTCGTGATTGACCGGTCGATCCCTCGACCTTGTTGACCACCACTTCTATAGTGGCTCTTAACAAAAGAGGAAATTTTATAAATAATACTATAAAACATCTTTTAAAACGATCACGACTGTGTATTGAAAATGAGGGTGGTCATTTTCAACATTTACCTACATAAGGTAATAGTTTAAAATTAATTAATAAAATAATTTTTCAAAAAAATAAAAAATTTAGTGAATTTAATTTTTTGTTTTGTAGCTGCCTTGTTTATTATTTTCTGATTTTCTGTGAAATGGATTGGTTTCTCAAAAATTTTTACTAGACAAAAGTTGTAGTCCGTTAAATTTCCTATCCGGAATGGTGCGTCAGATTTTTTCTAAAATGTTTCGTTTAAAAGATACACGGTTTTGAAAAAATCCAAAAAAAATAAAAGCTCAAATTTTTCGACATTTTTTAACTTACTTTAATTCATAACTCGAAAGCCATTGATTTTAGACAAAAAAAGACGTGCGTCTAGTTTGTAGATTATTTCACGCTCTTTAAAAAATTACTAAAGCATTTTTACTGAAAAATCAATATTTTCGGCGTTATGGCCACGTGAAGGTGGAAATTAAAAAAAATGCTTTAAAGAGGCCTAACTCTCGAGGGTTTGAAGGTTTGAATTTAGAAAAAATTTTTTGTTAAATATTGTTCTTAGAAAAGTGTCTTCTATCACCACCTAAGTTATGTAAAGTGAGTGCGGGGACACCCTGTATATTCTTGTACCATTATTGGCAAAAGGAGATAAATTTCATGATAATAAGGTCACGCATTAAGGTCAGTTTCAATATTCTATTTCCAATTTCGATTTCATTATTGACATGAGGACCCCCCAGTTATCACCCGATTCGCGCCTAACCACTAAATGGGTTCCATGACCCCTTAGGGGGTTGATGTAGCGATCATAATAATACTAATAACACAATTCGACTCAACTGGGTTTCAATCCAAGGCTGCAAGATATTATACACAGAATTGTACACTGTTCTATTTTATATATTTTTTTTATCGTTAGCTTGCCATATTTCTTATACTGTAATTTAATTAAAGTTTTGCAGTCAAATTAAAGAAAATATTTTCACTACGTGGGGATTTCGTTTGCGCTATGCTTGGGCAATTACTCGGCAAAAGTTTTTGAAACCCATATAGCGATCGTAAAACAGCACTCTCCGTAATAATACAACAACCTCACTATAATTGGAAGTTAGCTATTGAGCTTTATAGGCACTTAACTTAATTCTCAAAACAAGCATATTTTTTAAATAATACAATCAGATTAAATCGCATTAAAAATTATGAATTTTCCACGTTATGCTTAAAAGGTGGTTTATGAAAATTAGTTTAGAGTAACTTATACTAATTCTCCATAATTTCATGTTAATTCTAACCTCATTAAAAATTAAATTTGTTTCAACGAACACTGCGACAAGTTAATACTGTAGAACGCTCTAATAACCGACGCTTAAATTAGTTTTCTTATTTAACTCTTATTCAAATTTATGTTAATGTTTTCAGCAACTTCAAATGTTGCTAACAAAGCTTGTAGTTCGCAACCTCAATTTAGCTGCTAAGTTAATAAAATAAACAAGCTAATAAGATATTACATTTTATACACATTTTAGTATTTCTTGGACAAAATGGGAAGTAGCAACAATTTGTGACATGGTTGAAGATCCTCACTGAATGTTAATACAAATTTTCGTACAAGAATTAAATTTTTAGCTGTAATACTTTCCGACTTATGAGGTCACAAAGAGTCAAACAAACATATTCCGTGACAGTTTAAACTTCATATTTGAAATAAATTGTAGCTACAAATAATTCAAAAAAAAAAGTTCTTCTTTCTATAATAAATTTCCACAAATTTTCTAATGAGCATTCGTGATTCTGCAAGCTTTTTTTGATTGTTAGCACTATAAAAAATTATATTTTACTCTCAGTAATCAATTTTAAAAGTTTTTAATCCTCAGGGACGAACTTCTTTATTTATTTAGCTACGTTTACCTTATACTGTTTGGAAGTTTTTTAGGATTGTTACAAAAATTTGAATTTGTTTTTAGGTTTCATGTAACAACCTTATGGTTAGCTTTCCTTTTATTATTTTTAAATATCATTTTACAAATACGCTTTTCGATGTTTTAGAGATAAATTAAAAATAAATCTGAGTTTTTTTGTACAATATTATATTTTGATCGATGAGTGCAAAACTCGCTTTCAGCTTTCAGGGATATTTAATTTCATATATTTCGTGATTGAGAGTACTCCAGCGCGTTATGTGATTTTCGAAAAATATAAAATTTAATTTCTTTGATATCCTCTCAAAATACGTTCACAATTTTTGTTCAACAAAAAATTAATAGGAAGAAAAATAAATTGGATAGTAGTTTTGAATTGCTTATCAGGTAATCATTATTTGACGAACCGGCTGTAAAAAAATGTTGTTTGCAGAGTTTACCTTTTCAATTTAAATTTTTCTAATTGACAATATGTAAATTTATTTTTTAAATTTTAAAGTTAAAAATGAAACAAAATTATTCAAACATTAAAATTCAAATGGAAACAATAATTTTTGGAATCTTATAGTAGCAAAAAATACACCAATGGGAAAATTAATTTTACTTTGCTTACATTTGTTTATTAATCACACTGTAATAATAGTAATTTTCACGTTTGAACGATTTTGTACAACAGATGAGGTAGGTTTAGTTTCAAGTTATGAACAAACTTTCTTGGATGACAGGAAAATGACGAATAGAGAAGTTTGCATTTAAAGAAAATTTTATAACATAGCTGTTCGTTTGATTTTGCTTATTAACTTAATTAAACCGAACTGAAAACTTAATATTAGATTCGCCAAGTTACTGTCATGAGCTGTAGGGTTAAGTGAATTTTCGTAATAATGCGAATAAACCTTAAGCTAAAATACGTAACAGGTTAACTACAATTTCAAATAAATTTTAATTAAAATTTAACTTTTTCAAATTAACGCAAAAATTTACAATTATTATGCAAATACGTTTTACCTAATCAAACAAACTTACCCAAATTCCGTTTCGAGTTGGGTGTAATTGCTAAATTATTAAATGAATCCACTTTGTTATAAAAATAATTAAAGAATAAATAATTCACTGTCTGCTAATCGCGAAAAAAGGTAAACGATTCATCATGATGCGTGAGCTTTTCTAAAGTTTTTCTGTAATTTTCACATTTTCGAAATGTAAACAAAATAAAATTATCTATACTTTCAATTTCCGCTCAAATCGTGTAATTTAATTGAGCACGTGCGTTGATTAAAATAACTTATTTTATTCCAACAACTTTCTACTTCAAAAGCTTCCAGTCAACTGATAACGTAACTAAACGATGCTGTATGTACCACAGCACAAAGCGATCCGCGCTGCTCCGTAGTGGAAATTGAGCAAAATTGGCTGTTGAGAGGAATGAATTTTAAAGTGAATAGAAAAGTTGCTATAAAAAGTGTTAGGGTGAGTTTCTTTTAATTGTAGGTCAAATAACTCAGCTTCCACTTTAGAATTTCTTTCTTAAAAGTGTGGTAGTCTTGGTTGACTTTTACGACGCAAAGTAATTATTATACGAGTACAATAAAAAATGCCAAACGGTCATGGTTATATTTAATTTCTTTAATCACACTTTATTAGATTCTTTGCGGTTTTGTCATGCTCAAACCCTTAAATAGGTACGTACTCGCCCCTTTAACCAATAAAAAGGGTTCCACGTTAACTTGCAGAAATTGAAAAATTTAATTAAAAATTAGAATCTATGGGTAATTGAAATACTAGTAGATTTGGAAAGCTTCCAATTTTTTAGGGTTTTAAAAGCTTTAAAGTTAATTAAATCGGAAAATCTAAGAAAATAAATTTTTAACGCTGAATTAGCACAATTAAAAATAAACGATAAAAATTAATTAAGAGACTTAATTAATTTTTAATAGTTCTTTGCGAACTTGATTTTTAGAGCTTCTACTCGGATTTTCATGATTTTGAAGAATTTAAAATTTTAATTCGTAATATGTGGAAATGTTCTCCCTAGATAATTCAATTTTCATGTTAAGGAAAGCTTTACCGGTGAAACCTTTTGGCATGTTTTTGTCGTTATTGTTAAATTCTCGTGGGTTCAAGTTGGTAACGCAAGATATTTTACAAATTGTTTTATCGTGTATTTAGAATATATTTAAAACTTTTTGGAAACTTTTTTTCTCGTAATTAAATGTTTCTGCATCATCTGACATGGACATTTCGAAGCATTGTTTAAGCGTGCTTGAGGAGAGTTTATAACATGAATGTTACTTTTCAAGCACCAATTGATTTTCAGAAAATATTTCCTTTTTTACGGTTGGTACTGCTGTTCTTTATATTACACATCACGTCAGAAATAATTTATTTCTTTCAGTATTTTTTCTTTCTCCAAGTTCCTTATAGAAATTTCTGATTTGTTTGATATTGCCACTTTCAATATTTCAATATTGAAGTAAAGCAACTTTCTGTAACATATTTTCACTGTAGGTACAAAAAGAGCAAATATTTAACAGCTGCACGTATATTATAATTATTTTTATAAAAAACAGCGGTTTCATAGGGTCACCCTCCAACGTTGTTGTCGCACATAACTTACTTTGAATTGTATTTCTCTTTTTTTATATAAAATTTGTGTTTTGTTAAATTTCCTAACACTAAATATGAAAATTTATTACCTCATACACAAACATAAAGCGGGTCATCCTAATTTAATTTAGCACTTATTATGATGTGTTTGTTTGAAAATGCTTTAAACGTTGTTAATTTAACATGACAAATAAACCTACTAATATGTTTATTAACAACAAAATAATGGAAAATTATACTACCTGTCAAATATAAACGGATGAAACAGAGAAGACCAGAAAACAAAAAATAAATATTAAAAATTAACAAATAAAACTATATATTATTGATTTAAAAGGGGAACGCAATGTAAGTTACCGCAAAAATCCTGCAGAGGCGCTACAATCGAAAATTTGTAATTAAAATATTAATTTTTAATACTCCAAGTAGTGGATAATGCAGTTGGTGTTAGCTGGTGTTAGCATTCCATTTGTTGGTGATTCAGGCTATTGAAGAATAGGTGGCGCGCTATAACGACTCTATTATCAGTAATAAGTAGACGAATGCTTAATCAGCAGGTGCATATTACTAGTTTGTTGATAATATGATCTTTATGACGTTGCAATAACAACTAACGGATGTCTGGTACATTTTAACAAAAATTCTAATTAATTTTTTTTAAATAATACTACCACTTTACAATATTAATTTGATAACAATTTTAAATTGTATATTATATTGTCATAAATTAATCCAGACCACAAACTTTCCAAAATAACAACTTTCTAAAATAAAATATGGACCATTAAAGTTTGCAAAATTCCATCGGCCGGATTAATTTTATACACAATTATACCAAGCCAACCCAGTCGGAAATGTCCTTATGGCCCGTACGGCGGTTATCCTACAACCTTGCAATTTCTATCCAAAATGTACTTCAACGAATCCAATAAATTTCGAAATCGTTCTAAATTTCTTTTTTAAATGCTTTCTAAAAGAAATAGAACACTCTTTTTTTTCACTAACCTTTGCTTTTTATTCATTCGCAAAATTCTTGATACAAGCCAATAATTTATACGCTTAAATTTTCACAGCCGCTCGCGACTTCCCGTCGGCGCGGCGTAAGTCTCCTTTCTTTCTCTCTCTGCCGAAATCTTCCCGCAGAGTTCCACCTAATATAATAACCCGGGCACCTAATACTAAAATTGCAATCTTTCCCACATAATTCAATTATTTGAAAAGAAAACTCTGGTTTTATTAACAATTTGGTTCATGTTCTCCTTAGGTCACGGAAAACAAAAAAAGTTTGAAAAAATATGGTTACAAATAGAAATTTTTGAAACGGTCATTGCCTTGCAGCTAACGCAGTTGGATGCGAATGCGGGGTACCGGGTTCAAACTCGGGGAGTCAAACTTTCTTATGACCAAGTCTCCGTGCTTCGGAGGGCACGTTAAGCCGGCGGTCCCCCTGAGTTGACGAATTGCTACCGTTAACAAAAAACAGGGCTACAGGCACATCTGAATGGTAGGCTAGCAAGCTGCTAACACCCCTCTTTTCCTAAAATTGTCAAACAAAGAGCAATTAAAGAAATATGACGTAGTTCAACTGGGTTGAACCATTGGTTGAACACAACACCCATATGAAAAGTTATCGATCACACATGGGTCGAATTTACAAGGAAGATTGTAAAGAAAATAATTAACAAAGTTTTTAATTAATTAGTTTCTCACACATTAACCTTCGCATAGCATACTTATATTTTAGTTACTTAGATGGCATACTGGGGTCCTGTGGACCCCAACGGTAAAAGGGATTAAATCAAGAGAGAAAATAAAATTTTAAGACTGATTTTTGTAAGAAACACTAAACTAGTGTATTTGTCACTGAAAAGTATAAATAATCCACCTAAAAAAGAAAAACTTTTAATTATATTCGACATTTAGTAAAATATGGCAAATTTCATCAATCAAAAGCAACCTTTTAGTATATAATTTATTTACACAAAAATGAAAAAGAATTTAACCGAAAATTATTTTATACTATAAACTAGACATATGGTTCTATAAAATAAAAAAAAAATCATCATAATGTTATCACAAAAGTCTTATATGACATTTTTAAAATTGCGATTTATTCAATGTAATCATCGCACTCCGCACGTATGTAAATGAAATATAAACTCTTATATTTTGAAATATCTTATTAATTAATTATCTGAAGTTAAAAACTTAGCAATTTAGGTAATATTAATTCACTAAATTATGGTTATCAAAGGCCAAAATGACTAAAAAAAATATTTTCATATTAACAAAATAGTTACGTAAATGGCATACTGGGGTCCCACGGACCCCAAGCTCGCTTAAATCATATAAAACTTTAAGGGCATACCACAACTAACAGTAGCATAGTGTGTAAAATGTCGAGAGGGTTATGATGCTAAATTACAAAGGTGTCGATTTGCCAAAAAAAAAAATATTAGAACATTCTACAGGCTTTTTAAGATATCGTGGGGTCCCAGGGACCCCAGTATGTCATGCGAAGGTTAAAACAACGGCGCATATACAGTGACTCCCATAATAACCCGGGCACCTAATAAAATTGTAATCTTTTTCACGTAATTCAATTATTTAAAAAGAAAACAGTGGTCTTAACTTATCATTATCAGAACTACCCCTTTATAAGAGGAATGAGTTGTTTTGATAAAGATTTTTTGAAAAAAATTATTTCTAATATGCCCAAACGTTTGAGTGATGCTATCAAACAAAATGGGTATCCCACAAAATATTAAACAATGTGCCTAATCGGTCAAATTATTAAAACGTTAAAATTTCTATTTGCGACCATATTTTTTCAAACTTTTTTTGTGTTTTCCGTGACCTAAGCTGTTTTCTTTTCAAATAATTGAATTACGTGGAAAAGATTACAATTCCATTAGGTGCCCGGGTTATTATGGGAGTCACTTTTACAGTCAATTGGGGTGGAATTGATCATTATGGGGGTGAGATTGATCACTCTTTATATTTTTAATTTAGCGCCAAAATCAAATTTCTGAGCTCGCTCTTGGAGTTTACTAGTAGTGTACTCACAGTCGATATGAACGAGCTAGATTAGCAACTTTGACGCTAAATTCAAATATATTATACAGATGATTTTTGATAAATCTCACCCCCAGTATGATCAATTCCACCCCAAATGACGGTACTAATAAGTAATAACTCACTCCCCCGGTCTACATTCTACATTGGGCTTGTTAAATTATAGAAATTTGGAAAAATAAAAATAATAATTTTATTTATTTTTGATATTATTTTGGAATTACCATTGTTTCGGCCATCTTGTACAAAATTATTAAAATTAAAATCAATTTAGAAATAAATACTTTTTGTGTTGTAGTACCTACCTACTACATTATAAAAGATTATAATATAAATGCAGTTATGTTCTTTACAATTATGACGTCATTCTGTTACTAGGCGATAATCGCGATATATTTTTGCAACTATGCAAGTATAGCAAACTGACTTCTCAAGAAGTAGCGTCAGTATTATGTACAATAAAAGTTATAATAAAATTAAACTATAATATAAATTTTACTGTATTTAAAAAATACCCTTTATGGAAAATCGAAAACGTAATAAAAATTTATTAACTATAAAATTATAAGATATTTTTGAAACATCTCATGTGTAGTTTTCATTGCATTTTAAGGGCCAATTTATTCATCTCTTCGTCAAGTACATTATCTAATAGCGTTACGGGTAAGGTAGCTGCAATACCCCAATAGCCACTATTGCATTGTAAATATGGGTTTACGGCTAACACAAATTTAAGAGCCAAATATGTTTTACAAATCAGATTTTAACTTAAAATTTCTAGAATTGTGAGTGTTGTACCTATTTATGAGATATTTAATTTTTGATAAATAATTGATCAAAACGAATCTTTTAGATGACTCCTAGCGATCTGTTTGGGTAGTTGCGTTGTAGATGGTAACAAAGTTACCATTTTTATTTGTAATTAAAATAAATTATAAATTTTTCGTTGAAGCTTCAGCGCCAACACTCGGATACTTGCCACACTTCTCCACCCACGCTTTTCTATTGTAATGGATGGCCCGCCAATTTTATGTAAAAGTTGTTATTTGTATGGAACGTCCTGTCGTTATTATTGACAATTTCTACTTGGTACTAAGTATATTTGTTTCTTTTCATGCTGGTTTGGTATTGAATATCTTAAATTGCATCCACATTGAAAAAAATTATCAATCTGTAATTTCGAAATTTTTTTTATAAATTGAAATTATGAACCCAAAAAAGCTTAATACCAAGAATATTGTTTATAGAATAGTATTATCTCAACGAATTTGCTATATTTTAAATATTAAAGCCGGGCGGTTCCATGTAAAAATAATTAATTGAGAATCATCAGCGCCATCTTTTGAGATTTTTTTAGGCGCTGCCCTTTTAACAAGTTCGTATTATGGGCCGATTCCACAAAAGTTATTTAAAGCTTTATTAACAGATATTGAAATTGCATGTCGCTTCAAAATTAATGTTACGTTAGGTTACTCCAATGCATTTTTCGATTAACGGAAAAAGGATTTAAATTTGTAATTAAAAATATGAACAAAAAATTGCATATTATTAAGCTTCAGCTTTTAGGTCGAATTTTAATAATCATCATCTATATTTACAGCAAATATCACTAGCAGTTCGTCATCATTATCGTAATACATCATATCACCATTACATCATCAATCAAAATACACACTCATTATTCAAAACGTCATTACATTATGCAGAATTCTATCAGCAATTATTAGCCTAGATTGTTGAACATATTTAATTTTAAGTGCTGTACGCAGGTATGTTTTTATAGCATCTTGGTCTGAATTTATGGTTAGTCCTGGAGTGCAGTTGTTTAAAACGTGATAACAAACTGACATTTTTGTTGAATAAAGTTCAATAATAATCATACATACTAAATTTTGTAGTTTTACCCAGTGCAGAAGGCTTTTTCTCGTCAATTATCAAATTGCTTAATCATCTATATCGTTTAAGTGCTTATCAGACTATACTTTGTCCTTTTTATCATACCATAACTATAAAAAGTACTCAAAAGTATTGTATCGGGCCCAAACATGACTCCCTATTTTCCTCCGCCAAGGTTTTCTAGTATGCTAGGTGAAGACTTGAAAATCTTTCCTATTGACCAGACAAGCTGTCGTGAGATAGAAATTATTTCTACATTAACCACACTAAGATGGGTTTCTTTGATTTCAACTGGAAATTCTTAATGCTACATCTTGGAACCCCTCCCTATGATTAGTTTCTAGCACAAGTTTCGTAACTAATCACTGTTTTGTGACGAAAACCACTACGAGTCCAACCCTTTGCTGGACAGAGGTACGTCATCTAGAACTTAACAATGTATCGGGGTAACTTTGTTTATTCATTCGTGAAAATATAAAAGTATCCTGGTGGTTCTCACAACAGAATGTAATTTAACACTCTCGTTAGGTTTAAAAGCGCTTACAAACTTTAAGCTCTAACTGTACCTGCTAGCAAATTCTCCAAAAGCTCCAAAAACCATGAAACCGCTTCCCGAGTAGTCAGGTCAGTATTAGGTTTCCCTGTAGTTTAGAATTTTAAGATCTCAGAAAGTCAGTACAGGGAGCAAGACCGCAACATGTAATCAAGTCTGCTTGATAGTCTTATTTTATAATTAGTCATCTTAATCTTTTCTAATTAAAACGTAAGTAAAATACAAGCAAGTGAAATGAGATTCCTGAGAGAAAACAAGGGATGTACAAGAAAGGACAGAATCAGAAACGACGACATTGGAGAAGAACTAAACATAAATAGGATACAAGATCGAATTATGAACAGCAATAAAAGATGGAATGATCACGTGGAGAGAATGACAGAAGAAAGGCTGCCACTAGCAACCCGAACATACAAGCCAACAGGAAAAAGAAACATAGGCCGACCGAGGAAAAGATGGGTGCCGGAAGAGGCAACGTAGCCTCATCTATGAAGCGAAGATGAAGAAGAAGAAACTTTTTTAATTTCGTGAAATAATTACAAAAATATGGCGGCTGCAAGGTCGCTTTTACAGTCTATTATTAGTTTTAATAAGCTAGGGGGGGGGGGGGGTAGTTACCTTAGAATGCAGAAAAATCTCTTAAAATGAGATAAAATAAAGTATTATGTAGTTAATGTTCTTGAAAATAGATACCCCTGACCTGGAGGGTACTTTTAAATGTAAATAATCGGAAAACCGGTCTTGGGCTATATCGTCAACATAAAGTAAGCAAAATGAAGTTTCGTCAAGAATTAAATTTACGTCTATAATGTATTCATTTTGATGAGTTGTCTCCGTAAGTACTTCCTTGTGCTGGAAGGTATTCCATAACCCCCCCTCCCGCTTTACGCTCGTTTCTTCACATTTTAGAAGGTCTGGAGGGCTTAACTATTCTAAACAATAGAGAAGCACGTAAGAATGTGATAAAATTAAGTATTATGTAGTTTATCTGCCCCCAACTTTGAGAAACCGAGGGTATTCCATACCCCCCATCTATAAATAAGCAACCAAACGATTTTTAAGAATCAAATTTATGTACGTTCTTTTTAATTATGACAGTCGAGTCCTCTTGATGCTTCCTTACAGCTAAAGGGTACTTCATACCAGCGTCGTAACTATAGCGTGACGATGGATGGTGGAGCAGACCAAAAGCGCATAGAATTGAAGCCGAAAATAAATAATATTTTTCTAGCTTATTTTTTCTTTCAAAGAAATCTTGTTTTTAAAACAATAGAATTACTGTCAAGCTTAATATGGAAACAATTAGAAGTTAAAACAATGTAAATTCATAATAGGGAACTATGGAACTGAAATACAAGTAGATAAGCCAGTGGTTTTCATATGAGGTGTACAAAGATGTACATAATTAAAACCTGGCCAGGAGGATAAAAAAGAGTAATTCATTGTTGGGAAAACAATTTTCCATTTTTCAATTTTAAAAATGTTTTAGTGCAGTTTTTAAGCCCTAGAAACATAAAAAATACTTATAAAACTCTCTCTATTTGTCTGATCTCTGTAATCCACCTCTGACATTCATTTAATACCAATAAAAAAATGAAGTACCTAAGAAAAAAATTTTTAAAGTTTAAAATAAAAGTACCAATCATGAATAAATAAATTAATCGTTACCATTACGAAGTAAACTAAAATAATGAATTATGCTACGAATATAAACAATTTTTAACCTTTAAAAAAATTATACACAAGGTAATTTATATTCTATAGCATTGTTAGTTCAGAATCCATGTTAAGTTATAGAACCAACATCATCATTGGTAAGTAACAATAATTATTGGCGTATAATTTGGTTTTGCAAATTTGCATATTATGTAAAATAGTTTATCCGTGAATTGAATATCAATTGAAATAAAGGCAACAAAGAATAATTATTATATTAATATCCAAAATAAATGCAATTACGTCTGTTGCACAATCAACAATTTCAACTCGTTAAACGTACACCGCATTCACTACAGCACTTGATTTATTGTTACGATCTTGTTATAATCTGAACTAAAATTTGAACTTTTGAAAATCGTTTTTTACACCATAATTCTTGAGTACCTAAACTAGATTTCAAAAGTTCTCGCAACTTAACGCTCGATTCAATTTCAATTAAGAGCAAGAATTTTAATTGCCTTTATGTTGGTTTTATCAATAATAATTCTAAGGTAATAGTACAAAGATTGGTAATTTTGTGTACCAAAAATTTCGTTATAATTTCAAAAATAGGTGAAGTAATTAAATACACCAGCAATGGTTAATTTGGCAGGATTCTAATACAGTAGACCTAATTTAATTGACGAATGAGTAAATTTACAACTGTTTCCGTGATTAATGGGCATCCTAAGATATTATTCAGTACTAACTTGTAAACAATTTGAATACACAAGTTTAAAATTAAACGGAACTTTAGGGTAGCTGCTTTTTTACTCGTCAGGGTATCCAAATATCAACTCTGAAAAGTTAAAATTTATGCTGTAATATAGTGAAACCTTCATAAAATGTGTTGAACGAAAAAAATTTTCCCAGCAGGTAAATTCAAATCTACAATGTTAGGGTGGGAAATGATTTAATTACATCAATTCATCTTATCTGTTATGCTATAACTATAGAGACATTACGGAAGTTTATATGCCAGTTCTGAAATGTAACTTTATTATGTGGAGTGTTAATTAATTGTAACATCGCTTTTCAAAGTTTTGTTTGCCGTAGAGACCAAGAATTATAATAATATCATTATTATTTGTTGATAATTCAAATTAATTTATTCAAGTTATAAATTATTGTAATCTTGACAATCATATTCGTTTAACAGTTCATATTATATTAATAATTTTAAGCTGCATTTACAACCCTAGAATTGGTAAAGTGTGGTTTAGACTTTAGATCAGATTTCGTTATTCACTTTCCAATATAATGATTGGGTGTCCTTCACTAGTATATCAGGTTTTTCTAAATTATTTCAATTAAAAATATAGGAGTTATCGTCACTTTTATGTCCTTTCGTTGGCCCAAAGTCACCCTCATTGACGGAATGCTGACACACTTAATTAAAACCTACATAGTAGTTCCCTAATCCATCAAAAGAAGGAAAGAGCAATAGCTTATTGGATAATTTGTCATCATTAACTAGAACGAAAACCATAAAACATTTAAAGCTTGCTTTTTCGAAAGAAATAGGAAAGTGAATAAATTATAGAGCAAAATATCTTTAAACACCCTCAGAACTGATGCATCTTTCAAGTCGATATCGGTAATATTTTTCGGATTATTAGGTCACGTACTTATATGGAAAAACTAAAATCGATTACCATCTAAACGCATAAACATTTTTATGTGAGATAAGAAAATGGAAAATGGATAATTTACATTAACATAAAAATGAATATAAAACAAAGAAAAATAACTTACAGAGAAGTATACAATTTTCTTCAACGTTGAAAACAATAACAGGATTGTAAAGCCGATTTTTATTGTCTTGATCAATATCGGTTCCAGTAAATTTGAACCCATATTTTCGTCGATGTCTTAAAATAATAAAATTATTTAGCATATTCCAAATTTTATTATTAAAATGGTTTATTTATAAAACTCGAATACCTATTTGTTCACAAATAACAGAAATTTTAAAAATTTATGACCATGAATATTTCGTAAGAAAACTAAAGAGGCGCCAGCATAAAAATAACTGGGTAATCCCATCCCTCACCTCATTCTAGATGAGACAATGACAAAAATTTATAAAAAAAACACACAAATATTTCGGGCTGGTTATTAGTTTAAAAAAGCTGTACCTAGTTCAATTTGATTATTGTCAACTTGAAAAATAATAAAATGTTAAAAATTAAAGAATGGTAGTAAATGGGATCATCGAGCGCATCGGAAATGTGAAATTTTCAGCATTTTCTAAGGAGGTAAACTGTCTCTTGACAATGCCTAGATTTAATGTGCCAAAATGTCACTTTAGTTGCATGTCAAAGAAATTACATTTCTTCCACTCTTTAAACAATTTCTTAGCGAACTTTTACAGGTTTTTTGCCACTGAAAGACGTCAGATTTAGGAATTACAAATGAAAAATTAAGGGGTTTTCTTCTATTATTGTTATCAATAAGTTTCAATCCATAATTTCAAGATATTAATTATTGTATTTGAGCCACAGCAGTTGGGTTTCACAGAATTTCTTAGCTCGGCCTTCCAATGGGCATCCACATCCTGGTGAAATCAAACCAACAGGAAACAAATGCAATTTAAAATGATATAATCTAATTGGTGTGTCATTTTACCTATAGTTGAAATGGAAAAAATATTTACTCTAAAATATAACAGAAAAATATTGCTTTTAAGAAGGGCATTCCCTCGGGAATTCAAAGAGAAATCTCTCATAAATTGTCTATGTTAAAAGTTCACTTAAATTGTAGTGCTCGAATTGAAACCGGGTATGTCATTTTAGGCCATTCTTCCTTACATTTATAAATTTTTAACGTACTTTCTAGTACACTTTAATATTATTTATTTAAAGTTGTACGTTTATTTTACATCTTTCTGTAGATCCTCATATTTGATTTAATTTAATATGATAATATGCATCTTAGAAAACAATAATTAGCAGGTTTGTTGTTTTTCTAGTACGTACATCATTGTTTTATTATACAGTTTTCTCACCATCGAAGCAGCAGTCTTTGAATTACCCACTAAAATTAATTTAACCCAGGAAATATTGAATTAGTCAACACCTTCGTATTCAATATTCAAAAGCCAGTTCAAAGAGTCAAATAATCGTAAAATTATTGAATTTCGGTGGTTTTTACCTGGAAAAGTGCGAGAAATTTGAATTCGTTCCACGTAAAATATCAATTAACCTAATTAATTTGCAATCAGTTGATGCAAACTCAACGACAGTTTATGAATGTGTAATTTACTCGGCTTATACGCTGTACGTAGGTACATCGATTAATTTGTAAAAAAAAAATAAAAATTTAATCACTACACGCTGTATACTTTATCTCCATTAATAACATTGCGGAAAAGTTGAGTAATTAACTTTTACTCACGTACAACATAGCTCTCCCAAAACTTCAACAAAAAAGAGTTTGTTTAAAAGTTTTCTATAAGCAGATAAGTAATTCTAATGTTACAAAGAGTCACGTGCAAATTCATGGTAGGTACAAACAATAAGTTAGCTTTAATTGTAAATTTTTAATTAGAAAATTACATTAAGTGAACCGAAAACGCCAGTAGTGTATTTACCATTTTAATCTCATTTTCAACAAAGAGATTTCACAAACACAAAGCAATAGTTAGAAAAGCACGTCTAAGATTTAACTCCTATTGAAGGTTTCTGTTGTCAGTTTCCACAAACCAATAGCAAATTGTTCCTGCACGTTTGTGGGTTAAGCTAAAGCTATTAGATTTTCAACATGTCAATAGAAATAACTTTCTAACTGAAATGTTTTCTTTTTTAAAATAATTTGTTATTTACATAAATATTTATCACTGCCTGCGGCGGAAAAGCGGATTTTAAAATTTAGCAGTGCTCATGCATTAACGCTAGAAGCTTGTTTTCATCACAATAGAAAATGTAATAAAAAAATTAATATGTTGCCCGACCAATTCAAGTTAAATAATTTTGTTGATGAATGCACGATTTTATTTTGCAAATTTATAAACTTCCAAATTTTTCTGGCAAGGGCGGCCTTTAAATTATATAATTAAAATTTTACGTTTCCGGATAGCAGTTAAAGCGATAGAAAAACGTTTCGGGATATAATAACACCGCTGGAATATTAAAATTATGGAAATGTAGTATTTTAATTTATCGGCAACAAAATTTGTAGTACAAACAATAAATATGTAATTGTTAGAAAAACTGGTAAAAGAAAATTGTTGCTTATGAATAATATTCTGCCTACATATCGGTTAAATATTCGTACAGAAAAAATGAGTCATATATAGTACAGGAATATTTCCTCCTGCTGGATTCCTGCATCCTTTTGTATTTAGGTTTCTTGTGGAATGGCTAGTGATTTTAGCTTTTTGTTGTTGGTATATTTACCGGCATGCTACCATATACGGTACTTAATTACCCGAACGTTTCGCAGCTTTCATTGTTTTTGTGGTACCTGCGTCGTTCTGGATAGTTGATGGTATCATTAATTTAATGGATGTAATCCATTTGTAATAGTAACTTAGTTCATTTTAATTTCGTGGTAAGTTTAGTTTAATTTCGTGGTTTTGTTAGTTATTAATTTCAAGCCATGATAGAGGGAGTGATTTATAGTATAGAAATAATTCGCAATATTCAAGCAATAGGTAGGAAATATGAATGATTTTCCCCTTTGCATTTTAATAATTTTAGTTGAATTACTATTCAAATTCTGACGTGCATCCAAATTCGATAAGTGTCTCAGAGTTTCTTCTAATTCAGAATGGATAATTCTAATATATTCAATATTATAAACAAACAAGAGGTCCAAACCATGACCACCCGCGTGACAAGGGCAAGTAATCCTTTTATTTTCCAAGATAAGCAAAATTCAACTTTGCGAACTGACAAGAGGAAATCAAATTACAATGTCTTGTTCAAATTTTGATTCAAAGAAACATCGTCATTGCTCCAGATGATGAAGATGAAATGTAAAAATTTACTATTCGTAATAAAAATGAGTTTGAATAAATTAATCCATGTTGTGAAGAATTTTATTTTCTTCAATATTGGTGTGATAGCCACCATTTTGTACAAAAGAATTGTGTAGTCTTTAATAATTTTTGTATGTTGATAATTTTCCATAATAAGGAAATTAAGCAATTAGGATAGAAAGAGGTATGAGATTTTAGGAAGCTTTCGAGCGGTCATTTAAATTTTCACATAAATATTTTGTGTTAGGTAAATTGGAATATATTGTCGTCGAACAATTTGAGCTTCCGAAATTTTGTTTCAACCATGCACTATTTCATGTATAATTTGATTTGTAGGGGTAAATCTAGAGTAACAAGTATTAGTGTACAGTTCAGAATTTTAGTTTATATAATACCGAAATCCCTACAAGATTTATCAGTCAAAAGCAGAATTTCATCCTATAGAGCCAGACTTTATACGTATTTGTACATTATAGTCGTATAGTCATTTAAAATCATCCACCAAGGTGCAATTCTTCTCCACAGGTCAATTTTTATATTCGTAAAATTTAGTTTTGCGGCCTTTATAAATTTAAAAAGAAGTGAAACAAATAAAATTTATCTTTTACTTATTCAAAATTTAAAAATTCGAATTAAAACGGAAATTGGGAAAGTTAATAAAAAATTTTAGAGTTCCCGACGGCAGTGGATTCTCATCCACTGATCGTGCGGTACCTGAAACGGAACGCCGCCCCGGCGGCGCCGGCGGCGTATATTTAACACTTTCTGTTAATTATTTTTGATTTTGATGCAATTCTGTTTTGATTTTTTGTAATATGGAGATTCCATGATATTGTTGCTGATGAAAACAGGAGTTAATTTCTCTTAACTTTACAGAAGTGACACTTGATCGAATTGATTGTGCGGTAACAGATGTTACAATTTTTTTGTTCGACTCTGGAAGGTTTTCTCATTATAATTTCTGGAGAATCCTTTAACAGTTATGGATTCATATTATTAATTATATATTGTCGTCTGGTGAAATGATTGATCAAAGATAGGAAATATCCTTAGTGATGTTACTGAAATTTAATTTTATTAGGTTGAAAATTTGTGCGGAAAAGATGACTTACCGCGAATATCAGGTTATTTAAAAATATAAAAGAGATTTCAAGTGTTTAATGGTCGTTAATTATTATTCCTGTATAAGTGGTTATCGATTTGAAATTCCAGAATCCTCAATGGTCATGGATACAGTTTTGAAAGCGTTATTCGATTGTGAAATCTCCAGTGAGGTTATGACAATAACCGACGATATTATTTGAAAATTTTACGAGAGTTTGGATGACGCTTGTGATAAACTCTCTTGTCGCAAGATACAGATGATTTTCTCCTTATCAAGACACTTTTATGGATATTGGAACGACATTCCAATTTTAACCAATGATTGACCATACTACCACCACCGCATGAAACGGAAATAAAGGTACAAACTTCTTATTGTAAAATTTTTATTTTTAAATTCCTTCCGTTGTGGTTACAAAGAGTAGAGGACTTTTTGAGCAGTAAATGTCCTTTTGTATCGCAACAGACGTCAAATATTGATCTGAAACTGTGTTATCGACACTTCAAGATAAAATTAAATGATATTGATTTGTGTTCATTTAAATAAGCACACAAAATGATCTTTTCCAATATTAAATTGATAAATTGGTCATTAAGAGCTTTATTGAATTTGAAGGGTATCACTCAGAGTATTTACTTCGTGATTAACAAAATTCTCAGAATCGCAAACGCTAGCCGGAGCATACAAGTGTGTCTTTGCTAATTGCTCGAGAAGATTCCCCTACACTGGATTAGTAGAGTACAATATATTAGGTTGGGGAAAAAGTAATCCATTATTTTGGCGTTTACTTTAATGCTTTATTTAACACGGTCACCATCATTTGACTTGAGCCTAAGATGCGTAATTTTGTTCAATAATTTGTTGCCATTGTGATGGTAATTTTATGATTCCTCTCTCATAAAACCCAATGTCCCTATTGGCAAAATACTCGAACAACCAATTTTCATAGACCGCTTTTGAAGCCAGTTTTACACCACTAAGAAAGTTTGACATGGATTGGAAAAGATGATAATCTCTTGGTACCAGATCCGGACTATAAGGTGGATGCATTAAAACCTCCAATCCGAGCTCTCAGAGTTTCTGGCCAGTCAATATTGACGTGTGTGACTTGGCGTTGTCCTAATGGAAGACGACTCCTCTCTTTTTGGACAATTCTGGTCGCTTATGGTCAATCACCAACTTCAATCGGTCCAATTGTTGGCAGTACAGGTTCTAATTGAGTATTTGGCCCGACGGGAGCAGCTCATAGTGGATAATCCCTTACCAATCCCACTAAACACACGGCACAGATTTTCTGGCCGTCGATCCTGGCTTGGCAACCGTTTGGGCGGCTCGCCGCTCTTCAACCGCGATGTTTTTTACACAGAATTTTCGTATGTGACCCATTCTTCATCCCCAGTCACCATCTGCTTAAAACTAGTTCGATTTCTTGACGTTTAGCAAAGGATTCGCAGATGAATATGCGGTCAATAAAGTTTTTTTGCGTCAATTAGTGTGGCACCCAAACATCGAGCTTATTTTTGAATCCAACCTACTTCAAATGGTTCACAATGGTTTTGTGGTCGATCTTTACCTTAAGGGCAATGCTACGACTGATCGCATGCCGGTCTAACTTATCATTTCCATCATTTAACGACATTTTCGATGGTTGGTCTTCCAGAGCTTGCTGCATCTTTGACATCGAAATAATCGGAACGGTATTGACTAAACCAAAATTTTTAGTGATTGACTGTTACAGTGTCGGGACCTTGAATGCAATTCACATTTTCAGCCGCCTCACTTGCGACTTCGTCTTTATCTAATGCAAAACTGTAAAATATAGCAAATTTTCCCTCTGTTTACATATTGAAGTGTTATTTTCCACCCTTAAATATTAAATATCGAATTTTCAAATCTTCTTCGTAAAATTCCAATTCGGGCGGAGAAATCACCTTCTTACCCGGCTGGCTCAATCGGTTATCTTTCAGTATCGCCCACTATCAAGCGACCTTGTATACCTTTTCCGAAATAATTCCACTTGCATTTAGTATAATTCACAAAATTTTCTCTTCTAAATTCTCAATTTAAAAGAAATAACACTGCTTCAAACTTTACTTGTCTTTTATTCTCAAATAAGTCAAATTTTTACAACTAAAAATCGTCAGATATCAAAATGTCGACCGTCCACGACTTGGACGGCGTACGCAAGTCTTCTTCTTCACAGCTCGCGCTCTCTAGGCTTCCCCGAAACCGCGAAACACTAAATTCAAATTATTTACAAAAACTCAAGCAAACCATTTCCTTATTCCAAAAATTACACGATAGCAATCCTTCCTGGCTTATGCAGAAATCCAGGAGGGATTTCAAGAAAGACACATTACGTCGTGCTTTTGGAATAAGTAGCAAATTCTCTAAATCAACATCTTCAAAAATAAATAACAATATTCAAAAGTAAATAATAATTAATTAATGCGGCAATCTAATTTACACACCTAAATTAATTAATTAATCAACATCCCGAACTACCTATCTTGACGAATGATCACTAAACAATTCATAAATGACATCCAAACTTCTTTGCAATAATAACAATTTCTTAGATAACTCGATCCAAAACTTTCTTCGAAATAACTGCAAATTTTTTTTATCCTTCCAAATTTTATTCCATAATTTTTGAAAGCTCCTTCTTTTTCCGTTACGGACCTTTCATAATTTCGATTCTCTTCTAGTGTTCTGCAATTTCATTTTCATCTTCAATGTTCATATCGACCCTTCTTTAATAAAATCCTTCACTACTACTTAATTTTTAAAATTTCCAACTAACAATTTCATCTCCTTAAATAATTTCATCAATTTTGCTACATTTTAAAGTTGTAGCTTCATACAAATTTTTTTAAATATGCAATACACATCATTTAAAACTCTTTTACCTATTTCTTTACTAATCATCCAATTTCAATTTTCGTAGTGACAAATTCCTTCAATAACCATCAATTTTCAAATTAAATTTTTCCATTTGATTGCCATAAACACTAATTTCAAATTTACTATTATAAAATGCAGCAATTAATTAATCCATTTTTCACATTTTCAATTTTTGGAAACACTTTTACTTTCTCAAATTTTGTTATACAATTTATAAACTTTTCGTCTGCTTATCTTTCGAAGATTGTCCTTTTCACTTGTTACATTGGTTATTATTAACTTGTTCGAATTTCTATTGCCTTTTATTTAATTATGATTTTCAGTTTTATCATGATGTGTAGTTCCTTCTTTAAATTTTAATATTTACAAACTTTTTTTAATTTTATCAAAACACATTTAGTTCCATTTATTTTCCATTTAAATCGCGGTTATCCTTAAATTTGTTCAATCTTCTTTATTCGTCCGTGGTTACTTTTCATATTTGATTAGATTAGCCACCCTCCATCTTGATCGCCGATACTGCCACTTTTCCAAAATGACCTTCATTTTGTTTTCCATGACGTCTTCCTTTTTAAAAATACGTTTCTTTTCACCAAACCACTTTTTCTTTATTTTCTTCTTCTTGTAGCCCAACTCTTCTTTTTCAAAATACCAAATTATTTTGTTGGACGGCATATCCTCTTCATCCTTTATTTCATCCTTCCAAATTGCTGAACGGGGAACATCATTTCCATCGGAAACCATCTTGGATGAAGTAATCATGTTCGTATTAATTTTATTTTTCTTCCTTTTACAATAATTATTGTTATACCTTCTTTCAAAATTACTTTTTCGTCCATGTTTCATCTTTCGCCATTTCATTCGTTGCATCTGTGTTCTGGTGAATATCCGGGCCTTTTTATTAATGCCGCCGATATGACCCGTTTCTTTATTTACTTCTCCTTCCATTTTTTCATTTCTCAAGTCTTCTTTATTTTCATTTTTCTCAATCTCTTCCGATAGTTCCACTTTTTCTGCTAAAGTTTCTCCTTTTATTAAACTTATTTCTTCCTTCTTATCTTCTAATTCTTCCTCATTTTCATTTTTTTCATAATTGACACTGCTGATTGTTCTGCTCAATTCTTCACAATATTTTACCCATTCGTTTTTGTCCTCGATCCTATTCTTTTCCCTCTCTCTTTTATCTTCTATTCTATTCGTTCTCCTCTCTCTCCTGTCTTCAGCCATTTGCTCTATCAGCTGTTGAAGCCTCCACTGAATTTGATCGATTTTATCCCAGCCTGTAGCCATGGTCAAACCTTTCTTACTAAAAATCTCAGGGTGACAGCCGGTTCTGCGGTGAACATTTACAACCATAAACTAATCATCCCAAATTGAATTCAAAAAAATGTTCACCAAATGCCGCACGTTCGGGTAGCCAAGTTGTGTGCATCAACTAATGGTTGTAAATGTTGCCAGATGACGTGATTTTTTTCACCCTTAAAATAATCCCCAAGAAAAACTTCTTTTAGCTTGGTAAATTAATTCCAATTTACGATTTCGTAACATCAATTTATTTCAAAACAATTTTGCTACATTTTCCAAAAATGGTAGCTTCATTAAATTTTTCTGTCAAATAACAAATTACTTTCAATTGCGATTCAAAGTACGATTCCAAAACTTATCATTGTTTTTAAATTTATCCTTTCAAATTTTTAATTTTTATTGGGAACTCAAATTCATTTTAATGCCCTATCAACATTTTTTTTCAATATATTTTTGGCGCACTATAACTGGAAACTGGTTTGATCAATTACTAAACTGCCAATTGATTTTTTAGTACACATTACCACCTTAATAAGATAAGATAAGATAAGATAAAAGAACTCTATTTGTCTAAGTATTTACATTAAGCGTTATAATTTAAAGTTAGTGCCTATTGCTTTACCACCTTTCCAAAAAGTATAGGGATTACCCGATCCGACGAATAGATCACGAGCTATATGTCACTATAAAGCCATCTAACGACAAAATAATGGATTACTTTTTCCCCAACCTAATATAATAACTTGACATCAGGTTACGGTGTAATAATATTTATTTTTGTCCAACATAGATTTTTCTTTTTTTACCAAAATTGGCGCTCCTTTGATCACAAATAATTTAGAGTCTCATGCATATAAAATTCTCCGACTGTGAATCTAGCAAACATTATACGAGTAATTTGCGATATTCTCTGTTTCCATCCCAATTCATCTTGGCATATCTCCTCTTCTAGATTCTAGATGGAATTTATGGCCCCGTCTATGTCACCTCAGAACTTCTAGGCTCTTTTTTTCGTTATTGTAGGATTGATTCTAATATTTTTCATCCCCATTCCTTATCGTCGATTCTTCCTTTGTACCCAAACCATACTTATCAGTTGCCACCTTTCAACTTCCTTTGCTATGTTTATCTTCCCATCCATATAATATCTTCTAATATACTCATTTGTAACACTTTCAAATCTTGAACTCCTTCAGCTTTTCATGCAGTCCATATTTGCCAGAAATTTGATTGTAAAATTTTTTATATTTACAAAGCTAATTGACATTGTATTCTTAAGAATGGGAACGGAAGAAGGACGATGAGTAAATTGCAAAAACTTTTTCAAATTTTTATCATCTGCTTTGATTTGCAAATGACTAGGGATCGGTATGTTACTCAATGGTGGTAAAATCCAAGCACAAGAGTCATTAATCGAAAAACTACAAAAAAGATGCGTGAAACATTTTTGTAGAGAATTTAAAAACCTACAAGGTTTTAGCAAATTTTATTGGTGTATCTCTTATCTTTTGCGAGTTATATCTGAAGTTATGCAGGACGTCAATATAATATAAACAACTTTACCAATCTTCAAAACTTTTTTAATGATTCCTGTTATTTCCTAAAATAGAATATTATTTGACTGGACTACATAAACTGATTTTGTAATTTTTTTTTAAGTTTGTACATTTTCTATAATCGCCGTTACAAAATATTAGTTTATAAAGCTTTACGAACAGATCAAAATTGGTAAGCTTTATTATTGTTTTGAATTTGCACTAATATATTATAGATCTGACAATACCGGGGTCCCGAGTAAAATTACAAATAAGATTAATTTATCAATTTAATAATAAATACGTCCTGCAAATTTTAGAATTTATAACTTTATATGGAAACTTCTAATCCAGGATATAATTGGCATAAACTCACCCATCTGTGCCTTTTTGTTTAAATTTTTTGTTACCCTGTGAATATTTAATCCTTATTTTACCGACTGTCTTGCAAATTTAATTAGTACAGTTTTAAAACTTTTATTTTCCTCAGTAAATTTCTATTAATTATTTTCAATCGATTAGAACAGTCGAGGCGGTCGGAGCATAGTGGTCACGCTCAAGCGAGTTGACTATGAACGTTAAAACACCCGGTTCGAATCCTAGTGAAGGAAGAACTTTATTGTGACCGTTTTCCCATTCGGAAGGCAATGGTAAGAGAATCCTTAAATGTTAGTGATCTAAAAGGTCCAAAATTGATCTATGGACTATGGGGAAGGGAAGGGGAACCCCACCAACATTTGAGGATCACGACGCTTCTGTCGAGAAGCAACCCGACTGTATTATGAAGAGAATAAACGAAATAAAAGTTTATTACATACCTATAAATCTTTATTTGCTTTACAATCGCTAGAATTCCTTCAATCATCGAAAATAACGTTCGAATAAAAGAGTGACCTGCGGCTGCATACTCAGGATTGCAAAATTGTTTGAAGTTGATCGCAGAACTAGAAGTTTACTCAACTACATAATTTTACCTATTAATCAATCAAACCTATTACTTACATTTCATCAGTTGCGTGCTCTAAAATTAAACTCACTGAAAATAAATTATATTGAAAAATTTTATATTGGGATCGATTGGGATATAAAAGAAACATTTTAAAAATAATAAAACTTTCTGAATATACGTAAACAAGAAATTTTATACAATGTGCGACTTTAAATTAAGAGAAAAGGAAATAATTCAAATAAATTGGTTTTTCTAAAAGTTTTTTGATAGTTCTACTATCGATTCATAAAGTTACAAATATTTGATTAATGATCTCAAATTCTTACAAATTGAAATCACAATTTACTAGTTTTAACTTGAATAGATATAACCAACTAAAAGAAAGTTGGAAGAAAACTTTTAATAAAAGTTTAGCGCTCAAGTTTTCCATCGTTAACTCATTTTTATGATCTTTAAATCGCTTATCGTGCAGTTTTACAAAATATCTGTGATATATTATGGCAATACTTTTTTATTTATTCGAAAAAGCACCAATTTAAAAATATTAACTTGGAAAGTTATTGTAGAAAAATATGGCCTCGAGTATTTAAGCTACAATTTGTTATGAACATAACCAAATAAAGCGGAAAAGAAAAGAATTTATGCAAAGTTTTTTGCGGTTAACTGGAGCTATGAGTAATCGTTTTCACATCACTTTGTGTTATATTGGATAAGAAAATAGGTAAATAATATCTTTACGTCTTTTACAGTAAATTTTGTTTTTATTTTACCATCGTTTGAAGTTATCAACAAAAATATGAATTCTTTTATGTTCCTTTTGTTATTTATTCTTTCGCCCTACTTGAACTTATACTTCATTTTAAAATGTGGTTGCTTTGAAGTTTTTTTCATTTTTAAAATCGCGCTTGTTTATACTATATTTACATACCAAGTTTTCGTCGAGTTGGGTTTTCCCGCTTGAAAAATGATGAAAAGTATGAAAATTTTATTCTTTTTATTTATATAATATGGCAAATACTTCGTAATATTAGAGAAGAACAGGTAAGTTAGGATAACCAAGATAAAGTGTTAGTTTAAATTTGTTTTCATATTCCAATTTATGTTATTTATTAACCCCATTAAGCATGAAGCAGACTACACAATAGCCCCATCTTTTTAGCTTTTAAAAATTGCACCATACTAATATCGTAATCACAACGTTTAATTAACAAAATAAATGGAAGTTCATTAATTGTGCTAAAATGAAATCTCCGCATTTATAACATTTTTTGTAGACAAGTTTAATAATTTAAACTGAAGACGTTCGCTTCGAGAACCTTTTTATTTGTTGAGCATATATTTGTAAGATAAATGATAAATTACAAAAGCCCTAAGCAAGTTTCAGTGATTTTCAGATAACCTCTCCATTAATTCAAAGCAGAAATGAAGATAGATCGTTTGTATAACAAATTGTGATAACTAAACTTTGAACAAACCGGACGGATCTGCACCTTGTGCTAGAAAATTTATAAATAAGTTCTTCCAAAACAATCATAATCAGATCTGCCCGTTATACTATTGAATCCATTAGTGGTAACGTCAAAACGCCTAGAAATTGGCCAACCGTACTACACGAATTGACTCAGTGCTTGGTATCCATTTGAAATAAAACATATTAATACGAACGTGTTCGAACAATATGGCTACTGTGCATGACATGGTTATAAATAATTCTTCGTTATTATAAAATGAATTATGAAAATATTATTTAACGTACCTATATATTGTCGTATTGTGAAATTGCTGAGCAATAGCTAAATTTTCTCGAATGCAAAGTAAACTACTCAAATTTTTAAATCTCTAAAACCGTATTTTTTTTTGTAAATTTGATAATGCTGAAGAAAGATTGAGTTTACTTGAGCATTGTGATCTATTTTTCTTTAAGTATTAAATTGGATTCAATAAAGAAGGGTTGCACTTCCAGAATATTCCAGAAGCAAATGTCCTTATAATAAAAGAAAAAATTTAATATCAGGAGCAAGTCTCATAATATCAAATATGAGAATTGTTATTACAAAAGTTATCTAAAACGTAAAAATCAATTATTGTAAAACTAGATAAACAAATAATTTTAGGGAGTGGCATACCCCGCTATTAGCAACAAATTTTAACCGGCCAACATAAAACAAATTTGAACATTTCGTTTACGTTTATTTACAAGGGGAGCGAGCACTATACTATGCTTTTCTGTGCGTCCATTTGAACGAGCCAGACATGTTTTAGAACGCTGCTCCAAAAAGGCTTGAAATTAAGGCGAAAGTATTGAAAACAATTGCGAATTCCTGCGATAAGTGAAATCGACCAAGAGAATCTATAATCTACTCAGGTAGAAGTAATTTGTACCCTTTATTTTGCGAGTTTTTCTTGTGATTTAGCTGATGTACAAAATATCAAATCTGTTCGTAAAATTACGTGTTTTAAATGACAATAATGAACGATTGACGTTATAAATGAAGAACATAATAATATCTAAAATGGTTAGAATCAAGGTCATGCATGCGCAATTTGAGGTTAACCTCAGCGTTTCTTAACTTGTCAGCATTTGTGACCCTATTTTCAATCATAATTTTCATTGCTTCCACCCTCTATTGTAATACCAATGTAGTAAATGATGTATTTTGATATTAAAGCTACACTACGACTTTAATTACAGATTATTAATTATTTAGCATACTGGCCCCTCATTTAGTGTTATTACGCCCTCCTGGAGGGGCGCTCCCCACAGATTGAGAATCGCTAGATTAACGTTAAAATTTTACCTTGTTCAATCATTTAGTATCTACAATTATTTTACATTAGCACTGCATTATATAACGATAAAATTAATTTATAACAATTAAGTTCCGACGGTTACATACAAGGAACTAAATGCGAAAGTGTGTATGTGTTGTATTAATGAATAGAAATCAAATCGTGTAAATAAGGAGACAGGGGCGGACAGCAAGAGCATGTAATTTTAGTTTTTATAAATATTAATTTTAGTTTTCGACTTGTGAGGATACAAAAACAAAAATTTGAAATAGTTAATATTAAATGTGCTATCGTAGCCTTACTAAGTTCTTGATATGTTAAATGAAATTATATTTTTATTTTCCGAGAACGATTTTGTACGCAAATTGTTGCAATTACTTAAAATAATAGTTAGAGGCAGATTCAATACATTCAATTTTATTTTAAATATTTCATAACATTAAATTCAGTGCTTTATTTGAGGTAGAGAATCAATTTAATCATAAATAATTTTGAGTCGAATCCATCCTGATTGAGCTAGTTTTTGAAAACCAAAGAGTTTCTTCATTTGACATCCATCTAAAGACGGATGACAAAATTCTAGGAGTAAAGAGACGAAAAAGGAGTAGCATATCATTAAATGCAAAGGACGACAAAATGATAATCGTACTTGCAATCTAATATAAAGTTTGCAATCATTTTACTATATAAATTTTAACTGCATATTTAGATATACATTTCATACGGTTTGGAGCTTACATTAAACTGAAGGCCCTTGCATTTGTAGATACTTCAATACCATCGATATGGCCATAAAGGAGAAGTACGAGGAAAGGGCGGAACCTGAACATAAAACTCACACTAATTGTGCATATTTTTCTCTCTGATTGATTTAAAATTTTATGAGGTTGTTCCATGTTATTTATTGGGTTTAAATTGCAAATTTCATTCGATTCCATTATAATGACTCCTCAAATAATGAGCAAGCATCAATTGAAGCCTTCCCCACAGTTTATATAATTTTCTTGCTCCTATTTTCACCATCTGCTTCCTTCTGATAACTTTTTGTAAATTGTATTATGTGAAAATTGCTTTTCATTGTCTTTTTTTCTCATTTTTACATATTTTACGACCTACACTTATTTTCAAAACATATTTGAAGCTAGAGATAACCAGAAAGTTTCAGTAAGAATTACAAATAAAATCTTCTTTTTCTTATTCTCGGTCAATATCATGTTTTTTCCGTTCTGCTCTCGTACTTCCTTAGTAGTTGTTATCCTGTGATATTCCTATTCGCTGGCCTCTGGGTTGTAACGTAAAATCGCCATTTGGATTTTTACTCGTATGTTACGCCTATGGGGAATAGCGGTGGCAATGTGCCGATAAGCCGTTTTAACCCCCATTTTTGGTTTACGTTTAGTTTGATACCATTAAAATTAGGAGAAAGACACTTGTTCTTTGCTCCTGGGTCATATCGACGACGCGTCGCTCGATTGCGGATTTTCCGTTTACTACGATTTTCAACGTTGACTTCAAAGGGTGATCCAGTGGTTTTTTTATTCCTATACCTTATGTTTTGGATTTGCACACCTGGTGGATGAGTTTGGGTCAATCAGTAACCTTGAGGCCAACATTACCAACTTCCTGATAAGCAACCTGTATACCAGGAGATTTTTTTCGTTTGGGACTGGCAGACCAGGACAGTGGAATACCTTTTTTTTTCATCTAGTACCATCGATCGCGTACAGAGAAATCTGTATAAGCTAGATTTTGTGAGCACCGAAAGATCTGAGGTGAGTTGTTATCCGCTGTATTGCGATTGTGTTTTGGTTAATTTTAGTCCATCTAAGGTCTGCTTAGGTACCTCCACGTACCTTCTCACGCCAATTGAACTTGTTAAGTTAAAGTACGTAAATATTCGACGGATGCTCTTTTGTGTTTGATATTGTGTCAGTACTCAATAAACGTAACTTTGTTTTTCTAACCTGGTTTTATTTACTTCGAGAAGTTGCAAACCGAATCTTCACCTTGGCTCCTAATTATCATAGAGCTAGTTTTTCCATCAGGGTCACCCACACACCCAAACTTACCAGTCTAAGTGGGTGTGAGGGATTTCGAATTGCGCAGGTGATTTGGAATTCCGTTGCAGGGTTTTCTTTCTCCCATTCTCTCAACATGGTCTCTCTAACGTCGTCTCCTATCTCTGGTCCATCTGACAACATCCTGTATATTACATTGGTAGCGAAATCTTTCACTTCTGTCGCGAATACTGAGATTGGTGATGGCTCGTTAAGTTTTTATTTCCGGTTGTTCTTGCCATCTGCTTAGTTTTGGACGTGTCGGCTCTTGTTTCTGCTGCATATGTTAAGATTGGTCTTACCTAGGTCTTATAAAAATAAAATAAATATTTATACAAGGAATATTTGAGAGAAAGGTAAAGCACTGAATTACATAAAATCCAAGATTCTGAATCTTATTTGCTAGAAGTACTTTAAAGAGCCAAGATAAAGTAATGAAAAGTTTCATTAAAATCAAAGATTAAAACTTGGTTAAAATTATAATTACAGAGAAGTAAAGAATATTTTTATTTGATGGTACAAATTTCGGATTTCGATCATAATAATATAGTAATTTTATAATATAATATTTGCATATGAAAAATCTTTTTTTATGTAGTATTCCATAAATTTGAACGACGACGATTTAACATTTTGATGTACTAACACGAAATTCAATTAAAAGGAAATTTTGGTAGTAGTTAAATTGCCGCTTTAGCATACGTATCCTTTCCGTTTTAGAATTCAATTAATGGTAGATCGCTTCTTGCATAATTAACAATTTTATTGATGTGGTATCATGAAGTAAAATGTTTTAATTATTACTAACCTTTAATTGAAAATAAGCGAGTTACCCTATACGTGAATTTATAAGAGTAAACTATAAACAATATTTTATTACATTTCTAAATTACTAATGTATGTACTACATATTCCGAAGGCATTTATGTGAAATAAAAAGGACTAAAATATTTACAAAGGAACTTTCATTATAAAGAACGCATCTCCCATGAAAACTTTAATGGAATTTAATATTTATTCTAATGGTACACAACGTAGGTAAAAATAAAAATAAAATGTTGCTTGGCATTTACATTTGAAATAACTTGGAAGACAACGGTTTACATTTTAAGTTATTCCACTTGGAAGTTTAAAAACTCAAGGATTTGGAAAGGTTGTCCAAAGCTCAACCAGAATGTGATTTGGTGTGAAAATTTTCTATATTTTCAATGTAAATTATGTTTTCAAAGTTTAATTTGCAACCTTTTTTTACACTATTCTTGCTTCAGGCGGATTATAATTTGCTGTATTTTTGATGAGGTGTTTCGGGTAGAATTTAAATGAAATTTTAATTAAAACCAACAAAACTGATGTTTTGAGCCCCATTTTTATTTACACGTACGAAGTTATTATTATGTGAAAGGTAAAAGCCTTTTTTGATTCGCGTTATAAATTTAAATATTATAAATTTATAATAGCAGAATAAAATGATTTTGTTCACATGTTTACAATGCCTGTTAGTTAACTCACAAGGGGTCACTACAGTGAGGTACCAACCAATCGAATTCCCAATTTTTTTGGTGATTCTATGTGCTAAAAAAATTATCACTTTCTCGGCGTTTCGTCCATTTGGCCTTAGTTTTTGAGTTACGAATTTTTGAATATTAACAGTTTTAACCATAGGTTTGCCCTATGCTTAGTTCTAACGCGGAAGGTCCTGAGTTCAAAGCTCACACCGGCTAAGTTTTTCTTTTTGAAAATTTTGTAATTTATTACCTGAATAAATTATATATTAAAATTTTACTGCGCTTCTTTAATTTAATTTAAATTAATTAATTATTTTTTTTTTTTTTTAAATAATAATTCAATTAAACTAACTATATCTATCTACTATTATTAGAATGAAATATTAATTTATTTACAAATTTTAGTTACAAACACATTTATTTACATTTATTTACTTATTTAATACATTTACCGGGATGACATGCATCGTAAAAGCATTTAAAACAAATAAATCGCCGACAATTGGCGCAATGAATGAACTTCACCACCATGTACATTTATGTGTCCTTACCACAGTCCTTACTTGTGCTGGAAAACACACCTTATTAACGTTTGCAAAAATGTTTCTAGTTGGAATTAATTTCAACGTAAACCACGCGTACTTGAACATGTCGTTAAATAGTTTCGAGTCACTCTAGTTTTGAGCATAGTTGGGAGTGAATTAATGAATGTATTTTAATACAGTCCTCGCGCGAAGAGAGCTGCCTGTTATTTTGTAAAACTTCCACTTACTTACTTATAACAAAATATATTGGTTGATATTATAAGATTAGCAGAAAAATATAATTTTAATTTAAATATTTAATTATATAATTAAAAAAAAAATGTGGTTGATGTGGGAAGCGAACCACGAACCTAATCATTACAACGCCCCACGCTTTACCTCTACACCATCAGATCTTCTTGTCGTAAGAGTCATTATTATTAGCAGTTAAATACCTGGATTATTTGAAAAATTCGTAACTCAAAAACTAAGGCCAAATGGACGAAACGCCGAGAAAGTGATAATTTTTTTAGCACATAGAATTACCAAAAAAATTGGGATCTCGATTGGTTGGTACCTCACTGTAGTGGCCCCTTGTCAGTTGAAAACATCGTTTTCGTAACAAAGCAAAATTTCATTCCAATATGGTTGATTTTTTACACACATTAGATCCTTTGGGACAACTTTTAATTGGGCTCGCAACTAGTCTCATCTAGGATTTTAGTGAAAAATTGTAAGGGATAAAAAGTAGAAATCAGAAATTTTGTGATAACAATATTTTTGAAGGATTTGGTTCAGCTTCGAGTGCTAACTACGTCGAATCTTTTTTGAAATCAAACACCGACACTTTTAAAATTTATTTACTTTGCACTAGACGTAACACAGTACAAAAAACAAATGGGTTTTCGTTTTCAAAAAAAACTCGTATTTTATGAAGTTTATGTTTATATTTAGTCAGTAAGTACCATTAATTGCTATTGACATCTAATTCGGTCTTTACGGTTTATCCTTTAATTGAATTAAATCACGAAATAAAATTACTTTTATAGACGTTATTAGCATTTGAGGGACTGTAAGAACAACAAATTTCAAAGCAAATTAAGTGGGCGATGCTTCATTGGCAAACTCAATAAAGTAAAGCGATAATCTCTTGAGACAGCCTTTGTTGGCACATATCGTCTTAAATAGGAAACTTAGTTTCTTAACACAAATTCTATTGTTTATTTAACCTGTTATAATATACTTGCTACAGATATTTTTTCATTACTTAATATGGATTAAATGTAAACTAATGGACTGAAGGTGAAGGTTTAGTAAAGAAGAAGGTAAACTTGAAACTTGAAAGATGGATTTACCTGAATATAACAGTAGCATCATATTTTACATGGAGAAAGGTGGTCTGTAGAAATTTAATATTAGTTTGGAATTACGAAGTGTGGCTCAAGATGCTAATTTGTTATAAAGTTTCTCAAGGTACTAGGTCCTTATAAATAACAAGATGGTTGAACTACCTAAAAAAAAATTTTAGAAAGAATTCTTTTAAAATTGCTAAGCTTCTACCACTTGATTATTCAAAAAAAATTGTGGTATATTCAATAAACTTTTTTATTAGGTTTGTCCTATAAAGCTGATTTAGATCCCCGATTTCCTGTTATTGAGGGATCTTTTTATAAGAATAAAAAAGGTTATCGAAAAAGGTGCAAGGTGTAGGTATTTAAAATTACTAAAATCCAAATCGTATTGCTAATATAATTGTGCAAGTCCACAATTAATGTTATCTAATAGTACCCTTGTTAACGTAGTACCTACCCTAGTAGTACCTTGAGCCGGATTAATGAATCTGATGAAAATATTTCTTCTGATGTAGCAAATTTTAATATAACATGAAATTATAGCTAATATTGAAAATAACAGTTATAAACTTAAAGTGATAGGGCGGATGTTATTAATTTCAAACTGATAAGAATCCACAAGTGCACTGTTCAGTAACAAAATGTTCTAGATTAATCAGGTTCTTAAAACTCCTTGCTTGGCAAGGCTAGCGTCTGATAAGGGTTAAAAAAAGACTAAAGTTAATCGACAGTTTTTCTTTTTTAATGTGAACCGAATCTATCCATTCCACTAGAGAAAATAAAATAATACTACTTACATTTTTAAAAGAAGACTTCAAAAATTGTTTTAAACTAAATTTAAATATTTGTATTAAGTTTATTTTGTAAATTATTGCATGAGTTAAGTTTAAATTTTTGATTGCCAAAAAATGAATTTGAAGGATTGGTTGGTATTGTGATTGTTTATTTTACAATCCAGTATTGTCGTCTTTACGTAGTGTTATTATTGTATATTATTAAATATTTTGTAACAAAATCACAACCGTATTAATAAATATTTTTCATAACCTTATTTACTATTATGTTTTTGAACAAAATTTGGCGTGTAAAATCTTAAAATCTATCGAATCAAACGTTAACAACTTTATCACTTATTTTACTTATATTGAGCTTTTAGAATATGCTTTATTATTGTTAAATTAACATTTAGAATTATAATTTTGTGCGTTTTTTTAATTTAAAAAGAAAATTCTTATTTATAGCACAACCACGAGTTTTACTGACTGAAATGAACCACCAGATGGCTGAAAAACAGGGCATATGGATCGATGGAAAATTCGCCTAGAAATTTACAGAAGGTGAATTCATACATTTCGAATAATAAATGGTAGACCATAAAACAAAAATAATTATAAGTAATTAACAATTCAGAACTTTAAGTTATATTACTAAGTACCAGGTGTTTTTTAAACATAAAACACTTACAAAATTTAATTTGGCACATCAGCATTAGAGTTTGGCCTAAAATGTCTCTTAACTACGTTTCTAAATTTAAGTTCTTTTGCAGAACTTCCAATATTATAGATACCTTCCTGGTTTATTCATTTATATAAGGAACATCATTTTAAAATTTGTAGTTATAATTTTAACTACGTTCATTCTACTTTTGTATCAACAACACAAAATTAGTTATTATTTATTTTTGTGTACCTGTTTTTCCTGTTTATCCCAACGACATGGGGGTTAAAAGAAATTTATTCGCAAGAAAATGGTCTTTAAACCACTCCTTAAACAATTTTACCGAAAGGTGAAATTTTAGCTTTAATTTTAACTTATTTTTTAAAATAGTCCTATTTCAAATGGGACGTTTTAATCTGCAATTATTACAAAAATCGTCAAAATTGCTTTGTAGTTTACCAGACCAAGAACAATTATTATTGAAGGCCTCTAAATCAATATTAATTTTATTTTATTATGTACAATGCTCCATTCAAGCCTAAATCGTGACGTCATCAAAAAAATATTTTTTTTTTCAGTTCAAAGATATACAGAGATATCCTCATAACGAGTCCAGCAAGTTTGCCTTATCATTGTTTTAAAAAAAAAACATTGTTTTTAATTTTTAAAGTTTTGTTTCAAACAGCAAAAGATATTTTGATTTTTAAAATTTTCATATACATTTTGATTTTGAATTTCTCAAAAAGTACCATTTCTTTCTTCATAAGAAATGGAAACGAAGACGATAATCATGCACCGAAGATATCATAGTTATTTACAAAAACTTAACGAAATCTGATAGATAACATTAAATTCAAGTGTTTAAGGGGCGGATGAACGCCAAATATCGATAAATTTAGGCAATAATCGATGGTGAAGTTTCGATTTTTCACATTTGATTCGCTTAGTTGCTGCATTCTGTTGAAGGTACGTGCGCCTAACGTAAATACTTAAGAGTAACGTTGTTACAGCTCCATTCCAGTTTTCCATTATTCATTATAATACAACCAAATCAAATGTTTTATTTTTATGATTTCACAAAATTTACACTTGCCTTTAATAAATCACCTGGCATTTTTCCAACAAAGGTAGTAAATAAAACATGGTTAACCCTTTCTGTCAGATTCACCTGCGGGTGATAATGGGTATTAAACCAAACCTTCTGAACTTGGTAGGAGGCGGTGAGCTTTTTAAATTCCTTTGATATGAACTGAACTCCATCAACTGGTTCCCCATATATTCTACCACAGAGGCGGATGATTGAGCTTTATCTAAAGGTTGCACTAACACAAATTTGGTAAACCAGTCACTACCAACTAAAAGGTACTGATTTCCTCTCTGGGACCGAAGAAAGGGCCTAAAAGATCTGCTGAAATTAACTAAAATGGGAATGATATCTATTTATATTGTCCCATCAAGCCAGGACGGGCTTGATTAAAATTTTTTTGTAACCCGCAAATATGGCATTGTTACATATTTTTTGAGTTTAGGCCAATCTGTTCTGCTATGTGGGCCAAAGTTTAGCTGCACCAAAATGAGTAGCAGTGGGTTCATCATGATGTATCTTTAGTATTTCTGCATGGTTTAAGGTATGAACAACTAATTTTCATTCAAGAATATTTGAGGTTGTTGGCAAAGTAGATGGAATAAATTTATAAAGACGGTCATTTTCAACTTTAACGTGAGGATATCCATCTGGTTCCTGTTCGACCAATTCTAACATTATGTTATAAAATTGCATTCATCTGGTATTACGATTTCTATATTAAACAAGGCTATATAATGTTAAGTTTGCTAGGACGGCAGCGAACTTCAAGAGTAAATTGGAACAAAGAAAGGCCCCATCTCGCGAGACGGCCAGAAGGTGAATTAAAACGGTGAAGTCACTTAAGGGCAGCCCAATCCGTTAAGACAATAAACTTTGAACCCTCTACAAGTTTTAGTAAGAGGCGGAGCTACATCAGTTGACGATTAGTTGTGCAGCTTATAACACAAGTCTACCTAAAAATTTTATTTTAAATTACATAATCGTTAATAATGACGGAATTTTAACATAAAACCATACCACGCTAATCTGTGGACTTCAATATCCCGGTTATGGAGTTGCGTGGCTACAGGGATATTTTTAACAAGTGAGTGATATAACTTATCTAAATGAACGACCTCAAACATCTCGGGTTTAGAGTTCAGTAAGTTGGCTTAAATATCCAGGTTTTATATTGTCGTCGTTCAAAAGGACCTTAATAATAAAATCAGCCCAATTTTTTTTGACAATTCTATAATTGAAATTTTTATTTTTACATACTTGTACATAAAATGATGAATTTTACTAGTGTTTTGTGTTCATTTCGATTCTTCATTTGAAACAATTTATAGGTACGAAGAAACACTCCTGGGTCTTCAAAATTTTGGACGTTGACATACAAATTTGTATTTGTTAAACATTTGTTGCTACCTGAAAATTTAAGTTTTAATTTCAATGAAATTGGTAAACTTGAATACCAGAAATCTTGTGAATGTTTTAGTGTTGTGGTTGGTAAGTGCATGGACCCAAAGAAAAATTTCTCTTCCAAAATGGCCGTACTCATGCAAAGTTTCGCGGCTAGTAATTAAACTTTCTAATATTAATTTTAATTTTAAATTAAAAGAGGATTAATCCACCTCGTGAAATGGATTGTAAAGACTTCAATAGAAGTGGCAAAATTCCGACAGGAATGTAAAAGCTCTTGATTGATTGATTGATTGAATATTAATTTTATTCTTGTTCGAGAGTTGCATTTCATAGAGAAATTTTGAACGTCAAATGTTTAATTTGCAATTCTCTACAAAAGCGATTTGGTTGATTGAAATTTGTATTTTAAAAATTCACAATTATAATCGAGGTGTCTGTCATTTTTGGTAAAAATTGTAAATAATACTAAAATTTATCCTATATAAAAATTATATTTCATTTCAAGGAGAGTATTTTATTTTCAAATAATTTTTGTGATTAAAGATGCATGCCACTGGCGCCCAACAAACACATCAAAGTCACTTTAGAATCAAATTAATTAAAAGAGTAAATTGTATGCTGAGTCTAATCCGAGGTAAGTAGATTTCATCAATTGGAAAAAGTGTTTACCCAAAAATTTATCATAAAGTCGATTTTGGTAGAGTACCAATTGTATACTACAATATAGTGGGAATGGGCGGAGCTAAGCTTACTCTAAACTTTAATACAATACTCGCTTATTGTTTGTACAGTTGTTGGGCCTAATTTCGTTTATATTTATAATGTACAGACTCAACTACCATAATTTCAATAGAAAATTTATAAAATTTGGTGCAGGCTCATTGTTCTCACTCCATTTAATTTTATTGCAATAATGTAGCTGGCTACTATTGCCTTAATAAATAATGCATAACTATATTTTATATTTTTAAATTACATTTACCTGTAATTTTAATAAGTCAAGACTTTAAAACGACGATTGCATCGAGGTTATTGTTTTGCCTTGCTTAGATAGAATTTGGTAAGGGCAAATCAGATTGAAGAATTTTCTTTAATACCTTTTTATGACTAAAAACTATACAGTTGTTTGCACGAATAATGAAGCTTCGTCATAAACGGCATTTGTATGAAATAAGACGAAAATTGTGAGTCACATAAGTGTTTGATATAATAAATTTAAATCATAGAATTTAATAATTAATAAGCTTAAAATTTAATTTTTAACAATATTTATGACTTTTATGAAATAAGTGGGTCCACGGTCAAATTCATATCAAAAAAGGTTTGGGAAATCAAAAAATTTAAGAAACCCTGCGCTAATGAAATGGAAATATAACCTAAAAACAAACTAATTTGTTAAAATTATCGCATCAGTCACTATAAAACCTACTTTCACTTATAATATATTAAGTGCATTTTTGATTATCAGTAACAATTTGACTACGTTGCCATGAAAACTTTGCTGTCAAGTAAATGTCCGAATGCGAAGCATGAGGACATTTACTAATGACAACAAAGTTTAAATATAAGTAACGTAGTCAAATTGGATGATAATCAATCAAAATTCGGTAAGACTATTGCACACATTAGAATTAGACAAAATGTAACAATAAATAATATTTAAAAAATACTGTCATGGTTATTACGTTATAAATAAGAGCAACGTACACAATTATCAAAAATTATCAAAATGCATATGTGCAATTATCAAAGCAACTTGAACAATTATCGCTTAATTCTAACGCCATTGGTTAGAATTCATCGGATCGCTAAATATCATTGGTTCATGTTAGTCATGTGACACATGTGTGCAATAGTCATTAAAATTATTATGCACGCTAAGAACTATTGTGTCAATCTCTTTCTATCTCATACGTTGGGTGTCAGATAATTTTCGACGTATAAGATTTCTAAAATCAGACATTTAAGAATAATTTAATATAGTGTGTCTTTGTTTCACCTATGTTACTACAATTAATTGAAAAAAAAGGTTGTCGGTACTTAATTCAGATGGTTGTGGCGTAAGCTTCATTATTCGTGATTACAACTGTATCAATAAATTCTTACCTCCTACCTAAGCAAGGCAAGACAATAAGAATCTCGATGTAGACGCCACTTGAAACATTGATGTCGTTTTATTTTATTTAATATATTGTAGAGATATTTCCTGCTACCCTACAACTATAAAAAATTAATCTTCTTACCAGGACAATATCTCTACCATAAAGTGCGATCGGCAGCTATGCGTCGGTTCGCATTTGTGTACTGAGACAAAAAACAGGGCTGGATTCGATTTCTCTCTCTTTCTTGGGTCGCTAAATAAAATAAATTGTTCGGCCTTAGTACCGCACTAAAATTGCTCAAACGAAATTTTCCTCTCAGGAACAAAATTGCATGAAATGCCTTAATTGAATTTATTGTCATTACTGACAATACCAAAAAACTGAATTCGGGTGTGGTTCGTTGTATGAAAGTAAAATTAAACGCAGCTTTGTGAAAAATGTCTAATTTAATTTTCATCAATAAATTTAAATTTAAATTAAACATAGACAGGTCGAGCATAGGATATTTACGAACAAGTTCGTTTTGGTCGCAGAGTGTAAAAATGTAGAATAGAAAACCCTTCGTATTTACATTTATTTGTAAATCGAAATCTCAAAATATTCCAGGTCTCTATTAAGTGTGTAATCGTGTGACACAAATAAATTTACAACAATAAAATAATGGTGTACAAAATTATAAAGTTTATTTACCAATACGGTGGCATTTGTTGTCGACTTTTTGGTACCGCTGCTTTCTTACGCCAGACACCTGTTGTTCAGTCATACGGGTGGCAATCTACACGTTTCCAGCTTCTGTAATCTTGTGGTAATTTTCCAAATAAGTGAAGTTTCTTCTTCACACACAAATCCAATATCCAAATTAATCGATTGACGAACGTAATATAAAGGTTGGTTGGCAATTTTCAACCAATTTAAATAAATCGTGTACTTAACCTCCAATTTTGGTGAGTAAAATAATTCGAAGCAAATTTTAACAAATTTGAATTCTTTCTTCTAAACATTTAATTTGTAGGCACGTAATTTTCGTGATTACAAAAATCATTCGATTATTCTTCAACGGCGGACTGACAAAATTTTCATCTACATGTGCAATATCAAACTTTCCAAATGTGCGTTTCCAAAAACGCTGCAACTTGAAGATTCTACTTCTAAATCAATCTAAAAACACTCGTCTACTTTAGACGTCACTACGCACTAATTATCAGCTTGAAAAACACCTTGGTTTTCCAAGAAAATCTCGAAAATTGGTCATTTATGGTGGACCTCCACCGAAAATACGCCTGGCTGTCTTCACAGTCAACGGCCAAGTCTCCTACGCCAACTTTGGCTACCTTCTATGTTTAGAAACTTCAAAATACCACTACATAAAACGAAACTTTGAAATGTCACGAAAAAAATGTTTCGTGATTCGAAACATGAACGAAACCAATCAAAATTTGTAAACTTTCGCGGTTAAAATTCAAATGAAAATAATTAACTTTGTTTCTTTTTAGGTTTAAATCGCCGTAAACTTTATAAATCACTGGATTTCACTAACGTTCAACGATAAGTGTGTGTTTGTGTCAGCGGTAACATGATTCGACCTTTATTTAACAAAACTATGCTCGACCATGTTGTTATGGGTAAATCATCCCCTAATTAATGATAAATTATTAACACGAAGCTGGATTTCAGTTTAAATACGACAATATGTTGCTCGGAGCTATTGGACAATATTCAAGAACAAGAGTTCTAAAATAAAACAATTGTACCCAACCCAGCACCTTTAAAATAAATTAAGTACTTACCAGCACTTTCGAATGGCCTAAAGAAATATAAAAATTTCAAAATGGTAGGACCAATTTGATAGACCTCCTTGTAGTACGCTTGTGTGGGCTGCAATAGTACTACCAAAGATAAATGGATTTTTATGGTTTTAACTTTTGTTAGTAATACTTCCAATAATAATACTTGCTGAGAGCTCTATATGAAAGATGCCTAAATGAAGACACGACTCCAAAGGAAGGGAGAACCTCATATATAACAACCATACACAAAAAAGGTCCCAAATACGACCCAAATAACTATAGAGGTATAGCAATCATCCGAACAATAGGCAGAATATACGCGAGAATTCTTAGAAACTTCTTGGAGGACTATTAAAAATGATCAACCCGAGGAACAGGCAGGGTTCAGAGCTGGAAGGTCTACTGTCGACAACTTGTTTACTATAAAAATTGCCCTATAAAATCGAATGCAGCGAAGTCGAGAAACACATTTTGCCCTCATTGATTTGGAGAAACCATACCTATATAAAATGACAACGTTCCAATATCGCACCTATAGAAAAACGAATAAACAAGGACAGGAAAGCATAGGAGCACTGAATTCAGTTCTCAGGGAAAATAATAGAAGGAAAGAGACAAAAAAAAAAGAATTTTAAAATCTATAGTCCGAAATGTGATGAACTACTGTTCGGAACTGTGGGATTTAAGTACAATCAATAGACGAAAATTGCTAGAAAAAAGATAAGAAATGAAATTATAAGAATCATGAATATGGAGTCCCGCATAGCGGAAGAAGTTGAAAACCGACAACTGACATGGTTCAGACATACTAAGAGAATGAGAGAAAATATATGGCCAGGAAGAGTTTTAGAATAGATTCCGCCGGAGCGGAGGAAGAGAGGATTAGGAGAAGCTGGAGAGACGATGTAAATGGGGCGATGAATTGCAGAAATATCCTGATATGATTTTTTGCTCCAAAATTTCACTTCAAAGGCCCTTGTACTAGTTTTACGCCGGTACCTGAGTTTTCTCTTTGTCAAGGGTCAGTGGATTCAGACAGACGAAATAACAAAGCAATAATTATTCGAAGTCAACATCATTTATTAAAGGAAAATATTCAATTGCGGAAATTTGCATCAATTTATAATTGGCAATAAGTATGCCTCGAACCAAATGTGTAATAAATAATGTAACAATTTAAAAATCCAAGCAACATTTAATTCCTCAAATACAGAAGCTGAACTTGGATATTCAATCATTCGTGTAAAATCATGTTAAATTTATAATTCAATTGTACAAACTTTCTAATAAATTCATTAACAACACAAATCGTCGTTTTGAATTGAATTTATTAAAATAAAACAAATTTTTACCTTACAAATTGGTAAATTTTCACTCAATTCAGTGCGCCACTAGAATCCATGTGTTCAAACTTCTGTCGGTAGTCGCCACATTTTCCAATATCTTGAAAGCTGCAAGTGTTTCAAACTGCGGCCAGTGTTCTTGTGTTAATAATTGAGTAAAATATCCAACCAAGCCCATTTACTTTGCTATCCAACTTCCTTTTTTAATTGTTAATCGAATTTGTTAATTTAACAATTATTGTACACGCCGTACGTAGTTAATTACTACGTAATTACAAGACTCTCGTTAATTATTCACTTATGTGAATTCGCAAATTTTACTCTTTGAGTTTTGGATCAAAGACCTCGCACGAGTTCCCAATTTGAGATCCAACCAAGAACTGACTGCTCTCCTCCTTTTGCTTGCTGGCTTCATTCCCCCCATATTAAAATTTTGCTTTTTTGAAGTGGGAATTTTTATTCCTATCAGCTAAATTGGCTCTTCCTTCCAGGTAACATAAAGTTTGTATTCGTGTACGCACCGAAATATTATGAACACTTTGTTTTTAGGACTCTGGCACTATCTACCATGTCGAAAATTATACACAGGACGCGGCACAAATTTTGTATTTTACAAATAAATTCAAAAGTGTTAGTTTTGTGTGTTATTCTGTTACAAATTGATGGTTTTTGTAAAACTGATGCAAATATCGCTTTTTATACCAGTTGAATTAACTGGCTACTGATTCTAACGCAGGTGTCTTCAAATTACCACCTCATTAATTTACCTGAACCCTTAAATTTGGAAATATCACCACAATACATAAGGAAGAGTTATGGCAAGATAGAGAGGGATGGAAACTAGGAACGTAGAGGCGGTTCCGGCCGTAAATAATACGTGCATTATAATATATTATGTAAATGACTTTCTTGGATTCAGAACCCAATCCCTGAAGAACAGTGATGTGGTCGCTGACGCTCGTTGATGGCGTTATATTGTTTTGGATTCCTTTTTGTTATTGCAAAGTACTTTGTTTTATAAGGTAATTTTGCTAATATTTTTCGCATAGTTGATATCGAATAATCCGTTAATACGTTAATGTCAAGCCCCTACACCTTTATAACCCCCAGTACTACCGAATGTACGAAAATTATAAACTCTAGCCATTATTAGGTGGTAGAAGGTATAATAAACAGCCTGTAAAGCAAATTTTAAAGATAAGATCATAGATATTAAATTTCCTGCTTTAAAATTATATCTACTATAAACGAATGAAGTCTGGTTTGCACGAATTTAACAATGCCGGTGAGTAAACTTTATTTTTTTAATAAGATTTATTAGTGATATCTTCGCATTCAAATGGTACATGTTAATGTTATCGTCGTATAATTTTGCTATAATAGGTATAATTTAGATAATAAATTAAGAAACCGAATAATTTTAATAGTTAAGGATTTGTCTTTTAATCTTCTGCAACAGGGGTGGGTAAACTTTCCAATTTTTATAAATAACAATTGGCATCAGATTATTTAAATATTCAATTTGTTTTTAATAGCGCGAAAATAAATATAGGTATGTATTTTGATAAAATAGATAAGTAATTTATTGATAAAGTATGATTTGTACCTACTATTTATCTTATTTACTTAATTAAAACTTAAAATTGCATTTATGGAAAAAATATACAAAATAATTATTTGTCCTGCTGTTCGGTAAGGAGCAACTACTGACAAGTAATTCTGCTTGATGGATTTGTCCCGATTGTAGCGGTTTTACCCATAAATCTCTTCTTCCTTGGTATGGAGAGATTTAAATGATTCTTATATTTACTTTCAATTTCTTACTGTTATCTTAATTTAGATAATAATTTTATTTGAATACAAACAAATTAAAGGGGCCTTGGAAAAAATATGCATCCAATTGCATTTTATCTGAAATTTGTTTTCTTTGTTAAAGTGTGGTCTAAAATTGGGGTCTATAGTATTATACCGGTCTCAGAACTGAGTCACAATCTATTAAATTTTCTACTAACTTGAGATTACTTTTCCTGTTACAATTAAGTAACCTCCACCACCCATTGACAAAAATACCCTTTAGTACTTTTTGTGAGATTGGAACAGTACAATACCCTCTTAAATGATTTTATTGATAACAATTCTTTAACCTTTTTTTTTATAGATATTTACAAAAAGATCTGGTGCCGCTGGTAAACATGGATATGATTATGAAGTTAATATGGCAGCTCTTTTGGCGCTACGGTTCTCGTTTGAAGAATTGGTAAATGATTTTTGGATTGCAACTAATTTTAACGAAGTAGGTGATATGGATGATGTCGTTTTGTGTGTAACTACAGCAAAGAAAACCAAATTTGCAATTTTAATACAGCTAAAGCACGTCGAAGCACAGAATAGTTCACCAAAAATTCTAGAGACTAAAGATTTTACCTACGAAACTTCGAATGGAAGCAAAAATAGAAGTGACGATGCATTTTCGATATTCAAATATTTCAAAGGTTATAAAACATTTCAGGAAAATTTAAGGCAATCTAAAAATCAATCGAAAAGAAAACAAATTGAAAATGTTCAGCACTTACAGAACGTTGAGAAATTTTATTATATTCTTTACACAAATAAAAAGGTGGACACAGAGTTAAACTGTTTAGTAAATACCACCGAAGATGTAGTTTTATTAAACAAATTAAATACTACTGCAGATTCCGTAATTTATAAATTTAAAATCAAAGATTTTCCACGTTTGCAAGCTATTGAAGATATTGGAACCTCTAGTAAAGATTTTCTTCAAAATTTATATTTATTTTCGAATCAAACTAATAGAGATGGTGTTTCTAACTTAATAGAAGAAGAAATCAGTAAAATTTTTGATTTCCATAAATTTGCAAATGTCAATTTTAAAAAGGTCACTAGAACCTATTTGGAAATCTTCACATTATGGACTGAAGGTTATAAAATTAATAATGACAAAATACATACCACATTATCAAAACAAGATATTATAAACATTTTGAGTGATATATTATTAGAACCGTATAAGTACAAAATATCAGAAAATCAATTCCCTTGTGATGATTGCTTTCGATGTTATGATTCCCCCCAGAAAAAGATTTGGAAAGAATTGATATCTGATAAAGTTATTTCCATAGTACACGGTGTTGATTTAACTCGACAGTTCCTTAGAGATTTTATTGGGTATCAAGTTAAACAAGCACTTGAAGAACATGAGGAATGTTGGAATACGCCAATAGATGATTTTACTACCAAGCAATTTTGGAACCAAGTCCAAATGACGAAAATATGTAGTATTAATAAAAATAATTCCATATTTATGATTGATGTTTATAAATTTATGTGGTTCTATGAAAAGTTACCAATACTTTTGGAAATTGATGATGTAAAAAAATATGATGACATATTAAAAATTTTGGAGATAAGCAAATACAAATTGAAAGCAATCGTGATTACAAATAATCGAGACTTTGCATACCGAAAAATAGACCAGGTGAAACAATTCGCTTCTCTTGAAGATTTAAATTGTTATAAGAAATGGAAAATTTTAAATTTAATGGTTCAATTCCAAGGACGAATTTCCGTTAAACTTAGCAATATAACTAAAAAAAACATGTATGAATATTTAAAATGTGAAGACATCATTCATATTTTGTGTAGTGACTTTAATGTTGGTAATAGATTTGATTACGAAACAAAGTGCCATATCGAAAGAAATATTTCAAAAATTTTAATCTCTTTTGATGCGTTAGTCAAAATTCAAAACGAATTCTTTCTCATTGAAACCCAAAATAACAATGAAGTTAAAATTTTGACCCAAAAGTTAGTTTCTTTTGAAGAAAAAAATGATTCATATATTTGCATAGTTAATATTAACACGAAAGATGCTGTTAATGCAGTAAAAGAAGTGAAAGAAAAACACAAATGCTTTCATCGCTTGGTATTTCATGACGAGTACTTGGAATGGAAGGAGTCGCATGGAAATATTGAAAGTATCAAAAAGTTTCAAATTGCTACAACTCCAAATTCGAAAAAAACTTTGTACGAAAATGTTTCTAGTTTTATAGACAGTTTCAGTACCAACAAGCTTGAAATTATCAGCGGTTGCGCAGGAATGGGAAAGTCGAAGTTACTAAATTACATATCGTGTTACTTCAAATCCTGTTCTTGGATACTTTCAGTGGGATTGAACCATATAGCCAAAAATAATAAAATCGATTCCTTGCAAGTTTTTGACATCTACAGGAAAGAACTTTCTGAAGATCCAAGTGTCCAAAATTTACAATTCTCTTTGCTAGTATTTAACGATATGATTGAGGCAAAAAAACTTTTAATGTTGTTTGACGGCGCTGATGAAATTTCCGATAAAAATAAAGTTAGATTTTCAGATCTGATCGGCAATTTTCAAAAAGCAAGTTATTCCGTGTTGATTTCTACCCGAGAGCATATGACTTACTTTCTGGAAAGCAATTTTAAGGTTTTATCACGAAAATTGAAACCTTTCACATGGGAAGAACGGATAGAGTTTTTAGTAAAATTTTTTAAAATGAAATTGAAGATTGAAAATGAAGATGTCTTGCTAAAATTTTCCGAAACGCTTTTAAATGTAACAAAGCAAAATTTGATGGATCGAGATGAACAATTCACTGGAATTCCTCTACAGTTGGAGCTCGTGGCGAATTACTTTTTAAAGGAAAGTAAAGAGTCGACACTAAACAATGCAGTCATTTTAACTGAAAAATTTGACGTACTTGATCTATATCAAAAGTTTGTTGAAGATAAGAATGTTATTTTGCGAAATAAATATGGAGCAGGTCAGGAACATTGGCTGGATAGATTGGAAGAAATGCAGGTTCCTCTTGCGCTGAGTAATTTGATCGGTTATAAATTTAGGCCAAAATTTGATCTGGAAAATCGTTTAAAAGAGTTCTATGATGTTAAATATGAAGAAAAAAATGCAGTGTTAGTGCAATTACAAGGTATTTTAAATGTCAGAACAATGAAGGATAAAATTTTTAAAGGTTTTATACATCGTACGTTCGCAGAATATATAGCTGCGAAGTGGTTCACAGAAAATTTAGAAGATTCTATAGTTAAAGAAACTATAAAAGATATGTACCGTGTCAGACTTGAACAACCTGATAACTTACATTTCTTCTTTGCTATTTTTGACAGAATTTTAGTCAGAGACTGCAAATTTCATAGAGACATTATAAATGGGAGTATGCATGACTTGAAGTCAAAATTGAAGACAAATGCAGAATTTTGGTTTGAGAACGATAATATTAAAAGAACCGCTTTTCATATACTGAGTTTGTATGCAAACGATTACAAAAAACAAGATTTAGAAGAGATTTTAGAAGCTGTTCAGTTAGAAAAGTGGAAGGGAAATATGGAAGATCATTTCGGATATAGTGTTAAGGATTATGCTATCCTAACAGGATCTTGGACGTTTTTTAACATAATTTATACACTGAACCCATATTTTATGAAAACTATTCCTTCCTTCACTAGTTTTAACAGCTTCACTTGGTATTCACTTGGATCACACAGACATATGGTGGGCTTACTGGAATCTTACCAAGGTTGGTATATAATAACTTCAAAAGATATGTATCAGTTTAAAAGTGGATATAAAACCATGCATCAGTTAACCACATACCACCACAAGCTTCCTGATACTCTCAGAAAGAGTCTATATTCTTTAATGCGGGATTCAAATGGTGTGGTTCATGCGAGGTTTTCAACGAGTAATTTACCAAGCAACATCTGCAGGAATATAAGTGTTTACAATATGCTTAATATGTCTCCAGAACAATTAGGAAAATTGTTTGATAATGGAGTCCTATTGTGTTTAAAATATTATGGTGTCAACCTTTTTCATATAAATAGATTTATATGATTTTATTTATGATCATACAGTCGTTTTTATTCTTGACAGAAGTGTCATGACCCTCAAGTTTTGGTGGAGTGGGGTGATCATCCTTCCCCATAGTCCACAAATAAATTTTGGACTTTTTAGATCATTAAGTTTTGAGAATTCTCTTGGCATATTGCTCTCGGTTAAGCCGGTGCGGTGGTCCCCTGGATTAGTGAATTGCCACCATTAACATAAAAATCAGGAAACAATACGACACATTATGAAGGCAAGTTTAGCAAGCTACCTCTTGACGTAAAAATATTTATATGCTCAAAGTTTCCAAACACTGCCGGAGAAACGACGCACTTGTTGGGAAAATAACAGGCTTTAGCCTACTAGATGAGGATTCTATTAGCATTGCTTCTAGAAAGTGGAATAAGAAGAGGATTTCATTTTGAAATTTGATATACCGAAACAAAGAAGGATTAAAAATGTACCCAACGATTTTTCTTATTTATAATAATTTCCCTCTTTTATTTCTGTAAGTGGCAGAATTAATTATCTGCTTACAGCTGCAACAAGAATCCTTGTTGGTTACAAACTGTTTATTTTATTCAAATTATCATATAACTGAGGTTTTGATTTATTTGTCAAAATTAATGATATCCAAGAATTGATCCTTTTTGAATATTAAAATTTTTGTTGAACTTAAAAAGTAATTTGCTGGTGTGAGCAATTCACAAAGGTACTTTTTTCCAGATAAAAGGTTAATTTTGAGTGTACAATGAATCAAGCGAGCTACCCGCTGTAATAAATGGGTATCTTTGCAAATTGAAATAAAAGTTTTTCCTCATATATTTTTCTTATTTAAAGAAACCATCATGTTAAGCTGGTGGTCCTCCTAGGTTAGTAAATTATTGCCAATATTAACATAAAAAAACAGAATACCGTCACATCTGCAGAACAGCCCAGCAAGCTACCACATGTAAAGCAATTATGTGCTCACAGTGGAAATTGTGCCAACGAAGATTGACACAGTTACTTAAAGAACAGATCATTGATCTAAAATTTAGTTAAAGAAGAAGACATTTAATCATGTAATTACGTGTAATTAATTAATATCTACATATTATTATACTATATCGTTGTAATAGAAATATTTCCTAAATTTTTTTTTGTATTAATATACTGAAACTTCTTTTGTTTTATAAAATTCGTGTTTTATTAATTAGTATCTACTATTATGTTGATCTGCATATTGATATGGATTTTACCAAAAGTGCGAAAGGATTGAATCAAAATTAGGTGATAAATTGTAACTTTAAATAATTTCTGCATTAGTATGAAATGGCTTTCAGTTAAAAAAAAAGTCCGATTCACGCCAGTGGTCCAATTCACCATATTCTACGGTATTTATAACCTAAATACAACCCAAGTAATATTTTAGCTTTTGATTTTTATGTAGCTGACAGCTAATTTTCATATAAAAAGCTGACGGATACATTGTAATTAATAAATATTTGTTAGGTTTGCAAATTAATAGTCTGACAATTTTGAGATTCGTAATCAATCTCATACAATCAAACTTGCAATTGATAAAAGATAAGAAAGTTAATACAAATCCAAATTGATAACAAATTTCCTGCTTACACAGTGTACAATAAAGTATTATAATATGTAGTTGACATCAGTTAAAAATGCCGGTGAGCCATGTTTACATTTTTATTAAATTTAATAAAAGGCCGTTCAAGTAAGGGGGTTTACAAATAATAAAATATAAAACTGGCGATTCCCTTGGTCTTTCAATCCATTCAATTATCTTTATCCCGAAATACAAAAAAAAGTCATTTATAACAATTTCGTTGCCTAATGAAATGTTTTTAACCTTCATCCGCTCACGCCTTTTCAAGTTACACTTTCGATCGCATGGGAGGCAATTAGACCGCCTTTGTTTTTTATTGTTTTCGTGAGTTTTTCTTTACTTTACCTTACATTTAGAAATTAATTAAAGAAATATACATAAATTAAGTTTATGCTACATTTAAAAAAAGACCAATATGAAAATACATAAAATTAATAAGCACCTATAAATGCTACATTTATAAGACGAAATTAAAATACATAAAAATGAAAAACATTTTACATTTCGAAAAACAATAAAAATTAATTGTGAATAAAATTGAAAACGATTTCACAAATTAACAGTATTCATAAAAAGTTCAAGTTGTCGATCGCGCTAGGCGGCAAATTGGCCGCCGTACGACACTACATACTTTGGGGCTGTCTTGAGCCGGCTGGTGAAGTTATCTTATCACAAAATGGGTAGGGTCTAGTGGAGGAGATAGTAATTAGAGAATACAATCCCATCCCGACCCTCCTACGACGCTCTGGAAGAAAATAGGAGAAAAAATTTAAAAAGGCGGTCCTTTTGCCGCCTACGCGAGCGAATGAAGGTTAATCAACTTGCATAAATTGATTGCAGTACAAAGGTATAAATACCTCAAATTAGAATCTGAAGCTTTATGCTATTCTATTAGAAAAGCTTTTAAAATTGGTTAATTATTAATTCGTGAAATTAAATATGTTTTATTTTTAATAAATAACGAATTAAGGAAATACTATTAAAAGTTATATTTTAAGCTTTCGATCTTGCATTTAGCCCTTCTTCAGAAAATTACAAATAATAAATGGGTAAACATGGAAACAAATATACATTGTATTGTCATTTGACAATATCACTTATAATTTATTTTGCAAATTAATATGATCATTGATCACTATATTTTAAATTTCTAAGTATCTATTATATTTTAGGAATTTCAAACACGGGTAGGCACCGATAATCCAGGATTGGACTATGAAAAAGAAATTGCAGCTCTTTTAGCTATAAGGTATGCTTTCGAAGAATCGGTACAAGATTTTTGGATTGCGACAAACGTTGGTTGTGTTGGAGACACGGATGATATTGTTTTGTGTATAACTCCAATAGATGGCGAAAAGATTGTCCTTTTATTACAATTAAAGCATGAAAATCCAATAGGAGTAGCAAAAAATTTCAAAGATGGCCATTTTACGTACTCGATGAACAATGAAAAAAGAGATAAAGCGAAAGAAAGATTTTCACTGGACAAATACTCCAGAGGTTATATAAAATTCCAAAATCTTTTACACAATTTTGACGAAGAAGAGCCAATTCTTATTCCATACCTTCGCATGGTTAACAAATTTATTTATATTCTTTACACAAATCGAGGACTGGAGGAAAAGTTAAACTGTTTAGTGAACGTAAGCGAAAGCAACATTTTTAATAATTTAAATACTTCCAAATCAGCCTATTACGGATTCAACTCCGAAGATTTTCAGTTGGACGAAAATTTTGTTCGCAATTTATATTTATTTCCAAATCAAATCAACTTTGAGGGAGTTTTTAATTTGATAAAGAAGGAAATTCGAAATCTATTTGGTTCCCATAAATTTTCCGGTGTTGATTTTGATGATGCAACTAAGAAATATTTGGAAATTATCAAACTGTGGACTAAAGGATATGAAATTGAAAAAAGCACAAAATATATTACATTATCTAAAAGGGATATTATAAATATTTTGAGTGATATTTTATTAGAATCTTACAAGTGTAATATTGAAGACAACAAATTTTCATATTACGATTGCTCCCAGAAACTCATTTGGAACAAATTGATGCTTCTCAAAGATATCTCTATAGTTTATGGCGATGATTTAACTTTACAGTTCTTGAAAGATTATATTGGATGTGAAGTAAAACGAAACACTAGAAAACAGGGAAAATTTTGGAAAACGGAAGTTGCTAAGTTAGTATCCAATGTATTATCTGAATCAATTCCTGATGATGAGACCCAAATGATGAAACTGTGCGGTGGAACCAAAAATGGTTGCATAACCATGATTAGTATTTACAAATTACTGTGGTTCTATAAAAAGTTACCACTACTTTTAGAAATTGATGATGAAAAGAAATACGATGACATTTTAAAAATTTTGGAAATAAGCAAACACAAATTAAAAGTTGTCGTGATCACAAATAATCGAAACTTTCATGCATGTCAGAAAATAGACAACGTGAGACATTTTGCTTCTCTCGGAGATTTAAATGATTTTGAAAAATTAGAAATTTTAGATTTATCGGTTGAATTCCAAGGAAGAATTCGTGTTCCACTTACAAATATAACTAAAGAAAAGATGCATGAATATTTAAAATGTGACAATATCATTCATATTTTGTGCAACGACTTTAATGTTGGAAATAGATTTGTTTTTAATTATGAAAAAAAGTGCCATATCCAAAGAAGTATTTCAAAAATTTTAATCTCTTTTGATGCGTTAGTGAACATTCGAAACGAATTCTTTTTAATTGAAACGCACAATATACAAGAATGTAAAACATATCTGGCCAAAAGGTTACGTAAAATTAATTTCCAGAACATTTGTGTTCTAGAATTCAGCAGTATACTATCCGAAAAACTTGAAGAAATAAAAAAGCAACATAAATGTTTTCATCATCTTCTATGGGTGTTTTTTTAGCTGCATGAGAACTTTCAATAGGGCTAACAATTGAACCAAGATTGCTATGGAAACAGTTTTTTGACATTTGTGTTTAGCAAGGTTTGGCATTTGATAATGCATAGATTGACCATTGAACAACGCTACCAAATTGGGTTCACAACCAATTGGAAGTGGATCCATTTTTTTTCCGTAAAATTTTGTTCATTGACGAGGCACATTTTTGGTTAAATGGGTATGTGAACAAACAAAATTGCCGTATATGAAGTGAGACCAATCCGGGACATTATCTTGAGACTCCATTGCATCCATTAAAATTGACTGTTTGGTGTGGAATACACGCCAACGGCATCATTGGTCCATATGTCTTTCGAAATGAGGAAGAAGCTACCGTTACGGTGAATGGTGTGAGATATCGATACATGCTCAATACATTTTTGTTTCCAAAACTTCAAGAGCTAAACATTGACAACTTATGGTTCCAACAGGATGGTGCTACGTGCCACACAGCCAACGAAACCATCAATTTATTGAAAGGACAATTTGGTGACAACATTATTTCAAAACGTGGTCCTATCAATTGGCCTCCAAGATCGTGTGATTTGACACCTCCAGATTATTTTCTGTGGGGGTATGTTAAATCCATGGTTTATGCTAACAAACCAACAACTCTAGAAGCATTGGAGGCTAATATTCAGCAAGCCATTTATGAAATAAAGCCAGAAATATTGGAAAAAGTGGTCAAAAATTGGACTGAACGGATGCGCTTCGTAACCATTAGTCGTGGTGGTCACATGCCGGAAGTCATGTTCAAATCATAAATGCCTTTAACTGTACTTTCATAAAAAAATTATAACCAAAACATTCCGTCAGGTTTTTAATGTTTTATTTCATTTTGAAGTTCTCATGCAGCTAAAAAAACACCCTATATTTCTCGAAGATAGACTGGAATGGAAGGAATCGACTGGAAGTGTCGCAAACATTACCAAATTTCAAATTGATCCTGAAAAAACTGGGTATCATAACTTTTCCAACTTTTTAAACAGTTTCGACAGTAATAAGTTTCAAATAATCAGCGGTTGTCCGGGAATGGGAAAATCGGTGATACTGAATTATATTACATGTTTTGCAGAATCGCATGAATGGATTCTTCCGGTTATATTACGAACCATGTCCCTAAAAGACGGATTCGAAAAACCATCTGAATTGTTGAGGTTTTATATTCATCAATTTTTAATTAAAGGTTCCTGTGTACAAAACAAGAACTTCTCATTGCAAGTATTTAATGAAATGCTTAAATATAGGAAAGTTTTATTACTGTTGAATGGTCTTGATGAAATGTCGATTTCCAATAGAAAGAGATTATCTCCGTTTATTGAATACTTACAGAAACAAAAGTATCCATTGTTGATTACTACGCGAGAGCACATGAAGCCCTATCTGGAGGAAAAATTTAAGGTTTTAACAAAAACCTTGAAGAATTTTACTTTAATTGAACAAAAGCTATATTTAACAAATTTCTTTGAATTAAATATTACCATTAAAAACGAAAATGTAAAAATCTTGGAAGATTTTGTAAACCAGCTTTTACAAGCGCCCAAGGATAATCTGAGTGATCGAGATGAACAACTTACTGGAATTCCTTTACAATTATACTTACTTGGGAATTACTTTGTGAAAAAATGTAAAGAGACAATTATCTCCAAAAATGTTTGTCTAACCATAAAATTTGACTTGTTGGATTTGTATAATAAATTTATTGAAAGTAAAACTAACATTTTATGTACAAAATACGGATCAGATGAAGAGGATTGGTTGAAATCTCTGGAAAATCAGCAACATCTATTTGCGTTGCAATATGTATTTAACAAGGAGGATTTAAAAGAATTAGATATTGAAAAGAGTTTGGAAATGTACAAGAAAGAACAATTTAGATCACAATTAATCCATAAAGGGGGCATTTTAATAGCCAAACCAATGAAAGATAAATTCAAAATTGATTTTATACATTATACATTTGCCGAATATTCGGCTGCTCAGTGGTTATTTAAAAATTTTAAGAGTGCCAAACCAGAAGGAACCGTTGCTTGTAGGTGTATACGATTTTATTTTGAAAAAAGATTTAAATTTTTATTTTCTGTTTTGAACAGAACTTTCAGAACTTTGAATGACATTTTTGATATCATTAATCAATCCGATATTTTGAAATTAGATACGTTGGAAAATATCTTTCATTACAGTGCATTCGACTATGCTTTATTAAGAGAGTCTGGTCAATTTGCTAACAAACTTTGCAATTATCACCATATTTGCGAATCCGAGCTGACCTTCTTTTTGTCAACTATTTGGACTTTAGCACCTATAAATATATAACTTCTACACTATTCTACAATTTAATATGGTGTTATATCCTTAGATTCGGTAAGCCATTAAAAGAACTTTCATTTTATACATCGCAATTACAGAAATTTTATAATTGCGACATAGACAGAGCAACTGAGGTTTTTAAAAGCGTATCGACAGTTAACGAGTTATTGAAGTCTTGTGGAATAAAGCATAATGATAAACATTACTATTATGATATAAGGTTTGCTATAGTACTTGGTACTAAAGAAAATGTTAAAGATTTATTATTGGACCAAGAACTCAATATCAATGAAAGAGACAATTCTATGTCGCCAACTCTCCTTCATTACGCTACAATAAATAAACGTTCTGATGTTGTCAAAATGTTACTAGATCAGAGAGCAAATGTTACCGAAGAGGGAAAACCTGGATTCACCGAGGTTCACTACGCTGTTAAGTGTGGATGTAATAATATTTTGGAAATGTATATTGCCAAACATGCTGATTTAAATCAAAAAGACATGTTTGACAAGACACCTATGGACCTTGCAATATGTTTAGAAAAATCAGACATAGCATTAACTCTTATAAGACATAATGCTGAAATTTCAAACCCAAAGTTTATTTTGCCCTCGATTGTGAGAATGGGAAACATCGAATTACTACAAGAGGTTTTAAAGAAATATTTTAACATAAATAAAAAATACAACGAGTGGTCTCCGTTATACACAACTCTTAAAAATAATGGTGTGGATGTGACAAAACTTCTAAAGAACTCCAATTGTGATTTTGCCCCGGACCTCGAATTGGATGGTTTCCTTCATGTGGCCGCTGAAATGGGTAACTTGGAGTTATTTAATTTCTTTGTGAATAGTGGTTTAAATATCAATGAAAAAAACAAGCATGGAAAAACACCATTGATGATCTCAATAGAAGAAGGTCACAAAGAAATTGTTTCTCGACTAATTGAAAAAGGTTGCGAAATAAATTGGCGTTACAGAGATGGAAACACCTTTACTTTTAGCTGATAACTTAAATATTGTTTATTTGTTGCTACAATTTACAAATTGCAGCGAAAGAATTTCGTGTGACCAGTCTAATAAGTTACTATTCATTATTAAAACAAAAGCTAAGTATCCTTCTTCTGAATTGTAACTTATTAACTGCTAAATTGATATACTAGAAAGAAGTTGAGATTAGTATAAAAGGCTCAATAAGGACAATATATTACAATTGGCAACAATTTGTGAATATATTTAACTACGATAAATTCTATGGAAGAGTAATATAATATTTTAATCGCAATTTGCCAATTTGCAATTAAGTAAAATAGATTTGAAAACGTTTAATTCAGAGAGGTGCATTTCCTTCATATTTCACGTTCCATTTATATAATAGGTATACTAAATAAAATAAAAGTGCAATCGGATTTTGAAGTGGAAGAAAATATTAAATATTACAAATTATTGCATGAGAAACAATGTAATAAATTTCAATGCGTCTGTAGCATTAATTAGACAAATCAACGAGGTGAATCCAATGGGTGAAGGTGGCTCCATTGTGGTTTTCTCATTTCAATTGTTTTGTGTTAAAATAATTGTTGTATGTTGGTGGTTAATAAATATACAAAGTATATTAGTCAATTGATTATTATTTAATTACATTGAGACGAAGCAAGAGAGAAGATACGATTATTGCCTTGCAGATAACGCGATCGGTTGCGAATGTAAGGTACCGGGTTTAACTTCGGGGAAGGGTCAAACTTTCTTATGGCTAATCTCTGTGCTTCGGAAGGCACGATAAGCCGATTAATTTCCAACATTAATATAACAGTAAGCTACCTACAGATCGTATCAGATGTAGAATAACTATATGCTCACAGTGCCAAATAGTCAAGGAAACTTGACACAGTTGCTTACAAATTTCAGGAGTGACCCGTTTCCGCACATTGTGAGGAAAACCTGCCGATATGCGAGCGGAGGTAAACTACGCTAAAAGTATTGTAAAATTAAAAATATATTTTGAGTTATTAACTTGCTAACAATATTATAAGTTACTAAACTGTAACATTTATTTTTTTTTTTTCAAGTTATAGAGAATTAGATTCTGTAAAGGAAAAACTATAAACCATGACAAATTTGTTTCGCTTTTATTTAAGCTCTTCAGATGGATATAATGTCTTTAAATTATAAATATAGGGTGTTTTTTTAGCTGCATGAGAACTTCAAAATGAAATAAAACATTAAAAACCTGACGGAATGTTTTGGTTATAATTTTTTTATGAAAGTACAGTTAAAGGCATTTATGATTTGAACATGACTTCCGGCATGTGACCACCACGACTAATGGTTACGAAGCGCATCCGTTCATTCCAATTTTTGACCACTTTTTCCAATATTTCTGGCTTTATTTCATAAATGGTTTGCTGAATATTAGCCTCCAATGCTTCTAGAGTTGTTGGTTTGTTAGCATAAACCATGGATTTAACATACCCCCACAGAAAATAATCTGGAGGTGTCAAATCACACGATCTTGGAGGCCAATTGATAGGACCACGTTTTGAAATAATGTTGTCACCAAATTGTCCTTTCAATAAATTGATGGTTTCGTTGGCTGTGTGGCACGTAGCACCATCCTGTTGGAACCATAAGTTGTCAATGTTTAGCTCTTGAAGTTTTGGAAACAAAAATGTATTGAGCATGTGTCGATATCTCACACCATTCACCGTAACGGTAGCTCCTTCCTCATTTCGAAAGACATATGGACCAATGATGCCGTTGGCGTGTATTCCACACCAAACAGTCAATTTTAATGGATGCAATGGAGTCTCAAGATAATGTCCCGGATTGGTCTCACTCCATATACGGCAATTTTGTTTGTTCACATGCCCATTTAACCAGAAATGTGCCTCGTCACTGAACAAAATTTTACGGTAAAAAAATGGATCCACTTCCAATTGGTTGTGAGCCCAATTTGGTAGCGTTGTTCAATGGTCAATCTATGCATTATCAAATGCCAAACCTTGCTAAACACAAATGTCAAAAAACTGTTTCCATAGCAATCTTGATTCAATTGTTATCCCTATTGAAAGTTCTCATGCAGCTAAAAAAACACCCTATATTTCTTAAAAGTGTGTAATACTAAAATTGAAAAAAATATTTTGAATTAAAAATTATAAAATTTTATGAAAAATTATTACTTACATTTGAATTAAATATAACATAATTGAAGTTCCTTGGTAATAAATAACCTGCAATAAACCAACAAAACATAATAATAAAAATATTGTAAACTACGCCAAAAGCTAATAGGTCGACGGTAATCCAAAATGTAAACTACGCCCACGCACTTTTAACAATGGGTTATGTACTTATATCGTAAGCAGGAGATTATGGATATTGGAGTTTTACAACGGCGTAATTAAAGAGAAATATACCAATAGAAATGTGTAAATTTTTCGTAAATGCTTTAAAAAAATGTATAGCTACTAGACTGATTATTATCATTAAATAAAATCCTCATATTAAAATATGTGCTGCCATATGTAGTGGTCTACCATCTACCTTACATTTCAATATCTGAAGTAAAATTTCCTAGTAGCACACTTACTCGAATAGGTCCGGTCTAGGGTATATCTTTAGTTAGTAGACTGCATTTTTTCCTTAGTTACTAGGAGGAGCCAAAATCTTGCGCAGTAGATGGGGAGGGAGAACGCGTGACACCCAATTCCACCAATTGACACCAACATGACCCGAAATGATGAATATTCGTTTCTGCACAATAGCTCCTCCTAGTCACTACGGAAAAAATACACTTTAGAGTCTACAGCGTTAGTCAAAACGGCTCAGAGCATAGGAGACCTAAGTAAAAAGTGCGGAGAGTCGATTTTGAAAATGGGTGGGGCTAAGTAAACGCAGCTCCACCAAGTTAATATTTTCTCCCAGTTATTTGTTGTTAGCGCAACAAATTTATCGCGAATTAATACTTTATAAAACATAAAAGTTTATACGGAGCGTCAATAAAACAATTATAAAATATATTAATTCGCTAACGATGTCGAATTGCTAGTTGGGCCGTTTAATAATATTTAGTTAATTTATATTAAGGGCTTACATATATTCATGATTTACAAAATATCATTTTTTTGTTTTTAATTTCCTTATAAAGTACAATACTTCAAGAATATTCTGTGAAATGATTTTTTGAAAATCCTGATTGCTCGTAAGCCCTTAATATAAATTAACTAAATATTATTAAACGGATGTCTTATTTATTAATAATATCATTTATTAAATAATAAATAACTAAGGTTTCTTCTAATTTATAAACCTTATTATGCATTGGATTCCACATTCCTAAATGATAACATCAAATTAATATGATATCTGAAAGCAACATCTATGAAATTATGAAATATGCTGTGATAATTATTAATTATTTTTATTATAAAAATTTAAATATAATTATTTCAGTTTATTTGAAAATGAGACGAATTTTGAGGCCCCCTGGATTTATGAGGCCCCAGGCGCGCGCCTCTTGAGCCTGTTCAGAAATCTGCCACTGCGAAAGTAAATAAAAATCCAAATTGATAAGTGATATGATAACAAATTTCCTGCTTATACAGTGTACAATAAAGCATTATATGTGGTTGGCAACAGTTTAATAATGCCGGTGAGTACCTGATGTAATTACAATTACAAAATTTACAACTAATAAAATATAGGCGATTCGTTCGGTCTTTAAATCCATTCATTTATATTTTTCCCGAAATACACAAAAAAAAAATTATTTAAGAAATTCGTTGCTTAATGAATTTTTTTTAATCAACTTGCATAAATTGATTGCAGTACAATGGTATAAATACCTCAAATTAGAATCTGAAGCTAACTTTTAACTTTTTTTTTAGTGATAAGGGTATGGTATGAGTTATTGGGGTAAGTATTGTAAATGGACATCTCCAGGTTTGGTTATTTATCTGCTTTTTTTTTATTGAAGTCAATATATTATTATCAAAAGCTTAAAATTCTAAAAATACTAAACATAGTCTTCAAAAACGACCAATCACATCGCTTATATTGATGATCACATTATTGCCTCTAAATTAATTTTAATTTCAAATGTTAAGCCTGTACCAGAGGCGTAGCTATGGGGGGGCAGGGGGTACATATGTCCCTGGGCGCCACAGCTTAGGGGGCGCCAAAATGAAAAAATGAGTTAAATAAACTCCGGCCCCAGCGAGTCTCCAGACTCTCGATACGAGGAGGGGCGCAGATTTTGTGTCTTGTCCCCGGGCGCAAATTACCCTAGCTACGCCACTGGCCTGTACCAAAATAGTTTTATATATTATTATACCTAAATAATTATTTTTTTAATCATTTAAATATATTATATTTTTAACAACAAAATCTTAATTGTGTTTTTTAGAACGAGATAAGCGATAAGAGATAGTGGATAGCGGCTAAGCGATAGTGACTAACGCCAATGCGGTTTTATAAAACGAGATAAGAAATGCGCATGTTACGCACGATCAGTACAAATTATTTTGGAACTTGACAGCTTGAGTTCATAGTTTAGTTTGACATTTCCTATCTATTTTTAGGATTTTATAATTAAAATAATGCAAAGTCAAGATTTGGCTGTCTCGTTCTGTATGTTATTTTGCCTAGTGAAATATTCGTGCAAATGATACTGCACAACTTTTTGCATATAGTATGAGTACTAGGTTAAGTGTTAACCAATATAAAGTATTGTTAAGTTTAGTAGAGACAAAATTACAAAAATCCGTAAATTAAAGTCCCTTAAAACCTGTTCATTAATGGTGATTAACCATGACTTTTGCCATTTTAAAATGTGATTAATTTTTAATTAGAGCCATCTTACTTATCTTTATATTTGGGATGATTGTTTCGAATTACGATCTTGCAACTCTACTAGCCGCTCGCCAGTCCCTTATAAAAGCATTTTCTTATCCATCTGCTTATTTAAAAGCAGGGACATCACATACATTTTTAACAATTTTAATTCAAATGTATCATAATAATATATTAAAAAGTGGTCTTAACTATACATTTTATAACTATACAACTATAAATTTATAGTCCAGTCAAAATAGACATTTCACTTTGCAAAAATTCGCATCCAGCTGAAAATTGGCATAAACCTTAAATGCACTATTACAAACAAAATATCAAAAGTCCCCACCGATCCCACGTCTGCTAAAAAAGTTATTCAAGGTCAACGGTTAACAATATCGGATTTTTACATTTTTCTCGTAAATGATAAGTGTTATCGTAAAAATAGGTTAGACAAAAATTATAGATCATGAAATTCTCTACAAAAATTATTCTTATACTTTTTTTCGTACGAATCGTTATTCATCAGATATCACGATTCAAAAGTTGGGAAGTTTTATTAGACAGTGTCCTATTGATTGAAAAAATGGTAATATTGGTAATAATTAAGTGATTTTCTAAATCGCGATATATCCGGAATAGCGATTCGTACGAAAATAAGTATAAGAATAATTTTTGTAGAGAATTTCATGATCTACAATTTTTGTCTAACCTATTTTTACGATAACACTTATCATTTATCGATATTGTTGACTTTTGACCTTGAATAACTTTTTTAGCAGATGTGGGATCGGTGGGAACTTTTGATATTTTGTTTGTAATAGTGCATTTAAGGTTTATGCCAATTTTCAGCTGGATGCGAATTATTGCAAACTTTGCACTTTTTTTTGTCTATTTTGACTGGACTATTAGCACCTTCCGATTATTGAAAACTAATATAATATAATATCTCAAACCAATCTTTATTTCAGATATATCCAAAAAGGTCCGGTACAAGTAAACATGGATTTGATTATGAAATCAATATGGCAGCCCTTTTAGCGCTAAGGTTCTCATTTGAAGAATCGGTGGAGGATTTTTGGATTGCAACTAATGCCGGCAAAATAGGTGATATGGATGACATCGTATTGTATATAACCACGGTAAATGAAGAAAAATTTACGATTCTCATACAATTGAAGCACCGCAAACCACAAAATGGCCAAATGGAAAATTTGAATATCAAAGATTTCATAATACAAAGGATTGAAAAAGAACAAAAAAGGAAAAATAGTGACAGCAAGAAAGAAGGAACGAAAAAGATAAATACAAGTAGTGAAGCATTTTCGGTATTAAAATATTTCAAAAGTTATCAAACTTTCCAAAAACATTTAAAAAATCCTGAAGAGAACTCAAAATATACTCAGGACCTACGTGAAGCTGATAAATGTTATTACATAATGTACACAAATAAAGAGGTTGATAAAGATGTAGAATGTTTAGAAAATGAAAATATAAGTGACGTTGTACTAAAGCAGTTAAATACTTCAAATTCAGATACTTACTATAAATTCAAAAACGATGTAAATTTAACAACTGTCGACGCATATTTTCTTCAAAATTTATATTTATTTCAAATCAAATTTGCAATGATAACATTTCTAGTTTAATAGAAGAAATAATTGCTAACCTTTTTGATGAACATCAATTTAGCTCTGTCGATTTTAATGACGTTACGAGTACCTACCTGAAAATCATCACATGGTGGAATGATGGATACAAAATTAATACGGATAATGAATTTAGAACTTTATCCAAACGAGATATTATAAATATTTTAAGTGACATTTTATTAGAAAGGTATAAGTGTAAAATAGAATATAATCACTTTCCATGTAACGATTGCCTTCGATGTTATAATTGCTCTGGAAAAGAAATTTGGAACAAACTCATGATAGTTCAAGATGTTTCCATTGTGTATGGTGATGATTTAACTCGGAGGTTTCTGAAAGATTTCATTGGAAGTGAAGTTTCGTTGCAGCTTACACAGGTGAAATCTTGGGACACCCAATTTGAATTTGCATCCAACCAATTTTATGAACAAATTCCAGATGCTCAATCTCAAATGATGAAAATATGTAGTAATAATGTAAAGAATAATCGTATAACCATGGTTGATGTTTATAAATTTATGTGGTTCTATAACAATTTACCACTACTTTTAGAAATTGATGATGAAAATAAATACGATGATATTTTAAAAATTTTGGAAATAAGCAAATATAAATTGAAAGTTGTCGTGATCAAAAATAATCGAAACTTCGATGCATGTCAGAAAATAGATAACGTGAAACATTTTTTTTCTCTAGGAGATTTAAATGATTCTGAAAAATTAGAAATTTTAGAATTATCGGTTGAATTCCAAGGAAGAATTCGGGTTCCACTTAAAAATATAACTAAAGAAAAAATGCATAAGTATTTAAAATGTGACGATATCATTCATATTTTGTGCAACGACTTTAATGTTGGAAATAAATTTGTTTTTAATTACGATGAAAATTGCTACATCCAAAGAAGTATTTCAAAAATTTTAATCTCTTTTAATGCGTTGGTCAGCATTGGAAACGAATTCTTTTTAATTGAAACGCACAATGTACAAGAGTGTAAAACATTTCTGGCCGAGAGGTTTGGTAAAATTAATTTCCAGAACATTTGTGTTCTAGAATCCAGCAGATTACTATCCGAAAAACTTGAAGAACTTAAAAAACAACACGAATACGAGTATATTCATGAACTTCTATTTCGCGACGAAAGACTGGAATGGAAGGAATCAACTGGAAGTGTCGCAAACATTTCCAAATTTCAAATTGATCCTGAAAAAAATGTATTGAAATCCGTGCATCATAACTTTTCCGACTTTTTGAACAGTTTCGACAGTAATAAGTTTCAAATAATCAGCGGTTGTCCGGGAATGGGAAAATCGGTGATACTGAATTATATTACGTGTTTTGCAGAATCGCATGAATGGATTCTTCCGATTACCTTACGAACCATGTCCCTAAAACACGGATTCAAAGATCCATCTGAATTATTTACGTTTTATATTCATCAATTTTTAAGTAAAGATTCCAGTGTACAAAACAAGAACTTCTCATTGGAAGTATTTAATGATAGGTTTAAATATAAGAAAGTTTTAGTACTGTTGGATGGTCTTGATGAAATGTCGATTTCCAATGGTAAGAGATTATTTCCGTATATAGAATACTTACAGAATCAAAAGTATCCAGTGTTGATTACCACGCGAGAGCACATGAAGCCCTATCTGGAGGAAAACTTTAAGGTTTTAACAAAAACCTTGAAAAATTTTACTTTAATTGAACAAAAGCGATATTTAACAAATTTCTTTGAATTAAATATACCCATTAAAAACGAAAATGTAAAAATCTTGGAAGATTTTGTAAACAAGCTTTTACAAGCAGCCAAAGATAACCTGAATGATCGAGATGAACAACTTACTGGAATTCCTTTACAGTTATACTTACTTGGGAATTACTTTGTGAAAGAATGCGAAGAGACAATTATCTCCAAAAATGTTTGCCTAACCATAAAATTTGACTTGTTGGATTTGTATAATAAATTCATTGAAAGTAAAACTAACATTTTATGTACAAAATACGGATCAGATGAAGAGGATTGGTTGAAATCTCTGGAAAATCACCAACATCTATTTGCGTTGCAATATGTGTTTGACAAGGAGGATTTAAAAGAATTGGAGATTGAAAAGATTTTGGAAATCTACAAGAAGGAACAATATAGATCACAATTAATCCATAAAGGGGGCATTTTAATAGCCAAACCAATGAAAGATAAATTCAAAATTGATTTTATACATTATACATTTGCCGAATATTTGGCTGCTCAGTGGATATTTAAAAATTTTAAGAGTGCCAAACCAGAAGGAACCGTTGCTTGTAGGTGTATACGATTTTATTTTGCAAAAATATTTAAATTTTTATTTTCTGTTTTCGACAGAATGGTAGTTCAAAAGTGTCCATTGCATTTAGACATAATAAATAATGTAGAAGTTGCTGATATAAAATCAAAATTGTTGTGCTATCCAGATCTTGCTGCTCAGACTGATGAAATAAACAGGACCGCATTACATTTATTAGCTGTGTATTCTAAAAACTACAAAGAGAAATATATGAATGAAATTTTTGATATCATTAATCAATCCAATACTTTGAAATTAGATACATTGGATGATATGTTTCGTTACAGTGCATTAGACTATGCTTTATTAAGTGAGTCTCGTCAATTTGCAAACAAAATTTGCAAATTATCACCATATTTCCGAATCCTATGTTACATTCTACCTTATACGATTGATATACCTTTTAACTTACACGTTTCACGAATCGTAGTTCACGGTCTTGAGGTTTTGAAAGGAAACAATAAATATTTAACTTCCACACTATCCTATAATTTAATATTGCGTTATATCCTTAGATTCGGTAAGCCATTAAAAGAACTTTCATTTTATACATCGCAAATATTTGATAATTGCGACATAGACAGAGCAACTGAGGTTTTTAAAAGCGTATCGACAGTTAACGAGTTATTGAAGTCATGTGGAATAAAGCATGACACAAAACATTATTATTATGATATAAGATTTGCTATAGTATTTGGTACTAAAGAAAATGTTAAAGATTTATTATTGGGCCAAGAACTCGATATCAATGAAGAAGACAATTTTGATTCACGAACTCTCCTTCATTACGCTACAAGAAATAAACGTTCTGATTTTGTCAAAATGCTACTAGATCAGGGAGCAAATGTTACCGAAGAGGGAAAACCTGGATTCACCGAGGTTCATTACGCTGTTAAGTGTGGATGTAATAATATTTTGGAAATGTACATTGCCAAACATGCTGACATAAATCAGAAATACATGTTTGACAGGACACCTATGGACCTTGCAATACATTTAAAAAAGTCAGACATAGCATTAACTCTTATAAGACATAATGCTGAAATTTCAAACCCAAAGTTTATTTTGCCCTCGATTGTGAGAATGGGAAACATCGAATTACTACAAGAGGTTTTAAGGAAATATTTTAACATAAATAAAAAACACAACGTGTGGTCTCCGTTATACACAACTCTTCAAAATAATGGTGTGGATATGACAAAACTTCTAAAGAACTGCAATTGTGATTTTGCCCCCGACCTCGAATTCGATGGTTTGCTTCATGTGTCCGCTGAAATTGGTAACTTGGAGTTATTTAATTTATTTCTGGATAGTGGTTTAAATAGCAATGAAAAAAATAAGGATAACAAAACACCATTGATGATATCAATAAAAAAAGGTCACGAAGAAATTGCTTCTCGACTAATTGAAAAAGGTTGCGAAATAAATTGGCGTGACAGAGATGGAAACACACCTTTACTTGTAGCTGTTCAAAAAAGCAATTTAAATATTGTTTATTTGTTACTGCAGAATACTGATGACGTAAATGTGGAAAATAATTTCGGTTACACTGCCTTACATTATGCTGCAAGGTACGGCCACCAAGAACTGGTAGTTAAATTGTTACGTTGTGGTGCCGATATAGACCAAAAAACACATTATGTAGACACCGCTTTGTTACTAGCGTTGAAAAATAATTATATAGAAGTAGCCAAATTTTTGATTAGCAATATGGCGAACGTAAATGTTGTAAATAAGAGAAAGTATAACTCACTACATTATGCGGTTAGGTGTGGAGATATCACATTGGTGCAAGATCTAATTGGAGCTGGTGTAGAGGTGAACTTACAAAACGACACCGGGGGCACCCCTCTTCTACTGGCAATTTCTCAGAACAAACCCGATATTGCGAAATTGTTGTTATCGGATCATGTTGATAATTTTAACACAAAGGAAGTATTTTCGAATCTACGGTATGGCGCTAACTGTGGCAGCGAGGAAATCGTAGCGATATGCTTTACAGACCCTAAATGGCGATTGCATGCTAAAAAATCCAATATATCATTTTTTGAAATTTTATATAAAAAATTTGAAATTGCAAATTTAATGAAAAGTGATGCTGATAATATTACAATAAAATGCAATAATAACAACTCGGCCCTGCACTACGCTAAAAGAATTATTGGTGTCGAAAGAATTTTGTATGACGAGTCTAAGTTAAACTATTCATTATTAAAAGAAAAGCTAAATAGACTTCTTCTGAATAATAACATACAACCTGCTAAATTGATATACGTGAAAGAAGCTGAGATTAGTATAAAATGGCTCAATAAGGACAATATACTACAATTGGCAAAAATTTGTGAATATAACGAACAACGAACGATAAATTCTATGGAAGAGTAATATAATATTTTAATCTCAATTTGCCAATTTTGCAATTAAAGAAAATAGATTTGAAAACTTTTAATTGAGAAAGATGCATTTCTTCATATTTCACGTTTCATTTATACAACATAATAGTAGATAAAATAAAAGTGCAGTCGGATTTTGAAGTAGAAGAAAATATCAAATATTACAAATTATTATTGCATTAGAACTCGCACTTCAACGAATAATAATAATTAATGTAATGAATTTCAATGTTTCTGTTGCATTTATTATTATTAGACAAATCAACGAGGTGAATCCAATGGGTGAAGGTGGCTCCATTATGGATTTCGCATTTGTAATTGTTATATGTTCAAAGATGTATTGTTATGTGTTGGTGGTTAATAAATATAATAAGTACATTAGTTAATAATTGATCATTATTTAATTACTTTGAGACGAAGAGAGAAGAGACGGTTATTGCTTTGCAGCTAACGAGATCGGTTGCGAATGCAAGGTACCGGTTTCAAATTCGGGGTAGGGTCAAACTTTCTTATGGCTAGTCTCTGTGCTTAGGAAGGCACGTTAAGCAGGTGGTCCTCCTGGGTTAGTGAATTTTCAACATTAACATAACAGTAAGCTACCTATCAGATCGTATCAGATGTAAAAGAACTATAATGCTCACAGTGCCAATAGTTCCAAAGAAACTTGACACAGTTGCTTATAAATTTCAGGAGTGACCCGTTTTCGCACAATATGTGAAAAACCTGTCGATATTCGAGCGGGGGTAAACTTCGCCAAACTCAAAAGGGTCGAAGATAATCCAAAATGTAAACTACGCCCGCGCACTTTTAACAATGGCTTATGTACTTATATTGTAAGCAGAGGAGATTATGGTTATTGGAGTTTATGAACGGCTTAATTAAATAGAAATATACCAATAGAAACGTGTAAATTTTTCGTAAATGCTTAAAAAAAATGTATCGCTACTCCACTGATTATATTATTATCGTTAAATAAAAACCTCATATTAAAATATGTGCTGCCATATTATATAGTGTGCGGTCTACCTTACACTTCAATAGCCGAAGTAAAATTTCCCAGTAGCACACTTATAGTCTGTTTTTTTTAAGAAACGAGTAAAAAATCTCTATTCCGCGTGGATAACTTGAATGTTAACCAATGAAATTGCTTGAAATTTAATTTCAACCTTGAATAGGGTTCAACCTTGCTTTAAATTTAATTTCAACCAATTTCATTGGTTAACATTCACGTTATCCACGTGGAATAGAAATTTCTTACTCGTTTCTTTAAAAAAACAGACTATAGTCGAGTAGGGCCGGTCTAGGGTATATCTTTAGTTAGTAGACTACATTTCATCCTTAGTGACTAGGAGGAGCCAAAATCTTGCGCAGTAGATGGGGAGGGAGAACGCGTGACACGCAATTCCACCAATTGACACCAACATGACCCGAATTGAGGAATATTTGTTTTTGCACAATAGCTCCTCTTAGTCGCTATGGAAAAAATAGAGTCTACAGTAGCGTTAGTCAAAACGGCTCAGACCATAGGAGACTTAAGTAAAAAGCGCGGAGAGTCGATTTTGACAATGCAATCACTGCAAATCTTGGATTCATCATGGTTAAATCAATAAGTACAGAGCTTATATTTTTGGACACCCATGGTTTCTTCATTAATTTTACTACATTGCGATTTTTGTAAAAAGTTAAATTTTTGATAAAAACAGGGATCCGTCGGTAGACTACTATCCCTTTTTAAATAAATGCCTTAAGCCCGTATGTGAGCTTCTATAATACCTTAACAAATTTGGCAGAGTTTACTTTTCAGATTACTGCGTCGACATTTTTGCTTTTGGCGTGGTTTACAATTTTGAGCATTAGCTATATCCGCTATGTGATCCTCTTCATCTATCCATAATATATGTATAAAGGAACACACGGCGGATGTGTTCCTTTATATGAATTACTGCTGACTTGTAATTCGGTGTTGGCCTTCATGGTTTTAGCGGGTTTATCTCTTGATGTAGTATTGAAAGAGTTGTCGTCAGATGTGTCTAATTTGAAGAATTGTCATCAGATGTCGCGTTTACTCGAAGAGTCCTCGTTGGATGTTGGATAATATTCAAGATTTTATTTTTGTAAATAATGTTGTAATGTTGTTGTAATCGTTGTAATGCTGTAATGTTTGATATTAGTTGTAAAAAGGATTTTTCCGTAAATTAATAAATAAAAAAATAATAAATAAAATAAATATAGCCAATGCTCGAACATCGACAGGTTTTTCCACACATTGTCTGGAAACGGGTCACTCCTTAGATTCCAATCATATAGAATTACTGCATCATGCATGGAAAGGCCGTAAGCTGATTCTACTGGAGGAATTGGAGATTAAGAAAGCGATGTTAAACAGAAAGAATCTAACCAATTTACAAAAGGAGCTTCATAACATCTGCTTGCCACTAGTGTTCCAAGTCCTTTAACGATTGGATTGATTCTTCACTTTTGGCATTCTTTCGTTTTCTCATTTCTCCTTATAATTATTTTCTTAGACCATTTAAACTTATAGACATGCCCCTCCCTATCTCTCCTTGAAAACAAATTGAAGAAACATATAGTTCCTATGACATGACGTAACTGGTGGGGTTGTATCGAGATTTGTTAGTAGTGAACTAAAATAAACTATATTTTCCACTTTCCACTTATAGTTGATAGATACTGTAATGACCCAACAAGTTACAGAAGCCCCCGCCCCCGCTGGAAAGCCAAAAATAGTATCTAGTTGTACCTAATGTATTGTCAAAACATCTAAAGGTGCGGTTTGCTATGATGTCGGAGAACAAAAAGTAAAATCTCTCAGGGTAGTTACGGTTCAAACTCAATCAAGGACTACTGGGTCATTCAAAATTAGTTAAATAACGTTCTCAAATAAGACGTTGAAAATATTTCCGTTTTAGACGATAAATTCGTCCTTAAGCCTTATTAAAGCCAATTTCCAGTACTTTTGGAAATTGATGATGTAATAAGCAGTGCTTATTTATTAAAACAATTATTTGCAACGATTACAAAATGTGTATTTATTAACTAATAACTTACTGGTTCTTGGTTGACGTTCAACTGAGCTACCAGTGTGCTGCAATACTTAAGTAGGCAATATAATATACAGTATTGCCAACACTAACAGATACAATTTAGCGCCATCTGTTACACGCTTCCTTTTTTTTTAAATACAATAATTACAAACAAAAGAATACAACATAACGATACAATACAATAATACAAATAAATAAGATGATACAAGGAATAATCTAGTCGTGACCATATTTTTGTGGTGGTCTTACTGTTCGACCACTACGTGTCTGGTATTTTTGGGGCACATCTATTATGGGTGCATTCGAACTATCACCACCTGTTGCCTCTTCCGCCAACGAACTTGCAGGGATTTCTGCTCTTGCCAGTAGATTTGGTTCATCCACACGTCTTTCAACAACTTCACTATCAACGTTATCTGGTGGCTCACGACAATCGGGTTCCTTAATTTTAATTTCCTTAGGGTGTTCATTGGTATTTCTTAACAGCTTTTTTAAATTTTCCTCTAACAACATTTCGCTAGCGTCGACATCACTATTACTTGTTTTGGAAATAAACCTGCGGTTGCGCCTGAAATGATTATTAAAATTATCTTTAATTATGTATGACCGATCATTAATATTTTCAACGATTGTGCCATAATTCCATTCTTTTCCGTTCTTCTTGAAGATGATTCGATCATATGCCTTTAAAACTGGCAACTGTCTTGCATTCCGATCGTAATAGTACCTTTGTCGTTCCTTTTTCTCTTCAAATTTTCCTTGAATTTTCTCTTCGGTTATGTTTGTACGACGCAATAATGAGTCTGATATTGGTAATTTGGTTTTGATCAATCGACCAAAAAATAGTTGTGCAGGAGACAATTGCAAACTTGCTACTGGCGTTGTGTTGTATTCCAAAATACGATATTGGAATTGATCAACATCATGTGCCTCATAACACCGTTTAAGAATATTCTTTGCAATAGCCACACCCTTTTCTGCGAGCCCATTACTTTGAGGATATCGAGGACTTCAGAATTTCATTTGGATATTAGCGGTGTTTGCAAATTTCTCAAATTCACCCGATCCAAAAGGACTGTTATCACATTTAAGAATGGTTGGGTAACCAATAGTATTGAACTTATCGCATATGATTTCAATAATATGCTTTGAGGTTTTATTCTTAATCGGTTCAGCGATTAAATAGTTTGAATATGCATCAATCACTGCAATGAAGTCTCGTCCTGCATATTCAAATATATCCATCGACACCCTATGAAATGGATACTTTGGTGCCTCTTCTTGCACTAGTGGCTCTTTTTGATTGTTCCTTTTGAACTTCTCACAGATCATGCAATTTGTCGTTATATCCTTGATTTCACTATTCATTTTGGGCCAGAAATAATACATTCTTGCGCGTGCAAGCGTTTTTTCAATTCCCAAGTGCGGCGAGTGCAACCACTTGCAAATTTGCTCTTGCAGTTCCGTAGGTATTACTAGCCTATGATCCCGAAATAAAAGTTCATTCTCGTAATGTAACTCTGATTTAAACTTGAAAAACTCTTGACTTAGGTCATCCAGCTTGTGATACGTTGGCCACCCATTTTCAACATAGTGACATATTCGCATATACCGTTCATCCCGCTTAATTGTTGATCGATACAAGTTGTAGTTATCTTCGGATAGACATGCTGCCTTTGTTACCGAATGTATTATTCCAGACAATTCGTTAATTTCCGTACTTTCTCTTAATTGTGCGCGCGATAAACAGTCAGCCACAAGCATTTCTTTTCCAGGTTTATATATTACTTTCATTTTCGGGTATCTTAGTAGTATCATAAACATGCGCTGTAATCGTGCGGTCACATTGTCAATATCTCGCTTAACCAGGGTTTCCAATGGCTTATGATCACTCTCAACCGTGAATTCGCGACCATACAAAAAGAAGTGAAATCTCTGACATGCGAAAACAATAGCTAACAGTTCCTTTTCGATTTGGGCCCACCTTTGTTCACTTTTGCTTAACTTCCGCGAGGAATAAGCTACCGGATGCCCTTCTTGCATAATAACACAACCTAACCCGTCTTTCGATGCGTCAGTTTGTACGACGACTGCCTTGTTTGGATCATAGACCGCTAATACGGGGTCAGAGGAAATGATATTTAACAAATTTTTAAACTCTTCCTCATGTTGTTCTTTCCATTCAAACCCAACATCCTTTCTTGTTAGATTGCGCATAGCAGCGGACTGTTTAGACAAGTTTGGAATAAACTTTGCCAGATACTTGAAAAGTCCCAACAATCGCATCACGTCTTGCTTGCTTTCCGGTTTTTTTATTTCTAAAATCGCGTTTCGATATTTATTTGTTGGTTTGATTTGACCATTTGACAAGATATGGCCCATAAACTGAACTTCAGATTTTCTATATTGGATCTTTTCTGGGTTGAACTTGATGCCATTAGCTCTCGCACGTTCAATGACCAATGACAATGTTTTGTCATGCTGAACTTCGTTTTCTGCGGCAATTCCAATATCATCAAAATACACCACAACGTCCGGAATATCACCAAATATTTGCACCATTTTCCTTTGGAACATTTCTGGTGCACAATTAATACCAAATGGTAGGTCAAGAACGGTGAAAATTTTTTTATTGCTCAGGCGACTAGTACAATCTTCGATTGTGGGTATTAAAAAATGTTCTCGCTGAATGCATTCATTCAGTGGCTTTGGATCCAAGCATATTCGCAACTTACCATTTGGTTTTTCAACTATTTGTAAATTGTTTACCCAATCCGTTGGATACTCAACAGGTGAAATGATTCCCTCCTGTACCATACTTTCAATTTCCACCTTGAGTTTATCAATTAAGCTCAAAGGTATCCGCTTTTTGTATCTCAATGCGGGTATCGCGTTTTCTTTCAGTTTTATTGAAAACTTTCCTGGAAACTTGCCCAATCCCTCAAATATATCGCGATTGTTTTCCACCAATTCATCTTTTGCTTGAGGCAAGCAAGTGATTTTATGAACATCCATTCGTTTAACTAACCCGAATTCAATACAAGTGTCCAATCCCAATAAAGGTTCATATTCATTGCCAACCACAAGAAATTCCGCAAATTTTACAACATGTGATTTTACATCTATACATTTTAAGTTGGCGGTTCCAAATATTTTGATCTTATTAGCGCTATAATCAAAAGCAGGAAAATCATTTTGTTGGTTTTCCATTGTGATCCTTAACTTTTTGATTAATTTTAATGGGACACAATTAACATCTGATCCGGTATCAATTTTAAAATTAACTACTTCACTATTAATACTGAACGCCTTTATCCATCTCGTCCGACGTGAATCGTTTGTCGTTGTATTTATTCTAACATCATAATTACCAGCTGCATCCTTCCAGTTAATACTATTTGTTGTTTTAATTCCTCCTTCTGCCTTCTGCTACTTCTGCGTGCTTTCCGGTTTAGATCGTCCTGGTCTTGACTGTTTACAAAACTTCTGAAAGTGTCCTTTTCGATCACAGGAGTAGCATACCACATTTCTCGCCCTACACGATCGCAGATGCGTTGGTGTGTATGCCAATCCACAATTATAACACAGACGACCTACAGCATTAATTGAGTCGGGCTGCTCCGACACACTCTGCACGATTGATTGCTCGACACCTCGATCCAACAACCCCTTGTTGGCATTTGCTGCTTCAAATACTCTGCTAGTCTCGATTACCTTCTTCAATGACTCATCCTTTCCATCCAGCAATCTCAGTTGTAAGTTCTTATTGTGCACACAAATTATAATACGATCACGTAGCATTCGTTCTTCATACAATTTACCACATTCGCATTTATAATTACAAAATTGCAGTTGCTTACGAAGTTCTGTTTCGAATTCCGCGAATGATTGCTTTTCTTTTTGCGTAATCATGTTAAATTTAAATGACTCCATTGCCACATTTTTCATCGGGGTGCAATATTCATCAAACGATTTGAGTATATCCTTCAACTTGTACTGATCTGCTTCGTCCTGTGCCTCTTTTTCTACTTCTTCCTCACCCAGAATGTCGCCATTTGTTCCAGTGTTTGGATATAACGTGTTGTATATATCCATTGCACGTGGGCCAATTAACCATAAAAATGTTGCGATTTTTTGATTTTCTGGTAACTTGTGTTTTCCATTAGCCACCATGTACATCATAAATGTCCTTTTCCATATTGGCCATTCCTTTTCCAAATTTGTGCAATCCAATTCCGATGGTAGTCGTTCGTTTGAGGCCATTCTTCGTATTTAATATTCACGTGTACTAAATTTATTTACTTCTTGATTATTTTTTAACTTCTGACACCATGTAATAAGCAGTGCTTATTTATTAAAACAATTATTTGCAACGATTACAAAATGTGTATTTATTAACTAATAACTTACTGGTTCTTGGTTGACGTTCAACTGAGCTACCAGTGTGCTGCAATACTTAAGTAGGCAATATAATATACAGTATTGCCAACACTAACAGATACAATTTAGCGCCATCTGTTACAGATAATGTAAAAAAATATGATGACATTAAAAATTTTGGAGACTATTGCACACATGTGTCACATGACTAACATGAACCAATGATATTTAGCGATCCGATCAATTCTAACCAATGGCGTTAGAATTAAGCGATAATTGTTCAAGTTGCTTTGATAATTGCACATATGCATTTTGATAATTTTTGATAATTGTGTACGCTGCTCTTATTTATAACGTAATAACCAACAGTTATATTTATCAATTATTATTATTATAGGAAATTATATATTTTTATTCTTGGATTTTTGGACGTTTATTAAGAATATACAAACAATGCAGTTAGGAAATTTAAATTTATTTAGAGTTAAAGTTTGAACTGTCATAGTTATAACAAATCAAGGCACCTACTATATTTGAATTATATTTTTCCGTCGACCATGACAGTATTTTTTAAATATTATTTACTGTTACATTGTGTCTAATTCTAATGTGTGCAATAGTCTTACCGAATTTATTACGTGCATTATTGATTATCATCCAATTTGACTACGTTCCTATATTTAAACTTTGTTGTCATTAGTAAATGTCCTCATGCTTCGCATTCGGACATTTACTTGACAACAAAGTTTTCATGGCAACGTAGTCAAATTGTTACTGATAATCAAAAATGCACTTAATATATTATAAGTGATAACTTCCTACATTAATATTATACCAATCAGATGTAACATTCAAATTTAGCGGTAGTTTCGTTTAGCTAAATTTGTCAAGATTTTTGGTAATTTTCATTTTGGAACCAAGTAAGAATGGTATGGGGGCTTAAAAATTATGTGTGGATAGGTTGATAATGGCTGATAAGAACAGCAGGCCATTTTTGTATATTGGTGATTAACGACGATCAAAAATGGAAAAGTGCGAATTTAGCGGTCGATATCGATTGATAAGTTAAATTAACGTACCAATTTAACTCCGGTTTTCGGATTTCACAATCGTATCGATTATTGTTCACCAAGGGCCGTCAAATGTTTATGGACGCTCTATGTGATTTCCACCTGGTGTGGGTTCCAATCCGTTAGATTCGAGGCTGCTATTGCGATTTAAGTATTCAACGATGTCTCTCCTTTGTTGTTTTGACATCATTACCACCTACAACGCCAGTAACATCCAGGTTGTAGAAACAAGATTTGCGAGATCCATCGACACCTGTAACTTCCACCTTGATATCTTCTGTAGGAAGCGATCATTTATTGCCGTTGGCTGCGTTCAGCAAAGCAGCAACATTGTAGAGGCGCATCGAGTTGAAATGGGTGAGCGTTTTGTTTTCATAATTATTCCTGTGTATTCGAAGCGAAATGCTTCGAGAGTTTCGGTACGTCATAATTAGTGCACTTAAGTACGCGGGCGATTTTTCGGCGAAGAAGATAGAAGATTAACTATCTACCTAATATAATATCTTGTTTGAGAAAATCGGAGCGAAAGTTCCGATTGTATGATTTTTGTACGCCGAATCAGATCTGACGCGGTACTTAATTATTATCAGCTGTGCCTGACATGATTGCTTGGGGTATAATTGTATTGGTTTGACCATTTCTTTGTGTCCTTTTATTAAAACCATCTACCTGTGCACTGGAGTTTTATTTTCTTGACTTTCGTGTTTTCAGGCCTCACCAACATCTGATAAGCGGCGATAAGCACGTGGCGCCTTTTTTTTTTTCTTTGTGTAGGATTTTTTTGATAGAGTCGAGGATCTCCTCGGCTTGCAACCCCCCCACAAAGTGTTCTACACTGAGCTGAGCCGTAGCGCCGCTTTAGAGACCCAGGAGTGCAGGTAAGGTCGAAAGGTTTGATAAATTGGATTTTGTGAGCGCAGAGTTCAAGTAACGCCACACAGAATAATGCATTTTTCATCACGTGAGTTACATTGACTACTCCAAACAAACTTTACATGGTAACCAGATTCGAAGCGATAAGTACCCGCAAAATGCGGGCGATTTGTTAAAATTGAGCTGATAACTACCAATTAAAATTCAATAGTTACCTATGAAATAAAATTTTGTACTGTCAAAGATAACCTGAATTAGACGTAGGTTTGACAATCCAAATTTTATTTCATGGGTAACTATTGAATTATAGTTGACAGTAAATCCCTGTGATGTAGAAATATAACTCAATTCTTTTTCTAAATTATTGTACATTACATTGATTATTTAGGAAGTTATCTCACCGAATGTACCTCGGTCAATGATAAATCCTTATAATTTTGGTTAATAATTCCCTCAAGTGTGTTGCTTGAAGTAACTCAAAATTATTGCGTGATTATCATTGCCCTTGGTTCATTATAGCTGATAACCAAATACAAATTGAAAGCAATCGTGATTACAAATAATTGAGACTTTGCATACCAAAAAATAGACCAGGTGAAACAATTCGCTTCTCTTTGAGATTTAAATTGTTATAAGAAATGGAAAATTTTAAATTTAATGGTTCAATTACAAGGACAAATTTCCGTTAAACTTACAACTATAACTAAAAAAATATGTATGCATATTTAAAATGTGAAGACATCATTCATATTTTGTGTAGCGACTAAATATTTATTGGTACATTTCAAATAACTAATTTTTGTGATTATATTTATAGCTTATTTTGGGAGACGACCATCATTTAAAATTCTTTGTTGTATTGTAATTAAAGGTAAAGGTTAAAATTGAGTGGCTTAAAAGGATTTTGGTAATATAAACCAAATATTATACAAACTACAAAGTGAAGAACAATTTATTTTCAGGGATAATGATTTACATATTATATTTTCGACATTTAATCTAAGGAATGTAAACAAAGTTTATTAGAAGAACAGTTCAACAATTTAGACATGCGCAATAGTAACCGCTACGGATGGGTATTAAGGTAGTCTTCCTGTGTATGGTATCCCTTCTACGAAACCCACATTTCTAGGTTGGACAAGGTGGAACGTAAGTTCCTGAAATACCATCACTTCAAGTGTGGTGGCGTGCAGGATGACTTTTGCCAAGAAGATGCTTTAATGAATTGTGGGACCAAATCTTTGGAATACAGAAGAATCGTCATCGATTTATGCTTTGTCCACCGGTTGTTGAATAAAAGGATCAGTTGTGATATTTTATTAGATCGCTTCAAGTTTCGTGTGGCCGTATATAATACGAGGCATGAGGACTTGTTTGAAATTTAAATATTTATGGAATGCATAGCCCCCTACATAGGATGTGTCGTTTTGCCAATAAGTTAAACAAATTTGATAGTTTTAATTTGTTGGGAAGTACATATCCTCAGTTTAAGAGGAACCTCATGTGGAATTTGAATGCATTGGATTGTCATTAAACTGGCATTATGTATATTTCTTTTGTTTCTAAATTTTGAATTTTGTAAATTGGTTTACCCGTTAAATAAATAAATAAATACAGTCGTTTTGACTCTTGACAGAAGTGTCATGACCCTCAAGTTTTGGTGTAGTGGGGTGGTTATCCTTCCCCATAGTCCACAAATAAATTTTGGACTCTTTAGATCATTAAGATTTGAGAATTCTCTTGGCATATTGCTCTCGGTTAAGCCGGTGCGGTGGTCCCCTGGATTAGTGAATTGCCACCATTAACATAAAAATCAGGAAACAATACGACACATTATGAAGGCAAGTCTAGCAAGCTACCTCTTGACGTAAAAATATTTATATGCTCAAAGTTTCCAAACACTGCCGGAGAAACGACGCACTTGTTGGGAAAATAACAGGCTTTAGCCTACTAGATGAGGATTCTATTAGCATTGCTTCTAGAAAGTGGAATAAGAAGAGGATTTCATTTTGAAATTTGATATACCGAAACAAAGAAGGATTAAAAATGTACCCAACGATTTTTCTTATTTATAATAATTTCCCTCTTTTATTTCTGTAAGTGGCAGAATTAATTATCTGCTTACAGCTGCAACAAGAATCCTTGTTGGTTACAAACTGTGTTTATTTTATTCAAATAAATTATTATATAACTGAGGTTTTGATTTATTTGTCAAAATTAAGGATATCCAAGAATTGATCCTTTTTGAATAATAAAATTTTGTTGAACTTAAAAAGTCTTTTGCTGGTGTGAGCAATTCACACTCAAAGTACGTTTTTCCAGATAAAAGGTTAATCAATTTTGAGTGTACAATGAATCAAACGAGCTACCCGCGATAATAAATGGGTATCTTTGCAAATTGAAATAAAAGTTTTTCCCCATCTATTTTTCTTATTTAAAAAAACCATCATGTTAAGCTGGTGGTCCTCCTGGGTTAGTGAATTGCCAATATTAACATAAAAAACAGAATACCGGCACATCTGCAGAACCGCCCAGCAAGCTACCATTATGTAAAGCATATATGTGCTCACAGTGACAATTGTGCCAAAAAACTAGTTAAAGTAGAAGAAGACATTTAATCATGTAATTCTGTGTAATTAATTAATATCTACATATTACACTATAGTTGTAATAAAAATAGTTCCTAAATTTTGTTTTTGTATTATAAAATTCGCGTTTAATTGATGTCCGTGAAATTGACCCAACTTAAAAGAATAATTTAGTATCTATTATGTTGATTTGCATATTATTGATATGGATTTTACCAAAAGTGAGAAATTTGAATTAAATCAAAATTAGGTGATAAATTGTAACTACAGATCATTTCTGCTTTGCTATGAAATGGCCTTTAATTAAAAAAAAATTGTCAAACCAAAATTATTTTAACTCGTTGTCAATTTTTTTTGTCTTACTAAATTTGCAAAATTAAATAATAAAACTATGAATTTTTGAACAGTTTCTTATTTACAAGGGGGAGTGCCTACACTTATGCACTTACCGATTTGCAAAAATTTTTTAATAATATACTTTTTGGACATAATTAGTATAGTCCAATCAAATAAGCAGAAAAACAAGGTAAACCTGTTTGGGTATGTGTGCCAATAAAGTAACTGCACAGATTTCAAGAATGAAAATTCAGCATAATAAAACATGTTTCTATACGGGCCATTAGTGCATGGCGGCATCAGCTAGCAGCTTTCATTGCGGCCATGTTTGAATCCAAACAATGCAAAATTAACATGGGAAAATACTGAGCGCAAAGAATAATTCGAAAACGAGAGATTTCTTAGCTATGAGATTCATATAGCACCAACAATGCACTAATAAGGAATATAACTGGTAAGTTTCAATGCAGTAGATATACCCAAATTTGAATTATTTCGATTTGAATATTTAAACTATTTAACCTCACTTTTTGTTACAGAAATAATTCTCGTAAAATCGCTCAAATAACTAGTTAATATGTTACTTAGACATGTTACAATTACTGAGAATTAATTGATCGTACTTTCTGTACGTTTTACAAATACTAACTAGTTAACATAATGGTTTCGTAGTTACAAATTGCTAGGATAAGGAAATTTGCAAGTTTTTTTAATTTCCCACCAATTCAAACAACAAATGAGACGGAAAAAACATTTCAGATCAGATTTCACAGCGAACTGTGCGATATGAAACATCAGAAATTACAGTTTTACAAAACCATTTTAAAACACACCTACCGGTGAAAAACCATTTGAATGTGAAATTTGAAGTAAAGAATGCTTTATAAATAATGTAGATGATTGTGTTTGTAATTTGCTTTTCTTTACAGGTAATCATTGTCGTACATTTTAAACAAGAAATATTGCCATTTGGTGGTGTGGACTCCCAAAGAAACCCAAATTGTAATTATTTTAAGATCAAAAAGCTGGGAAATCAAGATTGCTATTTTGGAAAACTTTTATGTTAACAAATTTATACCAAATGTTAGTGTTGTTTCTACAATTGCTAATTAATTTGTTTTTTTAAACTTTTGTGTTTGTTAATAGTAATTTATTCAAAACATGCGACTCGATGCGAAATCGAAAGATCCTAGTTTTCCCTAACTGCATTTTTAATTAACAATTAATAAAATATGAATAACAATATGAGTAAATGTCTATTATGTATCATTGTTCCTTTTATTAAAAATTTGTATATAAATTGGCAAAAGTTAATTACAATATTTATTCAAAACAAATTTCATTTTTACGATGAATCGCTATCTTCACGATACTTGTCTTCTACTTCCTTTATTAAGGGGTTTTACAAGTGCCCCAATTGTTTAAAATGTACGACAATGATTACCTGCAAAGAAAAGCAAATTACAAACACAATCATCTACATTATTTATAAAGCATTCTTTACTTCAAATTTCACATTCAAATGGTTTTTCACCGGTAGGTGTGTTTTAAAATGGTTTTGCAAAACTGTAATTTCTGATGTTTCATATCGCACAGTTCGCTGTGAAATCTGATCTGAAATGTTTTTTCCGTCTCATTTGTTGAATCGGTGGGAAATTAAAAAAACTTGCAAATTTCCTTATCGTAGCAATTTGTAACTACGAAACCATTATGTTAACTAGTTAGTATTTGTAAAACGTACAGAAAGTACGATAAATTAATTCTCAGTAATTGTAACATGTCTAAGTAACATATTAACTAGTTATTTGAGCGATTTTACGAGAATTATTTCTGTAACAAAAAGTGAGGTTAAATAGTTCAAATAATCAAATCGAAATAATTCAAATTTGGGTATATCTACTGCATTGAAACTTACCAGTTATATTCCTTATTAGTGCATTGTTGGTGCTATACGAATCTCATAGCTAAGAAATCTCTCGTTTTCGAATTATTCTTTGCGCTCAGTATTTTCCCATGTTAATTTTGCATTGTTTGGATTCAAACATGGCCGCAATGAAAGCTGCTAGCTGACGCCGCCATGCACTAATGGCCCGTATTGCTCAATTTTTTCATAACGTCTTTACTATAATACACTTTGATTACATTTAGTTTAATTCATTATATTCGCGATGAAGGTTGCTGAACAAAGTTATTTACGTGAACGGGTGTATGCAATACTTGGACAGCACGAAAGAAAGTTTGTTTTAAACCATTTTCTAAGTGAGAAAATTAGTCGTAGAACCATCTACAGCATTTTCAAACGGTATGATAATGGTTTACCAGCCTTGAATAAAAAAAAAACGGGCAGCAAACCATCACTGACACATAGAAAACGCCAAAAACTAAAAGACGTCGCTGTAAATAAAATTGGAAGTTCAAATCGCAAATTAGCATGTAAATTTAAAATTTCAAAAGAAACTGTTAGACAAAATTTGTTAAAAATGGGTGTAAAATATCACAAGAGAGTGTATGTACCGCGGTATACTGAAAAGCAATTGGAGGAAATCCCCAAAAAGTGTCGTTTGCTTCGACGAAATCATTTAAAACCAAACATTGTGCTGGTTATGGACGATGAAAAATATTTTAGTTTCTCGTGCAGCAATCGTGTTGAAAATAAAGGTTTTTATACGGATTTTATTCAGAATAGTCCTAGCAATGTCAGATACATTCCAAAAGCAAAGTTTGAACAAAAAAAATTCGACTTTGTGTACGAAAAGTCCCAATGGATGCTGTCCAAAGGATGATGCAAAACGTTCCAAGAAAATTGCGATACATCGAGGATAATGGTCCATTAGTACTATACAAATAATTTAATTTTAAAGTTTAAGATGTATAATGAAGATATAAAATTTAAATTATTAGAATTAGTTGTTATTGTTTTGAATATTTGTGTTTGAAATGTGTGCAGCTACTTTATTGGCACACGTTACTGGGCATTTTTCACATTGATTCGTTTCATCCAAGTGGTCCGATTCACCACATTCTACGGTATTTATAACCTAAATACAACCCCAAGTAATATTTTAGCTTTTGATTTTTATGTAGCTGACAGCTAATTTTCATATAAAAAGCTGACGGATACATTGTAATTAATAAATATTTGTTATGTTTACAAATTAATAGTCTGACAATTTTGAAATTCGTAATCAATCTGATACAATCAAACTTGCAATTGATAAAAGATAAGAAAGTAAATATAAATCTAAATTGATAACAAATTTCCTGCTTACACAGTGTACAATAAAGCATTATGTAGTTGACAACAGTTAAAAATGCCGGTGAGCCATGTTTACGTTTTTATTAAATTTAATAAAAAGCCATTCAAGTAAGGGGGTTTACAAATAATAAAATATAAAACTGGCGATTCTTTTGGTCTTTGAATCCATTTCTGAAGCTGTATGCTATTCTATTAGAAAAGCTTTTAAAATTGGTTAATTATTAATTCGTGAAATTAAATATGTTTTATTTTTAATAAATAACGAATTAAGGAAATACTATTAAAAGTTATATTTTAAGCTTTCGATCTTGCATTTAGACCTTTTTCAGAAAATTACAAATAATAAATGGCTAAACATGGAAATAAATATACATTGTATTGTCATTTGACAATATCACTTATAATTTATTTTGCAAATTAATATGATCACTATTATTTTAAAATTTTAAATATCTATTATATTTTAGGAATTTCAAACACGGGAAGGCACCGATAATCCAGGATTGGACTATGAAAAAGATATTGCAGCTCTTTTAGCTATAAGGTATGCTTTCGAAGAATCGGTACAAGATTTTTGGATTGCGACAAACGTTGGTTGTGTTGGGGACACGGATGATATTGTTTTGTGTATAACTCCAATAGATGGCGAAAAATGTGTCCTTTTATTACAATTAAAGCATGAAAATCCAATAGGAGTAGCAAAAAATTTCAAAGATGGCCATTTTACGTACTCGATGAACAATGCAAAAAGAGATAAAGCGAAAGAAAGATTTTCACTTGACAAATACTCCAGAGGTTTTATAAAATTCCAAAATTATTTACAAAATTTTGATAAAGAAGAGCCAATTCTTATTCCATACCTTCGCATGGTTAACAAATTTATTTATATTCTTTACACAAATCGAGGACTGGAGGAAAAGTTAAACTGTTTAGTGAACGTAAGCGAAAGCAACATTTTTAATAATTTAAATACTTCCAAATCAGCCTATTACGGATTCAACTCCGAAGATTTTCAGTTGGACGAAAATTTTGTTCGCAATTTATATTTATTTCCAAATCAAATCAACTTTGAGGGAGTTTTTAATTTGATAAAGAAGGAAATTCGAAATCTATTTGGTTCCCATAAATTTTCCGGTGTTGATTTTGATGATGCAACTAAGAAATATTTGGAAATTATCAAACTGTGGACTAAAGGATATGAAATTGAGAAAAGCACAAAATATATTACATTATCTAAAAGGGATATTATAAATATTTTGAGTGATATTTTATTAGAATCTTACAAGTGTAATATTGAAGACAACAAATTTTCATATTACGATTGCTCCCAGAAACTCATTTGGAACGATTTGATGCTTCTCAAAAATATCTCGATAATTTACGGTGATGATTTAACTTTACAGTTCTTGAAAGATTATATTGGATGTGAAGTAAAACGAAACACTAAAACACAGGGAAAATATTGGAAAACGGAAGTTTCTAAGTTAGTATCCAATGTATTATCTGAATCAATTCCTGATGATGAGACCCAAATGATGAAACTGTGCGGTGGAACCAAAAATGGTTGCATAACCATGATTAGTATTTACAAATTGCTGTGGTTCTATAAAAAGTTACCACTACTTTTAAAAATTGATGATGAAAAGAAATACGATGACATTTTAAAAATTTTGAAAATAAGCAAGTACAAATTAAAAGTTGTCGTGATCACAAATAATCGAAACTTTCATGCATGTCAGAAAATACACAACGTGAAACAATTTGCTTCACTCGGAGATTTAAATGATTCTGAAAAATTAAAAATTTTAAAATTATCGGTTGAATTCCAAGGAAGAATTCGGGTTCCACTTACAAATATAACTAAAAAAAACATGCATGAATATTTAAAATGTGACGATATCATTCATATTTTGTGCAACGATTTTAATGTTGGAAATAGATTTGTTATTAATTATGATGAAAAGTGCTACATCCAAAGAAGGATTTCAAAAATTTTAATCTCTTAATAAGAGTTGAATAAAATTCACTAGGGAAATTTTACCCCTTTATTTTTTTTCACTGAGGGTAAAATTTCTCTAGAGAATTTTTACCGGGGGGTAAAATTTAAGGGGGTAAAAAATCCCGGCTACACCGGCACATCTGCAGAACAGCCCAGCAAGCTACCACATGTATAGCATATAATATGTGCTCACAGTGACAATAATTGTGCCAATGAAGATTGACACAGTTGCTTAAAGAACAGATCATTGATCTAAAAAGTAGTTAAAGTAGAAGAAGACATTTAATCATGTAATTAATTAATATCTACATATTACACTATATCGTTGTAATAAAAATAGTTCCTAAATTTTGTTTTTGTATTATAAAATTCGCGTTTTATTGATGTCCGTGAAGTTGACCCAACTTAAGAGCCAAACTAGACGAGCGTTATTTCCGTCGCGTATTTATCGTCGCGTAGTAAAAGATACACCTTTTTCAACGTTGGAAATTACGCTCGTGTAGTTTACTGCATTTAGGGCCAGTTTATCAATTCTCCACTTAAAGTGTTCGTTAGTTAACCAAAAAGTAAAGTTACTTGCCGAATAAACCTTCTAGTAAGTAAAATGGGTTGATTACTTTAACTTTAACATTTTTAACTTTTGGTTAACTACCGAAGAGATTACTTAACACTTAATTATTACTTATTATTAGCGGTTAATCCAAAAAGTTATAAAATGCTATACAAGACAAATAGATATCGAATTTGGATACAAAATAAATAGAATAGTCTATAGTAGCGTGGTCTAAACAGTGCAACTTGATAGTAAAAGAATTTAAGTTATGGTTTATGAAAAGAAAAAACGAGAAAGAGGGGTTAATTTTTCTCCTAGCGAAAACAAACTCCTTACAATGATAGTATTAAAATGCGGTGATATTTAGTTTATTTATAAAATAAACAAACAGATGCAAAAATATGGAAAGAAAAGGAGGAATAATGGGATATTATCACCAAAGAATTCAACACTGGTAGCAGTGGTTGTCCACGCAACGCGAAATCATTGAAAATAAAATTTTATCTAATACAGAATAAAAATGGAAAATGTCTTTTGAAATCCTTATAGTAACACATCTATGTATGTTTTTTAAAAATGACCTAATGGTAATGGATCCCTAAAGAAATGGATTGCTTCAAGCTATGGGTAATTTCAACCCCTCAGCTGCTATGGGGAATTCTCGCTACATTCGCGGCACCTAGCGGATTTAGTATTTTTAAGTGAATTTCTCGACCACCTTAAATTTTTTTATCTTGAAAATATAATTACTTGTGATTGGTCGGATTTTATTTAACTCCTACAAGTAAATTTAACAGCTGCTTGGACCGGCAAGTAAATATCTTACAAGTAAGTAAATTTATCTGACAAGTAAATTTTAACTAAACATTGATCAACCGAAATTCAGACTTAATTGTCAGATAAATTTACTTGGGACACTAACTAGAGGTGGATAAACTGGCCCTTAAACGTGGGGTTTGCGATCCGGCGGAGAATACGCGACGATAAATACGCGACAGAAATAACGCTCGTGTAGTTTGGCTCTAAAAGAATAATTGTATAATATCTATTATGTTGATCTGCATATTGATATTGATTTATGTGCGTGAAGTTAGCACTGCCATTTTCGAAAAACGTAAATTTTTTTATTGTGCTGAGTTGTGCCCGGTGTGTATTTTTTTTTTTTTTAAATTTTTTATTTTTCGGATTATATGGACATTTTCCATTCCAATTCAGTGTGCTGAATTGTGCTCGTGGTGTGCCGGAGTGTGCCGTAAATGATAAAATTTTATTTTGGAATATAACACTTTTATGGCCCAAAAACGAAAATCGAAAACGAAGTTAGCACTGCCATTTTCGACAATCCCAAAATGGCAGTGCTAACTTCTACCCTAAAAATTGACATGTCCATAAAATCCGAAAAATAAAAAATTAAAAAAAAAATACGGCACAACGCGGCACACACCGGGCACAACTCAGCACAATAAAAAAATTTACGATTTTCGAAAATGGCAGTGCTAACTTCACGCACATCTTTTCGGCAGTGTTATCAAGCAAGAATTGATCCGGTGCATTGATTTAGTCATCGAACCATTACAAACCGAAGTAACCCGCATGGATAAATCTAGAGTTTACTGGGAAGTAATTTCTGAACTTAAACGAGTTGTTATTCAACTTTCTGAATTAACTAAATACGACAATTTGAGAAGTGAATTCGACATGCACAATGAACTTCATATTGTTTTCATCGATATCGCTAAATCTTCGAACGTCTCTCTTACATCACCGAATCCGACATGAAAGGTATGGGTTTTTATTTTCTTCAAATTTTCATAGATAATGTAAAATTATTGCAGTTAATGAAAACCTCGAAGAAGTTATCAGGAGCGTATTGTTACATTACTTGGTCACCATCAAACACCTCCAAGTTGAAATTAGCCAAGTTCACTATCGCAACCATGTCGAAAAAACACCCAGCGAGAAGGTGCTCAACATCGAAATTATTGGTGACCGAATTCAACAATTACTCCGATTCACCGTTCCTAAGACTGACAAACGAGATCTATCTTTAATGGTCCATGTACGCAACTTATACAACTCCATGGGACGCATTGTCATTCATTTAAATGAAGTAAGTAGCAATAATTTTCAATTTTAGATGTGACTATTTAACAAAAATTTGTGTAGAATAAAATGGAATACCACAACGATAAAGATTTGGTAGAACTTGTTGAAAATATTAACAATGTACGTACATACCTCGAAACGAACATTTTCAATGTTGATCAAATCGAAACACAAGAACTTTACGTCCACCTCCATTGTATTGTCGATGAAATCAAAAAGATGTTTTGGGTAGTCCAATATGGATTCCAACGTAAGCAAAACTCTTTATTTCAACTCAATCATCATTACGAATTTTATTTGTATAATAATAAAATTCCGATGTGCCTATAACCAGGGTTATAGGCACATCGGAAGGCCAGCTTAGCAAGCTACCTACTGGATGTTAAACAAATATTCGTTCACACTACCAAATAGTGTCAAGTTCATCTAAAGAAAATGGAGAAGAAAATGGGCTTCCAAGGGTGTTCTACCACCCTGAGATGGTCTATCCCATATATGTCATATTGCAGACGCCGGCGCCGTCTCCAGTGGTCAGAGATCTCCAGTGAGACCATATTAAAAAGGAACGAGGTTAGAAATTCACATTTAGCATAAGCCTGGGAGGGCGAGAAATATTCTGCAGAACGCCTGAAATGATCCTGTACCTACTCAATTCAAAGAAAACATGGGGGGAATGAACGCTGCTTTTCAATGCAAAATTAGATTCCAGCTTCAGGCCAATACGTCCTCTTAGTTCCCCCACAATATGGCAATAAATTTGATTAATAACAATTAAAAATATTATCTAGCAAACAATACTAAATTAAAAACTTTTGTTGAGTTAATTGAACGTAAAAAAAAATTTAATTCAAACTTAATCAAATACCCATTACATCATTTTAAACTTTTATTAACTGAATATTTATTTTATTAAATTTTATTTATTACTTATTTGATACCAGTAACAAGGAGTTAAATATTTGAAACAATACTATACAATCTAGTTTGATTAATTGCTTTTTCTATTGAAAGTAACATGTAATTAATATAAGAATTACGATAGTAAAATCTGAGGGAAATGAGCTTTTTGATTGAATTTATGGTATAAAATCCACCTGTACAGCCCTGCATTTGGTACATAAATATTTATTTGCGAACGGTTACCTTGTATCAACATGACAAAACTGGTGCTGTTTGTATTCTCCGCTTTGGCATTTAATGTATGTTTTATATTTTATTACTAGAAATTAATGTAAGAAATAATATTAACATGCATTTTTAATTTTTTTTTAAATGTAGGCCGCTTTGGCTAAAAATGGATTTCTGGAAGTAAAATATAACCCGCCATATTATCTTCAGGAAGGATTAACCTGGAGTGTTGAGAATGGAAGCAATATGAAGCACTGCTTAATACAATTGAGAAACATTAGCAGAGATGTTACCGATCGTCTCGGGAACCTCAAACCATACGATAAGAAAGGATGTTTGAAGACGGTAACTGAGGAATACACGGTCCTTCGCAAATACTTTCAATCTATGATCGAACGAATGGAAAAAGTAAGTTCTAATTTTTAAAAGTTTGCCCAAACAACTATGACCTACACCGAGTGGTCGCATTTCACCTAAGTGAAACTGTAGGCCGAACAACTACATCGGACTAGTAAAATAATGATATGCTAATTTAATTAATTTTGTTCTCAGTATATGAGGAACAACAGCGACGCTGTGCTCAAAGAATTCTACCTCGGATTAAAAGAGGTCCAAACCAACTGTAATGGATATGGGCATAGATATAGACATGGACATAGACATGGGCATGGGCATGGGCATGGGCATGGGCATGGGCATGGGCATGGGCATGGGCATGGGCATGGGCATGGGCATGGGCATGGGCATGGGCATGGGCATGGGCATGGACGTGGACATGGACATCGACATAAACATAGATATAGACATGCAATAAGTTTAGAAAAACTAAAAGAAATCATAAAGTTATCCATTCAAAATTACGTACGACTAATCGAAAAATTTACGCCTTTCATGGAAAGTAAAATGGCTTTCGCCATCAAGTACTTTGTTACCGATTTTACTACAATTACTATAAACATCAATTACCAACTTAAAAACATGGGTCAAAATGCACACTCCATTTGGGTGTATTTATCCGAGGATATCAGTAAAGTAACCAAACATTTAACCAAATATTTTCAAGGTTGCAATTACAATAACGCCTATATAATAGAAACCCTTACTAAATTCTTGAGGGTAATAAAATTGGAACTTCTTAAGAATGGACAACATTTGGGAGTAAGTACTACATAGAATAAACGTTATTTGGAGCTTTTATTTTTTTTACATCCTAGGTGAGCGGGGATGACAAGGACATTATCGTGATTTTGCACAAAATGTGCAATATGGCCGAAAAATTATTGCTAGCTGTAAATTCGAATAAAATTACTAACATCAATATATGGAAACAGAAATTCATTACCGAACTCGAAAGCATCTCTGCATGCATTTCTAAGTTCGTCGGAGAAATTGAAATCGAATACAAAGGTACCGAACGCTACTGGATCATTGAGAAATTCTTGAGGTATTACTTAACCATCATTTACCAACTGCAAATCAATTTGATAAAAAAAGTTGAAATAGTTACCCTAGAAATAAAACCACATGTTTTTTAATATTTTTTAATAATGTTTTTTTTTTAAGATTTGATAATTATTAAAATTATGCATAGTCAAGATTTGGCTGTCTCGTTCTGTATGTTATTTTGCCTAGTAAAATATTCGTGCAAATGATAATGCACAACTTTTTGCATATACTAGGTGAAGTGTTAACCAATATAAAGAATTGTTGAGTTTAGTAGAAACAAAATCCGTAAATAAAAGTCTCTTAAAACCTGATCATCGATTAACCATGACTTTTGCCATTTAAAATGTTATTAATTTTTAAATAAAACCACCATACTTATCCTTATATTTGGGATGATTGTTTGGAATTACGACCTTGCAACTCTACTAGCCGCTCATGAGTCCCTCATTAAAAGCATTTTCTTTTTCATCTGCATATTTAAAAGCAGGGACGTCACATACATTTTTAACAATTGAAATACAAATTTTATAAAGGAAATGTCACCCCCCCCTACTATTGAAAAATAACACGGCAATTTCCTGTGATTCAATCATAGTCATATTTTAAAACGTGGTTATAACTATACATTTTATAACTATACATCTATAAATTTAGCACCCCCCGATTATTGAAAACTATAGTATGATTTTTTTAGGAAACCGATAGAAATTTTCTACTCCACGTGGACAACGTGCAATTCATTCGTTAACATTCTAACACAAGCAATTTCATTGGTTAACATTCACGTTGTCCACGTGTAGTAGAAAATTTCTATCGGTTTCTTAAAAAAATCATACTATAATATATTGTCGCAAATCGTTTTTGTTGTCGGTACTTTAAATTGGGATCTTGATCCTCGTCGAAGGCACTGTTTGCTTATTTGGGGTTCGATGCTGTTTAATAAAGAAAACCACTCTATGTAACAAATAATATAATTAATTAACAATATTTACAGAATTTATACAATTAATAAACTAAACCATTTGGGCTTAATTAATTACGTTGGTCCCACACGCTGTGTTAATATTATTAAACATAATTGTAATTGTCATAAACGGGGATATATTTACCCAACCTAAGTGTAGCGGAGCATTTTGATAATTCTTAATTTTTTATACTGTGGCGACCACCTCGCCAAAGCATCGCTTCCTGGTGATTTCTCCTAGCTCGGCGGGCAGCGATCCGCCTTGGCCTGCGACTGAATGATGACTTCTCCCAACCGTTGTTCGGTTGCTCTATTTATACAAATTCTCTGATGACGTCAAGCTGTGACGCGTTATGATCATTTCTTGCATCATTTCTTCCATATAAAATGTATTGTGTTATAAATGTGTCGACTCATTTGGCGGCCATTGCATTCAGCGGATTTTTAGTGTTTTTTCGATATTGTGACCTTATTAATTGTTGTAGCTACTTCTAGTTTTCGACAATATTTTATTAACAATATTATCTTTATGTTAAACTAATTTTGAGGTGTGCAGGTAATGTTTCTTGTACGTATTATTTATATTTTAGTTATGGGCGTATCACGCCTTTATAATTAATAATTTATTTGATCGAATGTTACAACCGATATTAATTTTAATAATTTAGTAATTGTTCTTACGATTATACATATTTTGATTTAAATTAATTTTGAAGTGCGAATTATAAAATTTTAGGTTTCAAATTATTTTCCAAATTATTAGTTTCGTGGCAATATCTCAAACCAATCTTTATTTCAGAAATTTACAAAAAGGCCCGGTGCGAATAACCAAGGATTTGATTATGAAATCAGTATGGCAGCCCTTTTAGCGCTAAGGTTCTCGTTTGAAGAATCGGTGCAAGATTTTTGGATTGCAACTAATGCCGGCAAAATAGGTGATATGGATGACATCGTTTTGTATATCACCACGGTAAATGAAGAAAAATGTACGATGCTAATACAATTGAAGCACAGCAAACCACAAAATGGCAAAAAACCACAAAATTTGAATATCAAAGATTTCATAATACAAAGAAATAAAAAAGAAAAAAGAAGGAAATATAGTGAAAAATTTACGGTATTCAAATATTTCGAGAGTTATAAAACTTTCCAAGAACATTTAATAAATACTGAAGAGAAATCAGAATATACTCAGGACCTACGTGAAGCTGATAAATGTTATTACATAATGTACACAAATAAAGAGGTTGATAAAGATGTAAGATGTTTAGAAAATGGAAATAAAAGTGAAGTTTTAAAATAGCTATTATTTTTTATCAAAAAATATAAATCAAAAATTGCACTAAAATCAAAATAACCGCTAATCTAATGCATAAGGCAACTATAGTGTTTTATAGACTGTTTAAAAATCGATGTCGTAGTTTAAATCCGAACGACCGTAGGGAGTGAGGTTTAATAATGAAAGATTTTTAATCTATAAAACACGCGTTGTCTTCAATATTTATTTCTAACACTAATATAAAAATTAGAATTTTAACTTATTTTTTCTAATGTTGTCAATGGCAACGTACTTTATAGAATTATAATGTAACGTTGTCCATGACAACGTACTTTATAGGATATAAAATAAGTTAAAATTCTAATTTTTCTGTTAGTGTTATAAAAAATATTGAAGACAACGCGTGTTTTGTAGATTAAAAATCTTTGCCTAATTAAATCCTCACTCCCTACGGTCGTTCGGATTTAAACTACGACTTCGATTTTTAAACAGTCTATAAAACACTAGTTGCCTTAATAGCTATTATATCCTATAAAGTACGTTGTCATTGACAACGTTACATTATAATTCTATAAAATACGTTGCCATTGACAACATTAGAAAAAAGCAGTTAAATACTTCAAATTCAGATACTTACTATAAATTCAAAAACGATGTAAATTTAACAACTACTGTCGACGCATATTTTCTTCAAAATTTATATTTATTTCCAAATCAAATTTGCAATAATAACATTCCTAGTTTAATAGAAGATATAATTAGTAACCTTTTTGATGCACATCAATTTAGATCTGTCGATTTTAATGACGTTACGAGCACCTACCTGAAAATCATCACATGGTGGAACAAAGATACAAAATTAATACGGATAATGAATTTAGAACTTTATCCAAACGAGATATTATGAATATTTTAAGTGACATTTTATTAGAAAGGTATAAGTGTAAAATAGAATATAATCATTAATCACATTCCCTGTAACGATTGCCTTCGATGTTATAATTGCTCACAGAAAGAAATTTGGAACAAACTCATGCTAGTTCAAGATGTTTCCATTGTGTATGGTGATGATTTAACTCGGCGGTTTCTGAAAGATTTTGTTGGAAGTTAAGTTTCGTTGCAGCTTAAGAAATGGGTGAAATCATGGGACACCCAATTTGAATTAGCATCCAACCAATTTTATGAACAAATTCCAGATGCTCAATCTCAAATGATGAAAATATGTAGTAATAATATAAAGAATAATCGTATAACCATGGTTGATGTTTATAAATTTGTGGTTCTATAAAAAGTTACCACTACTTTTAGAAATTGATGATGAAAAGAAATACGTTGACATTTTAAAAATTTTGGAAATAAGCAAACACAAATTAAAAGTTGTCGTGATCACAAATAATCGAAACATTGATGCACGTCAGAAAATAGACAAAGTGAAACATTTTGCTTCTCTCGGAGATTTAAATGATTCTGAAAAATTAGAAATTTTAGAATTATCGGTTGAATTCCAAGGAAGAATTCGGGTTCCACTTACAAAATATAACTAAAGAAAACATGCATGGATATTTAAATTGTGACGATATCATTCATATTTTGTGCAACGACTTTAATGTTGGAAATAGATTTGTTTTTAATTGCGATGAAAAGTGCTACTCCAAAGAAGTATTTCAAAAATTTTAATCTCTAAATATCTAAAATAACATACCGTAAACCGTGGCTACTTTGAACAGTTTTCACGTTCTTTTGTGTGTAATTTGCCAATAGTTCTTTAAAAATACTGATTATGTTTTCTAAAAGTTGGGTCATTGGCTTATCTCCAGAATGACGTATTCAGAAATTGAACATATACTTCCAGTATATATTTTTTTATTTTTTTTGAGCCTTTTCAAAGTAGCCCCTCGTGCGGGGCTACTTTGAATATGCTATTATTTTTCGTCAGTTGCAAAGTTAAGCCTATATAAGGGATTCTTGGAACATCTACAAGTTATTTAAAAAATAGTGCAACAGGTGTAAGGGGAAAAAGGCATCGAAAAAAGCGTTTACATATTCAAAAAATATTTTTATGTTTCTTATGTGTAACAACAATACAAACCATATTTTCGACTTTTAGCCGTTTTTTGTACGTTTATACCATATTCTGGAACACACAACTAAATTCTAATACCTAGATACCTATGTTTTTATAAATACTAATCAGATTTTGGGGCAACTTTAAGCGTTCAATGTAACCCCGATTTTCAAATAAATTTGAATGTTATGTTAAAAATATTCATAACTTTTTAAATTATAGACTTGGATTAATTTTCTTTTTACCAAAATGTTTATAAAGAATTATTCTAACACTTAGCACACCATAAATAAAAACAATGCAGAATATCTACCTTTTTGAGATTAAAGTTGCACACCCTTAAAAAAAGCGGGATTTACATGTTGCTGTTAACGTTGGTACGGAATGCAGCTTTGACAATTTTAAATTAAATAAATTTTTTGATTTAAATCAAAACCTCAGTGATATAATAATTTATTTGAATAAAATAAACACAAATAATTATTTGTCAAAATTAAGGATATCCAAGAATTGATCCTTTTTGAAGAATAAAATTTTGTAGAACTTAAAAAGTCTTTTGCTGGTGTGAGCAATTCACACTCAAAGTACGTTTTTCCAGATAAAAGGTTAATTTTGAGTGTAATCAAACGAGCTACCCGCGGTAATAAATGGGTATCATTGCAAATTGGAATAAAAGTTTTTCCCCATATATTTTTCTTATTTAAAAAACCCTTATGTTAAGCTGGTGGTCCTCCTGGGTTAGTGAATTGCCAATATTAACATAAAAAACAGAATACCGGCACATCTGCAGAACAGCCCAGCAAACTACCACATGTAAAGCAATTATGTCCTCACAGTGGCAATTGTACCAAGAAAGATAGATTGACACAGTTGTTAAAGAACAGATCATTGATCTAAGAAGTAGTTAAAGTAGAAGAAGACATTTAATCATGTAATTATGTGTAATTAATTATTCGGCTCCAATATGGGCAGAATATAGTACGAATATTGGCGCAATATTGTTACTATATTGCATGCCAATATGGGCTAAATATTGTAAAACAATATTGGCGCAATAATGATTACCAATATTGGCGCAATATTGTTGTACAATATTGGCGCTATATAGTTTTAATATTGGCGCAATATGGGTGCAATATAGACTATCCATATTGGGATCCAATATGGGCAGAATATAGTACCAATATTGGCGCAATATTGTTACTATATTGCTTGCCAATATGGGCTAAATATTGTAAAACAATATTGGCGCAATAATGATTACCAATATTGGCGCAATATTGTTGTACAATATTGGCGCTCTATAGTTTTAATATTGGCGCAATATGGGTGCAATATAGACTATCCATATTGGGATCCAATATGGGCAGAATATAGTGCGAATAATGGCGCAATATTGTTACTATATTGCTTTCCAATATGGGCTACATATTGTAAAACAATATTGGCGCAATAATGATTACCAATATTGGCGCAATATTGTTGTACAATATTGGCGCTATATAGTTTTAATATTGGCGCAATATGGGTGCAATATAGACTATCCATATTGGGATCCAATATGGGCAGAATATAGTACGAATAATGGCGCAATATTGTTACTATATTGCTTGCCAATATGAGCTACATATTGTAAAACAATATTGGCGCAATATTGTTGTACAATATTGGCGCTATATAGTTTTAATATTGGCGCAATATTAGTGCAATATAGACTATCCATATTGGGATCCAATATGGGCAGAATATAGTTCGAATATTGGCGCAATATTGTTAGTATATTGGTTGCCAATATGGGCCACATATTGTAAAACAATATTGGCGCAATAATGATTACCAATATTGGTGCAATATTTTTGTACAATATTGGCGCAATATAGTTTTAATATTGGCCCAATATGGGTGCAATAAAGACTATCCATATTGGGATCCAATATGGGCAGAATATAGTACGAATATTGGCGCAATATTGTTACTATATTGCTTGCCAATATGGGCTACATATTGTAAACCAATATTGGCGCAATATAGTTATAATATTGGCGCAATATTGGTGCAATATAGACTATCCATATTGGGATCAAATATGGGCAGAATATAGTTCGAATATTGGCGCAATATTGTTACTATATTTGTTGCCAATATGGGCCACATATTGTAAAACAATATTGGTGCAATAATGATTACCAATATTGGCGCAATATTTTTGTACAATATTGGCGCTATATAGTTTTAATATTGGCCCAATATGGGTGCAATAAAGACTATCCATATTGGGATCCAATATGGGTAGAATATAGTACGAATATTGGCGCAATATTGTTACTATATTGCTTGCCAATATGGGCTACATATTGTAAACCAATATTGGCGCAATATAGTTATAATATTGGCGCAATATTGGTGCAATATAGACTATCCATATTGGGATCAAATATGGGCAGAATATAGTTCGAATATTGGCGCAATATTGCCGCAATATATTGGTTGCCAATATGGGCCACATATTTTAAAACAATATTGGCGCAATAATGATTACCAATATTGGCGCAATATTTTTGTACAATATTGGCGCTATATAGTTTTAATATTGGCCCAATATGGGTGCAATAAAGACTATCCATATTGGGATCCAATATGGGTAGAATATAGTACGAATATTGGCGCAATATTGTTACTATATTGCTTGCCAATATGGGCTACATATTGTAAACCAATATTGGCGCAATATAGTTATAATATTGGCGCAATATTGGTGCAATATAGACTATCCATATTGGGATCAAATATGGGCAGAATATAGTTCGAATATTGGCGCAATATTGCCGCAATATATTGGTTGCCAATATGGGCCACATATTTTAAAACAATATTGGCGCAATAATGGTTACCAATATTGGCGCAATATTTTTGTACCATATTGGCGCTATATAGTTTTAATATTGGCCCAATATGGGTGCAATAAAGACTATCCATATTGGGATCCAATATGGGTAGAATATAGTACGAATATTGGCGCAATATTGTTACTATATTGCTTGCCAATATGGGCTACATATTGTAAACCAATATTGGCGCAATATAGTTATAATATTGGCGCAATATTGGTGCAATATAGACTATCCATATTGGGATCAAATATGGGCAGAATATAGTTCGAATATTGGCGCAATATTGTTACTATATCGGTTGCCAATATGGGCCACATATTGTAAAACAATATTGAGCCATTGGGGTAATTTAAATTTTTTAAATTGATAGTTTGAAATATCAGTGTTAAATTAAAATAAATTGTTTTGATGACGTATAATTATATACGTAAAATACATGATGATGTATAATTATATAATAATATTATATTATAATATAATATAATTATATTATACAATATTGACGAATAACTTTGCGACGGTTGATGCTGAAACGAAAAAAATGGAAGCTCATTTAGGCTCTAACGTTTAACACCAATTTCACTACAAAATTCAAGCTGTATGGGGGGGGCATGTCTACAGTAACTATAAAATTGAACGCCATTTCTTAAAGTAGAAAAGTCGAATTGCTCCCCTCTCCAAGTCGAATTTTTGTAGAATTAGTGTCAAACGTTAGAGCTTCGTTAGAGCCTAAACGAGCTTCCCTTTATTTGTTTGAGCCTCAACCTTGACGCAGTTATTCGTGAAATCTGGGGGGGGGGTAGACATCTTTTTTATTTTATCTCTTAGGTTGAATTTTTCTGTGAAATTGGTGGCAGACGTTAGAACCTCATTAGAGCCTAAACAAGATTTAATTTTTTTCATTTGAACATGTCTCCAGCTTCCACCCCCCCCCTCAGCTAAATTTTGAAATTTTTCTAAATCTATATTTGATTTTATATTGAAAATAATATTTTCACAAACAAGTACAATGAAGTACAAACGATTGAGACTATTTTGAACTTCAACATGTATGTGTTCCTCAGAATCTCGTTAACAATATCATGCCCGTTAACGTCTTTTATGTTTGTCTTGGAAATCTGAAAAACTATTTGAGTACAAACGAAAATAGGACTTGCACATCATGCACCATTTGGAATCCGAAATTCGAAATTTCATAAAATTGTATGTGTTACCACGTGTTAAGGAGAATCTCGCTAATTCAATCATACGCGTCGGTGTCGTTGATGTTTTTCTTGAAAATCTCAAAAACTATTTGGGTACAAACGAAAATAATACTTAAAAAAACAAGGCCAAAAGAAGTACAAACCATCTAGACTATTTTAAATTCAAAATTTCATAAAAGAATGTCTCCCCCCCTCAACCCAGCGAAATTTTGAAATTTCTCAAAAACTATTTGGGTACAAACGAAAATAATTTTTGCACAAATAGGTACAAACGATGCACAAACGATTTAGACTATTTTCGATTCAAAATTCTAAATGGCCGAGGGGGGGGCTGGCGACATGCACCTTAAGAAGCGATCTTTCCCACGCACATGATTTAAAATTAAATAACGACTAAGAAGAAGACTGTGAACAACTAAAAGATAAATTTACTTACAGATTTGAATAGCGGGTAAAATAAAAAAAAAAAGATTTATTGGAAAAGTAAAAAGAAATTTATCGGGAGATGAATTTATTGAAACTCTGCACTGATATTTTACTAATATTCGAATGAGCTAGGATTATAAAATAATTTGAAAAGCTTTGCCAAAATTTCAATACCTCTTTGCTTTTCAATAAATTCTGTATTAACTTAATTTTGCATACAAATTAGTAATATTCAATTTCTACCTGTACTTTCTGAATAAGAATGTACCTTCCCATCTTCAGGTAAAAGGTTGGTTTAACCCATTTATTTCCCAGAGTTGCAATTTTAACAAACTTAATTTTTTTTTATGCAATGTAGAGTAACAATTTAGATTTTGTATTTTAATATGGCTTTTTAATTTGTTGCGAAAAAAGATATTGCTAAGATTTTAGAAATAAAAAATTTATCGAATGGGTCCATTAAAACGATTTCAAAAAGCAGGATTTTTAGGTTTTGAAATAGCGCACTCATTCTTTCTAAGTAACTTTTTTTATATAAATTAAATGTTGTTATTTTGCGAATTTTTTTTGCATAACGGTTTATATTTTATACTGCAATCGTGAAACTGCCAAAAATTACAATTTTTAAGTATTTTTTGTAGCATTGAATGTCGTTTATTGCGAAAACGCAACGCAATTTTTTTGGTATTAGTAATAATAATAAAAAAAAATTTTGTGTTATTCTTTTCTTGTTTAAGATTAAAATAAACTCTTTTTACATTTTACATTAAGGGAGAGAAGCGCACTATTATTCACTAGGTGCAATTTTGTGGCCAGAGGGCAAAGCCCGAGGGCTACAATGCACCGAGGTAGGTACCTATCTCGTAAAGAAGTTAAACCACATCAAACGTCCGTTATCTATAGCGAGCCAATAGAAATCGATTTTTCTCGCTTCGACCATAATTTGAATGATTTCAAAAGATGCACCTTATGAAACCAATGAAATTTTTCTTTCATTCTTTCCAAGCAATGAAAAACGTCATTATATTAATTAAATTGTAAATCTAAATCGATTTACCAAGATATTTAAAAAAAAAAACAGACCCGCGCATAGGCATTTTAAAGCACGTTCAAATCTGGCGGTAAATGTTTCAAATAATTTTTTTATATTTAAGAAATATAATTAAATACTTCAATATAATGTATTTTAAATACATATGTTTAATTATTAATAAATTAAGGAATAATTATAAATAATTAAACATATTTATTCTCACGAATTAATAATAAACCAATTTTAAATATTTTAAATACATATTATGTTTAATAAGGAACGACTATTGTTTGTAAATACCTCGAAAACATGAAAATCTAAAATTATAATGTATGTATTTTGTATTTAAAATACCGCATCTTGTATTTGAAATCCAGTATCTCATATTTTGTAATAGTTCAAAAACTCGAAACAAATGCATTTTGTTTGTATACGTACCCTTAAGGTACGTTTAGATCTGACACTTATTGTAAGAATTTTATGTCGGACACCAGCTGTCGCTAATCTAAACGATGCAAAATTTCTGTCAGATATATATGCATGAATTTCCGACAATAAGTGTAGACACTTATATATGGTCAGATGTAAACGCAAAATTTTACGATGCAAAATTTCTGTCAGACATTTATGGTGCGTTTAGATCTGACACTTTATTCCAGAAATATATCTAAAAAGGGTCGGACATAAATTCATTTTGACCGTTTACATCACACGTAGAAAAGCACGACAGTTATGTCCAGAAGTATATAATATAAACTATAAAGTGTCGGACATAAAATCATTCTGACCGTTTACATTACAGGTAGAAATTTAGTACGACAGTTATGTGCAGAAATATGTTATTATAAAGTGTCTGCCATAAAATTGCTTTTACCGTTTACATCACAGGTAGTTCCTTGATTCCTTCAAGGAATCGTGTTTCAATAGCATTTTGAAACACGTGGTGACGGTAAATTTTTAAATACATTTTTCTGTAATTTAAATAATGTAATTAAATGGCAACAAAATGTAATTGAATAATGTATAAGCAAAATACATTTTTATTGTATTTAAATACAATTTATTACAAAAATACATTTAGAAACTCATTGAAAATATAAAATACAAAAGAAATTAATCGAATTATATCCTTTTAACCTTCATCCGCTCGCGCCTTTTCAAGTTACACTTTCGATCGCATGGGTGGCAATTAGACCGCCTTTGTTTTTTATTGTTTTCGTGAGTTTTACGTCATTCAAAGTGCATGATTTGAATTATTTAAAGAAATATACATAAAATAAGTTTATGCTACATTTAAAAAAAGACCAATATGAAAATACATAAAATTAATAAATACCTATAAATGTTACATTTATAAGACACAATTAAAATACATAAAAATGAAATACATTTTCATTTCGAAAAACAATAAAAATTAATTGTGAATAAAATTGAAAACGATTTCACAAATTAACAGTATTCATAAAAAGTTCACGTTGTCGATCGCGCTAGGCGGCAAATTTTGCCGCCGTACGACACTACATACTTTGGGGCTGTCTTGAGCCAGCTGGTGAAGTTGTCTTATCAGAAAATGGGTAGGGTCTAGTGGAGGAGATAGTAATTAGAAAATACAATCGCATCCCGACCCTCCTATGACGCTCTGGAAGAAAATAGGAGAGAAAATTTAAAAAGGCGGTCCTTTTGCCGCCTACGCGAGCGAAAGAAGGTTAATAAAATGAACATCTGATAGTAATTAAAATTCTTTTGTAAAAATCTTAATTTATCAAGAAAGTACATATAAAAATGTACGACACTTTCCATAAAAGTAGACGAGTGATCAACTTTTGCAATTTATTCCAAGCAACTCGGAATATGTATTGTTACTATTCATTATTCATTTTAGCATTTCAATTATTATTCACCGTTTCTTAAATGTATAAAAGGGAGTCAAAACTTACAGTGGTCTCCAAAGAAGGTTAGTATATAGTTAATTTATCTGTTTTACCATTATATTATTATTATAATATTTTTAGCCTTGAAAATGGGCCAATAGACCATTTCACGAAAGAAAACTCTGTGGCGCATGTGTGACGTGTTTAAAATGATGTTTAAATTTGAGCTCTAATACTAGAGCGAATAGTGCCAATAATTTGTACAATTTTAACTCGATTTTTCTACCGTTAAGGGTGGAATTTTTGGAATTTTTTTGGAAGTGGGACCACCGTCGAACTGTACCCTATCCAATAAAAAAAAGAATCATCAAAATTGAACTACTCTGTAAAAATTATAACACAATATCTAAGCACGTCTTTACACGTAAAAGCATAGGGAAAGTAGCAAAAGTAGTAAGTTGGTCCGAACTTACTAGATTGTGGTCCGAACATCTAGCTGTCTTATTCTATTTCTCGCGTCATTCTGCTCTTCAACGGTGCTTCAACGCAAGCGCTGTAGTTTGCGTGAAATGGTCTATAAAAGGGCCCGAAACGCCGGCAATTTAATAAAATTGTTTCACTTAGACCTTTTCCCAACTATAAATCCAATATTTATATATTAATTACACTACTTCTACGTAAGCTCCCCAGTAGATCCGAGGTAACAGCGCTAGGCTACAAACGTGGAGGATGGCAGTTCAAACCCCGAGTAAGTATAGATTTTTAAAAATAATGTTCTTTAATTTTCAGGTTAAACTACAATAATTCCTTGGGAGACAATTTAAGGACTTGATAGAAAAATGGCCCTAGTAATCTATATAAATAAAAGTGAAATAATTAATATATAACCTTTAGATTTAGATGCATGAATTGTATAAAAATAAAAAAACTATTTAAAAAACTATAATATGTATAAAAATTATGAAATGAAATATTAAAAAGTTGAAAAAAATTAATTCACATTTAAACCCCAAATTTGACCATAAAAAGTAATTAATTAATAAACAAAATTTAATTTAGAAATATAAATTTTTAATTTTTTCAATATAGGCGCAATATTTTTTACTATATTGTACCAATATTGTGTACAATATTGCACCAATATTAAATATTATATAAAAATATTGTGTACAATATTGCACCAATATTGTATACAATATTGTACCAATATATCAAAAAGCGATCAAAACTATATTGGCCAATATTGTATTACAATATTCCACCAATATTATGTACAATATTGTACCAATATTGTGTACAATATTGTACCAATATATCAAAAAGCGAAGAAAACTATATTGGGCCAATATTGTATTAAAATATTGCACCAATATTGTGTACAATATTGCACCCATATTGTCTACAATATTGTACCAATATATCAAAAAGCGAACAAAACTATATTGGCCAATATTGTATTACAATATTCCACCAATATTGTATACAATATTGCACCCATATTGTGTACAATATTTAGCCAATATAGATTTGTACGGTTTTTGATATATTGGTACAATATTGTATTACAATATTGCACCAATATTGTACACAATATTGCACCCATATTGTCTACAATATTGTACCAATATATCAAAAACCGAACAAATCTATATTGGCTAAATATTGTATTTCAATATTGCACCAATATTTAAAATGTATTTAGCCCATATTGCCACAATATTGTGTGCTACATGGGGCATATTGATATGGATTCGTATGGATTTTACCAAAAGTGAGAAATTTGAATTAAATTAAAATTAGGTGATAAATTGTAACTTCAGATCATTTCTGCTTTACTATGAAATAGCCTTTAGTTAAAAAAAAATTGTCAAACCAAAATTATTGTAACTCGTCAAATTTCCTATCTGGAAGAGGCTGTCAATTTTTTTTGTCTTACTAAATTTGCAAAATTAAATAATAAAACTATTATGAATTTTTTAACAGTTTCTTATTTACAAGGGGGAGTGCCTACACTTGTACTTACCAATTTGCACCATTTTTGTAATATACTTTTTGGTCATAATTAGTATAGTCTAGTCAAATAAGCAGAAAAACAAGGTAAACCTCGGAATGAAAGATAATAAGCTGAAAATTTGCATAAGTCTTTGTTTTGAATTTTTATAAGTTAGCTCAAAAGTCTCATAGAATCTCGTGTCCGCGTCTTAAGATATTGATGGTCAAAGATGACAAAAACAGTGTTTTTTGTAGATATCTCTAAATGACATTTAGAGTTATTAGGAAAGTTGTAGAGAATTTTATTCTCTTAATTTGGTCTTAAGCAATATTTTATACAATTAACGATTCTTGAGATAGAGCGCGAAGAGTTTGAAGCTCTTAAGCCTTACATTATTAAAGATAAAGCTAGGAATGTGGAATCCAATGCATAATAAGGTTTATAAATTAGAAGAAACCTTAGTTATTTATTATATAATAAATTATATTTATTGATATTATTCATAAATAAGACATCCGTTTAATAATATTTAGTTAATTTATATTAAGGGCTTACGTGTATTCAGTATTTACAAAAAATAATTTTTTTGTTTTTAATTTCCTTATAAAGTACAATACTGCAAGAATATTCTGTGAAATGATTTTTTGAAAATCCAGACTGCGCTTAAGCCCTTAATATAAATTAACTAAATATTATTAAACGGATGTCTTATTTATGAATATAAATAATAATAATAATAAAAATCATTTATTAAATAATAAATAAGTAAGGTTTCTTCTAATTTATAAACCTTATTATGCATTGGATTCCACATTCCTAAATGATAACATCAAATTAATATGATAGCAACATCTATGAAATTATGAAATATGCTGTGATAATTATTAATTATTTTTATTATAAAAAATTACATATAATTATTTTATTTTGTGAGAGCCGAATTTTGAGGCCTGCTGGATTTATGCGCCTCTTCAGAAATCCGCCACTGAGAAAGTAAATAAAAATCCAAATTGATAACAAATTTCCTGCTTATGCAGTGTACAATAAAGCATTATAATATTATGTGGTTGGCAACAGTTTAATAATGCCGGTGAGTAATGTTTACGTTAGTATTAAATTACAATAAATTACAAAATTTAAAACTAATAAAATTTAAAACTGGCGATTCGATCGGTCTTTAAATCCATTCATTTATATTTTTCCCGAAATACAAAAAAAGTTATTTAACGAATTTTTTAATCAACTTGTATAAATTGATTGCAGTACAAAGTTATAAATACCTCAAATTAGAATCTGAAGCTAATTTTTAACTTTTTTTAGTGATAAGGGTATGGGATGGGTTATTGGGGTATGTATTGTTAATGGACATCTCTAGGTTTGGTTATTTATCTGCTTTTTTTTTATTGAAGTCACAAGTCAATATATCAAAGGCTTAAAATTCTAAAAATACTAAACATAGTCTTCAAAAACGACCAATCACATCGCTTATATTATTGATGATCACATTATTGTCTTATAAAATTAATTTTAATTTCAAATGTTAATCCTGTAACAAAATAGTTTTATATTATACCTAAATAATTATTTTTTTTATAGAACGAGATAAGCGATAAGAGATAGTGGATAGTGGCTAAGCGATAGTGACTAATGCCAATGTGGTTTTATAATACGAGATAACAAGATTTGGCTATCTCGTTCTGTATGTTATTTTGCCTAGTAAAATATTCGTGCAAATGATAATGCATAACTTTTTGCAAATATAAATTTTACTACCAAGATCTTCTTCTAGTGCCATATCTTCTTTAGACGTAGGCGATCTTCTTGGCTAAGCCAGGAAGACTTTACTAGGGAAATGTTAATGGGGTGGTTTCCCGTTGCCTTCCCCATAGTCCACAGATCGATTTCGGACTTTTTAGATCACAGTTTGTGTTTGATTTTGATTTACGCCAGACTGCTGGTCTACCAAGATAAAGTACACAAATTATTATAGTTCGTAAATTTATGTGTTTAAAATTAAAACAGGTGGTGTTTGAAAATCAGTCAAAACTCATGCAAAAGCCACTTTACACTAATACAATTTTAAATTGGTTAGTTGTTAATTCGTGAAAATAAATTAGTAAGGATATTTTAAAAAATATAATTTTAATTTTATTACCTTATTTCGAAAACTATTAAAATATCCTTACTAATACAATTTATTTTATTTAACACATCTTAAATTTTAACAAATCTTAGTTCAACAAACGTTAAAATTTAAGAGTTTTTAAACTTCTTTAGACATTATAGTCTCGCCCATAAATCTATTTAAATTAACATAGTTATTATATAAATGAAAATTTTATCATTTAAGTACTCATTAAATTGCAAACAAAATCAAAAACTATACTTTTTTCCAACCTTCAAGTTACTTCCTCAAATTTACATCCCTGAACTTATTATGCACAATTTATTATAATGAATTATCATCTCATTTTAATAAATAATAATATAAACACCAAATTTCTTAATTTCATTGTGAATTCTCCATTGATGAAGTTGACTAAACAGTTTTAATATCGACTTCCAATTTAACTTTTTGAAAAACCTTTTCTTTTAACTTTATTCAACAAACTTTTATTTTTATTAGATTTTCATAAACGTGGCTTCATGATAACATCCAAATTCTTCATAACCTTTAACAATCTCAATTTTCTTCCTTCATCAATGATCGACTTTTCCAATTAATCTTCTTTTTCCAAATCCTGGATTACATATCCTGTAAATATCATTAACACCCTTATTGATTCATTTATTATTACTAATAGCTAATTATGCATTTTTCACATCAAACTAATCTTCGACCGTAATTAATTTCTAGCAACATCAATCTTTCCAAATTCATCCAATAAAGTCATGCTAAAATCTAAAAATTTGTAAATTATTATATTTAGTAGTAATAATAGGAAAATAAATTACCCATTTTCCAATTATTTATCATACTGATGCCATTAATGTTTTGCTTTTCATAAAAATAATTCTAATCTAATACACAATTTTATTAAATTATTAGGAGGTATATCAATTATTATTGATATAATCTTTTTGTGGATTTACCCTTTTTTTTTACTAGAAAGCTCTTTTTAATGGATTTGCCAAAAAGTGCGGCCCGCATTATATCTTCACCTAAAATATTTGGCCCTCTTACAACAAAAGGTTGCCTACCCCTGCTTTAGTGACTTCCATCTTTACGAAATCTGGGGGTAATAGTAAGTTCTTAGGTGAGAATTATACAATCAACGAAGTTTTTCGTGACACATTTGATGTGAAGCATTATGAATATAATTTAAAATATTTCGGCAAAATAATTGCTTACACTAATTAAAATAATAAATAAAATAATTTATTAAATCTCGACAATTGTTTCGAAGGGATTCGCCACTTCTTTTTCAAGTATCTTAGAAATCCATGTTCCTAGATAAGCTAACGTCCGAGAAACTCAACTTGTTGTCCCTTTCTTCCTCCATCGTAAACTGGATTATAGGATTGATCAAATTCAAATGAGCGAGAAATAATAAACCAGCCTGGAACCGATATACTTTCTAAAAGTGGGATATATCAGCTTAATTGTGACACGTGTCATGTGATATATTGTGGTGATATTTCATGGTTTAAGAGATCCGGATGGATTATTAAGGAGATAATTTGAAAATTCTTTAGTTGAATTCAATAATCAGTAAATTTGGCTGATATGAGAAACATTTGCATCAAATTAACAAAAAACCACCATATGTAACAATTTACACATAAAACAAAACAATTTTGAAGTTATTTATGTAATACAAATATTTTGTAACATCCTGTGAATGATTTTTGATTTTTAAAACAACAACAGTTTCCTGTAAAATAAAAGTGTGAATAAAATTTAGTGCACAAGCAATTAACAGCTTTATGTTACCTGGGAGTAGGTGTGATTTTGGTAAACAGGAATGGCGATTCCCACCACAAAAATCAAAATTTTGAACTTAGAAAAACGCAAAACGGCGAGCGAGCAGAAAACACGCCAGTTCCTAAGTGGTCTTCAAGAGAAGAGCGTGGCCAGCCTCTTGGTGAAACTCAAAGAGGGAACACGTGAGTTCCCCGGTGAAACTCAAGCGGAGAGGAGTTCTTTCGTGATCCTGAAAGAAGGAAGAACTCGCGAGGCTTCTTGTTGATCTAAAGATCAGGGAAGTGTAATTGCGTGAATTCACTAAAAGTGAATAATTTGCGAAAATCGAATTTTCGCGTAGTTGCTAATTACGAGTCATAATTAGTGAGCAGTTGTGTAATTTCTAACGAATTAAGGTATTAGTAAATTGGATACCTGCAACAGAAAGTTAATTATAAAAATTATACGCACGTGTGTGAAATTTGGAGGTTACCTCTACGTTTACTGGAAAATTATAATTGATTATTGATCAATTACTTACCGGAAGTGCTGTCTCAGGTAGCAGTTGTTCAATCGATGAATAGTGAGAAGATTGGATTGGAAAATCACGATTTAACTGGAAATTGGATGCAAGCGGATACGAGAGGTGTACGCGAGGATCAAACAGATGTAAAAGAAGTAGTCGATAAAACAGATGTTGACAGTCGACAAAACAGTGGCGCACAAAAACTGTAAGAAGTTTACCATTTATAAGGTAAATGAATTTGATTTAAAATTAATGAACTCAAATAAAACAACGATTTCTGTTATCAGTGAGTTTATTAATAAAACTTGTATTTACTATTTTATAAAATTACACCTATTACATAAATGAACAGATTTACACGTCCAGTTTCAGAATTTAAAACAGTAAATGTTACGTGTATGTCTAAGTCATTACACCTGAATACTTGTGGTTTGGGACAAATTTATTGTCCACATAAAAATTTGATGCAAATTGTTTATCAAAAAATTTCCGTTCATTTAATAAATTATGTTTGTTGCGAATTTTCACCTTTTTATTTCGTCCGTCGAACCTATCAGCCCTGAGGAAGAGAAAAACCCAACTCCGGCGTAAAACTAGTCCAGCGGCTTTAGTAACAGTTCGTTTTGACCAAAACATCATAACAATATGTTGGTGAAAGCGGTAGGTCCATTAACTTTCGGATCAAGGAACACGTTGCTGACGTAGCCAATCTACGTGCGACAACAGGTTTTTCGACACATTGCTTGAAAGAAGGTCACAATTTGGATAGCAATAACATCCGTGCTATTACACCAGGCGGATAAGGGACGGTTATTGTCATTATTGGAGGCATTAGAAATTAAAAAAGCCATTTTAAACGGCAAGCACCTAACCAATCTGCAGCAAGAACTACAAAATTTTAGCTGACCGCTAGTGTTCAAAGCTCCTTAGGGATTGGAGGTGATCTTGATCTTCCGTTTAGTAACCTTTTTTAGATTGATGATATCCGAAAATTTGACGGTTGGTAGTTGTTAAACATTAACATTGTTTATATAAGGATTGTGTTGATTATGGTATTTTTGTAATTTCTAAATGTAAGTTTTGTGGCTAAGATACTTGAAAAAGAACTGGTTAATCCCTTCGAAACAATTGTCGTGATTTAAAAAATTGTTTTACTTATAATTTTAATTTTAATTAGTGTAAGCAATTATTTTGCCGAAATATTTTAAATTATATGGGAATTATACACCTAAATTGTAAAATGCTTTTCCTCCAATGTGCCTCACGTATGGGCACGCCAATTGCAATAAAAAAATCCAAACCATGTAATTTTCTATAATAATAATTTTTAAGTAAAATTAACTCTCTTGCATATTCCTAGTTTCATTAAACTGCTCGAACAGTCGGTGACGAAATAGCCTTTTTTCTTCGTTCAAAAAATTTATATATTGTCCTCTACCTTACCTTGTATTTTAATACTTTTATTTATATCCGATAAAAGACACATCCACTACCTCAAAGTGAAGCTCCAAATGAAGGTAATTATAATCCCAATTTTTAAACAAATTTAATTCCTCAATAACAAATGATATGATATATGGTTCCAGTTATTTAAAAAATTTCTCGATGGTACCCTTTTGGTTTTTTCTAGTACATCCAACATCCACACTCTTCGATTACCAACAGCAAGTTTACACACTTACTTGTAATAATTCCTCTAACTTCTTCTTCTTCTTCAGGTGCCTATCCGATTTCGGATGTTAGCGATCCTCCTGGCTAAGCCAAGAAGACTTTACTAGGGAAATGTTAATGGGGTGGTTTCCCGTTGCCTTCCCCATAGCCCACAGATCGATTTTAGACTTTTTAGATCACAGCACATATCCGACGCAATCAGGATTAGAACCGCGATTTCCCGCTCTTTAGTCTATCCGTGTTTGATTTACGCCAGACTACTGGTTTAACTTACAGCTGTTAATCCCAAGAAATTAATTCCTTAATTTAATTTTTACAAGATTTTTACAATTGTTTGACTACGGCACTGCATTAATTCTGTGTTAGTTCCACATTATTACGCCACGCGGTTGAAAATTTAACGACTATGCTTTCGAACGTACAAATTTCGATCCTTTTTGAGGTTACGTGTCTCACTTTTACCAAATTTTAATATCTCAAAATTTTACCTTGTTTATTATCAATCTAGTTTTCATTCCTTATCAATGAATTGGATTGACCCTTTTCTTGGTAATGTCCAGTATGTAACAGAGCTTGTTAAATGGATCAAATCTTGGTGTTAAACAAATTTTCGATAGTGACAACACGCTCTCCATCAACACTTCTTTAACTAAATTTTAAGCTCTTCACCGTTTTATTATTAGATCCAAAATTTGGAAATGATCTCCAAAGAAACTCCCACTCTTTCAACAATAATAAATCCAAAAATATTACCAATTCTTACAATTTTACTCGTAGCACATTTTTACACGTCTCCTGAAACCCACAATTCCAACAAACCAATTATCACACAATTATAAATCCTCCTAAATTCATTTTAAATTTTAATTTTATTCGAGGATTTCACAATATTACAATATTTATGCAAATTTTATAAAAAAAATTAGCACCCCCTATTATTGAAACTTAATACAATTTATCGCAAACCAATCTTTATTTCAGATATATCCAAAAAGGTCCGGTACGAGTAAACATGGATTTGATTATGAAATCCATATGGCAGCCCTTTTAGCGCTAAGGTTCTCGTTTGAAGAATCGGTGGAAGATTTTTGGATTGCAACTAATGCCGGCAAAATAGGTGATATGGATGACATCGTTTTGTATATAACCACGGTAAATGAAGAAAAATTTACGATTCTCATACAATTGAAGCACCGCAAACCACAAAATGGCCAAATGGAAAATTTGAATATCAAAGATTTCATAATACAAAGGAATAAAAAAGAAAAAAAAAGGAAAAATATTGACAGCAAGAAAGAAGGAACGAAAAAGATAAATACAAGTAGTGAAGCATTTTCGGTATTAAAATATTTCAAAAGTTATCAAACTTTCCAAAAACATTTAAAAAATCCTGAAGAGAACTCAAAATATACTCAGGACCCACGTGAAGCTGATAAATGTTATTACATAATGTACACAAATAAAGAGGTTGATAAAGATGTAAGATGTTTAGAAAATGAAAATATAAGTGACGTTGTACTAAAGCAGTTAAATACCTCAAATTCAGATACTTACTATAAATTCAAAAACGATGCAAATTTAAAAACTATCGACGACGATTTTCTTCACAATTTATATTTATTTCCAAATCAAATTTGCAATGATAACATTTCTAGTTTAATAGAAGAAATAATTGCTAACCTTTTTGATGCACATCAATTTAGATCTGTCGATTTTAATGACGTTACGAGTACCTACCTGAAAATCATCACATGGTGGAATGAAGGATACAAAATTAATAAGGATAATGAATTTATAACTTTATCCAAACGAGATATTATAAATATTGTAAGTGATATATTATTAGAACAGTATAAGTATAAAATAGAATATAATCACTTTCCGTGTAACGATTGCCTTCGATGTTATAAATGCTCTGGAAAAAAAATTTGGAACAAACTCATGCTAGTTCAAGATGTTTCCATTGTGTATAGTGATGATTTAACTCGGCGGTTTCTGAAAGATTTCATTGGAAGTGAAGTTTCGTTGCAGCTTAAGGCACAGGTGAAATCTTGGGACACCCAATTTGAATTTACATCCAACCAATTTTATGAACAAATTCCAGATTCTCAATCTCAAATGATGAAAATATGTAGTAATAATGTAAAGAATAATCGTATAACCATGGTTGATGTTTATAAATTTATGTGGTTCTATAAAAAGTTACCACTACTTTTAGAAATTGATGATGAAAATAAATACGATGACATTTTAAAAATTTTGGAAATAAGCAAATATAAATTGAAAGTTGTCGTGATCAAAAATAATCGAAACTTCAATGCATGTCAGAAAATAGATAACGTGAAACATTTTTCTTCTCTCGGAGATTTAAATGATTCTGAAAAATTAGAAATTTTAGAATTATCGGTTGAATTCCAAGGAAGAATTCGGGTTCCACTTACAAATATAACAAAAGAAAACATGCATGAATATTTAAAATGTGACGATATCATTCATATTTTGTGCAACGACTTTAATGTTGGAAATAGATTTGTTTTTAATTACGATGAAAAGTGCTACATCCAAAGAAGTATTTCAAAAATTTTAATCTCTTTTGATGCGTTGGTCAACATTCGAAGCGAATTCTTTTTAATTGAAACGCACAATATACAAGAGTGTAAAATATTTCTGGACGAAAGGTTAGGTAGAAATCATTTCCAGAACATTTGTATTCTAGAGTCCAGCAGTATACTATCCGAAAAATTTGAAGAACTTAAAAAGCAACACAAAAAATGTTTTCATCAACTTCTATTTCTCGAGGAAACACTGGAATGGAAGGAATCAACTGGAAGTGTCGCAAACATTACCAAATTTCAAATTGATCCTGAAAAAAATGTATTGAACTATGTGCATCATAACTTTTCCGACTTTTTAAACAGTTTCGATAGTAATAAGTTTCAAATAATCAGCGGTTGTCCGGGAATGGGAAAATCGGTGATACTGAATTATATTACGTGTTTTGCAGAATCGCATGAATGGATTCTTCCGGTTAACTTACGAACCATGTCCCCAAATGACGGATTCAAAGAACCAACTGCATTATTTACGTTTTATATCCATCAATTTTTAAGTCAAGTTTTCAGTGTACAAAACAAGAACTTTTCATTAGAAGTATTTAATGAAATGCTTAAATATAAGAAAGTTTTGTTACTGTTGGATGGTCTTGATGAAATGTCGATTTCCAATAGAAATAGATTATCTCCGTTTATTGAATACTTACAGAAGCAAAAGTATCCAGTATTGATTACCACGCGAGAGCACATGAAGCCCTATCTGGAGGAAAACTTTAAGGTTTTAACAAAAACCTTAAAAAATTTTACTTTGATTGAACAAAAGCGATATTTAACAAATTTTTTTAAATTAAATATACCCATTAAAAATGAAAATTTAAACATTTTGGAGGATTTTGTAGACCAGCTTTTACAAGCGGCCAATGATAATCTGAATGATCGAGATGAAAAACTTACTGGAATTCCTTTACAGTTATACTTACTTGGGAATTACTTTCTGAAAAAATGCGAAGAGACAATTATCTCCAAAAATGTTTGCCTAACCTTAAAATTTGACTTGTTGGATTTGTATAATAAATTCATTGAAAGTAAAACTAACATTTTATGTACAAAATACGGATCAGATGAAGAGGATTGGTTGAAATCTCTGGAAAATGACCAACATCTATTTGCGTTGCAATATGTGTTTGACAAGGAGTATTTAAAAGAATTAGAGATCGACAAGAGTTTGGAAATCTACAAGAAAGAACAATATAGATCACAAATAATCCATAAAGGGGGCATTTTAATAGCCAAACCAGTGAAAGATAAATTTAAAATTGATTTTATACATTATACATTTGCCGAATATTTGGCTGCTCAGTGGTTATTTAAAAATTTTAAGAGTCCCGAACCAGAAGGAACCGTTGCTTGTAGGTGTATACGATATTATTTTAAAAAAAGATTTAAATTTTTATTTACCGTTTTCGACAGAATGCTAGTTCAAAAGTGTACATTACATTTAGACATAATAAATAATGTAGAAGTTGCTGATATAAAATCAAAATTGTTGTGCAATCCAAAACTTGCTGTTCAGACTGATGAAATAAACAGGACTGCATTTCATATATTAGCTGTGTATTCTAGAAACTACAAAGAAAAATATTTGAATGAAATTTTTGATATCATTAATCAATCCGATACTTTGAAATTAGATACATTGGATGATATCTCTCGTTACAGTGCATTGGACTATGCTTTATTAAGTGAGTCTCGTCAATTTGCAAACCAACTTTGCAAATTATCACCATATTTGCGAATCCGAGCTGACCTTGTTAGTGTCCACAACATGGACTTTATCACCTATAAATATTTAAGTTCCACAATAATATACAATTTAATATGGTGTTATATCCTTACATTCGGTAAGCCAGTAAAAGAACTTTCATTTTATATATCGCAATTAAAGACATTTTCGAATGTTTGCAGAGACACAGCAACTGTGGTTTTGAAAAGCGTATCGACAGTTAACGAGTTATTGAAGTCATGTGGAATAAAGCATGACACAAAACATTACTATTATGATATAAGGTTTGCTATAGTACTTGGTTCTAAAGAAAATGTTAAAGATTTATTATTGGGCCCAGAACTCGATATCAATAATGAAAGAAACAATTTTACTTCGCGAACTCTCCTTCATTACGCTACAATACATAAACGTTCTGATGTTGTCAAAATGTTACTAGATCATGGAGCAAATGTTACCGAAGTGGGGAAACCTGGATTCACCTGGATTCACTACGCTGTTGAGTATGGATGTAATAATATTTTGGAAATGTACATTGCCAAACAAGCTGATATAAATCATAAATACATATGTGACAGGACACCTCTGGACTTGGCAATATTTTTACAAAAGTCAGACATAGCATTAACTCTTATAAAATATAATGCTGAAATTTCAAACCTAAAGTTTATTTTGCCCTCGATTGTGAGAATGGGAAACATCGAATTACTACAAGAAGTTTTAAAGAAATATTTTAACATAAATAAAAAATATAACGGTTGGTCTCCGTTATACACAAATCTTCAAAATAATGGTGTGGATATGACAAAATTTCTAAAGAACTCGAATTGTGATTTTGCCCCCGACCTCAAATTCGATGGTTTGCTTCATGTGGCCAGTGAAATTGGTAACTTGGAGTTATTTAATTTATTTCTGGATAGTGGTTTAGTAAATATCTATGGAAAAAACAAGGATGGAAAAACACCATTGATGATCTCAATAGAAAAAGGTCACGAAGAAATTGTTTCTCGAATAATTGAAAAAGGTTTCGAAATAAACTTTCGTGACAGAGATGGAAACACACCTTTACTTGTAGCTGTTAAAAAAAACCATTTAAATATTGTTTATTTGCTGCTGCAGAAAACTGATGACATAAATGTGCAAAATTATGTAGGTTACACTGCCTTACATTATGCTGCAATGTACGGCCACCAAGAATTGCTAGTTACATTGTTACGTTATGGTGTCGATATAGATACAAAAACATGCTCTGCAGACACCGCTTTGTTACTAGCGTTGATAAATAATTATATAGACGTAGCCAAATTTTTGATTACAAATATGGCGAACGTAAATGTTGTAAATAATAGAAAGTGTAACTCGCTACATTATGCGGTTATGTGTGGAGATATTACATTGGTGCAATTTCTAATTGAAGCTGGTGTAGAGCTGAACTTACAAAACGACACCGGAGGCACACCTCTTCTACTGGCAATTTCTCAGAACAAACCCGATATTGCGAAATTGTTGTTATGGGATCATGTTGATAATTTTAACACAAAGGAAGTATATTCGAATCTACGGTATGGCGCTAACTGTGGCAGCGAGGAAATCGTAGTGATATGCTTTACATGCCCTAAATGGGGGTTGCATGCTAAGAAATGCAATATATCAGTTTTTGAAATTTTATGTAAGAAATTTGAAATTGCAAATTTAATGAAAAGTGAAGCTGATAATATTACAATAAAATGCAATAATAACAACTCGGCCCTGCATTACGCTGAGAGAATTATTGGTTTCGATCAATTTACAAATTGCAGCGAAAGAATTTCGTATGACCAGACTAATAAGTTAAACTATTCATTATTAAAAGAAAAGCTAAGTAGCCTTCTTCTAAATAGTAACCTACTAACTGCTAAATTGATATACGTGAAAGAAGCTGAGATTAGTATAAAATGGCTCAATAAGGACAATATACTTCAATTAGCAACAATTTGTGAATATAACGAAAGATAAATTCTATGGAAGAATAATATATTAATCGTAATTTGCCAATTTGCAATTAAGGAAAATAGATTTGAAAACTTTTAATTTGGAAAGGTGCATTTCCTTCATATTTCACTTTCCATTTATATATAGTTAAAATAAAAGTGCAATCGGATTTTGAAGTGGAAGAAAATATTAAATATTACAAATTATTGCATGAGAAACAATGTAATGAATTTCAATGTGTCTGTTGCATTAATTAGACAAATCAACAAGGTGAATCCAATGGGTGAAGGTGGTTCCTTTATGGATTTCGCATTTGTAATTGTTTTGTGTTAAAAGTTATATTAATTGTTGCATGTTGGTGGTTAATAAATATAAAAAGTACATTAGTCAATTGATTATTATTTAATTACTTTGAGACGAAGAGAGAAGAGACGATTATTGCCTTGCAGCTAACGCGATCTGTTGCGAATGCAAGGTACCGGGTTCAACTCTGGGGTAGGGTTAAACTTTCTTATGGCTAGTTTCTGTGCTTTGGAAGGCACGTTAAGCCGGTGGTCCTCCTGGGTTACCGAATTTCCAACATTAACATAAAAACTAGGGTACAGGCCCATCTTAAGGCCAGTCCAGCAAGCTACCTATCAGATGTAAAAGAACTCTATGCTCACAGTGCCAAGGAAACTTGACACTGTTGCTTACATATCACAGGAGTGACCCGTTTCCGGACAGTGTGTGGAAAAGCTATTAATATTCGAGAGAGGTAAGCTACGCCAAAATCATAAAGGTCGACAATAACCCAAAATGTAAACTACACACGCGCCCATTTAACAATGGGTCTAACTTTTTAAGGTTCAACAATCCCTTTCATCAAAGGAACACATGGCGGATATAGCCAATGCTAAAACATCGACAGGTTTTTCCACACGTTGTCTGCAAATGGGTCGCTCCTTATATTCCAATGGTATAGAATTACTGGATCATCCATGGAAAGGCCGTATGCTGATTCTACTGGAGGGATTTCTCCTTATAGTTATTTTATAGCATATCGCGTTCATTTCTGTTCAATTGGTAACTACAGTTACCATGTAGATGTTTAATTTGTAGTTTTTGTGTAGTACTTGACAAAGAAGTGATTAATTCATTTTAAAAACAATGGTAGTTTTTTTATAAATTACTTAGCTTGTATCTATATAAAATCACACAAAAAACAGAGAAAACTTGGTTTAAAAAAATGAAAATTAGTTTTTAACTTATCTATTGGATGTTCAAAATGTTGTCTAACTAAAAGATTTTTGATAACCATTCTACCAATACTATAAATTATGCAACCAACTTAACTTCTAATTTTAGATAAAATTAATTTTATTGATAATGCTTTAATATTTATATAAAAATCCCAAAATAGCATAAGTGTGAGCAAAATTTAAGACATTTTTTGTTGATCTGATGTGCAAGTATTGAATCATGCCGGTAAGTAATCTTTAAGTAATTAAATTTATACATAATATTCATCTACTTGATAAGTTTGCTTCAAAATGTGAGTTGGTGCTACATAAAAATAAGCAAGGTTATAAGTTGATCGGAGAATAAATATACCAATCAGACAATAATAAAACTAACAAACATGAAAATTAGCATTATTCGTATAAGTAACAAACTTTACCGGAAGTTATTTAGGTACTAATAATTATCGGACAAGAATAAGCAATAAATAATACACTTTGGGAATTGGGAGTGGCTTAATCATTTTATGGTTGCGGATGAACTACTCTGCAGGGACGTATCTAGCTTTTTTCGTTGGGCCGGAACTACATAAATTTAAAGAGCCACTTATACCTAAATAAAATGCAAAATTTCCACAAAAAAGTAAACTCTCATAGACAGGATTGTTAAAAAATGGCACACGTCAGTATTTTATTATTTACTGTCTGAAGAACTGAAGAAATTATTGCAATTATTACAATTCCTCTTCTCTTCTTCCCATTTTTCGCTGTTTTTTATATTTCAAGTGAACTGCGTTTTTCGCTATAGATCGAGGGGTAGATTGAATAGCTAACGATTTCGTACTAAATAACTTTTCCTGTTAGCATAATATTTTTTCTCTTAATTTCCTGTAGTACCTACGTCCACATCGAAGTTGGTTGGCGCAACCGTAAGGCCGGGTTCTTTGGCGCACTGCGTGCAATTAGCGAAAATTGAAAGCTTATGATTTCCTTTGCCATTCTCAAACCTCTTTTACCGAACTCACAATATTTTATTAGTTCCAAATGCTATATGAGTTTTAACACATCGTGCTTGAACTAAAATTCTTGACTCGCCACGTCCATATTTCATGCCGAGAGTTTGACTAAATCAACCTCCATTTATTGGAAAAATGTTTAAATCATATCTTTTTTAGGAATTTTCAATTCGTGTCGGTACCGATAATCCCGGATTTGACTATGAAAAAGAAGTTGCAGCCCTTTTTGCTGTAAGGTACGCTTTTAATGATTCTGTAGAGGATTTTTGGATTGCAGTTAATTCTAATAGTGTAGGTGATACGGATGATGTCGTTTTATGTATTACTTCCACAAAGGGACAAAAATTTGCGTTCCTAATTCAATTAAAGCATGAAGAACCAACTGGAGATGCAAAACATTTTGAAGAATCACATTTTACCTACGTGATTAAGGATGGAAAGAGAATTCAAAATAAAGAAAAATTTTCAGTTGACAAATATTCCAGGGGATATCGAACTTTCCTAAGCAATTTAAATAATTTTGAAGAAGAGCAACCAGAAATTATTCAATACCTACGCGAAGTAAGCCAATTTTCGTATATTCTATATACAAATAAAGCATTGGTCAAAAAGTTAAGCTGCTTAGAGGATGCAGCGTGCAGTGAGCTCAAAAAAGAAGATATTTATTTAAATCGTTTAAAAACTTCAAATTCTGCATTTTACAAGTTCAAATCGGAAGGTTTCAGAACTTTGGAGAGCTTTAATGAAGATTTTCTGCAAAATCTATATTTATTTCCAAATCAGACTAACATCAAAGGAGTAGTTACATTGATTAAGGCGGAAATAAAAAAGTTTTTTGGTCTACATAAATTTACACGACCTGTTGATTTTAATGACATCACCAAGAGGTATTTAGAAATTATCAAACTATGGACTAAAGGATGTGAGTTCCAAAATGGAATAAAATATAATACCTTATCTAAACGCGATATTGTAAATATTTTGAGTGACATTTTACTATGTAATTATAAATTTAACCTTGACGAATTCCGATTTTCTTGTTATGATTGTCCTCGATGTTACGATTGCCCTCAGAAAAAAATTTGGAATAAATTGGTGCTTCATCAAGATATTTCCATAGTTCACGGTGATCGATTAATTCGTCGCTTTTTAAGTGACTATATTGGGAGCGAAGTTAAATTAAAGACTAAAAAACAAGGAGATTATTGGAAATCGGAATTAGATAAATTAGCTTCCAATGTATTTTTAGACCAAATTCCAAACGAGCGCATTCAAGTAATAAAACTTTGCAGTCGAAACGATAATAATTCTATAACTATGGCTGGTGTTTATAAATTTATGTGGTTTTATCAGGATTTACCACTTCTCTTAAAAATTTTCGATGGGAACGAATACAAGGATATTTTACAAATTTTGAAGATAAGCAAATACAAGTTGAAAGTAATCCTGATTACAGAAAATGATCAAAACTTTACTCATGACAAGAAGAACAAAGTGAAACATTTTTCTTCCCTTAAAGATTTACTTCCTGTTGATCAAGAAGAAATTTTAAATTTGACTGTTCAGTTCCAAGGTAGATGTCCGGTTCTTCTTTCAGATATTATTACAGCTAGGATGCATCCCCAGTTAAAATGTAGCGATATTATTAACATTTTATGTGACGACTTTAATTTAGGCAATAAATTTAACTTTAATTACGATAAAGAGGGCCATATTGATAGAAGTATTTCAAAAATTTTAATTTCCTTTGAAGCGTTAGCCAAAATTAAAAACGAATTTTTTCTCATAGAAACCAAAAATGAAGAGGAAGAAATATTTATGATCAAACAGTTAGCTTCACAGATTTGTGAACCACACTCAAATAATATTTGCATCCTTGACACCGATAGAATACCAGGAAAGATTGCAGAACTGGAAGCAACTCACAAATGCTATCATCGGTTGTTATTTCACGAAGATTTTTTGGAATGGAGGGAATCTACCGAAAATGTGACAAGTATTTCCAAGTTTCAAGTTATCTCAGAAGAATATCCTAAAGAATTGCTGTACGATGATGCTTTTAACTTTTTAAACAGTTTGGATATAAATAAACTTCAAATTATTAGTGCTTGCTCGGGAATGGGAAAATCTGCTCTAATAAACTACATATCTTATTATGCAACCTTTCACGTATGGATTCTTCCAATCACCTTAAACGATTTAGTAAAAAATAGAGAAATTAAAGAGAAATTAATTCAATTCAAAGAAACGGAATTTTTTGAATTTTACGCTAGTCAGATATTATCCTCGGATCGCACTGTACAAAACTTACAACTTTCCTTGATGGTTTTTGAAGATATGGTTAAATCAAAACAACTCCTAATATTATTGGATGGTTTTGATGAAATTTCAATTTCGCATAAAAATGCGTTTTCAACACTGCTTAAATTTTTCCGAACGGAAAATTATTCTGTTGTGATTACTACGAGGGAGCATATGAAATCTTTTCTGGAAACAGAATTTAATGTTTTATCGAGAAGTTTAAAATCTTTTACTTTGGAGGAACAGGAACATTTTCTAACCCATTTTTTTATATCAAAATTATGCAACGAAAATGTCTCGGTTCGAAATCCAGATTTGTATGCAATTCTGTTAGACTTTGTAGAGAAGCTTTTAAATGCATCTCATCAAAATTTGGGACTTCGAGATGAACACTTCACTGAAATTCCCTTACATTTAGTGCTACTAGCGAATTATTTTTTGAAAGACTGCCAGTCGTCTTTAAACAAAGAGAGAGTTTCTTTATCCACCAACTTTAATCTGCTGGATTTGATTGAGAAGTTTATTACAGATAAGACTGCTATCTTATGTGAAAAATACGGAGAAAATGAAGGAGCATGGGCGGAATGTTTAGTAGACGATCAGTATCTTTTTGCTTTGGAGTATTTATTTGAAAAGGAATATTTAATCGATTTGAATATTGGGAATTCTTTGAACAAATACTACGAAGTCAAAAAATCTTCATCGCAGTTTATTCAAAGAGAGGGTATTTTAGTAGCCAGACCAATGCAAGATAAAATGTATATTGACTTTATTCATCGCACGTTTGCAGAATATTTGGCTGCTCGATGGTTAGCACAAAATGTACAAAATGAAGAATTCAAAACAACGATTACTGAGTTGCTGAAGTTGAGATATGAAAAAGCAGAACATTTTCATGTTTTATTTGGTATGTTTGACAGACTTCTAGTCAAAACGTGTATATTTCACTCAAGCATTATAAATATGAAAGTGGAAGAATTGAAATCGCAGTTAGTTTCAAATCCAGCAGTATGGTTTGAAACCGACAAAATGAATAGAAATTCTTTTCATATTTTGAGTGTGTATGCCAAAAACTACACAATGAAGGATTTGACAGCGATTTTAAACATTACTCCCTTGAAAGATTTGGAATTAAATACGTCAGATGATTTTGGATACAGTGTTCAAGATTATGCTTTCCTTGCAGGTTCCTGGAATTTTATAAGCTTACTTAGCAAATTATGTCCAAAATTCATCCTAGCTGGTTACCGAGGTCTAGAAAAATATTGTATTCTAAAAGATTTTTTGGGTTTAATGGAATTCCAGAATCGGTGGTTTTTGTTAGTAAAGACCCATAGGTTGAAAGAAGAATTTCCCATTGCAAGAGTAATTCGCCCCATTCCATTAATAGTAAGGGTATTGCCTCGTTTCATAAGAAGATCGCACAAGGGTAAAGAATTGCTATATTTATCTAAAGAAAGTTTCGTTCTCATAGATATAGATTACCAGATTAATAGAGAAGAAACTGTAAATAGTGATTCACATCCTCTCGGTGTTTTACTGGAGGCAGAAAATGCTTTGAATGAAGCTCATGAAAGTGGGGTTAATGCATTTCTGGAAGTCTTCTGCGGAGACATAGAACCCAAAAATTCTCGCAGAGAAACAACTTCAGATTCTGATTTAGTAAATAATTCAATATCAAAGACGAATTGCGAATTGGGTCATGCTCAGTGGCTGCTTATAAAAAAAGCCCCATCCGCACTGAGAGAAAATTTAGAAATTAATTTTTATATAAATACTTTTTATATTTTGTAACAAAAGAAATTTTGGAACATTTCATACTAATTTTATATTATCATATTAATAATATAACTGTGAATTAGAATATATTAGTAGTTATTTTGTTTGTACATCATTTGAGTCTTCTTAATAAAAGCATTTAATGAATAACAGTAACAATTTAATAGTTGCGATGCTATGACCATTTTACCATTTTAGTTTAAAGACGACTATTTTCTCTCATTGATTTTGTACTATATTCATAATCCATTCTTATCTCTTTCCTCGAATTCGGTGAGTAGTATTTCACATTTATGTCCCCCGCGATGATATTTGAGCTCGTACCTCGCAGGAGTTTCTGGATGTCTTCTTTTGGAAGCAAATTTTTTGGTGGGGAGGGTCGATTGTGGGCTAACCATAACTGCAGCTGTTGCTTCGAGTAGATCCAAATTTCGGGTTCACTGCGTGGTGTTGGTAGCTGTTTTCACGTTGATCGTCATTCCTCTCCTCCGTGGAGGCTGTCTCTTCTGTGAAGAGCATAGTTGGTTAGCTTCGCAATCTTGCAGAGGTTCAGGTGAGTCTCGTTGATTAGGATGACGTCAAATTCATACTCTTGAATGAAATGAAGGAGAATATTTCTATTTTCAATAGTTAACCACTTTTCGTCCCTGAATGCCATCCTAAGCCGACTGGGGACCTTCCTGGGTTGTCGCTGTATTTAGTTTATTTCGCGATGGTTATTAGTTATGGTGATTCGGTTTTACACTTATATTTAATAGGTACCTATGGTTGCTTTTAAAATGGTCCATCCTACCTATCGTATTCCTATCTATGGAGGGTACAGAATCACACTGCTGAACAGTTCGGCTTTTACAATTATGAATTTTTTACAACAGTCCCTAAAATCACATTTATAATTTATTCCAAATTACTCTATATTTTAAATTTTTAAGTTTCTATTATAATTTAGGAATTTCCAACACGGGAAGGCACCGATAATCCAGGATTGGACTATGAAAAAGAAATTGCAGCTCTTTTAGCTATAAGGTATGCTTTCGAAGAATCGGTACAAGATTTCTGGATTGCAACAAACGTTGATTGTGTTGGTGACACGGATGATATTGTTTTGTGTATAACTCCTAAAGATGGCGAAAAGTTTGTCCTTTTATTACAATTAAAGCATGAAAATCCAATAGGATTGGCAAAAAATTTTAAAGACGTCGATTTCACTTACTTGATGAACAACGAAAGAAGAGATAAAGCGAAAGAAAGATTTTCACTGGACAAATACTCCAGAGGTTATATAAAATTCCAAAATCATTTAAACAATTTTGATGAAGAGCAGCCAGTTCTTATTCAATACCTTCGCATGGTAAACAAATTTATTTATATTCTTTACACAAATCGAGGACTGGAGGAAAAGTTAAACTGTTTAATCAACGTAAGCGAAAGCAACATTTTAAATAATTTAAATTCTTCTAAATCAGCCTATTACGGATTCAACTCCGAAGATTTTCAGTTGGACGAAAATTTTATTCGAAACTTATATTTATTTCCAAATCAAATCAACTTCGAGGGAGTTTTTAATTTGATAAAGAAGGAAATTCGAAATCTATTTGGTTCCCATAAATTTTCCAATGTTGATTTTGATGATGTAACGCAGAAATATTTGGAAATTATCAAACTGTGGACTAAAGGATGTGAAATTGAAAAAAGCACAAAATATATTACATTATCTAAAAGGAATATTATAAATATTTTGAGTGATATTTTATTGGAATCCTACAAGTGTAATATTGAAAACAACAAATTTTCATATTACGATTGCCCCCAGAAACTCATTTGGAACGATTTGATGCTTCTCAAAGATATCTCGATAGTTTACGGTGATGATTTAACTTTACAGTTCTTGAAAGATTATATTGGATGTGAAGTAAAACGAATCACTAAAAAACAGGGAAAATATTGGAAAACGGAAGTTGCTAAGTTAGTATCCAATGTATTATCTGAATCAATTCCGGATGATGAGACCCAAATGATGAAACTTTGCGGTGGTACCAAAAATGGTTGCATAACCATGATTAGTATTTACAAGTTACTGTGGTTCTATAAAAATTTACCAATACTTTTAGAAATCAATAATGAAGAAGAATTTAATGACATTGTGAAAATTTTGAAAATAAGTGAAAATAAATTGAAAGTAATTGTAATTACAAGTGAGCGAGACTTAGGCTGCCGAAAAATTAAGCAAATAAACCACTTTTATTCTTTTAAAGATTTGGACCTAACCGAAAAATCTAAAATTTTGAACCTAACCGTTCAATTCCAAGGAAGAATTTCCATACCGCTTTCCGAAATTGCTAAAGAAAACATGTTTCAAAATTTAAAATGTGCAGATATCATTTACATTTTATGTAACAGCTTTAATGTTGGAAATAAATTTGAGTTCACCTGCAATTTCTACATCTCAAGAAATGTGTCACAAATTTTAATCTCCTGTGAAGCGTTGGTTAAAATTGAAAACGAATTTTTTGTTATTGAAGCACAAAATAAAGCAGAGTGTATAAAATTCTTGACCGAAGAATTAGCTTCATTCGATTTTAAGATGAATAATGAATCCAATATTTGTATCATAGAATCGAACAGTAACCCCAAAAAAATTGAAAGTCTGAATATGAGTCACAATTGCGTTCATCGATTGATATTTCAAAAAGGTTTTCTGGTATGGAAGGAATCAACTGGAAGTGTTACCAATATTGCTATGTTTCAAGTTGTTGCTGACAAATATACAACTAAAATTTTGTACGACGATGTTTCCAATTTTTTAAATAGCGTTGCTACTAACAAATTTCAAATTATCAGTGCTTGTCCAGGAATGGGAAAATCGGTGTTATTGAATTACGTTTCGTGTTTTGCAACTTCATGTGTTTGGATACTTCCGATTACCTTACGAAATATAGCCGAAAGCGATGAAATCGAAGAAGAACCATCCGAATTTTTTACGTTTTACATGGATGAACTGCTAGCTGAAGATTCTAGTATGCAAAACGTGGAATTTTCCAAGATGGTATTTAAGGATATGGTGAAGACCCATAGAATTTTGTTACTTTTGGACGGTTTTGATGAAATTTCTATTTTATACAAGGATAAATTTTCAAATTTAATCAGATTTTTTCAACAAGAGAAATACCCTGTCGTTATTGCAACGCGCGAGCACATGAAACCATTTTTGGAAAACAAGTTTGGCATTTTATCGAGAAATTTGAAACCTTTCACCTTGGAAGAACAAACGCTGTTTTTAAACAACTTTTTCAAACTAAACGTAAATATTAAGAATGAGAACTCAAATTCGATATTGTTGGAGTTTGTGCAACAACTGCTAACAGCATCCCATCAAAATTTAAGTGACCGAGACGAACAATTCACGGGAATTCCCTTACAGTTACAGTTACTTGCGAATAATTTTTTGAAGGAATGTAAAACGTCGATCAACAACAAAAAAGTTTGCCTAAACAAAAAATTTGACTTGTTGGATTTATACGAAAAATTCATTAAAAATAAAACTTCCATATTATGTGAAAAATATGGAGCCAGTGAAAAGCAGTGGCTGAAATCGTTAGAAACCATCCAATACCTCCTCGCTTTGCGGTACTTATTCGGGGAAGAATACACACAAGAACTGAATATCGAAGAAAAATTAGAACAGTACCACGAAGACGAAGAGTACAAATCTCAGTTAATGCAAAAAGAAGGCATTTTAACATTTAAATGGGTGGAAAATAAAATGAAGGTTGATTTCATCCATCGAACGTTTGCAGAATACTTAGCTGCTCAATGGTTGACAAAAAATTTGAAAAGTTCCAAGTACAAAGAAACAGTTGCTTCATTGGTATATCTGAGATTTGAAGAACCGTATCAATGCAAGTTTTTATTTGTTATATTTGACAGAATTTTAGCCAAAAAGTGCACGTTTCATTTAGATATAATAAACCTAACGGTGGATGACATTAAATCTAAATTGGAATCAAATCCAACGATGTTTGTTAAGATGGATGAAACAAACAGAACAGCTCTGCATATGCTGAGCTTATATGCTAACGAATACACAGTCGAAGATTTGAAAGCAATTTTGGATACTAATGATTTGACAAATCGGGAGTTGGATATTTTAGATAATCTCAGTTACAGTGCTTTGGATTATGCTTTACTCTCAAGTTCGTGGACGTTTGCCAACAAACTATGCGAATTGTGCCCGTACTTGCGTATTAAAAATGTAACTGAAAGTTACTTTTACTTAAAAAACTTAGGTTCAAAATACAAGTTTTTGTTTTTGACTGTATTCCACAATCATTTGTGTCGAGATGTACTAATAGGTGAAATTAGTGAAGAAACTCGAATTTATGACTATCTGAGAGAATTACTGTATAACACATATTTAGTAAAAGAGTTATATAAACATGTACGAAATGTAGGCACTGTTAAGGAGTATCTAAACAATTTTGGAATTAAAGATCCTAAAAAAAATGATTACCACGAAGTACGGTTTGCTGTGGTCTTTGGAAACAAGGAAAATGTTGAACATTTACTTGAGTCCAAAAAATGTAACATCGACGAAAAAGATTACTGTAACGAAAACAACCTGCTCAAGTACGCAACTATGCATAAGCGGACCGATATTGTCGAAATATTACTGAACAAAGGTGCAAATGTCAATTTAGTTGGAAGAGACGGAGATACTGCAGTTCATGATGCCGCACGTCACGAATGTATAGATATTTTAGAAATGTTGATCAAAAATAACGCAAACTTAAATGTGGAAAACGGTTGTGGTGAAACACCGTTAGAAATTGCAATATTAAAGAAAAATATAAATGCAGTAAAGATTTTACTAAAACATAAAGCCGAAATCACTTGCCCTATGTTTGTTATGCATGATATTGTGGAGTTTGGAGATACCGAACTTCTCCTTCAATTTCTTCAAAACGATTTCGACATAAACGAAAAAACGGAAAGCGGTATGACGCCGCTACACACCTCCCTCAAAAATTGTCGTGTAGATATTGCAAGTATTTTGATCAACCACAATTACTGCGATTTTCGATCAGACACTGCAACCGAGAGTTTGCTGCATTTAACTGCTAAAATTGGCAACTTGGAACTTTTAAATGTATTTTTGAATGCTGGCTTGAATATAAATAAAAACAATACAATAGGGGTGACCCCGTTAATGATCGCACTAGAAAACCGACATTTTGCCTTTGCACGTGTTTTGATTTCAAATCATGCAGATGTGCTTGCTAAATGTGAATATGGAGATGTTTTTTCCATAGCTATTTCAAGTGGAAATGAAGAAATACTGGTCGAACTAATACAAAGCGGTTGTGATGTTAATAGGCGCGATGCTCGTGGAAACACACCTTTACTTACAGCTCTTGAAGAAAAACAGTTAAGTTTTGTCGCATTGTTGTTACAAAAAAATGCAGATGTCAACGCAAAGAATAATATTGGTTACACAGCCCTACATTATGCCGCTATGAATGGCTACAAAGACATAGTGGTCCAATTGTTACGATGTGGTGTCGATTTGAACAAGAAAACCATGTATTCTGATACTGCTCTATTGCTAGCCTTGAAAAATAAATCCGTTGAAATAGTAAAATTGTTGATTTCAAATCAGGTGGTGGTAAATGTTATCAACAAAGAGAAATGTCACGCTTTACATTACGCCGTTTTGTTAGGGAACATTGAAATTTTGCATGATCTACTAGCAGCTGGTGCACAGTTAAACGTACAAAACGGTGAAGGCTTTACACCTCTTCAATTGGCTATTTGGAATGGCAAGTATGAAATTGCAAATTTATTGTTATCATACAATGCAGATATAACAATTAAAACACATAATGGAAATTCAACTTTGCATATTGCAGCTTTAGTCGGAAACGACGACATCGTGATGAAATGCTTGGAAAGAAAAGTGGATATCAACGAACTGGGTCATTTCGACAGGACGGCTCTATTTTGCGCACTTCAACGACGAAAAGTAGAAACTGCCAGGTTATTGATTCAACATGGAGCTGATGTTGCAATAAAGGATGCCTTTGTGGATTCAGTGTTACATTTGGCAGCAACAATTATTGGGTGTGACGATCTGGTTTTCTATTTTATAAGCAAAGGTGTTGATGGAAATGGAAGGAATTCCTGCGGCCAGACGCCCTTAACTTTAGCACTTGCGCACTTTAATGTAAGTACCGCTCAGTTGTTATATTCAAAAGGTTGTAAGATCAGTGCACATGAAACGGATACATTTTCTATTCTTCACTTAGCAGCTTCTTGCGGTTACAATGAGCTCGTAATCGCGTGTGTAGATAAAGGTCACGATATTAGTAAACCAGATTTTTTGGGTTATCTGCCAATTGAGCAGGCGGTTATGAATAATAAATTTGATACTGTTAAACTTTTGATTGAGATGGGAACTATTCCTTCGATGCTTACGTTAATTTTGTATATTGACATGAAAGTACAATCGGATCATGGAATGGAAGAAATGATTATATATTTTAAATTATTGCTAGAAAAATTTAATAATGTTAATTTGCAAGATAAATGGGGAAATACAGTGCTACATTATCTGTGCGGTTCAGATTTCATAAAGGACCCAGAAAGGGAATGTAACTACGTGCAGATATTTCAACAAAGAATTGCGGAGCTTCTTGTAAGTTTGGGTGCAGATTTTAACATGAAAAACAGAGATTACAAGTCTCCCTACACGTTGACATTTGAGAGAAAACTGGAAGTGATATTGGGGATATTTGATCAAAAATCCGCCAGTGAGAAGAATGTAAGAATATCTCATAAGTTTCTAAATAACTAAGTTTACTAATCATTTCATTTTTCAGTTTAGTTGAAATAAAATAAGATTGGACAGTATAATGAAATTGTGCCTTGGTGAAGCGACACGAGAGAAAGAAAATTAAGCCAGTAGCATTATAGAATAATGTGATTCCAATTATTATAAAAGTTGATCTTGTTCAAACATTGACGTTGTACCTAGGATTATAGAATTTTGTATTGAAATGTTAATTTAGAATTATATTTTTGTAAATAAATGTAATGTAGGAGCGTTATAGTTAGAAAAAGCGTTTGCGAAATAAAATTTTTTATTTGAGTTAGTGATTTTCCACCATAAACATAAAAAACCAGAATACGGGCACATCTGAAGGCCAGTCTAGCAAGTTACCTGATGGACGTAAATTATTTATATGCTCAGAATTTCTAACACTGCCAAGGAAACGGCGCAGATATTGGGAAATAACATGCCTTAAGGCTTACTAGAAGAGAATTCTCTAGAGAATTACTTCTAGAAAAGGAAGAAGAAGTTATTTAATATAGTTCAATTAATTTTTTCTCTATTTCACAAAAAACTAAACTGAATTTCTTCCAGAATATACCATAATATGTTTTATATACACAATATAGTGGTCACCTAATGACTTGCAGGACTGCTCCTTCTGGATTTGTTCTGGAGGGTAAGGTACACGTCGCCGTCGAGCAGTTGAAAGTTTTCTGCCTAGGGAGCTGGATATGCTAAATCCATCTCTTAAGAGATGGATTCCAAGTTAACCCCACAAAGAAAATAAACGTACAAATTTAATAAAAAATTGTTAAATGGGACCAAATTACCCGAGTAACCAAGAATTGTTCTAGTTATTAAAACATTCGAAATAATATCTTAAAACAAAGTTATAAACAATAGAACTGTCAAAAAGTTAGCATCTAACAAATTGTCAAATTTCGCAGCCATAGAGCAAGATTAAGGTACAAGAACTTCATATAGCCAGCAAAATAACGATTGAGCAGGAAGAAGAGGTTTTTGTGCGAACCGCCATTGAAGCCGAGAGCAAAAGTATTGCATTCTTTTTGAATTTGAAACTAAAGCTTTCAAAAAAATTTATTTTTAATTAAGGGAATGATAGGCCAAATCCCATTTGAAAACATTCGGAGGGTAATTTTATTTTTGTATTATTCGGCATGACCTTCATATCAATTATTTAATTTTTTTTCTTGTTCTTGTTTAATTTTAGATAAAATAGAAAAGTTTTCAAAATATAAATACCTTTTTAAACATAAAATTTTTAATTGTTTGTCCATTTTCTTACAAATAATTGAATGAAATATAGATTAACAAAAAACAGATAGGCTAAACTGTAGAGAGTTCTTTTTTCTTGATCCATTGATTATGTTCAGTTTAGCTTGAAGTTACATGTTCCCAAAAATAATATTCCAAAGTTTAAATAACAAAAATTTTGTTAAAATAAACTCTTAAAAATAAAAGATAATTACAAATTAATAAAATTTTACCTAATTTACCCAGCTTTACTGTATAATATTTTAATTAGCTTTACGTACTGGCTTCGAATCCAAATAAATTGTTTCATTGGATTCCAAAAGAACCCCAGTTGGATTAAATTTTAAAACTTTAGGAGTATTTGGATGTAAAGTAAATACAAAATGTTGTAGTAAAACGGTTAAACAAACTTTCATTTGCATCATCCCAAATCTCAGTCCTGCAACGCAAAAATTAAGAATTTGAAAATGTTGACATAATTATGTAACTATTTACCTATACAGTTACGCGGACCATCGCCAAATGGAAGGTAAGTAAACTGATGTCTTCCCTTTTTATTCTCTTCAGAAAACCGTTCGGGATCGAATTTTTCAGGATTGGGATAGTAATCGGGATCGTGGTGCAAAGCATAATTTGAAATAAAAACGGTAGTTCCTTTTTCTAAAACGATGTTCGTGTTGGGTATCGGATAATCTTTCACGCATACCCTTGTAAGTACCGGAACAGAGGGATATATCCTTAAGGTTTCTAAACATATTAAAAATTTAATTTTTTACATTTTCCACTTTGATTTAAATTTTACCATCAAGAACTTGCGTCATATACTTCAAGTCGGACATGGAATCATACGTAATTTTACCTTCGTGCTTTGAAAGAACTGTCTCGATTTCTTCTCTAACTTTTTGCTGAATACCGAGATTCTTTGCTAATTCATACAAACCAAATGTTAATGCCGCTGAAGAGGTTTCAAATCCCGCGACAAAAAATACTAAACATTGGGCAGCAATTTCTTCCATTGTCAGGGTTGAACCCTCTGATTTATCATGAGCACCGCTGATATTAGGTTTTATTTCAGTAAGTAGCTGAAGAAAGTCGTTACGTTTTACATTATTCGTTTTTCTATAATTTACAGTGTCTCGAACAACTTTGAACAAGAAATCGGTTGCAGATTTGGGAAACACTCGAAGCTTCAATAAACGACCCAATGAAGGGAAAGATTGACACGCCATAAGTTTAATATATCGAAATATTGATAGTTTCATTAGTTGTATTCCACATTGCCTAAATTCAGCATTTGGGCTCTTAAAACTATTACATTCCAAGCCAAAAGCACAAGAACCAATCACATCTGTTGTATAACATGCAACCAAATCCTTTTATATCAACTTTTTGCCCTTTTTCTGATAGTTCATCCATTGTACTCTTTAGTTGATTACTACAGGCCACTAACGTTTCAAACATTATCTTCAATTTCCCAGATGTAAATATGGGTGTCAATTTTACTCTCAGATTTCTCCATTTTTGACCATCAAGGGCAAATAAATGTGCACTCAAAGGATCAGCTTCTTCATTGTAATATTCTCCTCTATTCACGAAGTATTGAAAATCATTTTGCAGAATATTTTTTACATAATCTGGATCAACGGGGAAATAAACCGGTCCTTCAAAATTATAAATACCTCCATGTTTAAGTCCTCTTTTTTTAAATTCATCGTAATTTCTTTTGAGCCAGATTCCTAACGATAGTGTTTGGGAAAGCGGATTTTCCATTGTACCATACCATGATTTGGGAGTTAAATAAGGCAGATTTCTTCGTTTCCAGTAAGAGTAGCTCCATTTATAATAATAATAAGTTATAATTCCAACACATATTACAATTACAACTCCAAAAATAGTACAAGATAACGAGGAACAGTCTAAAATCATTGTTTAATATTTGCAGTTTATATAATAACTGCAATATATTATGCCAAGTTGTTTGTTATCTTACCCTTGCTTATCAAAAATTATCTAAATTATTATAAAGTAAATATTATCCAAAAATAATAGTAAACCGCCAATCCTATAGTTAGAAGCTGAACTTTGATAGACTGTAACTTGAAAATGTATTCTATATAGTTCGATATAAGTAGTTATGTAATAGATTAAATCATTGAACTATAACCTTAAGTCTTATTTTTAAGTTTATTACTTTGTTATAATAACAAATTAGCAAATTTTGCTAATTATCTTACCAATTTAATTAATATAGTAAATATATAAGGGAGCCTAATGGAGTGGTGAAGCGGCCTTTATAGCCTCTCCCATTAAAGTGATGGTCCTTGGTAACCTGCGAAGGCCTCCCAAAGATCGGGTAACCAACCCCGGTGGATGTGTATAGCTAACGCTATATAGAAGGAAACACCCTTCGGGTTGGACGTGCGGCCCACGTGGGACCAGCACCCTCACACCGTAAAAAATTTAAAAATGCTAAAAATCTCAAATGGGCGGATCAAATGGTAAACGGAAGCGGAAACTGAAGCGGAATGTGAATTTTGGTACATGGAAAGTTCAGGGTATAAATAAAAAGATGGAAAAGATATATTAAAAGAAATGTAAAATTCCGACATCGATATTTTCGCTAAAGAGTTCCTAAAGAGGAAAGGACTAGTATCGGCGTGTACATCATAATGGGAACGGACGCCACAATTTAGATGGAAACTTGGAAGACCTGTTATAACATGGATACAGGAGGTTCATGAGGCAATGAAGGATAGAGGACTTCAAGAAAATGATTGGACAGACAGGCAGAGGCTTGGAGGGTGGATGATATAAACGGATACATCTGTACAACATGGCCATGTTGAAGTCTGGTTTATCTTGACTAATTATACTTTGTCAATCGTGTGTGTTGGTCCATTGTGATGATGGTTGTGTCTCTAAAGAGATCTTCTTCCTGAACATGTATTAGACGCTAGATTTATGATCGCTTTTACACCGGATCCTTTGTGGGCAGTTTTGGTAGTCGTTTGATACCTGCTGTTTGCTTTTGGGATCAGTATTCGTCCACACACACTACGACAGGTGGCGTCAGATGACCGGGGTGCCTTCTCAACTTTTAACGTTATGTATTTATGTGATTGATAGCTCGTTTGCATTGCACCGCAAAACCAGGGTGCATCTGATGAAACTATGCCGTTTGGCTAAAGTCGAAATCAGCTGATAATTCAATGAGGTTTTTGTAGGTCGGTGTTTTCGATTTCTTTCGCATTTCATGCGTTTTTGTTGTTGAAGTCTGGTTTATCTTGACTAATTACACTTTGTCAATCGTGTGTGTTGGTCCATTGTGATGATGGTTGTGTCTCTAAAGAGATCTTCTTCCTGAATTTTTAGCAATGTTTTTCAAAATCAGATATGATGCGGTTCAGATATACAATTCAAATATTGTAATGTTTCAGAATTAACCTCTGGAATTTCACGAGAAGTGAAGAAATTTAAAATAATTAATTTTGGTAAAATGTCTTCCCGTAATCGGGACAAAATATCCATATTTTACGAAAGTGTTTTCCTTTTTCCTTCATACGACTTCTAGAAGTCATAAATTATGTAAATAAAAAATTTGAAGGTACATTCCAATCAATGATATAAATGGTATGTATATTTTAGGCAACCCAAAGTGCAGCTAGCTTAAATTAGTAATATCGCTAATTTTATCCTACAAATTCATTTAACCTTTAGGAGATAATGAGTAAATTTGTAGCACATCTAACTAAGCACTGGAGAAATAATTCAACATTTTATTATAATAATTCACTATATGAAATCTTAAATAATTATTTGTTATGTTATTAAAAATATTAAATAAGTTATATCGTAATTTAAGAACACAGCCATATTATTTAGGCTAAAAATACAACACTTCAGTAATTAAAGGTTAAATAATATTCCCTCTCCATTATTAAGAGTATTTTGACAGTAATCTAATATTTTATTATTGTGATTATGGTTATGTGTTTGGTAATATCCATAAAAATATATAGGAATAAATTGGCGATGGAATGGTAAAAATTAAAGAAAAACTGTTTCACAAAGATATTCCATATAAATTCCACTAATGAAATCTGGGCTTGTGATATAATATATTTTTTTTAATATATTGGGGGTTAGGTATCTTTTATTTACAAATTCCGACATGTAGGGAAAATACCTATGTATGTACGAGTATATAGAACTTTGGTGTACTTTATCTTTTGAGAATTTTACGTCCATCTTCGATAAAAATTTGGCCCTCTTTTGAAGTCCAGTCGGTCTCCAATAGTCAAAATTTTGAAAAGAAAGCATAGTCATACAATTTTGTATGAGATAAATAAGTAGTAAATGCCTCTTTATTGCAGTATTTTTCTACTTATTGAAATCACGGATGATAAATCATGGATTTACCGCGTTTTTTATGGATCAACCGAAATAGTTAATAGGAAGGTGGATCTTTTTTATGAAACAGTTTGATCTAATAGATGTAATAATTATGTATAATTTATTATTAATTAATTGTATTTTTATAATTAAATAATTTGATTTAACTTGATATTACCGATGTATGATATTCGAATAACCGGATATTTAATTAAGTACATTTTTTTGAGTATTTGGAAATTTTAATGATGTTAATTTTGTTTGAATTAATGTAAAAACTATTAGAAAATTATACTTAACCTTTAGAAACTGTAAAATTTATAGTAATACGATCAAAATACATACAGACAGCAGTCGGCATCCGGTGGTCCGTGTTTTAATGGTCCGTAAAGAAATTCAGATAGTATTTAAATTTGCTTAACTCATTTAAAAAAAAACGGAAATGTACATGCATTTAGAATAAAAATGGTTGGTAAATTTGAAAGTTAATAAATTTAATGGTCCGCGAAACTTTAATTGCCAATTTAGTGGTCAGCAATATCAAAAAGGTTTCCGACAGCTGTATTAGACAACTAAATACTACAAAGGAAACTAAATTCTCGACACAAAAATCCTGGAGAGTACATTAATATTTATCCTTACAATTAAGACTTCGGAGGCATTAAAAGGCGTCTTCCACGCCTTTAATATTATTGGAGATATAATTTATGCTCTTTAGGACTTTTTCGTAGGAAATTTAATTCCCATAAAATTGCAATTCTCTCATATTTTATGGATTTTCAACGTTTCCAGTGGAGATTAATGTTTTTACTGCTTTTAAAATGAAGTTCACATCTTTTGTAATAAAATTTTAGATAAAAATTATAAAATGAAGTTAAATGTCAAAAATGTAATAAATTTATTAAAAAGAACCCTTTATTCAACAGTTCCTTAAATTTTTAATATTTAGCCACACATCTTTTATAATTTTTGTCGCACATATTTAGCATCACCCCGTATAAAATCAGTCATTTAAAAAATTAATAAAATTTATCACTCTTCGTAATATTTTCATTAATTAAGTATATTTTAAAATGTTGAATGAACTTTTTTAGGAATTTTCCACACGAGAAGGTGCCGATAATCCTGGATTCGATTATGAAAAAGAAATTGCAGCCCTCTTAGCGGTAAGGTACGCTTTTGAAGAATCGGTATCAGATTTCTGGATAGCAACAAACGTTGATTATGTAGGTGATACAGATGACATCGTTTTGTGTATAACCCCAACAAATGGTGAAGACTTGGCCCTTTTTTTACAATTAAAACACGAAAATCCAGTAGGAGATGCAAAAAATTTTAAAGATACGGATTTTACTTATGTGATGAACCCTGTAAGGCGCGATAAAAAAAAGGAAAGATTTTCGGTAGATAAATATTTCAGAGGGTACAAAAAATTCCAAAATCACTTACAAAATTTTGAGCAAGAACACCAAGACCTAATTCAACACTTACACAAGCTTAATCGGTTTTCTTATATTTTATTTTCAAATAAAGAACTGGATAAAAAATTAAATTGTTTAACAGACGTAAACGAAAGCGTTATTTTCAATAACTTAAATACATCTAAATCAAATTATTATGGATTCAAGACAGAAGAGTTAAATTTGGATGAAGATTTTCTTCAAAATTTATATTTGTTTCCGAATCAAATCAACTTTGAAGGAGTGTTTAATTTGATAAAAGCGGAAATTCGAAAATTATTCGGTTCTCATAAATTTGCTCACGTTGATTTCGATGACGTCACGAAAAAGTATTTGGAAATTATCAAATTGTGGACAAAAGGCTGTGATTTTGAGAAAAAGACCAAATATATGACGTTATCTAAAAGAGATATCGTTAATATTTTGAGTGATATTTTATTGGAGACTTACAAATATAACATTGAAGAAAGTCGATTTTCTTATTATGATTGCCCCCAGAAACTTATTTGGAACAAATTGATGCTTCTCAAAAATATCACGATTGTTTATGGCGATGATTTGACTCTTCAGTTTTTAAAGGATTATGTAGGAAGTGAGGTGAAACTATGTACTAAAAAACAAGGGAGGTATTGGAAAACAGAAGTTGGTAAATCGGTTTCCAATGTATTTTGCGAGTCATTTCCAGACAATCAAGTCCAAATTATGAAAATATGTGGCAATACTAACAATGACTCTGTAACTATGGTTAGTATTTACAAGTTACTGTGGTTTTATAAAAATTTACCACTACTTTTAAAAATTGACGACGAAGAAGAATACCATGATATTTTAAAAATTTTGAAATTAAGTGAATACGAATTGAAAGTAATTGTAATAATAAATGATCAAGACTTGGTCTGTCGAAAAATTAAGCAAGTCGACCATTTTTCTTCTCTTAAAGATTTAGAACCTTCTGACAAATCAGTAATTCTAAACATACCCGTCCAATTCCAGGGCAGAATTTCACTTCCTCTTTCGGAAGTAGCCAGATCAAATATGTTACAACATTTACGATGTGCAGACATAATTCATATCTTATGCAATGACTTTAATATCGGAAACAAAGGTGACTTTATTTGCAAATACTACATCAACAGACGTGTGTCCAAAATTTTAATCTCTTTTGATGCATTACTTGAGATCGAAGATGAATTTTTTCTCATTGAAGCCCCAAATAAAAAAGAGTGCGAAATAATTATCACCGAAATATTAGCTTCATTTGATTTGAACCTTAATAATCATTCCAAAATATGTATTATAGAATCTAAAGGTGTTTCCAAAAAGTTTGAAAAGCTGAAAATGGCACACGATTGCATCCATCGACTCCTATTTCACGAAGACTTTTTGGAATGGATGGAATCTACTGGGAGTATTGAAAATATTGCAGAATTTCAAATTACTGAAGATAATATAAATTCAAACAAAGGTTCTTACGATGACGTTTCCAATTTTATAAGTAGCGTCTACACAAACAAATTTCAAATTATCAGTGATTGTTCCGGAATGGGAAAATCGGTGCTTTTGAATTATATTACGTGCTTTGCAAATTTGCGTGCTTGGATACTACCAATTACTTTGCGGAATATCGCCGAAAACGATGAGTTCCAAGAGGAACCTGCCAAATTTTTTTCATTTTACTTGGAGCAGGTGTTGTCTGAAGATTCTAGTGTGCAAAATATGGAATTCTCAATTATGGCATTTAAGGATATGGTGAAGTCCAATAAAATTTTATTATTGTTGGATGGTTTTGACGAAATTTCTATTTTGCATAAAGATAAATTTGCTAATTTGATTGAATATTTTCAGAAAGAAAAGTATCCCGTGTTGATTACAACACGTGAAACTATGAATCCATTTCTTGAAGACAAATTCAATGTTTTATCGAGAACCTTAAAATATTTTACTTTGGATGAACAGAAGCAATTTTTAACAAATTTTTTTAAATCAAACGTAGCAGTTAAAAATGATATTTCGAACGCAGTTCTGGTAGATTTTGTGGAACAGCTTTTAAATGCAGCAAAACTTAATCTGAATGATCATGACGAAAAATTTACTGGAATTCCATTACAATTACATCTATTAGGAAATTTCTTCTTGAAAGAATGTAAAATGTCGGTAAGTGCCAAAGAAGTTTGCTTAACAACAAAATTTGACTTGTTGGATTTGTATGAGAAAATTGTTAAAAATAAAACTGCAATTTTATGTGAAAAATACGGTGCAAGTGAGAAGCAGTGGTTAAAATCTCTAGAAAACAACCAACATCTATTTGCGTTGCAATATTTATTTAGCCCTATCTATTTAAAAGAATTAAATATTGAAAACCGTTTGGAGCAATACTACGAAGAAGAAGAGTATAAAGCACAATTAATGCAGAAGGAGGGAATTTTAGTTGCCAAACCAACGAAAAATAAAATTGATATCTATTTTATTCATAGCACATTTGCCGAATACCTGGTTGCTCAATGGTTAACCAAAAATATGAGGAGCACCAAGCTGAAGGATATCGTGGCTACACTCTTGAATGTGCGATTTGATTTATCAGACCAGTTTAGATTTTTATTTGTGGTCTTCGATAGAATTTTAGCTAAACAGTGTACTTTTCATTTGGACATAATAAATGGAAAAGTTGATGAAATCAAATCGAAATTGGAATGTAATCCAAATATCGCTATTGAGACCGATGAAATAAACAGAACTGCGTTTCATTTGTTTGCTCTGTACTCTGATGACTACACAGACGACGATTTGAACGAAATTTTTGACAGTAACTTATTGAAGAATTTGAAATTCGATACGTTGGATAATTTCACTAATTACAGTGCTTTAGATTTTGCTTTACTGAGGAAGTCCTGGACGTTTGCAAATAAACTTTGTGAATTCTCCCAATATTTGGGAATCAAAACCTACGATATAACTTACATTTCCATAGGGAAATCATTAACCAAATATAAATGTTTACACTTAACCATATTTCATAATCATCTTTGTCGCGATTTGCTTGTGGGCAAAGTAAATGAAGATACTTCGCTTTCATATTATGCTGGAAAGTTATGGAAGAATATTGATTTATCTCGAGATGTAGTACATAAGTTTCTAAATAACGTGTCCACTGTTGGAGAGTATTTGAAATATTCTGGAATACAAGATTCCACGAAATATTACTATCACGATGTAAGGTTTGCCATAGCTTATGGTTCTAAAGAAAATGTTGAAAGTTTATTATTGGCCCAAGAAATCAATATCAATGAAAAAGATTACTGGCACGAGCAGACTCTTCTTCATTATGCAACAATATTTAAACGTTCCGATATAGTCAAAATGTTACTGAACAGAGGCGCTGATATTAACATAGCGGGAAAAGATGGATCCACAGTAGTTCACGAAGCTGCATGGTATGGATGTAAAGATATTTTGGAAATGTACATTGAAAAGGCTGCTGACTTAAATAGAAAAGATGATTCCAAAAACACACCTATGGATGCTGCTATACAATCCAGGCATTTTAATATTTCAAAAACACTGCTGAAACATAATGTTGAATTTTCAAACTCATTGCTCAATTTACAACAGATTGTTAAATTCGGAAATGTGGAATTGTTACAGGAATTTTTCAAAAAAGGCTTTGACGTGAATCAGAAATTTTTAAATGGTAGAAAACTGTTATACAAAGCTCTGAAGAATAATCGTACGGATATTGCAAAAATCCTTATCCACCACAATTGCGATTACAAATCGGAAGACTCGTCCGATGGCTTGCTCCATTTAATAGCTAAAAATGGTAACGTGGAACTTTTAAATTTATTTTTGGATAGCGGTTTAAATATCGATAAAGAAAATAAAATTGGGGAAACACCATTATTGATTGCAATAGAAAATGACCATGCAGAATTTGTTAATATTCTGATTGCCCATAATGTGGATGTACTTGCTAAATGTGGTTATAGGGATGCATTTTTTACTGCAGTTGTAAAAGGGAATACGGAAATTGTAAGTAAATTAATAGAAAAAGGTTGCGATGTAAATGGACGTGATGATCTTGGAAACACACCTTTATTGATGGCTCTGCAAGAAAACAAATTAAATATTGTAAATGTATTGTTGCAAGAAAATGCCGACGTAACCGTGGAAAATAATTTTGGTTATACGACATTGCATTATGCAGCGATGAACGGTTACGAAGACTTGGTGGTCCAATTTTTAGGTTATGGTGTAGATGTGAACAAAAAAACCGATGATTCAAATACCGCCTTGCTCTTAGCGTTAGATTATAATCACGTAGAAATAGCTAAATTATTAATTTTGAGTAAGGCAGAAGTGAGTGTAATAAATAAGAGGAACCGTAATTCGTTACATTATGCGGCCATTTGTGGAGACAAGAATTTGGTGCAAGATCTGATATCAGCCGGTGCAGAGTTAAACCTACAAAACGACAGCGGTTTTACACCCCTTCAATTGGCAATTTCGAATAGTAAACCAGAAATTGCTCAATTACTTTTATCGCATGATGCCGATATAACCTCAAAATCAGATGATTGGAACTCAACTTTGCACCTTGCCGCTTCAGCCGGTAACAACAAAATCATAATGATATGTTTGGAAAAAGATTTTGAAATCAACGAGCAGGACTATCTAGGAAGGACACCGCTACTTTGCGCCCTTGAATGCGACAAATTTGAAACCGCAAATTTGCTGATTGAAAATGGTGCAGATATTACAATGAAATGTAGAAGTGACAATTCGGCCCTACACTATGCGGCCAAATTTGGTCACAATGACTTTGCAATATTTCTTCTAAATAAAGGTTTCGATATCAACGAAAAAAATTCGCTTGACGAAACAGCATTAAATTTAGCCCTGTTTAATGGTAACCTAAGCACTGCTAAATTGTTGCACTTGAAAGGTGCTGGAATTGATATGAAAAGGTCAGATAGAAGCACCACGTTACACCTAGCAGCTGCCTGCGGGTATAACGAACTGATAATCGAATGTATTGATAAAGGTTACGATATCAATACTCGAAATTTTGATAGCAGCTTACCAATTGACTTTGCTATTCTGGAGAATAAATTTGAAACTGTCAAACTTTTAATTGACATTGGAACAATTCCTTCACTGCTTACCTTCAATTTATATCTCGATATGGAAGTACAATCGGATCTTGAAGTGCAAGAAAAGACTAATTATTTTAAGTTGTTGCTTGATAAGTTCCGAAATATTAATTTGAGTGACAAAGATGGCAATACAATTTTACATTACATATGTAATTCGGAATTCATAAACAGCGGTAAAAATGAAAATTTTTATCAGGAAGCCGTAGAAATTCTTGTACAGTTAGGTGCAAATTTTGAAACAAATAATGTAGATTACAAGTCGGCATATGATTTGGCAGTCGCAAAAAAGCTGAACAGTGTTTTGCGGATATTTGATCAAAATTTATCACAGTGAAGATTATATCACATTTTCAAGCAAAAATAGCAAAATGCTTTGCCGAATTATAGATAAAGTATACAAACATGTTCATTTCTGTGTAATCCACTTATGATTAATTCTAAAATAAAAGTTTCTATTTCACTTTGTGTATTTTTTTCATATTTTATTATTCTCTAACCTAACCATATTCCTATGATATAATACATTTTGTATACAGTTAAAGATCCGCTATCAGAATCGGTGGTATCAATGATAATTCAAACCTTAAATTTGTTCAATAATTTCAGCTCTCTTCAACTCCTCAATAGCTTGTTGCGCCAATTCGGAAGGATTATTCGAATAAATATATTCACTATATAATATTTTTATAACAATTTTGATTTCGGATGAAAATCCTAACCGATTTTTTCGGTTATGAACTTTTGGCAGAATTTATAATAATATTGTGTAGCATTATTTTATTAATTAATGAAATTAAATTTCAGAATTACCAACACTGTAAAAAACAGTGAAAATTCATTAAGCCCTTACCTACTTGCATTAATGAAGAAGTTGGGAATTGGAATAGTTTTTTAAGAAATGGATTGGTACCTGCGTTGCCCCTCTACTTCTTCATAACAATTTTGTATTTACACATTAATTTATAATAACAAACTTTTTTCCGATAATCAGATATGGATTAGCTGTAAATCAGCTAAACTCATATTGTTATCGTTCAAGCATAATATACTTTTATCAGACATTCCCACTTAAGACTGAAAACTTGCTATCAGTTTTGGAACGATGTTTACAACAATAAAAGGTTGATTGATTAAGGAAATCTACATATTTCACAGGAATTGTAAATAAGAAAATGGTGAGTAAATTAGAGGTTATATTATTATATTTTCCCCCCAAAACCGTTGGATTTCAAAAATTGCAAACAGAGCACAAAATTATCACAAATTAATGGTATATTTCATTTTGGATTTTGAGAAGGTGGCGGTGCCAGAATGCAGGTAGAGGTAATTTTATTTGTAGTAGTTGGCACGTGACTTGGGCTTGCGCGGAAAATATGGAGGGAGAACGCTTGACACCAAATTCCACCAATTGACACAAACAGAGAACCTAAATAACAAATATTCGTTTCTGCACATTTGCCACTCCCAACTACTATGAATAATAATTACCTCTACACACTTAAGAATTGTAATAATTAAAAAATGATAAGAGCTCCCACTTTGTAGATTTCAATTTAATTGATTAAATGATCAACTGATTAATGTACTAATAGTATTTATTTACACCCTAAAAATACACAATACCTACTTCATTTAATCCTTATAAATGCGAAAATCGTAAAGGGCCGACGCCGGTTCTTCCTGTACAATGCTCCACGACTTCCGAACTTTTTCTTTTACCACACTCAGAAGTATCGTATGTGATTTTAACATATTTAACCACCCCGCACTCTTCTACATTCAAGTGTCTTGGCAACCCACATCAAAGACACAATCCATCGCGTATCAAACTCAATATTTTTGCCTCCCTTCTCATGTTAATTTTTTATTCGCGGTAATTTTTGTTTCCTTTTCACATATTAACTATTCAAATTCACGTTTAATTAGTTTTTAAAATTTTTTTCTCGCGTATTTATTCAACGATCTTGTTCAATTTTGCTACTCGCTAAATTCTCCACCGTAACTAAAAAATTTGCTCTCTATAATTTTCGCACTAAATAAATTTTACAATATGCATTAGTTGTTAATAATTGGCTCATGATTAACAAATCCGGATTACTACCCCTAATTTGTAGATTATAATTGGATTGATTAAATGATCAACTGATTAATGTTGCAATGTAATAATAATATTTATTTACACACTAAGAACTTGCAATTACATCGTTTAATTGTTATAAATGCGAAATCCATATGGTGCACCTTCAACCATAGGATTTAACTCGCTAATTGAATTAATAAACCATAAACATCGATTTATGTTATACTATTTACTCGTTAGAAGATCATACCATGGCACCGTCAATTGTGTATCTTATTCGTTCCTCTACCTAACTCGACCTCTCTGCAGAACTCATCCTTAAAGACTGCTGTTGCATTTCGAGTTCGAGTTAACAATCCTTCTTACATTTAACATGTGCAAATCTCTTTTTCTACTCTAAAATATGATAGGTACCAATTTTCACAATTTTTTTTAAATTTAAGTTCTGCAATATTAAGCCAGAATTTTTTTGATTATTTAGGACGTCATTCTGTACATTATTTGCCATTATAAGTTAATTCCTGTGATTAATAATTGGAACACGGTACGCCTGGGAGTGGATGTGTCAGGCACGATGATGTATATGAAGTGGTTAAGGTAACGTGCAAGATATGAAGGTTTTGTAAAAGACAGCATTTGGAAAAATGTGGAGGAATTCAATTGTTAAGTTTTCGATTCGTTCGAATTCGATTGTAAATTTTGATTAATTAGAGTTTGTTCGTCCTGTAAGGTACATTTAAAAAAAATTGATTGAAGCAATAAACATAAGTATTCAATTTTAAAATTGTAAATTTTTGAGGTAGAGGTATTGCTGAAGCAATAATTTTTTTATAGCGAATTTGTAGAGTAGAAAGTTTTGATATATTTAATTTTCGGTTTGAAAAGGTAAAGGGACCTGGGAGAATTTCTAGTAACACTCCTAACTTTTCAACTTTTTACTACGTTATTTTTTACTTTCCAAGTATTTTTCTGTTTTCTATGTTTGTTCTTTAGATTCTATAAAATTTTAATTTGATCACAAAATAAATATTAAACTTTGAAAAGTTGAAAAATAGTAGTGAAAAGTGATATGAAAATAAACATGCAAACATTTTTACAATTTTTCAGCAATTCAATCAGCAATATAACTTTGTACGTAAATTTTTTTACAAGGTTTCCAAAATAAAAAAAAAAATTTTTTGCAAGTCATTCCACTAGCTTATTATGTTGATATACTAAAAATAATGACTAGATCTAATAATGACTAATGTTTATTATACTACGTCATTGAAATGGTACGCAATCGCAGACAAACTTTTCAAGAACTAAATTTAACCTTATTATTAATTGGTGTGCTAGTGCTGTGTAAAAACTTAAAATTTAGTGACAATGTATTTATTCCACAAATAATTATTAATAAACTGCATCTATTTAATTTAAATGAGTATTCATCGCATCCAATTGAAATTGCGATTTTATTATGTTTACCCATAATTTAATATAATAATAAACTTGTTGCTGCTACTCTCGACTACTCCATTAGTTTTCTCTTCGTTATTCTTTCGTAAACTTACCTTTTCGACTTAATTAATTCTGTTAACTTTGAAACATTTAATTGCGTTATATACCTACTTCATTAAAAATGAAAGTGATTTAAGGCAGACATCGCATCAATACTTTACCAAAACTTTAAGTATGTTAGCAATTGAAGGTCAATTATTATCTATAATATTATTGTTAAGAAAGTTTTGACAAATTCAAGTTGTTTTAACAATTATGGTTATGTGTATAATAAGATCTACCAAAAAATATAATTCGTTGATAAGATGGTAAGACTTTCAATTATGGTAATGCAATAATTTTTGTAGGGGACTCGGAAACACTTTGGACAGTAATTTAACTAAATTAATACATCCACATGTTTTTAATGTAAATTATATTAGAATCAATTTTAATTATAAATTATTTATATTACATAAATTACCTGAAATTAATGTAAATGAACCTAGTATTACCATAGAAATTCTTTTTTTTTTCGGTTCTAATGTAACAAGACTGCTTCAATGTGAAGGTAAATCATGACACATACAGATGGGGTAGTTTTTACGTTATATTATTATAGTGTAGCCTAATGCCTCAGATACTTTACCAACATCTGCTGAGGGAAATATTGTAGTAAAAATTCTGATGTACTTGTCGGGGGTTTCTTTTCCAGAGCCGTAGAAAAAGGAAAAAATCCAATAATGACGATTTTAGACACTTCTGACAAAATAATGTTAAATCTGCCCCAACTCATATTCTTAATTCATTCCTATTATGATTTCAAATATATCTTCTTTACAAAAATTATAGTTCTAAGTTTTGACGCTGTCAAATGTGCCCCGCAGTCCCCTAAGAACTATTTCTATTATAATATTACTATTGGATTCGTCATTATCAAGATTTCTTAATCTCATGCACGTTTTTCAGGAATTCCCGACGCGGGAAGGTACTGACAATCCTGGATTGGACTACGAAAAAGAAATTGCAGCTCTCTTAGCGATCAGGTACGCTTTCGAAGAATCGGTACAAGATTTCTGGATTGGAACAAACGTCGATTGCGTAGGTGATACGGACGATGTCGTTTTGTGTATAACCGCAAAAAATGACGACAAATTGGTCATTTTACTACAATTAAAACATGAAAATCCTGTAGGAGAACCAAAAACCTTCAAGGACTCGGATTTCACCTACTTGATGAACGATAAAAGGAGAGACAAAGCGAAAGAAAGATTTTCGTTAGACAAATATTTCAAAGGTTATAAAAATCTCCAAACTCGTCTAAAAAGTTTTGAAGAAGAAGAGCCAGTTCTTATTCAATACCTGCGCACGGTAAACCAATTTGCTTATGTTCTTTACACAAATAGGGGTTTGGAGGAAAAGTTAAACTGCTTAACGAACGCAAACGAAAACGTAATTTTTAATCATTTAAACACTTCCATCAAATCAACCTATTATGGTTTTTCGCCCGAAGAGTTTAATCTAGACCAAGATTTTATTCAAAATTTGTATTTATTTCCCAATCAAATCAACTTTGAGAGTGTTTTTAATTTGATTAAGTCGGAAATTCGAAAACTGTTTGGGAAACATAAATTTGCACATGTTGATTTTGATGACGTCACGAAAAGATATCTGGAAATTATTAAACTGTGGACTAAAGGATGTGAGATTGAGAAAAAGACAAAATATATAACATTAACTAAACGAGATATTATAAATATTTTGAGTGATGTTTTATTGGAATCCTACAAGTACAACATCGAAGAAAACCAATTTTCGTATTATGATTGCCCCCAAAAAAGTATTTGGAATAAATTGATGCTTCTCAAAGACATCTCGATAGTTTATGAGGACGATTTGACTGTTAAATTTTTGAAGGAATATGTTGGAAGTGAAGTAAAGCTAATCACTAAAAAACAAGGAAAATATTGGTACACGGAAGTTGCTAAATCGGCTTCCAATGCATTTTGCGAGGCAATTCCAAACGATCAGGTTCAAATAATGAAAATATGCGGTAATTCCAACAATGATTGTATAACCATGGTTAGTATTTATAAATTCATGTGGTTCTATAAAAATTTACCGCTACTTTTGAAAATTGACGAAGAAGAAGAATATAATGACGTCTTAAAAATTTTGAAATTAAGTGAAAACAAATTAAAAATAATTGTAATATTAACTGACCAAGACCTGGACTGCCGAAAAAGTACTAAGCAAGTAAACCATTTTGCTTCGTTGAAAGATATCGAACCTCTTGAACGATCAGAAATTCTTAACTTACCGGTTCGATTCCAAGGAAGAATTTCTCTTCCTCTTTCAGAAATAGCCAAAGCAAATATGTTTCAAAGTTTAAAATGTGCCGATATCATTCACATTCTATGTAATGATTTCAATGTTGGGAATAAGTTTGTCTTCAAATTTAAAGATTCCGAAAACTGCTACATACAGAGAAGTGTGCTAAAAATTTTAATCGCATTTGAAGCGTTAGTTGAAATTGAAAACGAGATTTTTCTCATTGAAGCTCAAAATACAAACGAGTGTGAAAGAATTCTGACCGAAGAGTTAGCTTCTTTCGATTTTAATATTAAAAATTGTCCAAATGTTTGTGTTCTCGATCCAAAGGGAATTTCCAAAAGAATTGAAAAATTAAAAAAGACACACGAGTGCTTTCATCGATTGCTATTTGATGAGGATTTTCTTGAATGGCAGGGATCTACGGAAAGTATCGAAAATATTGCTGAGTTTCAAATTTTTGATATCAAATCTAAAACCGAAAAGTTGTATGATGATGTTTCTAAGTTTTTAAGCAGCATCAACACGAACAAATTCCAAATTATCAGTGCTTGTCCAGGAATGGGAAAATCGGTACTATTGAATTATATTACATGTTTTGCAAATTCAGATGTCTGGATACTTCCAATTACTTTGCGGGACGTAGCCGAAAAAGATGAAATGTTAGAGGATCCATCCGAATTTTTTAGGTTGTATATCGATCAATTGTTATCTGATGATTCCAGTGTTCAAAACATGGAATTCTCGTTAATGGTAATTGAGGATATGATAAAGAAGAAAAAAATTTTGTTGCTGTTGGACGGTTTTGATGAAATTTCGATTTCGCATAAAGACGAATTTTCTAGTTTATTAGAATATTTTTATGAAGAAAAGTATCCTGCTATCATCACTACCCGAGAAAACATGGCGCTTTTTCTGGAAAATAAATTTAATGCTTTATCAAAAACCTTGAAATATTTCACTTTTGATGAACAAACGCAGTTTTTAACTAATTTTTTTAAATTAAACTTTCCTGTTAAAAATAAAATTGGAAATGATATTCTGATAGATTTTGTGGAACAACTTTTAAGTGCTGCTGAACATAATTTGAGTGACCGAGATGGTGAGTTTACTGGAATACCTTTACAATTAAGTTTACTGGGAGATTATTTTTTGAAGGACTATAAGGAGTCGATAAGAACCAAAAAAGTTTGTCTGTCTAAAAAGTTTAACTTGCTGGATTTGTATGAGAAATTCATTAAAAATAAAACTGCTATTTTGTGCAAAAAATACGGATCAGGTGAAAAGGATTGGCTGAAATCTCTAGAAAATGACCAACACCTGTTTGCTTTGCAATATATATTTGACAGTTTGCTTTTACAACCATTAGATATTGAAAAGCGTTTGGAACAATACTACGAGGCAGAAGAATATAAATCACAATTAATGCAAAAAGAGGGCATCTTAATTGCGATACCAATGAAGGACAAAATTGCTATCCACTTCATACACAGGACATTCGCCGAATATTTAGCTGCTCAATGGCTAATTAAAAATCTGAAAAGTGTCAAATTTAGAGATGTCGTAGCCCAACTCATAGAAGTAAAACGATTAGATGGATCGAACCATTACAAATTTTTGTTTGTCGTGTTTGACCGAATTTTAGCCAAAGAATGTAAATTTCATTTAGACATAATAAACGTCAAAGTTGATGATATTAAGTCGAAAGTGGAATCAAATCCAAATATTTTGATTGAAACGGATAAACTGAACAGAACTTCAATTCATATGTTAGCCTTGTACGCTGATGAATACACGGATCAAGATTTGAAAGAAATTTTGGACATTAGTCCATTGGAGAATTTAATTGAACACTTAGATACTCTAGATAATCTCACTGGTTACAGTGCATTGGATTTTGCTTTATTTAGAAGTAACTTTACGTTTGCAAACATACTTTGCCAATTTTCTCGATATTTGAAAATCAACGATTATGACATAAGTTACACCAGTATAGAAAAACATTGTTTTGAATACAAATTTTTATATTTAACTATATTTCATAATCATTTATGTCGCGATCTGTTACAGGGTGATTTATATGAGGATGTTAACATTTTAGATTTTACGATAAAATTTTGTAAAAATGTCGGTTTATCAAATGAAATATTTAAGTTCGTTAGGGACATATCTACTGTTGGGGAGTATTTAAAATTCTGTGGAATAAAGGATGCCAAAAAATATTACTATCATGATATAAGGTTCGCTATAGCTTACGGTTCTAAAGAAAATGTAGAAAATTTATTGTCGAAAGATCTTGACATCAATAGAGTGGATTCTATTAATCGCTACACTCTTCTTCATTATGCAACAATAAATAATCGTTCCGATGTTGTCGAATTGTTGCTAAACGAAGGAGCTGAAGTTAACCTAGCGAGCAAAAAAGATACATCGACCGTGGTTCATAGTGCTGCTTGGGCTGGATGTATTGGTATTTTGGAAAAGTATATTGAAAATAATGCTGATATAAATATGAGAGATAGTTCCCACTGCACGCCTATGGATATTGCAATAATTTCAAAAAATGTATATGTGGCATTAACTTTGCTAAAACATAATGCTGAATTTTCAAATTATCGCTTCGTACGACATTATAGTTTGACCGATATTGTGGAATTAGGAAATATAGAATTGGTACAAGAAGCTTTGAAGAAGGGATTTAAAATAAACGAAGACTCATTTAAGGGCATCACTCCATTACACACTGCCATCGAAAATAATCATGTGGATATTGCAAAATTTCTAATTAACCAACATTGCGATTTTAAATCGGACAACGCATCGAACAGTTTGCTTCATTTGACAGCTAAAATCGGTAACTTGGAATTTTTGCAGTTATTTTTGGATAGTGGCTTAAATATCAATAAAAAAAATGAGTTTGGGGAAACCCCGTTGATGATCGCAATAAAATATAATCATGCCGAATTCGTTGATATTCTGCTTTCCAATAATGCTGACGTCTTTGCCACTAGCAACTACGAAGACCCATTTTTCGTAGCTATAGCGAAAGGCAACGAAAAAATTGTTTCCCAACTAATACTAAAAGGTCGCGATGTAAACAAGAGGGATGATTATGGAAACACAGCTGTTCTGGTAGCTCTTCACGAAGGGAAATTAAATACTGTCAATTTTTTGTTGCAGCAAGGTGCCGACGTACATGTCCAAAATGATTTTGGTTGCACGACCTTACATTATGCTGCGATATACGGTTACCAAGACTTGGTGATACAATTTTTAGGTGATGGTGTCGATATAAATAAAGAAACAAAGGATTCCGATACCGCATTGTTGCTAGCGCTCAAGAATAGCTTTATAGAAGTGGCCAAATTATTGATATCAAAGTCGGCGATAGTAAATATTATAAATCGGGAAAAGTGCAACTCTTTACATTATGCGGCTCAGTTAGGAGACATCACATTGGTGCAAGATCTAATTGATACCGGTGCAGAGATAAACTTACAAAACGACTGCGGTTTAACACCTCTTGAATTGGCAATTTTACATAAGAAATCCGATATTGTACAGTTGTTCTTATCGCATGATGCGGATTTAACTTTAATAACAAAAAAAGGCAGTTCCATTTTACACATAGCTGCTGCAGCAGGTAACAACGAAGTCATAATGTTATGTTTAGAAAACAGTTTTGGAATCAATGAAGAAGACTCCCAAGGCAGGACACCATTATTTTGCGCATTGGACAACAAAAGATTTGAAACTGCGGAGTTTTTAATTAAAAATGGAGCTGATATTACAATTAACTGCGGCGTTCACGACTCGGCTCTACGTAATGCTGCAAGAATTGGTTACGATGACCTTGTAATGGTCCTTTTAAACAAAGGTTTGGATATAAACGGAAGAGAATCGCTTGGTGAAACGGCATTAAGTATAGCTCTTTTGAGTTGCAACTTAAGCACTGCTAAATTGTTGCACATGAAAGGTGCCGAAATTGATATAAAAAGGGGGGATAGGAGCACCACGTTACACTTAGCAGCTACTTGCGGCTATAACGAGCTGATAATCGAATGTATTGATAAAGGTTACGATGTGAATAGTGTAAATGTTGATTGCAATATTCCAATTGACTTTGCGATTATGCAAAACAATACTGAAACTGTTAGACTTTTAATTGAGTGTGGAGCAATTCCTTCCATGCTGACTTTTGGTTTATATGTAGATATGGAAGTGCATACAGAACTTGAAGAACAAGAAAAGATTGAATGTTTCAAGTTGTTACTTGAAAAATTCGGCAATGTTAATTTGAAGGACAAGGATGGTAATACAATTTTACATTACATATGTAAATCAGATTTTATAAGAAACAGTGAAAATGAATGTAACTTTGATGAAAACTTTTATCGGGCTGCTGTGGAAATTCTTATAAATTTAGGGGCAGAATTTCACTTAAATAATGGAGAGTACAAGTCTGCATACGATTTGGCAGTGGAGAGAAATCTGGAAATGATTTTGCCGATATTTGATCAAAATTCACCAAAAATAAATGAAATGGTGATGAAATTAGATCAACTAAACTTAGTGCAGAAATTTTCCAAGATTGCGATCCAAGATACGTAGTTTTTACGTTTACGTATAAAAGCAGAAATTTATTATTACTAAATATTTATTTAAATTCGAGAAAATACAAGTCCTTAAAAATAATAAATATCAGTGTTACCATTTAAGTGATTCAAATGTTTACACTTGTTAATAATAAATATTACAATAAGTTAACAGTGTTGTACTTTAACAATTTTTATATTTCTTATCCATCTATGTGAAATAAGCTTATCGCTGTTCCCCTTACGATTAATCAATGTAATTAAAAACATTAAATATAAGAGAAAACTTACAGTAACTTAAAATAAATCCTTATTTAATTGTGCTGTAGATCTGAAAAATAAACTACATAATTTATTTAATTTCTTCATGTTTGTATCACATTTTGTTGTTAAAAAAAAGTTTCCAAGATTTTGATTATTTGAATAATAATTAACTACTCATTTAATACTGTTATGGTGGTCATAAGGACTTAAACTATTAGTTTATACATAAATATACAAAATCTTTTAACAAATCATTTTAAGACACTCTGAATGCTTGTAATATAATAAATACTTAACAAAATATACTAAAATTTGTTTATAACCTAAAACAGTGCTTCTCAAACCGTTATTGTTCCGATAAGCAGCGTAAGCACCAAGGGAGGTGCACTCCAAAGTTTGAAAAACACCCAACTGTGATATTTATTAATAAATTATTCATTGTAAGTGCCAATTTAATGATTTAATTGATGGCACAAGTAAATATTTTGCATAATCTAAGATAATGCGCGTGGTTTTCAAGGTATGTCCAGAAAAATGTTTCAACAAAACTTACATTTTAAGAGTGCGCTTGATATAAAATTAGTAAATTTATCACATTTATTTATAACTTATTTGAGTTGTATCAACACCATGAAGTAAGTGACAACAGCTCCGAGAACCTGAAATGTAAGAATAAAAGCTATCGTTTTGAAATTTTAAAATTACTTACAGAAGCAAACAAATCTAACGATATTGTGAAAAATTTAGCTCCCGATATTGATAGCGCCTTCTGACATTGCTGACATACGATTTGAACAAAAGTTTTTGCTTCCTCTGATCCATCATACCAGTGGCAACTATAAGCTGCTTCCATCACGGATGAACTCTGTTAAAAATGCGTATTTAGATGCGACAATGAAAAGCTTTTATACCTACCTCTTCAATAAGTCGGTTTCCAAAAATGCAAAAGTGAAATACTTGGCCTAAGGCATACAAGAGGTAACCTATTACCGAAAATGCATACGGATTTACGCCATCAATCTGAAATTTAGTAATTTAAATGTCAATTGAGATGATGAAGTTGTGAATTACAGCTTAAATATTAAGTACTACTTTACTGTTAACCAACACTTAAAATTTACTGCGGAATTTACATAGGCGTTTATTTGTTAATCCTGACTAAAAATGATTACATTCTTGTTCGTCTTTTTTTTCCAATTGTTAAATATGCAAAGATTTAATTTGCGTCGATTAGTTGGGGTATTTTGCATTGATGTATCCTTTATTCTACTACAGTTGGGGTTGATCATCTCATCGTTGCATTAGGGTAGGTGATTGTATTATTTTTTCACAGGTAGCTGCCTAACTAACGTCTGAGCTACACAGGAAGCTAATTTATCTCGTTCTGGTACGAAAGTACTAGCCGCCCATGTCTATTATGTAGGTAGGCCATCGAAGTAGTGGTATAAAACAGTAGCATTTTATGTTACAACCATCAATTTAATTTACAGCTTCCATATTTTTTTTTATCTCTCGTTAATTCTAATTAAAATCAATTTTTTCTTACGTTTTATTTAGACACTGATAAATAATGTCAAGATTTTAATGTTTGCGAATTTACTGTTAATTTTATTTGTAGTTTGGAGAGTTTACTTGTACGTTTATACGTAAATCTTCATTATAGCTACACTCCTGGGACTTAAAGTCTAATTTTAGTTCCGGTTTCCGAACTAAAAAATAATATTAAATCCCGAAAAATGTAAGTGAAAATATGACAAATTGAACCTTTACCATTCTTGGAACTGTTTACGTTATTAATAAATACGAAGTTATTTGGTTCATATTTTGTTAGTTATTATTATTTCATATAATCACAGTCCCGGGAATATATAAAACAGCGTATAAATTTACTTTAGCAGGACTAAAGTGTTTTAACTCTTCCTTCCTCGCGTGATAATTTGCCTTCAACTTCGCTTCGTACAAATAAATTTCACACTAGGGATTACAATGTCAATTTTTATCCCTTGTTTTATAATAAAAATTATTATTTTATACGTTTCATATTTTCGGTTTTTTTAAATATTAATTCTTTGTTCTAATTTATAAATTATAGCTTACAACAACAACCAAAAATGATGACAATAGTAAGGCTGCAGTTACTTAGTAATAAATAACATCTTAACCTCCCTTATCTGTGAAAGCAATGCCTAACGGCGGTTTCCTTGCGGCTAAAAAGGGAGGTTTAGTTATAGTGAAATCTGACACTACCGCCACATTTTGTGGAATTGTCTCAGACGAGATTTCTTTCCCCCCTACAGAATTCATACATGAACGAACCAATGCAATGCAAAAAAAAGTGCTGCTTACAATACAGGAGTACTTATTGATTTTATAAAGCATCTGCTACTTTAAGTTACTTTAAAGCTGTTTTGAAAAATTAAATTTACCTTTGTTGCTTGATAAGCTAACAAAGTTAGCATAATAGTCGATGTCAGCATGTGAAGTAGCAAAGCGATACCGTAAGCATCACCAATAGCTGTTACGAGCCTAGAACAAAAAAGTAAGAAAACTTAAAATCCAAAAAATGAGCTGTATTTTTTAAATGTTTTCTTCTGTTACATACGTGAAAATTATTGATTTTATAAATATTAAATAACAAAACTATCATAAATTTCCCTTCAAATAAAGTTTTATATTCTTAAAGATAATCTATTGAATGGTTATCCGGGTAATCAATACAACGATGGGAAGAAATTAAGTTGTAACAAGTGTTGAGTTTATGTTTGAATAATTTAAAATTCCTAACGTTCATGCCATAATTTTGTCTTGCGTGACTCTCTAATATTTAATTATTGGATAAAAGTTTCGTTTCTGAACGTTTTCTTTAATACTGAATTATTTAAGGCTTGGTTAGTAATGACAAGGCCGATAATTGAATAATTTAACTATTATTTTTCGTATCGAGTGCAATTTTACCTACCTTACTACGTGCTTATGTCTTTCAACCCAATACTTAATGGCAGATCGAACCATAAGTTCTTGTTTCTTTGAGAGTCCATTAGGTCCAATTCCGTCTCCATTGAAAGCTTGCAGAGCTCCTTGTCTAAATTGGGCTCCCATCTCTCGTGCAGTGTTATAAACCCCTCTTAAGTCGACCTCATCGTGACTATTATTTTTTTCGTTGAAGTCTAAACATAAAAATGAATTTAAACCTCAGGGAAGTTTTCAAAACGTTCTGGAAAAATTACCACTGTCGATCAAATTATCTTGGTAGTTGTTATTGTTATTATTTCCACTTGCAGCCCTGAATAGATCGGCGGTTTTTGGATGATACGTGTCCAATGTGGCCGAAAGTTCCTAAAACGAATTAAAGCTAATTGAACAGATCCTTGTTAATCATTAGAAATTTTACCATCAGTGGTTTCAAAATTTCCTTCAGATGCATGAGTTGTTCGCAAGCAAAAATCAACCAAGAACAAAACATTGAATCCAATAAATTTGCATGGGACATTGAAAAGAAAACATAGTACACCTAAAAAAGATGAATCGTTAAACTGGCTTAATTGTGCATGTTCAAATTGGTACTTGGAAAATTAAGGATAACATATGAGGCATTCCAGACATGGCATTCCAGGGATACCATGATTTGATTAAAAGTCTTGGAATTTCGGTACTGATGGTTATATTTTCATTTTCGGGATCCTTCCTTATTCGCACACTTTCACCAAAGAATGTTATCGTTGTCCACCCAGTTGCAGCAAAAATAGTTACAAAAACTATGACCCCTAAAAGTTTTCTCATTCCCCTCAAAGACAAGGCATGGTATCTGTTATTTGATTCAACAAATAAAGGATGACTGTTGGCTTGATTCCATATTCCAAGAGTTCTAAAAAATAACCCATAAGATATGAAAACAATTTTTTTTAAGTGTGAATTGACTTACCTATAGAAAAGTTTAGAACGAATTGCAAAATAAACAAATTTGGTTAACGTGTGGGTAAAAAATAGAACCGTGATTGTGTTTGCAGCTAAATCGTTGACATCGTCGGCCTCTATGACTAAATTTCCAAACGTGAAGCTAAGAAAAAGACGGATTACTGATTTTGTTACTACTGATTTTACAGAAATACTAACCCAAATTGAGCCAGCACCAAAAGTAAATGCACAGTTGAATATAAAACTCTTAAACTGTGAACTGCTCCAGAAGTTTCGGTATGGTAATTGAACATAAAATGACCAGACGCTTGCATTAATTTTATGTTCGGAAATAAATCCGCCACAAGACCGGCTTTTTTAAATTTCATCATCTAAAATTTAAAAATCAAGTTTAGTTTTTTACTTTTTGCTTAAAATTGCATGCTTCTCGAAAAATTTAGTCTTGAGAAATTCAATTTAACTTTTGAAGGTTCGCAATTTTTGTTAATTATGTCTTAGTGCAAGAAGAATAATTGCAGCGGGTTGTTCTGGTTACTCAATAAACTTGTTCTAATGTAACAATAGCTTAATGTAACTAAAGAGTGAAAGTTTCATAAAATTACGAGCTAAAGAAAGGAAATTGTAATCATAATCCAATTAAATGAATAGGAGGAAATATAAGTAGATTGAATTTTTGAAAAAATTATCCTGTAGAATTGGAAGTGCGAAGTTCCATTACTATTGCATTTTAAATCTTTAGTTAACGTAATTAACTAATGTAAATAAGTAATTTAGTCAATGTAAATATTTGGGGTAAAAGCTCACATGGAATTCATACAGTTGATAATAATTTAATTAAAACTTTTAGGAGTTTATTTACTAACATCAAAATTTCTGCTACAAATCAAAATATTTTCAGACGTGCACAATGTAAAAGTTATATTTTGCACAAATTTTCAAAACCGTCACACTTGGTTATGCGCCAATTGAAGAAGAATGAGGAAGTACTAGAATATAACCACTTGGGCAAAAACAACTCAAAACAAAGGGGTGATATGCCCCAAAATTGTGGAATCTTACTGAGAAAATCAAATATCATACAAATAGCGACGGAAAGATCAATACTCGGAGAAAAGCAAATGACAATGGAACAAAACTATGATGGATGATGTGGTCAAGCGGTTTTCTCCTTGAAATAGCTCATGAGAGGAACTGATAACAGATAAACCAAAAGTGTCAAGGAGCGGAGACCTTGCTTTTGAAAAGGAAATGATGGAAGATCAACAACCAGATGGAAAAGAGATGCTGGAATAAATTGGATAGGGCTAACCATCTATTGAGCGTCATGGAATACAATTATCTAAATACACGTATGATATTCACGATGACCTTGGACCCCTACCTTTATATGAATTAGCTTTCATTTTTTCCAATTATTTATAATCTGGGTAGCATTTTGAGTCGGTTGGTAACAACAGAAATCAGTTACTATGGCAACGGTACGACTAATGACGTGTATGTCGATTCCGATGGAACGTACGCATTGGATTTTAAATTAACTATAATTTTTGCTCGCCCTATTATTTCTTTGACCACCATGATCTTATTTTATACGTCCCTATAGAAATAAGCAGGCAAAGTAGGAATTTTATTCTGACCGTCTTCGCACGGAAGGCAATGGCAAATCACCATGAAAGCCTCTGTAAAAAAGGTCACGAAGCTTTTGCCAAGAAGCACACGACTAAGAAGACAATTCGATCTTGAAAAATGTTCAATAAATAGCATCAGCATCTTCTATATTTCGTAGCACTTTTTCCAAATATATCTAGCGCCGAGGTTCGAATTCCACGTTAAACTATAGATATTATGTGCGTAAATTTTGCTTGCAGACTATGAAAATTTTCTTGTTGGACTGCATAGGAAAACCCAAAATAAGAAATGTAAAGGGCTGTAAGTTTAGTACAGTGAAATTTTTTGAAAAACCAATCCGCTTAGATTAAATTATTTAAAATAAAGTTCAAATATTAAAACAATTCTTTCTTTAATTTATTGTATAATATGAAAACCGTTGGTTTTAGACGAAAAACGATTACTACCTAATTTGTAGAAAACTTTGGTCTCTTTAAAAAAGCATTAATGATTAATATAAAAAAATGCAACAGTTTCGGTGCTATGACCACTTTTAGGTTGAAATTCGGCGGTTTGAATTTAGAATTAAAATTTTACTTGAAAATAATATTTTCTTGAGGATTATATTGGTCCTATTTACTCTAGTTAAAAGAAATTTCATTATATCTTAAGGAAAAAGTTAATAATAACCAATAATTTATTATTATAAACCAAAAACTTTATTTATACTACACGAATTTATATCATTTTGTACTGTTTCATTAGATTATTGTATTTATTAGTATTTGATTCAATTTGTAACAATTGTTTCGATATTGGTTGGCATTCAAGGAAAAGTAATAAATTTGAAATTTAAATCAGTACAAAAAAATTACATCGCTTTGGCAATAAATTTGTCATCATCTGATCTTAACAAATAAACTCAAAAAGAAATTCACGCGGTTCTACAGAACTGAAAATTTTTCAGCTTTCTCGAGTTTAGAATTTCAGTACCAACTCGAGTGAAGTTTCGACGTTAATTAATGTTTACTTACCTAAATTAAAGCAATTGAATTAGTGTGAAATTTCTTGCGAAATTGTATTTCTACCTAACAAATACGTCTGAAATAATTTTCTTCTATGAAATTAATTTAATTCTTATTTAACTGGAGATTTACTTCTAAGAAATGAAATCACGAAGCTTTTCATTCTTTGTTAACAATTTCTATTCAGTTTTTAGTGCAAAACTTTAATTAAAAAGCTAAAATTCTTACGACAAAATGAACGAATTTCAATTTGGATGTTTCCCTAACAACCCTTAATTTTTTAAAAACCGTATTGGATAATTCTTATAGTAGTAAAAGTCGCGAAAAATATTTTGGAATAAACTCGAGCATAAATTCGGCTCAGTGATGACAGTTTTTGATTCGAAAATCTTATCCATGCTGAAACGCACGCTGAATTTTGAAACTTAATTTGAATTTGAGTAAGGAAAGTTTGGTGAGATTATCTAAGATATTTCTAAAATTTCTTACCTTAAAGCCGTTATTTATTCAAATTTAACAATTTCACAAACTAACACAAACTGTTGAGAAATTTTTCTGTAAAGTTCCCTATAACTGACAACATTGAATTACACGTTTTCACAAGTAGCACCCTAATCTCTTGCAAGGTGGAGTATATCTAAATTAAAACGTGGAAATTTAGTAGCAAATGTTAGGGAAGGTCAATGTCAACAAATCTCTTTCAACAAAGAAGGATAACAAGGATGCAATATAAAATGTTTTAATGAAAATGTAGTCGTGGTCCAATAATGTACATAGATCTATTAGTATTGGTTTACAACAGTCACGTGATAAAAGGATGTTCTATTTGAACGTAGACTCTTAAAGGCTTCATTTAATAATTTACTAAAATAATGTAATATTTAATGAAAGTAATAGGTAGCAGTATACGATTGTGGGGTTCGAACAAGTTTTGCTCTAATAGCCCGGTTAAAATTTAGTTTGACACTGGATGATATTTAATTTTATCAATTATTTACTATGAAGTGTCCTGATTCCCACACCAAAATTTTTAAGTACACGAATTTTTAGGCTATAAGGTCTTATCGATCAAGTTTTTAGTTCATAGAAAATCTGTATTTAAAATAATTTTGTACTCGCTTCAGCAGAATTAAATATTAACTTTACTTCGCTGAATTTAATTCTACCTAAAAATTGTTGATGTGGCAGTCCTGGTCTTGTAACATAGTAACTTTTTTTCTACAGAAATATAAATACTTTTTGGTTTTCATAGCTTCCATTCGTAAAATATTTCTATTTCTTAATCTAACAACTCAAAATCTCTTCATTGTATCGAAAAAAATCAAAATAAAAAATATTGTGCGATCTAAGGATCAAAGTTTTTTAACTTCTTCGGAAGGGTGACAAAAAATCATTCAAATAGCTGTTAGGTAAGGGTAAACACTCCAATTTTACATCTTTTGCATAAGCATAATTATGCACTTAAAGTGCAGAACATCATAAGTTAAACTTTGCTAAAAGAAAGTCGCATTTAAACGGAATCGCTTTCGGGAAGGTGAAGAAACTCAACTTTAGAATGGAGTGAATGAAATTGTCTTATTTTTAACCTTCACAAACCCCAAACTACTCTCTAAGACGTCGATTTTATTACGATCTAAATAAATGGTCGAAACGGTGATATATTGAGGTCCATATTGTCGCCAAAAACGTTCACAGATTCGAGGTGGGGTCGGATTTGCATAAAAAGTGACTTCATTTTATGGATTTTCAGAATAACAAATACGAAATCATAAATATTCGTAGCATAAAACTACATAAAAAGATTTTGTCTTGGAATGGTCGTGGCGTCCTTTCTTGCGGATGCTTTTTAGCGACCAAGTGAGAGTATAACGACGGACACACTATAAAAGTCAAAGCCTGCTCCTTTCGTATTTCCAACAAATAAATCATTAACTCTCAAAGTTACTTTTTTGACGACATAGAAAGTACAATTCCACAGGCTGAGGTATAATAAGCGCGGAGCAGAGGTGCGAGGCCGGAGACCGAGCTATGCGTGGATAGGGGGTCCTCCAGCATTAGCCAATAAACTAGCAGAAGAGTGTAGAAAACCCTGTCCAGTATATATATCTGTTTCAGATGTATAATCTCAAGAATAGATCCCTCGCTTTGACTTCCATGATTTGGATTAGTAGGGAAGATGAAGCAGCAAAGGTCCTAGTCCCGACAGAGTTCAAACTTCGAAAGCATATTTAATCGTTTAAAATTATAAACATAAGATCGTAGAAAATTTTGTCTATTTGTCTGTTCGTAACGTTTCCTGATAATTTGCTCATTTGTTACCAACCTAAAAATATTTTGAGTCTGTTGAGTAGCAACCAATCGGTTCCAACTAATCACTCATTAATTTTTATAGTAATTTTAATCACAATTTACAATAAACATCACAAATTTTCCTATTTTATTAACATCTGAAGAAAACGTTAATTTTTAGATTCATATGTGTTTCAACACAAAAGCACAATTTTTACTTGTGTACGTGAAAAGAGTGTAAATTTCTTAGCAAGAATGTCAGTAAAATATATTCAATTATTATTGCATGGTTCCGTACCAGATACCAATATCGTGTTAGGGATCATCATAATTCTCGTGCATGATGTGGATTCATTGACTACCCACAGAAATAGGAGGCTTCACTTTTTAACCGGATGTACATAATATTTATTTCGCATTCTGTATTTTATCAATTAATTTTTAATTTCTCTCATTTCACGAGAACATTGGCACCCTATTTTCGTACTTAATAACCCCATTGTTCTTTTAAAACTTTGTACCTTTCTCCCGAGGAGGAGAAATGACCAACAAATGTTTAACAGTATCGTTTAATTATAAAATTTCTACGTATGAACATTGGCGTGACTAACAGGCAAGAAAATCCGCAAAGTGGTGAACCCAACCACTGAACGGTCAGAAAGAGTTTTCAATATAATTTTTAATAGAACAAAACTTTTTTGTGCGCGTTGTAAGGTCATTTAGATATACAAAAATACTTCTGAAATAATAGAAAAAGTTTTGGTTATATTTAACCGTTTTGGGACATATTTATTATGTATGTAATGTTTACTATAATAATCAAATCCATTTCGGAGTTCAAGCGAAAATTAGATTGTTGATTAGAGTCGGGATTTCCGTAGCCAATTTAATCAAAAAATCTCAAGGTGGTTCTGCAATTCGAACTTATTGTAAACGTAGTGGAAACGTACACCGAATTTTAAAAATGTTTCCGTCGAAATTATTTTGTTACAAAATTGACCAAGCAATTAAGACGAATATCCTACACTTTAATGTGTGTAAGACTTACGTTTAGTCCTTTCACATGGTCCTTCAATTTTATTTTTTAATCAGCTTACAAAAAAAATTTTAATTAACATCTGACATGAAAATTTGGTCGGAAGCATTTTTCGAAATTAAAAAAATTTTATAAGTGATCTTGAGAAGTTAGAAAGCATGGTAAATATTTTAGGTACGAGCTCATTTTGTATAAAAGATTTTTTAACCGGTTTTTGTTTTTCTAATTTAATAAAGCAACAAAATATAACAATTTTCAAAATTATTGGGTTAATACTTGAAACTCCTTTATAAACTGTTTACTAACGGCTTATTCGGAGTGCAAATATAGTACTTACTATTGATTAAGAGAAATATTAACTATTAAGTATAGTGAAACGGAAATTCGAAATTGGCATAAGCACCAAACTAAACAATAACAAACTTTAAGTTTCTAATTAACTATCTTCAATATAGTAATTAGAAATATTGGAAAATTGGCGTATAACTTCAGAACCGCTGAGTTAGCACAAAAATTTATTACAAAGAAACTATAGATTTTTTTATTGTGCATATTTTTGTATTAAAGTTTTTTTTTGTATCTGGATCAGTTTCGGAGTTATTTACCTAACAATCAGTTACTAGCTATTTAAATTATAAATGATATTAGAAACCTACAAACCGTGATTTCAAAATCAAATATAAATATTGTTTTATTGAGTAGCATGACAGCCAATACGAAAATCAATAGCTACAACAAAGAACAAGTGTTTGGTTATGGTTTCTCTTGAATAAATACGTGAGATTCTTCTACCAATGCATTCGTTTAAATGAGATCAACCACCCTATTTTTAAGTTAGAAATCTAATAAATTATAAATTATATTTTTATTGTTCGATTCAATGGCCACGATTCTTCCTAGTTTCTGTTCTTTTATATTATTAATTATTATGACGAGCAATTTTCAATTATTTAATAAAAAATTATTGTTCTTACATAATTAATTATTTATTTTATAACTTCATTATCATTACAAATAGATTGACTTATTCGATTGAAGGAATCGAAACTAAATAACCTTGTCCGTTTTACAATTAATTTATTAATAATGCGATGTTTAACACGAAAATGAAATGCATATCGGTGTTAATTCCGTATTTTTATAAGTGTGTAGTAATAAAAGTAAAGAAACGTTTGGGCAGAAAATCACATCGCATTAAAACAGTAACAGTAATGATTTTTACACTAAAAAGTATAATTTAATTGCATTATTTTATACGATGTATAGAGAAGCGCTCAAGCATTTAAAATTAGAGAAAGTTTGCGCGCCATCGTTTTCTATTGGCTAAGTCAAGTGTATGGAGTGGTTTGATTGGTGATGAAGTGTCTTCACCAACTTTAAAAGGTTCTTATAAAACTGGTTTCAAGTAAGGATAATCAGTTTCTATTGATTGTTTGTGCGTTAAAGTTTATTTATTATTATTTTCTTGGATAAAAGTTTTGTGGTTTACTTGTTTTTGGTTTAAGTGAGTATTTTATTGTTTACTTTAAAAAAAAATAAAGAAGGGTGGGAAATTTAAAATCAAATCTTAAAGTTATTTTTAAAATAGATGACCAAAGTAAAGTCAATATAGATGTTCAATTAATGCGGACTTGGATTTTTCGGGTTGCGCAGCAAAAAATTCAAGGTTCTAGTAATTATAGAAGATAAATAAAAAAGTTCATAAAGTAGGTAAATTAAATTGTTATTATTAATTGAACATTTGTTCTATATTATAATAATATAAAGGTTTAAAATACGTAAGAGGAGAAACTCCACTCGATTGGTATATAAACCTGCTATTACAAACGTTGCATAATTTAAGAAAGTGTTATATTATGAAATTTTATTAAGTTCATTACTAGTTAAAGATTATTGTCGAAATAAACTACTATTTTTATATAACAAAAAAATTATTGCAAGAAATTAATAAGAAAATTACAAAAAAAATTCAGAAAATGTTTCATCACCCTTCAAGAAATATTTTGATGTAAAATAGATCGACAAGTAGTGCATAACAATTTTTTGAAACGTGAATATTTTAGTTAACGCTTTTTTGGCAGGATCATACAAAAAATTTAAATTACTACACGAATTTTCCATAAAACAAAAAAAAGCTATCAACTTGAGAGTCAAATTTTGAAAGTTTTGACGAAATTTAGAGTGCTAAAAGATTAAATTTTATTATTAGCCAAACGACAACAAAAATTTAACCCACTTAAAAGCAATTTTCCCTTCTTTAACGTTTCTTCGTAACTTTTTATGAAGCAATTATTTCAAAAGAATTTACCACTCCAATTAATTTGCGTGTTCTGTTCGTTAATATTTAATTATTGTAGCTATTCGTTTTCACATTCTAAAGCATTTAAAATTCTAAAATTGCTGGTTTTTAGTAATTTTTATGAACAATAGAAGATAACACGAGAAAATCATCAATTTTGTTGCATTAAATTTAGCCTCCAAAAGAAGTAAAAGGCACCCATCCGAAATACTTTATTTGGGTGATTCACTAAATGGTTTTTCTGCACATCTAAATTCGGGTGACCCAAAAATGTAATTATGTTGTAATATAATATAATACATTTCTAAATTGGAATGGAAATTATCGAATTGCGGTTAATGTAAAAGCAGATTGTATTTTATTGATGTTGTATCGAATTTTTGCGATGTAATTAAATTTGATTTGCTAGGTCGGTGTTATTACTAATTATAAATAATCGAGTACTATTGACCAAAGTTAGAGAAAGTTACTTAGAATTTTATTGATTTGATTTAATAGAATGTTTGATCTAATAATAGGTCCATAAAACATTAGAAATAAACTTCCAGTTTTAATATTCACGTGTATTTCATTTTCTCAAAGAGCTATTCTGAAAAACGCCTTCACTTTTTAGATTATAATTATTGTAAAATCATCTACTCAAAAATTTGAAATTTTTTCCTTCAAAATAAGATACAATTTTATATTGCTACTAATTTATGATAATTTTACTTCTGCAAAATAATCGAACAATAATTGCCCCAATTGCGCGTATGCCCTTAGAAACCAATGGGAAACCAGTGAGATATTATGATAAGCCTGGTAAACATTCTGTCAAAATGAAATATTTTACTTTAGAGTACTTAAAAACTGATGTTAAACTGTAAGTCCCCACTGTGTGATAAAATTGCTACAAATATCCCAGATACAAACATATCAGATTCAGATTTCAAACAAAGTGGCTGACGTTAAGAAGACATAATTAGGTATCCCTAAGAATAATAGGAATAGACTGTAACAATTTCAATCATATTAGTTCTTTTCATAGGGGCACAGAAGGAAATTTCTTGAAATCACCGAATTTATACCTACTTGCGTTATATAAAAATTTTAGAGTAGCAAAACACTACTTTAAATGAAAAACAAAGTTGTGGTCTGCATAAAAGGTATTTGTTTTATCCGATATTCATAAGGTAAGCCCTTGGGAAATGTGCACTAGGAAATTGGATCAAAACTAGGGATAAAAGGACAAAGTATGATTTGGTCTGATGATTAAGCAATTATTATTCGAATAATAGAGGTTGGTTATGAAATCTTAATAGCCAAGAATTCCCACTAGGCAATCCGATCAAAATAGCGTAAAGATTAAAATTTTAAAGATATTCAGTAAATATTTAGCATCAATTTATCGAAACTTCACTGTACAAATTTCATTATTAATTGGGAAAACAATTTACTTACAGTAAAAAGATATTATGCAAAGAGAAAATTCTTTACTACTTTTCATAATTTTTCGTCCTGTACAATAATAACTAATTTTTTTATTTTATCATAGTTTAATTTGTGTAATTTCCTGTCGAAGGAAGCTTGCAATAAAGTAAAGTGAAACATTAAAGGAAATACATATTTAATTACTATCACAAACATAGTCCACAACCCAAAAAGATTCTGAATTATTTGATATGCATTGCTTATATTCCACACTATTTTAATTTGATTATTATGAAATCACTTCGCGATTAAATTTGTTTTCTGTGACAAAATAGTCCAAAAAATATTTTTATTTGCAATAAGAGTCAAAATGTTATAGATAAATACCACTAAACTGTGACAGTCTTTCCTTATGGGGCCCTTCATTTCAAGAATCTTTGGTTAACTTTAAACGTCTAATGATAGATAGATAGATAAAGTTGCCTATGCATCACGCAGCGCATTTTGTATAACGTGGATTCTAAACCATAGAAAGTTTATTTAAGTTTTAATTTTTAACGTCTTACTAAACAGTTTCGGTGATTTTCCAATAGCTTGAGTCACGGTCGAACGAGGTACTAAAAATTGAGAGTCCTTTCAACACTTGAGATTGCTTGATTCATTTCTGAAGGAAAGACATTGAAGAAACATTAAGTTGTTAAATGATATTTAAAAATTAACTATTAAAAGTAATGAACAGTAGATTTAGTAAACAGAAAGTACGTTCTTCATTGATAGATGAACTTGAAGTGACGTAATATGACCAAAGATTCGGAAAGTTTTTTAGCTTACCAGTTATGATTAAATCGTTTTCAAGAATTCAAACCAAAATTTTAAGTTTTGCAAATTATTTGTTTACGAAATTTGCCTTAGGCCCACGTTGGTTGAAGACTTTCTTTAACCTTTGATGAAGAAAATCGTGATTATTACTAATCCGTAGATTAGAACAATTTGAAATAATGTTAAGGACGCAAGGCCATTATATAAAAGTTCAAAAATTTTAGGCTTTTTCAACCTTGTCCCAGTTTTTTTCGAAATCAATTTTCCGTTTGTTTTATAACTTTTATGCAAATTAAATAGTTCAAATTGTTGAGAAATGCTTTTAGTCAGCAATTTGTAAACTTCGATTTCGAAAATTTGGTAATTTTGATTAAACCACCAACACTGTAGAAATAAATTCATTGAAAATGTAAATTTTCTTAATCAAATATTAGTAGCGACCTCCACAATTTTAGTTAATTTGGAAATTTAGTTTTCCCCTATCGCGTTAAAAGTAAAACTTTTCATCCTGGTTTAATTTTTACGCCTTAGGGCAGAAAAGTAAACTGTTCTTAAGAACAGAGCAAAATGTAATTTGTTTTGGCTACTAAATAATCAAAAATATTAATTTTAGGAACACAAAATTAAAAAAATATGTGTATCTAAGTAAGAGTAAAGGAAATTTTTGAAATATATTGCATAATAATTTAAAAATATAAGTCTGTGGCGGCTTCAATTACGTTTATGTCATATAAATTTATTTACAATTAGTTTCTTGACGTCGTATAATTAGTTAACGATATTTTCTTTTCAACAAAGGTATAAATTATTATAATAATAATAAATTATTTTTTATTAATATTACACCTTTAAATACTGACTGTAAGGTTAAAAATTATTTATAAATATTACATTGTTAAAGAGTCAACTTCCTAACCTTGCCTAAATTTACAAATAACATTTTATTTCAAAATAACAAAATAAAATTATTTCAGGATTTTCAAAATGACTTTGGTCCAACCCAATACCGAACTCCAGGCATTTATTAGACAAGAATTAAACGAAGATGTTGCCACACGTGATAGTTCCTTACAAGCAATGAAGGAATGGCTACTCAAACAACCACACTTGCCTGATACTTGGGGTGAGTTTTTGGTAAAATATAATTTTTCCATAAAACATTTTTCCTTTTCAGACGAACAAAGAATGAAGAATTTCTTGCGGGGCTCCAATTACTCCTTAGAGAGATGCAAAAGAAAATTAGATTTATATTTTACCATGAGAACTGCTGCCCCCGAATTTTTCTCCAACAGGAGCATTAAAAGTCCTGAGTTGCAAGAATTAAGCAAATTAATGTAAGTTTTTCGTTTCAAACTAATATTTCCTCTTTAATTCAATGTTTCCTTATAGAACCATTCCTCCAATGCCTGGTCTTACCAAAGATGGTCGCCGAGTTGTCGTATTACGTGGCAAAGACAAAAATGCAACTAGTCCAATGGCCGAAGATGCTATGAAGCTCCTTCTCATGATTGGCGATTTACGCTTAGAACTCGAGGAAACTGGAGTTGCTGGAGATGTTTACATTTTGGATGCAGGAATTGTAACTCCAACCCATTTTGCTAAAGTTACTCCCAGTTTAGTCAAAAAGTTTTTGGTTTGCGTCGAGGTAAGAACTTCTCTTAACATGTTTTATTTGTTATATGTAACAAATTCACTTTAGGAAGCTTATCCAGTCAAACTAAAAGAAGTCCATGTTGTGAATGCACATCCACTTGTGGATACAATTTACAATTGGATAAAACCTTTGTTGAAGGAAAAAATCAGAAATCGTGTGCACATTCACACCGATGGTTCAGATGCGTTATACAAGTTTCTTCCTAAAGAAATTTTACCTGAAGAATATGGTGGAACCGCTGGAAAATTGCAAGATTTTCATGGTAAACCTACAGTTGCTATTAGGCTTACTTAGGGCAACATGTTAAAATTTAATTTTTAGATGCGTGGATGAAAAAATTAGAAGAACATGATTCGTGGTTTGCGGAGCAAGAAAATTATAAAGCAGATGAATCGAAAAGACCCGGAAAACCTACCAATTACGATGACCTTTTTGGAGTTGATGGAAGCTTTAAACAACTTAGCATTGATTAATTTAATTATTTGAATTTATTATTTCCCTTCAAAGTTTTATACTTACACCTCATTTATGGAATATTTTGTATGCATGAATTATTAATAAACTAAATTGAAAACCGTAAATAAAATTATTGGTGTTTAGGTATAATAAAATTGTCTGAATGATCTTCAGCTTCTATAAGAAGAAGCATTTTCTGTTACCATTTTAAAAATTTGCAAGTAAAACTTTATGTGTTATTCCGCTTGAGAAAATATGACTATCGAATTTGTATAAATTGTAATGTTGTCTTAGTTTTGAGATGCGCAAGCTGTTTTCAAGTAAATATATATTTTGTTTATTATTTTGTATTTTTGGAATATTTTTGATAAATTTACATAACTAATGCGTCATTGCTGCCCAAAACCATTTGCTTCACTGCTCTCAGTTCCGCTTCAAAATTATTTTATACACTAAAACAAAAACCTAATAAGTTTTTAATTTGTTTTTTTAATACCAAAAACTTAATATCATATATCTTTTACATCCTGTATTGGAATGATACATTAAATTAAGAAGAGTTGTTTATTTCGAAATTAACATTTTCCTTAAAGAAGGTCATCATCAATGTAAACTTTTTAAACATCCTTCCATTTATTTTGAATCCTATAATTATGATATGATTGATGGAATAAACTCACTTTTTTTTGATTTTCGTAATTTGTTTGAAAGTGAAACATGAGACGGTCGGAACATAGTGGTCATGCGAGTTGACTATGAACGCTAAATACCCGGTTCGAATCCGAGTGAAGTAAGAACTTTATTCTGGCCGTCTCTCTGGTCCTCCAGGTTGGGGGTTCTTCGTCGGGCTGGCTCCCCGTCGTAGGTAAAAAAAATTAAATGCTGTGAATGCCATTTGATATTAAAAAGTTAATATTATAATGGTCAGCCAAGACCCATTAGGGTTGTAGCGCTACACGATAGATAGTTTGAAAGTGCAGTGAAAATTTGGTGTTCTCCCTTAATTTATCAATTATTATGGTCCAAAATCGTGCAAAACAACTGCAAAGAGTTGGACTATGTGGGGGCAACGTACTGAAGGCCTCTTTAACAAGGCTCATCTAACTAACATCCTTCAAGCTTCAAAGGATGAAGCAGGAAGCTGCTCTAAAGCAAACCTAGAAGACGGAATGACTCTCCGTCCTCAACTACATTTGACACCATAGACAGCAAAATAAGAGGGGTATGCAAGTAAATGCTCCACCATCCCCTATTCTAGCATTATCGTCGTAAACACTATCCGTTCCTCCATTTACATTGGAGGGCTGCTCACATGGAGTATGTTTAAGCAGCAACGCGACAACCATTGCAGAAATCCTTTGACCTTTGACATGAGCTACTGTCACGCAGTGACAGGAATTTCATCCTTTCAAGCTGCTTCGTCTGGATGTTGTTGGTCTGGAATGTTTTCCGAGGATAGTCCTCGGGGATGTTTAAAAGAGAAGTTTTAAACATGATTAATTTATTTGATTATTGGGCTTGAATGACCGTCGCGTCCAATTTGCGTTGGAGGGTGTGTATTTAAAATAAACTAGGGGCAAGGTGTGTGTGATATGAATTCGGGGTGATACTGGTCCCTTTCTTATTTCTAGGAATTTTATTTCTGCTTTCCAGGAATTAAATTATTTTCTACCAATGTACTAATTTATTATTATTTGTTGCAGATGATTTGCATTAAATGTAGAATGTAGCTTTTAGCAAAAATTGATTATGATTATATTATTTTAAAATATAAACCGTACCTTGAGATAGGAAGGAAATTTTTGTACTGTATTGACAAATAAGGTATTATATTTCCACTTAAATTATTAACTTGAAAACAGCAACGTAAAGTTTTGAAAATCAAATCTTGAAGTTATAAACTCCACATTACCATAAAAAACCAGCTCAAGGACAATAATTTGGTTTTAATTTAAAAATGTAATACAAATGTAATTAGATTTTGATAATATCAAGTAACAAAATATACTAAAATTTATTGTTGGCTCAACTTTTATTATCCCATTAGGTAGAATTTGTTTTCAATTTGATGTGCACGTCTTGAACATTGGTTTCTAATTAATATTAATTAATATTAAATGAGTGAGACAGTCGGAGCATAACGATCAAGCGAGTTAACTTTTGTGTCTTTTAATGTTAAATACTCGGTTCGACTCCGTATGAAGTAAGAACTTTATTCTGGCCATCCCTCTAGTGTTCCAGTTTGGGGGCTCTAGATCGGGCTTGCTCCTCGTCATAGGTAAAAAATGTAAAATGTGGTTGCTTTTTTTGTGAATTTTTTAATAATAGCTTCTGGTTTTTTTGGAAGGTCAATTTGGAGGTGTTCTAGACCTGAAATCCTGCTGGAATAACTAAGTATTCTTTCAATGCTTCAAGGCAATATAATTTTCATATAAATAAATAAACAAGTGTAGCTTTTATATTATTCATGTTATCAAGTTGAGATTTACATATTGGATAAGCGAGTTATTGCAAGGATTTCAATGATAAAAGTTGTATTTCATTTCTAAGTCTTCTTTTAGAATACAAAATTAGAGTAAAATTTATTTGTCTTTCCAAAGACTTACAATGCACTTTAACAACATGAAAAATTAACAATAGAACAACAATAAATGGGCATCTTTCTCATGTTGAGTTGGAAACCTGTAGCGCTCCTTCCAGCTTAAAGGGTCAGGATGGCCGATTAAATACTTTGCTTACCGCTTATGATGGCGAAAAGACTTACCTTTAATAACTAAAGGTGAAAGTTCGAAGGCCGGCTAGCTATGAGACTTTTATCAGGGATGAAAGTACATTACATACTATTATCTTACAATTTAAATAATATTAAATATACAGGGTGAGCGGCCGCCGCACCGGCCGAAGTGAACATAGGAAACTAACATGGGAAATTGATTTTCCTTTGATTTCTGTTTCCCATCGTTACGGACTAGAATGGAAATAGTATCAATTTAAAGAGATTTGTATTCCGCTTCTTAGGATACCTAACACTTCATATTTTGTTCTTTAATTTCTGTTAAAAACTCACTAATAAAATGCAAAATAGCTTATTTAAAAAAAATAATGAAATTTATTTGAATTTTATTATTTTGAATTTTATTGCAGTTTATTTTGCTTGAAAACTAATAATTTTAAATTCTTACAGAAAGATATTTCTTAACCTAGAATATTAACAAAATTTGATCCGGATATTATCTTGATTTATTAAGCGAAACTAATTAAATATACCTACAAAAACACGTAAAATTATATCTGCAATAATTAATTTTATTTCAATAATATGTAATTAAATTTTAATTACGATGACGGCTCTTTTAAATGGAAATAATGATTAAAATAATATCGTCAATAGATAAAAAGTTACTTACTCGCAGAGTATTATTGTATTACGAACGGTATGGGAAGACGGAGAGATGCGGTACTTGTAATTTAAACTTCTGGGACATTCCTTTTCCAAAAATATTCCAAACGTATGAGGATTACGAAAGTTTTCCTAAAAACGAATTTTTAAGTGGTTTTTATATAAAAAGTTCTTTAAATTTACTTTGGAAATGTTAGATAACCGATTTACAAAGGTAAATTTCCACAGGTAAAAATCTTAAACACACCATAATCTCTTGCATTCACGTTATTGTTTGTTGTTCTGTAAACCAACTCATCTTGTAACATTTTCGTACCGTAGTTCCTTTCGTTTGGCACATTTGCTCATTATCGTTACGTTCACAAAAATATCGATTCAAAATAGGACGGCCATCAAGCCGCACTACCCTGATATTTTATTAATATTGTATTAACTGCGTCGCAATTTTTCTTATAGTTTGATACCCAAAGTAATTTCCTTTTAAAGCTTTTTGCATTTAAAGTTGAAAATCGGGTACAAATTTCTAATCGACTAAAGGAGAAAGATAATGACGTCTCTATCGTAACATTATTAATCGACATATAATTAATTAATATATTATAATACCCTCCACTTTAATAATTACTTTCAAGTATATTTCTTATTAAAATATTGGACTTTTGTTATATTGTGATAGTACCTGGAGATGATAACTTGGTTTCCACTTATTATAATTTAAAGTTTCATAAAAATTAATTTTATTTGATAAAAAAATGGAATTACTGCAACAGGCAAATTCGGAACTTCAAATCCTAATTAGACAACAACTAAATGAAGATCTCATTACCAGAGACGGTGACCTGCAAATAATAAAAAATTGGTTATTTCAGCAACCACATTTACCTGATACATTGGGTAAGATTTCTCTTTCTAAATTTAATTTGTCTTAATTTGTCTTTTAATTTTAGATGACGTAAGATTACTAAACTTCTTAAGAGGTTGTAGTTTCTCATTAGAAAAATGTAAAAAAAAGCTGGATGCCTATTTCACCATGAGGACTGCTGTTCCCGAATTTTACTCAAATAGAAATTTTGCAAACGCAGAATTAAGGCAGATTAGAGAATTGGTGTAAGTTTTCAACTGTTGGCTAACTAATAAAGCAAACGTTACGTCCGTTTAGATACCAAATTCCACTACCAGCTCTCACTAACCGTGGTCACAGAGTTCACATTTTACGTTTCAAATATAAGAATATTTTTGGTTCCATGGAAGCGTCCATAAAACTAAAGTTTATGGTTCTTGACTTACGTTTACTATTGGAAGAAACTGGAGTTGCTGGAGATATCTACATTATGGATGCTGAAACGCTTTCCTCGCACCACCTTCTTTCACTTACACCATCTACATTGAAAAAGTATCTCATAAGCCTATTTGTTAGTAGTTTATCTAATAATTAGTATTTCTGTTGTTTATGCTTTCAATTCACAGGAAGCTTATCCATTAAAAGTTAAAGAGATACATGTGATTAACTTTCACCCTTTTGTGAATATAGTATATTCATGGGTGAAACCATTTTTGAAAAACAAAATTAAAGACCGCATTCATATGCATACCGATGGTAATGAGTCATTGTATGAATTTGTTCCCAAGGAGATTTTACCAGAAGAGTATGGAGGAAGTGCTGGAAAATTGCAACAAATTCACGGTATGACATAAATAGTCACTCTTAATCATGTTATTTTTTCTTCCAACGTTCCACAGTCAACGTTAAACTTGGACTTCGTAAATGCAGTTTTTCACAGCGCCATAACCATTTAACTGTGTTTCAGATCCATGGATACATAAATTGGAAGAATATGAGCAGTGGTTTCTAGAACAAGAAAATTTTAAATCTGATGAATCGAAGCGACCTGGAAAACCTATAAACTGTGGTGAACTGTTTGGAGTTGAAGGAAGTTTCAAGCAGCTCAACGTTGATTAAATTTTATTGTGATACTAATTCATAAATAATTTAATTATTTGAAGTTCAAACCTAATTTGTGGCATGTCGCTTACTACTAAATATTATACCTAATTAATTCTAAACTTTTGTTTTGAAAATTAAGTTAATAAATCTTTGTTTTAAATTATTTCAAGTGATGCGCATAAATAGGTTACCGAAGTTCCACTTAACTTTATCTTTATTCTAAAAAAAAACAACGTAGAAGTCTATTTAGCCCAGTGATGAATTCTATTAAAAATCAATGCAAGTCAAGTTGAAAATGTATTGATCATGTGTGTGAAGGACACAGGTCAATTTATCTTGAAATTACCCAAATGCAAACGAAAATGTTAGAAATTCACTTGAAATTTTTGGGCCTTTATTCAAACCTAATAGTTAAAATCTTATGTGAAACACGTAAAAGAATTGTATTTTTCCTGTCACAATTTTTAGTTTAAACTTAAAAGTACGCAGCCCTTTTTAAGAAAGTTATGTAGTTATTTCTAAGAGCTGTCAAGTTGTCATTTTCAATTGCTCCGTTTTAGACCAGAGGTAAAGAAACTACAAACTTTTTCTGAGTTGTTACAAAAATTTAAAATTTATTGAGCCACGATATGAAAAGGTCTAACAACATTAGTAGAAGAAAATGGGACCACGAAATATATGTGAAAAACTAGACAAGGAATAAATAGGACCTTTTTTCAATTTTTTTAATGCAAGGTTTGCATTATGCATCCATTTAAAAAAGCAATTGCGATATTTTCTCTAACTCAAATTTTGCGATGTAAATAATTTCTCTGGATTTCACGATGTACCATCAAAAATCATCTCAACTACGCAATAAAGTTTCCATTCAGCTCCAGCTTCAATATTTAGATACATATTCAATCCTTGATATTTTAAAATGAAACTTGAAAAAACTCCTGATTTTAAAATTTTAATAAATCGATAGATTCAAGGCAATTCTAGTTTATCGCTGTATTACCACGTCAACTTTACTTGAAACTTCTATACTTAATTGACATTGAACTTGACGCATCCTTCAAACCGTTTTAAAAATCAATTGTACACATCGGTCTAGGAATGAATGAACTTCAATGGTGGTAAATTTTGTACAATTGTAAAAATGTTGAAAATTGCATACAATTACATTAAATCCTATCAATAACCACAAAAAATTTCGAGGGTGCAAAGCGATCACCACCTTGCTTGGGTGATGGTGGTCTCAGTTCAAAATTATGATGACGGAATTCAAAATATGACATATAATCCTTCAAATCTTTAGACAGGACTGTCTCAGTATTTGGATGAAGATTTTACCAAGATTATTCGGAATGAAGGCATATCACTTCAAATTCTTAGTTTTATGAAGGTTTAATCTAAACTAACTTAATTTAAGTTATGTACACTAACAAAATAATTATTTACGGTTAAGGTGGGACATCCTTTTCGAAATAGCTCCTTATTTATTCAAATTCATAATGTTCAAACTTTGTTACAAAGACATTTGTTCGATATTTGACGTCTTTCAACTAGTAGGACTTCGAGGAATGGAAATTGATCAAAATCACGAACATTTTTTGATTTCAAAGGAAAGCTTACAAATTTGAGTTACAAGCGGATCATTTCAAACCTAATCAGTATGGCTCTGAAGCCAAGAATTTTTAATTTCCCTGATCTTTTATTATTGGAGTGTCCATTTTACAAGTAGTTATCATCTTTTTCCTTACTCAAAGTTTCTCTCGTTGATGTTATGTATTTTAACTGGAATTCTCAATAAACATATTTGGCTTTAGACAATAACATTTTCAATCCCGGATATTAAAAAATAAATCGGAGGAAACATCTCTTATCTAAAAGTTTAACCAATCAATAGATTCAAGATAACGTAGGATGCAGTATGAAAACACGGACCCACATCAAGCTAGCGCTTCCACTTTCGCAAAACCTAAAATAAAGATGTGGAGAATTTGTGGTTAATTTATTGCTAATTAGTTGCCGCAATCGCGAATTTGTTGCTCTTAGCGTTCGAGAGTTACAGCCATTTAAGTGGAGCCGTTAATGACGCGCATGAATCGATTAACGAGGTTCCATTCGTTTTCGCAAAGAAAAGGTGCTTGAGAATCGCATATAGGTATTTCCCAGTGTGTGGGAATGTGTGTGTTTGTATTTTCATAAAATCACTTGTAGAAACGTGACTAAGATTGAAACATGTAATTCGGTAAGGTACTCTTTGATTTTATAATTTTCCTTGCTAATTTTTTCAATGAACTTCGTATCCCTTAGCCCCAGACAGACCTGTTAGTTCCTATTTTTGTTATGATGATATGTAAAAAACTCAAATCTATATTTAGATTATTAATGACGGCATTCTCAACTATAATTTTTCTTATTACTTTAATGGATGGTCAACTAAAACGTTTAAAGATTTTTATATATTTTTTTTATATTGTAAATTCAAATTGTTTCAAACATTTTTTTTATGCATAAATTTATTATGTAGTTTTATTAATACATAATTGAAATTCGAACCTGATTAATTGGATGATGCTGGAGGAAATTTTTGATTTAAATTACATTATACAACTATTGTTATTTTGTACACTTATAAATTGAATTAATTTCTATTTGGCTAATGATCTAAAATTATATCAATTACATTATGGAATAATAATAAATTTTATGAAACTAAAATTATCATTATATGAATCTATAATTTACTACACTTAATTTAATTATGGTTCATTATTATTATTAGTCTATAAGATAAATATTATATAGTTGTTGATATAAATTAAAAATTTAACAAGCCATTCCGAGTCAGCACTTGAATTCATCAGATTCCTATTGGCTCATAATTATATAGCTGAAATTATGAAAACTTAAGTCATTATCCTTTTCAACCTCTACTGTATTTTGAATTTTGGCATTTGACCACCTACGAATAGAATAATATTTAGGATGTTTTTGAGGTAACATCTAATGACCGTTTTAAACAAGTAAATTTTGCAGAACAGTTGGTAAAACACCACTCTATTTTTATCTTGATACATAAAATTATTAATTAGCAATAATGCAAATTTTATTTAATTTATTTAATATTTATTAATTTTTTAATTCAGCTTTATTCATTATTTGCAATATTAAATAATTTTATGTCTTTTATAATATTAACTTTTGTTAATGACTTGTGAACCGTTAATTGCGATTTGAACTTTTCATTTTGTTATTACAAATAGTTTTAAAAAATAACATAGCTACAAAAAAAATTGAGAACTTGAAATATTTATTGGGGAAAAGGTTAAGGAAGATTTTATCAATAGAGCCATTAAGAGGTTGTCGTAGTCACTCAAAAAGAAAACTTTGCATATTTTACAATGAAGACAGCTGTTTTTGGATTTCACTAAAAAAGAAATTAAGAAAAACGTAGATTTACTAAAAATACGGTAATTGGGGTAAGGTTTTGACTGTTAACTAACTTGCAACGTTGAATAATTGTACCAAAGGAAAAATTAAAATTTTATCAAATTACAATATAACTTTTACAAATCGCCCTTATGTCATAACCTAAAATTTACTAGGATAAAATTAATGTTTCAAAATTTGTATTTAAAATACAAAATAATTATTAAAACGTTTTTAGTTGACCTTCTATTGATATAAGTGATAAAAATTATATATTTAAATTGGATAATTATATATTAATTCGTGAAAATAAATTAGTATTATATTTTAATAATTAACGAATTAATGTTATAAAATTAATATTATATTGGAGCTTTCAAATGCGGATGCATTCATAATCAAAAATTACATAATAATGTAATGCAAGCTCAAATTCAATATTAATTTTATTACCTTGATTCGTAAATTATTAAAATATAATAATACTAATATAAATATTATACTTGAACATATTATTAAATTAATCTCAACTATAAATTGGTATTAAGAGCGCGCTGCAAATTTTGATGCAAAAACATGTTTCAACAGATGGAGTACCTTAAAATATTAATCTTTTATATCTTTTCACCAAATAGTGCAGGCGCTGAGAGACATTCCGTATGAAAAAACCGCTGACCGCATTCTGATTGAAGATTTAAGTTAAGAAAGACTTAAATAATAAAATCTTGGATGTTGCCGGACAAAATTAATGCCAAAAAAAATAATAGGTTTCGCTATATGAAATCATCAAAAACAATAAAAATTGTTGCTTTACAATTTAAGGCTTCTTTAGGCTTCCAACGACCAAAATCCATAAGGATTTAATTTTAGTACGCGCCATTTCCGCTCCACGCAAAATCAAGCAATTGAAAAGTCATATTTTTGTGCTTTGCGGTTTTAGGTGTAAAAATTTTTCTATTAGAGATATCTAATCTATCGAAGAGACGGTCGGAGCATAGTGGTCATGCGAGTTGACTATGAACGCTAAATGCCCGGTTCGAATCCGGGTGAAGTAAGAACTTTATTCTGGCCGTCTCTCTGGTCCTCCAGGTTGGGGGTCGGGGCGATGGGCTAGCTCCTCATCACCTGTAAAGAAAACTAAAAAGCTTTAAACCATGACCAAGCCTCGCAAGAGACTTGGGAAATGGGAACGGATAAACAATTACTAATTGTAGGCTTGATGTGTTGTGAGGTGTTTATTTACCTTGCAATGCAAAAAGCAGTCCGAAATATATACATAGATATCTACGCGACCAAGGTGGCATTTTAAAGCTGAAAGACGGTAGTTTCTAAAAAAAAATATAAAAATTTTTATAATTTATATACCTGAATCATAACATGGTATTGAAAATAAGTGTATTTTATCGATTTCTTATGATTTTCAATTGGCTCAAGTGTCTGCGCTGTTGAATGTAAAGTTTTAACCATTCTCAGATATCAAAGTGCACATATCGTAAGAGAATAGAAAATTAAAATAGTTTGGTTCAATCAACTCGTTATGAAAAAAATTTTTCTTTTGAAATTGTTTGAAATTTTGAAAAAATTGTATATTTCAGGTTACAATTTGGACGTGTTTGATAAGAGATAAAAATTTGAAAATAACAGTATACATATTTCTTACCCTTAACTGTAAAAAACTTCAAAGTCCTTTGAGGGATTTCCTCCTCTTGCGGATGTACAGGCGTTTAAAAAGAAGCAAAAAATATAGCGATTTGTTCATTTATTCTGTGTTTTTTTTCTTATATTGGCGTATATTTTTATACTTTCCTGAGTAGTTATCCGCGGACAAATTAATTGTGTAAAAATAAGTATTAATAAAGTAACCACGAAGACTTATAAACTAAAAAATTAATTTTACTGATAAAATATTAAGACTTTCTGGATCTTGTTTTGTCCACAAGAAAACTGTTATAGATTTACTTGAAAGTGTAGTAGCTGTTGAAATAAAATAAAGTGTATTTTAAAGCTGAAAGACGGTAGTTTCTAAAAAAAATATAAATAATTTTCATAATTTATATACCTGAATCATAACATAGGATTGAAAATACGTGTATTTTATCGATTTCTTATGTTTTTCAATTGGCTCCAGTGTCTGCGCTGTTGAATGTAAAAGTTTAACCATTCTCAGATATCAAAGTGCACATATCGTAAGAGAATAGAAAATTAGAATAATTTGGTTCAATCAACTCGTTATGAAAAAATTTCTTCTAATCGTCCATTATATGACTTAATTAATTTTGTTTTTATTGGGGGAGGGGGGAGGGGAATTTGGACAATTCAATAATTGAATTCTACTATATTTTTAAAGTCGACGTTTCGTGAATCTTTATTGAAATATACAATAATTAATTATAGTACATTTAAAACTAATATCAGCGCTATACGCAATATATTATTATACCTGATAATATATCAATTATTTCTTAAAACGTTGCTATGCAGTTGTGATCGAATTATAATTAGATATTAATAATAATATGCATTTTTTTACAGCACGTCACAAAATAATGATATAGTAATCAATAATCATTAAAAAGAAAAACAATTTCACATTTTGAAATTTCTCTTTTAAACGTTAATTTACATGTTTAACAATAATGTTACTTACTTATTATGTAATTATTATTAACACAATAGAGCAATTCCCCTATTTACTAATAGTCCAGTCAAAATAGACAAAAAAAGTGCAAAGTTTGCAATAATTCGCATCCAGCTGAAAATTGGCATAAACCTTAAATGCACTATTACAAACAAAATATCAAAAGTCCCCACCGATCCCACATCTGCTAAAAAAGTTATTCAAGGTCAAAAGTCAACAATATCGATTTTTTTATTTTGCTCGTAAATGATAAGTGTTATCGTAAAAATAGGTTAGACAAATATTGTAGATCATGAAATTCTTTACAAAAATTATTCTTATACTTATTTTCGTACGAATCTCTATTCTGGATATATCGCGATTATCACTTAATTATTACCAATATTACCATTTTTTCAATCAATAGGACACTGTCTAATAAAACTTCCCAACTTTTGAATCGTGATATCTGATGAATAACGATTCGTACGAAAAAAAGTATAAGAATAATTTTTGTAGAGAATTTCATGATCTATAATTTTTGTCTAACCTATTTTTACGATAACACTTATCATTTACGAGAAAAATGTAAAAATCCGATATGGTTGACCGTTGACCTTGAATAACTTTTTTAGCAGACGTGGGATCGGTGGGGACTTTTGATATTTTGTTTGTAATAGTCCATTTAAGGTTTATGCCAATTTTCAGCTGGATGCGAATTTTTGCAAAGTGAAATGTCTATTTTGACTGGACTATAAGGATAAGATAATTAATAAGCACTAAAATTATTTTATAAAAAATACACAACCGGTTGGTGTGTATTTAATTAATTACAGTAATTAATTTTACAGTAATGCCCTGCAAATAATAGTGGCAATTAGAAGTATATTAACTTTATTATTATGTGATAATAACTTATTTTCTGCAGATCGTAAAAATGACTTTGTTACCGGCGAATTCGGAACTTGAAATTTTCATCAGGAAAGAGATAAATGAAAATCTCAATACTCGAGACAGCTACCTGCAAGCAATCAAGGAATGGTTACTTCTTCAACCACATTTACCTGATACATTGGGTAAGTTCTTTTTACAAAATACCTTTTTTTTTCATTTTGTTTATAATTTCAGAAGATGTCCGATTATTGAACTTCTTGCGAGGAAGTAATTTCTCATTAGAGAAATGTAAGAAGAAGTTGGAATCGTATTTCACCATCAGGTCTGTTATTCCTGAATTTTTTTCCAACAGGAATTTTAAAAATGCAGAATTACTAAAAATAAGCAACCTGATGTAAGCTTTTGATTTTTAAATAATTCACAAAGTAAGCTTTCTGTCGTCTCTCAGGTATCACGCTATGCTACCTAACCTCACTAAAGATGGTCGTAGAGTTCATTTTATGGGTTTTAAATATAAAAATAAATTTGGTCGTATCGAAGAGTCCATGAAACTGAACTTAATGATATTTGACTTACATTTATTACTAGAAGAAACGGCAACAACTGGAGACGTGTACGTTCTGGATGCAGAAATGTCTTCCATACACCAATTTGTTCTACTTACTCCAACTTTAATGAAAAAGTTTTTTATGGGCATATTTGTTAGTAGTTGCTTTAATTTATCTTTCTCTTGTTTACGTTTCCAACTTATAGGAAGCTAACCCAGTGAAAGTTAAAGAAATACATGTTATTAACACTCATCCTTTTGTGAACACGGTCTACTCATGGATGAAACCATTCATGAAAAAGAAAATGAAAGATCGTATGTACTTTCATACTGGTAGTAACGAGTCGTTGTATAAATTCGTTTCAAAAGAACTTTTACCAGAAGAATATGGAGGAAATGCTGGAAAAATACAACAAATACACGGTTAGTATTAAATACAAATTTTAGTACTATGTTTATTTGGTGTAACGAATGGTGTAATGCAACGATAGGAGAAGAAATTTTCATATAAAATTAGGAAAATGTAGATGAATTCGAAGAAACATGGGTTTCGAAAATGACTTATAACCACTACGTCTATCGGAATTTTCAGTCCAAATGGAGCATTTGGGTAACGTTGTCACTGTTTTTGATCACAATTGAAACATAAACTTTTTTGGAAGTTTTTATATGGATCAGAGAGAACTATTTTTGCATGTTCACTTTTTGCATAATATAATCAAATTACTAGCAACATTAAGAATTGTTTTAGATTTATGGTTGCAGAAATTGAAAGAATATGAACAGTGGTTTACTGAACAAGAAAAGTTTAGATCTGATGAATCCAAAAGACCTGGAAACCCAATCTGCTGCAGTGAACTTTTTGGGGTTGAAGGAAGTTTCAACCAGCTTAATCTTGATTAAAATTTTTAAACTGGTATTATTTTCTATCATTAAAGGATAGTTTTAGTCTTTGGTGATCACATAGTTTAACGTTTGAGTGTTAAAAACTAATAAATAATTTGGAAATTTTACTAACCGCTAATAAGCAATAATTATAATATATAGATAAATATATTGTAGAGATATTTCCTACGACCCTTATATTTAAAATTATTTTTTTATCAGGACAATATCTCGACACTAGAGTACCGTCGGCAGCTATATATCGGTTCACATATAATTTCTGTACGGAGACAAATCACAGGGCTGGCTTCGCACTTCTCTCCTTTTCGGGTCACCAAATAAAACAAAATGTACGGCCTCAATGCCGCACTCTTGTTGTAAAATTGAAATTCCTCTCTCGGGAACAAAATTGCGTGAATTGCCTTAATCAAAATTATTGTCGTTATCGACAAAGCTAAAAAACTAAATTTGGGGAACGTCTCGCTGCATGAAAATAAAATCAAACTCAGCTTCGTGAAAAATGACTAATTTAATTTTCATAAAATAAATTTAATTAAAATAAGCATAAACAGGTCGAGCATAAGCTGTTTACGAACAGGTTCGTTTTGGTCGTCGATGTGTAAATTTGTGAGATAGAAACCCCTCGTATTTGCATTTATTTACTTGCAAATCGAACTCAAAATACTCCAGGTTTCTATTTATGTTTAAATCGTGTGACACAAATAAATTTACAACAATAATAAATGGTGTGACAAAATTCAAAGTTTATTATTTACCAGTGATGCGGCACTTGTTGACGACGTTTTCTGACCACTGATGTCTTATATTCCATACCTCGACACCTGTCATTCGAACGAATCTGTTGCTTCTTCGAACAGCTGCGCTTTTCATAAAAATCGAATTGTGACACCAAATCTTCGCAATTCTTTCAAAAATATCCAGATAAGGACGATCGACAATCGTACTATAATAAAGTTTGTTGGCAAAACTCAATCGATTTGGACCATTTTTAATAAATCGTGCAACTAACCTCAAATTTTGGTATGTAAATTATTTCATTCAAAATTTAACAAATTTGAATTCTTTCTTCGAAACATTTACTTGTAGGCACGTAATCGTCTCGATTACAAAAATCATTCGATCATTCGTCAATGGCGGACCAAGAATTATGCACACCTGGCATATGATAATTTCCAAAAACGCTGCAATTTGAAGATTCTACTTCCAAATTAATCTAAAAACACTCACCTACTTTAGACGACACTTCGCACTAATTCTCAGCTTGAAAAACAACTTGGGTTTCCCAGAAAACTCGAAAATTGGTCACTTATGGTGGACCTCACCAAAATCGCTGTTGTTGGCTCCACAAGTCACAGCTAACACTCCCTCGCCAACATTCTCTACCTTCTATGTTTAAAAACTTCAAATTACCAACCGAAAATCGAAATTTTGAGCCACTTTGCACGTCAAAATAGGTAAATTTTCGCGCTTAAAAATTCAAATGCAATTAATTAAATTCGTTCCTTTTTAGGTTTAAATCGCCGTAAACAACTTTATAATCACTGGATTTCACTAACGTTCAACAATAATTGTGTGCTTGTGTCAGTGGTAACATAAATCGACCTTTAATTTACAAAACCGTGCTCGACCATGTCATTATGGATAAAACATCCCTTAATCTAAGACAAATTATTAACACAAAGCTGAATTGCATTTCACGATAATATATATCAGCACTACAGGCCTTGAAGGCCCCATGGCTTAGTGGCTATACTAGCCCACCTCTTCCCACTCTCAACCAGATATCTCTGTCTAATCTGTCACAGAATCTTTACATGTATGACGCAGCCGCATTCACGGTAATGACGTCGATACAACAGATCCTGTCCAGGCAGGAAGTTGGTCTAGTAAGGTGGGTGCCGAACTTGTTAGTAGAATTTCTGAGTTCGAATCCTACTCGGAACGATTTTCTTTCTGTCCTAGTGGTTCGGATTCCACTTTAAACTGTAGGTCCCGTTGAGTGGTGCTAATGCACTGCTTTCTGTAAAAATATAGTAATATATCAAAAAGGGCTCATGAAAATGAGATATTCCACTTTCCTGTTATTGGGTTCGCCTGTTGGAATTTAACTGATTATTATTATTATTATTAGATAACACCAACAGTGTTTGGATGCCCACTGGAAGGCCGAGCTAAGAAATTCTGTACGGTCCGCGATTTTAACCCAGAATTTCCGTTCCGTAATTCAACCACCGGTCACATCACTCCACCACTGGTGCTAATAATTACACAAGTTATAAATTTTGCCTATAAATTACGGTATCTAATTAGTAATTACGATATGTATATTGACAGTCACCCGAAAAAATACGTTTAATAAAAGGTTTGCTTTGTAGCCAGGAGACCGTTAGTACGATATTTTAAAAAATCTACGATTTTAGGTTTTATCTATTAAAAAACCAAAACAAATATGTTTGTATATTATTTTATCCAATACCTGCAAGTAAAATAACTTTTACAATGACATTTTCAAGCAACCAAAGTGGAATTTTATTCATTAATGAGCGAAAGTGAAGTTTTCGCTCACTAGTGGATAAAATGTGTAAAATCGCAGTATTTTATTAAAACTCAACCAAAAGTCTAGAGTGTCAAATTGATTACTGTCACAAGCAAGCAATATAATTATGTCATTTAAAATTTTTGATTTTGAAAATTTTCATTTTACTTGCAGGTTTTGGATAAAATGTTGTATGCCACTCTTGAGTAAAGCTATTTTTATCCACTTACGGAAGATAGCACACGAGGCAACGCCGAGTAAATAAAAATTATCTTTACTCACTTGTCCCATAATAGTAATTTATGGGACAAGTGAGTAAAGATAATTTTTAACCACAAACGGAAGATAGCACACGAGGCAACGCCGAAAACTTCACTTTCGCTCACTAATGAATAAAATTCCACTTTGGTTGCTTGAAAATGTCAATGTAAAAGTTATTTTACTTGCAGGTATTGGATAAATTACTATTTATTAACTTTATTATTATTATTAATCAGCATTACACTCTAATAGAATATTGCTATCTCTTATAATATTTACAAATCCTTTTATTGGGGTGGATTACTCCCCATTTTACAGTATATCTATCTCTTATCTATTTTCCCACCTCTTCTACTTTTTCTCTACTTCTCTTTCACAGTCTAGGGTGTCTCTTGGCTTCATCCAAAATCTTCCTCAAAAGTCTTCTGTCACCATACTTCTCGTTCCATCTGTCTATATTCATATTCCTAAGATCTTGGTCTACCTGATCTCTCCACCTTATTCTCGGTCTACCTCTTGGTCGATTCTCGCTCGGTTTCCACATCGTGATGGCTTTTATCGCCGAAGTATTCTGGATCTCATTATATGTCCCATCCTCCCATCCATCCTATTCTTTGGGCCTTCACAAATTTGACTATATCCTCTCCACTCATAGTATCCAAGATTTCATGGTTCATAAGCCGTCTCATCTCTTCGTTAGTCTCTTTCTTGGGTCCCAATATTGTTCTCAACACTTTTCGCTCAAAAACTCTCAACCGCTCCTCATCCTCCATCGACATACACAATGTTTCAGCCGCATATGTGACCACCGGTCTGATCAGTGTTCTGTATAGTTTAATCTTTGTACCCTTTGCTAGTTGTTTGTTCACCAGTAAATTTTTATTTGCGTAATATGTCCTGTTTCCATCAGCTTTAATTCAATTTCTTCTCTTCTCCTTCCAGATCTGTCCACTAGCACTCCCAGGTAGCAGAATGTTTTCACCTCTTCAAAGTCATAGTACTGTCCACTTTCAATTTATTTAAAATCGCATTTCATGTACTTCGTCTTGTTACCATTTACTTTCAAGCCCATCTTATCCGATGCTCCTACTAACTCTCTCAATGCTTCGATCATCCTCCCAAACGATCTCGCTATTATTACAACATCATCAGCGTATGCGATTATTTCTATTTCCTTGTTTATTATTAATCCCTCGTATTCGGCATCTCTAATTATCTTCTTAATGCCAGGTTAAATAAGGTCGCCGATAGTGCATCCCCTTGTCTAACGCCTCCATTTATTTCAAAAGCTGCTGTTCTTCCTGCTGGTGTTCTAACACGCTTATCTTTGTTTTCAAATTGTTTTCAAATATGTATTTCAAATTCAACATATTGTACCAAAGCTCCAACTATGACAACATTTTGTGCTACCTTAATCTATCAACCTTGGAAAAGAGAAGATCGTATTTGGAATTGGTTTTTATTTATAAGTTATTGAAGGGCCAAATGTTCATCTATCCTGGGTTTAATTAGCTTTTCAGTCAGCCCATATAATGTAAGAGGTCCACCTCTATTTTCGATCGACTTCCACAGGACTGAATATGGAAGGAATTCACTTATATGTACCGGAGTTTGAGTTTAAAAGACAGTTGAGAATTAAATTAGATATGTAATGTTTGTAAATATATTGTCGTGAAACACGGCTCAATCAAACCCCCAAGTAATACTACCGGGAATAAAATCTCACCTAATGTGCACACTCGAACAAGTGAATCCCAGCTAGCTTTACGTCGGTTTGCGAAATTAAGGCCACAGTATCTGCAAGTTGTAGGTATCGGCGAGATAAGATCAATTAAAAAGTGCAAAGAGTCAAGCGGTAATTTATTTGAATTAATTTGATGCGAAACTGGAGCAAATTGAGACAGAATTGACACAATTGTCAAAGAGAAAGTAAATTTGTGTACTTGTGTGCACAGTGTAAACTGGATGGTATTATTTAAATGCAAACAATATTCTATACCTCCACTTAACACAGTGTAAATGTAAAATGTGTAATAAAATAGCATAAAATCAATAATGTTCACAAATATAAAATTTTGTACCTTTTTCATAAAATTCTTGATTAACACAAATCTTTGAATCACCCTGTACCTCGTAGTCGAAATTATTGTGGTAGAATGGTAGGCAAACCGCACGGCAATGTGGCTTCCGGCTGGAACGCACATGTAGTATTCAGCTCCCGTATTTTGCTCAAATCTTCTTTATTCGCAAGAAAACAGTGAAAGTGGTATGTGTTATCTTCTCAAGTGGTATTCAAATCTCGAAAATCGATTTAAATAGAATTGCACGGCTTCTGTGTCGTACAACAAAAATGTGAACGTGTGTTGAGAAACTTAACCTCCAAATTTTAATCGTGGTTAAAATCATCCAATTTCTTAAGCATCAAAATCGGTAAATAGGATAAATCTTGATTTATCTAACGCAGCATTCATGAAATAATCAATTTTCAGGATATTTTAGACGCGATGGCATCCAAAACGTGAATTTTATAACCAAATCGAAAAACGTGTTCGATTCACAAAATAGTGTAAAAACCTCAGTTTTACACAGTAAAATATTCAACAAACTCACTTGTTCTATTAATCGCCAATATAATAGCTTTTGTGGCAACAAAAGCTTGCAGGAAGGTTTTCTTTGTAAAATCGCGAAGACGTTCGCAATTTACACGCGTCTCCTTTTACATATGGCACAAGACAAGACAGCTCGCCACAATTCTTGCTCAAAAGTCGCTATTACCATCCAAAAAAAAATAAATTATAGCAACAATAAAATGTGAGTATGCACGATCATTTTGCCGCCTTAATTCAAAAAATCACTCTCCACTTTTCAGAACAGATCACAAAATTCGCACCAAGTTACAAATACAAAAAATCAAGTTTGTTTGTTTTATGTGTCATGGGTTACAAAATATCTCTTTTGTGTCGTCAACTTGCATCCAGCTTTGATGTCTTCAATTTGACACAATTAATTTAAAGCAAAATTCAACAGGCAAAATCCACCGACCTTTTGCACACTTCAATATACTTGTTTGTATTTTTGTTTGTTTGTAGCTATAAGTGCTGTCAACACCTTGTACGCCGAGCCAAGTAAAGTGATACCTCTATAATTCGCACATTCGTCAGCGCTTCCTTTCCTTTTTATAATAACCACTTCTTCTTCACTCCATTCTTCAAGCATTTTCTCCTCTTCCGAAACTCTTTTGATTATATCGCATATTCTCTCCCTTACCATTTTACCTCCGTACTTTATCAGTTCCATTTCTATGCCATCCACTCCTGTTGCCTTGCCATTCTTCATTTTGTCTATTGTATCCAAGATCTCTGCGTTGGATGGGGTTTCAACTTTTTCTTCTTCTTCCTCTTCATTATCCACTATATCTTCTTCCGATTCATCCGTCTCCTCGTAATCTCTATTTAGCAACTTTTGGATATGTCTCGTCCATATATTTTGAATCATATTCCATTACACCATGTTCATTTTTTATGCCTCTTTCCTTGATGTTACATTTAATCTTCTGCTTTTTTAGCATTTGATAGATTTATTAATATTATTGCTTTTTTCTATTGCTTCCAATTGTTTTTCTATCCATTCATTCTTCTTCCTTCTATAAAGTTAATTTGCATCCTTTAGTGTATTACCGTATTTCGCTTTTAGCTGTACTGGTTGCTACACATTCATCATCAAACCGTTCCTTTTGCTCTTTTCTTTGTCTGTATCCAATTTCTGCACTTGCAATGTCTTAATAACCTCTTAAATGTAAATATTTGAAAAATGACTAAAATTTAAATTTGCTTCTTCAAAAGTAATATTAAGAATTGCACCTAATATTATTATGTTATCAACTGATAAGAAAAGTGTAAATAAATAATGTAAAATAGTGTAAATAATTAATTCTAAAATTTAATGAAATACACATGTTTGTAATTCAGTAATAACAATGAAACAGCATCAGAAAAATGCTTGAAATTTTGAAATTAAATATAAAAAGATTCAAGTCATCCCTTGTTGTTTTAATGTATTACGTGCTAATTTCACACTACGCCTTTTTCCCTCAATCACGTAATAAAGGTTTCGACACTTTTAGGAAGGCGATCAGCTAACTCAGGGTTTGATCGGCGTAGATTCTTCACTAACTAAAATTACGGGAAAAAGTGCAATGGCGAAGTGTCACTAATACTATTTACAATGCTCGACTTATAACCCGATGTTAAGGGGTTACGAATGGCGCCACCCTGTTTAATTAATTCCGGCACGCTACTGATTTTAATTGCTTGGATCGGTAAACTGTGCAACAGAGAACACGGTTTATCTCCTCTTATCCACGCGCGGCTGATGTCATTGAATGAATATTTCTTGTATGTAATAAATAAAAATTACTTAGTGAAAATATTGAATGAAAATTGTCAAGGGACGATGGACTATCAGAAATCTATTGAGCCTCACAATATGGAATATCCTGAAAAATAAACCTCGTAACACAGTTACGTAACGACAATAAAAACAAATGAAAACTGTAAAACAAATACATATAATAAAACTTCAAAATACAGACTTACTTACATTAAATGCCGAAAGCATTTATCGATCTTAATAATAAAACCTATCAAAATTATTCGAGCTCGATGCAAAGCTAAATTTTCTTAATTCTAATAAAATAATGATTTTGACAATAATAAAATGATTTGAGTAACTGACTGAATTAATCTTTGTACTTGTGAATATTGATATAATTTATGTTATCAATGCTTATCATTTATCAAATTAAAATTCAATTAATTTCAATAAAATCCCAAATTTACCATAGGCAAAACTAGAGTTAATAACTAAATTTATGACGATTTGGATTACAACCCTATTCTTTAATTTCTGAACTTAAAGCAAAGATTTCGTCAGCTACTCGCATCCATATATTTCTAATGAAATATACGTAACGAAATTAGTATAAAACTTGAATAAAATTATGCAAACTTTATAATAACCTAACAACAAATAAATAAACTTCACACCGATTCTTGAAAATTATGCGTTTTTGATAATAACAAATTAAAACACTTACTTTTGATTATTACAGGTGTCTTACACAATTGTTCACTCCTTATGGATATTCCTTGACTACAATAGATTTGATAGTTGTCGATCCTTGATTTGATTGATGAAACAGCTCCTTGGCCACAAAGATGTTAAACACGGTGTTAAACTTTATGATGGTTTCACAAGAATTATTAATTTAAATGTGTATAGTATGAATGAACTCCCAACTTTATAACTTTATAAAAAAATACGCGCCTCTTCGCACAATAATGTTCATTCTTTTGATTATTTTTACTTAACCAAATTAATCACTACGGTGATTTTACGTCGTTTAAATTATAATATTACGCACGTAATTATGTGGATTCCTAATGAACTTTAGATCAGAATTTTGATGAAACGAAGGACTTAAAAGTATCTGAACTCAAGGTACGCTTTATTTGCACCCCTGGGTTACGTCGATGGTTCAGAAATAAACATTTAATTCACCTTAAACAGTATAATCCCGCTACTTCGCGTTAAAATTGCATCGAGAACTAATTTCCTAATTATTCTTGATGACTAAAAACTTAATAACTTCGATTCTCCCAGACTCTAACAGCCTTATGCATAGTCGTACTTTTAAAATGTTACTTAGTAGCTACTAGTTAGTAGCTACTAAAGTGTTGCTATGCATAATTCTTTTAAAATTATTATTTTAGTTAGTATCATACTAATGTATAATTTTATAAATATTTATTTGGCAACACCGCAAAATATCAGATTATAACCTAAAAATATTAATATGATGACGTAAGTCAATTTTTCAACCAATAATATTAGCGAAATTTGAAAATTTGTCATTGCTATAATCAGGGACGTGCCCAAGGGGGGCTGGGGGAGCCTCCCCCTCCCAATATTTTAGGGCGTTGCTAGCATAGCGCTACTACTGTTATATTTAGTATCCAACTAAGAAAACCGTATGCATAGTCGAGTTAAAATGATACTATCCTTAGTAGGATACTAAAATCCTTGGTTACCTAGTAAAAATTTTAGTGGCGATCTTGGGCATGTTTTAGACCATTTTAAGCTTACTTTTAATACAAAGTAAACAATTTTTTTGTATTATATTTTGTCGAAGATTAATTTATTGGTTCTAAGTTGGTAAATTAATTCAGTTGGTAAAAATTAAAATACTCGATTAGTACGCCGTGTATTGAAAATAAAATTTTCTTCTTCTGCACGTATTAGGTAAGTATCCGTTACGACAATATCAATCACGGGTCCTTCCATCTTTTCCTTGGTCCTCCGACATTACGCCTTCCTATAGGTTTGTACAGGATAACTACTTTGGAAGTCGTGTATCGTTCATCATCATCAGGTGTTTTCTCCACGTTTCACGGTATTCTTCTACTTTATCGCTTAGATTGAAGATGCCCAAAGCATTTCGAATAGCTTTGGACATCTCATCCGATCATATCCTATCGGATATCCGTGTTTCTCTCTCTATCTCTTCGACTGTAGCCCATAATAATAATGGAGCTCTATGGGCCTTGTAGACCCATGGCTTGAACAATCTGTCTCCATCTCTTTCGGTCTCTCACTATAACTGTCCAGTCTTTTACTCCCATTGTCCTCAGGTCCTCCTCCACTGCATCTAACCATCTTCTTCTTGGTCTTCTTCTGCTACCTATCGTACCCTGCCTTAGGATTTTTCGGGTCGTTCTCTCTCTCGGTTGTCTTTCCACATGCCTCAACCACCTGATCTTTTGGGCCTTAATTACTTCAATTATACTCGGCTCTCCGTAAAGACCCATAACCTCATCATTTTCCAGCCTGCGCCATACGTCATCTATTTGTCATCCACCATAAATTCTTCTAAGAATATTTCATTCCCATCGTGCTACCTTTGCGCTGTCGTTTTTATTCAATGTCAACGTTTCACTACCATATTGTACCGCCGGCCTTATCACTGTTTTGTACATTTGTATCTTTGTTCTTCACGATATCTGCTGTTACGTAATATTGTTTCTAAGCTTGCAGCACTGTTATTTCCTCTAGTTATTCTTACGTCAATTTCTGTGCTGTTGTTGAGGTTACCTGTAATTAAAGTTCCCAAATAGATGAAGCTTTCCACGTTCTCAAAATTACTCGTATATATTCCTTCACTCCTACTTTAACCGTAAGTCTTCTCTCAATTATAATAGTTCCGCTGCCTTTTGCGCCCATAACCATGTATTTTGTTTTTGTTTCATTTATCAGCATTCCCATTTTTTCCACTGCCTTAATGAGATTTCTTACGATTTTCTGCAGTTCATGTCGGCTTTTTGCAACTATCACAAGATCGTCCGCATATGCCAGGCATTGGTGGTTTGTATTGTATATAGTTCCGTTTGTGTTTATTCCACTATCTCGGATTATTTTTTCCAGTACCAAGTTGAATAATATCGCCGACAAAGGCTTTCCTTGTCTCAACCCGGTCTTTACCTCAAAACTCTCAGATATCTTGTTGTTTGACTTTACATAGCTTTCGGTCTTGTTGAGAGTCATCCTTGCTAACCTTATAATTTTATCCGGTATCCCCAAAGATCTCATTGCGGCATACAACTTGTCTCTATTTACCATATCATAATGCTTGTTTGAAGTCTATGAAAATCGCGTATAGTTCTACTTTATGTAACATACTTTTGACCAACAAACTTTTGACCCTAGTTGCGCCTATGTTTATGTTCATAGTAACTCAGCTGTATTTGTTTCAGGGTGAATATTTGGTCCATTACAGATCGATTGCTTCTAAAGCCTCATTGGTAGTCACTGATAATTTCTTCGGCAAAATCGTTTGTTTTTTCTTTTATTTTTATTGCAAGTATTATATTATATACCGTGTCTTGTAAAGCTATAAAAAGTGTATGTGGATCATATAAATCCTTTGATTTATTATAGCCAGGGAGGTACCCAACCAAAATCCCAAATTTTCGATGGGAAATTGTCCAACTTAATTAATTGAAAATTATCAACTTTCTGTAATAAATTGTCTATTTTTCCTAATGTGGGTTTAGCGGCTTTTACCAACTTTACTAAATTTTGAGTAATTTTGCCAACTTTCTTCCAACATCCTAAAATATTGGGAGGGAGAGGCCATGCCATCCCCCCTTTGGCACGTCCCTGATTATAGCAATGACAAATTTCGCTAATATTATTGGTTAAAAAAATTACTTACGTCATCACATTAATATTTTTAGGTTATAAGCTGATATTTTGCGGTGTTGCCAAATAAATATTTATAAAATCATACATTAGTATGATACTAACTAACATGATACTAAAGTTTCTTTATGCATACCAAAATTTTAGTAGCTACTAAGTTGCCACTAACTAGTAGCTACTAGTATCATTTTAAAGCCATAATGCTGTTTTACATTAAGAACATCTTGAATCATTTGAACTTCTTCGATTCTTTTATTAACTCTTGTAATATCTTTCATTATTTTATTATTTACAAACAGCCTTATTATTAATTAATTTTTAAATTAATGGCGTTTCTGAGACAAGAATATATTATACGATCTAAAATAGTATTCGAAGATTCACCTATCAAACAAGTAAGCAACTTAAAAATTTTGGGCTGCACGCTAGACCTGCATTAGGAGAGAGATATACAAAAAAAAATCGAGAGGTTTAATTGAGTAAATGCAAAAATAAAGCCACTCCTCTAAAATTTTATAAGGTAATGTCCGTACCTAATACAGTTACTTATGGCAACGAGACAAGGGTGATGACTAGAGAGCGTAGAGTGGTGTCAAATAAAGAAGAAAAGGCGTAGCCAAAATCCGATGCAGTAGATTGCGTGACACCCAATTCCACCAATTAACACCAACATAAACAATATTGTACGAGATTTGGTTTCTGCGCATTACCTCCACCTTTACTTCTTTATTTGACACCACTCTAATTATATGCACAACACACCGATCTTGAGGTAACACCCCATAAACAATTAGTTAAGAAAAATTTATTAGCGCTAATAAACGTTTCCTATTAGTAACAAATTTTTCTTAAATGTTTATGGGGTGTTACCTCAAGACCGGTCTGTTGTGCATATAAATCCGCTCTCTAGTGATGACAAAGAAACTGGAAAGTAAATTACAACGCGCTGAAATGAGGTTTTTAAGATCTATCATGGGCTACACTCGAAGAGACCAGGGAGAAACACGGATATCCGAAATGCTTTGGGCATCTTCAATCTAAGCGAATTTTATCGCTTCTATTTTAAGAAGAATACTGTGAAACGTGGAGAAAACACCTGATGAGGATGAACGATACACGACTTCCAAAGTAGTTATCCTGTACAAACCTATAGAACGGCGTAATGTCGCAGGACCATGGAAAAGATGGAAGGACCCGTGATTGATGGTGTCGTAACGGGTACTTACCTAATACATGCAGAAGAAGAAAAATTTATTTTCAATACACGGCGTACTAATCGAATATTTTAATTTTTACCAACTGAATTAATTTACCAACTTCAAACCAATAAATTAATGTTCGACAAAATATAATACAAAAAAATTGTTTACTTTATCGGAAATAAAATTTTTACTAGGCAACCGATTATTTTAGTATCCTACTAAGGAAAACGACTATGCATACGGTTTTCTTAGTTGGATACTAAATATGACACTAGTAGCGCGTTAGTAGCTACTAAGGTGACTATGCATACGGCTGTAAATGTTCTCAGTAAATATAATTAACGATCGGCTTTACACACTTTTAAACTATAAAACGTGATAAGTTCACCCGTCTACTAACGAAATTCACTATTTTATCACATAAAATAATGTCTTTATTCACTAATAATTCCTAATATTACTTTCGATTCGACTACCGATAAGATGTTCTTGGTGTATTCGATACTTATAAAATAATTTTTATAAGTACTGACCGTCGAATCTTTAACTATTTTTGACTCGAAAACTTAGATGTTATTTGTTTAATGATCACCCTGTACAATCACTAGGTGTTGATTCTACACTTGGCAATCAGCGAGTGATTTGTCTGCCTGTCTTATCCCCAATTGTTAACGTTAAGCCACGACCACATAAGAAAGGGACCCACCAATGGTCTTTCTCCGTTCCGTTCGTTCTCACGCAATTCTGGCTTACTCCCACACTTAAAATTAATATGTTCCTAAAAACGATTAATAGTTTTTGACTAATGCTCATACGTGTTTTGTGGTAACTTTTTAGGCGACTTTGTGGCACCACATTACGTCGGTATACTTTGACGCCGAGATCCCAAAACTATGTCTACCTATCTGACTTAATCCACAGCTGCGTTCTTTGTTATTTTCTTGGAAAAAACAATAAATACCGAGGTCAATACTAACGTAAAATGCCTTTCCGGTACTCTCATAGTTAGCTTGCCGCGTTTTTATTGTTCTCAGCTGCATGTAAGAAAATAGTATTATTTTACTTAAAATAATAATTATGAAGTTTAATTTAAAAGTCCCATAAATTCTACTATTTTATGACTCGATGAACAAATACGTTATTTCTTTTTGACAAATACGAGGTACAATCTCGAAGTTGTAGTACAAAATTAATTTAAAAACCTAATATTTTCATTTTTAATTTCTTTTTTCCGTAATTAATTAGTAAAGTAAAGGTAACTTTGTTCGAAGATTACAAAAAAACTATTTTGAATATTGAAAAAATCTAAACATGAAGGGATGCATTCATGTGTCCTCTTTCAAAAAATGTATACTTTTGTCTAAGTTTTTTGAACAATAATCATGCAATCGTCTCTTTACGACGGCGACGGTCTGTTTTTGAGCTTTGTAAAATGTTAGAAACATTTAATTTGGTTATTTGGTATTCGAGAGGAATGAAGAAAATTGGATCAAGTTGGAGGTTTGTTCTCCCTTCACTGGAATATTGGGTTCTGCGTATTTAAAAATAAATTTCGATTAAAGATTAAACGGAAAATATTTGGCACACTAAATGCCAAATGAACAATAAAATTGCACATTAACTTAATAAATGCGTTATCTGAGGTAGATTTAAATTAATAACTAATTTAAAAGCAAACATTTTGGACAACCGGTTACTTCAAGTTCCATTCAATCCATGAAATTGGTGGTTAATATTGTCGATTCTAGCAACAACAGAAGGGTGCATCTTGGTAATTAAGTACAAAAATTTATTATTTTTATTCAAATACTGATCTTGCACTTTTTAGTGATAGTGCTTCTATTGATAACTTGCAGTGAGTCTTTTTACTTGAAGTTTAAATAAGGCTAATTTTATTTTACCACCAAGTACAATAGTTTTTAAAAATGGAATTACTACTGAATGCAGATTCAGAACTTCAAATTGCAATTAGACAACAGCTAAATGAAGATGTGAATACTAGAGACAGTTACGTGGAAATAATCAAGGAATGGTTACATCAACAACCACATTTACCAGATACCTGGGGTAAGTCTTTGTTTTACAAAATATTTGGTTAAAAATTATTCTTACATTTTAGACGACGACGTACAATTATTAAACTTCTTAAGAGGTTGCGGTTTCTCATTAGAAAAATGTAAAAAAAAGCTCGATTTATATTTTACCATGAGGACTGCTGTACCTGAAATTTTTTCAAACAGAACCTTTAAAAATGCACAATTCCAAAAAATGAGCACATTGATGTAAGATCTAAACATTTAACGACCCGATAACCGAAACTTTATTTCCTTTTAGGTATAATATTCCGCTACCAACTCTCACTAACCGTGGTTTCAGAGCTACCATTATCCGTTTTAAATATAAAAATAAAATGGCTAAAATAGAAGAAGCCATGAAACTACATTTTATGATACTTGACTCACGTTTACTATTGGAAGAAACGGGAGTTGCTGGAGATGTTTACATTCTGGATTGTGAAACATTATCCTCGCTTCATGTTTCGCAATTGACTCCAGCTTTAATAAAAAAGCTTTTAATCTGCGCATTTGTTAGTATTTGCATTCATTTGTATTTTAATTATTAATGTTGTTAACTTATAGGAAGTTTATCCACTGAAAGTTAAAGAAATACATGTAATTAACTGTCACCCTTTTGTGAATATAGTATACGCGATGATAAAACCTTTCATGAAAAAGAAGATTATAAATCGTATGCATTTTCATAGTGATGGCATTGAGTCGCTGTATAAATTCGTTCCTAAAAAAATATTACCAGAAGAGTATGGAGGAAGTGCTGGAAAACTACAACAATTTCATGGTGAGCAAATAAAATTATTTATACATTGACTTTGTGCAAAATTTTATGCAAAATTATGCACGAAATTATGCAATACATCTTGTTTAGTCTCTCTTTTTATAGACCTCACCAAAACACACATAGGATTCAAAATCATTACTTTTATTTGATTCATGTTCTCGATTAACTTTGCTGTTTTTTTGTTTTCCGTTTTTCGTTTTCATCTGAATTTTACCGATCGAGCTTTAAATCAATTTAATATTACCAGAACGCTATTGAGAACCAAAGCACTAAGCATAATATTATCTATGATATCAAAAATTTGACCTACACCTATGTAGATTACTCTAAAACGTGTTTTTCAAGTTATTTATGAATTAAATTATTAATTATAGATACATAAATATCAAATACATAAAAACATCAATTTTATAAAAACTAACATAAAAAATTTGACATGTAAAAAATTGGGATTAATATTATGTAACATAAACATTAAATTATATTTTAGATCTATGGATGAAAAAGTTGGAAGAATGTGAAGAGTGGTTTATAGAACAAGATAATTTTAAATCTGACGAATCCAAACGTCCTGGCAAACCTATAAATTATGGAGCACTGTTTGGGGTTGAAGGTAGCTTCAAGCAGCTTAATGTTGATTAAATCTTTATTTTTGTGTAGGTCTTTGATACAAACATAACAATATATAAAGTTTGAAAATTTATAGTGAAAAAAAAATTGTTAAAAAGCATTCAAAATCGGGTTGCGGCAATTTTTCGTCAAAATTTTGTTAGTAGGTACCCATGCCTGGTTCAGTCAGACCAAGAAGGTTTGCCCAATTCTTACAAATTACTGAGTGTCACAGTTATATATTAAAAACTTTGAAAAACTTGTAAGTCGTAATGGAAAGCCCTATTTTAAAATGAAATTTCAAATGAGTTTGTTATCATAATTATTGAAATCCTCTGGTGGCAGCCCATTTTAAAGCAACAAACTGGTTGCTAATTTCAAAATCCATAGCACCGAATCTATTACTATGTTGGTGTAAATGACATTTTTTTTCAAAAATCCGAAGTATTCTACATATTACAGAAATAAGTTGGAAAATACACTTTCATAATTCACTGATATTTTGCTTATGACTCAAAATATTTGCACAAAAGAATATAATTTTTAAAAGAGGACAATTGTCCTCTTTTAAAAATTATATTCTTTTGTGCAATTTATTGTTTTGAGTAATAAGCGAAATATCAGTGAATTACGAAAGTATGTTTTCCAACTCTGAGGATTCCTCTTAATTTTATTAGTTTTATAAAAGTTATTTTAGGAAAAAATTGATTAATTATAATTTAGTTTGTATAAAACTTGCGCCTTTTTAAGACACCATTAAAAATCTTTTACCAAACATCAATAGCTTTGATGGTATTGCCATTGACAGCGTGAGACCAAAATTACAATTTAAATTTTGTCTTAGAAAAATGCTTTCTAACACCTTAGAAGATTTGTATTGATAATTTGGATACCCCAGAATTTTTTCGGTAGGATGGGGATGGTCTAGACCAGGTGACTTTTAGAATCTTAATATACAGGCAATCATCATCAAGGGCTTTTCCATTCCTGTCGGAATATTGCCACTTCTATTGAAGTTTTTACAATCAATTTCACGAGGTGGATTAATCCTCTCTTGCTACTCTTTTTACTACAACTTTTTACCACGGCGTGTGGATGTCCACCGGAAGGTCAGACTAAGAAATTCTGCGAAGTCCGCGACTTGAACCCAGAATTTCCGCTCCATAACTCAACCAGCGATCACATCACTCCACACCGTGGTCTTTATATACAGGCAATATCCTAATTAAAAAGGTCAAAAAATCAATGCCACTCGATTTTGAAATATTTTCATAAATATAAGAATCGCAGAATATTGGAATAGCTAATAAAACAATAAAATTATCAGTCGACGTTTCGGCTTTATTTACTAATAGCCATTCTCGGGACTAACAATTCGTGATAAAAATATATTCAGGGAGTAAGGTAAGAATTTTAACCAATTAACATAGAAATAATTAATGAATTGTTATTTTCCTATAATTTTACGAATTAATTGAATTAAATTATTATCACGAATTAATAATCAATTTTAGAAATAATTAAGGATATTATAAAATATAAATGTTTTATAATAGATAAAAACCCTTACCTTGAATCTAATCCATAATTATGTACTTTGTTCACTGCTTATGAAGTATAATTATTAATAAATTATACCTATATATTGTCGTATTGCAAAATCAACCCTTTAATATGCACTCCAAAGATTTTATAAAAAGGTGATTCGAAGTATCATTTCTTTTGAAATTCTAAAACAAAGAATTTTTATTTTATAATTTGTAAATAAAGGTTTCCTTGAACATATGATCTTATCCTTGAGTTATATTTTGAAGTTTTGAAATTTTGAAGAATAGGAAAAACCTGACATGTTTGAATAAGCAGGCAAAATTGTATACTTCTTTAAATTATACAACATTGAATTATCCACACTGTGTTGATTTCAATTGTTTTGCATTGTAACAGTGTAGACACATTAGTACAAATTGATTTAAATCTTAAAATTAAAGCTCGTTTGATTAATGTATCAAAAACAACGCATTACCACAACAAAACACAAAATAATGAACAAACTGATGAGAAAATTTACATCCAGTTCGTAATTGAGCCAAAACGGCATTTGAAGGGAGTCTCGGTGGATCAGACCGTCAGGACGGCGTGAGTCGCCTTATACAGATTTCCTAGTCCGAAGGGTTAATTTTGTTGGGAAACCTATTGATTTCAAGTGATATTTAAATTAAAGTAGATTAATATATTAATTTAATTATTTATTAATTAAAATAACTAAAATTAAGAGGCAGTCGGAGTTTAGCGGTCACGCGAGTTGACTATGAACGCTAAATACCCGGTTCGAATCCGAGTAAAGTAAGAACTTTATTCTGGCTGTTCTCCCCTAGGAAGAAAATGGCAAACCACCGAGATGTAATTTGACATGAAAGCCTTTGTGGAAAGGTCACGACGCTTCTGTCAAGAAGCTTTCTTAGTCATACTAAGAAATACGACTAAGAAGAAGAATATATTAATTACAGTGATAAAAAACAATTGAAGGTTTTGAAAATTTTTTCTGTAAAATTTCGATTTATTCATCAATTAAATCGGATCTTATAATACGATCATTAAAAACAATGGTGATCAATCTAAAATTTCAATCATTAATTAGACATCACATCGACACCCCCAAGAAACAAAGCGGTAACTCCAGTTACGTCATATTTGAGTTATGACTACCATTGTAATCCTTAGAAAAATACCTTTTCTTTGGTAAAATTTTTTTTACTTTACGACTAATAGTTCCAGAGATAATCAGTGGAACAAAGTTGTATCTCAACATTTTTTTCCAATAATTGAGCAGTAACAAAGCCGGTATTCCAGGTACGACTCTTACCTATTTAGCGCTTCTAATCATGTTGTGCGGTAAAATAGTCTTAACTAACGTCGTTGTTCTTCGTAAATTAATTGAGATTGGTATCAATTGAATCAGTTGGAAAAAATGAAAAAGATTCCATAAAATATCCAGTGGCGCAGATTTTGATAGGGTTTATTTTGATAATCGAGTCGAGAGCGAAAGATTTATCTCGCAGGTAAATGGGCTTTTGCGCATTTATCAGGATTTATGCAGTTGGATCTGCGATCCATTTGTTCAATAAAATTGAATTTTTAAAGGTGTCAGACTTATGCCAATTATTATTAATCAATACAAGTATAATTATTATATTCGAATCATCTAAACTTTGAAATAAAATTGGTCGTTTACTAATAACAATGATTTATTTATACCTCTTGCGATATTATTATATATTACCGTTTTCTTCAAAAAACTTCCTATTCTGGACAATGCACACTAAACAGTCACACGTGCTGCATGCAGGGGCTGCTCATGAAGTTCTTGGGGATTCGTGTCACTCCAGTATCGCATGTTTTGTTTATTCACGCAATCGGAAAGATGAAAACAGCAGTTCCCAGCCTTCTCGGATTAATTGTCGCTTCAGCGCGCGCGTTTCAAATAAGTAAGTTCCCCTGCCACACCCTGTATTTTGAAAATCTTTTTATAATAATTTCATAAATTTATTTTGGTAAAAATGGTATCCTTGCTGTGGTTTCTTTCAAATATTAAGGTACAGTGTGTTGCCTGCTCTTCTGTTTAATTCATTCAAGCGAATCCGACCTCCTAGTAGATCCCATTAACACACTTGATTTAATTTTTTCTATTCTTTTCTTCCCCTTTCACTTGCTCGTCTACTTTATTAAATACCCTTATCCCTTAGTCATGTCGAATTTTATGCATCTTATTTTCCTCAATCAACTGATTTACTATTTCTTCTACACATTCCTCAACCTTTATTTTTACTTCTTCCTGTTTCCTTTACTTTCTCATTATCTTCCATGATATTCATTTATTTCATCAATTTTCTCTCATTCATCCCATCAAATTTTATATTCATATTTTCGGTATTATTTCCTTTTTGTTCTCCCAGTTGGTCCTTATTTTTCTGCATGAACTGTATCAACAAATTTTTTTATTCTCCACCCTCCCTCATTTTTTCTTTCTTCTTTTTTCACTTCAATCATATTTTTCATGGTAGTAAACCAAATCTCAAAAAAATATCTAAAGGTATTAGTAAGTTCTCAAAATAAATACTACTTTCCATGATTATCGCTCCAACGTTCGTGCACCAAATTGTCATTATGATTATTATTCGAAAAATATTTGGCACACTAAATGCCAAATGAACAAGAAAATTGCACATTAACCTAATTAATGCGTCATCGGAGGTCGATATAAATTAATAATTAATTTAAAAGCAAATATTTTGGATAACCGGTTACTTCAAGTTTAATTCAATCTATGAAATTGGTGTTTAATATTGTCGATACCTAGCTACAACAGTAGGGTGCACCTTAGAAATTTAGTACAAAAATTTATTATTTTTATTCAAATACTGATCTTGAACTTTTTGGTGATAGTGCACTTCTACTGATAACTGATAACTTGCAGTGAGTCTTTTTACTTGAAGTTTAAATAAGGCTAATTTTATTTTACCACTACGTGCTATAGTTTTTAAAAATGGAATTACTACCGAATGTAGATTCTGAACTTCAAATTGCAATTAGACAACAGCTAAATGAAGATGTGAATACTAGAGACAGTTACGTGGAAATAATTAAGGAATGGTTACATCAACAACCACACTTACCAGATACCTGGGGTAAGTCTTTGTTTTACAAAATATTTGGTTAAAAATTATTCTTACATTTTAGACGACGACGTACAATTATTAAACTTCTTGAGAGGTTGCGGTTTCTCATTAGAAAAATGTAAAAAAAAGCTCGATTTATATTTTACCATGAGGACTGCTGTGCCTGAAATTTTTTCAAACAGAACCTTTAAAAATGCACAATTGCAAAAAATGAGCACATTGATGTAAGATCTAAACATTTAACGACCCAATTACCGAAACTTTATTTCCTTTTAGATACCATATTCCGCTACCAACTCTCACTAACCGTGGTTACAGAGCTACCATTATCCGTTATAAATATAAAAATAAAATGGCTAAAATAGAAGAGGCCATGAAATTACATTTTATGATACTTGACTCACGTTTACTATTGGAAGAAACGGGAGTTGCTGGAGACATTTACATTCTGGATTGTGAAACATTATCTTCGCTTCAAATTTCGCAGTTGACTCCAGCTTTAATAAAGAAGATGTTAATCTGCGCATTTGTTAGTATTGTCATTCATTTGTATATTAATTATTAAAATTTTTAACTTATAGGAAGCTTATCCAATGAAACCTAAAGAAATACATGTAATTAACTGTCACCCTTTTGTGAATATCGTATACGCGATGGTGAAACCTTTCATGAAAAAGAAAATTATAAATCGTATGCATTTTCATAGTGATGGCATCGAGTCGTTGTATAAATTCGTTCCTAAAGAAACATTACCAGAAGAGTATGGAGGAAGTGCTGGTAAACTACAACAATTTCATGGTGAATAAATAAAATTATTAATACATTGACTTGGTGTAAAATTGTATGCAAAATTTTCAAGATTTCAAGGTGTAACTAGTTAATTATACACTAGGACACGAAATTATGCAATACCTCTTGTTTAATGTGGTCACTCTTTTTATAGTCCTCACCAAAACACACATAGGTTTCAAAATCATTACTTTTATTTGATTCATGCTTTTAATTAACTTTGCTGTTTTCCGTTTTTCATTTTATCTGAATTTTACCGATCGAGCGTTTAAATCAATTTAATGTTACTTGTACATTATTGAGAACTAATAACAATAAGCTTTATCTATGATATCAAAAATTTGGCCTACATCTAAATTACTCTACAACGTGATTTTCAAGTTATTTATGAATTAATTTATTAATTATACTAAAATATCAAATGACTAAGTGCGAAATTACGTTGGTAGAACATAACATTTTTTTTTGTATATTACTTTGTTTCTGATTTTCGTTTCAATTTTATAAAAACTGATATACAAAATTTGCCATAATATAAAAAGTTGGGATTATTCTGTAACATTAAATTATATTTTAGATCTATGGATGACAAAGTTGGAAGAATCTGAAGATTGGTTTATAGAACAAGATAATTTTAAATGTGATGAATCCAAACGTCCTGGAAAACCGAGTGGAAAACCTATAAATTATGGAGAACTGTTTGGGGTTGAAGGCAGCTTCAAGCAGCTTAATGTTGATTAAATCTTTATTTTATGCTAAAAGGCATTCAAAATGGGCTTGCGGCAATTTTTCCTCATAATTTTGTTAGTAGGTACCCAACCCTGATCCAGTCAGACCTAGACCGTCTGCCCAATTCCTACAAATTACAAAGTGTCACAATTATTTTTGCAGTGATTTAAAATCCTAAAATTTTATTTGTTTGATTAATTTATATTTTACAGTTTGACAATAAACAATATTCAATTATTATTGTTTCTTAACAATCAAAACATTTATCTTTTCCATTTATAGAGGACATACTTTATGGTGCCAAACATAGGGTATTTTTAGATAAATAATTTTTGATGGTCAAGTTTAGGGGCAACAATTAAAATTAAAATCGAATTAAAATTAGGGCTAAAAATTAGGAATTGGCAAGTTACCCCGAGATCAAATATTTTATTAGGTATAGCTTTTTATTAATAAACAGTTGGCTTATCACCGAAATCAATTACAATAGAAGGCGAAAATATGACCTCTTGAACTTGGCGAAAAAATGGAGGACATAATGAGTTGCCGATAGCGAAAAAATTTTAAAAATTAGATGAATTATTTGAAGAAAAAAATACACATCATGAAAGAAATTTGGAAAAGAATGAACAAACACGAATGAGAGATAAAAACGATTCGAAAAATGGAAGCCAGAGAGCGACGAATACCAGTGACTTGAATAATATCGTAAAAAATGAAGGGAAGAATGAGTTATTGCCGATGAAAAAGAAAATAATCAGTGGAAAAATTAGTAAAAAAGGACGTAAAGTCAAAAATTGTATTTAGAAATAAGAAAAAGAAATTAAAAAATGATGACAATAGTACCAAAGACTCTTGATTTTCTAAACCTTCTACCAGTTTAAGCCTTAACCATGAAGAAGCAGATATTGCGTCCACATCATCATGAAACTGTGTAAATTTTGTAACGAGGACCAACAAGCTGACTTTATTTGTCAAAAATGCAGCAAATTTTATTTGTGCCCCATTTGCCTGGCCCCTTAACTTAAAATCTTTTAATGGTTCTGTAAAACCTTTGTTCTGTCCACTTTTTTATTTTGATTACATATTTGTTTACTTTTAATATATTTTTGATTTAAGTGCATGGTTTTATTAGAATATATTGCAATTATGTTCTTTTTTAATAAACAATATTTAATAGTGTTATAGTGAGGTTATTAATGTTTATTTACACATTATTGTGCTGTGGTCCATTTTACGAAACTATTAGAGGTCCAATCGAGGCAATTGGTTGTCACAAATGGACCACTGACAATCTTTCAAAAAAATAGATTATAAAAATTTATCTAGCATGCATGTTGCAATTAAAAGATAAGAATATGATACCTAAAACACTAAAGTGGATGCACGTAATTTTTTTTTTAAATATTTTTGTTCAGTCAGAAAATATAAAAATCAATAATCGATCCATTTGTGGCATCCTTCGCCTACATATAGGACGAAATGAATTATTATAACGTTGTAGGTACTTGAAAATTTAAAGACGCCTTTATTAATAAATTGTTTTACTCTTTTGAAAATCCTTTTCACACTCCATAAATTTTCTCTGTTAAAAAAGGTATCCTTGCTTTGGTTTCTCTCAAAATTTTCTCTGCAGGTAGAAAAATAAGAAAATAATAATTATCTAGCAATAAGGACCAATATAACAGAACTTTTCCGTAACAGAATTTTAGAAATCTGGAATTCCTCAACATACTATAAATATTAATAAGATTATGTTAATCAATTTAAAAGAGAATAAATAATATTTAATGAAAAATCGTGAAAAATATAAACAAATTAATAGTAGTCTAATCCGAAATGTATAGTGCGGCCTTTAGGTTGTAAAGCCTTGAAAACTACTTAAAATAATTGCTTTGTTTTATGATAGATAAGACAGTGCTCAATAATTATCACATTAGGCTTGTGTACTAATAATTGTAAAAGCATGTAAAATAAAATTTAATTAAATAATTATTAATGCAAATAAAGCCAGTTGACCCACAACTTCAAAATTTTGTAGTACTTAATTCAAGATTTTGCGTAATAATAGTAACGTAACCAAATAACAAGTAGGATATAATGGTAAACATAATATATTATATTGGTCAGTATACCTTCGGGTTAATTAGGTGGCAGTCAACAAAATATTTTATTATTCCAATTTACGAAAATTACAAGGGGGAATTCTGAAGGGTGAAGTGCTCTGTCTATTCATTAAAGTGTTTTAGTGGTGTAAAACTGCTTTTATTTTTCAAAAGATGACTTTGGTACCACCCAGTCCAGAACTTTTAAATTTTATCCAACAAGAAATAAAGGAAGATCCCAGCACAAGGGACAGTTACTTACAAATTATAAAGGAGTGGTTACGCCAACAACCACACTTGCCAGATACATGGGGTAAATTTTAATTATAATTTATATTATATTATGGTGATGAATTCGAAAAAATAGAACTTTAAATTTTACTATTATTATAATCGCCCTTTGAAATTATACCAAAAGGGGACAAATAAAAATAATTATTATTTACTAAGCGCTAATAGTAATACAAAATTTAACAAGTCAATTAAACACAATAACAATCAATTAAAATATCATAAATTAAAAATCAAATCATCACTTCATATGGAAATAACGGTAAAAGTGGAAATTTATGTTTTCATAATGAAAACCGAGCAGAGAGATGAACTTATTGAACATTTTATTATATTCATTATGTGACATGGGTAAAATTGGTCACACACTTTTAAAAAAATACTATTGGAAAGTTGTGTTTGTATTATAATCTATAGTATCCTTAAAATTTTATTTACTAGTAATTGAAAAATTAGCACGAAAAACTGCTATTTTGAAAACTTCTAAGTTTATTCTACTATATTATTCCCAAAAAAAAACTATAAATTAAAAAATGAAATTGAGGGAATGAGATATCTTTAGGATAACTCTTAAATTAAAAATATTGGACCCAGTCCCCATTTTTAGATATACCTACTAATAAATGTGAAGTTTTTGAATTATTTACGGACAAGTAAAATCAATTTATATATTTTCTTAATTCCTTTAGAGGATATTCGACTATTGAATTTCCTAAGAGGTTGCAGTTTCTCGTTAGAAAAATGTAAAAAAAAGTTAGATACTTATTTTTCATTGAAAGCTGCTGCACCAGACCTTTACTGCAACAATACTCTCAAAAATCTAGAATTGCTAAAAATAAGCAAAATGGTGTAAGATCCTTTCAATTAATTTACCAGTAAATAAGTTACTGAAAAATGTTTTTAGCACCCTCCCTGCACTACCACAGCTCACCAATAATGGTTGTAGAGTTTGCATTATACGCATCAACGATAGAAATAATGTTGATTGTCAATTGGAAGAGCTAATAAAATTCATATTAGTGACGCGTGATTTACGATTGGGATTAGAGAAAACTGGAACTGCTGGAGATGTGTATATTATGGATGTGGAAACAGTTACCGCAAGTCATTTTGCTCTAATTACTCCTGCTATATTCAAAAAATATTTAGTTAACTTAGTCGTAAGTATTTTTGTTGAACAGTCGATAAGTTCTTAATATTTCAAATTTTAGGAGATGTGCCCGACAAAAGTTAAAGAGATACATGTTATTAATGCTCATCCTATCATAAATACAATTTACACATGGATTTACCCATTTTTAAAGAAAAAAATAATAGATCGTATTCACTTTCATGCTAATGGGATCGAATCGTTGTATAAATTCGTTCCCAAAGAAATTTTGCCTGATGAATATGGAGGAAAGGCTGGAAAACTGCAACATCTCCATGGTTATTAATTATTATACAGTATAAATTAGAAGTTGAAAAGAAACATTAAATTGTTTTAGATTTGTGGATGCAAGTTTTGGAAGAACATGAACCATGGTATACCGAACAAGAAAGTGTTAAATCTGATGAATCGAAAAGACCTGGAAAACTTAACAATGATGGTGAACTTTTTGGAAGCGAAGGAAGTTTCAAACAATTGAGTATTGATTAGGCATTTAATATAACATAATGCTATAGCTTCCTAGCTTGGAAATCAATCGGATATTTTTTGTTATTAGTTATTTTTTTGGGTAGTCACTCTTTCCTCCTTTATCTGGCAGACCATTAGAACTTGTATCGAAACTTCTTGTAATGGTTCAAAAGTATTTATTATTATCTCTTCTTTTATTATTTCAAAAATTAGCCTTAGTTTTAAATATAATAATGGATTTACTTATTTGACTAGCTTTTTTACATCCTGCAGGGGGAGGAAATCTCGTCCAAGATTTGGCAGGTGTCTGACTAAAACCTCACTGACAAAAACCTTGCCCCCCACAGCCCTTAACCGCAATGAAACTGCCGTCAAGCATAACCTTTGCGACTAAGGTTGTTGTTCCTAAAATTCCGAAGTCATCTTCGACACTGACGCTCCGAGGACCGATGTCCTTAGCTTTGGTCCCATGGTGCCACTGCCGTAGCATCTCCATTAAAATTTTGTTTGGTTGTGGATGCAGACGTGACCTTCATTGCTTAGCGCGACAGCTTTAGCTGCGAAGACTATGCCCTACTAAACTACACAATTCGTAGTATGGCTCCATATATCAGACCTTTGCGTGGTGACCCATTTCGCAACATATCCAGCACTTTAATGACCTATCTTAACTATTACTTGTTTATAGAACAAGATAATAAATCGGACGAATCCAAACGTCCTGGAAAACCTATAAATTGTGGAGAAATGTTTGGGGTTGAATATAGCTTCAAGCAGCGTAATGTTGATTAAATCTATATTTTATATATAATTTTGACATATTAATTTGTTAAGTTTGAAAATGCAGAGTGAAAGAAAATTGCTAAATTGCATTCAAAATCGTGCTGCGGCAATTTTTCCTCAAAATATTGTTATTAGGTACCCATCCCTGAGCCATCAGGCAGACCAAGACCGTCTGCCCAATTCCTACAAATTACCGAGTGTCACAATTATTTATGCAAAGTTATTTAACATCCTAAAATTAAAGCGCGTATGATTAATTTATATTTTACAGTTTGATAATAAACAGTTTTCAATAATAAATTGTTATTGTTTCTTAATTTAAATTCAATTAACAACTCTATATTATTCTTTTGATTATTTACAAAATATGTGTGCCCCAGCACCAGCCAGACTAATACTAAGACACTATTTTATTTTACATTTTTATTATTCGCTGCTCCCACTGTGACAGTACCATCAGCGAAATCGGAAGGCGGGTGTTGGTCCTGATGTCTCCCACATTGACTACTTCCTGGAAAAAGAGTGCAAAAACCAGGCTACATGATTAAAACGGTGTTGAGTAAATGCATGGTTTTAGTGTTTATAGCATAACATTGTGTATTAATTTATGTTTAATTTTCCTGAAGGGCTTATTTCGGTAATTTATTGTATTGATGTGGTCTGTAGATGGGTTCCGCTTAACCGTGTTTTCGAAAAAGTTAACTGCGGTGCGATGAATGAGTGTGGAAAGTCTAGGCATGTTTGCGATTTCGTGTAGATCGTAAATTTCAGTTCTGTTTGCTCCGGTGATCAGTCGGAGACATTTGTTCTGGACTCTTTGTAAGATGGTGATGTTGGAGCGAGCCGCTTTGCTCCAAACTGGGGATGCGTAGAGGATAATGGGGAGGATCATAGATTTCTTAACAACAAAATAATAATTATCTAGCAATAAGGACCAATATAACAGAACTTTTCCGTAACAGAATATTAGAAATCTGGAATTCCTCAACATACTATAAATATTAATAAGATTCTGTTAATTAATTTAAAAGAGAATAAATAATATTTAATCAAGAATATAAACAAATAAGTAGTCTAATCCGAAATGTATAGTGCGGCCTTTAGGTTGCAAACTGCAAAGCCTTGACAACTACTTAAGGGGGTAGGATACTGTGAACAAGCGTAAAACAGTATGAATTTTGAAAATTAATTCCGGAAAACTACAAATGCGTTTACCTTAATTTTTGGGCATATAATAATATCAATCTTATTGAGTATACATGTAAAATTTTATTGCAAAATATTTATGATTATAGAAATTATGTGAGTTGGCATACAACGGTGTACGTTCGCACGTACGGTGACGGTGTACAACGATTTTCAATTTGTAGTGAATGAATTTTGTTGAAATTTGGAATATAAGTTCACAGATATAGTAGTTCTCGGGTCACGAGCCATTTTTCCAATTTTCGTTTTAATTATTGAAAAAAAATTTTTGAATTTATTGTTGTAAAAAAGTGCATATTTTATACGGTATTTCTTAAATAAAAAATTAACGGAAAAGAAATTTAAAAAAATGGCTCGTGACCCGAGAACTACTACATCTGTGAACTTATATTCCAAATTTCAACAAAATTGATTCACTACAAATTGAAAATCGTTGTACACCACATTACAAAATGTAGTTTCGAGAAAAAGCGATTTTAAAATTTACTCTAACAATAATTTACAATCTATATATATATATAATTCTCGTGTCACGGTGTTTATTACCTTCGCCTCCGAAAACGGCTCGACCGATTTTTATGAAATTTTTTGTGTATATTAGGTAGGTATGAGAATAGGTAATAGCGTAGGAAAAATGTTAAAATTCGCGAAAACGCGGAATCCACAAACGATTAACGGTAACATTGCTCTGATTGGTCGACTTTTAATCATATAATGCGGTGAAAAAGGTACACGTACAGGGTGAACCAAACCATTGCTATCAGGTAGTCGCACAGAGGTGGGTCTAAAATTTGGGCCGATGGATGGCACGAAGTGTTTTTTTGGGGCCAAGGATGGAAACAAATTCAGGCTGCAACTGAAACCATCCCCTTCAGTCATGCAAAAGATGAATCTTCAAACCCTTTAATTAACCAAAAAGGAAACTATGATTCTTCCATAAATTCTAAGTTCCCCAGACCAAAGAATATCCGCATACAGCAACACACTCTCAAAAAGAATCCACCTATCACAGTGTCAGCCACAATGGGAATTGGTACTACCCCCCCTTTTAGGGAATCAGGGCGCACAAGAAGACAGGAACCAACCATGATAAGGAATGACGATAACCACAAAGGTAGGATCAAGGCTCAATGCCAACCCAAAAATAATAATTAATTCAAAAGCGAGCCTCTCTTGAGATACAGAAGATACGGTTACGTCGAGATATCATAATAGCTCTATTCGCGGTAACAATCCTGGATAAGTTTTATCCTACTGCGTCTGCGGATTTATAATGAAATTGTCATTAAAGCTCAAATTCGATTATAAAAAGTATAAAACCGCAGACGCAGTAGGATAAAACGTGTCCAGGAGTGTCACCGAGAACAGAGCTAATATCATATCATTTGGACAATGGACAACTTTCAGAAGATTATAAATGAGGCGCTAAAAAGCGCTTCATTACTTGTAATTGATGAAGATTTCCAAGTGAGATGTGAATTCCGTCGGGCAATTACAAATTCTTTACGAGATAGTCCAATTTGGCAAAGACTCCGAAAGTCGCCGTAAAGATTTACGTGTTGCACAGAATAGGGTTACAGCTCAACGCATCAGAAAAAAAGAGAGGAAATGTCACGTGCTCCAAAAAAAAATTGAAGATGAAGAGTTGTCAACATCACTTCGTGATTTTGAACAATTACTAGAAGAAGAATCATTAAACGAAGAAAACATTTTTAAATAAATAAATAAACGTATTTCTAAAAAAAAATAACCTTGGCCTTAAAAAAAATTATTATTTTTATTGGGCCCACACTTAACCCCCCCCCTTAATAATATCTGGCTACGACCCTGCATACCGCTAGGTGATTTGATTAGGGTATCACTATCCACAAAATTATTATTTTTCGATAGATGGCGTGTGACGCCATGTGGCCCCCCGCTTTGGCTGTCGAACTAATAGAGCAATAACCTTGCGAAATAATAGAGCAGCAAGAACAGACGAACAAATCCAACAAGATAACGAAAATGTGCGTATGACCATGTCGCAAATTCGTTCATCTCAATCACAAGAGGCACGAGCTGAACTACACCAAGAACGACAATTGGAACGGAGACAATCGCGCCGGTTCGTAGTTAACACAAGCAGAGCAAATGACCGACAACGCCAACAAGTACATAGAGCACTTACATCCGCTTCGTTCCTTCGTCTCGTATTCAAGTACGAGCCAGATATTGAATATTCCGCTGATGTGCTGATTGGTACTATGAGCAAGGAATGCCCCCCATTGCCATGCACTCAAATTCCAGTATGAGTCAGCCGGGATGTGTTGCGCATCAGGAAAAGTGCAACTACCGGAAATTGAACAACCACCTGAACCATTGAACGGCTTGCTCATTGGCACGGATCCAGATGGAAAATTCCGAGACGAAAATGTTTTGCTGCCACGAATTCCACTAATTCCCACAGATGTGCCAATTGAATTCAAACGCGTTCAATTTCCGATTAGATTGGCGTTCGAAATGACAATCAATAAATCGCAAGGCCAAACGATGTCTGTTTAGATTTGACCACACCGTGTTTTTCACACGGACAATTATACGTGGCATGTTCTCGCGTGGGCAAACCATCGAGCTTATTTGTATTGGCTAAAGACGGACTGACCAAAAACATCGTACACTCCTCACTCCATTGCTCTTCGAAATTAATATGGGTTTTTTATATTTACGTTCCTTATTAAAATACATTGAATTGAGAAAATGAATGGTTGGTGTTTTTTTCGTAGGTATTTGTACTTATTTTTTCGAAAATAATTATGTTAGTTTATAAATAATTAAAAAAATTTTATTACAAGAAATTAGAACCAGAAAAAAAGGTAATTCTAAGGCGGTACGAAGTTCGCCGGGTCAGCTAGTAATTATATATAAATAACTTACAATAATTCAAAAGTTTATTTATGTAGTTCTTCTCTTTAAATAATTAGTCTAATTAACGATTAATAACTTTAATTACAAAAAGAAAACCTTGATTACAATATAAAATTCAAATACCACCGTCACTCGTGCGTCTCACATGTCATCTCGTCTCTCGTGCGTCTCACCTGTCGTCTGGTCACGGCTGAATGATTATATAGTCACCCTTGCGAGGTATCGGCAGTACCAACTATGTTACCAACTCTATTACCAACCCTACATTTATTATTTCAACATTTCAACTACTTTATTTATTATATTATTATGTATTGGTTTTTAGTAAAAAAAATAGCGTAACAAACCATTTTATACTTCAAATTGCCATAAACGAACACATTAATTTTTATTGCGGTTAGTCAACCTTGCCTGTGATTTATAGTCTCTAAAAAAAATATTTGAAATATTGTAATGAAATTTTCTCACATTATTCTTCAGATATTGAACTGTCTATTAAAGATACAATTTTTTTTTCGATTTTTTGAAACGTCCTCAGTATCCTCAGTACTTAAAATAATTGCTTTGTTTTATGATAGATATAAGAAAGTACTCAATAACTATCACATTAGGCTTATGTATTAATAATTGTAAAAGCATGTAAGATAAAATTTAATTAAGTAAATTATTAATGCAAATAAAACCAGTTGACCCACAACTTCAAAATTTTGTAGTAATTTAACATTTTGCGTAATAATTGTAACGTAACCCAATGACAAGTAGGATTAAAAAGTATAATGGTGAACATAATATTGTCAGTATACCTTCGGGTTAATTAGGTGGCGGTCAACAAAATATTTTATTATTCCAATTTACGAAAATTACAAAGGGGAATTCTGAAGGGTGAAGTGCTCTGTCTATTCATTAAAGTGTTTTAGTGGTGTAAAACTGCTTTTATTTTTCAAAAGATGACTTTGGTACCACCCAGTCCAGAACTATTAAATTTTATCCAACAAGAAATAAAGGAAGATCTCAACACAAGGGACAGTTACTTACAAATTATAAAGGAGTGGTTACGCCAACAACCACACTTGCCAGATACATGGGGTAAATTTTAATTATAATTTATATTATATTATTGTGATGAATTCGAAAAAATAGAACTTTAAATTTTACTATTATTATAATCGCCCTTTGAAATTATACCAAAAGGTCAATTAAAATGTCATAAATTAAAAATCAAATCATCACTCTATATGAAAATAACGGGAAAAGTGTAAATTGATGTTTTCATAATGAAAACCGAGCAGAGAGATGAACTTATTGAACATTTTATTATATTCATTATGTGACATGGGTAAAATTGGTAACACACTTTTAAAAAAATACTATTGGAAAGTTGTGTCTATATTATTATATTAAATCTATAGTATCCTAAAAATTTTATTTACTAGTAATTGAAAAATTAGCACGAAAAACTGCTTTTATGGTCAGCCCCCACTGTTTATTCTACTATATTATCCCAAAAAAAACCATAAATTAAAAAATGAAATTGTGGGAATGAGAAATCTTTAGGATAACTCTTAAATTAAAAATATTGGACCAGTCCCCATTTTTAGATATTAATAAATGTAAGGTTTTTGAATTAAATACGGATAAGTAAAATCAATTTATATATTTTCTTAATTCCTTTAGAGGACATTCGACTATTGAACTTCCTAAGAGGTTGCAGTTTCTCGTTGGAAAAATGTAAAAAAAAGTTAGATACTTATTTTTCATTGAAGACTGCTGCACCAGACCTTTACTGCAACACGACTTTCAAAAATCTAGAATTGCTAAAAATAAGCAAAATGGTGTAAGATCCTTTCAATTAATTTACCAATGAATAAGTTACTGAAAAATGCTTTTAGCACCCTCCCACCACTACCACAGCTTACCAATAATGGTTGTAGAGTTTGCGCTATACGCATCAACGATAGAAATGCAAGTGGTAAATTGGAAGAGCTAATAAAACTCATATTAATGATGCGTGATATACGATTGGGATTAGAGAAAACTGTAACTGCTGGAGATGTGTATATTATGGATGTGGAAACAATTACCGCAAGTCATCTTGCTCTAATTACTCCTGCTATATTCAAAAAATATTTAGTTAACTTAGTCGTAAGTATTTTTATTGAACAGTCGATAATTTCTTAAAATTTCAAATTTTAGGAGATGTGTCCGACAAAAATTAAAGAGATACATGTTATTAATGCTCATCCTAGCATAAATACAATTTACTCATGGATTAACCCATTTTTAAAGAAAAAAATGGTAGATCGTATTCACTTTCATGCTGATGGGATCGAATCGTTGTATAAATTCGTTCCCAAAGAAATTTTGCCTGATGAATATGGAGGAAAGGCTGGAAAACTGCAACATCTCCATGGTTATTAATTTTATTATACAGTATAAATTAGAAGTTGAAAAGAAACACTAAATTGTTTTAGATTTGTGGATGCAAGTATTGGAAGAACATGAACCATGGTATACCGAACAAGAAAGTGTTAAATCTGATGAATCAAAAAGACCTGGAAAACTTAACAATGATGGTGAACTTTTCGGAAGCGAAGGAAGTTTCAAACAATTGAGTATTGATTAGGCATTTTATATAACATAATACTATAGCTTCCTAGTTTGGAAATCAATCTGATCTTTTTTGTTATTAGTTATTTTTTTGGGTAGTCTATGGGGCTTATCTAGCAGATCATTAGAACAGCTTTATAGTGTACCGATACTTCTTGTAATGGTGAAAAAGTATTTATTATTATCTCTACTTCTATTATGTCAAAAATTAGCCTTAGTTTTAAATATAATAATGCATTTACTTATTTGACTAGTTTTTTTTGAATCCAGCATGGGGAGGAAATCTCGTCCGAGATTTGGAAGGTGTCTGATTAAAACCTCACTGACCAAAACCTCCCCCCCCCCACAGCTCATAACCGCAATGAAACCACTATCAAGCATAACCCTTTGCGGCTAAGGTTGTTGTTCCGACACTCACGCTCCGAAGACCGATGTCCTTAGCTTTGGTCCTATGATGGTTTTTCCTAAGCTGCTTCCGTAGGATTTGCCTTAAAATTTTGTTTGGCTTTGGATGTTGACGTGACCTTCATTGCTTAGCGCGACAGCTTCAGCTGCGAAGACTATGCCCTACTAAACTAGAAAATTCGTAGTATGGCTCCATATTTCAGACCTTCACGTGGTGACCCATTTCACAGCATGTCCAGCACTTTAATGACCTATCTTAGCTATTACACTCCAATCCTTTTGCACGGTACAAATAGATTCTTGCCACCTGTGAATCCTCTTGCGTGGGATGTCAATGGCACTTAAAGATGCTTGATTAATTTGTGAGATCTTTTAATAGTAAGTTTTTACTTACTTCCTGGAGGATTTTGAACCACGCGTTCAGTCTCGATAAATACATCTCCTGGCCGAGTTTTCATAATTGTAATCCAATTCACATACATGGACCTTGTACTGAACGTTCTTGTCTTGTCTTTTCTCCATGTTTTCCACGTGTGTGGTAAGGTTGACGAGGGTTTCGATAATATGCTCACAAGTTTCCGCTGCATTCGCATTAGTAAATTCGCATTTATATGTTCGCAAAACATTGGACACTCACCGCATTTCGGTGCCTTGTGGACTCCTCATTAATACGATTAATTACACCTTCTATTTCGTTCATCGTAACAATTAGAAAAATGTAAATACTTCCTAATTCTAGCCCTAACAATCTGCTTCTGACAAGAAGGGCTTCAATTTTTTCCACTTGGCCTTTTAGACGACGGCAAATACCCACGAAGTAATTAATCGTCTCTTTCATATACGACACTTTGCTGACCATATTTTGGAAATAAATTTTAGGGTTCCTGCTTGACTTCACTATGTGGCTCTTTGGTCATTGTTTTGTAGCCTCCGCGAGATATTTTTTTTGAATCGGTAATTCTCCTGGTTTTAGGACCCATTACTTGTTTGCCTAACCAAACAGTACCGATCAGTATAATAATAATATATTCCTTTTTTTTCGGTTCCATTATTTTACTACCTTATGGGTGAATTGTTATTATGAAATTTTCTTACCAAAATTAAGCAACAAAAATGTGTACTGCCTCTGGAAGTTTGTGTTCAAATAGAAACAAATGTTTTAGCATCTTCAAAAAACTATTATGCGCAATATAAATTCAAGAATCATATCAAATGCCACTCCGAATACTTAAAATGAAAATTCAAATAAAGCTTTTCTCACAGTTAATTTCATCAATGATTGAAGCAAATGTTATTATTTGACAGCCCAGTCTTAACGACATTTCTGTTTCGATTAGTTACTTAAAAACCTTGCTAGTCGTATGTTAGTTTACCTTGAAATGGCATTTTGGGCACAATTTTCTTACCAAATTTCAAAAATGTTCCTTACCTAGCCAAGTTACAAACCACGGAATTCTCCCATTTATTACCCAGTAAAAAGTCCCACATACATATCTGGACGTATATTATTAAACATCCAACTATTTAGACAAATAAAATGCAATGCTAGATGTTGGTGAGTGCAAATGCATTTTACAAGGTAAGTAACGTAAGGTAAATAGCCTTGTAAAGTTGATTGAAAACACGAATAACTTGAGCTATTTAAAATGAATTACATTTCCCCAGGGTTTTTTGAAGGTGATTCAAAAAAGCATAAGTTACTAGTTCGTGAAAATTTCTTGAAAAAAATGTTACATTTTCAATATAGTTTAAAAATCTTCCAGTAATGTACTAGTATTCTTTCTTGGACTTAAAATAGAATTTTATTCGTATTGGAAGAAAGAAAATCAACAAATATTTAACACATCATAAGAATTTATTCTAATTGCAATTAAATAATATTTAAAACAAAAATGAAAAGGAATCTCTTTGGAAAATCGATAAAAATAATGAAAAAATAGATGATCAGAAAAAATTATTAATATACGAAGAACCTGTTTATCAACAATCGTTTTTTCTAGTAGGTGATTTAATTATTTACGTAGTTATTGCTTGACCCCTAAAATTGTTAATAAATAAAATATTTGTAAACATCTTCTGTTATATTGTATTCGAACCTACGATTTTAATTACATGTCAATGATGTAGTTTTTATTGTGAAATTTACAGAAATTTTAAAAAATTGAAATCTTGTTTTGATATAGTAAGTTATGGTATGTGTAATTATTTGAATTCTTTTAATAATAATCTATCATTTCAAAAAGGTGAATTATATTTACTACCAATAATGACTTTGATTGAGCCCAGTCAGGAACTTCAAATTTTTATCAGACAAGAAGTAAAGGAAGATCTTGATACTAGGGACAGTTACCTACAAATATTAAAGGAATGGTTACGACAACAACCACACTTACCAGATACATGGGGTAAATTTTAATAAAATATAAAAAATTAATTTTCAATCTGGTCTTGCAATTTACAGACGATATTATATTGATGAACTTCTTGAGAGGTTGCAGTTTCTCACTAGAAAAATGTAAAAAGAAGTTAGATTCCTATTTTACAATGAGAACAACTGCACCCGAACTTCACTCCAAGAGGAATTTCAAAAATGTGGAATTGCTAAACATAAGCAAATCGGTGTAAGTTTCGTTAATAATTTTACAGTAAAAAGCAGGAAGAAATTAAGTTTATCTATACTTTTGTAGCACTTTCCCTTCACTACCCCAACTTACCAAAGAAGGTCGTAGAATTTCCATTGTACGTATCAACGAAAAAAATTCAACTGGTCGTATCGAAGAAGCAGTAAAACTTATTTTAATGATACTTGACATACAATTGGCAATAGAAGAAATCGGAGTTTCTGGAGAAGTGCACATTTTAGATGCGGCAACAGTTTCGGTCAACCATTTTGCGTTAGTTACTCCGACTATAATAAAAAAGTTTTTGATTAGCATGTTCGTGAGTATTTTTCGTAATGTATTGTTTAGTTCCAAAAGTGTTAAGATTTCAGGAAGTTTATCCAATAAAAGTTAAAGAGATGCATGTTATCAATACTCATCCTTTTGTGAATGTCATATATACATGGGTTAAACCATTCCTGAAGAAAAAAGTTGCAGATCGTGTGCATTTTCATCCGGATGGAATGGAATCGCTGTATAAATTTGTTCCTAGAGAAATTTTACCTGAAGAGTATGGAGGAAAGGCTGGAAAATTGCAACATCTTCACGGTTAGTGTGATGCATATAATTTATTAGTGGATTAATCGAGTAAAATAATGAATTCGTTTTAGATTTGTGGATGAAAAAATTGGAAGAGTATGAACCGTGGTTTATCGAACAAGAAAATTTTAAAAGTGACGAATCCAAAAGAATTGGAAAACTTACTGATGACAATGAACTTTTTGGTACGGAAGGAAGCTTCAAAAAACTCAGTATTGATTAATTAGTGCTTCTCAAACCTATTTTTACTTACTTACCTTATCATATAAAATTTTATACTTTAAGTTTTGTGATTGTGTGTTAAATATTCCTTAATTTAATTTAATAGTAATCTAAAATTGGATAGTCTTAGTTTATTGTTCACTTTTAAGTATATACAAGGTGGCGTAAAAGTTCTCACTCGATTTCCAAATGCATTAACTTCTTTTGTAAATAATATGAATTGGTTCTGTTTGTTGATGATGTTTATTTAGACTTGCAAATTTGTTTCCATTAAGTTACGATGATAATATCCGTTAAATGATTGCTACCAAAGTTGACGCAGAACATTTTTCAAAACTTTTTCCAAACTTATGGCGATAAATTCTCCATTTTTTGTCAGATGTTTTCCGGAGATATGAAGTTTCTGGAACAAGAATGGAAATACAATTATTTCGCATCTTTGAGGAGTATGGTGATTCCTGGTTTATCTACGTGTATTCTGCTTTTGTTTACTTCACAAGTGTTAAAATTACGATGACAATAAACATCAATTTCAAAAATGAGAGGGCATCTTCCAAAAGGGTGATGATTTTTACGCTACTTAGTAGGTCAACGTATTAAATGTATCAAAGAATATTTTATAATAATTGAATATATTATAGAAAAAATTTACAGTCACATTATAAATGCCAGTTTGAATCTATCGTATATTATTAACTGATTTATTAATTACTTATTAAGTAATTTAACAATATTAGTTAACAGTCTGTACTTTAGTTTACGAGATACAATTTCCAGGATTGATATAAATACATTGTAATTTCTGCATATTTTCAGATTTTCTTTTTGTTCGATTTGAGGAAGCTGCAAAGTTGTTACGGTTCAAAAATTTAAACATTGTTAAATTTTCCTACATTCAAATTTAGTTTCGAATATTTATAGAAATCTTTCAATACTTTGTTGATTTGCCGTTAAATGGCATCATAAGTATCATTTTGCATATTTTCAAAACGCCAGCTGATACAAAAGGCATTGATAAGATTGCACTTTTATTCGTTGTTAACAAGTTAAAAGTTAAAACACCATTTATATTCGATCGACATTTTTACGTTTTTTTGTAAAACTTTCTGAGGACGGTGAGCGGATTTTGGAATCATTTTTTTGGACATATTTCGTCCTATCCATATTTTGGGATACATTTCAACCGCTTTATTCGGATTGCTCCTGGGTACCGACTTCTTTGAAGTAACTTTTACCAAGAGAATCCTAACTTCGTATTTTGAAGGATTCAACCAGTCCCAAGTTTTTGACCATCTCATCGAATAGTGGCTGTTCGAGCTTTGACAGCAACCCTCGACCATCTGAGGTAGTATTCCTAATGTTTTTGATTTGTAAGGTTATTTATTTGACTTTGTTTCCTTTAGGGTTTTTTTCTTTTAGTCCCGAGTTTTTCACTGGGAGTTTTTGTTCCGGTTTCCTTTTATTTGACTACGAGTTCGTTTGTTGTTGGCGACCACCTGCCATACTCTGGATCGTGCTAATCGTTTTATTCATCTTGCACTCCCCCACAACACCTTGGATCAGAAGACACCGCCAAGATAAGCCTTTTGTATATTTTTTTTTTTAATATCTTTGTATATTTTATTTTACTGTGCGGAATATTTTGGGCCGTTCCCTTGCTATTTTATTTTACATAAGTGTGTTCAATTATTACCTGTGATTTTAACACAGAGGCCCCAAGTAACATTTTAACCTGGGAAATTTCTGGCATTTGCCTGTCAGTGAAAACTCACCCAGGACCTGCTCCTGTGGCAGGAGTGAAGCAAGCCTGCTACAGGTGCTGTCTGAGTAATTTGGCGCATGAATTTACCTGAGGCAGCCCTGTGGCACACTTGGGAGAAAGCAAGCTGGTGCTGGCGCAAACCTGCACCACGCTTGTCGCACACCTGAGAAAAGCCTGGGGCAACCCTGAGAGAGGATTGAGGGTAAGTCGGAGGCAGGAATGAGGCAAGTCTGCTACAGGTGCTGTCTGAGTAATTTGGCGCACGAATTTACCTGAGGCAGCCCTGTGGCATACTTGAGAAAAGCCTGCAACGGTTTTGATTTCCACGTGTCAAAAAAAAATTTATTGTAAATAATTTTCAAAAAATGAAAAAATTAATTTATTTTAATTTAATTAATTTCTTAACTTAATATCCTTTTTTAGTATTCTTTTCTCTATTAATTAATTATCTATTATTATATTTTTTAATTCTCTTATTATGGTTGAACTCATAAATTACGATTTTCTCCTAATTATTTCATTTGATGATAGTTGGTCCTGAATTTATCCACGGGTTGCGTCTGCTGGAGTCTGTAAATCTGTAAATATAATTATAAATTTTAAAAATCTTACCGGAGCTGGGAATCGATCCACGGACCTTCTCTCTTGTACTTCGTTAACCTGGAGTGTTATGCACTACGCCACCAAGTTTAGTTGTAAAAATCATGATTTAAAAACCTGTGATTATAATCATATACATTTTTTTAGATTGATCAAATATTGTCTATTTAATTAAAGGAGTTCAAAACACATTAACAACAAAATTAGTTATTAATTATGAAGCAGGAATTAAAGAAAAATTAATTTCCCACGTTAATTTCCTATGTTCACATCGGCGATCGTCACCCGGTATAAAGGCACGTGTACCTACTAATTTTTGAAATTTTTTGAAAATATAGGTTTTTGGTAAAAAATTTAAATTGATGGTTAAACAACCAACATTAATGCCTGTTTTTACCAACAATTTATTTAAGAATTTCCTAGTAAAGAATTACTTAGCTAGGATTCCATAAATGTGATTGGTAAAATTTGACATAGTATTGACATAAAAAATTCATATGTCAAATTTGACCAATCAAATTTATGGAATCCTAGCTAAGTAATTCTTTACTAGGAAATTCTTAAATAAATTGTTGTTGAAAACAGGCATAAATGTTGTACAAACAAATTTTGTTTGTAGATTTTGAGGGAGTTGTATAATTAATAGATTAATAGGAATAATAGGCAAAAACAGAACTGACTTAGGAACGCTAATAAACGTTTTAAATATTGGTAATAAAGTTTCTCTATTGGTGAGTCAGATCTGTTTTTGCCTAACTACCCTGTCTCTAATAATTAAGTAGGTATTATAATCTTATGAACTATTTACAAATTTAAAAATTTATTACGTGTATCTACGTAATTAAATTAAAGGTACGTGTATACTAATCTTTTTTAAATTTTTTAAAAACACGTGCCGGACGGCCTTATGCATCTTTTGTTAATTATTATATCGTAAATTTGATTATCATATATTTTTGGTAAAAATTTTAGTGAACGAACGTCACCATCGACGTCACAATTAACCGAAGACAAGATTGCGTTATCCGATTCAATTGCAACTTGCAAGTAGGACTAAGTTTTTTTCTAAATTTATTTGCCGTAATTCATTGTCGGCTTATAGTAGGTCAAACCTACTTATCCCTTTTTACCTGAAAACCATGGGATTAATTTAATTTAAAAGCCATGTAACGGTATTACTCAGTTTTGGAATTTCCTACATTTGTTGTAATTATTTTGTTGCAGGTTGATACTTGTTTTATAACTTATCAATATATTAGGGTACTGTTACAATGCAGTATGCAAACTAAAATATACAAACAGCTTTTAATTAACTTTGACCTGTAGTGATTATTGTAGTGAAAATTATAAAAAAGGAACAAATTTAAGAAGGTGTGTGTGAAATGAGTGGAAAAAAGAGAGATGGTACTTTGTTATCTTTTTTTACTAAAACCCCCAAAAGGATAAAATTAGATGACGACAGCAATACGGATAATGCAGTGCCTCTTGCAAGTGAGCACATCAGTGAATATGAAGTGGAAGAAGTGATTTACAGTCGCCCTAGTTTCAGTGGAAATATTCTTAAATAATATATTTATTTGTAATAACTACCGAAAATTTTACATAAGGCTTTTTACAAGTGCCCCCCCCCCCCCGAAATGAAATCCTGGCTACGGGCCTGCTGTTAAAGATCTTTTAGCACTTTTATATAATACTTTTAACTTAATTTTACCAAAAGATGCAAGAACATTGATGAATACTCCAAAAAATAAAAAAAAATGATTTAATATTAAAAAATTTTATTAAACAATAAATTATTTGTTCTAATTTTGAAGATACCTTTTCAATATCGGCAATATTTGCTCAATCCCATGTAATTTATTAACAAATCGACAACTGTTTTGAAGGGAGCCCTACACCACTTCTTTTTCAAAGACACAAAAACTTTGAGTAGAAGAAGTGGCTTATTCCTTCGAAACAATTGTCCATTTTTTAATTCGCTACTGCTGGGTCCTCCTGGTTCTTCTGATTTTCGTGGTTCAATCTGTTCAAAGTAAATTAAAGTGATTTAAATGTTTAATTAAGAGCGCGCTGCAAATTTTGATGCAAAAACATGTTCAACAAATGGCGTGCCCTAAAATATTAATCTTTTCTACGAATCTTTGAAATCTTTATAATTCTGTATTGGTGAAAAGATTAGTATAAAAGATTAATATTTCAGGGCGCGCCATCTGTTGAAACATGTTTTTGCATCAACATTTGCAGCACGCTGTGGTACGCTTTGGTTGGAGAACAATATATTGTAACATTATTATACAACCCAGTAAAAATTGATAGGGTTTTGTATTATTCTTACTTACCTTTTACGAAGAAGAAATCAAAACAATATAAAATTATTTTGTTTAATTCTGCAAAACTTACCTAAACACATGGTAGTAATAAAAAAATGAGTCTGCGATATGAGTATAATGAAAATGAATGAGATAGAAAAAAAAATTTGACATACGAACATATGCGAACGATGCGAACGAGTATCTACGAACTAGTTCGAGATTGGCTTGGCGCCGAGGCTACACAGGCCAGGCGCCGGAGTGCGCAGGAGATCTGCAAGTTATTCTCAGGTATGGCTTCATAACCTGACACTGGCTTGCACCAAGCCAAGCGCAGGACATTCTCAGGTATCGCTAAGTAACCTGTAAATTACTATTTATTTGGAGTCAGCCAGGCCTGGCGCAGGCTTGGCAGGTAAAATTTGATTTTGCAGGTAATTGCCAGGATTGAAATGTTACTTGGGGCGTGTATGCAATATTGTACGCCGAGTATACGTATACCAGGTAAACCAAACACCAGTTATTTTTATAACTACATACGTGTAATTTTACAATTTAACTCGTATTTTATTTTAAGGGTAAGCTCAATTATTGCGACAGGTTTTGTAAATTTAATGTTGATCATTATATCTAGATCAAGACGAGATAATACGCTTTTGTTACTGGAGGCGATTTACCCAATCTCCTCTACCTTCCCCTACTCCAGTACTCCAGCTTTTCGTAGTTTTTTTTTACAGGGAGTACTTTGCTGTGATATACAGGGTGGTTCATCAAACTACGTGGCGCTCTTTTACCAGCAGTTATCGCCTTGCTCTTTGAAGCATAACCTTTCGGCGTCCCCCCTGTATCATCCATTTGTCAACAAGGAGGGAGATTGGCACATCGCTTTATTGCCTCTTGCGTACTCCGAGCTAGCCAAGAGGGCACTTACATCTTTAAATTGCTACAAGCCCTGAGTTTTCGTTTTTCAGGTAGCAAAGTATTCAGGAGAATTTACGCATAATAAATTGTATTTTAACCTTGTTGTTGTTGTTGTTGTTTTTTATGGTACTTTGACAAATATGGTTCACATGATTTAAAGGGAACCCATAAATAATAATAAGGTCATTATTTTTTAATTAAATTAATTCAACATTGTTAATAAAATCAAAACAAGAAACAAACCGACGACTCATGACAAAAACCTTTGAGAACGGTCATTTATAATATTTTTACGATGTTACCATTATTAAACTTTATTTTTTTAAATTTTATTACATCCAATGTTTGTGTTATTTATACTCTGCATAATTTGAAGGGCAACGTTATTTTTATATCTATTTAAAATGAAATTTAAATACCGTAAAAATGTAAACTAATTTTAAGTTTGGTAATTTTCTTTTTTGGTCCTTTTACCCTAAAGAGGGTTTGGTAAGCCTTAAAGGCTTCTCGTGGCAGATTACATCCCGTTGGTTTGCCATTGCCTACCGAGGGGAAACGGCCATAATATATGATTTTTACTTCGCCCTGAGTCGAACCTGGTTTTGTGTATTATCACCCTGTGCGCTTAATCGCTATGCTATCGACCGTCTTATATAACTATCCCCTTGTATAAACTAGTTTGTTCCTTAATCCCTTAAAGTTTACTATAAACGGAGTAGGGTAGACCGGGGACAGTTGAAACAGTTTCGACAAAATCACTGTCTATACCAACAATTTGAAGTGAGAGTATTTGACAGTATTCCTTAATTGAATCTTGGTTATAAAACTACTAATTGATGAGGTTATAGTGGTAATATCTGCACTACAAAAACCACCAAAGGCCAATTTAAAACATCAGTGAAAGTGTTTCAACTGTCGCCATAGCAGGAGAAGTTGTCATAGCCGTGTAATAGGTCGATGTAGATAAGTTGCAAGATGGGTATTGTTTACTTAATATAAGAAAAAGACGGACGAATGCAATGCAGGGTAGTCGAATTAGAAAACAACAAGGGTTGTGAGAGACGCATAACAATTGAGTGGATTTTGAACGAATAGGATTGACCATTGACGGTACTATGGTGCAATGCTTGAATAATTAGTATAACCTATTTCGATGATTCTGTTTTATTAATTCTATCCAACGAGTTAAATCCCATGGATGAAGGTAACTCCGTAGGATTTGAGTAATTGTAAATTATGCGTATACGATGTATTGTTGTGTTTTAGATACATTCTCAGTTGATCATTTAATTAATCCGAATTAATCTATTGGAATACAAGCAAATCATAGAAAATTGACCAAAACTTTTGTTTCGCTTTTATTGTGGATCAGCTGATAAACTTGCAAGTATCAGTTTCCTTCGGGGAGAATTTTATAATGAACTTGATAGGGCTTCATCTGATCTTCTTTCAACTTTCGTTTTTAATTCCTGTTATATAGAAAAAACAGTTTAAAAATTGTCTAAGCCTATTTTATTTTTTAATGAAGAACAAAATTATAGCTCAATTTCTATCATAACTTTTGAGACTATTTCGATCATGGTCGTAGCTATATTTCATGTAGCACAACCAAATCAAGATTAATTTAAGATAGAAATATGATCTTAAAAAAGAAATTTTTTCAAGAATAGAGTGTGATTTTAGTATGTGTTATGTGAAATATAAATTAAACAAAAACTTAACTAGACGTTAAAATATTAGATTTTAACTGTAAGTAAAGAAAGATTTTGCAGTAATATCAAATTTTAGTATGATTCCGAGGGTCGTTGTCAATTTTATTCAAATTTGCACAGTAAATTCGAGAGTAAAGTTCATCTACCGAGGAACTTCCGCTAATCTTATCTACAAGAGAAATATAATTTTGCAGCTTCAAAACTTAAAAAGCTAACTAAACGTAAAACCAATCCTGCTCATATGAGGCTATGAAGTTCTGCTGTCGATTTTTGAGTGTTTGATTCCTCGGCCCAAGCAATAGCTTGCAGCACAGCTGGTCGGAAAATTAGGCTTGCGTTATAAATATTGCATCTTTGGTTTAAATCAGGCCCGTAGCCAGGATTTTATTTCGGGGGGAGCACTTGTAAAAAACCTTTTGTAAAATGTAAAATTTTCGGTTGTTCTCCTCCCATTTTCTTTGTCTTTTCAACATTTCGGGGGGGGGGGCACGTGCCCCCAAGTGCCCCCCTGGCTACGGGCCTGGTTTAAATGTGAACATAATTTATCCTTTTTTAGGACATATTATATTTTAGCAAAGGTTCATTCATTTATCACCAATCTTAAAAAAATTTAGTGCGTTTTCGCATGTTCCATAACCTTGACAATATTATTTAAAACTATTTCTTAATTAGAATTTTAAATATTTAAAAGTTTTTTAAATACATACTTCAAATTATTAATATTATAATACGAAAAAGCATGTAAAATTAAATGTTTAGATATTTATTAATACATTTATTAAACCAGTTGAAAAATAACCTTTATTAAATTTAAAATTTATTATTATCTGGCACATAATAATATTAAATTATGATGCGGAAGTTTGATATTAAAGTACAGAATTTTATTCCAAGTTCTGTAATTCAGTACTGTCCATCAACGGAGTATTTTATTATTCAAGTGTTCGAAAATTTTGAGGGTGTGGTATCAACAATACAGTCAAATTCGAATATTAACACCTTTTTAATTTATATTTAATAAAGGAAATAAATGGTATTGTATATTTTTTTATTAATATTCCACAGTTTCATAAAAATGTTTTAGGTGATCGAGAACTACCACCATTTCCCTTAAGATGACTTTAATACCACCCAGTCTAGAATTACAAATTTTTATCAGGCAGGAAGTAAAAGAAGATCTAAATACTAGAGACAGTCACTTACAAGTAATAAAAGAATGGTTACGCCAACAACCACACTTACCAGATGCATGGGGTAAATTTTATATAACTATTACTTATATTCTTTTTTTATGACATAGTAATATAGTAATATTACGATCTATCTAGGTGGTTGATTTAGTCTCACTAGTGCACCTCCACCATACCGCCTCCACGTGTATAATAATCGAAAATTTAGTAATGCTAGACAATTCTTTGTAGACAGCACAGCCTATATATTTTACAGAATTTTCTTTACGTGGTAGTTTTCAACTTTGAAACTCAATATACTATTTTGTTCTCTTCTGAATGTTTAAAGCAAATTAATTTTGCAGTTTATTTGTATTCACAATTTTCTTTTAGACGATATTCGATTATTGAACTTCTTAAGAGGTTGCAGTTTCTCTTTAGAAAAGTGTAAAATGAAGTTAGATTCCTATTTTACACAGAGGACAGCTGCACCAGAACTTTACACTAACAGAACTTTTAAAAACCTAGAATTACTACACATAAGCAAATCGGTGTAAGATTCCATCAATTTACTAATAAAGAAAAAGTGAACAAATCACAGAGAAAAGTTCTTTTAGCGCCCTCGCTACACTGCCTAAACTCACCAAAAATGGTTGTAGAGTTAACATCATGCGGATCAACGACAGAAATGCAAGTGGTAATTTGGAAGAGCTAATAAAACTAATATTAATGATGCGTGATTTGCGATTGGGACTAGATGAAAGTGGAATTGTTGGAGAAGTGAATATTTTGGATGTGGAAACAGTTGCCGCAAACCATTTTGCTTTAGTTACTCCCGCATTATTAAAAAAGTTTTTAATTAATTCAATGGTAATTACTTTCGTTAATCTATCTACATTCTTTAGAAATTTGAAAATTTTAGGACATTTATCCAACAAAAATTAAGGAGATACATGTTATTAATATTTATCCTTTGTTGGATAGAATTTACTCCTGGTTGAAACCATTTTTAAAGAAGAAAATAGTAGATCGCATTCATTTTCATCCTGATGGGATGGAATCTTTGTATAAATTCGTCCCCCAAGAAAGTTTGCCTGAAGATTATGGAGGAAAGGCTGGAAAATTGCAAAATCTTCATAGTTAGTGTATATTAAATTGTTAATTGATTGAATAGACACATGAAATTATTTTTAGATTTATGGATGAAAAAATTGGAAGAAAATGAACCATGGTTTAAGGAACAAGAAAATTTTAAAAGTGACGAATCCAAAAGACATGAAAAACTTACCAATTATGTAGAGCTCTTTGGTGCGGAAGGAAGTTTCAAACAACTTAGTATTGATTAACTTCAATAATAATCATTATATAATAATAATAATATTAATAATACTCTTTTTAACGTTTTTAACAAATTTGCATTTTAAAACTAAATACAGTTAATATGTAATACGTGGAGATCAGCTAGTGCCGGTTTTCATCTCTACACTTAAGGCTACGTACAGAGTGCAAGCTGGTCGCCGAATATAATTATTATTAATATAATAAGTACCTACTACAAATACATTAATTAACGTAATCGAGGACAAACGAAGCTGGTATTTCAATGAAAATATCCCAGCCAGTAAGCAGGATTCGGCGACCAGAGTCCACTCTGTACGTAGATAAGGTCAATCGAGACCAATCTGGGGTGATTAAAAATTGATTGCAAAGTAGTCGTCCATGTTATATTGCGGTTAATTAAATTAAATTATAATATATTTTTACGCACTCTTCGTCAAAAGTAAAATTATTTAAAAATATCATTTAATTTATTATCACGAGTTAGCAACTAGCCAATCTAAATCATTTAATGTATTTAGTTAAATAAGATTTAAATAAAAGGGATAGGTTAACAAAAAAAATATGGAGATCAATTAAAATACGACGCATATAGGCTATTTTATAGTATATTATAATAATATTATCTTAAAATTTTTATTATTTTTTTACTGCTTCTTGACAACAATACTTTTTGAAAATATTATAATTATGAAACTAGAATTTGGTGTGAACATTTTAAATGGAGAGACAAAAATATTGTAATAACCAAACTGAAACATCATTTAAATTTTTAAGTTTAGCATATTATACAATTTTTAACGCAATGCGCTAGGGTTTGAATCTAAAATTAGCATTGTATATTACTCACGGAGGTAAAAAGTAGTTCATTACATCTACGGGCTATACATAACCTCGGCTCTTCGCATTTCTGTAATTAGTCCAGCTTTAAGATGTAATGAAGCTTTTTACCAAGGTTTGTACATTATTTCATTCATAGTTTAATTAAGCAAATTAAGCTTAGCAATTAAGATTTATGCATTACATTTTTGGAAAAGTATTTTTAGGAAGTAGGCATCAGAGTGAATACAAATTATGTGAAAATAAATTAAATTAATTAATTTAAGGATTAAATTTCACGTTTGCAATCTTGTCGTTATTGGCCTATTGTGAATAAAATAAAAAGAGTGAGGTTTGACCATTCTTTTGTTGTTCCTTTTTGAATTTGTCTTGCAATTCTCTATAGACCTGACAGCCCTTATAATAGTTCACGGGTTCATCGCTATTAAAAAAGCTGGTGTATCTCTTGGTTTCTTACAAGTTTTTGTGTCATGGATCCTCCACATTTAACACATGCAACGGGGCGATTGCAATAAGCTTTAGTATAGTTGAATATTTGGCATCTTGTACCTTCAGGATATGTCAATATTTCTGTAAGGCGGTTCAACATTCAACTAGTATATAAATTAAACTAAAAAGAACTTAAATAATTAATGGAGTGGGTCGTTACTTGGTGAAAATTCATTTTAAATTAAAATTAAAAAATTAATATAAACTTCCTTCAATACGACTACAATCAAAGGTGCCTCCACCCGCTCCGCAACAACCTCGAAAAGAAACATCAAGATCGTGCCCTTCTGATCCAGTGTAAACAAAAATTCAGCTTTTGTGGATAACTCCACGTGTTTGAATTCAAGATAAAGCTTTTATAGCTCAATAATTTATTTTCAACGTTTAAGACACCTTGCCCATGTCCTCGACAATCGAATAACAAAAGTTTTTCAAAATATTTAAAAATCAAACACAAATTTTATAACACAGCAACAAATAATAAAATTATAAAACTTTTGATCCCCTAATCGAATGGGTGCTCTTCTTTCCTCTCTTCAGATTTCTCTAGGCAGGACCAAGCCTGACCGACTCTCCCTTCACAATGTAAAACGGCACTCATTTTTACAACCTTCCACTTCGGAAGATAAAAGGTACTTAACTTCTTCTTTTTACCAAACATCCACTTTAGGAGATAAATGGTCACCAACCAACTTTGTTGACCTTTGTTTGACTTTCTTCTCACTTTTTTTTTTCATAACAACCAAAATCTCCTAGGTAGCTTCATGCTTTTTCCAAATTATGCCTACTTCTATATTTTCTTACCTAAAAGATTTTGGATACCTAGGTAACGTTAACTAAATAAAAATAATTTGGACGTTTAACAAATTTTACAGTTTTATTTTACATTTCCTTACACTATAACCACATGATCTTCTTTTCCTTCACACCTCGTCATCCTTTGTTTCTTGGAACCATGCTATTCGTTGCAATGAACGCCTGTCCTTGATGACGAATCCTTTTGAAAGAGCTAAACATCACATAAAGGCTTTACTTTCGCTATAATTATTTATTTTGAATTATGTTAAATTTCTTAGTTAATTACGAAGCATTATGTGATTGGTGATTCCTCTCTTCGTCTCGAGACACGTGCGATAAGACCATTTCAATTCAGGTCGTAATCCCCTCATTTCATCAAATGTGGCCATATTTTTTTTTGGGGGGGGATAATATGGATTATATCTTTATTATACTTTAACAAAGTTAATTCATTTATCACCAATTTTAGAAAAGTTTAGTACGTTTCGAATGTTCCATAACCTTGATAAAACATTTCTCGATTATCCTTTATAAATATTCAAATATTTTTAACTACTTAATATTATATCCGAAAACGCATTTAAAATGAAATGTTAACATATGTATACATTTATTACACAAGTTGACCAACAACTTAATACTTTTTTAAAATGAATCATTATTAATTACATAATAATATTAAACTATGATGCGGAATTTTAATTCAAGTTCTATACTTCAGTATAGCTTCATCATCAGCTTCATCATAATTATGGTGGATTTCATTATTCAAGTGTCCGAAAATTGTTTTTATTAATTTTATTAGTATTCTACAGTTTCATGAAAGTGTTTTAGGTGATTGAAAACTGCCACTATTGCTCTTGAGATGCCTTTAATACCACCCAGTCTAGAACTAGAAATTTTTATCAGGCAAGAAGTAAAGGAAGATCTCAATACCAGAGACAGTTACTTACTAGTACTAAAAGATTGGTTACGCCAACAACCACACTTACCAGATACATGGGGTAAATTTTAATTAATTAATACTATTATTTATATATTTTTTCTTGATAGTAATATTGAAATATCTACCAAGTGATGGGATGGATAAGACGCTTGGTTAATTTAAATCATTTTTTTTTCACAGATTTTCATTCATTCAGTCTCATTAGTCCACCTCCACGTGTATTGTTTATACAAATTTATTCTCCATGTTTACATCGCCATTAAATTGATAATACCACTCGTATTTTTACAGTTTATTTGTTCACACAATTTTATTTTAGATGACATTCGATTATTGAACTTCTTAAGAGGTTGCAGTTTCTCTTTAGAAAAGTGTAAAAGTAAGTTAGATTCCTATTTTACACAGAGGACAGCTGCACCAGAATTTCACAGTAACAGGACTTTTAAAAATCTAGGATTACAACACATAAGCAAATTGGTGTAAGATCCCGTTAATTTACCCAATAAAGAAAGAGTGACCAAATTACAAAAAAGATTCTTTTAGCGCCTTCCCTACACTGCCTCAACTTACCAAAAATGGTTGTAGAGTTAATTTTGTACGTATAAACGACAGAAATGTAAGTGGAAATCTGGACGACTTAATAAAACTTGTAATAATGATGCGTGATTTCCGATTGGGACTAGAAGAAAGCGGAATTGTTGGAGATGTGAATATTATAGATGTGGAAACAGTTGCCGCAAAACATTTTGCTTTAGTTACTCCTGATTTATTTAAAAAGTTTTTAATTAACGCAATGGTCACTATTTTTGTTAATCTATCCATATTTTTTTATTAACTTGAATATTTTAGAAAATATATCCAACAAAAATTAAGGAGATACATATTATTAATATTCATCCTTTCATAGATAGAATTTACTCCTGGTTGAAACCATTTTTAAAGAAGAAAATAGTAGATCGCATTCATTTTCATCCTGATGGGATGGAATCTTTGTATAAATTCGTCCCCCAAGAAATTTTGCCTGAAGAGTATGGAGGAAAGGCTGGAAAATTGCAAAATCTTCACAGTTAGTATACATAAAATTATTAATTGAATAGACACGATAGACACATTAAATTATTTTTAGATTTATGGATGAAAAAATTAGAAGAAAATGAACAATGGTTTAAGGAACAAGAAAATTTTAAAAGTGACGAATCCAAAAGACTTGCAAAACTTATCAATTATGAAGAGCTTTTTGGTGCGGAAGGAAGTTTCAAAGCACTTAATATTGATTAAATTCAATATTTATTACCTAAACTTATAACTTCTTACCCCCATCGTTTGGCAAATCAACTGAAGAGAGCTTCTTTAAAAAAAATTCTAAATTCTAAATTTCTAAATTCATTTAAAGGAGACTCAGGCTATTTTATACGATTTAATGATATACAGGTAGTGTGAATGAAAAACTGAACGATTTTAAATTGAAATGTCACCAATAACAGTTATTATTTAAACAAAATTTATAGTATGCCAAAGAGTAGGTGATATCAACTTACCTATGTCAATTTTTTTTTTTCTAATGTCACTTACAATCATGGTGTTAACTAAAGAGCAACAGATCACAATTTTTAAGCTTTTAGAACAACCGTGCAGTTTTACTGAAATACAGAAAAGGTATAAATATAACAAATTTTGTGTTTCGAAAGGTACACTCTCTAGTTACAAGAAAAATGGTATCCCAGAACATAAACTCAAAATTCGGAAGAAAGGCAGCGGCAAAAAGCCAACTCTGACAAATCGAGAATTATCGAATTTGAAGAAAATGGCATTAAAAACAAATCCTCCGACACTACAACATATGGCAAAACATTTCAAAACATCTAAGTATATCATTCGGTATAATTTAGATAAAATATTAAACCTGAAATTAATGAAGAAGCCGAAAAGACATCACATTTCTGCAGAAACGATATTAAAAAGACACCAGCGTTCACTAGGGTTATATCGCTTATTAAATTGTAATAAATGGAAAAAATATATCACTGTCGATGAAGCATGATTCCATCTAACAAATGCTGATGGTCAACGAAAATTTCAATACTTGAACCGCGAGCAGTCGGCAAGAGAATTGGACGTATTCACAAAACAGTCTCATGCAAAGGGAGTTGTGGTGTTCATGGGAATATCGAATTCTGGAACCACAACGCCAATTTTTGTTGAGCCTGGTGCTAAAATTAACTCGGAATATTATATTAAGAATTGTTTGAAACCACTTTTGACTGATATAAAAAGGTTATATCCTATTGGTGATTGGATATTTCACCAAGACTCTGCACCAGCGCACGCTTTTAAGAAGACTTTGAATTTTCTTAAAGAGAACGACGTATCTGTTATTCATCCGAATATATGGACGCCATCATCACCGGACCTTTCACCCTGCGATTATTTTTTGTGGGGATATTTAAAATCTCAGTTAAATAATTCAAAAGTTGAAACCACAGATCACCTTAAAAAACTAATAAAACGTGAGATATCAAACATTCCTCTGGAGATGATACAAAAATCGCTACAATCTTGGCCAAAACGTTGTCTTCAAGTATATAAGAATCAAGGACAACATATTAAATAAAATTATTTAAAAAAAATAGAAACAATTGTGACTTATTAGATTTCAAAATCGTTCAGTTTTTCATTCACACTACCTGTAAAGCAAACTGTAAAATTTGATCTTATAATTCGGACTACAATTGGTCCAAATAACTGCAGGTGTGAAATTGTGTATTCAGATCATACCTCCATTCGAGAAGGAAAGTTTAATTGTTGTAGATTCTTCGACAATTAAAGTTCAGTTTCTGAACATCCTTTGATAAATAACGTAGTGCAAAGGCGAAGAAAGTTAATCCAGTCCAAGTGGAAAACGACATAAAACAATATTCCGTCCAAAAAAAGTCAAAAGTGGAAAGGAGATACGTAGTGCGATTTTGGAAAGTGGTGATAAAAAACAGGAGTGAAGAGGTGTAAGAAAATTTTGTGAAAATTAAAGTTGGAAGAAGACCAAAGCAATCCTGTATACTTGGTTATATTAGTTGTTATTTGAAATTTTTATACTGAACGATAAATTTTAGTGTGATTTTGGAGTTAAATAAATTAATAATTTAAAATTCAAAAATTGGTTATTCAAACACAACATGTTATTGTTTAAAACATTGAAATTATTTTTGCAGCGGATCAGAGAAGGATACGATCTTGGTCGGTTCTATTGAGGTTTCAGCAAATTAAGGAAGTCAATTGAATTGATATTACTTTCTCTTAATTTATTTTGAGTTATGTTAAAATTTTTATTTAATTATAAAGCCTATATGAGATTGCATGGTGCTTCCTCTGTTCGTCTCATAGACACGTGCGAGACGACTATTTCAATTCTGGTCGTAACCCCCTCATTTTTTGATGAAATACCATCTCAATAGATATAAATATATTATTATATGTACAACATAAATCAAAAATAAAGATTTAAAAATTAACACTACATAATTTATTAATTTGAAGGACAACATTATTTTAATTTTTATTAATTAAAATGAAATTTAAATATAAATTGATTCATAAAAAGTCATTGCTTACATTTTCTTTCCATTCCTTTTTTTAGGCTTATATGAGGTTAACCTTTTAAGAATTCTCCTCCGTCGTATTGCTTCTTGACAGAAGCGTCGTGACCTTTAACAATGCTTGTTAAAGGCGTTCATGGCAGATTATACCCCGGTGGTTTGCCATTGCATTCCGAGGGGAGAGACGGTCAGAATAAAGTTCTTACTTCACTCGGATTCGAACCGGGTGATTAGCGTTCATAGTCAACTCGCGTGAACGCTATGCTCCGACCGCCTCTTAAGAATAGTATCCATATTATATTTTAATGAAAAATATTTTTAAATCGCAACTAGCGCACGTGCCCCTGTTTATGTGTTCTCTATTTATAAAGAATTTTATATTTGTAAATAGTAACTAGTGCGTTATCAGTTTGATTTTGTTGCTGAATTGATTTTAAAAATGAGTGATAAAGTGTACGTGAAAAAAATGGTAATAGAACTAATTTAGTGACACGTACAAGACGTAAAATTAGAAGATTTCATCGAATGGCAAGATAGTTGCTCGACATAGCCACTGACATCGCTGTTACCACCTTCAATAACGGTTTATCGGGCCTTTTTTATATTCTGGACATATTTGGATGTGCTATGGGTCGAAATATTTATGAGTTTTGTATAGAAGCCAATACAATGCAATATCGGAGGAAGCAAAAACAGCAAGACGCAGTACTAAATTGTCCAAAAAGGACCTGGAGAAGACCGTAAATGTTGTCTGTTTTGCGGACGATATGGTGTTACTGGCTGATTCTGAAGACAATCTACAAAGAATGCTACATCATCTTAATATGGCAGGAAAGAGATTCAACATGGAAATAGCAACAACCAAAACAAAATCAATGGTAATTAGTAAGAATCCAAGAAGGTGTAAGCTGGAGATAGAGGGAAATATGGTGGAACAGGTGATGGAGTTCAATTATTTGCGAGTGAGTGTTACAAGTGTAAAAGACCTAAAGAAGGACGTGCAACAACAGGCAACAAAAGCGACACAGGTATATGGGTACCTAAACAATATGGTGTGGCGTAATAAATTTATGAGAAGAGAGGCAAAGGTGAGAATGTATAAGACGATGGTAAGACCGATACTGACTTATGCGATTGAGACACGCGCGGACACAAAGCTAACAAAGCAAAAACTGAGAACAGTAGAGATGAAGGTCCTCAGAGCTACGATGGGATACACTCTACGAGATAGAAAAACAAGTGTGTCAATAAGAAATGAATGCGACATACAAGACATTATAAAATGGAGCAAAGAAAAGAGAAGAAATTGGAGAGACCACGTCGAGAGGATGCAGGAAGACAGACTGGCGAAAATTTGTAAAAATGGACGACCTATGGGAAAAAGACTGCCGGGACGACCACCCAAAAGTGATGGGCACAGAGCTGGTTCTCCTCTTCCACTGAATAATCCGAAGGCCAGGCAAACAGGGTTGACCCTAGCCAAAAGCAGAAGAAGAGAAGACATCAACATTAACTCGTCTGTACGAGTTTTCGTTACTGTACATCTGCTCCGCCTTCTTATCTCTCAGTACCGCAACTCTCAAGTCCATCCACATCCAGCAGTCTTCCACACATGTTAGCTACAACCGAAAAATAATGTTGTAGCTTCATAATTTAAAATGCTAACTAAATCTTAGAAAAGTTTAGTACGTTTTGAATGTTCCATAACCTTGATAAACTATTTAAAAATATTTTTTAATTAGCCTTTATAAATATTCAAATATTTTTAACTTATTACGTAGAGCGCGGATTGATATGCACTTATTTTTTGAAAATAAGCGCTTATAATAAGCACTAAAAAATGAAAAAAAAGCACTAAAAAGTGAAAAAAAAGCACAATAAAATCTTAAATAAGCAGTCAATAAAGCTACATACAAAATTTTAACTTTTAATCTTCACCAAAAATAAATGTATTCTTAATACATGAATGAATGGCTTACACAAAATAGAATTAATTAGAATTATGGATGTTGTAAGAAAAACAGTAAATAATCAAATACTTTTCTAAATTTTCTTCTTCTTTCTACGTCAACTCTGACGTTATCGGCGCATATTTAAATACATTTGCTGAGAGTACTATTCTCGATCGTTTATCCTGTTAATAATTTTGCTGTGTTAGCAAGCACTTGAAAACCATCATTTTTACAAAGAAGTTTTACAGAATCTAGCTGTAGAGGATTCTTTCCTTCAAGATTTTTAATACATTCACCTGTGTACCAATAATTAGCTTTCAGAAATTCCAAATTTTCCTGTCCTTGGTTTGTCATTTTTAAAACTTCTTGACGATCTTTAATTGTTACTGCAGCTGAATCGGACAAATTACACACGAATTTTTTAAATTGTCGTATATGTTCTGCATAATACACAACAGCTGTTAACCATGTTCCCCATTTGGAAATATGTATTTTAAGCGGTGCTAACAATAACATCTTATCGTTTCGGTTATTCGAGGTAATCCATGGGAAAAGCACGTAAAATGAATCATAGTTTGACGAAAAAATGTTTAGGTGGTAGCCGCTTTAACCATAATATGCATTTATGCATTATTTTCCCATGTGTTTAGGTGACTAATGTTGAAAGACGTTGTAAACTTGCAAGTGTAGTTTAAAAATAAAAAGATTACTTGCAGCCTTTCCTTCTCAGTCCTTTTACCCTAAAGAGGGTGTGGTGAGCCTTTTTAACAAAGGCTTCTCATGGCAGATTACACCTCGGTGCACAGTGTCTTGAAACCGGGTATTTTTGGACAAACGGATGCACAGCCTTCAATTCAATAGCAAAAAGTCTGAAAAAAATATGGAAGATGCCTCACTATATCCTTAATAGAATAGAATAAAAAAAATATTAAAAAATAGAGCAGAAAATTTTTTATATTACATGTCCGTTTATTAAGAGGAGAAAATGTCGTCAATAGATGGCGCGAAACTAAGTTGTGCTGCATGCAAAACTTGATTTGCGCCATATAAGTTTAAAATTGCATCACTTTTTCTCTTTTTGGTCTTTTCAGAACATTCAGCAAATTCTTTCTTCACTTTAGTAGATTCAGTTGATGCTGATGCTCGTTTATCTACAATTTCAGCTGTTGTAAAGTTCTCCTTAAGCCAATCAGCATTACACTTAATAAATGTTGACCTTGTCTTGTAAGCTATATTCCACCTTTCATTGTACCGTTTCACGAATTTCTTAATAATTAAGAATTTAATGTTACGAAGCTGATCTACATTTAAATTAGGATTCTTTCTCGCTATTTCATTAGTGATGATGGACGACTTGGGTTGAGAAGATCTTACGTTTTCCCACAAGATATTGCACAAATTATGATTTGATATATTAAATATTTCCATTCTGAGTAAACTTTCGGTTGTTGAATAAATTTACTTTGCAAGTATTCTTATATAGAGAAAATATTGAAAGATTTACTCTCATTATCCTATTATCCCATCGCTGATCTCAGTACCTAACAGTATTAAAAATGCTCCTGAGTTTGGAGACGGTAATAGACGGTTGCTGAAATTTGGAGGGATAATTCGTGAGGTGCCAATGTACTCCACAAAATTTTTTCATGTTTGGCGCTACCCGGCGCAACTACTAAAAGTTTAAAAAAAGTGGAAACCTTAAAAAAATTTTGGCCTTTCTTAATTCGGGCCTGCAAACCATTACAAATGTATATTCCTGATGTAATATACATCCAATCTTATTTTCAGCAATATTGAAGCCTTGTTGTGTTTTTACAATAATTTTAAAATAAAGCCAAATCCCACTTTTTCGTGCTTTTCGACTATTTCTGTAAGAATTTTTTAAAAAAATTTGTGCTCGTGATTGCTTTAAATGTGCCTAACAAGATTCTATTAGTAGAAAGTCAAAATAAAATACTTTAGAAAATGGTGTTTGTCCATCTCCACGACACTGTGCGGTGGTTTGCCATTGCCTGCCGAGGGGAGAGATGGCCAGAATAAAGTTCTTACTTGCAGCACAACTTTGTAAATAATACGTGACAATTTAAAATTTAAAAAAGCATATTCAAAATGCCAAAATTCATTAAAAAATGCTCAAATATGCATAAATATGCGTTTTATGCAAATTATTAAGAAAAAAGCAAAATATGCTTGCTATGCTATATCAACATTACGTAAAATCACCGCAATTTTTTTAGAAACGTAAAGATCCAAAAGGAATATCATCTGCATATAATTTACAGCAATAAGCAAAACGCATAGAATCCGCGCTCTGCTTATTAGTATTATATCCGAAAATGCATGTAAAATGAAATGTTAAGATATGCGTATACATTTATTAAACAAGTTGACCAACAATTTAAAAAAATTTTTAAATTAATCATTATTCATTACATAATAATATTAAACTATGATGCGGAATTTTATTTCAAGCTCTATAATTCAGTATAACTTTATCATCAGCTTCATCATATGGTGGATTTCATTATTCAAGTGTCCGAAAGCTTTGAAGGTGTTTTTATCATTTTATTAGTATATTCTACAGGTTCATGTAAGTGTTTTAGGTGATCGAAAACTGCCACTATTGCTCTTGAGATGACTTTAGTACCACCCAGTCTAGAACTAGAAATTTTTATCAGGCAAGAAGTAAAGGAAGATCTCAATACCAGAGACAGTTACTTACAAGTACTAAAAGATTGGTTACGCCAACAACCACACTTACCAGATACATGGGGTAAATTTTAATTAACTAATAGCATTATTTTTTTTCTTGATAGTAATATTGAAATATCTACCAAGTTGATGGGATGGATAAGACGCTTAGTTAATTTAAATTACTTCTACAGATTTTCATTCATTTCAGTCTCATTAGTCCACCTCCACGCAAAGAACTAATTAATCTTTCTCTTCCATATTCTCAATGACCGAAGTCTAATAAACAATTAAATTTTGAATTTTAACATCAAAGTACTGTACACCAGGTTACCACCTCCACGTGTATAATAATCGAAAATTTAGTAATGCTAGACAATTCTTTGTAAAATTTTATAGAATTTTCGTTACGTGGTGGTTTTCATCTTTGAAACTCAATATACCATTTTGTTCTCTTGTGAATGTTTACATATCCATTTAATTCAGGAATCTATTTTTTTTAGGTTATTTGTTTTCAAAATTTTCTTTTAGATGATATTCGATTATTGCACTTCTTAAGAGGTTGCAGTTTCTCTTTAGAAAAGTGTAAAATGAAGTTAGATTCCTATTTTACACAGAGGACAGCTGCACCAGAACTTCACACTAACAGGACTTTTAAAAACCTAGAATTACTACACATAAGCAAATCGGTGTAAGATCCCATCAATTTACTAATAAAGAAAAAGTGAACATATCACAAAGAAAAGTTCTTTTAGCGCCCTCGCTACACTGCCTCAACTAACCAAAAATGGTTATAGAGTTAATTTTATGCGTATCAACGACAGAAATGCAAGTGGTAATCTGGAAGAGTTAACAAAGCTTATACTAATGATACGTGATTTACGATTGGGACTAGATGAAAGCGGAATTGTTGGAGAAGTGAATATTCTGGATGCGGAAACAGTTGCCGCAAACCATTTTGCTTTAATTACTCCTGCTTTATTAAAAAAAGTTTTAATTAACACAATGGTAACTACTTTTGTTAATCTATCCATATTTTTTATTAATAAATTGAATATTTTAGAAAATATATCCAATAACAGTTAAGGAGATGCATGTTATTAATACTCATCCTGTCATGGATATAATTTACTCTTGTTTGAAACCATTTTTAACGAAGAAAATGGTAGAACGCATTCATTTTCATTCTGATGGGATCGAATCTTTATATAAATTCGTCCCCCAAGAAATTTTGCCTGAAGAGTATGGAGGAAATGCTGGACAATTGCAAAATCTTCACAGTTAGCATACATAAAATTATTAATTATTTATTGAATTAACACATTAAATTATTTTTAGATTTATGGATGAAAAAGTTAGAAGAAAATGAACAATGGTTTAAGGAACAAGAAAATGTTAAAAGTGACGAATCCAAAAGACTTGTAAAACTTATCAATTATGAAGAGCTTTTTGGTGCGGAAGGAAGTTTCAAAGCACTTAGTATCGATTAAATTCAATATTTATTACCTATAACCGTGTCGTCAGCATTATTATAGTGTGGTCCGCACCTCTCCGCAAATCAACTAAAAAGAGCTTGCTTTAAAAAAAATAGTCGTTCGTTTAATTTTAAATATTTTATTAGAGGCAAAAGTCATGCGGACTGCATAGAAACGCCTTGCGGGCCGCACCAAGACGCCTTTGCTGGCCGCAGGTTGCCTACCGGTTTCTTAGTATATTACTAAATGGATTACTATTAATTTAAATCTAATTACTAATACAACATTTGTAGACTATCGGCCAAGATTACCAAATTTTTTTAAGTTATTTAGTTAAATGGGACAGGGGCGGATCCAGCAACTTTTTCAAGGGGGTTTCCTCCATAGTTTGAGAAGTTTAATTCCATAGTTTTAAAACAAAAAATTAATAACCCCCTCTATATTTTTTCCAGTAATTTTAATTTTTATGTTTTATGATGAAGTATTATTTTCCACCCTATCTTTAGATGAAATATTATTTTCCATCCTCGAAATATTAATTATTAAACTTTCCAACTCTTTTTGGTAAAATTTTCAATTGGGCGGAGAAATCCACTTCTTACCCGGCTGGCTCAATCGGTTATCTCTTCAACGCCGGCTTTATCGCTCGACCTTGCTTTTCGTTAACTTTTTAATATTTTTGTGAGCAAATTTCTCACTTTTCCAAATTTTAATTAATAATCAATTTGTTCCACTACTAGTCATATAGGCTATCATTTTTACTTAGGTATGAAGCTCCAGAAGTGACATGTTATAGACTAGTGGTCAACAATTTTTCCATTATTAACTACTAGTTAATAATGAACAAAATGATATTTTTCGATAATTTGGGGACTATTTTAAAGAAAAATGTTGTTATAAGATGATTTAGAATAATCAAGAGATGCTATTTAATTGTATTTAAACTATTAAAAACGCTTTATTAACAGATTAATTGAATTTTAAAATTTTTATTAAATTCGAATTAATGTGACAGATAGTGACAGCGCCATCTTTTGTTAATTTGACGAACCACGATTTATTTAATTTACTAATAAAATTCAATGCGAAAATACAAAGGATTTTCCGGTAGTAGATTTTCTATTACAAAACAGTTAAAAAAACTCACTAAACGGCGGCTCATAAACTTCAAATTTCAACTTTTAATCACAATTAATTTAAAATTGTCAAGAATGTCAAATCAAGAAAACAAAAGATTGTCAGTTGTTTTATAATTTATTTAAAATAAATATTTTAAATTAGAAAATTTTGTATTAACAAAAATTAAAAGAATTGTAATAAACCTAGTAGTGGAAAAAATCGTATATATAACCACGGTTGTGAAGACCATTATAGCCCCCGCGCCTTATATCCCTCGGTGCTTCGCACCTCGGAATATAATCTTGGCGCTAGGGCTATAATGCATGTCTTCACAACCTTGGCCTATAATATACTATTCTCTTTCTTGAACTAAAATAAATAACACCTTTCCTTTTCACTATTTTAATTTTCAAAAATAAATCAATTTTTACAATATTTAACTCTCATACAAAATCAAAATGTCGACCGTCCACGACTTGGACGGCGTACGCAAGTCTACTTCCTCACTTCTGCACTCCGGGACCTGCGCTCCGCAGCGACCTCGAAAAACCGCGAATTCAAAATTTAAATTTTTACAAATTTTCTCCACTTTCCAATTTTGTTTGTTCCTTATCCAAAATTAACACGACAATATATTATGCTGCTTAAGTTTTCCAAGGGGCGGGGGCGATCGCCCTCTTCTGGGCCCGCCCTTGAAATGGGATTTAAATAAATGATATACTTTAACAACCGAATAAAAGACAATAAAACCTTAAATATGAATAAGTTAACATTAATTTTTAACGCAGTGGGCCAGGGTTCTAATCTAAATCTGGAATAAATTGTATTTACATACAGAGGTAGAAGGCGTTTCATTACATCTTCGGGCTATAGATAACCTCGTATCTTCACCTCTCAATGATTAATCAGCGTTCAAATGTAATGCAGCTTTCACCAAGGCTTGTACATTATTTAAATCATAATTATTTAGTAATTAAGATTAATCAAATAAGTATCAATGAATAAAAATTGTTCAGTTCAATTTAATGGGTTTTTACTATCCCCCCTCGTTCACTTTCAAACTTTTAAAGTTCACAATCTAGTTGTTACTAGCTGAATAAAATATCTCGATAGATTGGTGACCCCTGTAAAACATCACAATCACCTTCCGTAGAAAAATATTTCCCATGACTTCAGTTGTTAGAAAATCATACACAAATTCTTTGAAATAATATAAAACTTTGACAAAAATGCTATAATATAATATTGCGGTGATATTATGTCCACACGAGGGATCTGCTATCATAATTAAACCATAGGTCATCCTGTGCACATCTGCAATGGTGGAGAGAGATAAAGGGTGCATAATTAAAATGTTGTTAAGCCTTGATGTGAAAAGGTGTCATTTTGAAAAGGGTTAGTCGTTGAGGACATGCTTTCATTTCAACGAATAGCATGTTTCAAGAAATCAAAGAATAACACGATGTGAGTGAAGGTCAGAAACCAAGTTGTATAGGACAACTTTTTCCTAAACAAATTTTTTTTATTTGTCGAATTAATTTAGAATATGTTGTGTTGTGGCAAACGTAACCAAGGTATTCTGGAGACGGTTGTTTGGGACGGAGAAAGTCCAATATATTTTTTATAGTAGAGAGTGTAGAGATATTTCCTGTACGACCCTGTAACTATACAAAATTTATTTTCTACCAGGACAATGTCTCCACCCTAGAGTGCTATCGGCAGCTATGCGTCGGTTCACACTTGTGTACAGAGACAAATAACAGAGCTGGGTTCGCCTTCTATCCTTTTCGGGTTGCTAAATGAAAACAAATTGTACGGCTTAGATACCGCACTAAAATTGCTCAAACGAAATTTTCCTCTCAGGGACAAAACTGCATGAATTGTTTTACTGAAATTTATTGTCGTTATCGACAATACTAAGAAACCAAATTCGGGTGTGGTTGGTTGTATGCAAATAAAATCAAACTCAGCTTCGTGAAGAATGACTAATTTAATTTTCATCAATAAATTTAAATTTAAAATAAACATAAACAGGTCGAGCATGAGCTGTTTACGAACAAACTCGTTTTGGTCGCGGAGTGTAAAAATGTAGTATAGAAAACCCTTCGTATTTGCATTTATTTGCAAATCGAACTCCAAATACTCCAGGTTTCTATAAAATGTAACTGTGTGACACAAATAAATTACAATAAAATAATGCTGTACAAAATTATAAAGTTTATTTACCAATACGGTAGCACTTGTTGTCGACGTTTTGGAACCGCTGATTTCTTCCGCTAGACACCTGTTGTCCAGTAACCTGTTGCATCATTGCACAGCTGTGCTCTTCACAAAATCGAATTGGAGCATCAATCTTTCGCAATTCTTCTTAAAATATCCAGATAAAGACGATCGACAATCGCACAACAAAGCTTATTGGCAATACTCAAACGATTTGAACCAATTTCTAAAAATTGTAAAACTAACCTCGAAATTTAGGTGAGTAAAAATATTCAATTTAAACTTCAACGAATTTGAATTCCTTCTTCTAAGCATTTAATTGTAGGCACGTAATTATCGTGATTACAAAAATCATTCATCAATGGCGGAACTGACAAAATTTTCATCCACATGTGGTCAATTAAATTTTCAATGTGCGTTTTTACAAAAACGCCGCAATTCGAAGATTCTACTTCCAAATCAATCTAAAAACACTCGTCTACTTTAGACGACACTTCGCACTACTATTTATGCTTGAAAAACACTTGGTTTTCCAAGAAAACTCGATAATTGGTCACTTTGGTAGACCTCACCAAAAATACGCCTTGCTGGCTCTACACTCGCCTCGCAGCTCTCTCGCTAAAATTCTCTACATTTTATGTTTAGAAACTTCAAATTACCAACAGAAAAACGAAAATTTAAGCCATTTTTGCAGCTCAAAATAGGTAAGATTTCGCACACCAAATTCAAATTCAAACAATTAAATTCGTTTCTTTTCAGATTAAATTGCCACAAAATACAGCTGGTAGATCAGGACAAAATTATGGTCCTAATTGGAAGTTAGAAGAAGAAGAAGAAAAGAAAGAAATTGTTTCAGCGAATTGTATTACATAAATATAATTTTAGGAACTTGCCAACTTATATAATTATTCTAAAATAATGAATTATTATAAGTAAAAGTACATTTTAACGAATACAAAGAGGTCTCAATAAAAGAACCGGAGGTCCTAAAATTTCAAGCCACGCCACTAGTTCTGGTGGTTATTGTGCAAGCAGATTTAAAAATAGCTTGACTAATATTTTATCTATTCCAAAAAAACCAATACATTGAAAATTACTTTGCCATATAAGTAAGCACACAAAGCAAATAAATTTTTATCTCATCTCGCAGTACAAATTTGACCACCCACTCACATTGTTTAAACAAGAGTTAACCGGCAGTAGCCTTAATTAGTATAACGTATATACACTTTATGTTTATTTAATTATGTTTGAGAAATAAATAGGAATTTCCCGTAATTTTATAATTTAATATGTGACCGCAATAGCGGTGATGTTTCGTTACGAACATTTCTGATTCAAATCACTATCGTCATTAGATTTTTATGGTCAAAATTAGTAGTTCTTTAAACTTGTCATATTCTTTAAAATTGGTGTTCCAATTTGGTTTTTCGCTGATTAATATATAAATAGCTATAAAAATAGAAGCTATTAAAATTCTCAATAAGAACAGTTTGCACGAGATTTTTTTGAATTTCTACTTGACCGTTATTTTATGGAGCAAGTATAAGTTACAGATTATTAATGGAACCTCTATAAATTTTCGATAAAGACGGTCCTGTGCGCTATACTGAAGTTACCTACTACTTAAATAATTAAATAGAGTAATAAACTGTGGAAATAATATATTATATTGTTGTTGTTGAGCTGTTGTTTATTCAAAAACTCTGAATAAAAAGAGAAGAAGCTTTAGCTTTGTTTTATTATAATCGAAAATTAAATTCAAGACTACAAAAATGCAAAATCAGGTGTAAAACTAATGAACACAAAAAGTAAACACAACTTCCTTATAGGCAGAACTGCTACCCCGATGATTTATGAATGTTGTAGTTAATAAAAAAACGCGGTGTTCACATCGAGGTTCTTGTCTTGCCTTGCTTAGGTAGAAGCTAGCAAGTACCAATAGGATTGTGGTATTTTTTAGACATAGAGGAGGATAGAAGAAAATACTTCAACCTGATTGGTTCTTGCTAAATTCTACCTAAGCAAGGCAAGGCAAGAACCTCGATGTGAACACTGCTTTACTGTGATTTAACCCCCCACTCCATTTACGGTGATTTGAGTCGTACAAATGCAGCTCGTGATTTCTTTCTACATTGTAGAAAGCGGCTAACATAATTTGCTTTTAAAATCAAGTATAATAGGAACACATCATACAAAATAGCAATAGCACACAACTGAAAAATACTAAACTGAGTAGATAGGAGAGATTGCAAAGTCAAAAATGTAGCAAAATTTTGATTGGAAATTCACCTACATAACTGCTCAATGAATTCTTTAGACATTCAAAATTGTTGTATTGTTACAAGTTCTTCATCTCAACTATGTAAATTGCTATCGCCAAATAAAAAAGCATATTAAAAAAATCCGAAAGGTTCAAACAATTTTTAGGAGCTAAATAGGGTACCATCTTAATTATGATCTCAACTTCTAAAAGTTGCGGGGAAATTAAATTAGTATGAATTTTGGTATCAAATTTACTAGTAACTACAATTTTATCATCCAAACCAACCGGCATACACTGCAATGCGTGAATTATACAGAATTTTAATTTATCTCTTTGTAAGTTATGCATCATCATAAGATTTGTTTAACTTTAAAAGTTTGTTGTCACTTTTTATCTTTGTTTAGAAGTGAAAGCACCTACAATGTCACGCTGCTGTGCAAAATAATCAACCACACATTGATTAAGATGTTCTTAGTTATTAACCAGACTCACTGGTAGTTAACGAACCGCCAAGATAAAATATTTTTCTTTCCAAATAAATTTTGAATTTTAAGAACCAATTAAAGCCAAATTGAACATTAACAGCGCAAAAAATTAATTGTTAGGAAAATACGGTAACAACCAGTGAAGGTGCTAATTGGAATGACTAAATGAAAATGATTTGTGAATAACTTGGAACGCTGCACTTGCTCCTTTGAAACGTAAGTAATTTTTTAATTATAACATTTTTATTAACTTAAAAGTAATTAAACCTCGTAACGAAGAGACGCAGATTGATCCGGAAATTCAATGCACGTTTGCTGTTTCCGGTTGTTAATGACGTCACAATTGAATGAACATGACAGGTACGAGAATAAATTGGGAAAATGCAACTCATGTTGATCGACGATATTTACCGAATTTATGTAACCAAATTTTTTGGAACAGGTAACTTTGACTCACCACATTTTAGATTGCCTAAATATAATGGATTTCCCTGACAAATAATTAACATATTAAGAAAAAGCGTTGAAGTAACCGGTTTTAATTGTTTGCAATTTTTTTTAAATAAATTATTGCGTCAGTTCATGTCGTTGATTGCTCATTATACGTAATTTTCTAAATTATACGTTGCGATCAGTATAAATATTGTGGTAATTTCTTTTTTTTACTATTTCAGATGAGCATTTTTTCCATTCCGGTTTTAACCATTTTGTTGCTTTCCATAAAGTTTTCGATATCGCACTTTCTTCCCATTCCCGATTATAAAGAAGTACTAAGATTATCTTTACTATTTTATGAAGCTCAACGGTCTGGACGTTTACCTGAAAATAGTCGAATTAAATGGAGGGCAGATTCAGCATTACATGACCGTGGATTAAATGGGGAGGATTTAACTGGTGGATACTATGATGGTAAGGCCCTAAGGAAAATCCTCTAATACACTTTTATCTCCGTACGCTTCTATGGAATTCCCACAGAGATATAAACTTTAATTTTATCATATCTCCTAAAATATTCCGGTATAAATTTTGTTTGACTTGAAAATGATAAATTTGTGTGGATTCCTTATTATATATTAAATAAGTCGAGATTCGTATTAAATCAGATTTCAAAATCTACTTAAACTACCATTAGAAAATTTAAGAATCTTTTGAATATTTTCATCTGCTTTTATAAAATTAAAATAGGAATTGAAACAAATTGTATAGCATCCGCTTTGAAGCTCTTTGATAATTTTTAAAGCAAATTTTGGTAAAGTAATATTTTTAGAAATGATTTCAAAGAATTTTTTACAGCCAGCGATTACGTTAAATTCAGTTTCACAATGGCTTTTACTACCTCAGTTTTGGCGTGGGGCATTTTATCATACGAAGAAGCTTACAGAACCGCAAGTAAGATATTTTCATAAAAATTAAAGTGGAATTTAATTAAATTTTATTTAAAAGATCAATATGAGGAAGCTTTGGAAGCTATAAAATGGGCCAGCGAGTACTTCATTAAATGTCACGTCAGCGCTTTTGAATTTTATGGACAAGTAGGTGATTTTGATATCGATCATCGGTTTTGGGGTCGTCCAGAAGAATTGAACATGACAAGACCTGCTTATAAAATTGATATAAATAAACCAGGTAAAATTTATTATTATAGCATTTTACTTGGACGACAAAGATTTATATTATTTTTTAGGATCCGATCTTGCCGGAGAAGTTTCTGCTGCATTGGCTGCTACTTCGTTAGTTTTTAAGTATGAAAATGAAAGTTTGTCCCAGTTATCCAAACAACACGCAATCGATTTATATAACTTTGCCGTAACTTACAAGGGTTTCTATCACGATGCGATTCCAGGAGCTAAAGCCCATTACGAGTAAGTACAAAGGCGATCATCGCTTTCCAAACTTTAAATTTTATTTAACGGACATCTAAACGTGTTAAAAATTGAGGTAGTGTGTTCTAATGTACCTCATTTAGGGCGCACGATAAACCGAAGGTTATAATTGCATTAAATTCAAGTCATATCCTTCCAATTACTAACATAAAGTTCAACAGTTTAAGTGATATGAATGATTAATTAATATTTCCAGGAACATAACAAAATGTGATTTAATTAGTGTAAAAGGTGCTTGTTCCTTTCTGATATCAAGCATTTCCTGCAGGATAAGATAAAACGCTCACTTGATGAAAATTAATTTCACGTGTTCTCCAGACGTCTTCCAAGTTTCATTTTGCTCTTATCAAACTTTTAGTCATATTAAATAACTTCCAGTGAAGAAAAATGAATGATAAGTTAAATTGCTGTGCAGTGGAAAGATAACAAAAATTTTTTATATTCTACATTTTTAATATAAATAATATCCTGTGAGAAGAAATGATGCCACAGGCGATTTTGTTGGGAGTGGACGAGGTCTAATTTTTCACAATATTTAGAATATTTTGATACATAATTGATTGAATATAGAGAAACATTAACAATAAATGGATTGCTTTTGTTGAAAAGTCAAAGATTACTATCCTGGTTATATTTTACATCAAATTAGTTCTAAAAAATGTTTGCTACATTTCTAAAATACTAATATGGGTTACCATCAAATTTCACTTATTGTTATTGAAGAATCAATTGCCTACCATAAAAAAATTTATTTATTTAAATTACACTTTTACTTATTATAAAATATTAATTTATTACAAAAGAAATAAAGACGCCATAATTATATATAATTCTGAAAAATTCCTCTTGAATATTCAATAATGTTTTAATACACAGTAACCTCGGGATATAACTGTTGATTATAATATTTATTATGTATTCTATTATCGGAAACTGTTGCTATCTCAGTGGATATTAGCTTATCGGTAAAAATACCATAATAACGCTATGCGCACGATACTGCGCATTTTAAAATCCTTAAAATTAGAACCACCTCTACCTACCATACACATGAAAAAAGCCAAAAAGATGTAATTGTTGTTATTATTAAAGAATAATTGCATTACAAGGTACACCAACAAAACGCCCGTCATTTGAATTGTTTGTCATTTTCCTATTTAAATCCTATTTCTTCCTTGTTATCAGTAATGCCACAGTGATACAAACACTTTTCATTTATTCTTCCAGTTCTTAAGGATCCTGAGCCATAAACTGGCCATAAAATTTTCTTTTTATATTAAGAATAAAAGCAAAATATTAATATATAGGTGGTTTCACAGTGAAACACGGGAAACAAAGGGTTAAAATATTTAATAGTAGTTAACATTTCGCTAAATTATGTTTATAAAAGATTTTTATACCTCCAATTAAAATTTCCACCTAGGTATAGTATTCCATGATAAACTAATATCAAATATTCGCAAAAAAAACAAATTTTCCAAATGATAAAATCTTGAAAACTTTTATTCTGCAAAACTCTCAACATTTATCATACAAATGCAAAAAAGTTATCTGGAATGTTTAAATTTGAAATGCAAATTATTGCAGTTATCCGAAACTCGTAACTTGTAAATGTAGATCTACATAAATAACAAAATTTTAGATATTAGTTGTTCAATTTATTCCTTTCTAATGGAAACCGTTGATTAATTTTTGTGAATTCCCAAAACTACTGCGGCTGTGCCTGAGGTTTCGTGATTTTATTAGTTTCCATGATGAACTTGCTATTATAGTACTTCGGATGCCCTTTGTACAAAATTATAATTATGTTTGAACTACAACTCATTGAGGCATCTAAATGAAATACGTAATTTGAAATTACATTTAAACTCATGAGTAAACAAACACCAATTCTGCCATAAAAGGTTTTAATTAATGTATCCTAACTACAGTAATTAATAGTAGATAGTACTAATATTAATTTAAGCAACCTGTTACTAACTAAATAATTAAAATTTTAATTAAGTTAGATTCATAAATTATTAATTGAAAATTGTAGCTGCAACTGTAACAATATTAATCTTTTTAGGTCTCCCAGTTATGGAGACGAACTGACTTGGGCTGCAATTTGGTTATACAAAGCTACAAATGATGAAAAGTATTTAAATGATGCCGAAGAATTTTTTATTTCTTATAACTTGACGAATGAACCCAATCAGTTTTATTATAATTACAAATCACCTGGAATTCAGGTAAAATTTTGCTTTATTGCATATTTCCTTATGATTTTATGAAATGTATTTTAGGTTTTACTAGCGCAAGAAACGAAAAAATTGTATTATGTAAATTCTGTTCATTCATTTTGTGATTACATGATCAAAGTTCAGAGAAGAACTCCGCAAGGATTAGTGTATTTTGATAAAGCTGGGACATTATCGCATGCTGCTAACGTCGCTTTTATTTGTTTGGAGGTAATTTGACTGGTTTAATTTTTAATCGTAATTTTCATTGTTTAAAAGTATGCAACCAAATGTGCATAAGGGGCAAAAATGGATTTGTTTTTATTTATCGATAATCCAAACGCAATCAAACATTTACAAATAAATTTATTTACATTTCATTTACATTTCATCGATAAAATAAATTAGAACTTAAAATATTATAATGAAGCAAGAAAATGTAATAATTAGACAAGTTGGAGGTACAAACTCTACGATAAATGCAAAAAAAGCTCGAGTCTCAGCCTACATAACCTCACTTAAGGATATAAGGTATATCGCCTTTAGGATGTAAACGTCCTTGTAGGATCGATAGTTTATTATGCAATTAAAAACCACGACATAATTTGTGAAGAATTGGTTTATAGTCTAACTTCGTTTCAGGCAACAACCCTCGACATGTCTAATTATAATTACATCAATTTTGCTAAGGAACAAATCGATTACATGCTAGGATCAACAGGGAGAAGCTTTCTGATAGGATATGGTAGAAACTATCCCAAAAAGCCACATCACGCACCCAGGTATGGATCCGCTTTCCTGTACTTAACGAAAATAAATGCTTCGTTTTAGTTCCTGTCCAGATGTACCTCAGCCTTGCGGATGGGATGAATACAAAAGTAACCAATCAAACCCTCAGATTTTACTGGGAGCTTTGGTCAGCGGCCCCGATCAAAACGATTACTACGATGACAGAAGAGATGAGTTTTTGTATAACGAAGTTACTATTGATTATAATGCTGGATTTCAAAGTACCGTAGCAGGGTTAATAAAATATCTAGCAAATAAAGTGTAATTATTAGTATAATTTTTTTAAATAAAATTTTAATTTATTGTTTGGTAATTATATAACTTTGGCGAGTACTGCTGATCAATCTTTTTCATATTTTATGAAAGTATTTTTAAGCTTAAAATATTCGAATTTTTATATTGTGTGTTAATTTTTAAATTAAATTCCGTTTAAAGGCTATCCATCGCTGTGTTATTTTAGAGACGCTGTAACTTTTTTTTTAATTAAAGCGATTACAAATTTTTAATTATAATATTCAGACCGCCGGGCTTGTTCAAAAAATTTGGTTTTAAAATATAAAAAAAATTAAAAGAGGATTTTATCAATTATCAGTTACCTCCTTTAATTAGCCTTTCCACCATGCAGCTGTGTAATATTAGTATTAGTACCATACTTCATAAGTTTGAAGAATATTAGTCAAGGGTGCGTGGTTGGGGGGTAATGTGAACTCCGCCATAAGTGTTGTGAACTCCGCCAAATGCAAAAAGGTCGACAGTAATCCAAAATGTGAACTCCGCCAATAGCCATTTAACAATGTGTTAACTATTTATATCATAAGCCGGAGATTATGGTTATTGAAGTTTAAGACAAAATGGCTCTGGAGCGCTGCAAAGCGGAGCGTAGCGCGGCGCGGAAGAGTCAATTTTGGCAACACATCCACCTCTACGACAGAGTTGAAAACAAGCGAGATTCACCCCTTGCTAATAGCACAATTTGCCGAGTTGGATCACCCTCGGGGGATGTTTTTAATTAGTTTAGTGTTGCCAAAATGGCTCTGGAGCGCTGCAGAGCGGAGCGCAGCGCGGCGCGGAAGAGTCAATTTTGGCAACACATCTACCTACGACAGAGTTGAAAAAAAAAGTGAGATTCACCCCTTGCTAATAGAACAATTTGCCGAGTTTTTAACTCCGTATGTTAACTCCACCCAAAATTGGCGTGGATTACATTTCAGATTGCTGTCGACCTTTTTGGTTTTGGCATAGTTCACACTTTTTTGTTTTTTTCTATCTGCCGAATTGGTGGAGTTCACACTAACCCGCGTGGGGTCTCTTCACAAGTTGGTCTTTATCGTTGTCCTGATTCGCAAGAAACCAATAAAAATATAAATTTTACCATTGATGATAAATGACTAAAAAACCAGACATTAAGGTCAGGAACAGTACGTTTCATATTGCTATTCTTCTGCTTGCATATCTTCAGTATGCTGGTGGGGGGGGGGGGGAAATTTTCAATGAATTTTGATTTGTGGGTCCCGCTTCCATACGCAGCGGTTTACGATACAAATAAAAGATTATATTCTTAGGATTTTGGGGGGGGGGGCGGTCTGCGGTGTATGGAATACTTCACAGCTGCAAATAAGCAATAAGAAGATTTTTAAGAATCAATTTTAATTTTGACGGTTTCTCCACTAACGAGTTTGGATTTAGGAGAGGCAGATCCACAGTCGATGCCTTGAACTTAATAACTAGGAAAATCCAGAAAGCAATGAGTGGAACTCGTGGAACTCAAAAGTTCTGCCTAGTGGCGACACTATACACGTGCGGGATGCCTTTAACAGCACCGGATGGAGCCACATTCTTAGAGCGCAGCGAGAAAGAAGCATCCAGCTTCCTGGAGAACCGCAAGTTAAGGCTATAGATAGAGGAGGGGATTCGGATAATATGAAAATTCAAGCAGGGTTCCACAAGGATCAATTCTTGGTCTAGTCTTGTGCTACCTAATATACGATGGAGCACTTAGACTCCAGCTCCCACAAGGAGTGAATTTAGTGGGTTGAGCAGGACTCTTCGGCGACCATCGAATGTTGGATGCCAAATGTTAGTCAGCCTAAGTACTCCAAAAGGAAAGTGACGAGCGAACGCTTCTTAGGACATCATGGTTCTATAGCAGCGTAGATGGCGAGAGTCTGAAGTTGGCCTATGGAAGCGGCGACTCATACAAAACATCGATGTATGGGTCGCCAGAAGTCACGATGAAGTTAACTACCATTTAACCCACGTGTTAACAGGTCATGGATACTTCAACGCCTACCTTCTCAGTATGAGCAACGTGTGGCTTCCAAATGCGACTACTGCAGCACTATTGATGATTCTGTGGGGGCACACTCTATTCCATTGTTATTATATGGGCTAGGATCAGAATAATGACAGAGTTGCACGTGTGGAAACTTAACTCCTGACAACATAATAGTCACAAAAAATGCTACGCTGCCATGAGGATTGGATGTATTGTAGTGAGAACAAATAAATTATTAAGACCCGCGAAAATATTTGAAGTCAAAAAGTGAAAATTTAACACTCGAGAGGAAAATCAATCTTTTAAACCATTATACAGCTTAGCGCAATAGTGTAGGTCGCCAGTTTGTTATGTGTTATACTAGGTTCGAATCCTGAGGTGATTTAAAAATTTATTTGGGTAATACAAAAATTTAATAGACAGAAATGACAGTGCACTAAATGTAAGTCGCTGGTTCTGTGATAAAAGAGACTTCCAGCAAAGTTAGATAGGTCAGGGTGTGTATATTTTTGCTCCACCTAATTTGTGCGGATTTTAACGTTTTCTGGGTTTATTTGCCTCAGAGAAAGTTTTGCGAGTGCATAGCGGAGTTTCCTAGCCAGGAAAATTCCATTCGTAAGGTAATTACGAACATTTTGATAACAATTTGCGTAAATCGACCATATGACCAAAATTTGGTTAAATTCGACCAAAAGTGAATATATTTGGAAAAACAGCGTTCGCATTATTATTTGTATTTAAGACAATTCTTTCAGTTGATTAGATATTGGATGATACTGTAAATCGATAATTTGGAGAGATTTATGAATATTTTGAGGTTAGGTTTAGCGTGGTTTGAATTTTTGGATGTTAAACCATCGAGTTTTCTGCATCAGCACTGGTATTTATACGTGGATCAACACTATCAACTTTAATTTACAAAGTTACCACTTTATTTTGATCAAATCTGGTATCCGGAAGTCGCGAACAATGCCGTACAGAAAATTGGTAGCAAAACAGGAGGCGTGTTCAACACAGCGGCGTACGTATCAAAACCATTGGGTTTGTTACACTTTTTAATTGTATTAACACCTATTTTTTTGTATAAACTTTATGATTACACATTTAACATTAAATTTCTTGAAGTGTCATGCAGATCTTATGAATTTAAATGTCATGATAATTTGAATAAATTTCACAATTTTACACTCACAGTTGCGGGACATTTTGTGGTCCCAAATTACAAGATTGATTTAACACATTGTATGTCAATTTCAATTATAATCGTTCAAACTTTGAGGGTCTCTGTAATTGCCTTTTTTGAATCTAATCATCTCCTCGCAGAAAAAAGAATTTTAATTATATGCGAACCGGCAAAAAAGCGACCGGCACTTGACTTGATCGTGTGGAGAATATATCAGCGTAATTCATTGCCAGACTTAAGAGGGGGGGGGGGTGGACAGTTGGTTCGAAACACGACAGTATATTGAAAATATGATACATTCAATCCTCTCATAAAAAGATAGGTACGGGAGAGCACAGGGAGCTTCTGCACGCCTTAATGGTTCGTTACCATTTTTGGAAGATAGTAAACTAATTCCCGCTTAGGAAGGTTTTTCCTTGCAACTAAGGGCGCAGGTATTAGTCAGTGAAGTCTGACACTACCATCACAGATTATGGCAGTGTCTCAGACGACATTTCCTTCCCCCTGCAGAATGCATAACTCCTCGCAATGCAAAAACAAAGAGTAAAAGGATCAAGTTCCGTTTTGACATGAGTAATTGATGCTCCATGAGTAAACTAAAATTTATTAGCAATACGAATATCACTTTTTTAATTTAATTTAATTTAATGTAAATTCTTAAATTTATGCGTTTTCTTCCTTAAACAGTAAAAAATGTTATCGTCCAAATTTATAAATATTAGGATATGAAATCTCGTTTTCTTGTGGACAAAATAAAACAATTATTTTTGTCGACCGTTTCGGCCTATTTACTAGAAACCATTATCAAGACTATAAACACAGAAAATAAATAAACTATGATGTTATGGTAATGAATAAAAACTTATAGTCCAGTCAAAATAGACATTTCACTTTGCAAAAATTCTCATCCAGCTGAAAATTGGCATAAACCTTAAATGCACTATTGCAAACAAAATATCAAAAGTACCCACCGATCCCACGTCTGCTAAAAAAGTTATTCCAGGTCAAAGGTCAACAATATCGGTTTTTTTACATTTTTCTCGTAAATGATAAGTGTTATCGTAAAAATAGGTTAGACAAAAATTATAGATTATGAAATTCTCTACAAAAATTATTATTATACTTTTTTTCGTACGAATCGTTATTCCTGAGATATCACGATTCAAAAGTTGGGAAGTTTTATTAGAAAGTGTCCTATTGATTGAAAAAATGGTAATAATTGGTAATGATTAAATGATTATCGAAATCGCGATATATCAGGAATAGCGATTCGTACGAAAATAAGTATAAGAATAATTTTTGTAGAGAATTTCATGATCTACAATTTTTGTCTAACCTATTTTTACGATAACACTTATCATTTACGAGCAAAATGCAAAAAATCGATATTGTTGACTTTTGACCTTGAATAACTTTTTTAGCAGATGTGGTATCGGTGGGTACTTTTGATATTTTGTTTGTAATAGTGCATTTAAGGTCTATGCCAATTTTCAGCTGTATGCGAATTATCGCAAACTTTGCACTTTTTTTTGTCTATTTTGACTGGACTATTACCAAATTAAACAAAATGATAATTTTTTATAAATTAGAACCAATCAAATAAAAAACAGTTAATCAAGTAAATAATGCAACATATAAAAGTTTAAACGAAGTGAAATGAAATATTACAAATATACAAAGTCAATGTTACATTGACAAATAAATTATGACTAACAAAAAACAATTTATTATTTTATGTTGGAGTAAACTGCAATAAAAACATAAAATCAAATTTGATTTGATTTGATGTTGGAGTAAACAACAATAAAAACATAAATCTATTTCATTTAATAAATTATTCATTGAATAATTGTTTTATTTTGTCCACGAGAAAACCGAGATTTCATATCCTAATCTTCCTTCAACAGTTTAAAATGGTGACTCTGCATAAATATTGAGGTAAAGGGTGAGTTGAATTGCAATTATTATATGTAGTACACATTTATTTGTTACTTGTACCTGAATTTGCATTCCCGGCGTTTGTAGATTCCTCCCACGGTCATATTATTTTCCCGTAGTTAATTGTCAGACCAGAACTTGAGTAAAAAATTCAGGAATGCTTGCGATCAACCAAAGCTTTCATTGGTGAGGATAAAGGTTTATGAACACTAAAATCCTCTTCCATCGGAGGGCTTGCGAGGCCATTTAGTGTTAAGTTCCATTTGTCACTACATAGTTGCCCAACATCCTCCAGAGTGAAGACTCTATGACAATCCAGTTCTCAACACTGAGGTCGCTGATCAAATATTGTATAGTACTTCTTTGTAGTTTGCCCCTTAAGCAGCGTTCACAATGAAGTGCGGTCTTGCCTTGCTTTGGTAGAAAGCTAGCAAGAGCCAATCAAAACGAACGAATATTTAATCATAGAAAAGGATAAAAGAAAAGACTTTAATCTAATTGGCGCTTGCCAGCTTTCTATCGAAGCAAGGCAATAAGACACCACTTTATTGTGAACGCTGCTTTAAGATGCAGGTATAGAAATGAGCGCTTGTTGTCCATTTAGTACGTTTGTTATAAATATTATAAATATTTTACGCTCATCCCACAGGCGGAAGTGAAATTTGTTTCCGATTCCTATGGTACCACTCTGTTGGGCTAAGTTTCTTATGATTTATAAAATTAATAGTATCATTTTACTACCACACCGCAAACTGCGGTCGATAAGTTTTAAACAAATTAATAATATCCCTGCAGATTTGTTAACAAACCACATAATTGTATATTATTACATTAAACTACAACCGCTAGCAGTGCTAAGGTTTGGATTCAAATTAACCTGATTCGGCTGCTTTAGCCGACTTCATTTTGTAAGAAGTTAAAGAAATCTAAAAAATTTCTAAATAATAAGAAAAATTACCGAATCCTTTTGCCTATTTTGCAGCTTGTTACATTTTGCTCACCTACCAAATTTTGAGTTCTTTATAAGTCAATTCTGGTCAGCATAATATTAAAGACTTAATTTTAATTTAATCTTCAAATAAAAATCGTTTATGTAGCTTTTGTTATTAATAAAATATATACCTACTTCTCAAGTCAAACAGCTGATATTTACATTCAAAATTTTTATTAAATTGTGTCGCCCAAAGTTGTTTACCTTTAAATTTGGCACTTTTAAATTTGACAGGCGATTTATTAAGCTGTAGCGTTAATTACTTCTTCTTAACATTCTTCTGAATTGTTTAGATTCTAAGTTACCTGTAGCCAAATAAATTTTTACTGAATTTTTCAAGTAGAACCACGTTCTTGGTTACGTTCAAGTTACGTTCTTGGCCCTCGCCGCTCGTGATAGTAAATAAAAAGTTATCATTTAAAATCAAATTAAATAAATTAAAAAAAAAATAAAACCACATTTTTTTTCAAATCAACACCGTTAAATAACTTCTATTATAATCAAGGTTTGCCTACCTTAATTTACGCATACTCTGTTTATAATATTATATTATAATTTTTTCTTATTACAGACAATAAATTCTGTGATTTAAAATTTCCATACCGGCATACCGCATGATAATACCATACAATTAAAATTAGAAAATTGTTATATACTTAAATTACGTTTAATTAACCGTGTTTGATTGTATTTGAATGCTGAACGGCATATTATGACTTTCAAACTTTTGAATTTTAATCGAAAGTGACAAAAATAGGGTTTCTACAAATTTTACCTTAAGTACGGGTAAAGAAATTAATAATAGCTAATTAAATGGAGGTTCAATAATAACACAGAAGTGGTACCTTTTTAACAGACAATAAAGAACAATTACTTTAGTCGTGAAAAAGATCTTTCACTCTTGGTTTGGCACAACATCGGAAATTTAGTATCTGCAAGTACTCCGGCGTGTTAGTACCTAACGTACCGGTATTTTAATAATAATCAAATTTTGTTTCTGGATTTTTTTTTAAATTTTGTGACTTCTAATTATTTAATAAAAACGTAAGTAAGAAAAATCTTTTTTCGGTAGCGAATTTTTGTATCACTCGTATTTTAAATTTTTACGTAACAATTTTTTGAAGTGTACTTACCGGTAAGGAAAATTAGAAATTTATTATGGTCAAATAAAAGTGAAAAGTATAAATTATAATGTCAACATTATTTACGGTTACAAATTTTATTATGTGCTTCTTTAGCTTCTTAAATTTAGTTCTTTTATTTTGGTTTCCGATAATTGAATTAACATTTTCTTTTAGACAAGAAAAACCATCCTGTATTTATTACTGGTATTATTTTACGGTTTCAAATTTTAGTGTCTTTCGTACCTTAAATTTAGTTCTCTAATTATTATTGTTTTCAAAAATTGAATTTGGATTTTTTTTTAAATAATGAAAACCACCCTGAATACCCCATAAAATTATTTTACATTTCAATATTATTTTACCGTTGTAAACTTCTTAAACTTAGTTCTTGATATTATTTCCAAAAATTTAAATAATAATTTTTTTTTAAATGTGTTCCTTTTTTAATTTACCCTTGTAGTCGCTAATGGGGGTCTAGCTGGGGTACCCGGTTTGATACAAAAAAAGTCAAAACTTTATTCTTACTGTATTTTATCGGAAATCAATAGCAAACCATCAATTGCAGCTTCCGTAGTTTTGAGCCTACGTGAAATAGTGAAAATTCAGAAAGCAATTCATTCGGAGTCCACCATAGTTTATCCAAAATTTCCTGGAAGACAATATCCGGCAATAAGCTAACCCTCCCCTCTATTTCAAATATTGATTAAAATATTTCTGTTCATATAGTGTCGCGTATGGTGGATTAACGAGTTTCCAGTTCTGAAGGAAATAAATAGATTTTTATTCGATATAAATATTAGAAATTATTAATAATATATTACTAAACTTTTTACAAAGTGCAACTTCCTTAATTCGAATTTAATAATGTTAAACTCTATTAGGATTTATTGAATTTTTAGCTTAGCACATTTCATTAAAAATATTGGGATGTTTTACCCAAGTTGTTAGATTTAATTCGTTATTAATTTACCTAAATTTATTTTAAAATATTATATTAAACACCAAATTTACCTGACTGGACTTTGCATTCCTTAGCTTCATAATGTAAATGTTAAAGTGATTTATAATATATAAAAACCACTTTGTGTATTTATGCGATTGTGTGTCTGTTCGTAACGATCCTCTGTATCATTTATAGAGAAAAATGTATTTCATTTCAAGGTCGAACAACTATGACTAACTATAAACTAACCTAAACGTAAATTCGTTACGGCCTTGAGGCCGCACAGCCTGGGCAATCTAATATTAAATAATTTAACAATTACCAATATCAGTTTCTTGCACTTCGTTAAAGGAAAATATTATTGTCTCGTTCACCCTCAATGCGCGTCAACACAATAATGTACCTACAAAGGAAAATAAAAAATACACAAATGATGCAAAAAAAATTAACATTTAAGGGGACTATAATAATGTCTTAAATTCAATTTATGCACAAAATCAGAAAAGTTGAAAAATAATGAACCAGAAAATAATATTGAAATGTACTATAAAACATTAATAATAATTTTCCAATAAATTACTAACAAATTCAATATACTTCGAAGGTTTATTGCAACAGTAATTTTATTCTAATATTGTGAATTGTGCAATCGAAATTTTGGGTATTTAAGAAAATCGTAATTATTAATTAACTTCCTTAAAATGTAACATTTCGCCATTAAGCCACAATTGCTTAAAATAATAAAAGTTTTCAATTTTAACGCAGAATTAGCGATCGTTCGCAATCAGCACGTCAATTAAAAATTGTAGGCGTATGCTTGATCGATGTTGCGTATGACTTACAAAGTTCAAGTTCTTTCTAAACCAAATCATAATTTTAATGTATTGAAATTGTAATTAATCTGTTTAACATTATTATATTTGCGGTTATAAATTTTATTCATAAAAAGGACTTCAACGAAGCGATTTAAACGCCAAGTAAAGTGAGAAACCTCAGTAATTTTTTCCTATCAGAAAAGAAAGTAGCAAAATGACATGTTTAATAGTTATGATTATTATGAAACTCTTTGATTATTTTGTGCGATGGTATTGATAATTTTTGTTATTATTTACATCGAAGTTTTATGCAATAATTTCGTGTCACGCTACAAGTAAAATTTTTACGTTTCCCTTTTCCAAGTCAAGGTTGTATTGTATTGCAATTTAAAAACTCAAATTATTGCAAGCTGCAACAATAACTTACTTAAACAAATTTGAATTTTAAATTTCATTGTTTTGGTGCGTTGTTATCTCTCATCGTATTTTATTACTTTTAAGCTCACCAAACTTGCGTGGCACATAAATAAGCTTGCAAAATACTATAACCAATTTTCTGAAATTGTTGCACCTAAACGGAAGAACAAAAAATTTTGATCATAGTAGGAAACAAATTTCCATGTGAAAATTTGCAGGCGCTTTAATTAGGCTAACATGTTAAAGCCATTGTGTTATTTTAACAATGAAAATTTAGTATTATTGTTAATGTAATTTAAACTGGAATGATCGTGCGAATAAAGTGATGCTCTTACTTTCACTCTTAATATCAAGGTAGACTTGACCTTATTCATTTTACCATCATGGTATTTTTTTTATCAGATGGAACCATAAATCTTCATCGTTACACTTCGAAGCATTAACAATCGTTACTTAAGAAATTTGATTTAACTAAAAGGAAACATAAAATCAAAATGTTGAAATGTTTGTCATGCTATAACATCATTAGTTCGCAAAATATATTGCAGTAATATTACCAAAAATGCATAGAACAAATAAAATCAAATACTATAGTGTAAATTTTCGGATTTTGAAATAAGAGCTTTTATCATCATAAAAATACAAGTTTTGCTTTCAGTTTCCATAAAAAATCAAACTCAAGTTTATAATCATTAAAAGTTACAAATCATTTTTCAAGTTTTCTGTCCTCAATTTTTTGTTCAATTTACTTTAAATGGAATTATTCTACCAGATAAGCTAAACAATCCTTGAAGTTCTTACTTAAAATTTGATGAATTGAAATTAATTTTTATTTATTATCTTTTTCCAAACTCTTGCAATTAACTCAAAATTTGCATATTTTTTGTATTTTGATGTAAAATTAGTTCATGGTTAATTTTACGTGTGCCTTCCGTGTTTCCTGCACCTAAAGATAAATTATAAATTTAAATTTAGTGCTAGAAATATGAATTTGTTTATAATAAATTACAATTTCGATGCTGTAAAATTGCTCATTGTTTAATTTTTATTGATGAGGAAGGGAAACTATAATTTAACAATATTTATAAACAACACTGGCGTTATATACAGGGTAATTCAGGAGGTTACTAATCGTTTTGGGAAGGGGTAATGACAGTTATTCTGAAGTTTATTATCGATTAGAAAAGTGTGTCCAATTTTGAATGGATAAGGAGATGTAGTTGTTAGAAAATATTGTGCTTACAAGGCTGTTGTGGATTTATAAATTACTTATTGTTTGTAGCATTAATTGACTGTTTGAACGATTGAAAATATAACTAATTTACCATGTACAAAACTTATTCGAAAATTCCACTGCTAATCAAAACGGAATAATATGCAATGTTTATGGTAATGACCTTGGCGTTCTTTTAGAGCAGAACTATCCATAATGAAATTGATTCTTTCTGTACTCCACTGACCTTCATTGAATTGAATTGAAATACTCAAAATAATCGATATTACAGCGTCCGGAAGTATAAGTGAAACACCGTGTATAATTAGTATTTTTTTTTTAATTTTAATTCATAAAACTAAAAAGAAAATAAAACAAAAAGGTTTTTTCACACTAAAACTAAATTTGGAAGTAATAACTATAGATATAATTAAAATAAAACAATTGTAGATCTTTGATTACCATGTAATTTTACACTTTTTATTGTTCTATTCTATACCACATAATTTGGAAATTAAAATTTTTGACCTATTGTCGATATTTAACATTTCACATCGGTAAATTTAGTAAAAGGAAATTCGTATAATGCTTGACCGGTTGTATTGAAAAAGAAGCATTTCATATGAGTGTATTTTGTGTGTGCAGATATTGTAACACAAATTGGTCATTATTAATGATTCTGCATCGATGTCCTATCTAAAAATAAGGCAACTTTAACTTTAGTATCCGGGAAACTGCCCAAAGCAAACATAATACACTGCAATTATGAAAAATTACACATGATTCCTAATTTCTATTTTTTTGGGCTATCCTAAAGATCTAGAGGTCAGAGTTAAAATTGCTTTCCAAAAGTAAATAAAAAGTAACACTAAAAGTTTTTAGACAAAAAATAAGTCACTTCCGAACGGTTCCAGATCATTAGACCAGATATAGACAGTATGGAATTCTGGAAAATTTCAGAACGGCCGGGTTCTTTGAGCCGTAGACCTGATTATCCTTTTTCTGGTTATTTAATATTATTTAACTAACCAATTTGTTGTTTGTTTTACAAAGTTAAATTGTGTAACTTCGTCTTTGCTTGGTGGATATTCCACAACCCCCAAACCCAAAATATGTACTTTATGTCATTGAATTTATTACATTTCAAACGTTTAATAGTCAGGAGGTTAAAATTTATATGATATTTTGAAGGTGAACAAATAATATCACCCAAATATAATGGATCTCCCAGATTTCATCAATGATGTAGTTGTATGGCTTTCGGTTTCACTCAAGAGTGAGATTATGACAAATCAGATGCATGAACGAACCAATCAGATACGCTCTTATAAATGACCCGAAGAAGGAGGAGATAAAGCTTTCTATCAAGTTATTACTTATATTAAATAATTCAAGGTCAATAAATCCTTTCAATAATTTTATTTTTCAAAATTTAATAGAGCCCTTGCACGACTTTCGGACTCACTCTGAACATTCGGTCATCCTTGTAGGGGATAGTAGCAAATCAAATGTATACTACTATTTTTTCTGGTTTCTGGATTTATTGTTGATGAACTCGCACGCACTTAGGCCTCCAAATTGGACCCATTTTAACTACCTCCGGTTTTCAATTTCACCCCGATCCTGTCACTACCCGAGCCACTCTAGCTGTAGAATGGACTTTAGAATTTTGTCACTGATTCTGGCCATGTCCGGCCAGAAGTCCCCCAACACAGATCCTCTCATTGAAGATCCAAGCCGGACAGTAACAAAGTACATGATCGGTTATTTCCTCCTCTTCATTGCATCCACGACATATAAGGTATCCCTGCAATTATCAGCAAATTAACTCTGGATAGCTTCAGAAAGTATCTCGCATATTTACAAGAAGTGTAACGTTGCAGCTGTTACTTCGTTGCATGCAGTTACTTTTTTACCCATCTGCAAGTGTGAAGTTTTAGGGTATATTGTTTGAAAAGTGTATCTAGAGCCTTAACGAAAGGCCTAACCATCGGCTTTAAAATCAATTCTAGTATAAACTAATCGATTATGATATTCATCCATATCTAAAACGCTTCAATTTAATGTCATCTTTCAAATTCCATTGAGTTTTCATTAATAAATATAATATCTTCTGGGTCCAGTTATCGTGCTCTACCAAATCCATTTCTAAATCCACGGCTTGCCGATTATCAGCAGTAAACTGCCACTAAACTCCCACTAACTTTTTTAATTTTTCTCCATCGAGGGTCCCGTCGAAGCTCTTGCTCCTGGGCTCAAATTTAAAGTTACGCTACTGAACGTTGTTTCAAGTGGATTCAGAAGTGGACGACTGGGGCGAACGTGTTCCTAGAGGTTGCATTTTTAAGCCACTTCCTTTTAAATCATTTAATCTTGTAAATCTACAAAATTTGAAAATCCTGATCCTGATTACAGGATCAATTGATTTGAAACTGTTAAGACGTTTAAAAAAAGTGAAAATTGCTGATAAAACTGTCACGATTAAAATCACGATTAAGGTTGAAATGACGTTGTACTCTATTTTTGATTATGCACGTATAAATTAATTAGGTAATGAATTGGTCGAATTATTCGTATTCACTTCCTTAGATTATTATCAAAGAAAGCATCGTAACCTTTTTTATGTCTATAGGCCTGTCTTTAAATACATTTTTCAGAACCGAATTAGGTTTCCGACCAAAAATATTCTCCGACTCAATGATCACAAAATAAATTAGATCATCTGGTACTTACCACGTCGCGTTATCAATTATCCTGACTACCGAAGTTGGGATGTCTAAAAAGCGAAGCGACCGACAGGACGTTAAGATTTCGACCCTTACAAGGTTTATTGAACGATAACTACTAATTTTGTAAAACTTAATTCACTGTGGGTTTTCCGAATTTTATTCGATTAAACCAATAATTTTAGAAATCTTAAATCCTAGATAGTAGCCAGCCTTTACATTCAGTTTTGGTGTGTGGATTCTCTTGCTCCGGTACTTGTCCTGCAACTAAATATGGATTATTAATGGGAGCCAGATAAATCAACAAAACTTGTAGATGGAAATCGGTAAAAGTGCCACAAATTTCAAATTTCAAAATCGAAGATACAAATCTATAACAAATAAAAAGAATTAAACTTAATTTTTCTTAATTTATAACTCCAAACCGCATAATAATAAATTAAAATTGAGGCTTTACTGTGAGGGTTCAAATCAATTGGATTACCCTGATGATCCTTACTCTTCTTCCTTAAGTATATAAAAGAAAATTAATTTTCATAATTATTAATAAGCAGACATGTTATTATAAATTTGCATCTCCCTATAAAACAATGACCTTTCAATTATTCTCTTTTTTTTTACTTTGGCCTATAACGAAATCCAAATTATTTCTTGTGAGATATTCATGAACTTTGTTCACTTATTAGAACTTACCACGCATGTTCCCGTTTTAAACTTAATCAAGAAAATGTAATTTACAGCTAATTTACACATCTTCAACACCGGAATATCTACAATGTTTAGGTATTATTCTCATACTCATGTTTTAATTAACATAAAACTTTTCGTTATTCTTTATTCAATGTAAACAATATAAACGGACAATTGTACATGAGAGGAAAAAATTAGCATAAAATAACATTGTTGAAATAATATTCTATATTATAAAATACGATAAAATATTATTATACCTCCAGGTTTTTGATCGTTTATACAGCTTTCAGTTTCCCTTGCCTGTGTATGACGGATATCCGATACTTACAGCTTAATGGGAATTTCGAACCACAGAAATAGACCATCGATTTTCGACCACGAGGAAATATCTCGATCATTTTTGATATAACGGTGGAAATCAACGAATCAAGTCTCGAATTCGACTATACAAATTAAAAAATAGAAAGAAAGTAAAATAAACCTCAAAATTTTATATGTAGCTACTACATTTTGATATTATGAGATCCCAAATTGAACATGAAATTTAAAGTTACTAAACATTTATTTATTTGCTGAATTTGTACTGCCCAATCCCCAAAAGTAGTAATCTTTTAATGGATTTGTCAGTGTAATTTATTTCTTGTGCATTAGTTTCAATTTACCATCGACCCAATAATTTCAACTAATTTCAACATACCAATCAAATGAAGTTAGTATCGATTTTCTAATAATAATTATATGTTCAATTTTACAATATGCATAATATGCAGTGGCATAAGGAAGATTATAATGAAACCTAATTTTGTGTCTGTTATGTATGGTATAGAGGAAATTGACATTTAAAATATTTATTCGATTTAAATATCTTGATCAGTCATAGTTATAACAAAATATCGTACGGTTTATGTCGGTTTATGTATTACGTAATTTATTACATTTCCTATTTTACTGGCATCCTCTTAAGGTTAGGTAATTAATTCTTAATGATTAAGTTTTACTGAACTTCAGAATCTGAAAAAAGTTTTATATTCCATAAGAACAATAGAACCACATTCCTAAACTTTCTAATCAATTTAAGCAATGGGTAATTTATTAAGTAATTAGCAGCAAAATTTTATTACGTTTGTAAATGACAGTAGGATAGAAAAAAAATTGCTGAAAAGTAGAATCATTAATGGAATTAATTGAGATTGAATGGCTTCCTGTGAAACGTTTTAAAACAAGCTAAATAAATCATCATTATCGGCTATTACAGTTTGAGCAAAATTTTGTTTGTTACTAATTTTTTAAAATATCACACCATACTGATAAAAAGCGTTACACAACATTAAATTGTCGTAACCAACCAGACTGTGGATATAATTAAGTAATTTTAATAGGAATTTTATCTTCACCGCAAATGTCTTGATTGTTCGAATAATTAAATCTGATCTGAATACAAAATTTTGACTTTTCACTATGCATTGATAAATTATAATTAACATGACCAAATTTATGAGTGAAAGTGAAAGAAACAGGATTTCGGTCAAGTAAACATCGCACATCTTAATTTTGGAGAACATCTTAATGCAGAAATTATATAGAAATCATAATAATCAAAATAATATTATATTATTATAACTGACTATCATTTATCATTTATAACCGAATATAATTACATAATAAACATTTTAAAAATTAGGAGGTAATTAGAAATGTGGTTTGAAATAAACCGATTATACTTAATTCGTATTTAAATGAAAAATTGTCGATAAATTGTGATTAAACTTTTACTTACTGTGGCATTGTTCAAACAAATCTCTTGCAAGATGTCCTGTTTTATTCAAGATGCAACTCGATTGAAATTGTAAAATGTTATATAAATAAGAGAGAAAACTCATTTGTGCACGATCGGTTATCTTAAAAGGGTTTTCGCAATATTCAGTCATTTGACCTGGATAATGCTTAGAAAAACATGTAGCTTCTTTTGATCTGGGGAGGCAAAAATTTCAAATCAATTTTTTCGCTAGGTAATTAAAAATAAATCAGTTTCTGTTACTGATAAAAAACTTCAATAACATTCCGAAGTGCGTGACCTTACGAAAATCAAACAACCAGTAAAATATCGGATTAAAACTGTAACACTTTCACCATACAATTAGCAAGAGTAACTAAATAATTAGTAATTTTATTTTATACAGAGAAGTTGAAAAATAAATTTTTAATTTTCTGAAACACGTCAGTTTTATGTCAAGGATAATTTATTACTCCGTGAAATCAGTTATTCAAAATTTCAGTAAAATGGTGAATTAAATTCGGAAGTTGGTTTAAAAAACTGGTTAATGCAGTAGCAATAAACATTAAGGAGTCCCACACCTTACTTAAATTTTACATTGGCCTTATAAAACAATCAAGAAAGTTCATTATTCATATGGTAATGACTGGTTTAGTTATAATAATCGTCAGATTAATGATAATAATATATAATAGTTGGACAATTTTCCTATAAGATTTCCTTCAAGGTCACGCCAAAACACCTTGCCACATTTGTATGAGATTTCTCGTTTTGAATTGTTATTTACTGTACCCATAGTCAAGATACTGAAATATTTATAACATTAAAATTAATAATGCTTTGAATTTATTATGAAATTTCGATTTATCAATGAGTGGGCGGGCAATAATCTCATTGTAACATAACAGTAATAAATCATGACTATAAACGCTGCAGTATCTTTCCATTTCTTTAGACTTTTTTGAAGTTTTTAATATTTTTGTACCTTTTTCCATTTTTAAGGTCTTGAGGAATAACTTGATTGAGTTCTCGCGTTGTTATGGATAGGTAGTAATCGTCGTAATCAAAGCTGTTTTACCTTGCAGTTTTAGGAAAGAATTTTAGGTATTTACTGGGGTCAAGCAGGTAAACATTTGGTGAACCAAAAACAGTTCTACTTTCCTATCAGATTTTCATCTTGTACATTGCTTTACAAGCAGGAGGGTGTAATTATTTTTATTATGTAATAATAGTATTTTTAATTTCTTAATTTTATCAAGACTATGAAGGCCAATGAGAAAAATATCAATAAATATGACCATCAGATGATGATTATGTCTGACGATAGTTTGATGTAATATTACTAGGGTATTGAACTCCGTATCCAAAAGTCGAACATTCGAATATAGATTCAGCCCAAAATTATTTGTTCTGTGGTCTGGATTCCACGTTAAGCTGTAATTCCATATTTACGTTTACCCAGTAACTAACAATTAATTATTTTTGAATTTTAATTGCCCCAATAGAATCAAAATTGTTTCATTCCTTCCTGTGAGCTTTTAAATCAAAAACTGTTAATTAAAATGTTCCTGTAAATAAATATTGGCAAAATACGGTTCAATAAAATTGCAGCCTCTTCATTTTGAACAATAAAAGGTTTAAACGGTAGTTAGAAAAGAAGAGCAGTATAGTCACTTCAATGTAACTGCTCTTCGTTAAAATACTATGCATGAAAAGTAAATTCATTCTATAGAATTTCCAAAAAATTTTTCTCATTGTATTACTGCAACAATTTTCTATAGTTTGAAATGGTTATGTAAAAATTAATTTAGCTATAAAGTTAAAATTAAGTAATAATTATACGTTATAATTTTAACTGCTTAATGGTTGATCTAGAGCACCATTGTTCTGCAAATAATAATAAAAGCAACTTTTGATATAAAGGTCGGTTTATAAATACAAGACCTGCTGCTCTGCTCCTTGTGCTAATCTGAGACAGCCTCAAGCGTACAAATCAATTACATGATATAATTTAAAATAAACATAATAATATATTTTAATTATAGTTTTACTCATTAAAATCATTCATTAACCTTGCAAAGCCTGCAAAGTGTCACTTAAATCTGAAATGATAATTTTTAATTTCTCAATATCGTTATTCGCATTACCACGGCACTTGTGAAGAACACAACTGAAAGTGTAAAATTTTACGCCATATAATTTGTTGTCATCATACTTAATTACTCGGTAATTAAACTTTAATTAACGATTTTTATCTTTAAGATGGCGTGCAACTGTCCGGGCTCAACTCCTGGTCCAACTTTAGCGTCAACATGTGGAGGTGCTCAATTTATGCTCTTCATGGGACTTTTGGAAGTATTTTTACGATCTCAGTGCGATATAGAAGATCCGTGTGGACGACCAGAAAAAATAAAAGTTTTGAAAACTTACGATTTTATTGTGGTAGGAGGTGGATCGGCAGGCGCTGTAGTGGCTAGCAGACTATCCGAAATTCCAGAATGGAATGTACTTTTAATAGAAGCTGGAATGGATGAACCGACGGGTACGCAAGTACCATCCATGTTTTTAAACTTTCTAGGCTCTGATATTGATTGGGGTTACCAAACAGAACCTGAAGACAACGCTTGCCTTGGAGAAACCGAAAAAAGATGTTATTGGCCAAGAGGAAAGGTACTACCCTCATAAAAATTTTAATAAAGTTTCTAAAATGATTTTAGGTTTTAGGTGGAACGTCGGTTATGAACGGAATGATGTACATTCGAGGTTCCAAAACCGATTACAACAATTGGGCAGCTTTAGGAAATAACGGTTGGAGCTACAACGAAATTTTACCGTACTTTCTCAAAAGCGAAGATAACAAGGAGATCGATACCATGGATCAAGGTTACCATGCAGTTGGAGGTCCCTTATGTGTTTCTCGGTTTCCATATCATCCACCCCTATCAAACGCAATTTTAAAAGGGGGAGAGGAATTAGGCAAACATACAATTTTTTTAAATTAAATTTAATAATAACAAAATAAATTTTAGGTTACCCCACAAGAGATCTAAATGGTGCCTACCAAGCAGGATTCACAATCGCTCAAACGACTAACAAAAACGGTTCCAGAATGAGCACCTCCAAAGCATTTTTGCGCCCCTTTAAAAACAGACGAAACCTTCACATCATACTCAACTCGACAGTTGCTCGAGTCCTCATCGACAATACCACAAAAGTAGCTTATGCAGTAGAAGTAATCCGAAATGGTAAAACTAAAGTGATTTACGCAAATAAGGAAATCGTTATATCGGGAGGTGCGGTTAATTCTCCTCAAATTTTACTTATGTCTGGAATTGGACCACGACACGACTTGGAACGAGTTGGAGTTCCAGTTATTCACGACTTGCCGGGAGTTGGAAGAAATTTACATAACCATGTTGCTTATTTCGTTAACTTTAACATTAACGACACAAACAGTGCTCCATTAAACTGGGCTACAGCTATGGAATATTTACTGTTTCGTGACGGTTTAATGAGTGGAACTGGAATCTCCGAAGTAACGGGTCTTATAAATTCAAAGTATGCTGATCCGTCTGGAAAAAATCCAGACATACAATACTTTTTTGGAGGATTTTTGGCTAACTGTGCCAGAACGGGACAAGTTGGAGAAAGATTGGATAATGCTTCTAGATCTATTCAAATCATTCCAACAGTTATTCATCCAAAAAGCCGCGGCTATTTAACTCTGAAGGATAATAATCCTTTAAGTCATCCGTTGATATTTGCACAGTATTTTTCTCATCCAGATGATATAAAAGTCATGTTGGAAGGAATTAAATTTGCTATTAAGTTATCGGAAACTAAAGGTTGGTTTATTTTCTTCAAATTTTAAGGAAGGTAGTAACATGATGTGTTTGTAGCATTGAGAAGGTATGGCTTCGAATTGGATCGAACTGTTGTCGCTGGTTGTGAACGTTTAAAATTTGGAAGCGACGCTTATTGGGAATGTGCTGCGAAAAGACAAACTGGGCCCGAAAATCATCAAGCAGGCAGCTGTAAAATGGGTCCAAGTTCAGATCAAATGGCTGTCGTTAATCCATTTTTGCAGGTACACACCTTTACGATGTGCAATTAGTTAAATTAATATTTGTTCTTAATTATTAGGTTGTTAATGCGGCTTAACATGTTTATTTTCAGGTGCATGGTATTGACAGGCTGCGGGTGATGGATGCGAGTATAATGCCGAAGGTTACATCTGGGAATACAAATGCTCCAACAATTATGATTGGAGAGAAAGGAAGCGATTTGATCAAATCGAGATGGTTAACGTCTCAAGCTGGATTTTTTTACACAGATCAACCACATCAAAGAATAGATAGACAATGGAATTCGTGGAAGTAAACATTTTAAGTAGCATGAAAAAAATTTTTATGGGCGTGAAAGTAAAAACTGTTGGTTGGAAAAAGAATTGGAAAACAGTAATAATAATTTAGTGAAGTCCTGATGGCACTTGATTCAATGAAGGCATTCTCAAATTTTATTAGACAGATTAATTAGACAAATTGTGGCGTAATTTAACTAAAATTATTTCTTTTGTTTATATATTATATTTTTGTAAAAAGTATTATTTTATATTTTGCGTAGTATTTCTGTACATGGAATTTTGGAAATTTTGAACAAATTAATTTGTTCTATAATTTTAACTCTGTTTAAGTTAACTAGTATTTTATAAAATTAATGTTAGTTATTTTATTTTTATTTATTTATTTAATAGCTGCAAAATAATTACCAACATTGTTTTGCAATACTTGGTAAGGAAGAAAGGAAGCGTTGATTTAATCGCTTCACTCTGAAGGTGTTTATTCAATATCATGGTGACTGAACGGAAGGAGCGGATGGAGCGCATTGTACTATTATACAATTACGATTACATTTATTGTCAATGTTACTACAAAAAGTTAAGATATCATTTTTGTCCGTCTTATCATTTCTCTGACGACCGTGACCTTAATTTCTACTGTATAATAGTCATTGTAGTACAAAAAGTTAAGATTTATTCTTTATTCTTTATTCATCCAAACAAGTTACATTTGTATTTTTATATCGTGGTCCGCAAAGAAACGATTATGTACTATAATGATTTATGATGTCTTAACTTTTTTTCGTAATAATATTATTTTAAAATAATCGCTATGTCAATACAACAGTTCTTGTAGGTAGATACTACAGTAGCCGTTTCATGTAGTTTCTTGAGAACTATGTGAATATTATCAAGGTATGAATTAGTTTTCTGCAATCATTTGTCAATTCTTGCTGTACATATAGCATGGCGTATACTAAATAATTATACAATTTTGAATGTATTGTTCATATTTTATAATATGAAACACTTTCCTTCACGTTTTTGGCATATCTAGGATATCAAACTATAAGTTCACATTTTTTTATGTTCACATTACCATGACTCCACTGTATATGGAAACAATACATAATTTTAATTATTATTATGTATTAAAACAAATTGAACCAAATCTAGTTGAAGTTAATTGAACAGTTATAAATATTTTGAAGCAATTGCGATGGATTTTTTGTCCACATATAATTTTCTAAAGAAGATGGCCCTATTACACTTTCTACCATGTAAAGTATGAGAAAACAGCTGGAACAGCAAGCATTGTCTATGATATTCTAAAATTGCTACGCCGTCTTAGTTCTGCATTTCTTCATTTATTCTCAACTTTTTAAACAACTATAAATACCAACGAAAAGACAAAAGCTAAAATTTACGAACTGCTTCCAAAAGAAAGATTTATAAATTTTAACCTTCTTAAAATACAAAAGTAACAAAAGTAAAAACTTAATTCATATTTTCATAATGCTTTATTATTACAACTAAAGTAACAACATGTCGTTAACAAATGGAATTAAAAAAATAAATCCCGTATCAGTCATAAAATCAATTTTTAATAATTGAAATATTTGCCGGTGAATCCGCGAGTTCCGGTAACGAAGTCCTTGTTGTAGTGAACCATATCAACATTGTCGATATTTCTTTCCAATTTCATGTGGATGTTACGGATGTATCCAAAATATTGGTATAAGATTTCGTAAACGAAGGTATTGTCTGTTGGAAAGAAAAATAAATTAGATCTTGCAATCTCTCAACTCACACAAGGTGACTTACCGTTTAAGTAATGTTTAGAGATCGACACAAATTTTACCAAATTATCGGCAACTTTGCGGATGGCCAAGATGAATTGAGATCTAATCTGGTATACAGTGATGGTGACATCAGAGTGGACAATTTCGTACAATTCACTTCGGATAGCTTTAAGGTTAACGTAAATTTGGTACAAAACATCGTGTTTGTTGGTCTTGACAACATCTTCCAATTTGTAGATGATTTGATCGAGGATGGTGATCAAATCGCGAACTTGGTAAACTAAAACATCCTTGGAGACGGTATCACGGATCATGGTTTCGAAACATTCAACTACTTTGGTGGAATAGATTTTGATGTGTTCAACCAATTGTTGGATGGTGTATTTGTCTTCGTGTTTGTACATATCAGTGTGTAATTCATAATCGTACTTCTTGTTTACGGTTTCGTAGGGTTTGTAGTAGAAATCGTAAAGTTTTCCGTATCCGTAGGTTTTGTGTTCCATATCCCAGGTTTGTGGTTTCATGTTGTAGGAGTAATCGTAATCGTATCCGTAGTTCTTGCCATATTTGTAGTCACCAGAGTATTGGTAGGTGGATTCGTGTTCATAACCATATCTGAAGAGATATTTGAATTTTTGAAGAGTCATGAGGAATTCTTCAAGAACCTTGGTTAAGTCCATATCGAATCTACCACGATATTCTGAAAGCAAATAAGTTAATAAGTTATTACATACCAAATTTATTACTAAATTTTTACCTTGGTCGATCATAACCAATTTGTGGAATTGTTCTACAACGGTGAAGAAGAATTGGTCTAATTCATTCATCAATTGCGACATACCGGTGAAAGTGGTGTATTCAATTACGCGTTTAAGAGACATTACAGTTCTGTCCAAAGTGTCGATAACTTGGACCAAGACCATGCTGTCACCTTCAAAATCGCGTACTTGCATTCTCAATTTTTGTACCATGCGGTCAACAAGGAAGATCATTTTACGGATTTCGACAGTGTAAACGTGGACGTCTTGTCTGACAAGGGTAACATCTTCACGGAGGATTTTGGTTAAATCGAAGATAACTCTCTTAATTTCGGCGAATAATTCCAAAGTATTTTCTGTACGTACTCCATAAGTTTCATGAACTTGCTCACCGTAGTATTGGTTGGTGATTGGGTACAAATCGGTTTTCAATTGGTAAATGGTGAATAAGTAATTCTTCAAGATTTTTTCAATGATCCAGTAACGTTCGGTACCTTGATATTTGATTTCAAAATGTTGGACGTATTTGTAAATTTCTTCACAGATGGTTTCGAGTTCGGTGATGAATTCACGTTTCAATAAATCGGTGTTAACGAATCTTTCGTATTTGGAAGTTTGGGTGAATGGAACGATGATGTCGTACAATTTCTTGTACATTTGATCGAAAAGAACGATAAGTTCGTTGTCAACCAAGACGGTCTACAATATAAAGGAAAGTTAGACAATGCACATATTTATTTTCTGCGATACTTACATCTAATTCATGTTGGTTCCTAAGCATTTCCAAATGATGCAAATATTGGCGAAGGGTTTGTTTGACATTGACGTTATTGAAATAACAATCTTGAAGATAAGTGGTCAAATCTCTGGTCAATTCACGAATTTCCATGGATAATTGTTCCCAGGTGTGTTCCTTGCTGATGGTTCTCAATTGCATTAAGTATTGGTTCAAATCGTTTCCGTGCTTCATGTCAAATCGTTCGACATCATAGGAAAAGTCTTGATTGAATAGCTTAATGTCGGGCCTTGCCGAAGCGGCCTGTATTTTAGAAAAAAAAATTATTAATAAAAATAAGCTCTTTAGAAATAAAATATAAAACTTACATTGATTGCCACAAGGGCGAATAAGAACACTGCGAATTTTGCCATTTTGTGTCAAGGTAGTCGAAGACCAAGAATGTACTGAATGTAGAGTTTCGGGTGGCTTTTATACTATGAATTTAATCAGTAACCTTTTCACCTCATAATTTTGCTATCAAAAGTTATTATGTTAATTACGTTTTGTGAATAACAAGACAATCTTTTTAATTGTGAATATTTATCTCTATGCCGATGCCGTGTAGTAACACTAGAAAGATGTACAGTTTTGAAAACCAAAGCCCGTTGTGCCCTAAATGTAGATTTTCTGTCATAATATTATTCTGGTATTTTGAATGAAGCAGTGTAGAATGGTGATTTCCACTTGTTATTTCTGCAGGTATTGGAAAAGGAAACCAAATATTTGGTTGCCTCTTTTCAAGCTCATATTAATGAAATTAAAATGAGGGTATAGGGATTATTGGGTTTTAAAAGTGTACGAGTACTATAAGTAAATTTGATGAAATTCTTCACCGGTGATTTAATACAAAATATTATTTATAAGTACAAAACCCGCTGTTACGTTAGATTTATTATTTAAACTTTATTTTGGCCCCTAGAATAAATAATATGTACTATTAGATATTAATTAATAGGAAATCTTTGCCAAAGTTAGTGTCCTAAATGATTTTTTTTTTATTTTACAAAAATATTTAAAATTTTGTACGGTGACTATGATAAAAACACTCTTCCAACCAGTCTGCATGATTTGTAAAATTTATCTTACAGATATTCCGTGTCAGTTTCTTTCATAATTTTAGCTATTGTTTTTAACATTTTTAATAAATCTTTAGAAACAATTGACAAACGTATTCGCTTTAATGGACGCGGCGATGCTCTGGAAATCCTTATAATTAGTTTTAGACATTATTATATTATATTTTATTTTGAATTTTAAAATCAACTGAAATAGTATTTAGTGCCAAAAAGTACTTTGCAGGCACGGGAAACGCAAAATATAAATTGCTGATATTTTGTACTTAAAGATGTACAGGGTCTGACGAAAATTCAGAATGCAATTAATTAATTATAAAATTATCACCTATTCGTAATAAAAACAATTCATAACAAATTCATCCACCCGTATAACTACTCGATAGTATTATGTACTTTTGAAATCCGATTTCTGGCAGTTTTGGTAATTCCTACGCTTCAAACCAGTATTCATTTTTGCATAGTTTTGTACTGTTGGCAGCCGGATTAGTTGCCGATTAAAACATTTTGGGCCATGTGTAGAAATAAGATTAGTTAAATTTTAAAGAGTTCTTGTAATAAAAAAGTTTATTGAACAGCGACTAGCAGTTGCATAAATAGCAGACCTGCAAATTTGGGGCAATTTGTTTAATTATTCAATTAAATTTTTATGTATGATCTAATTATTTCAGTTGTTTTTAATTTAGGCGAACATTAGCATTGCAAAACTAATTAATTATTATCAAACAAATTCTAGAATTTAATTATTATTTATGCATTTTTTTATGCTCTTGGGATTATCAAATCCTAATAATATTATCGAAGCTATTTATTGTTTTGTATTAATTATTTTGATGATTACATTTTTTCATAATGTCTGTTGGTTATACATAATAGACAATCTTTTAGTCATGTTATTATTAACCTAATAATAAATATAATTAAATTAGATTATCAGATCCGTCTTCAAGGAGTGGAAATTACCCCACATTTTACTTGAGTTCATTAATTAATTAATTTATAATTAATTAAATTAATTAATAACGATTAAAATTAACTTCACATCTTTACCAAGTTCTCTTCTTAATTCTTCTTTAGCTTGGTATGATACTTATGATATGCCATACTTTATCGAATGCCTGTTTGATATCCAACAAACTACCGCGCTGCATTTTTCTCCTCGAGGTTTGTACAAATTATATCCGTAATACGATGATACTGTTAGATGGTAGAATGTCGTCTTCAAAATCTAAATTGGTAATCTGGTATACACTTTTCCAGGAAATCTGTATCGTTTATACACTTCAGTAAACATTTTTCTACAAGTTTTGATAAAAGTGGAAATCAACTAATGATAAATTAGACTATATAAGGTATAAGGGGGTAATAAGGCCCAGCATATAATAAGGCCCACTGCAATATTTATAACAAAAAATAAATTTTAAATGTATCTAAGGACATATATCGGATATACATTACACCAAAGTCTCGACTTGGTAAAATGAGTTTCTTCCGACCGGCGGGTAGCTAGTTATTCTAAACTTAGTTTATACAAATGTCCCGCTCTAAGAAGAGCAATATTTTGGTAAGTTGTTAAACCCGTTTAATGTAAACATTTTTTGTTTTGCGTATATGGGGATGATATATATGGACCTTGTAAATAATTTATCCATAAATTTTATCATCAATTTCTTATTGTTGTTTTTACAAGCTCAAAGTAAAAAAATACATCATTGCAGGTAATAAAGCCCGGGCTTTATTTTCTGTTTCTGCTATAGAAGTAATACGGGAAATCTTTTTAAACGATAATACCGAGTCTCCAATGTGTTCCCAGAAATTGTCCAAAGAGACTACAGCATCCCCAAAACCAAAACCTTCTTCAGCCGGCGAGAAATGGGAATGTACAGTCTGTTATATGGACTTTGTGGCCGATATGAGAGGATATGGTCATTGTGGATTCTGGGTCCATGAAGAATGTGTAGGATTGGTAGCTGATGATTGCGATGACTTCTTATGTCCAGATTGTATGCCGTAAATAGTGTATTTTTTATTATTGCAGTGTTTTGTTCATAGGAATAGCATGGGCTTTATTTTCTGCAGTAACAGATTTTAAGGCTCATTGTGGTACTTTTAACTTTTTTAATTTTATCCCAGATGCATTTTTGTTTTTTTAATATTAATTTTTTTATAATAACCTTGTATGTTTATTACCATTTTAAACTAATAAAAGTTGAAAAAAAAAGCATAGTTTATTTGACAAAAAATAGTTTATGTTAGGTGGGCCTTATTACCCCCTTATACCTTACATATAAGGTAACTTCTGTTGGTGACTTTCCAGCCTTCAATATTGGTATTATTTTGGCGAACTTGAGTATTATGAGTCAATGCATTAATGTAAAACCGCAATTCAACTGAGGCAACACTGAACGACATGAGGCATGCTACTTGTTTTCTGGTGTTGTCCATGGGGTGAAACAGTGAGATAACAACTTCATTTATAGAAGAATTCCATAATTTACCCGTATTATGGAACAATAGAATAAGTATTTACACACACAAAAATATTGCAGTAAAAATGAAAGCATTGCACTAAAATCAACATTATTTGCTTTTAAAAAGGGCGTAGACATCGAAACTTTTAATTTGAAAGTAGAGCTACTTTCATTTTGAATTCATAATACTGTCAATTCGAGAGTAACTACTTTTATAAATAATATCAAGTTTCAAAAGCAGTTGCTCTCAAATCAAATATTAGGTATTTAAATTGAGAGTGGATTAATTTGTTTTTTTAATTGATGTTACTGTTAATTCAAAAGTAGTTACTGTCAAATTAATATTAGTTTATATTCGTTTTAACAATAATCCGACATCAAATTAACAAATAAAACTATTATAGTTTTTTTTTAATTATTATATTTTTAAGAAACTAAAACTAAACAAACCAAAACTAAAACTGTTTTTTTAATTTTGCGACAGTTTAATAATTAAAATCACTAACACTCTTTACTATTACAGCACGAACTTTGAGCTCCTTCCAAAATTGTAAATTTTTGTTACTTCCTTTTTCCTTCCTTATTTGCACTTTGTCGTTTTGATTTTGAGCTTCAATTATAGTAATATTCCTGCAAAACATATCATATAACATCAGACAATTATTTTTATATAAGTTAAAATATGAAGTAAACTTACCGTATGTTCTTTGGGAAAAGATTTAACGATTTGCTGGGTTAATAAGTCAAATTCCGTCTTTGTTAAATTTATATTATTCAATCTCATGTAGTCAATAATGATCCAGTCTTCGCTGCAGCAAAGGTTTTCTTCTCAATAAGGTTGCCATTGCGGTCCCGTTGTAAAATGTTTTCTATATTCTATAAACAACTTTATTATAAATAAAAAAATAGTTCAATGTTAAAAATATAAATTTAAAAAAAATACATTCAAAAAACTACTAACCTACTTCAGTGGCTTTCCAATGTTTAAGTTGCCTTTGATTGTTTAATATGAAATATTTTCACTTACAAATGGAATGACATCAACAAGCACAGATAATAGTAGTGCGCATGTTATAAGGTCTGTTATATAAATACAAATTGCAATTTTGCACATTCCATTATAAAATAGTACCTCAAAATGAATATTTATACTTTCAAAACAACATTATAAGTTTTCATTTTAACTTCAAGCCTTTATCAAAAGTGTATACTTTTGAAATGATGTTACCCAACTCATTTTAAAAGTATTCAATTTCAAATAGAAAAATTTACTTTTAATTTAACAATATTTAAATTGAAAGTAGATTTTGAAAGTAGAGTTTCACACGATTCTTTCAAATTAAATGCAATGCTTTTATTATAAGAGCAAAACTTTTATTTTCACGTTGAAAGCATAATTATTCATTCTGAAAGTAGATTTTTCTTTCTGTGTATAAAGATAATCGAATAAATAATGAGAAATTAAATAATTAAGTTAATTAATAATAAATTAATGTAGCATGCCTCATTTCGTTCAGTGTTACATCAGTGGAATTCCGGCTTAACAATGGAATTGAGAAGCCCCGTAAGAAAATTTACATCCAATCCAGCAATTCAAATCATATAATCTTGTTATAAGATCGTGGCTATGTAATTTATTGTTATTTAGTTTTCCAATTTGTTTTTTAACTTTATGAAAAGTGAAATTTTAGTCGGCAAATAATAGTTTTTGGTTTCTTGAATCCGTTTAGGGCCCTCCAAATTATATGATTTTTCACCAAAACGCTAGTTAAATTCTTTAGAAATGTTCAAATGTAATTTTTAGTTTCCGTATAATTTTTTCAGGTGAATAGCAATTCGATTGAGATCCGTTTTATCTGTTACTGCGTTGGCCACTAGCTCTGGCTCGACGTGTTTTAGCAAAAATATATATTATATTCATAGGTATTCTGATTTTGTTGTTTGACCGTTTGGGCAGCATAGGATATTCTGCAATTACATTTATTTATACATTTCTACGCAATGTATCCTTCACTTATATGTAGTTCAACTTAAATACTATAGCCCTTAGTTAAATATTGGTTTACAATTCTTGCAAATATCTTGTCTATTAACTATTTAAAACTTATAAGAGTTTCTACAATACTGACTCAAAAGGGCTCGTAGATATCATTAGAATAACATTAATGAAGAGTATGGCAAAAGCAATGAAACTATAAGTATAATATTTTGAGCATATTATAGAAACACAACATTATAATCTATAAGAGTAAAACAAATATACAAAATTTAATCACAGAGTGAAGCTTGTATATCTATACATTATTAGTATTAATTCAAGAAGTTGAAGAATCTTCCTAAGCCTATGTATCTATAGTACTCTTTTTCAACCCCATAAACCTCTTTATTCATTCTATCAATCAGTCTTTTGGTACGGCTATGCAAACAAGCAACCAAATCCCAGCCTTACTTATTCAGAAACAACAGAAATCGCAAAGGGACCATTACTTGTATAATAAATTTCTAAATATTGAAAAATTTTATAATTCATAATAATTGCAAGTGGCTCGCAATCAGCTTCGCGGTTCAGTGCAATGCATCTCTCTAATAGTTACTATTCGGCGAGGTGATTCTAATTACAATTGATATAATTATCTTATTATTCAAAATACACTATTTATATAATAACTTTTGATAGCAAAATTATGAGGTGAAAAGGTTACTGATTAAATTCATAGTATAAAAGCCACCCGAAACTCTACATTCAGTACATTCTTGGTCTTCGACTACCTTGACACAAAATGGCAAAATTCGCAGTGTTCTTATTCGCCCTTGTGGCAATCAATGTAAGTTTTATATTTTATTTCTAAAGAGCTTATTTTTATTAATAATTTTTTTTTCTAAAATACAGGCCGCTTCGGCAAGGCCCGACATTAAGCTATTCAATCAAGACTTTTCCTATGATGTCGAACGATTTGACATGAAGCACGGAAACGATTTGAACCAATACTTAATGCAATTGAGAACCATCAGCAAGGAACACACCTGGGAACAATTATCCATGGAAATTCGTGAATTGACCAGAGATTTGACCACTTATCTTCAAGATTGTTATTTCAATAACGTCAATGTCAAACAAACCCTTCGCCAATATTTGCATCATTTGGAAATGCTTAGGAACCAACATGAATTAGATGTAAGTATCGCAGAAAATAAATATGTGCATTGTCTAACTTTCCTTTATATTGTAGACCGTCTTGGTTGACAACGAACTTATCGTTCTTTTCGATCAAATGTACAAGAAATTGTACGACATCATCGTTCCATTCACCCAAACTTCCAAATACGAAAGATTCGTTAACACCGATTTATTGAAACGTGAATTCATCACCGAACTCGAAACCATCTGTGAAGAAATTTACAAATACGTCCAACATTTTGAAATCAAATATCAAGGTACCGAACGTTACTGGATCATTGAAAAAATCTTGAAGAATTACTTATTCACCATTTACCAATTGAAAACCGATTTGTACCCAATCACCAACCAATACTACGGTGAGCAAGTTCATGAAACTTATGGAGTACGTACAGAAAATACTTTGGAATTATTCGCCGAAATTAAGAGAGTTATCTTCGATTTAACCAAAATCCTCCGTGAAGATGTTACCCTTGTCAGACAAGACGTCCACGTTTACACTGTCGAAATCCGTAAAATGATCTTCCTTGTTGACCGCATGGTACAAAAATTGAGAATGCAAGTACGCGATTTTGAAGGTGACAGCATGGTCTTGGTCCAAGTTATCGACACTTTGGACAGAACTGTAATGTCTCTTAAACGCGTAATTGAATACACCACTTTCACCGGTATGTCGCAATTGATGAATGAATTAGACCAATTCTTCTTCACCGTTGTAGAACAATTCCACAAATTGGTTATGATCGACCAAGGTAAAAATTTAGTAATAAATTTGGTATGTAATAACTTATTAACTTATTTGCTTTCAGAATATCGTGGTAGATTCGATATGGACTTAACCAAGGTTCTTGAAGAATTCCTCATGACTCTTCAAAAATTCAAATATCTCTTCAGATATGGTTATGAACACGAATCCACCTACCAATACTCTGGTGACTACAAATATGGCAAGAACTACGGATACGATTACGATTACTCCTACAACATGAAACCACAAACCTGGGATATGGAACACAAAAGCTACGGATACGGAAAACTTTACGATTTCTACTACAAACCCTACGAAACCGTAAACAAGAAGTACGATTATGAATTACAAACTGATATATACAAACACGAAGACAAATACACCATCAAACAATTGGTTGAACACATCAAAATCTATTCCACCAAAGTTGTTGAATGTTTTGAAACCATGATCCGTGATACCGTCTCCAAGGATGTTTTAGTTTACCAAGTTCGCGATTTGATCACCATCCTCGATCAAATCATCTACAAATTGGAAGATGTTGTCAAGACCAACAAACACGATGTTTTGTACCAAATTTACGTTAACCTTAAAGCTATCCGAAGTGAATTGTACGAAATTGTCCACTCTGATGTCACCATCACTGTATACCAGATTAGATCTCAATTCATCTTGGCCATCCGCAAAGTTGCCGATAATTTGGTAAAATTTGTGTCGATCTCTAAACATTATTTAAACGGTAAGTCACCTTGTGTGAGTTGAGAGATTGCAAGATCTAATTTATTTTTCTTTCCAACAGACAATACCTTCGTTTACGAAATCTTATACCAATATTTTGGATACATCCGTAACATCCACATGAATTTGGAAAGAAATATCGACAATGTTGATATGGTTCACTACAACAAGGACTTCGTTACCGGAACTCGCGGATTCACCGGAAAATATTTCAATTATTAAAAATTGATTTAATGACTGATACGGGATTTATTTTTTTAATTCCATTTGTTAAGGACATGTTGTTAGTTTAGTTGTAATAATAAAGCATTATTAAAATAAAAATTTATTTCTTATTTTTGTTAATTTTCTGTTTTAGTAATGTGGGTGAACATATTATTTTGGTGAAGTTTTAAATTAAAATCTTAAATTCGATTCTTAGGTTTTTTGCTTCTTGTACATCCACCTAAAAAGTTCAGAATGAAATAAAGGAAACTGCAACAACAAAGTGTGATAAGTTTTGAAATGTTTGTTTCCTCGGGATTGGAAGAGATTTATGTAGATTGACCTTTCTTGCAAATTTAATTAATAGTATATTACTGACCGAGACGAGAAAATGGCTCGTTACTGGTAGCACAGCTAGATTGAAAAGCGAATGTTATGCGATTTTTGTACTTTTGGGTAAAACTTGGCTCAAGGTCAGAATATCATGCAGAATTTAAAAAAGGCAATAAAAACCCTTAAAATAATAATAATAATAAAAAAGTACATTATATGGTACATGAGGTTAGTGATCAAAACTGGTTCTACCTACACATGATAAATATAATAAAGTGTACCGCAATTTTACTGATTTGTTGCTCTCCAAAAAGCAATTTGAAGCAATATTTTAATCCATTTCTCGAAGAAGTCGAAAGTAATTTGTACCTATTAATTATCCCCTAATTCATATTATTTTCCAGGTATGGCATATCTGATTTTTTTCTTCGCACCTACAGATATGATTTGGAAAAAAATTACTAAAAAAATATTCAAACTGGAATAGGTCCTTAAACCATATTTATAACCACTATAATAAGATTCAAAGAAAATATTACACAATAAAACTAAATTTGTACATTGTTTTTCTTTGTTAGACTGACCACTGATAACATTCATATCTTAAAACCCCCCAGAATAATTATAGTAACATAATTGATTGATCACAACCTCATTGCAAAACAATCTTTTGGTAAAACTAAATTATTTAAAACTGATTCGATTCTAGCCCTACAAAAAAATCAACTGAGTCATGTGCTGAACCTTAACGAGTTTAAAATTCTTGCATTTATACAAAATAAATTATTATGACTTTGATCACTATTCCCTTATGTTGTTCCTTTATAAACTAGAAAAGCAACAAAAGAAAATTTCAAATTTTTATTTACATAATTCTTTATTATAATAATTAAAGTAACAAATATTATAAACAAATGGAATTCAAGAATAAATTCAGTTTCAGTCATGACGATTTATAATAAATTAGTAAATGAAAACTTTTCCGGTGAAACCGTAAATTTCCGTAACGAAGTCTTTATTGCGGTAAAACATATCAACATTTTCGATGTTTCTTTCCCATTTCATGTGTATGTGGCGGAGGAATCCAAAATATTAAAAATAAGATACCGTAAACGAAGGTGCTGTCTATTGGAAAGAAAAAACATTAGATTTTGTAATATCTCAAGCATGAATCTCAAGTCAAAAAAGGTAACTTACTTAAAATTCCGACCAATCTGCGGATGGCAGAAATGATTTGAGATCTAATTTGGTGCATGGTTATGATGACGCCAGACTGGACAATTTCGTACTATTCTCTTCGGATCTCTTTAAGGTTGACGTTAAAACTTTGTTCAAAACCTTTCGGTCACCCTCAAAATCAAATACGTACATTTTCAATTTTTGTACCATGCTGTCGACGAGGAAGATCATTTTACGGATTACTAAAGTGTAACCATAGACGTCTTGTTGGACAAGGGTAACATCTCCACGAAGGATTTTAGTGAAATCAAGATAACTTTCTTTATTTCAGCAACTAATTCCCTGGTATTTTGTGTATGTACGCCATAACTTTCATAAACTTACTCATTGGTTGGTGGTTGAGTACAAATCGGTTTTTAATTGGTAAATATTGAATAAGAATAACTCTTCAAGATTTTTTCAATGATCCAATAATGTTGGGTATCTTGGTATTTTGTTTCAAAATGTTGGATATATTGGTAAATATCGTCACAGATGATTTAGATCTCGGTGATGAATTTGTCTTTCAATACATCGGTGTTAACAAAACTACCTGATTGAGTTTTCTGTGTCAATGGAGCAATGTTATTGTACAATCTTCAGAACTTTTGATCAAAAAGAATGGTCTAATAAAATTGTTAAAAATTGTTAAAAACTGATTATAATTTTTTTTATAATACTCATATCTACTTTGTGTTGATTCTTGAGTTCGAAAGTTCGAAATTGTACAAAAATTGATTGAAAATTTGTTTGACATGAATGTTATTGAAGTAGCAATCTTGAATTTATTTGGTCAATTCAGTAATTTTCATGGATAATTGTATCCAGGTGTATTCTTTGTATCTGAAGTGTTTGAGTTGGTAATCGATGTTTTGAATAATTGCAATAAAATGAAAAAGAACGTAAATACTTGATGGTTTTATCTAAGCTACTTTGTGTGAAATGTACCAGTTTATCGATTTGTTCAACGTACTTTTGGACAGTCATGGTGAAGGTGTGCCAAGTTGTTCAACACTGGATTCATCTACTTCAAGAAGGGTCATTTAGGATTTCTCTCAATACTTAGAAGAATTCCTTGATTACAACATGTACCGACACCTTTGCCAAAGTTCACTTGCCGAAAAGATACATAACTAACTTAGTAATTTTATTCTATCAAGAGGAGGTCCTGGATAGAATATGAATTTTCAAAACAGTGTAACTTACTTTTTCCAATATTTCGATCAAAGAATCGAGGGATTGGGAAATAATACGCCAGTGCCAATTGAGGGTTTTCATGTAAGTTTTGAAAATCCCTCTATCTCTCACCAGTTGCATCCTCATGACTGAGGATTACAATTTGAACAAGGATTCCCATACATACCTTACCAGGTCAGGTTGGTAATATTGTTTGGCCACAAATATTGAATTTGAATCTTTAGAGTAAATTTTCTATTAAATCTTAAATGATTATGTTTGTGTGATTGATTTATAAGTAACAATACCTACGCCAAAGGCACCTACAAGAATTCGTAGAAACTACGATAACATTTTCAAATCGGCCCAAGAAATTGGGTGGAGCTTATATAATAATTAAAATTTCAACCATGGACATCTATGTACGATTATTTTATCTGCATTTCATTAGGTTTTGAGCGCTCGATATATTACGTATTAAATTATCTATTAAGCAAGCGATGAAAGATTAAACTTATCTTGAGGTATAACGACCTTTAACAAAAATATTATAATCTTGTTGTAATAAATTTTGCCACTTATTTAGAAAAAGCTATTTTCATACCCGCACTCCATTTATTTTGTGTTCTCCGTTTTGTACCCCAAAAAATCTATAGAAATCGTTGGAAATTTCAGAGAAATTTCTTAGCTTGTGAATATCAGACCGAGTCAGTCGAGCTGCAAGTTTTAAGATGCATTCAAACTATTTTAATATTAGAAGGGGTAGATCTTTAAATTCAACAAAAGTACCACCCATCGACTAATAAGAAGGTTACCCATCACCACTTTCTAGCGAAGGTGAGGGTTGCTCTGAGTTTACCATGAGTATGGGCAATTGGATAGACCCCTTTCATATCGGATAAGATAAGTTAGGGATGTAGTTCTATTGTTTTTAACCATTTAAAGAAGACCCTTAGAAAGTTCAAAATTAGGATGTAGGTGCATAATGAAAAAATAATAGTGTTTATCCATAGTATTCGGGAGTTGGTAGAGTCAGTTAACCTGAATAATAAGATCAAATATAAAAATTTGATTGAATAATCAAACAAATTAAGCATCAGTGGTGGCGTGATGTGACCGCTGGTTGAGTTACAGAGCGGAAATTCTGGGTTCAAATCGTGGACCGTGCAGAATTTCTTAACTCGGCCTTCCAGTGGACATTCAAACCCTGTTGGTGTTATGTGTACAGGATCTGATAATTGTATCGACGCGACGTCATTACCGTGAATGCGGGTGCGTCATACATGTAAGTTTCTGGGACAGATTAGACAGAGATATCTGGTTGAGAGTGGGAAGATGTGGGCTAGTGTAGCCGCTTAGCCATGAGCCTTCTAGACGGATAGACTACAGAGCGGGAAACCGCGGTTCTAATCCTGATTGAGTCGGATTTCTGCTGTGATGTCCAAAATCGATCTGTGGACTGTGGGGAAGGCAAAGAGAAACCACCCCATTGTCAATTCCCTAGTAATAAAGTCTTCCTGGCTTAGCAGAAAGATCTCGCCTACGTCTAAAGAAGATATTATGGAACTAAGAAGAAGAAGATGATTTAATAATTAATTAATTGCTTCCTGAACCCTCGTCAGACGCCGTGGACACCTTTAGGCACGAATTTTCAACAATTTATATTTTTCGTTTCCCGTGCGTGCAAAATCTTTTTTGATATTATACTGTTTCAGTTGACTTTAAAATTGTAAGATGATCTGTAAGATAATCTGTAAGATAAAGTACAAACCATGCAAACTGGTTGGAAGAGTGTTTTTATTCTAGTCACCGTACAAAATATGAAATATATTTGTAAAATGAATAAATTCATTTAGGGCACTAAGCTTTTGCTAAGATTTGTTATTACTGTATAACTGATACATTTATTCTAAGGGTTAAATAAGGTTTAAATAAGAAATTTTACATAATAGTGGGTTTTGTATTATAACATACTTAATTAAATTAATTTATTACACTTTTAAAACCCAATAATCCTTTTACCATCATCTTCATTTCGTTATAATGAGCTTGAAAAGAGGCAACTACATAATATTAGGTTTCCTTTTCCAATACCTGCAAAAATATCAACTGGAAATCACCCTTCTACATTTAGGGCACAACGGGCTTCGGTTTTCAAAACCTTTCTAGTGTTACTACACGGCATCGGCATAGTGATAAATATTCACAAATATAAAGATTGTCTTGTTTTTCACAAAACGTAATTAACATAATAACTTTTGATAGTAAAATTATGAGGTGAAAAGGTTACTGATTAAATTCATAGTATAAAAGCCACCCGAAACTCTACATTCAGTACATTCTTGGTCTTCGACTACCTTGACACAAAATGGCAAAATTCGCAGTGTTCTTATTCGCCCTTGTGGCAATCAATGTAAGTTTTATATTTTATTTCTAAAGATCTTTTTATTAATAATTTTTTTTCTAAAATACAGGCCGCTTCTGCAAGGCCCGACATTAAGCTATTCAATCAAGACTTTTCCTATGATGTTGAACGATTTGACATGAAGCACGGAAACGATTTGAACCAATACTTAATGCAATTGAGAACCATCAGCAAGGAACACACCTGGGAACAATTATCCATGGAAATTCGTGAATTGACCAGAGATTTGACCACTTATCTTCAAGATTGTTATTTCAATAACGTCAATGTCAAACAAACCCTTCGCCAATACTTGCATCATTTGGAAATGCTTAGGAACCAACATGAATTAGATGTAAGTATTGCAGAAAATAAATATGTGCAATTGTCTAACTTTCCTTTATATTGTAGACCGTCTTGGTTGACAACGAACTTATCGTTCTTTTCGATCAAATGTATAAGAAATTGTACGACATCATCGTTCCATTCACCCAAACTTCCAAATACGAAAGATTCGTTAACACCGATTTATTGAAACGTGAATTCATCACCGAACTCGAAACCATCTGTGAAGAAATTTACAAATACGTCCAACATTTTGAAATCAAATATCAAGGTACCGAACGTTACTGGATCATTGAAAAAATCTTGAAGAATTACTTATTCACCATTTACCAATTGAAAACCGATTTGTACCCAATCACCAACCAATACTACGGTGAGCAAGTTCATGAAACTTATGGAGTACGTACAGAAAATACTTTGGAATTATTCGCTGAAATTAAGAGAGTTATCTTCGATTTAACCAAAATCCTCCGTGAAGATGTTACCCTTGTCAGACAAGACGTCCACGTTTACACTGTCGAAATCCGTAAAATGATCTTCCTTGTTGACCGCATGGTACAAAAATTGAGAATGCAAGTACGCGATTTTGAAGGTGACAGCATGGTCTTGGTCCAAGTTATCGACACTTTGGACAGAACTGTAATGTCTCTTAAACGCGTAATTGAATACACCACTTTCACCGGTATGTCGCAATTGATGAAGGAATTAAACCAATTCTTCTTCACCGTTGTAGAACAATTCCACAAATTGGTTATGATCGACCAAGGTAAAAATTTAGTAATAAATTATGTATGTAATAACTTATTAACTTATTTACTTTCAGAATATCGTGGTAGATTCGATATGGACTTAACCAAGGTTCTTGAAGAATTCCTCATGACTCTTCAAAAATTCAAATATCTCTTCAGATATGGTTATGAACACGAATCCACCTACCAATACTCTGGTGACTACAAATATGGCAAGAACTACGGATACGATTACTCCTACAACATGAAACCACAAACCTGGGATATGGAACACAAAACCTACGGATACGGAAAACTTTACGATTTCTACTACAAACCATACGAAACCGTAAACAAGAAATACGATTATGAATTACAAACTGATATGTACAAACACGAAGACAAATACACCATCAAACAATTGGTTGAACACATCAAAATCTATTCCACCAAAGTAGTTGAATGTTTTGAAACCATGATCCGTGATACCGTCTCCAAGGATGTTTTAGTTTACCAAGTTCGCGATTTGATCACCATCCTCGATCAAATCATCTACAAATTGGAAGATGTTGTCAAGACCAACAAACACGATGTTTTGTACCAAATTTACGTTAACCTTAAAGCTATCCGAAGTGAATTGTACGAAATTGTCCACTCTGATGTCACCATCACTGTATACCAGATTAGATCTCAATTCATCTTGGCCATCCGCAAAGTTGCTGATAATTTGGTAAAATTTGTGTCGATCTCTAAACATTACTTAAACGGTAAGTCATCTTGTGTGCGTTGAGAGATTGCAAGATCTAATTTATTTTTCTTTCCAACAGACAATACCTTCGTTTACGAAATCTTATACCAATATTTTGGATACATCCGTAACATCCATATGAAATTGGAAAGAAATATCGACAATGTTGATATGGTTCACTACAACAAGGACTTCGTTACCGGAACTCGCGGATTCACCGGAAAATATTTCAATTATTAAAAATTGATTTAATGACTGATACGGGATTTATATTTAAATTCCATTTGTTAACAACATTTTTGTTACTTTAGTTGTAATAATAAAGCATTATGAAAATAAAAGTTTATTTCTTATTTTTGTTAATTTTCTGTTTTAGTAATGTGGGTTTTTAAATTAAAATCTTTATATTTTATACTCGATAATGATCCGCCACAAATGTTCACAATGAGATAAAGGAAGCTACAGCAAAGTGTGATAATTTTGGAAACATTATTTGTTTTTCTAGGGTTCGAAAAGATATGTAGATTGCGCTTTCTTGCAGATTTTTAGAAAAATCTGTTAGTTATTACTTATTAGGAACTGCGATGAGGCACAAATTAATTTCATTAAATTATAACTGACCGAGTTATTATACTACTGGGTCACTTACGTTACGGTAAATTATTTATATACTGTTCATGTTAATCCATAAGCCTCTCAACCATATAGAACCATATAGAACTTTCTACCACAATCATGATAGTGCGATCAGAGTCCTGCAGTTCTTCAATAGAGCCAGGTACTTCTCGGTAATTGCAAAAACAACTGTAACCACTATTAGCAAATAATTGAGTCCTTCCATAGTGTAACATATCGAGAACAAGTCAGCATGGACTAACTTATTTATGTACCAAAGTTGATAACAAAATAACAAATGAAATGAAGCATACCGCCGAGGAATTTTTAGAAATTGCGTGATGATGGTTCGCTTAGAGACATATTACAGCATGGAAGAGTTCCTGGAATTTTCTACCTGTACACTATGTGATACTGGCAATATTACACAATTTTGTTGCTAATATTTTATATTTTAATATTTTATAGCATGTCATACATCGTAAACAATGTTTAAGACAAATAAGTTAAATCAAATACACACTATAAAACATCTCGCTCTATTTCTATACGTTTCTCTAATAATAATAATAGCTATTTAATTGTAGTAATAATTAACTATTTCGAGAGGTTCAGTAAGTCCGCCTGGGCTGACTTCGGGTAGACGGGGTGGATTAATTTTATTAATATTATTCTTCCAATTCATGCGGATGTCGCGGAGCTGACAAAAATATTGGCACAAGATACCGTAAGCGAATGTGTTTTCTACTGAAACGAAAAATGAATTATATTTTTGCAATTTTTTAACTTAAAATAATATCTAATTTACCGTCGAAGAGCTGTTTGGGGTTTGGTAACAGTGTTAACAAATTATCGGTGGCCTGTTGGGTAGTCCACAAGAACTGAGCTTCAATTTGATATACTGTATAGGTGACATTAGAGTGAATAAATTTGTGGAATGTATTTCTGGTATCTGTAAGATCGTGATAAACTTTGTTCAAAACATCATCTCTGTCGCTTAGAGCTACTTTCAATTTAACTATGATTTCGTCTAAGAGGTTGATGAAATCCTGCGGTTGCTGACAAGGGTTATTTGAGGAATCACATACATAGAAGAGATTTTTTAATTTTTGAAGAGCCGTGATGAATTTTTCGAAAGCAAGAATTAGCTCCTTGTCGATATTATTAGGGTTGGCTGTAATCAAAGTATTAATACGTTTTTACCTGTTAAATTTAATACAAAATACTTACCTCGCCCTATTTTGAACAACTTATTGGCTTGTTCTATAACGATGATTAAGAAACGGTTCAATTCATTTATCGATTTAGTAGGGGTAAAAGTTTCGGAAATAATAACAAGTTTAAAAGAAGTTACAGCTAACTCCAAGTTATGGATAATTTCCTTCAATAACACAGTTTGATTTAACTTTTTTAATTTTTGTACTAAACTGTCGACGAAGACGATTATTTTGTAGATTATATCCGTGTTTACTTTGACTTTTGGTTGAAGGCCTCCAGTTGTAATTGGAGCAAGATCCACGAGGGCTAGTGTGATTTTATGAACCAAGTCAGTGTAGGTCTCACGTTCTTCAGAAATTTTTGAGAATGTAATTAAGGTATTGTAAATAGTTTTGATGAAATCAATTAAGGACATTTTTACGCGGTCGGCTATGTTTCTTGGGATGTTGATGATACCTTTGTATTTGATTTGAAGGGACTCAACCAATTGTTTGAAGTTGTCCGATACACTACGCAAATACAATTCAAATTGAATCTTTTCTAGGACAGCATCAGTGTAGGTTTTGGTATTAATTATTAATTGAATGTTTTTCAATTGGTTGATGATATCCTTGGTATCTTTACCCACCGATCCAAGATTCGCGATTATGGCATCGACGATTTTGTACGTTTTACGGAATTCAAGCGTAACAAGTTTGTCCTTGAAATTCAAATAAGGAAGGTAGTGAGAGATACCAGACACTATCTCTACGGCATAATCAACTAATTTGTCGAGCATTGGATTTTGTTTGTTGATTTTTGTGATGTATTTTATGAGTAGTTGATAAATTTTAATATTTTCGTGATAGCCAATGAAAATTTTTTTAATTACGTTACCAATTTCAACATCTTTGATCGTCAGTAATGTTCTTAGTTCATCATCGATACATTTAATTGCAGCGGTAATTAAATCTATCAGTTCCTTATTGGAAAAATTATTAGTAGATTTGATATTTACTTGTATATCCATAACAATTTTCCTTAAATTAATGAGTACCGTTTCCATTATTTTCTTCGTGTATTTTCCAGAATTCATTAAGGCTTCAAGTTTGAAAATAATAGCCTGGATTTGATTGATATAATACAAGAAATTTTCGATAAAATGTTGTTTAATTTTGTCTGTGCTCAAGTTTGCGCTTGTTACAGAACTGATTAATATTTGAATCGTTATATTAACTTTTCTCAGTAAATCCGTAATTTCTATGCCTTTTCCAGGTTGTGTGGTGTTTTCCAATCGAATATAGATGCCTTTTAAAACAGTCAAATACCTGAAGAGGATATCTTTAAATACAGTGATTGTCACTGTTTGTTGTCCTAAAATTGCAATATGTAAAATATATAAAAAATATGAAATGTGCTAATTACCTCCATGATCTCCACCGGGATTTAGGAATCCAACTTCCATTTTATGCATTAATGTAGTAATTTTACTAATGGTCTCTAAGAATTGTTGTACTAGTAAATCGTTAGGCAGGATCTTAGTACTGCTTGTAGTAAATTTTACCATGTAATCGTGGATTGCTTTTAATTCAATTTTTGTAGCAGCACCTACTGAATTATTTCCCCCTGTGAGGTACTTTTCTACTTTGAGCATGAGATCATCGATTACTGAGTATAACTGTTCTGTTTGTTCTATAATAATTTTCCTGAATTCAGTGGGGTTCCACACACCTATATTGAGGAGTGATCCAATTCGGCCAGTAGCCACTTGAATTCGGTGGTAGATTTCTTGGATTGTTAATCTATCAGAAACAAATTGTAGATTATTTCGTAAGTAATTTACAAAGTACTCCAATTGATTCACGAAGATATCGAGGACAGGTTTTAAAATAAGGTTGTATTTTTCCAAATTATCTAAAAAAAATTATTTAGATCGTTGTGTGAAAATCGAAAATCTGGCTTACTTTGGAATGCATGTTTAATCACCAAAAATATGTTTCTGATTTCAACAATAATATAACGAATGTGGATGTGCAATTTTTGGGGATTGATTTCATCAACCTCAAAAATGTACTTTTCAATGTATAAACGTAATGCTATAATATCTCTTTTAAATTGTAGTATATATTTGTCTTTGTTACCCTCTTCTTCATTCTGTAAAATCTTTCGTTAAATCCACCTAAAATAGATCTTATCTTTACTTACGGCTTTCAATTGATTGATCAGGTGTCCTAAGAAGTTGTATAAGTTGCGCACATAGACGATCAAAGTCATATCTTCCTCGGAGTTGAGAACGAAGAATCGAATAAACACTTGAATGCGTTTGGAAATAATTTCAATGGTGTTTACTAACTGGCTGGCCGTTTGACTAAGCTGATGTTTATAGTGGATTTTGATGAATTGAATTTGGAGGTTTCGGACTGTCATCAAATAATGTAACAATGCGTCTCTGACAACTTGTTCCACGTTTTCTTTAACTGCAACAATTTTTGTTAGCTACGAAAATTTGAACAATCTGTAAAATCGTACCGTTTGTTTGGGAGATAATAGTTAGATGCTCGAAGATTTTAATAATATCTTTGAGGGAAATTTTAAGTTCACTGTGTATGTTGTATGTGCTTCCTAAGGTGCTATATTTGATTATTTGACGAATTTGATCGACGACAACTTCGAGTTGCTTAATCACTTTCCAGTAATTTCCAGATTTATTATCGGATATTACTTCAGTTTCCAATCTACGGATGATTAAAGCAAGGCTGGCGATCAAATCATGTTCGATAACATCAACAAGAAGTTTTTTATTTTCTTTGTTGTAATTGTTAACGATTCGGTAGTAGTTGTCCAAATTATAGGTAGTAATTTTAATTTGGGATAGCAATTGGAGCATAAAATCTTGACCAAATTGATTCTTGGTGTTTAACAGTTTATATTGCTGGAATTGTAAGAATATGATAAAATCGTTGAATATACGATAAATACGAGTTTGTATTTTCTGTTCTTTTCCATCTAAAATAAAAAGTTATTAAAAATTTCAATCTGAAAAAGTGGTTAAATTAGTACTATATTTTTGCCAGATGGACAACAAAGTTTCCATTTCACTGACTGTGCTTTCAACACATGTGCTGATAACTTTCCTAACTCTGTAGAGGTCCATGGATTTGAGGTTAACAAAATCATCAAGTAAATTAACAATTATTTTCAAGTTCCTGATTACTTGCATGAAACCTCTATCACGATATATTTCCTCTTGTACAAACTTGGTTTCTAGACAAGCGATGACTTTTTTGATAAAAACGGAATATTCCTGAGATAAGAGTAGGATCACATCTTTTGTTACAACGTTTTCGATCGTCAGAGAATTCAAGTTGAAGATATAATCACGGGCAAGAATTTGAATTTGAAAAAGAATATCGATATAAGTTTTACCGATGGGGATAACATTGCCCATATTAAGTAAATATACGTTAAAGTTACGAGTGACGATCAAAAAGTGAATAGTCAGATCTTTCAAAATCGAGTTAGTTTCACTAGTTGTGGAATATTTGGTTTCCAAGAGCGTGAAAAATGTTTGTAAATTAACGAAGAAATTACGAAGGAGAGATTTTACGTCATTATTGGATGCTTTTCCGTTTACAATTTTCGTCAACTCCAAAATGCTGTGTCTGAGGTTCATCAGAATTTCTTTCATTTCATCACCAAATTGATTTGGATTGTATTTGTACTGTTAATAAAGATAATATTAACAAAACGACCAAAGTTATACCCAAAAAAACTTACCACTGCATCCAATTTATTGACGATGATTTCAAGATTCGAGATGTATTCTGTCAATAAGTAAATAGAAGTTTGTTCGTGAATATTCAAGATTTTGATGTTTTCCAATAAATCTTGTAGAGTATCGTTAAGTTGCATTGTTAAAAATTGTATAAAAGGTGAAATTTCATTAACACGTGGTTTTATTTCTGGGGTTACTATTTTATCTTTTGTTATCAAATCGATTTGCAGTTGGTAAATGATGGTTAAGTAATACCTCAAGAATTTCTCAATGATCCAGTAGCGTTCGGTACCTTTGTATTCGTTTACAATTCTTCCGACGAACTTAGAAATGCATGCAGAGATGCTTTCGAGTTCAGTAATGAATTTCTGTTTCCATATATTGATGTTAGTAATTTTATTCGAATTTACAGCTAGCAATAATTGTTCGGCCATATTGCACATTTTGTGCAAAATCACGATAATGTCCTTGTCATCCCCGCTTACCTAGGATGTAAAAAAAAATAAAAGCTCCAAATAACGTTTATTCTATGTAGTACTTACTCCCAAATGTTGTCCATTCTTAAGAAGTTCCAATTTTATTACCCTCAAGAATTGAGTAAGGGTTTCTATTACATAGGTGTTATTGTAATTGCAACCTTGGAAATATTTGGTTAAATGTTTGGTTACTTTACTGATATCCTCGGATAAATGCACCCAAATGGAGTGTGCATTTTGATCCATGTTTTTAAGTTGGTAATCGATGTTTATAGTAATTGTAGTAAAATCAGTAACAAAGTACTTGATGGCGAAAGTCATTTTACTTTCCATGAAAGGCGTAAATTTTTCGATTAGTCGTACGTAATCTTGAATAGATAACTTTATGATTTCTTTTAGTTTTTCAAGACTTATTGCATGTCTATGTCTATGTCCACGTCTATGTCCACGTCTATGTCCACGTCTATGTCCACGTCTATGTCCACGTCTATGTCCACGTCTATGTCCGTGTCCATGTCCATGCCCATGTCCATGTCCATGTCCATGTCTATGTCTATGTCTATGTGAATGTCCATTACAGTTGGTTTGGACCTTTTTTAATCCGAGGTAGAATTCTTTGAGCACAGCGTCGCTGTTTTTACTCATATACTGAGAACAAAATTAATTAAATTAGCATTATCATTATTTTACTAGTCGGATGTAGTTGTTCGGCCTACAGTTTCACTTAGGTGAAATGCGACCTACTATGGTGTAGGTCATAGTTGTTTGGGCAAACTTTTAAAAATGTAACTTACTTTTTCCATTCGTTCGATCATAGATTGAAAATATTTGCGAAGGACCGTGTATTCCTCAGTTACCGTCTTCAAACATCCTTTCTTATCGTATGGTTTGAGGTTCCCGAGACGATAGATAACATCTGTACTAATGTTTCTCAATTGTGTTAAGCAGTGCTTCATATTGCTTCCATTCTCACCACTCCAGGTTAATCCATCTTGAAGATAATATGGCGGGTTATATTTTACTTCCAGAAATCCATTTTTAGCCAAAGCGGCCTACATTTAAAAAAAAATTAAAAATGAATGTTAATATTATTTCTTATATTAATTTGTAGTAATAAAATATAAAACTTACATTAATTGCCAAAGCGGAGAATACAAACAGTACCAGTTTTGTCATGTTGATACAAGGTAACCGTTCGCAAATAAAAATTTATGTACCAAATGCAGGGCTGTACAGGTGGATTTTATAGCATAAATTCAATCAAAAAGCTCATTTCCCTCAGATTTTACTATCGTAATTCTTATATTAATTACATGTTGTTTTCAATAGAAAAAGCAATTAATCAAACTAGATTGTATAGTATTGTTTCAAATATTTAATTCCTTGTTACTGGTATAAAATAAGTAATAAATAAAATTTAATAAAATAAATATTCAGTTAATAAAAGTTTAAAATGATGTAATGGGTATTTGATTAAGTTTGAATTAAATTTTTTTTTACGTTCAATTAACTCAACAAAAGTTTTTAATTTAGTATTGTTTGCTAGATAATATTTTTAATTGTTATTAATCAAGTTTATTGCCATATTGTGGGGGAACTAAGAGGACGTATTGGGCTGAAGCTGGAATCTAATTTTGCATTGAAAAGCAGGGTTCATTCCCGCCATGTTTTCTTTGAATTGAGTAGGTACAGGATCATTTCAGCCATTCTGCAGAATATTTCTCGCCCTCCCAGGCTCTAAATGTGAATTTCTAACCTCGTTCCTTTTCAATATGGTTTCACTGGAGACCTCTGACCACTGGTGACGGCGCCGGCGCGGCGTCTGCAATATGACATATGGGATAGACCATCTCAGGGTGGTAGAACACCCTTGGAAGCCCATTTTCTTCTGGTTGTCTTGTGTTTGGGACCTGTTAAAATCCAAGTTGTATCAAGTTTAGATGAACTTGACACTTATTATTTGGTAGTGTGAACGACTATTTGTTTAACATCCAGTAGGTAGCTTGCTAAGCTGGCCTTCAGATGTGCCTGTAACCCTGGTAAATTGTGTTAATTATGGCAGTTCATCAACCAAGGGGGACCGACTCCGACGTCTTAAATTGTCCTCCTAAGCAGTGAAACCATCGCAGGAAAGTTTGACTCTCTCTGGATTTGAACCATGTACCTTGCATTATCTTTATTTATTTATTTCACTAGCAGTTGTGGTGACTACAGACCTACAAGCGCCTGAAAAGTATTCAAATCTGTAGTTTTCTGAGCAAACTACACTTTTTCCCATTTTTAGTTTTGTTACGGAAAGTATCAGGGCCACATTTTACATCCAGTTTTTGTGCCCAAAAGTTAAATTCTATCAAATTGTGTCATTTTACCTTAATTGTGAATGTAATAAAGCGATTTTATCATGTTGAAGTACTTCCAACTTATCCCCAGTAATGAATCCCCTGGGTACCTCTTACAATCAAATTATGGGAGGTTTTGTAGTTATAAAACGATTAAAGTTTGCCTTGTTCCATTACTGTAATCAGGACAACTTTGAAACTGTAATGGACTAGGAATGGAGTTTCCGCTGCCTAAGAGATCAATAAAATCATAATATTGTTTAATTGAACTCCTAGAAGACAGTTAAGCATAAACTAATTTGGAATAAAAATTATCCTTACGAAACCACATTTGCGTATAATGCAATAACTACTACAAATTATAAGTTATTTATTTTATTAAGACAGGAAGATAAACCTACTGACCATTTTATTATTATAGTTTTTTAATATTACTATATTTTATACAATAGAACAAAAAAATTAAGAGTTTTTAATGTACTATTATTAATTTATGTAATCGAATTGACATTCGAAAAATATAATATTATGTTATTTTCAATATGAGCTATTGATATCATTCAAAATTTTTTATAAATTATAGTGTTACATAAAATTTGTTGTTTCTTTTTAATTCAATAGTTTTTAATTAAATATTTGTTTATCTTCCCATAATTACTCATTACATAACTTTCTTCCAAGTGTACACAAATTTTAAAATAAGGGGGATTGTTTAATTATATTCGAATTTTAATTCAGCAATAATTAAATTAAATGGAATATTATTGTTTACATTCATCAGTTTATTCAAGATATTAAGTGATACATCGCATTGGTAAGTAATTTTCGGAAGAATTAGGACCTAGAAAATGTCATTAGGACTTTTAACCCCCCCCCCCTCCCGTAGTTTCAGTTTTCTCATTTTTTCTAATATTCTCTGTTTGTATCTTGTCACAAAAAGGTTAGAAAATGTTTTTTTAGTGTTTTTAAATAAAATTTTCTTGTATGTTGTTCTTTACTTACAGTTAAAATCTAATATTTTAACGTTTAGTTAAGTTTTTGTTTAATTTATATTTCACATACTTAACACATGCTAAAATCACACTCTATTCTTGAAAAAATTTCTTTTTTAACATCATATTTCTGTAATTAACTACGTTCAAATATTAAGAAAATCATTTTTAAAATCAAATATTGTAGTTAAACTCACCCCATAAAGAAGTTTTAAATCGGCCAACTTCCGAACACCGGCGATTTGGTTCATTTTTGGTTTTTGTGCAGGTTGTGACCTGAAAAGAAACGGATGAAAATTGTACCACTCACTTTTCACTCTTTCCCAGAAAACGCGTATGTAATGTTTGTAAATCTCTACTATGATTGGCTTTCTTTTCAAGTTAAATATTATAACAATAAAAAAATTATTTCCAAACTGTAGGTGAGATCCTAATTTTTACTGTTGATATTATATTTACTGTTTATATACCTATGTTTAAATTATAAAAACCCTTGGCAACGTAGTTCTATGTTCCCTCGCTCTATATTAATATTTTTTAAACAAAAACTTTACTTGAATTTACCCTTGTATATTCAAAAGCATCAGTGTGGTTTAATTTAAGTTGCCCTGTGTTTTACAAATTACCTTAAAATTAAAATAGCAAAACCTGCCTTTCCTAGTATTTCTTCACTTAAAATTTCTGTCTAAAATGGTCTTGCATAGTGGTTACACTTTTCATTAGTGGTAATTTAAAACAAAAATAGTTTCAAATACAATCAACAAATTCGTTTTCTAAAATGCTTGACAAATTAAAGAAGTTAATCTAGCTAATAATAACATCAACTAACTTTTGTGATTCAAACTCATTCGATATTGCTTCTCATCGCTTTTTAGTTTTTTAATTCAATTGAATTAAAAATTAAAAAATAAAAATCGTGTAACATTTAAATTATTTACCACTTTACCAATCTTCCTTCTTATTATTTTTTATCATTAATTAATTACTTTGTCACTACCTTTTTGACAATTACTCGTAATTTATCTAATGAGATTGATATCATCAGTAGATTTTTATGGCTAATTAAAATTAATTATAAAATTATTATTTATCCTCTCAATATATTATTGTTTTGTTTTAAAAGGTTAAACTTGAAATTCAATTTTTAGAAAGTAAATTATTATTTTTTACAATGAATCGGAGATCTACGATTGGCGAAATGTACATTTTCCTGTTTTAATGGAAGCTTGCTCGGCGTTCTTGATGATTTCTTTACGATGGTGTTGGTTTGCAGTTGTTGTAAATAAAACATTCAATTTTAATGTAACAAAGAAATTAACTTTTACTAGATTTTAGATCTTTAAAAGTTTGGCACTTCCAAAATTGTAGTTGGGAAGTCAGAAACACAGTCTTTACTAATATATTGGAAATTAGCAATATTACGAGCGTGCATTTAATATTAATTTTTTTAAATCATCTAATGTTATTCTCTGATATTTTCACTGCTCACACTAAAATATTGGAATGGTTCCAAAAGCTAACTTTCATAGAAAAGAAATTGAAAGCCAAATTTGTATTTTCATAATGCTTTATTATAACTAAAGTAACAAAAAGTCATATACAAAACAAATGGAATTAAAATAATGAATTCCATATAAGTCATATTAGAAGAAATAAGTATTGAAATATATAAATAATTATTTTAAATTGAGTTTAACTAGTAAACTTTAAATAAATAATTGTTTATATTATTCAATACTTATGAATATAAATCGCACAAGATTTCAAGGTAAAAATAATCATTAGAGGTAGTTTAAGCCAAAAGCCCAAATCGAGTCAATTGCTCAATGGTGTATTTGTCTTCCTTTTGTGATTTTCGTTCGTAATCGTTTCCATATTTCTTGCCATATTTGTAATCCTCAGAGTAACGGTCGGCGGAACCATTCCTACAGAGATCCTTGAATTTTTGAACAGTCAAGAGGAATTCTTCAAGAACTTTGGTTAAGTCCATATCGAATCTACCACGGTATTCTGAAAAAAAAAGTTACAAAGTTTGTTACCTACAAAATATTCTATCAAATTTTTTACCTCTCTCGATCACAACCAATTTATCACATTGTTCCACAACGGTAACTAAGAATTGGTTCAAATCTTTCATCAATTTCGAAATACTAGTCAAAGTCGTGTATTCCATTGCGCGTTTAAGTGTCATTAAAGTATCATCCAATCTTTCGATGACTTGGTTCAATACCATACGGTCACCTTCAAAACCGCGTACTTCCATTCGCAATTTTTGAACCATACGGTCAACAAGGACGACCATTTTACGGATTTCTACAGTGTAAACGTGGACGTCTTGTTTGACAAGGTTAACATCTTCACGGATGATTTTGGTTAAATCGAAAACAACTTTCTTGATTTCGGTAACCAATTCCCAGGTATTTTGTTTAACTTCTCCGTAATTTTCAACAACTTTCTCACCGAAGTCTTTATTGATTGGATTGAAACGTTTGTAGAGAAGCTCGTCTTTGCCGTAGTTTTTGTTCAAAACATCGCGGTTACGGTTCCATTCAATTCCGTATTGTTTAACATTTTGGTTACCCAAAATATTCAAAACTTGGATCTGACATCTTTGGAAGACCAAAGCAAAGTTATACAAGTTGGTGCGTACGAGATCGATTAATTCGATGTCTTTGTATTCGGAGCGAACAGACCAAACCAATTGCTTGAAGATGTATGATACACGACGCATGTACTGTTCGAATTGAATTCTTTGTTGATTAACATCGGAGAAAGATTCTGATGTGTATTTTCGTGCATATAATTGGATGTCTTTCAATTGGTCGATGATTTTCTTGCATTCTCCAACTTTGATCAATGAGGAAAATTTCTCGATGATTGAATCGACGGTTGTGTACAGTTTACGGTATTGAATCAAGAAGGTTTCTTCAACAAGCTTGTCGGAATAACTTAAACGACGAAGACAGTAAGAGATATCGTAAACTAGGGCTTCGATGTAATAAGCGAAATCTTCGGGTTTGGAAAGTTTGGTATTGTATATGTGAATATTTTCTATGGTATCTTGGAAGAACTGAACAGTGGTATAATAGTCGATGAAGATTCCTTTAACTACGGTATCAATATCGACATCTTTGAGCAACATTAATTTTTGGAATTCTTCATGGACGATTTGAATTTTAGTCGTGACGATATTTCTCAGTTGCATGTTGGGCAATACATGAGAAACCGTACCTATTTCTTGTAAATCAACTACTATTTGTCTTAAATTTAAAAGTACCTTTTCGATATCTTCGCAGTTAACTTTTTCGGACTTGGTCAAAACTTCGAGTTTTTCGGTAATGGCATGGATGCGTTGGGCATAGGACATTGTGCTGATGGTAAAGTATTGCTTAATTACTTCTGAGTTTAAGTCGAAGTATTGAATGGAAGCGGTTATTTGGTTCACGAAAATTTGGATTTGATTGAACAAATTTTTGTTTTCTTGGTATAAACCAACATCTTTGGTGTTATCCAATTGAATGCAGATGTTGCGTAAAGCAATCAAATAGTGGCAGTAGATACCGTTAATAGCAACAGTTTGTTCCATTAAATGATGTTCACCTTGGATTTGATTTCTGCATCCACTTTCCAATTTTTGTAAAACTACAGCAAATTTACGAATGCACAAAAGGAATTCCTTGGCTAAATCCTGAGTAGAGATTTCATCATCGATGATGGTGAATTGGTAAAGACGAATGGAAAGTTCATTAAGTTCAATATTGATATCGCGAACTAAAGGACATTTTTCTTCGGTGAAGTCATTTTCAATTTTCATTATGATGTTCCTGATTGTTTTGATAAACTGTCCTACTTGGAGTACGATGATACGTCTTAGTTTATCACTGTCGGACATACCGGACTGTAAGATCGATTGCAAACGGCCAATAACAACATCAATTTGATGATTGAGATCTCTGGTTGTTAATCCACCACGAATGAATTGAAGAGAGACTTGTAAATAATGTTCGAAGTATTCCAAATCGATTAAGAAGCTATCAAGGAAATGCTTTACAACGGCGTCGTACTTTACTACGTCACCTGGAGAAAAAAAATTCGTAATGATCATTTGGTTGAAATAAAGAGTTTTGCTTACGTTGGAATCCATATTGAACTACCCAAAACATCTTTTTGATTTCATCGACAACACAACGGAGGTGGACGTAAAGTTCTTGGGTTTCGATTTGATCAACATTGAAAATGTTCGTTTCGAGGTATGTACGTACTTTGTTAATATTTTCAACAAGTTCTACCAAATCTTTATCGTTGTGGTATTCCATTTTATTCTACACAAATTTTTGTTAAATAGCCACATCTAAAATTGGAAATTATTGTTACTTACTTCATTTAAATGAATGACAATGCGTCCCAAAGAGTTGTATAAGTTGCGTACATGGACCATTAAAGATAGATCTCTTTTGTCAGTCTTAGGAACGGTGAATCGGAGTAATTGTTGAATTCGGTCGCAAATAATTTCGATGTTGAGCACCTTCTCGCTGGGTGTTTTTTCGACATGGTTGCGATAGTGAACTTGGCTGATTTCAACTTGGAGGTGTTTGATGGTGACCAAGTAATGCAACAATACGCTCCTGATAACTTCTTCGACGTTTTCATTAACTGCAATAATTTTACTTTATCTATGAAAATGTGAAGAATATAAAAACCCATACCTTTCATGTCGGATTCGGTGATGTAACAGAGACGTTCGAAGATTTTAGCGATATCGATGAAAATAATATGAAGTTCATTGTGCATGTCGAATTCACTTCTCAAATTGTCGTATTTAGTTAATTCAGAAAGTTGAATAACAACTCGTTTAAATTCAGAAATTACTTCCCAGTAAACTCTAGATTTATCCATGCGGGTTACTTCGGATTGTAGTCGTTCGATGACTAAATCAATGCACCGGATCAATTCTTGCTTGATGACACTGCCGAAAAGTTCTTTTTGTTCTACTTTGTAGGTGTTCACGTTTCTGAAGTAGTTGACCAAATTATGGGTAATAATTTGTATTTGAGATGATAACTGGTGCACATTTTGACCATGTTCTTTACTGTAGTAGACTTGGTCTAATTGATTTTGATGAGATTTCAAAGATACGATAAAATTGTGGTACATACGGAAAAGAACAGTTTGTAATTCTTGTTCTTGCCCATCTAAAAATTAAAGTTATAAAACTACCATCCAAAAAATTGGATTGAATTTTTACCTTTGCGCCAGATCGCCAACAAATTTTTCATTTCACTGACAGAGTTTTCAACGCAGGTGATGAGAACTTCCCTAAGTTTGTAGATGCTGACTTCTTCGCGTTTAACAATCCGTTCAAGTACATCAACAATTTCACTCAAATTCATGACAACTTTTTGGCAAACTTGGTCTAGGCATACGTTCTTGTTTTCGAGCATACCGATGATTTTTTGGACGAGAAGAGAGTATTCGTGACATCTGGTGAGGATTACATCTTTCATCATAACATTGTCGACTGAGAGAGACTTTAAATCAATAACAAAGTCACGTGCCAGAATCTGAATGTTAGAAGCAAAGTCCAAATATTTTGGAACAGTGTCGGTAACTTGACCAACATTGCGTAAATAAACATTGCAGTTACGGGTGGCGGTCAAGAATTTCACGATCACGTTCTTCAAGACGACAAAGGTTTCACTGGTTTCGTCAACTTTCGTTTGGCAGAGCACCATCAATTTTTGCAAATCAGTTGTAAAATTTACAAGGTAGATTTTGATATGATTTTTGAGTTCGGAAACATTGGAAACATATTCATCATTGAGAATGCGTTTCAATAACATAACGCATTGTCTCAGGTTTTGGATGATTTCCTTCATTTCCGTACCAAATTCGTAGTGCTTGTAGGTGTACTATTTCAAAATTAAGGTTAGCCAAATGACAGAAAATAAAAATAAGAAACTTACCACATCGTCCAATTTTTCGACAATAGTTTCAAGATTCGAGAAGTATACTTGGAATAACTGGGTTAAGGTTCGCTTTACAACAACATTATCAACATTCAATTTTTCGATGTAATTCAACAAATCTTCAACAACAGTGCACAGCTCCATATTTACACCGCGTCCAAAATGTTTCTTGCAAATATCATCAGTTTTATAGGTATCCAAATCGTACTCGGATTTTGTGAGATCAGTTTTGCCCCACATTTTGAGGACATCTTTTTTGTAGTCTACAACTTCTACATTTTTTAACAAGTCGGTTTTCAATTGATAGACCGTGAATAAGTAGTTCTTCAGGATATTCTCAACGATCCAATAACGTTCGGTACCTTGGAATTTGGTTTCAAAATGTTGGACGTATTTGTAAATTTCTTCACAAATAGTTTCGAGTTCGGTGATGAATTCGCGTTTCAATACATCGGTGTTCACAAATCTTTCGTATTTGGAAGTTTGGATGAATGGAACGATCATGTCACACAATTTTTTGTACATCTGATCGCAAAGAACGATAAGTTCGTTGTCAACCAAGACGGTCTAGAATATAACAAAAAAAAGAAAATTAAAAGTTGAACAAAATTTTTACCATCATACTTACATCCAATTTTCGTTCGTTTTTAAGAAGTTCCAAATGATGCAAATATTGACGAAGAGTTTGTTTAACATGGATGCTATTGAATTGGCAATCTTGAAGGTATTTAGTCAAATCCCTGGTTAAATCACGAATTTCCATGGATAATTGTACCCAAGAGTATTCTTTGTGACCAAAGTTTTTGAGTTGGTAATCAATGTTTTGGATGATTGTAATAAAATCAACAAGAACGTCCCTGATGCTGTTAGTCAGATTACCTGGTGTTAAACGTACGAGTTTCTCGATTTGTTCAACGCATTTTTGGATGGACATGTTGAAGGTGTATTTAAGTTGTTCAACACTTAATTCATCAACTTGGCGAAGGGCAATTTGGATTTCCCTCAATACGTTGAAGAATTCCTTGAGCACAACCCTGTCGACTCCCTTGCCATAGCTCATATCCTGGGAGGAAAAAGACAGCCATTAGACTTGAACGTTCTTAGTGTTACAGTATAACCTACTTTTTCCAATTTTTCGATTATGGAATCGAAGTATTGGGAAAGGACACGGCAGTGCCAGTTGAGTGTCTTCATGTTGAGCTTGTCGGTAGGTGTAATATCTCGAACACGATTGGTAACATCTTTGCTGATGGTTCTTAATTGCATTAAGTATTGGTCCACATCGTTTCCTTGCTTCCAATCCAATCGTTCAACATCATGAGTGGAGTCCTGGTCGAGGACCTGGTCATATCGTGCAGAAGCGGCCTATATTTTGAAAAGAAAAAATAATTATAACTTTAGGGATGTTTAGAAATAGGATATAAAACTTACGGTTATTGCCACAACGGCGAATAAAAACACTGCGAGTTTAGCCATGTTGACTTAAGGTAGTCGGTAACCACAAATGTACTGAATGCAGAATTTCAGGTGGTTTTTATAGTATGAATTTAATCAAAAACTTTATGACCTCAAGATTTTGCTATCATATTATGTTGTTATGTTAATTACTTGTTGTGAATAACAAGACAATTACTTTAAAGTAGATTAAAGTATTGTTTGTTAGACGTTATTTTTAATTGTTATAAATATTTCCATAGCGTCTGGTGACATTAAGAGGACCTTTAGCTGATCTTGAAGCCCAATAAGCTACACAAGCAGCATTCACTCCAATATTCCCATAACTTCGATGAATTTGAATAATACAAATTCACCTATTTTGTAAAGCACCTTGTGTCATATCTTCTGCAAAAGCCACTGTTAGATTTCAAGTTGATTCCCCTTTTTTGGATCAATGAGTGAACCAGATTATGTCTTTTCGGAACCTCATTTTCTATTAGTTTCCCTCTCTTCATTCATCTCAGTTACGATTTTCTGGAAGGTATTATAAAGTCCATTATGGTACAACTCCGCCTGGAGATAAGACTGGATGGATTGAGTAGTTGAGTTGAAGCTGTTACCGGTCCCAAGCCCGGATAAAGGAGGAGGATTGTGGGTATGTAAAACCATACACGCTCACAGAACCAGCAGAATTGATCTTGACGATGACGACTTTGGCGAGATCATAAGAGACGAAAAGGTAAATGCTTAAAGACCGCCAGGTAGACCACGAACCAGATAGCAAGATAGTTGGCAGTCAATGTCACAAGATAAAACTTCAAGAAGAAGAACTATGGTGCATATTTAGTCCGCTAGTATATTTTTGATAAGTTGAATATTAGCATTAACCCACCCTTGGAGTTACATTACCTTGACCAGTGATTTTCAGCCCTTTATATTAATTTCACAAGAAAATGTAGTGGCTACAGACCTAGAGGCCCTTGCAAACCTATGCTTGACATGGTCTCCCTGTTTTAGCCGGAGGTGTAATTATAATCTAAAATAATTTTGGCTTATGTTTTAAGATTTTTTAGTTTAAAAATCTAAAAATCTAAAAAAAAAAAAAGAAGAAGAAGAAGTTTAAATCCGAACGACCGTAGGGAGTGAGGATTTAATAGGCAAAGATTTTTAATCTATAAAACACGCGTTGTCTTCAATATTTTTTCTAACACTAACAGAAAAATTAGAATTTTAACTTATTTTATATCCTATAAAGTACGTTGTCATTGACAACGTTACATTATAATTCTATAAAGTACGTTGCCATTGACAACATTAGAAAAAATAAATAATTGTTGTTTTAAAAAACATTACTAATTAATTATAATTAGTTGCCATGGTAAAGGTTAATCAATTTTAAGCTATGTATATCCTAAAATTTATTATCCGCTTGGAGAAAAAATATAATATGTCTATAATAATATTATGATATAGAAAATTTAATTATATTTACACAACATAATATTTTTGTATGATAAATATTATTACATTGTATCCAAGTAATTTATTTTTTAATGAGTCTATAATTATTATTATGATTAGATGACAATAATTTTAATTTTGAATTTGCAATACAATTTATTGTCATGGTTAGCTACTTATACCAATACATCGAAGGGTTTGAATCGCTCACAATTTTTCACGCACCAAATGTCTAATTGCTAGCCTCAAGTTACATTAAATATACCCTTAATACTTCCCTGGTCTCGAATTGAATTAGAAATCCATGTGAAATTAATTTTTATAATTATTAATTAATATTATTAATTATTATAATTAATTTATTCATAAACAAATTTATATTATTGTTTTGGTCTGCAAGACCGAGTAAATGCGATTCTGTGTACTTGCAATAATTGTATTGATAGTTTAATAATTTGTTGATAATTCCTGCAGGATTGTATAATTGTATTTCAACTAATTGGTCATTTTTAGGGGCAATAACACTAAATTTTGTTTAATAATACTGAAATGTTGTAAAGAATTAATATTCAGCCTGCAAATTCAATAAAAATAGTAATAAAGTTCTAATCTTAAGGGGGTGGTTTTTGACGAAACAAGAAATAAAAATTTTGTTTAAAAAATCTTATCCTGGAACTCTACAAATATATTAATTAAACGTATAATTAACTCTAGATCTACATTTTCTCAGATTCCTCCATTTCATAATTTATCTGCTTCTATTCTGTTGGTATTGTAACATCTTTTTCTTCTTATGGTGCCATCTCCTAACAGAGGTTGGCGATCATCACTTCAAACTCTCCTCAGTACTGTGCCATGCGTATTAGTTTTTCGGCTTCACGGATGTCAAACAATTGTCGCAAGTTTTTTAGCCACGAGAAACGCTTTCGACCCAGGCCTCCTTTACCTTCGATTTTGCCCTCCATTATCAACTGCAGCAGAGCAAATTTTTCACCTCTCAATATGATCTCTGATCTCCTTTTGATCACTGTCTTTGTTCATTCTAAGAAGCACCTCTTCGTTCGAAACCCTGTCCATCTACCAGATTCTCAACATCCTGTGGTAGAGCCACATTTCAAAACCCTCACGTTTGTTGACAGATGACACATTCAGTGTCCATCCCTCTACCCCATATAACAAAACTGGAATTACATAGCATCTTCCTGTACGCCAACGCGTCTCCAATGATATATCGCGATTGCATATAAGTTGTTTCATCTTTTGGAAAGCGCCTCGTGCCATTTCAATTCTCATTCGCATTTTCTTATCCGGATCCAAATTTTCATTTAACAGACATCCCAGGTATCGCAAATTTGCAACTCTCTCTATTTGGCTATAGTTTATGTATATTGGAATGTTCTGTCTCTTCTTCTTCTTTTAGGCTAGGATATCTCCTGTTTGCCTTGACCTCGGACTGTGTTCTGTCGAAGAGGAAAACCAGCTTTGGGCCCATCGTTTGGGTGGTCGACCCGGAAGTCTTTTGCCTGAAGGTCGTCAATCTCTGGACGCCCGTGTTAGTTTTTCTTATTTTCCCATTCTGCTAACATGATCATTCCATTCTCTTCTTCTGGTTTTCATCCACTTCACGACGTCTTGTACGTTAGTCCTGTCTCGAACGCTTTTGTTTGTTTGCCTGTCTGACCATTTTATCCCAAGCAATCTTCGTAAGATCTTCATCTCTGTTGATCTCACCTTTTGTTTTGTTCTTTTTGTATCGGCTCTTGTCTCACCCGCGTAAGTTAAAACGGGTCTCACTATAGTTTTGTATAACCTGACTTTACATTCCTGACGCATATATCTGTTTTTCAAAATACTGTGACTAAGACATCCAGCAATATGGGCTGCTTTTGTTACTTGTGAGTCTACTTCTTCGTTTAGGTCCCTAGATGAAGTTATTTCGGTTCCCAAGTATGTTAATCTCATGACTTGTTCGATCATTACACCTTCCAATTCCAGTTTCCAGAAGAAGAAGAAGAGGAATGTTCTGTGTTATAATAGCCTTACTGATGACCATGATCTTCGTGTTATCTATGTTCATATTGAGTCCATATTCATTACTGATTTTATTTACTTTATTTAGGAGAAACTGAAGATCAGACGGGTTGTCGAACAAAATGATTGTGTCATCTGCATACCGTATGTTGTTGATCCATTTTCCATTTATTTGAATACCCTTCTCCACGTCGTCGTCCAAAACATTGTTAAAAATATGTTCGGAGTAGAGGTTAAACAGTAATGGGGACAGAATGCAGTCTTCTTTCACGCCCCTTTGTATTTTGATGTATTCCGTCATTTGCATGCCTATTTTTAAATGCGCCGTCTGATTCCAATATAAGTTTTCGATAATACATAAGTTATTACTATCAATTCCTCTTTACCTAAGAAGTGTCATGAGGATATCGTGTATTACTTTATCAAATACTTTCTCGTAATGTATAAAACAAATAATATGGACTGATTTCTGTTGGCCCTAACATTTCTGAACAAGGATCCATATGACGAACAGTGCTTCTCGCGTTCCCATTCCATTTCTAAATCCGAACTGCGTTTCACCTATATCTTCTTCGATTTTTCTCCATAACCGATTGCGTAGAATTTTAAGAAAGAGCTTTAAAGCATGGCTCATTAGACTAAATCATTATATCTTTTTGCATTAGATTTTTTGATAAGATCCAATATTACCCCCGTCATCCAATCTTTTTTCTTGCATCTTTTATAGAAAACCCAGGTGTATGACTGCAGTCATTTTGATGGTGTCTTCAAGTTTAGTCCATGTTTCTTCTGTGCCGTCTGTAGCTTCAATCTTCTCGATTTCCTTGTTAATACTTCCAGTGTATGCATTCCTAATTTGCAGTTTCGTCCTTCAGTTTTTCAACATCTATCGTTTTTATTGCAACATCACATAAAATATTTTAATCAAATTTAATTCATATTTGTAAACAACTATAATTATATTTTTTATTCATTTTTTTAACAATATATTTTAATTAGCAGTGCAAGTATAAAAATATAATATTAAATTGTTACATAAGATTATTTAATTATTGATAAGTAGTAAACTTTGAATTATCTCAGTGAAATTTTGTAAATAAAATTAAATCAACCACACACTTTTCAAATATCAATACATCATTGCCCTGCTCCTCTCTCATCCGAAACATTTCATCTCTCCTTCTTTCATTTTGTATTAGATGTACCTACACATTCTCGTCAAAATCTAAACTTTTTTCCGTGCTCTTATTCATAATTTTGCTATCGTGTATGTTGATGTCATCTTCACCCGAATTCCTTTCACGCGTTCCAAAAGCACAGGAGTTATAAGATGAAAAGCAACCACCAGAAAAGTTGTAAAATTCTATTGGATTCCTAGTTTAAACCGGTACATCAAGTGTTTTTATGGCCAATTACCTATCGACCTTTCTTCTGAATAAATAACTAATTGACCAAGTGTTTATTAGACCAAATATTAGCTTATCCGAAAATCACTCGACAACCACGGAAAAGCGACCTAAAAGTCTCCGAAAGTCATTTTTACAACCACAATCAATCCTATTATATTATACAGTTCATAAAATTCTCCCCTAACGCTATTTGGTGTTATTTTTTCAAGCCAAAGTAAAATATTTCATGGGATTACAAGCAAACAGCACCAAGTCAAAAATTCAACTTTGGTTTTAAGTGTATTTAGATCTAAATTTTGATGATCTTCTTACTGTAAGTGCAAGTAAAGCACTTAAAAGTTATAGAAAACTTCAGATTACTGATGAACACTATCGTTTTCGACTTAGTGCCTTTTGCTTGTAAGCCCATGATATTATGGATAGGTACCATAAAGTATCCATAATATTTTGATACCAGAAAAGTTTATTTTTAAAAAACAATTTTTCAAAACAAAACTTTATGATAATATGTTCATCTTTCTGTGTCTGTCTTGACAGTAACGATGTTATGCAAAAGCGTTTCACATTTTTGGTTACCCAACTCAGCTTGGTCTTCTTCAGAAAGATTGTGGAGAAAACCAAATTCCCTGTCTATTCACTTTTCCTATATTTTTTTAGGTGTTCTTCAACGGTTGATTTTTAATTGAACAAGCCCAAAAACTCACTCAATGAAATAGTCACCAATAAACTATGACATCCCAAGTTGACAACTTTTTTTAAACCTAAAAATTTTCTTACTATTGTTCGTAACAGTTTATATCACAAACTAATGAAAAGAGTATCCAAGTTAAATACTATGAACTTGTCACAATCCTGAAATTAAAGAGTTAAATAGAAAGACCAAATTTAAAATTCATATTGCTTTATTATAATAAATTGAAGTCAGAAATGTACAAAACAAATGGAATTGAAAAAATAAATTCCATATTATCCTTGATCATTAAAAATTGTTTAAGCCCAAATGTGAACTAAATCCTTGTTCTGGTAGAAGAGTTTTTGTACTGGGTAGGTGAATCCTTGGAGGATATCCTTGCACCAGATGTACATATCGTAGTCACGACCGTATTGTTCGAAAACAGTCATGGCGTTCTTGAGTTCATATACGACATCACGTACGAGTGTTTCGAAACGTTCGTATGTGAATTCGGTAACGAAATCTCCAGTCAATTCTTTAAGAAGATATTCGAGTTTAACTAATACTTGACGAAGAACGACGAGTTCTTGGTCTTTGATCAAGTAGATTTTGGTTTGTACCTTCTCGATCATGCGTTTGACGACTGTGATGAATTCACGAAGTTGGTAGGCGGTCAAAACTTTTCCGTTGAAACCGTGAGTTCCGGTAACCAAGTCCTTGTATTGGTAAGACATAATATCAACATTTTCGAAGTTCTTTTCCAATTTCATGTGGATGTTGCGGAGGTATCCAAAATATTGGTATAAGATTTCGTAAACGAAGGTATTGTCTATTGGAAAGAAAAATAAGTTAGGTTTTGTAATTTCACAACTCAAAATTGATGACTTACCGTTCAAGTAGTATTTGGAGTCCAAAACAAGTTTTACCAAATTTTCGGCGATTTTGCGGATGGTCAAGGTAAATTGAGATCTAATTTGATATACGGTGATGGTAACATCAGAGTGGACAATTTCGTACAATTCACTTCGGATAGCTTTAAGATTGACGTAAATTTGGTACATAACATCTTGTTTGTTGGTCTTGATAACTTCTTCCAATTTGTAGATGATTTGATCGACGATGGTGATCAAATCGCGAACTTGGTATACTAAAACATCCTTGGAGTCGGTGTCGCGGATGATGGTCTCAACATCTTTAACTACTTTGGTGGAATAGATTTTGATGTGTTCAACCAATTGTTCGATGGTGTATTTGTCTTCGTGTTTGTACATATCAGTTTTTAATTCATAATCGTACTTCTTGTTTACGGTTTCGTAGGGTTTGTAGTAGAAATCGTAAAGTTTTCCGTATCCATAGCTTTTGTGTTCCATATCCCGGGTTAGTGGTTTCATGTTGTAAGAGTAATCGTAATCGTATCCGTATTTCTTGCCATATTTGTAGTCACCAGAGTATTGGTAGGTGGATTCGTGTTCATAACCATATCTGAAGAGATACTTGAATTTTTGAAGAGTCATGAGGAATTCTTCAAGAACCTTGGTTAAGTCCATGTCGAATCTACCACGATATTCTGAAAATAAATAAGTTAAAACATTGTTACCAACAAAGTTTATTACTAAATTTTTACCTTGGTCGATCATTACCAATTTGTTGAATTGTTCTACAACGGTGAATAAGAATTGGTCTAATTCCTTCATCAATTGCGACATACCGGTGAAAGTGGTGTATTCAATAACGCGTTTAAGAGACATTAAGGTAACATCCAATCGTTTGATGACTTGGTTCAATACCATGCTGTCACCTTCAAAATCGCGTACTTGCATTCTCAATTTTTGTACCATGCGGTCAACAAGGAAGATCATCTTGCGGATTTCTACAGTGTAAACATGGACATCTTGTTTGACAAGGGTAACATCTCCACGGAAGATTTTGGTTAATTCGAAGACAACATTCTTGATTTGAGCGACTAATTCGAAGGTATTTTGGGTACGAACTCCATAATTTTCATAAAGCTTCTCACCGTAGTATTTGTTGGTTGGGTAGAAACGTTTGTAGAAAAGCTCATCTTGTCCGTAGTTTTTGTTCAAAACATCGGTGGTGTATTCGCTGCTGCGGGTCCATTCGAATCCGTATTGTTTAACGTAGTGGTTTTCCAAAATGTTCAAGAATTGGATTTCGGTGGTATGCATGGTGCAGACGAATTGGTACAAGGTGGTTCTTATGAAGTCGGTTAAGTCAGTTGGGATCATGGTGATGTCTTTGTATTCGGAACGAACAGTCCAAACCAATTGCTTGAAGATGTAAGATACACGACGCAAGTAAAGTTCAAATTGGATTCTTTGTTGATAAACATCAGAGAAAGTTTCAGTTGTGTATTTACGTGCATATAATTGAATGTCTTTCAATTGGTCGATGATTTTCTTGTATTCACCAACTTTGACCATAGAGTAGAATTTTTCGATGATGGTATCGATGACTTTGTACATTTTACGGTATTCAACCGAGAAAGTTTGTTCGACAAGTTTATCGGTATAAGTTAAATGACGAAGGCAGTAAGAGATATCGTAAACTACATCTTCGATGTAATAAACTAATTCATCGGTGTTGGTACCACTGAAGTTGAACATGTTGATGTTTTGAACGCGATCTTGGAAGCTTTGGACGGTGGTGTAATAGTCAATGAAGATTCCTCTAAGTACGGTTTCAATATCAACATTTTCGAGCATCATCAATTTTTGGAATTCAACATGGACAAATTGGATTTGAGCGGTGACGAAGTTTCTATATTCCACGTTGGAAAGTTCAGAAGTTGTTCCTACTTGTTGTAAATGTACGACAATTTGTCTTAAATCAAAAAGTATCTTTTCGATACCTTCGCAGTTGAATTTTCCAGACTTGATTAAGAATTCGAGTTTGTCAGTAATAACATGAATACGATGGGTATAGTACAAAGTGTTGATGATAAAATATTGTTTCATATCTACGGTTTCCAATTTCATGTACTGGATAGAAGTGGTTAAGTGGTTAAGAATGAATTGAACTTGTTTGAACAAATCCTTGTTTTCTTGGTATAATCCAAATTGTTTGGAATTGTCCAATTGAATGTAGATATTACGTAAAGCAATCAAATAGTGACCGAAGACACTGTCCAAAATAACTTTAACTTCCATTACATGATGATCTAAAAATTTAATATTTATTAAACCATGAAAAACGTTTGAAAATGTTCCAATTACCTTCAACTTGGAATTTGTATTCATGTTCGAATTTGTGTAAAAGAACGGCGACTTTACGAATGCACAAATAGAATTCTTTGACTAATTCTGGAGTGGTGATTTCGTTATCGATGGTGGTGAATCGGTAAAGATGTTGGTAGATATGTTCAAATTCAATCATAATGTCATAAACTAAAGTATCTTTATCTTCTGTGAAGACGGTTTCAGTTTTGAGCATATAGACGAGGTTCTTGATGGTTTGGCAGAATTGTCCTACTTGAAGGGCAATAATTTGTCTGAATTTACCGGTGTTGGACATACCATATTGGAAGACTGTTTCAAGACGACCAACAACAATATCGATTTGATGATAGAGATCGCGGGTTGTTAATCCACCACGAACGAATTGCAGAGAAACTTGGATGTAATGTTCGAAGTATTCCAAATCCAGCAAGAAGCTATCAAGGAAATGTTTTACAACGGTGAATTTTTCAACATCATCTGAAAAAAATTTGCATAAGAACCATTTGGTTTAAATATAAAGCAGTGCTTACATTGGAATCCATATTGAACTACCCAAAACATCTTTTTGATTTCATCAACAACATAACGAAGGTGGATGTGCAATTCTGGGGTCTCGATTTGATCAATTTCGAAAATGTATTTTTCGATGTAAGTACGTACTTTCTTGATATTGTCAACAAATTGTACCATATATTTATCGTTGTAGTATCCCATTTTGTTCTGCAAAATTTTTTCGTTACATCTGTTCGAAATTAAAAATTTATTTTTACTTACTTCATCTAAATGATTGACAATGCGTCCCATGGAGTTGTATAAGTTGCGTACATATACGACCAAAGATAAATCTTTTTCGACAGTCTTGGGGACGGTGAATCGGAGTAATTCTTGGATGCGGTCGCAAATAATTTCAATGGTAAGCACCATTTCACTTGGAGTTTTACCGATTTGGTTGAAATAATGGACTTGGTTGAATTCAACTTGGAGGTGTTGGATGGTCATCAAGTAATGCATCAATACGCTTCGGATAACTTGTTCGATATTTTCATGAACTGTAATAATTTTACGTTAATTGTGATAATTTGAAAAATCTTAGGAACCATACCTTTCATGTCAGTTTCGGTGAAATAAGACAGACGTTCGAAGATTTTGGCAATATCGATGAGGACAACATGGAGATCAGTATGCATATTGTATTCGGTTCTCAAGGTGTCGTATTTGGTTACTTCACGGAGTTGATCAACAATGCGTTTGAATTCAGAAATAACTTCCCAGTAAACTCCAGATTTATCCATGTAGGTTACTTCGGTTTCCAATCGTTGGATGACTAAATCCATGCTGCGGATCAATTCTTGTCTGATAACATTAACAAAAAGTTCTTTATGTTCTTGTTTGTAAGTGTTAACGTTTCTGAAGTAGTTGATCAAATTATGGGTGATAATTTGAATTTGAGATGATAATTGGTGCATATCTTGTCCTTGCTTGTTGTAGTAAACTTGGTGCAATTGGTATTGGTGGTATTTCAATGATACGATGAAATCGTGGAACATACGGTAGAGAACAGTTTGGAATTCTTGTTCTTGTCCATCTAAAAATAAGTTATTAAAAATTTTGTTAAAAGAAATTTGGTTCAATTGTTACATTTTTGCCAGATCGACAACAAATTTTTCATTTCACTGACTGTGTTTTCAACGCAGGTAATGAGAACTTCTCTAAGTTTGTAGATGGTGATTTCTTCGTGTTTAACAACTTGTTCAAGTACATCAACAATTTGTCTCAAGTTCATGATAACTCTTTGGTAAACTTGGTCATGGTATAAGGTGTTGTGTTCAAACTTGGTTTCCAACATATCGATGATTTTTTGGACGAGACGGGAGTATTCGTGACATCTGGTAAAGAAGACATCTTTCATCATAATATTATCGATTGAGATAGATTTCAAGTCGATGATGAAGTCACGTGCAAGAATCTGAATTTGAGAACTGAAATCGAAGTAGTTTTGACCGGTGTAACCAATCTTGACAATATGGTGTAAATGTAAGTTGAAGTTACGGGTGGCGGTTAAGAATCTAACGATCACATTTTTCAAGACGACGAAAGTTTCACTGGATTCGTCAAATTTGGTTTGCCAAAGCATCATCAATTTTTCTAAATCAGCGGTGAATTTTCCAAGGTAGATCTTGACGTGATTTTTGAGTTCGTATGTATTGAAAGTGTATTCGTCATCGAGAACATGTTTCAAAGACAAAACGTATTGCCTCAAGTTGTAGATGATTTCCTTCATGTCAGTTCCAAATTGGTATTGTTTGTAGGTATACTGTAGAAAAAAAATCATTAGCAAGATGACAAAAAGCACAACCATAAAAACTTACAACTTCTTCCAATTTATCAACGATGGTTTCCAAATTCGAGATGTATACTCGGAATAAGTGGGTCAAAGTTTGTTTTACAGCAACGTTGTCAATGTGCAAGTTTTCGATATAATTTAATAAATCTTCAAGAACATTGAAGAGTTGCATGGTTAAACCGCGTTCCAAATGTTTGAAGGATACATCATGAGTTTTGTAGGTATCTAAACCATATTCGAATTTCTTGAGATCAGTTTTACCTTCAAAGTTGAAGACATCCTTGTTGTAATAGTCTACTTTAACATCTTTTAACAAATCGGTTTTCAATTGGTAAATGGTGAATAAGTAATTCTTTAAGATTTTTTCAATGATCCAATAACGTTCGGTACCTTGGTATTTGATTTCAAAATGTTGGACGTATTTGTAAATTTCTTCAGAGATGGTTTCGAGTTCAGTGATGAATTCACGTTTCAATACATCGGTGTTAACAAATCTTTCGTATTTGGTGGTTTGGGTGAATGGAACGATGATATCGTACAATTTCTTGTACATCAGATCGAAAAGAACGACAAGTTCGTTGTCAACCAAGACGGTCTGGAATAGAATAAAAATTTAAAAACGGAGCATAAATTTTTTACTGTCATACTTACATCCAATTGGCGTTGGTTCTTAAGAAGTTCCAAATGATTCAAATATTGACGAAGGGTTTGTTTGACGTGGATGTTATTGAATTGGCAATCTTGAAGATATTTGGTTAAATCTCTGGTCAATTCACGGATTTCCATGGATAATTGAACAAAGGTGTATTCCTTGTGTCCAAAGTTTTTGAGTTGGTATTCGAAGTTTTGGATGATTGTAATGAAATCAACAAGAACGTACTTGATGGTGTAAGTCAGACTACCTTGTGTGAAACGTACGAGTTTCTCGATTTGTTCAATGTATTTTTGGATTGTCATGATGAAGGTATTTTTAAGTTGTTCAAAACTTAATTCATCAACTTGACGAAGGGTCATTTGGATGTCCCTCAATACAATGAAGAATTCCTTGAACTCAACACTTTCGACTCTCTTGCCATAGCTGATATCCTACAAAAAGAATGAATTAAGTTAGCATTGATTTTCTTTTACAGTTTCAACAGAAAAATTTGGTAAATAGTGGAACTTACCTTTTCTAATTTTTCGATTACGGAATCGAAGTATTGGGAAAGGACACGGCAGTGCCAGTTGAGGGTCTTCTTGTAAAGTTTGTCGGTTGGGGTGAAATCCCGGAGACGATCGGTAACATCTTTGCTGATGGTTCTCAATTGCATCAAATATTGGTCCAAATCGTTTCCTTGCTTCCAGTCAAATCGTTCAACATCATAAGTCGAGTCTTTATTGAAAAGTTTGATGTCGTGAGTTTCAAAAGCGGCCTGTATTTAAAAAAGGAACATAAATAAAAAATTAAAATATAAAGAAATAAAATATGAAACTTACACTTATTGCCACAAGGGCGAATAAAAAGACTGCTAATTTGGCCATGTTGACTCAAGGTAGTCGTTGACCAAGAATGTACTGAATGTAGGATTGCAGGTGGTTTTTATACTACTAATTTAATCAAAAACCTTATGACCCCAAGATTTTGCTATCAAAATTTCTTGTTGTGAATAACAAGACAATCATATTAGACCAGATTAGGTATCAACTTTTAATTGTTACTAAGAGTGATTTTCTAATCCATCAAGTAGAAAGAAAATATATTAGTTCTTCTAAATTGGCTACCGAAACTCAATTTTCTTTACTACTTATTAATGAAAATGTTAAATTGGAAGATTTTGCCACGTAATATCTGCAATTCCTGATAATAGGATCTATTCTGTCTTTTAGGTGGGGCTGATACGTTATAGGGGTTGATACCCAATTTTGAAGGTCTAAATCATATTATGCTTAGTTTGTAGTTCGTAAATGATTTTTTTAGTACCTACGTCGTAATCAGAATAATTTTCTAACTGTATTTATTTTTAACACTTGCTACCACACTGGGCTCAATTTGACCCTAGCCGAAATCCAGTCCAATTTGAATATTTTACCAGACGAAATTTATGCTTGTAGTACCTTTTGATGAATAAACAGTGAAATGTCGAAATTGTTTTGCCTAAACATGGCTCATTTTAAAAATAAATAGCGTTGTTTCAACGCTGATGACTATTAAATGATTTTTTTCCTTAAAGATATATATTTTAAGAGTATCCCATTCAATTGTTAGCTCTTCCTATAAAAAAAATTGAAAAGTTATGATTTTTGTAGTGAAAATGGTCATTTTTGTCATTTTTAAATTCAACAATTTTTTTACTGTCTTTTAAAAGAGCTCTTAAAAATCATTAGAAATTTTTTTTAAGTTGAAAAAATCAATAGCCGCTTCACAATACAATTTTTTAAATGTGGGGTGCGAAACGCCCCAGTGTGGCAGGTGAAGTGTGGCAACTAAGGGTTAAATCTACAGTGTCTGTGACTATTTAAAATATCTTTGTTGATATTAGTTTGCTTTCACGTTTTGTCATTTATATGAAGATGTTATTGTTCAAATGTTTGGAAAATTTTGAAAACCTACAAATTCTCAAAAGTTAATGTACTTTGTTACTAGACGGTATTCAGATTAATTTAAATAGAACGGTACTATCTGTATGGTGATATAATAATGGCAATGACTTATTTTATTACACTAAACCTTATGCAATTATACTAGATAAAACACGTAATTTTCTTATGGAAATTTTCTTATTTTAACTTTAAACTTTTAGGAAAACGAATTTTTGAATTGAACTTGGAAAACCTCTCACCTCGTGTAGGTACATACATAAAAAAATCGCTGTACTTTTTGATCGGAATATACAATGTATTTCTAGATAAGGCCAAAAAAACATTTTCAGATAAGATCCACTTGAAAATCCATGTAGGAAATAAAATAATCGCGACTTTCCGTGGGTCGATTTTGAATTTTTAGTTTTTTATTCGATAGCTTTTACCAAACTAAAAACTTTTTGGTGAATCTTTTATTACATAATGAATCTCTCGATCAAAAGGACTTTAGACAATTTTCAAAAATCTAAAAGTTTTACATTTCTAAAACTTCTTTATAAAAAAAATTCAGCTTTCTATTGGTATCAAAAATTGTTACATTTAAAAAAAACTTGAAGCAGTTATCAAAATGACCTTTGATCTTATCACATCATAAACGATTTGGTCCAAAAAAAACATTTTGGTATCCTAAAATTGATTATATCTAACCTGTTAGTAATTAGATTTCACTTTTTTTTTGTTTATCTGAAGACCTGGTTTGGACAAAAACGTTTTTCATTACCATATTTATATCTAAACGTTTAGAATTCCAAACAATTTTCAAATATCGGATAATTTCATTTTCCTCGCAACTTTTTGATTATGCTCATAATCGTTTTATTTTTTACAACTCTTCAAGTTACTTGAAGAGCATACAGTTATGAAATTTGATTGATTACTGAGATTGGTGGTACCATCCTGTAAAGTAAAATTGTCATTTAACATTGTATTATGTTTATTTCCTACATTTTTGCGTTATTTTCCCTACCGTGAAGTCCCCTACGCAACGCTTATGATGTGAAAATTAAGTTGGCAACGAATCGGCACTGTAATTTTTTGATTGTGATTTAAAAATTGTCCCCTCGTAGATATAGCGGTTAAAGGGGTATATTTGAAGCATAAAAAAAACATTTACGGATCGTTGAAAATTGGGCCAAAGTTATTATCAGAAGGTGAAACATTTTTGCAGTATGTACAGAGACATGATACCATGGTGGTGTTCGGAGATTTTAACGCAAAGATTGGAAAAGAAGATCACAAAACAGAAAAACAGAGACATTGCAAGACCAGACTAACGGAAATGGAGGTAAATTGTGTAACTTTGCGGCCGCAATTGGAATGAAGATTAGCAACGCCTTTTATAGACACAAAAGAGAACATAAAGAGACATGGATACATCCAGAAACAAAATGAGGTAACCATATTGATAACAAAGGAAAAATATGGGGAGGTGAGGGATGTACGAAGTTACGGAGGGGCAAACGTGGACTCAGTAGACCACTACTTGGTGGTAGCCTCTATAAAGCAGAAATTATCTATAGAAAAACATAGAAAGAAGGAAAAGATGAAAAAATGGGACATCAATAAGTTGCACAATGTAAAAATGCAAAGAGATCTGTAAGAGGTAATGTACAAGAAAATCCAAGAAACCCCAACGGCAGAGGATATAAACCAAGAATGGATGAATATAAGGAACACAGTGATAAATGCAACAAAGGAGGTAATTGGACACAGGACTGGTAAAAAGATGAAGAAATGGTATGATGAGGAATGCCAAGAGGCAATGAGAAATAGGAACAGAGCGAGAATTGGTTGGCTGCAATCTGAAAGGCTGGAGGACTACCAACTGTATAGAGAGTTGAGAAGAGAGGCAAATATGTTATGCAAAAGAAAGAAAAGAGAATGTATTGAAGAGCTGATGCAAGAGATCGAAACTAATAGCAGAAAACATAACGCAAAAAGATTCTATATACTAATCAACGAACAAAAGAACAAGATTGTAGCTAAAGCGCGAGGCCTCAAAAATGAAGATGGAGGAATCATATATGACATCATCATCATACAGTCGTTATGCTTCTTAACAGAAGCGTCGTGATCCTTAAATGTTGGTGGGGTGGTTATTACGCTTCCCCATAGTCAGGTGCATGTCGCCAGCCCCCCCCCAAATCGAATTTTGGGATGAAATTTGTGTCAAACGTTTGAGCATCGTTTGAGCATCAATGAGCTTCCAATATTTTCGTTTGAGCCTCAACCGTCGCGGAATTATTCGCGAAAACTTTTGGGGGGGGCTGGAGACATGCTGGCCCCCCCCAAGTGGAATTTCGGGGTGAAAATGGTGTCAAACGTTTGAGCATCGTTTGAGCATCAATGAGCTTCCAAACTTTTCGTTTGAGCCTCAACCGTCGCGGAGTTATTCGCGAAATTCTTGGGGGGGGCTGGAGACATGCTGCCCCCCCCAAGTGGAATTTTGGGGTGAAATTGGTGTCAAACGTTTGAGCATCGTTTGAGCATCAATGAGCTTCCAAATTTTTCGTTTGAGCCTCAACCGTCGCGGAGTTATTCGCGAAACACTTGGGGGGGGCTGGAGACATGTTTTTCCATTTTCGTTCCTATTTAGAATTTTTCTGTGAAATTGATGTCTATCGATAGAGATTCGTTTGAGCTTGAATGAGCTTCCATTCCCATCATTTTATTTTCATTTTCTGAAAAGTTACGAGTATTTCAAATTTCGAGTACTCCGAGCAAGTTCCGTTCAATAACCCTCAATTTTAAATCTATTTTATAAGATTAAAATTTTCGATCCGATTAAGAAAACTAATCACTAGATTGATGGAATAATATTGAAGTTGAAATTTTCGAAAAGAATCTGTTTAATAGAATATCTTTGGTGTTTATCAATAAAACTTGGTGCAAAATGTTGGCTTTTAGAGTTGGCAAAAGTCTATGTAACGCAGAAAAACTCATTAAATGTTTAAGCAATGTAATAATTGTTTAAAATAATTTAAGCATTTTAAAAAGGGCATAGACTAAATAGGTTAAAACGGTATTTTTCTCTAAAAAATTTTTCGAAGCCCGAAATCAAGCGCAACTTTCAATATTCTGAAAGTGTATGTTTATACACGTACATAGACGGGGCTGACGCCCCCTAAATCGAATTGTTCAGAAAAATTTGTGTCAAATGTTTGAGCATCAATGAGATTCCAATAATTTTGTTTAAGCTTCAACCGTCGCGTCGTAGGTTTATATGCGAAAACTTTTGGGAAGGGGGGGGGGCTATAGACATGTTTAACTTAATCCCACCCAAATAGAATTTTTGGGTGAAATTGATGTCTAACATTTGAATATAGTTTGAGCCACAAGAACTTCCAAATTTTTCGTTTGATCCCCAATCATCAAGGTATTATTGGCGAAATACTTGGAGGGACTGTAGACATGCTGCCCCCCCCAAGTGGAAAGTTTGTGTGAATTTGTAGCCAAACGTTTGAGAATCGTTTGCGCCCCAATGAGTTTATACATTTTTCGATGCCCGTACTTTTTACACCAATTTCACATAAAGATTCGACTTGTGCATGCTCCCCCCTCCCAAACCTATTTTGCCAATAACTCCGTAACGGTTGCGGCTCAAACGACAAAATTTGGTTTTGATCCACAGTTTTGTTCTAGGACATTAAAAAATTTTAATTTCATTTTATTATTTTGTTAATTTCGGTTATTGCGTCCATATTTAATAATTATTTTCTTGCTTTTCTTTTATTTGCGGGGTTGGTGGACAAATAATATTAAACTCTATATATTTTTTAATTAAGATAACGTTTCGAGGGTTATTTGTCCACCAACCCCGCAAATAAAAGAAAAGCAAGAAAATAATTATTTTGTTATAGAGGTAGTACCTGTTCTTTATAAATTACATTTTTGTGGTACAATTAATTTTTACAGATTTATTCCATGAAAATAATGAAGGTAATTATTTACAAATTTAAGTAGGATTAGCTTTTTAATCGGTTCAAAATTTTAATTTAAAGAGAAAAAAATTAAAATTAAGGATTAACGTACGAAACTAGCTCGGGGGACTCGAAATTTTAAATACTCTTCATTTTGCAGAAAATGAAATTAAAATGATGAGAATGGAAGCTCATTTAAGCTCAAACAAATCGCTATCGATAGACATTGATTTCACAAAAAAACTTTGAAATATGAACGAAAATAGAAAAACATGTTTACAGCACCCCCCCCCCAAGAGCTTCGCGAATAACTCCGAGACGGATGAGGCTCAAAAAGACAATTTGGAAGCTCATTGATGCTCAAACTATACTTAAATATTTAACATAAATTTTAACAAAAAAGTTCACTTGGAGGCATAGATGCTTGGAGGAGATAAAATAAAACGTGTCAATAGCCCCCCCCCTATGTACATGCACATACTATTCGTGGACTTTAAGCAGGCTTTCGACACGGTGATAAGGGGAAATATGTATGAGGGGTTGAAAAAGTTGAGAATACTAGGGAAGCTGATCATATTGATAGCAATGACACTTGAAAACACAAGCGCGACGGTACGCATATAAACATTCTTTACCCTCCTCGACACCAGGGTCTCTGCGCAGGCGCCAAAATCATGTTTCGATTGGCTGAAAATTGCGTCGGCGCTGTAAGTACTTGTCAGAACTTAACATTTTATTAGGACCAAAAATACTAGGAAAGTGTTTATAATTAATTTAACAACGTTGAATCCGAACATTACATTATACCATTATAACATTATACCAGCTAATAATATCCCCTAGGGCCTTCCAATTCGGCAAATACTGGGAAGGGGTGGATCTCTCTTTGTTTTGCTGCAAATTTAAGCCAAAAATACCGCTAAGAATTGAAATTAGCTAGATGTTAACTGTACGATGAATTTACCCCTTTTTTTCCAAAATTAAAAAGTGAAATTAGCTCAATGTTAACTGTACGATGGTGTAGGTACAACCACAGGGTACAACTAACAGTACTGAGTCGATTTCCACTCTCCGCGCCTCAAGACCTAAAAAATTAACACGAACTGAGAACAGAATGTCCAATAAGGTCGAAAATCGAGCGAAAATTGGAAATTTTAAAATCCATTATTAGCCAAACTAATCAATATACGACATTCAACCGTATCCAGTTCGCTTCATTTTAATGTTATCTAACTAAATGCGTTAGTTTTCTTTAAAAAATTTAAAACTCTCGGGTCCAGGTTAAGTAACTACACTACACCCTATATATTTTGTAAACATAAACTTATTTCATAAAAGTTTATTGCTATTAATGAATTAAGGACGTTCATACATGAGGCTTGTTAGTAGATAAAATTATTTTTTTTACTGAATTGTGTAGTTCAATTATGTTGCTTTTGGATTCTCTAAAAATAAAAACCTGTAACCGATAATTTCAAAGAGTAATTATTGATTAAAATTCAAATTTTTAACATAGGATCTTATGGAGAATAGAGTTTTCGTGTATTTAAAATTATAAAAAACAATATTATTCAAGTAGATATCGTAATATATAATGTTTATAAATATTCTTTAAAGTATATAGTTTATATAATTGCATTAAAAACAGGGTGTTACCGAACATTTCAATTAATTATTAATTATTTTCATAAATAAAACTAAAACTATTTTGTTAGGTTAGTCGTCATAATAAAACTGGCAACAACGCACAATAGAACAGTGACGTTTTTTTATGTTTTGACAAAATGACGAAATTTATGTTTTTGGGAAACAAGACACCATGACTGTTTCTAACATTATAATGATTATTACTATTCATAACTGATAGTAAAACTAATAATTTATGTAACTGTCAACAAAACAACTCGATACACTGACATACAGTTCTAGTATTTTTTATTTGAAAACCGCGGTGTAGCCAAATTTAATACGTAATTTAAAACAAGTCAAATTAATTACTAATTAATAATACTGATATTTTACAATAAATATCGAAAAAGTATTTCCGATATTCAAAACAAATTAATAAATCATTATATGATTTTGGATATATTTGAAAATTTTTCCAAAGCCCTAAATAAATTTCATAACAAATTAGTACTCAATTGATTTCAAAGTCGCGTTCGTACGTCCTTAAATGAATAGAATGAATTAAAACAGAATAGAATATTATATTAATAGAACATTAGACCGTTATTTAATGGTCTATGATTAGAACAAACAACGCCTATGAAAAAATGAGGTTAGGTTAGGTGACATATGAAATGTCAAATGACGCCATACTTGTCAGCCAATCACAACATGATTTGGCGCCTGCGCAGAGACCCTGGTGTCGAGGAGGGTAAGGAATGTTTATATGCCGATGGTATACAGACCCAAGAGGGACAAATAAAGTTATTCGATATACAGAGACGAGTACGACAAGGTGACGCCCTGTCAGGTGTACTATTCAATCAAGCAAGGACATATAAACATAAGATCAACTCATATTATAGCCTACGCTGATGATATAGTCACTATTTGTAGAACAAGGAAGGGGCAAAAGCGGCAAGCTGCCGCGAAAGTGGGACTATAGATTAATGAAAATAAAACGAAAGATATGAAATATGCAAGAGGCATCAAGAGCACCTTCCAAGGACTACAAGTGGATGAACAGAACTATGAAGAGGTGGATAAATTCTGCTACTTAGGTAAAAAAATAGGAGTAGAGGTAAACAGAGAAGAAGAGGTAAAAATTTACTCCGCAAGGCTTACCCCGCAAACAAACACATATTGAGAAACCGACAAATAAGCAAAGGTACCAAAATACGAATGTATGAAATACTGATAAAACCGGTTACGGCTTATGGACTGGAAATCAGTATTTTTAGAGCGTGTGATGAAGAGCAACTGCGCATATTTGAACGTCGAATATTGATAGGAATATGGGGTACAGTGATACTGTACCAATACAGGCGCTTGATGTAGATGAAGGGCAAGGATATTGTGAAGTTTGTTAAGGCTCAGAGAATTTCATGGATGGGGCATGTATTGAGAAACGCAGAGACGAGGGCGATTAGAATGATGATGGAATGGAGGCCAATGGGTAGGAGGGGAAGAGGAAGACCTAGAACAACATGGGCCAAGGATGTGTACAGAAACTTGACAAGTATGGGCGCAGGAGAATGGAGAAAGGCAGCGTGTAATGGAGAAAAGTGGAGGGAGATAATGGAAAGGGCAAAAACACATAGATTTCTGCAAGGACAACGATATAACCGCAAACCAGGGGATTAATCCACCCCGAGAAAAGGATTTAGAAAGTTCCTATAAGAACAGTCAAAATTGACTTGGGTTGTCTAACCATTATATTATGAATGAATTGTTTTTGCTGCAGCTATCACTGATAACTGCACTGGTTAGAGCGGTCGGAGCATAACGGTTAAGTACGTTGACTGTTGACACGAAATGCCCGGTTCGATTCCGGATAAGGTAAAAACTTTATTCTGGCCGTCTCTTATATAGAAAGGAGAGGGACCCCTACTGTATACGTACTTTGTCCCAAGAAAGCAGTATTCGCAAAAATGATAAGCAATTGCTCATCATGAATGCTGTCACGACGTCCGAATTCGGGCAATACGACCAAGAAGAGAGAGATCACTGATAAGGAGAAGGCGAGACATTCGGGAAAGAGATTTTTATGATATTAATAATACTTAAACATATGTACCCCGACTTGCTTTGTTCTCTACTATTGTAATTCTGTAAAATAATGAAAATAATTGGGGAAAAATGACGTCCAATAGTTAAATTACTTCTTTGTCACCTCGGCTAGCTCTTCCAATGATAATAATTGGAGATTCACAAACAAACTCCATTTTACCTGTCTAGTACTGTAATGATGAATCATCTATACTGTAAAATCTCATTAATTTAACACAACTTTTAATAAAATAAAAGGATACACTTTTCGTCCATTCCAAATCCAAATCTCTCAGTTATTAAATCTTTGAATAAATAAAACAAAACTTTTCCACCAACAAACGCCCTTATTCTGCATGTAAGTAAATATTTACTTTTCAATATTTCCTGCCACTTACAAGAACAAACGAGAGATATTATTACAATCAACAAAAAAGTAGTAGGTACCTTTAAAATCTTTCTTCGGGAGGCTAAAAACTTCACGATTTATTCCCATCAACCATCGAATTTGCAAGATTTACCACGATGTACAAATTCTCACAGCTGCTCGATTTGCAAGAATTAAGCGCACTTTCTCCAAGGACGTAAATAACACTTTTCCAAGGATCCAAACAAATCAAAACTTTTTCAACACTTAAAATTATTATCGAAAAAATAACTCAAACGTGAACTCTGGTGATTTTTCCAACTGGACACTCAAACTCCGTATTTTCGGGATACTTGCTACCACTCGTGGAAAACCAAAACTTTCTAAAATTTTCCTTACTTTCGAATAAAAAGTACACAATTTCACCAACTTTTCAAATTAATCAATCCTTTCCAATTTTAGATACCAGCACAAGTAATTTAAAATTCCTACTATGATGTTTACAAAATTTAAAATGAAAATTTCTCTTCGCGACTTGGCTATTCAAATTTAAATAAAAAAACACAATACATCCTAGTGTAGCTGCCGTGTTGATGAAGTTCCTTAACAACAGGAACCAAAATTGAAACAAAAACTACAGAAAAGTAAAATTTCTCCTTTATCGCCACAAAATCAAAATGAGAACATTTTAAATTTAGTGGATCAAACCTCAACGTGTTTTTAATTAGTAAAACAAAGCGCAACATACAGTTGTAATCACGAATAATGAAGCTTACGTCATAACCATCTGAATTAAGTACCGACAACCTTTTTTTTAAATTAATTGTAGTAACACAGGTGAAACAAAGACACACTATATTACATTATTCTTAAATGTCTGATTTTAGAAATCTTATACGTCGAAAATTATCTGACACCCAACGTATGAGATAGAAAGAGATAGACACAATAGTTCTTAGCGTGCATAATAATTTTAATGAAAGTAGGTTTTATAGTGACTGATGCGATAATTTTAACAAATTAGTTTGTTTTTAGGTTATATTTCCATTTCATTAGCGCAGGGTTTCTTAAATTTTTTGATTTCCCAAACCATTTTTGATATGAATATGACCGTGGACCCACTTATTTCATAAAAGTCATAAATATTGTTAAAAATAACATTTTAAGCTTATTAATTATTAAATTTTATGATTTAAATTTATTATATCAAACACTTATGTGACTCACAATTTTCGTATTATTTCATACAAATGCCGTTTATGACGAAGCTTCATTATTCGTGCAAACAACTGTAACAATATAATATATTAGTCACATTTCCATTAGCAACGAGAGACAATTATTTATCCTTTCCAACTAATCCTCACCTGGTCTCCGAATAAACAAAAAAGTGTTAGTTTTCCATCAGTTTATCTGGGTATACGGAAGTTTCGAATTGCTTATGTGAGGAGAAATTCAATTACAATACTATAACTTCATTTTATTTTAAGGAAACCTTGGATTGATGGAGTACAATACAAACTATAGGAAGAAGTACATGGAAGGATCTTTCTCCGCGATAATGACAGTGCATAACATGGAGCAAAACAAATTATTATTTTGTTTTAGGATGTAACCTTCATCATTTGCAATAAAAAAATTCAGACTGCCTGGAAATCATTCGCTATTTTGCTATTTCTATTACCAGAAATGTCTTTGCTTTACTCTTGTATGTACTCTTCTGTTTTACTACGAAGATGGAGAAGATTTCTTTGTCAATCTTGTTAGAAAGGTGCCTTTTTCTTTATTTCAAAAAGTCGCAATCTATAATATTTTCCCCCAAATTATAAGGTTTGTTCGTTTGTATGAACTAACTTGCTCGGTTCAAGTTAGTGCAATGTACTGTGTTCGTTTGGCTACTCAGTTCATAACCGAACATGAACTTCTTGCTCGACCTCCATAGGAGGAGTAGGCAGTGCAAGTTCGAACACTATCTAACTTTTGTGGTGGGAGTATTTTGTCTCGAAAGATAACCCAGTTCAAGTTAGTTCATACAAACGAACAAACCTATTGAGATATTACGACTACCAGCGCTATAACTAAGTAGTGGGGAAAGCCACTGGTGCACAGATTTAAAGCGCAAAATTTTCTAAGGGGCTTAGCTACCATAGAAAGCAGAAGAAAATAATTAAAAAATTAGATAAATTTTAGTATTACGTAGTTCTTGTTTCTGAAACCAGTTTCCCCTGACTTACAGGGTAATTTTAAAAGTAAACAGTAGAAAAACCGGGTGGTTTGGAGGTATGTAGGTATGAACGACCCCCCCCCTCAGTTGTAAGTAAGTTAAAAGATGCCTTCTCAAGAAATAAATTTGCGTCTTTACCAAAATAGTGAAAAGCTATCTCGTTACTTCTTTATGCTAGGGGGGGGGGGTATTCGACATCCAAAGACGTAGATAAGTTTGAAGCATTTGGACAATCATAAAAGTGAAATAATTAAAATTTCATTTTGAAAAAAATTTACTAGGCATCCATCTTAATACACCGGCTCTTGCCACTGTGAGTTAATGTTAGTCGTCCTTAAGATCATGAACCTTCGAGGTATATAGAGAATTTTTTACAATCTTTCGCTGTCAGGTAGACTATGATGAATGATGAGTAATTTAAAAAATTAGATTTGTTTTTAAATTTATTTTATAGAAGAAAATTTAGTGAGGCTTTCGATGGAATGTTTGTGTTCTCATAACAAACTTCATAACCTTTTATTAATAAATAATTAAATTAAAATTTGCTTTGTCAGTAAAATCTTAGGAAAACTCAAACAAATGAAATTCTTATGTAATTATACTAATTTATTCGAATTTATTATAATATATTTTCATTAATTTTAAATTTAATCACTTTTTAAACTTTGCAATTAAAAAGATATTAAAATTGAAGTTATGAAATCAAATTATTATTATTTTTTTATGTACAATAAATTATTAAATAAACAGTAGATAATATTTTATCATAATTATACAAAGTAACTCGTACGATACTATAACGTCTAAATACTACGTAAACATTGCTATAAAATAATGTGAACTTATCCGATGACTTTCCTAAATAATTTCGGACATTCCCTCTTGGATCTACAATCTCTCAAGTAAGTTTTTGGATGCAAACAATCAATTTTAAAATCAAATTTTCATATTGTATATTAACTATTAAGGTGAGTCCCGAACTTCACATAATAATCCCTGTTTTATTGTAAACCCTTATTTATCTTACCTCCAATCTTGCCATTTACCAATTTATAAAAAAGGACCAATAGTAATAAATTACTCCATTTAGGCAACTACCACAAGGTTTTTTAAAATATTGCCGATAAAATTTAAGTTACGCATTTTTTAAATACCTGAATTTTGAACTATCAAGATTTTAGGTCTTTGACCCACCTCCTATGCATAGTCATTTTTCTGGTTTTTGAGCATATTTTATCCAAAATCTACAATTTCACTAGGTTGTTAGCCTCTTTAGAATAAATACGTGTCACATGAAATTTCTGTTCAAAAATTAAATATAAAATGATGAAGTTACTTCTTCTGATAACTGTTTGTGTTTTTGGGGTAAAGTAAAAAATATTTTCTCAATTTAATTTCATTTTATGGTTTTTAGGCTGTTTTGTGCGAAACTAGCGATCAGCAATCACAATATTCCGACCGCCTAATAGAAGATATAGAAGATGCTGCTGAAAACATTCAAAAGTTTCTACAAAATTACGACGAAAATACGGAAGAAGGAAAAACTTTAATTTTATTGCACGCAAATGCACTCAATTTCAACATCCACTTTGTCTTGGACTCCTTGCAGCACGTCGTAGTAAACAAAATGGTAAAATCGTTGAATTGGTCTCTAAAGTTTTAATTACAGGCTAAAAATGAAGGTCAACCTGTGACCCTTCAAGAAATCGTTTTGAAATTGAATAATATCACATTTGAATTAGAACAATCATTCAGAAGCGGAGTTGCAAACGTGAAAAACCAATTACAAACAAGTGTAAAAAATATCGTCGAGGAGGCTAGAAATTTGCAAAAAGTTATTCGAGAAAATGTAACTCAATGTAAGTCGGTTAAAAGAAAACGAGACGAATTGTAATTTTGTTATTTTACAGTTTATACATCAACTGTGTTACGGTTCCTTGATAATTTGGTGACTGCAATTCAAAAAGTTGCTGTTCGTGATGAAATTAGCTCGAAATCGAAGGACGACCTTAAAGCTCTCGTTAGAATTTCGCGCAAAATTCTTACATTAACTTTATCCAGCATTAATTCAACAGACGAAAATGTACAGAATGATATTGTGCGATACAGCTCTAAATTATCGTCCGAGATCTCCGAAGTTAAAAACTTCGTGAAAGATTTAGTAAGAATTTTTTTAAACCTAAAAAAGATCACTTAAAATTTGGTTTTAGGCCTTCACCTATAAAATTCATAGGTATGATGAAGTCAAAGAAATAATTCACTCCTTAGGGCAGATAGTTCAAGATAACGAAGAAGTTTTATACCGTGAAAAGTCGTTCAACAGAATTACTGATCAATTTCGAATTACTCTGGAAAAATTGGCCGATCAACTCGATAACATAGTCGACGCTGGATATCTTAATAATAATACTATAAAAGGTAATTTCAGAAAATTTTGGAGTATAAATTAACTAAAAAAAAATGTACTTTCAGATGAAAATTTGATTTATATCGTTCTTCCGGAAATTTTGGTCCAAGGGAATCAGCTTCAGAGAAACTTCGAGAGAACCATTGATAATTATATCAAAACTCGCTCTAATTGATAATAATAATAAATTTTTAATATTAAAATGCTTTTAAATACAAAATAAAATTAAGATTTTTGTCAAAATTGATTTTCTTTATGCATTTTCAAATTTGAGGTACGAATGAAAAGATTTTGCTGTTCCAGCAAGAAAGTAATTTTCACTGCGGGTGACGCAGTTTTGATTTTGATTGTAAACAAAAATTGATGGAAGCAAGGTAATTCAATAATTGGAAATAAAATAATTAAAACGAGTCTAATTTTCATAAAACATTTATTTCTAAACGACTAGTTTCACCCTCGCGGGCATTTTCAAGTTAATTATTTTATTATTTTTATTATTCAATTAACTTGACAATGCCCGAGAGGGTGAAACTAGTCGTTTAGAAATAAATGTTTTGTGAAAATTAGACTCGTTTTAATTATTTTATTTCCAATTATTGAATTACCTTGCTTCCATCAATTTTTGTTTACAATCAGTTTCCCGACAACTACTGTCAGGTGAGAGAAAGAACTCACAAAATCTCAGCTCTTAATGATTTCAAGGGATAGAAGTTCTTTAAGTCAAATGTCAATAGATCAACTTACAACTGAAGAAAACTTATTACAGTTAACTACAATTTTTAATTTTTATGATAAAGTTTAAATATAACAATAATTATTTTATTCAAATTATAGGATATAGAATCTATGAAGAAAAACCATAAACCATGACAAATTTGTTTCGCTTTTATTTTTAATTTTTAGTGTAAGTACAAAGTTGTAACAGAAATTGATCCAATTTGTACCACTTACCAGCTGATCTACGATGTTAGGGTAGACACACCAGCTAAGGAATTGCACCCTGTTCAGTACCAGATTTGTGTCATACGCATGGGGTTCGTGGGTTTTTTCCATTATAACTAATCATTTGGCAACAAACAAAGAACAAAATTAATATTTGGGTAGCACTAGTTTTCCTAAATCAAGCGTAGAAGTATAGTAAAGAAGTGGTTGTGTGAAAAGAAAACAAAGGTGGAGTAAAAGTATGGTTGACATGTTTATTTCCACAATCAAGTATAGGGGATACAAAACATCCAACATATGCAAATCAAATACAGGATACCCTGAAGGGATAGCCTGGGACAATTAAATTACATTATTATTATTCATTAGATTGAGGGTTGCCATAATTATCCATGGTTCTCTCAAAGTTTCTTTGTAGCTGATTTCCGTATGTGGCAACGGCTGGAAGAACGGCATACATCAAATTTACATCTAAAAATAGAAATTAGTTAGTTAATTTGTACTACTTCAAATTTTTTTTAAAACTACCTTCCATGTTTCCATCATCAGAATATGAAGCATCGACGATTTTATTGACCTGTTCGTCTAAGTTTACGAGAGTAACATGAAATTGGTCTTTAATTTTGTGGAAAGAGTTTTTGTTCCTATATAAAACTTTATCATTTTCTGCACCGATTTTACTTAGCTGATAAACTATTTCTTTAATCGCAGCGTCATTATTAGGTTTGAAAGAGAAGGCCTAAAAATTACATTTTAATTAACACATTAATTTAAAATTACACAAATTCTTACGAATTCCCTTAAGGTCATTTTTGTTTCATCAATAATAGATGAAAATCTGGTACTGTATTCAACAATATCTTCGAGTACATTTTCGTCCGTCGAAGAAATGGCGGATAAAGTTGATGTTAGAATTTTTCTTGCATTTCGAAGGAGAGCTTTAATGGCTTGCTTTGATTTTCCATGAATTGTACCACGACTAACAGGTTCTTGGACTACAGTTACCAAATCATCAAGACACGACACCACAATCCATGCATATCCTGAAAATAATAATATTACTTCCTTTTCTCTTTATTTTTCATCTGGCTTACTTTGATTTCTGCTTGAGCGAACAACTTGTCGTAAATTTTTAGCTTCCACTACGATATCTTCTACAGTTTTTTTTAATTGAGATTTAACAGCCCCAACTCCGTTTTTGAAAGATTGTTCCAGTTCATAGGTGATGCTGCTCAATTGAGAAAGGATCTCCTGCACTGCCATAGAATGCCCTTCAGTTGTTACCTGAAATAATATTGTTGAGACTACACCTAAACGATTAAAACAAATTAACTTACCGCATAATGCAAAGCGTCCACGACCCAGTGAATGCCAAAATTGAGTGCATTTGCGTTCAGTGAAATTAAATATTTTCCTTCTTCTGTATTTGGATCGTAATGCTTCAACATTTCTTTGAAGTCTCCAGCAGCATCTTCTATATCTCCTATTATGCGATCAGAAAACGCTTTTCGTTGGTTATGGGTTTCGCTCGAAACGAGCTGCAAAAATAAAAATTAAATTGAATCGAGTTGAATATTATCTAACTTACCCCAAAAGCACAAACAGCTACCAAAAGAACGAACTTCATCATCTTATCGTTTTTACTTTATAATTCAATTTATTTTAGTCACTGCTTTTATAGTAAATGAGAAGTAACCTGTTGAACTCCAGAAAAACCTTTTCAGCAAAATCTTACTCGTGTTGGTTTTTAATAATTAATAAGGATGACTCTTATCACCTTCAGATAACGAAAATTTTAATGAAATGCATTAATTTCGCATTGCGTGCAAATTGGAAAGTAACAGATACTCAGTTTTGTATTTAATAAGGCATAGGCTAAAAAAATCCCTGTCAAAAACATCGCTGTATTCAAATCTATTGTAAAAATCGTTTCTAATGCACAATCTGATTTTCTGCAGGTACATTATTTAATTATAATAACAGTTCGATTTTAAATTGAAGATACAGATCTGAAGAAAATTGACTCGTAGATTTTCTTTTGTAGATTTGTTTCAAAAGCGACATAGGAAAAAATACCGCATACAGTAATGAATTTAATCGGGTGTCGTTTATCAAACAACAGAGTGAAGTTATTTACACGGGAATTCGGTGTTATTGGAATCATCCGTCCAGAAGGTTATAATTTGTATAGTTATATTTTTTTTTGTTTACTTGATTTTATGTTTCAATTATTGTCCAAGTTAGGTTCCAGATAACTTCCACGTGCGTCAAAGAACTCAAAAATCTTAAGCTCTTACGACTTCAAGGATAGAATCTCTTTAGACCAAAGTTCAATATTATTGGTCATCTTTAAAAAGCTTTTAATGAATTGATTTTAATTGTGATTTTAAGAACTGCTGGATCGAGTGACATGGTTACTAAAGTTATTATTTTGTAAGTTATACTTGGGTTAAATTTTCAAGTTTTCTTTATCCAATCAATTAGTTATTCTTTTAAAACAGTTTAATTTAACTTTTAGCATTTGACGCATTTTGCAAGAATTCGTAGATGGTTTGCACTCTCGAAGCTGGGTATAAACGCTAAAGCCGCTTAAAGTTTGCATGCAATTGAACCAGGACACGATTTCGCAGAAGAATTCAACAACCCTAGCCTATAAAGATGAAAATGTGCAAACAAATATAGAAATTCTTATCGAGACCAATGTCATGCAATGTGGTAAGTGCAATCATTTCGCAGCACAAGCGATAAGTTTTCGCATTGCAGTTAACAAATTATCGTGCGACCGCGACACAAATATAATATTATTTCTTAGTTGTTTTAATTGACTTATTTACTTTCATTTCTATTTTGTTTGTAATTATTGAGGTTTAACAGCACTAACATCACTTTTAAAGATTGTGGTAGTTTATTTGTGTTAATTTTAGTTCAAAAATGGAAAAATATGCATGAAATATTCATTCACCAATAGGCGTAATCATAACTTACTCCTCTCCGAAAGTTTCGAAAATAAAAACCAAAATTACATTTGGGCACCTTGTTATTGTCATGTCAGAAATACGGCAATAATAATGAATCAGCTAATTCATGTTAACATTGGAACTAAATATAGGGTGTTTTTTTAGCTGCATGAGAACTTTCAATAGGGATAACAATTGAACCAAGATTGCTATGGAAACAGTTTTTTGACATTTGTGTTTAGCAAGGTTTGGCATTTGATAATGCATAGATTGACCATTGAACAACGCTACCAAATTGGGCTCACAACCAATTGGAAGTGGATCCATTTTTTTACCGTAAAATTTTGTTCAGTGACGAGGCACATTTCTGGTTAAATGGGTATGTGAACAAACAAAATTGCCGTATATGGAGTGAGACCAATCCGGGACATTATCTTGAGACTCCATTGCATCCATTAAAATTGACTGTTTGGTGTGGAATACACGCCAACGGCATCATTGGTCCATATGTCTTTCGAAATGAGGAAGGAGCTACCGTTACGGTGAATGGTGTGAGATATCGACACATGCTCAATACATTTTTGTTTCCAAAACTTCAAGAGCTAAACATTGACAACTTATGGTTCCAACAAGATGGTGCTACGTGCCACACAGCCAACGAAACCATCAATTTATTGAAAGGACAATTTGGTGACAACATTATTTCAAAACGTGGTCCTATCAATTGGCCTCCAAGATCGTGTGATTTGACACCTCCAGATTATTTTCTGTGGGGGTATGTTAAATCCATGGTTTATGCTAACAAACCAACAACTCTAGAAGCATTGGAGGCTAATATTCAGCAAGCCATTTATGAAATAAAGCCAGAAATATTGGAAAAAGTGGTCAAAAATTGGACTGAACGGATGCGCTTCGTAACCATTAGTCGTGGTGGTCACATGCCGGAAGTCATGTTCAAATCATAAATGCCTTTAACTGTACTTTCATAAAAAAATTATAACCAATACATTCCGTCAGGTTTTTAATGTTTTATTTCATTTTGAAGTTCTCATGCAGCTAAAAAAACACCCTATACAAAGTCGAGCATTGGGTCCACCTGTACAGAAAAGAAAACTATAGAGGAGCTTGTTTCCATCCGAACAGGAGACAGGATGTCTCGTACTGGAGGAAAGTATCAGACGGTTTCCTATTCCACTGGGTCCTGTCGGTTTCCAGGTTAAAGAGGAACAGAGGCGCCATTACTCCATGAAGAAGTACAATGCCCGATGCCCGATATGGGGACAGCCCCTGAGGCGGAAGATACAAACCAGGAGGCTCTCAGGGTTGTTTGTTGCACTAACCCAATTATTTCTTCAAATGTCAGCAAAATAGACCATTTCATGCATATTTTTCCATTTTTGAACTAAAATTAACACAAATAAACTACCACAATCTTTAAAAGTGATGTTAGTGCTGTTAAACCTCAATAATTACAAACAAAATAGAAATGAAAGTAAATAAGTCAATTAAAACAACTAAGAAATAATATTATATTTGTGTCGCGGTCGCACGATAATTTGTTAACTGCAATGCGAAAACTTATCGCTTGTGCTGCGAAATGATTGCACTTACCACATTGCATGACATTGGTCTCGATAAGAATTTCTATATTTGTTTGCACATTTTCATCTTTATAGGCTAGGGTTGTTGAATTCTTCTGCGAAATCGTGTCCTGGTTCAATTGCATGCAAACTTTAAGCGGCTTTAGCGTTTATACCCAGCTTCGAGAGTGCAAACCATCTACGAATTCTTGCAAAATGCGTCAAATGCTAAAAGTTAAATTAAACTGTTTTAAAAGAATAACTAATTGATTGGATAAAGAAAACTTGAAAATTTAACCCAAGTATAACTTACAAAATAATAACTTTAGTAACCATGTCACTCGATCCAGCAGTTCTTAAAATCACAATTAAAATCAATTCATTAAAAGCTTTTTAAAGATGACCAATAATATTGAACTTTGGTCTAAAGAGATTCTATCCTTGAAGTCGTAAGAGCTTAAGATTTTTGAGTTCTTTGACGCACGTGGAAGTTATCTGGAACCTAACTTGGACAATAATTGAAACATAAAATCAAGTAAACAAAAAAAAATATAACTATACAAATTATAACCTTCTGGACGGATGATTCCAATAACACCGAATTCCCGTGTAAATAACTTCACTCTGTTGTTTGATAAACGACACCCGATTAAATTCATTACTGTATGCGGTATTTTTTCCTATGTCGCTTTTGAAACAAATCTACAAAAGAAAATCTACGAGTCAATTTTCTTCAGATCTGTATCTTCAATTTAAAATCGAACTGTTATTATAATTAAATAATGTACCTGCAGAAAATCAGATTGTGCATTAGAAACGATTTTTACAATAGATTTGAATACAGCGATGTTTTTGACAGGGATTTTTTTAGCCTATGCCTTATTAAATACAAAACTGAGTATCTGTTACTTTCCAATTTGCACGCAATGCGAAATTAATGCATTTCATTAAAATTTTCGTTATCTGAAGGTGATAAGAGTCATCCTTATTAATTATTAAAAACCAACACGAGTAAGATTTTGCTGAAAAGGTTTTTCTGGAGTTCAACAGGTTACTTCTCATTTACTATAAAAGCAGTGACTAAAATAAATTGAATTATAAAGTAAAAACGATAAGATGATGAAGTTCGTTCTTTTGGTAGCTGTTTGTGCTTTTGGGGTAAGTTAGATAATATTCAACTCGATTCAATTTAATTTTTATTTTTGCAGCTCGTTTCGAGCGAAACCCATAACCAACGAAAAGCGTTTTCTGATCGCATAATAGGAGATATAGAAGATGCTGCTGGAGACTTCAAAGAAATGTTGAAGCATTACGATCCAAATACAGAAGAAGGAAAATATTTAATTTCACTGAACGCAAATGCACTCAATTTTGGCATTCACTGGGTCGTGGACGCTTTGCATTATGCGGTAAGTTAATTTGTTTTAATCGTTTAGGTGTAGTCTCAACAATATTATTTCAGGTAACAACTGAAGGGCATTCTATGGCAGTGCAGGAGATCCTTTCTCAATTGAGCAGCATCACCTATGAACTGGAACAATCTTTCAAAAACGGAGTTGGGGCTGTTAAATCTCAATTAAAAAAAACTGTAGAAGATATCGTAGTGGAAGCTAAAAATTTACGACAAGTTGTTCGCTCAAGCAGAAATCAAAGTAAGCCAGATGAAAAATAAAGAGAAAAGGAAGTAATATTATTATTTTCAGGATATGCATGGATTGTGGTGTCGTGTCTTGATGATTTGGTAACTGTAGTCCAAGAACCTGTTAGTCGTGGTACAATTCATGGAAAATCAAAGCAAGCCATTAAAGCTCTCCTTCGAAATGCAAGAAAAATTCTAACATCAACTTTATCCGCCATTTCTTCGACGGACGAAAATGTACTCGAAGATATTGTTGAATACAGTACCAGATTTTCATCTATTATTGATGAAACAAAAATGACCTTAAGGGAATTCGTAAGAATTTGTGTAATTTTAAATTAATGTGTTAATTAAAATGTAATTTTTAGGCCTTCTCTTTCAAACCTAATAATGACGCTGCGATTAAAGAAATAGTTTATCAGCTAAGTAAAATCGGTGCAGAAAATGATAAAGTTTTATATAGGAACAAAAACTCTTTCCACAAAATTAAAGACCAATTTCATGTTACTCTCGTAAACTTAGACGAACAGGTCAATAAAATCGTCGATGCTTCATATTCTGATGATGGAAACATGGAAGGTAGTTTTAAAAAAAATTTGAAGTAGTACAAATTAACTAACTAATTTCTATTTTTAGATGTAAATTTGATGTATGCCGTTCTTCCAGCCGTTGCCACATACGGAAATCAGCTACAAAGAAACTTTGAGAGAACCATGGATAATTATGGCAACCCTCAATCTAATGAATAATAATAATGTAATTTAATTGTCCCAGGCTATCCCTTCAGGGTATCCTGTATTTGATTTGCATATGTTGGATGTTTTGTATCCCCTATACTTGATTGTGGAAATAAACATGTCAACCATACTTTTACTCCACCTTTGTTTTCTTTTCACACAACCACTTCTTTACTATACTTCTACGCTTGATTTAGGAAAACTAGTGCTACCCAAATATTAATTTTGTTCTTTGTTTGTTGCCAAATGATTAGTTATAATGGAAAAAACCCACGAACCCCATGCGTATGACACAAATCTGGTACTGAACAGGGTGCAATTCCTTAGCTGGTGTGTCTACCCTAACATCGTAGATCAGCTGGTAAGTGGTACAAATTGGATCAATTTCTGTTACAACTTTGTACTTACACTAAAAATTAAAAATAAAAGCGAAACAAATTTGTCATGGTTTATGGTTTTTCTTCATAGATTCTATATCCTATAATTTGAATAAAATAATTATTGTTATATTTAAACTTTATCATAAAAATTAAAAATTGTAGTTAACTGTAATAAGTTTTCTTCAGTTGTAAGTTGATCTATTGACATTTGACTTAAAGAACTTCTATCCCTTGAAATCATTAAGAGCTGAGATTTTGTGAGTTCTTTCTCTCACCTGACAGTAGTTGTCGGGAAACTGATTGTAAACAAAAATTGATGGAAGCAAGGTAATTCAATAATTGGAAATAAAATAATTAAAACGAGTCTAATTTTCACAAAACATTTATTTCTAAACGACTAGTTTCACCCTCTCGGGCATTGTCAAGTTAATTGAATAATAAAAATAATAAAATAATTAACTTGAAAATGCCCGCGAGGGTGAAACTAGTCGTTTAGAAATAAATGTTTTGTGAAAATTAGACTCGTTTTAATTATTTTATTTCCAATTATAATGAATTTTCAACAAGTGACGACCGAATCTAATAATCATTTTTAATTCAATAAAACTCAAAACGAACCTGCAAAATGCTTGCCTTCTCTTTGCATAATGATGTCGGGTATAGGAACCATGTTACCCCACATTATTCTGCTCAAAGAATAATAAAACTGGATACCCGCTTCAAATTTGGCTTCGCAGTGCTGATATTTAAAATACTAAAGTCTGGACAACCAGGCTACCTTAAGGATCTCCTCATCAGAAGGTCGGAAGTTCATAACCGAGATTTATGCTCGAATTTGCATCTGTCGGTTCCACAACGCCATGGTTCCAAATTCGAAGGTTCGTTCCAATACTTGGCGTCGCCGTCGTGTATTTTTAACAAATATGTTGACATATACTCGGCGTCTAGTGTACGTCAGTGGCGTAACTTCAAATTTTAGGTCCGGGAGCAAGAGCTTTGCGGGCCTATCGATTGAGAGGTATGCGATTTAAAAACACAATGTTATATTATAATATATGTGACCTGGTCTATGAAAAGGGAGCTTACGTGCGAAATCTAGTTATCGAGAAAACAACAGTTAAAGGAAACAATGTTGCATCAGTTTCGCGTTAGTTGTTCCCGTTTATCTGCGTTGTCTGATAATTCCTCAAATTATGACCTTCTGGTTTTCATCATCTGAAAGAGCGTCTCATACTCTATTAAAATCGACAAAAAAGTGGAAAATGATCAAATAAGTTATCGAGAAAACAGCAGTTAAAGGTAACAACTCGTTGCATCAATTTCGAATTAGGTATTCCCGTTTATCTGCGTTGCCTGGTAATTCCACAAATTATCACTTTCTGGTTTTCACCATCTGAAAGAGCGTCTCATACTCTATTCGAATCGGCAAAAAAATGGAAAATAATTTTTTGACACCTAAACCCCCTTTTCATAGACCAGGTCACATATTATAATATAGTCGGTTTTGAAACGTCCTGCGACGTTATCCGATACCTAACTACCAACCTTGCGAATTGGCATTTGGTTTGTTAGCATTTTACAATTTTTACCCAGACGAGGATCAAGCCCAACGTAGGACCCCCAATCTGGAGTACCAGTGAAACACAATTTGGTCGCAAAATAATACAGTTTAAAGGGACTATTCCTCCCTCTGCCCTCTTTCCCCGTTAATTACGCCACTGTCCATACCTCCCCATACCCTAGATTGCACACTTTCTTCACATTTTAGGGTGTTTGGTGGGCTTATCCACCCTAGAACATTAAAAACACACTTCAAGATGAAATTAAATGAAATTAAGTATTATCAATTTACTAAAAAATCAATTAAAACATTTTATTTCCCTGAAACGGGCGTGAAACCACTGGGGGGTATGGAATACCCTCCATGTATACATAAGCAACAAGCCGACCTTTTAAAATTGATAACCAAGCAAGTTTAATTTTTGAATTGTCTAGTTGTTGCTTACATACCAAACGGAATATTTTACACCCCGAAGCCCAGCTGGAGTGGCTTCAATGGTTCGATGTGTCAAGTTTGAAGAGAAACATCGGTAACCATGGCAACGATATTCGCATACCAGAAAGTCCAGGAGAAAATTTGTTGGGAATACCCCCCAGCACAAGGAAAGGTATACAACAACTCGGCACCAGCGGATCTCTCTTTTAACAGTCCCCTTATTTAACAAATATCGCTTCCTATCACTAACCTAAGGTCGACCGGCGGATTCCCGTTGCCGAGTCGTCCGTTTCCGGCTTGCATAGACGCTTTTTACCCTTGTTTAAGAATTTTTTACTTTACATTGCCCCCGGCCGCTAAGATTTTACGGAATGTGTTCATTCGCACACCGCGCACACTGGTAGTTACGCCACTGCGCCTAGGAATGTTGATTCGTTCAAAGTGAGGTTGATGGTTCAACTATATTGAGGGTTTAGGTGAAAGACAATTTGCTGACCCTTCACCCTTTTAGGTAATATGAACTGAAATGTATTTAAATATTTTTTTATGTATTTCAATATTGCCTAATCAAAATTATAATATTATTATTAATAAAGATGTAGGTACTTCATTAGGTTGCCTATAGAAAACTTTTAAAAGAGTACTATTGACTAATTTCACTATGTTGTTCGATAAACGACACCAGATTAAATTAATTTCTGTGTTTGGTATTTTTTCGTAGGTCTCTGTTTTCAAATAAATCTACAAAAGAAAATCTACGACTGAATTATCTTCGGAGCAGCATGTTTAACTTTAAATTGTACCTATACTATTATAATTTATTAAATAATGTACTACCTGGCAGATAATCAGATGATTGCTCTTAAAATGTGGACATAAGATGAGAAATCATCCCCTGCAGTCTTTGAATTCACAAAACAAAGCTGTTCTAATAAGAGTGACGCCAACAGCAAACGTCAATTTATTCCTTAATTAAAGATTTGAAATAATTACATGGCTAACAATGCAATGAAAGATGGAAAAATGTTAGGAACGGAGCGGAGCGATGATGACATTTTGTCCATTATAACATGTACAAATTCTAAAAGCGCTTACATTTGTGCATTAGATACAGAGATGTTTTTGACAGATTTTTTTTAGCTTATGCCTTGTCAAATATAAAACTGCTTCTTAATATATTATTATCTGTTACTTTCCAATTTGCACGCAATGCGAAATTAATGCATTTCATTAATATTTTTGTTATCTGAAGGTGATAAGAGTCATCCTTTTTAATTATTAAAAAACACCACGAGTAAGATTTTGCTGAAAAGGTTTTTCTGGAGTTCAACAGGTTACTTCTCATTTACTATAAAAGCAGTAAACAAATAAATTGTGTTATAAAGTAAAAACGATAAGATGATGAAGTTCGTTCTTCTGGTAGCTGTTTGTGCTTTTGGGGTAAGTTAGATAATACCTGATAATACTGAACTCACTCCAATTTAATTTTTCGTCTTGTAGTTCGTTTCGTGCGAAACCCACAACCAACGGAAGGCGTTTTCTGATCGCCTAATAGGAGATATAGAAGATGCTGCTGAAGAGGTAAAACAAATGCTAAAGCATTACGATCAAAATACAGAAGAAGGAAAATATTTAATTCAATTGAACGCAAATACACTCAATTATGACGTTAATGAAATCTTGAACACTATGCAATATACAGTAAGTTAATTTGTTTTAATCGTCTAGGTGGAGTCTCAAAAATATTATTCCAGGTTACAAGTGAAGGACAATCTATGGCACTGCAGGAGGTCGTTTTGAAATTGAACAGCATCACATATGAACTGGAACAATCTTTCAAAAACGGTGCTGGTGCTGTAAAATCTCAATTACAAAAAAGTGTAGAAGATATCGTAGTGGAAGCTAAAAATTTACGACAAATTATTCGGGAGAATGGAAACAAAGGTAAGCTAGGTGAAAACTGAAGAGAAGAGGAAGTAATGTTATAATTTTAAGATTTTGGATCGATTGTTGTGTGGTTTATTGATTATTTGGTAAGTGCAGTCCAAGAACTTGTTACTCGTGATGCATTTCAGGGAAAATCAAAGGAAGTCGTTAAACATCACATTCAAGTTACAAGAAAACTTTTAACTCAAACTTTAGCCAGGATTAATTCAACGGACGAAAATGTACGCCAAGATATTGCTGACTACAATTCCATGATATCATCTGTGATTGACGAAACAAAAATGGGCTTAAGGGAATTCGTAAGAATTTGTGTAATTTTAAAAAGTGTTAAATAAAAAGTCATTTTCAGGCCTTCTCCTTCAAAACTGATAATGACGCTGCACTTAAAGAAATAATTTACTCTCTAAGTAAAATCGTTGAAGAAAATGATGAAGTTTCATCTAGGAATGAAAACTCTTTTCAAGCAAATAAAGCCCAATTGCATGTTACCCTCGTAAACTTAGCTGAACAGCTCAATAAAATAGTTGATGCTTCATATTCTGATGATGGAAACTTAGCAGGTACTTTTAAATTTTAAAAGGAAGTTGAAGTACAAATTAATTAACTTTAAAATTTTAGATGCAAATTTGATGTATGGTGTTCTTCCATTTATTTTCACACTGGAAAATCAGCTACATAGAGACTTTGAGAAAACCATTAATAATTATATCCGACCCCAATCTGATGAATATTAAATAATAGCGAGTATATGAACAATCCCAGGGTATCCCTTCGGGGTATTCTATATTTTACTTGCTATATTATGTTGTATGTTTTCTTTTCCTATACTTAATTTTGGAATTAAACATCCCTTTACTGCACTCTTATTTTCTTTCAATATAACCAACTCTTGCTAATTATTTTACAAATCTTGAAAAACATTACTCGAGAAAATAACAAAAGGAAATTAACTGAAAAATATTTTATTTCTTACTGCTTAAATAAATTTCGTTACGGAAATAAGATCTCATCTACGGTTGGACTAAATTCTGCAATTAAACAAACGATGCGGCTTTCAAATGAGCTTATCCCTAGTAAAGCCATTTTGAAAATCATGCATAAATAATCTTAAATTACCCGAATTTAAAACCTCATTTTACACGCGTAAATTATAATAATTGCAGGAGCATGCTACAAGAAGATTATCATTTGTCCCAGAGGAGATATTAGAAATTAAATAAAATTATAGGAAGAAGAGAAATAAAGTTAACTAAAATTACACCTACATAAATTAAAACTGATTAGTTCGTTGTAAATAGAGCGACACACTGCAATTTTAAAGATACAGGGTGTGGCCTTAACAAAAATGTTAATAGTTTTTCAACTTTTCCCAGAAGCACAAGTTCTATTTCTTTTTGTGAAATTCACACCACTTTGTTTACGAAATTAAGATAAATGTATTCCTAAGGGTAAAAAATAGGCTACAGGCACATCTGAAGCCCAGCCCAGCATGCTACCTAATGGATATGCTCATAGTACCTACTAACACTGTCAAAGAAACGACTCAGATGTTGGGAAATAACAGGCCTTAAGACCTAAACTAGAAAAAGAAGAACGGTGGTAACAGTAAAATATTATTTAAAAAGTTTTGTAGGTATACAAGTAAAAAAAAATTTAATTTAAATATAAACTTTTAGTCGACTGTTGTCATTAACTTTAGCTAAAGTTTAGGTACCCCTGTTATAGAGGGATCTTAAAAATATTTAAAATACTGGCTGAGGTAATAACAAACACAAAGTAATACAACTTTTTAAAAGCTTAATCCCAGTTGTTTTTCTCGGAGTATTATAAAGCAATCATAACTGAAGCAGGGATTTTAACGTCTTTAAAATGCTCTTGGAGATATTTGTATAAATGAAATAGGAAATTTAAGAAGTAATCCAAATAAAGTAAATATAAAGAAACTCGTTGGCATTGTTAGCTCAGTCTGGAAATTCCTAATTTTACATAAAGTTCTGAAATCCTATTTAGTGAATATAAAATATTTTTTTTATATTTAATAATCCTACAAAAAATGCAAAAATTCAAAATTAAACTATTAAAAATTAGACTGAACGCCAGTTTTAAAAATAATTTCACAAGCAGCAATTAAAAATTACCATCGCAGCTGCTGCTAAAATTCAAAACCCCTAAAAATAGGCTAACCATATTACACAAATTTGATTCAGTGCATGAGCTTATGGCCACTAAGCATGGAAAAAAATAACTAAATATTTAAATTAGTAACCAAAAATTACTCTCACTTAATTGAAACTTAAACAGGTGGTATTAAAATCTACGCATTGAGTAAATTCGGATTTTCACGCTAAATATAATTCAGAAAATTTGAAGGTATTCTAAATTTAAACAATGATTTCGTAAAGTGAAGCATTTAAAGCATTTCTGTAACGTACACGAAAAATGGAATAAATTTGTGGTTTTCTTAATTAAGGCATAAAATTCAACACGTAAAATCATCGTCAACTTCTAATTAGATTCGTTAATGAAAAACCTGCTATATTTCTTAATGAACAAATTTTTTTAAATTACTTTTGAGATTTTCAAACGAGAGTAGGGTCTGAATAAAATTGCAAATATCTTCATTGTGGAGCAGTTTGAAATGAAATTTAATTTAAAATTCCACGGCGTGTTAAAGTTTGTGATTTTATTATTTAAATTGCTTTTAGGAAGTACAAGAACTTGTAAATTGCATTGCTTGTAAACTATTTGCTGATTAAGCAATAGGAGAAGCCGGGGTTTGTTTGCTCACTTTTCAGTTTATAATTTGTATTGTTTTTATAATCAAGTTTTCTCCAAGAAAATAACTATTAAATCCAATATTGTATTGGGAGGGATCCTGTTGAGGATTATTGCGATCCAGAAGAGAAAAAAGAAGGTAAATATTCCAATTTAGGGGTTATTAAGAGCTATTCCTAGCAGAAAATTATTTAGTAAAAGTAAGCTGATAAAAATTATTTCTGCGTTCTTGATCACTTAATGTCAACAAATCAATAAATTGATACGAAATATTTCTTATCCACAACGAAGTGTTAACTAACGATAACTTTTCAATAGCCTTGACCTAGTTACAAATTTAATACCAAGTAAAATAAAAAAATGTTACTAAGTACACAATTTCATTGTTTATCAGTATGGAACAAAGACGTAATAAAATAAATTCCTAACTGTAAGTATAAATAAAAAATTTATTGTTAATTACAAATCACAATTTCGAATGAAAATTCCTATCTACAAATTTATTGTTTGGGTTGTCCTTGTTCGGAAAGTGAGTTTTGGATGTCATCTCCAAACTTTTTGAAACCTTGAAGGAAGTCATTGATTGATTGTTGAGCAGTAACTCTTAAACTATCTCCAGCTCCTAAAAATACATAGTTAAATGTGCCTGCCTTGTTTAAACTCAAAATTTTTACTTACTTTCCAAATCGGGCCTGACAGCATTTTCGAATGTTTTGAATTCGTCGGTGATAGATTTAATGTTGTCGTTTAATGAAGCCCTAATTTCTTCAACTTTTTTGTTAGCATCAGGACCGCTGAGTGTCTGAAGTTGACTTAAAGTATCGGTAACTTTAGTAGTGAGTGTTTGGACGGCCTGGTCAGTTTTGTCTTTGTTGGCATCTAACTGTTGAAGATAAAAAGTTAGTTTTTACTTGAAATTTACTGGAATTCAGGTACTTACGTTGTTTTTCAATTGTTCGGTAAGTTTTTCAACATCAAGAACAAATGTTCGTGTTTTTGAAGTCAGATTTTCGGTTAATTGTTTGGTATCAGGAAGAATATCTTTAAGTGAGTCTTGAACTTTTCTTCCAGTATCTTGTATTTGATCCAAAATTTCCTCCAATTGACTTTTTTCTCCTGTAGCAGGAGCACCTAAAGCGGCCTGTAGAGAAGAAGATTAAGAAACAGCAAAAATAATAATTAGACGATTACTTACGTGGAAAGCAAGAGCAGCGAAGAAGATTACCAAAAACTTAGCCATGATTGCTGAAGATAAATGAAGCTAAAATAATTACGATGAACTTGGTTTTATATCTTTCCTCTAAGCAACCTTTCAACTTTTTAATCTGTTTTTGATTATGTCACTTGGTGAAATATTTCATTATCATTTGTTGAAGATTTAAATTAATAAACTTGATCATTTCTAAGAACTTTTTAATTTCATTATTACACAATTTATAAGGGCATAGATTATAATATTAGGATTAGAATTTATCGCTTAATAAAGGATGGAAAATTTTCAATTAAATGTATTTGACTTCAGTGAACCCAAATTAATCATTTTATAGCAAAAACTTTTTCTGATATTGGTGAAGGTTTTTTTTAGAAAATATTTTGTTTGTTATAATTCAAAATTTCTTATTTTCTGCTTGAGGGCAAGCAAAGAAAATCCTTGTTAGTATCAAGGCTCAATAGAATGAGCTTTTTTGAACCGTCCTCCAAGATTCGCTTATACCTACCGATCCCTTGTGTAAAAGGATAGCTTTCATAGCTTGCTCTTCCACATGAATATCCAGTAGAGGAAGACAGCGAAATACCTCCAAAATTGCAGTAAGAACCGTTCTTTCCTCTAAAGCCAGAGATATTTGAAACTGTTGAAAGGAAAATGCTATGGTTACCAGTTTGGTACTGGACTATCAAACATAGAAATAGTGACATAGCATGCGCCTAATTAAGGCCATGTACAGCCAGAGAGCAGTGTTACTCCAAAAAGCATTCCATGGTAAAATTAACAACTGCCTCTGTAGTAATAAACACATCGGAATAGAAAATGTTTAAAAAATCACATTTTACTTTTTGTTTCCTCTGCAGATTACTTTTCTCTTCTGTTTAAATAATTAGGAAAGTATCATCACACATTTTGATTAAATTTCCAATTTCTTAGGCAAAAATTTGAACTTGGCTATCAGTTTTAATTATTTACACTGAATTTAAAAGCTTTAAAGCTTTAAATACAAAAACAATAAATTATTCCCATTCAAAGAGTAATTTTATAATTTTCTGCACTAAAACTAAACGGAAGTTATGCAGCATCAGCACCAGAAACGAGGATGTGAAATCCCTCGTCGCATTAACGGTAACACAAAATCAGTTAAAACTAACTTTGAGGATAACATATCCTTTGTCCACGTCAAGGAAGTTTTGTCATATTATAGAAACTTTAGGATACCATGACGAAAACTTTGTTTTTGTTTGTGCATAAATATATTTTTGTTTTGTTTATTAGCAAGCTTTTAATAAAATAAAAACTGTTGATATTGTAATTGCCTATAAATATGAAAAATAAAACTGCGTTCGCAATAAAGCGACTAATTTAATTTCCCCCCAGAAAATATAATAAAAGTTTTTTAAGAAAAATTTCTGGAATAATCTAATAACGAAAATGAAATTTTAAATTAAGTTTGCTATTAAAATTACTGTTATCAATTCATAAAATATTTGAGTTATATCGCACTTAATATTAAAGTGGAATTTTATCGGCGAGCCTGTTAATTTTTAATTAATTCTACAGTTTTAGTTTCAGGATGTAATTATCAAAATGGACTGTTTGGTAATACTAAAAGGATAAATACATTTATCTTGTAGACGCGAATGATTTTCGTTTTATAAATTTGATAAGAGAATTGCATGAAAAACTTACGAGTATCCTGGAGTTTGCACTTTGACGACCTCAAAATTATCATTTCATCATTTAATCAATAAAATGTCTAGGTCAGCTACAACAACGATTTATATGAGAAAGTTTTTGACTTTAGCAATACGTCTGAATTTTTTTAAGTGCATGGGAACAAAAATCAATTACCGGTGAAAAATAAGTTTTTCACACGGTCGTTCGCTTTTTCTATAAATCAAAATATTATAATTTTAAACGAAAGACCATTATTTATTTAACTGATGTGCAAACATACGGCAGCTGAAATAAAAATCCCTTAATTCAAATATCCCTAAGGGAAGTTTTGCGTAAAAGCTTTTTGAATAAATACAAATGGAAAAAAATTAAAAATTAATTCTGTTTGTAATTTGTTCTTCGTTTTAAAAAGTTAAAACATTTTATTTACAAATATATAAATTTACATCAGAAAATTATTTCCCCATTACTTTGGATGCAGCGTTTTTGACAGACTCAAATACTTGCGAAACTTTATCCTTTGCCTGGGTAGATACTTGTAGAGTGAAGGACTGAAATTTTGATGGTAAGTTTTTCCACAAAATATATATTAATGGTTACCTTGTATGTATAGTCCTTAATTGCTGCAACGACATCTGCTACAGAATCCTTAATTGCAGTGTGTATCCTATCTTTAGCTTTTACTATCAATTCTTTCATCATTTCAAATATACTGCACTGTATTTGGATAACATACTAAAAAGATGTCAAAATTAAGGTTCTAAAACTATTAACTTAACAGGATTGATTACTTTTGAAAAAATTAAAACAAAAATTGTTGCACATAAAGTCGCTCTGCACATCGTAACAATCTAAACTGGACGAGATCTTCACATTAACCAAAATTTTTTATTTTTCAATTATGGTATGTTAAAATGTCGTGACAATAATTTTGATAATCACATAATAAGGTGCTTTAATTTTACCTTTGAGTATTTTTAAAGTGGTTTAATTGTGGTTAAGAAGCTTGAAATCGCGTTATTTACATATTAGAGTAAAATTTATAGAGCACGGAATTGTCGCAAACGTAAACCCGAAATAATTGTTGTACAGTTGGATTTAGAATCTCTTGTGATCCAGATTATTTTTTAAACATAAACTCGATAGTAAAAAAAAATTATGAACGTCACATTTTATATAGTTTATCCTTCTCTTCTATGCGCTTCTATGTTATGCGTGTAAGAGTTGTTATCACTTACTTGAGGGAACGGTTAATCCATTTTCGTCTTTGAGAAGGTAAAATAATTCAAAAATATTGCTCTTGATCAAGATTTGGTGAATTTCTCGTCGGCGATCATTTATTGGTTTCATCAATGAGTTTATTTTTACTAAATGTGAGTGTTTGAGTATGTCGTCCACGTCACATTTTCAATAACAGCTGCGTTTCCGTAGTTAAAGGTAGGCTATAATCAATACTTCAAACTCTTAGCCCGAGAGCTAGCTACGGAAAGGGCGAACGAGAAGATAACCAAAGACTTGACATTTTTAATCGGAAATTACCAATAATCCTCCTTTTTACCGATTCAAGTCCAGCATTGTTTGGCGCCGGAAGACAACAATGTTTTCCCGGCACGCACAGTTATAATATACGAATATGAAATGCATTTATTTATCTTATCAGTTTAAACCAAAAAATTAATATTCTTTTGATTTTAAAATTTCTAAAAATATTACTTAATCCCCCTCCCCCCGCAATGAAGCCTTCGATTTTTCAAATAGACCAATAAGTTTGTAACCAAACCAGTATTTTCGATTCAATATTGATTTTATTTCAAAATTCTATTTGTTTTCGTAGCTCGGCTCACTTTATTCTTTATGATATTTTGAAAAAAAAATGTATTTAATTTATTTATTTAAATTGGTTAGTTGTTAACTGGTGATAATAAATTTAAAATAAATAAATGTATTATTCTGACGAAGAGTGCACAAGCACTTGAAAGCTTAAAAGTATATTATAATTTAATAATTAACTCGAAAAATTATTTAAAAATACCATTTAATTTAATTTGTTTATTTTTGAACTCCTGGATTCAAAATTTTAAGGAAATATTGAGATAATAAAATTTTTTAGGGTTTAATTTTCCAGCTGTTTTGCTAATATCTAATAAGTTTTTGGTTTTTCTAAAAAGAAAACTTACAATTTTATATAAAGTGTTGCCTTATGATCTAGAAATTTTAAATCTCAGTTCAACATTTATATATTCGTTTTTCATGATTACCTAAATTTTTGTATTTTTACAAAAGTTCAAAAAATCTTACAATGAAATTAAAAGATTTCTGGTGCATTAACAAATTTTATTAAATGCCATGTATTTAGAGTTGACGCTTTTGGATGGTGGAAGTTATGTAAAATAACAAAAAATTTAATAATTTTGAGACTATAACACTACAAAACCCCAAAAATTTATAAAATTATATGAATTTTTGAACATTTTTTTGATAAAAGCACACAATCTTAGATATCTCACCAAAAAAGCTTACGATATCAAAATATAATTCAAAAATATCCCCTTTAAAAACTTCCTGTCAAATTCATAAGTTCAAAATCTGTATATAAAATTTGCCTAAAAAAATTATAGAATTGTAGGATATCTTGAACAATTTTTTCATAGAGAATATAAAATCTTAGTTATCAGAAAAACGGCTTGAAAATAAGCCCTGCTAAATTGTAATTGATATTATTTCAATTTGTTGAGTTCATTTAATAAAAGTTTTAATTAAAATATAAATTGTTGTTAAGCTGTCTCCAATGGCGGATTTTCGAAGAAGCCTCAAAATTCAGTTCTCAAAGTAAAAAAAAATAAATATTTCATTTACTAATTGTTAAAAAAGTGAGACATAGGGAAATAACATTTGAAAACTAACCAATATAAAATTACAACTGCTGGGCTATATTTAAAGGTTTGCTGATGTTCAGGTTATATTAATTATGAAAATTGAAACTCATTGGTACAAGAATTGTCAAGGTTCATTACGTTACAAATCATAAAGAACCGACCTCCAAAAAGTTGGAATTTCTAGTTAAATAGTAACATTTGGTGAAAATTTGGTGGACCTAATTTTATGAAATGTTATATTTAAATTGGGTATTAAAACCAGGTTTTATATATTCCTACATAAAATAGATAGTATTTTTTTTAATTCGCCTGCGGCGCTAATTAACGGGGCCTCTCCCCCCGTATACAAGAGGTTGAAAATCATTGCTGTAGGTTGCAGGGGTAGTGAAAATATTTAGGAGAGGGCCACAGCCACTCTGGCTATTCGTAAAAATATGTTCCTCGTATGTTGCTCGGAGCAAATGTAAGCGTGGGATTCAATAAATTTGGTTAATTATGACATAGGGTTAAAAATGGTTATTCAAAAAAATTTTGCGATCAAAATGAATAATTAAAAAGTTAGTGGTCCGCAATACCTAAAAGATTTCCGACCGCTGCTCTAGAATACTACTGTTTCTTGTAATAGCAGCCAATAGTAATAGCACATTTGTCTATTTTCAAAAATTCATAACCCAAAAAAAAATTACAATTTTTTTGGTTCCTAAAATCACAAAAACTTTAGAATTTTGATTGACTGTGATGTCCCCTTGTAAGTAACTTATACCTTTGATTATACTGTTTCTATTTTTGGTTTAGTAGCGCCATCTATTGCAGTTTCTTTAAGTGTGATAAAATCAGTTGTTTCCAAAACCAATAACAGCATTGCCAATATGATACTAAATTGTCCTTAATATTTATATTTTAAACTACTAAAAAAATAAAAAGGAAACTTTTATCTTCAACAGCAGATTCCATTCTTTTGGGTCGAAATAACCAAATTATTCTACACGATCATGGTGAATGCAAAAATCTGCATTATCATTTTTTGGATAATTTTGTAAATTACAACCTTATCCAAATACTTATAACCCTCGTCAAATAATAAAAATTTAATAAATTTTGCTGTCTCTGCAAATTCAAATGCAAATTCAGCAAAAAATAAATTAAAATTATTTTAAACAGATTAAACTTAAAATTTCAATTTTATGAATTTTATTAATATGCTTTGGGTAAAAATCTAGATGATCTCTGTTGATAAACAGAATTATCTTACTCAGCAGTATGCAAATTTGACTCTTAAATTGCTGTTTATGAAATAATAAGACATTCAATTTCTGTTTATCTATGAAATTTAGCTTTGCTAGATCGGAATTACCTATGTCCACAAACATTGACTTTTAAATTTTATACTTCCAAAACTGTGATTGTAAAACCAGAAACACAAACCTCATCAAATATTAAGAACTTGGCAAGTTTACGACTGTACATTTAATATTAATTGTTTTAAATCTTAACATTCATTCAATGTTCTTAATTACTTAATCTTAATTCAACATTCAAACGCTCCTTCTAAGTGGCTTGGAGCAGCATAAAACACTGAATTTTCTCTATTTTTCTTTTCTTCGTTTTTTGTATAGTAACAGGATGAAAAAATTTAACAAAAATCATAATATCGGGAGTGTGGCAGCATTTTATGTTTGGTATTGTTGCAATGATTTGACAGTTCGTATTTTAAAGTTTAAAATTTTCACTTTAAATAAGGTTCCCACTCATCAGTGGTGATGGTTTAAAATAATTATTATCTATTATAATAAAATCGAATGTTCCAATGTTAAAGATATAATCTGGTCTCTGTGATATTATACAATGATGGCTTTGGTAAAACTAAGAATACAGCATAACAATTTTTCGAGGACAAAGTGATTTTGCATCCCACGAAATTAATTAACGATATTGTATTATATACTTTCATTTATTATTAACTTGATAACAAATAATAAATTTTGTAAAAAGTTTAACTTTTGCTTTTGCAGTGTTGTATTTTTATAGTTTACGTTTTCTTGTAATCGGGTTTAATTGTTGGAAACTGTTGGAAAGCTTACATTAGCTCTTGTAAGATTTCTGGAAGTGTGAAGTTTTCTCTACAGGAACAATTGAATTAAAACTTATTATAAGATTCATCTATGTAAGCAATTAAAATAAATAAAAATTAATTAAAAAATTTTATTATTATAAAAACTTCAAATGGACTTGATTCTTTATTATTGTGAACGCCTTAAATATTTTTTATTCTTAATAATATGTAGATAAAAGTCATAAGTCATAATTGTTAGGATTGAATATTGTTATCACACATTCTCTCCTATTGGCTTGATAATAATATCATGTATCTAAAAATAGAAAGCAAGATTCAGGAATTAATTAAAAAATTAACCAATTTTCAAAGTTTTACCTGTACGCGTGGTGGAGTTGATAAAATATAAATGGCTGCATTTGCCACATCTTCAGGTTCCAACTTAGGCGATTCCAAAAACTCTTTGATAGCTTCAGCTGGAAATTTCTCCGACATTTCTGCAAGTATCGCTCGAACACCATAAGTATTTACAATACCTGGACTAATGCTCTAAAATTAACCAAAAAATTAAATATCTTCAAATTTGTTACCGAAAGTCTTACGCTGATTTTAATTTTATCCTTGAACAAATTCAATTCATTCCTAAGAGTTTCTGTTAAAGCTGTAACTGCGAATTTTGAAGCCGAAATAACGTTGGAGTTGGGGTAATTTATAATTTTGTGACCATCAATCGCGTTCATATGAATTATATGACCATCTACCTTGTTGGCCCTCATTTCTTGCACCGCTTCTCGCGTTGCAATACATAAGCCTAAAATTTGGACGTCGATCACTGATTTCCAGATATTTGTTGCTCCTTCAGTAAGATTCTCTTGTGGATGAACACTTGCATTGTTGACCAAAATGTGAACAGGTCCCATATTTTCTTTCACCCACTTGAACAGATCTAATATGTCTTCTTCTTTAGCCATATCTGCGACAAAAGTAAAAATGTTTCCTTTTCTTCCTTTCAATTGTTGCGCCACTTCATCAAGTTTTTCTTTTCCTCGAGCTACAGCAACAACCTATAAATTTGGCTTGATTTTTTAATTTTTTTAGAGTATATTTTAGTATTTACATTAACACCTGCATCTACTAATTTTTCTACGATGGCGTATCCAATGCCTTTACTACCCCCGGTGACAATTGCAGTTTTGTCGATCCAGCGGTCCATGTTACAAGCCGTATTTGATTATTTGATAAAAAGCTTAAATTTTGAAACTGAGTTCAGTATCGCACTGACTGAAATAATTAAATATTTTTGTGTTGTTCGTTTTTAATACCCGACGATAAGATAACAATGCTGTGAATAACCAACGTTAAGATGACTTGGGGTATTTGATAATCAGAATAATTACAATATAACAATAAAAAAAACAGCTTCAAGGTTATTTACTGTCATTGACAGTAATTTTTATGCAGTTTTTATGTGAATGGTACTAACAAAAATAACAATATTTTGGATAGAATTGTTTTTTTGAAATTTTATCATTATTATAATATCAGAAGGATTACAACCAGATGTCTAATAGTATGTAAATATTTTATTATTTTGAAATTCTTGATAGCTTCAAATCACCAATTAGTAATTTTTTTAGAAAAAATATGAATATTATTTGTTTCTCAGCTGACATTCTTAATTAGCAACTTCCTAACCGCTTGTATTTTAGATGAAGAATAGCAACAAAAAAGTATAGTTTATTTTATGATTGAGAACTGACCTGCAGGTGTGCGAGTAACAATAAAAAATTAGGTGCATTTTTGCACCCCATATTATAATTTTTAAAATAAATACTAATACTCCCTAATTAAATGCTACCTACTAAGGGTTAATAAAATTGACTTACATTGTGAGTAATTTATTGAATTATTTGAAATATTATTATGATAATAATAATTACACTGCGGATTCAATCAAAAAGTTGTTAAATCTCAAGAACAGTTGTAATAAAATAATTAAAACCGTGAATGGATGAACTTTTTTTAAACATTCGCAATAATTGTGATTGAAATTTCATAACCTCTCTACTAGAGAAATTTTAAGTTCAGGAAAAACAAAAAAAAATGCTTTTTATTGTGTATAATTTTTTATGTTATTAAATAGCCATCAATTTAGGATACTTAATTTTCCATTCGTCTGGATTTGAGTGGCTCATGTTATTTTTAACCTCGTTTGCGGTTTCCAAGTTTTGTATGAAAGTTTCATTTCCTCAGGTTGTAAATAATCTTCTGACAATTCTGTTGTTGACAAGTCCTTTTCAACATTTTCACGTACAATTGCAACTTCATGTTGGATTTCTGTCGAATCTAATTGTTCATATTGAGAGTTTAAACTTCTGCCTTTAGCGAAATCAGATTCAATTTTTAGAGAAGCTATTTCGTTGTCCAACAATTTCTCAGCTACCACTGCCAGCTTTTCACCGAGTCTCGATAAAACGTCACGCTCGCTTGTCTGAAAGGAGTTTTATTAAAATTTTATTAACTTAAAAAATGTATGTTTACCAAATATTTCCGCAGAATTGGATAAGTCAACTTTTTTATTGCATCCAATACAAAAAAATCTAATTTGACTTCCTCTGGAATTATATCATCACCTTGAGACTTTATAAACTGAAAATTAGATTTTGTTGCAATATTCGAGTTGATGTTTTTTTTTAATAACTTACTTTTAAATTAACAGCCACCACAAATATAAAAATTAAGCAATTCATAATTACAGTATTATTTTTGCACTACTGAATTGCAATATTTTAGAGAATGCATCAGCATCACCTCATGGTACCATTACTACAATGCATGGTTTTGATTGTAAATAAAATTTATTAATAGGTAATAAAATTGCATCATTTAGTTAACTATTATTTTAGTAAATTTTTATAATGAGTCTAATACGTAAACAAAAGTTAGTTATACTACTGTTATTTATAAGTTAATATTCAATGTGTTTTGGGCAGAATTCGTTTCATATCTGATTGGTGCCGCTAGTGAAACGTTTAATTTTGTATAACAATTTTTATTCTTCCACACATCGCCGAATATTCACTACGCTGCTGCAAGCAGCCATGAGTGGATACAGCATTAAATTGATCACTTCAACCTCTCTGATGATTCTTACAAACTCATAACTAAAAGTAAATAATAATAATTATACCCCTTTATTTATTTTCAATTTTTGCAAGTACATTGACAATTTTTAAAAACTGTAAAATGTCTGAAAATTAAATACTTATTAAATTTAGGTTTTTAAGGTAAAGTTGGGCATCCATTAGATAATCAATTACCAACTGCCACCAGACGATGGAAACCAACTGCCTGGCACGACTACCTGTGGAGGCCTTCTATAAGCTGCTTTGATAGCGGGTAAGAACCTTAAGGGATTCTAAAAATTAAATTAATTTTACACCTGTTTAACGTAGTGTACACAATTTTGTACTTACAAATAGATTAACAAACTTATTTAGAGTAATGAATTGACCGTCAAGGAAATCGTCTAAATTTTGAGGTGCAGCTTTCACAGGATTTTCTGAAACAAACTAAATTTCAATTTAATAATAACATGAAATTCTAACCAAATTACACAAAATATGAACGAGAAGACAACAACAGCAACGATTGGTAGGTTTGCCATGGTCGGTTTGCTTGCTATCTTTGGTACTTGAATACTAAGTGATTGCATCCATTTAAATATTTCTTATATACAATATGAAATTTACGATCTTTTGAATTGTGTGTGTGTTCGATAATTTACAGCTACTTGCGTTATTAATCTTAAGTTTCATTAATTAAAATTATATTCCAGTTGAAAACTTCAAAAAAATCGAATGTTTTATTTTTAAATTGTATTGTGCAGCAAACATGCCTATATATCATTTTTACATGTAAAGCGCGCATAAAAGTACCATAAAAGCAGTCCTACAAATGTAGCACGACAAACTTTAATTTAGCAAATGCACAATTTCGAAAATAACGATGATTTAGAGTGACAATAGAATAAAACTCAGAGTTATTGTATTAAATAATTTACAAAACTGATAATTTACAAGCATAATAATTTAGAACTGCTCACTTCATTGTGGGAGATTTCCTAACCAGCGCCAGAAATTATTATTTTTCAACCCTTAATTAAAATGAAATAACGCTTTATTAAGTAATTAATATTTATAACGTTAATTTTTAAAATTTGATTTACTTTAAATTCTAAAAATTGTACAATCAATACTTGAGTAGCAAGCAAATTCAACGTATGAAAAATTGTTTTCTTTTCTTGTAGGACATGGTGAAATTACATTTTGATAAATAGGTAACAAAATAAATTTGATTTCAGACATCAAAAATTCTTTTCATGTGTTATGCGTGTAAACAAATAAAAAAAAAGCGAGAGCATTCTAAATTTGATTTATACTACAGGCTTTCAATAAGAATATTAAGTGGTAAAAAATATATAAAATAAACTACCTCAGGCAATATTCCGAAAATAAAGTTATTTCCTTTGAAGTAAAAGTAAAACCACTGGATTCTGATGTAAAAGTTTCATAAAAAAATGTTCTATTTTGTTAATTATTTTAAATTTTTTATTATGGGATGAATTTACACCCTACGCAGTTTTCTCATCCATCTAATAAGTAACATAAAAATAAATCCAATGGAATTTTGAATTTTTGCTCATGATTTGTGAAGGTAGACTGGAAAATGATTATGTTTTATGAAAATCTAGTTGATTTAAATTTAATACAGATGCTAATAAATTGGGACTTTCACAAAAAAATTGCTATTTATAATTTTAATCACTTTTCACAGTGCGTGATAAATGGGTATAAATTATAATTTGTCTGGCTAAAGAAAATTTATGTGAGTCACACCAACATTGTAAGATTAATATATCGGATATATTTCCTATTGTTTAATCAACAAGATAATAAAATTTCGCAATATTGTTATTTTAGAAATTACTCAATTATTAAAGCTTTTGTTAAAGTATAATCAAGTTTTCTCTTTTCTTAATGATTTTCGGTGAAAAATAATGTTTTCTTTAGATTTCTAGATGAAAATATTTTCATTGCTTTAGTAATAGCAATCCTAATAAATAAATAATATTATCCCAATCATTGACTGATAAAAAGCTAAACTGTTCAGAATTACAAATTAAAGTTTTAACTTTTTAATTCGATAAACTATTCCTCTTTATTTGATTCCAAAATAGCTAATAATATTATCTTATCATTGGTCTTTATTTTAAGTTCAAGGTCATTACTTTAACGCTGGTTTCCGTTATTTTAGTTTTTCCACCAGAACAATCTTCAACCTCGTTTAACAACGTTAAATTTTACATTTTCTGTGCTCCTCACAATGTTAGAAAATCATCCAAATTACATACTTTTTCAATCACATTAATTTCAGCTTATTAAAATATAAAAAGCTGTCGCAAAAAATGCCTCGAGCAATTTGATTCTCGCCACCAAGTTCCCGAAGTTTTGACGCTCGCAAAAATTCATTTTTAATTAATTAATTAAAAAATAAGTTTTTTTTGCGATAATTCGCTTTGTGTTCATCTTATGCCCAAAATAGTGCAATACAAAATTAAATTCTCTATGAAATAATCGGTAGTGATTAAATTTCGCTGTATTAGAAGGTTAATACTTTTTCATTATTATTACTATTTTTTTACTATTAATCAAGAACTTTGTTCAGCTCAAACTTTTTACCCTAGATATACTTTATTATGATTAATGACGTGTCTCATGCAGTACATTAAACACTTTAGTATTATATTAGGTCTCCATCTACTGATTCAATTCTACAAATAATTGTACTTGAAGAAAATTTTAAACTGGAGTATTAAATATCTCAAGAAAAACGTTACAAACAAACTTTGGAACTTACTTGTAGCCTCATTTTTCATAAAATATGGAAATATAAACCACAGTGGTTTTATTCCAACTTTTAAATAATTTGCCATATTATAGAACGATAAACCAAACTTACGGAATTAAATATTAATAGACAAAATCAATATCCACCTTACATGAATCAGTAAATTGAATATCCAACCTATAATTACAATTTTTTAATTTTTTCAATACAATGTACTATTTTCGTATTGCTAGCAATTTATTATTTTAAATATTTGAATGGAAGTAAAACAATATTAATTTTTTAATTAATTAAGTTAATAAGAGCATCATCCTTTGGTCCGCTATACTTTAACAAAGACAAAGCTTTATTTGAATACAAAGAAAATATTTATAATGCAGTGTATTAAATTTACAACAGAAATTAGTGGCTTCGCTATGTAATAAATTTAAATTATATTGTAACAAACCCACGTTGACAGAAAATTAATTTAAAATTACTATAATTGAGGAAAACGTGTTTTCGTTGACTTGAAATAAAGAAAATCAAATTCCATTAATTTTTTATTCAAAAGCACAAGTTACTTCAATTTATTCACTGACACATTTTGAGGCACTATAAAAAACTTCATAAACTTTTTTTGTGCCTTCTCAGCCAAAAGGTAAGCGCGTTGCAACCCTTTCAAAGTTTTTTTTGCATTTTGTATTCCACTCCCACTCAAGCGATTTTTAGCATTTCTAGTTGTGTTTTCCACCGTTTTTCTGAGAGTCCCCATAAATTTTGAAATCAAACGTAGAAATGAGGTGGAATCCTGCTTTCCATTTCCTTTGGTCGCCTGACTTTCCTTTCTGTTTTCAGGCCTATCAGGAATTTCAATTGATTCGGAATCATCTTCTTCGCTGTCAGATGAAAACTCTGATTTAACCTGACAATTAAAATCGTTGTTGATCCTGGTTTGTTAACAAAAATCTGGAAAACTTACCATAGTCACTAACAAGAACAATAAAATTAAGTTATTAATCATATTGATTAAGAACAATTGAGCGTTAATTTATTGCTTTCGAGTGCATTACAAAACTAACGTGCTTAGTCAATAAATAACTTAAATTAACAGTAAACAATAATATAATTTATTAACAATGTTATAATAATATTTTAAATTAAATTGTTCTACTTAACAAAATTTACAAGAGTAACACAGAAAGTTTTAGGACAATTTTCCACCATAATTCACCAGATTGCATTTAAATCAACAGTAATTAGTTCCAAATTGCTGGTTACTTTCAATCCACTGTTTTTGGAATAGGATGAAAATTTGCAGTTCTGAGTTACGCTTCTTTTTTGACCTTTTTTTACAGAACCTGGTGAGGCTGTAGGACCTGCAAAACTGTCTTCTAGGGATTGTTTGTAGTGATTACTTGCGACTTCAGTGCAGGTTTCGTTTTCATCATTGTCCAAATGTTTCAATACCAACTTTAATTCTTGTTTGGTTAATTGATTCACTGGTACATTTTGAATTTTGTCCCAATTTCGAATTTGTTTGTTACTCCTGTTAGTTCTACAGTCTCCTTTCAAATATGGGTTTGGAAAATGTGCGCTGGGGTTGTAATAGTTCGGGGAAGAATGAAAATTGGAGTAATATGGGCAGTAGTGGAAATGTTGATAATCTGGGATTATTCTTCTATTGGGGTTATAAAAATTGCCACAATTTGGATGAAAACCAAATTGGCCACCGTTCAAAAACATGTAATATAAAAATTGTTGGTATAAATAAGGATCAAACATCAGGGATCGTTTTTCGTAAATCTGGCGATGGATATTTTTTGGGTCTCCATTTTTTTCAATTTCTCCTGGTTCTTTACCAAAACGTACGTGAACTTGCGCTGTAGCAGTTGCCCTAGGACAATTATTATCAACTGCTGCATTTACATTAGGTTTTTGTTTTTCATTTTCGTTTTCCTCTATTGAAAAGTTTGACCGTTCCAAGATTTCTAATTTATCCTTTTCTTCAACTAATTCATCGTATTTTTCTTTAGGTGATTTAAACGTTTCGTGAAAACTATAACCAAAAATAACCTAAAAATGACGATATAAATTAATAGAAATAATTATTTTTAATGGCATCCTTTTCACCCACGCGTACACCGTTCTCTTTTAATTAAAATAAGGTTTTGAGAAAAAAATTGGAAACTCTTACCTTGCAGAAGCTGCTAGCGTAAAAAATTGCACACAAAAAATTCTTTACGTTCATATTTCTTTCAAATGTAAAAAATAATTTATGTTGGTTCGAAATAATTGTTTAAATTAAATTTGAAAGTGCGAAACTTACGTAATAAACAAACAGCACGTATGGAATTTCATTAAAACACGTTTCGTCCTTTGAAGTTCATAATTGTCACTTAACTCGACAAAATAATTCAATTCATCAATGTTAATTAATGTTTGTTATGTGTTTCAAAAATTCGATCTTAGCAAAATTTGATTGGCAGGTGTTCGTAATCAATATTTGTTTTAAATAAAATTATAATTTAGTAATTACGTTGTAAATAACTTTTTATTTATTCCAATCTTTTTCTCTTGTGATTAAATCTCTTGTGATAAAAAGTATCACTTTCACCCTCTCTTGTTACCTAAATAACAATTTTCTGTGGAACAAAGAATCGAAGTTATTTTTAACTGAAAAATTAAACATTAGGGCTCTTTCAAAGGAAGGACGCAAAGTTTTCAACAACAGAACTTAAGCAAACGAGAAATCAATACATTGTTAACAGTTGAAAAGTAAAACTTCGCTTATTGAAGACTTCCATTCTATTATCCAAACTTATATTCGTATAATTTGTTTCCTGTCGCTTTTCTCAAATTTAAAAGTCGAGAGTCATCGTTAAAAGTTTGGGATCATTAAATGTTAAAATATTTTAAATCGATGATTGCATTATGCAAAACACTTAAATAGCACAATTTGCTCGTTAATAATTTATACCAGTGCCCCTACTAATTTTTAACCCTTTGCATAAAAAATATTTTAATGTAGCTGATTACAGGTTAATGCAATTTATAAATATTGATTTTTTAAAAATCTTTCAATCAAACAACTCTTCAAAATGATAAAATTTCAAAGTGACGCGAAATAAATCTTTCCGCACAATTTCCTCGCTTCCTGTATTTTAAGCAACACAAACAAATTGTTAGGAAAAAACGGAAATAAAATGGAAACGAGAAGAAAAGAAATAATAATATTGTTTTTAAAATTAATACGAAGCACTTTCAAATTTTCTATTTGACTATTTAGTTGCTTATTTTAAATTCATTATTATAATGGCAAAATTATAAAATATCAAAAATTATAAATAGTTTAAGTATCTTTTTAAATGATTAAATATTAAACATGTATAATCCCATACTGAAATGTTGCGTTTTAATAATAATAATTAAAAATCATGGGGAAAAACTTTCCTCGAATAGCAAAGTTACTTCTTTGGTTACCTCGGCTAGCTCTTTGTAATTAATTCGTAGGCTAAAAATTAAACTTTTATAATAAATTTATCATAAATAAATTTTTTAAGATACATTTTTATGTAATATCAAATGTGAAAAGCAAATCAACACCTCAGTTATATTATTTGAATAAATCGAACGCAGTTCGAGACCAACAAAAGCCTTATTGCAACTGTAGGCAGGTATTTAATGATCAATGTTTCATACCACTTACAGAAACAATTGAGAAAACCAAAACTATTTTCATAATTTATGCGGTATCTTTTTATCACTTCTATTCGGACGCTATTGTCCTCTACAGATGTCAATTTATCCGTTCAGGTTTATCACAGCAGGGAGGTGCTTGCGATGACGCAACTTTTTTTATCAATTAAACCTTCAGGACCAAATTACGCATTTTGTATCAAAGTGAATACAAAACTTCCAGTTTCCAGGAAATAAAATACACCCAGAACTCAAAAACAGTCTCCAGAAAATTAATTGATCCAAACCACAGGCAAATTGTTCCCACGGCGTCTCCCGCAAGAAGAGAACTCTAACTGGATGCTTCCTGCCACTACAAAAATTCAATTCAAAGTAAAGTTTTATCCTTTTTCTTATTAAACCAAAAATTGAATTTTCAAAATTTTAAGGGTTGTCTACTCATCGTGTTTTAATTGATGGGAATAAAATGCAACATTGAAACGAAAACTACCCTCTAAAAACAACCCTTAATGAGAGGATTGACCCAAACAGAGGCCAGAATCCCTCACAATTCCTGAGATGACATCTCCAGTTTGTTTAGCCACGGTGTTAATAGACCAGCTCGTAATTAATGCGATGGCGAAGGCCATGGCTTCTGGAAAAAATAACGATAGCTTGGGGAAACTTAAAAAAACGCAAATAGTAAATAAAAGCATTAATTCACACACGGAATTTGAGAGATTCTATCACAGTTCCAATAATTGCAATGTATATGGCTATACAAACATAGACACAGTGCAACGAAATCTCGAATCACCTTCGAGCAATTCGAACCCCCCCCCCCCACACCCAGTTAGACTGGTAAGTTTTCATGTGTGGGTGACCCTGATGGAAAAACTAGCTCTGTGATAGTTAGGAGGCAAGGTGAGGATTCGGTTTGCAACTTCTCCATGTAAATAAAACCAGGTCGGAAAACAAACGTTACGTTTATTGAGTACTGGCAGAATAATCACACAACATGAGAGCATCCATCTAATTATGACACTTAACAAGTTCAAATAGCTTAAGAAGGTACGTGAAGGTACCTGAGCAGACCTTAAACGGTCTAAAATTAAACAAAACACAATCGCAATGCAGAGGATAAAAACTCACCTCAGATCTTTCGGTGCTCACAAATATTACCTTATACAGATTTCTCTGTACGCGATCGATAATATTAGATAAAAAGAGGTATTCCACTGCCCTCTTCTCGCCAGTCCCAAACGAAAAGGATCCCCTGGTATATTTGCTTAGCGAGAAGTTGGTAATCTTAGCCTCAAAGAATACTAATTCACATAATATGGTACCCACAATGTTATGGTTTGGATACCCAAAACACTAAAGTATAGGAACAAGAAATCCACTGTACAGCCTTCGAGGTCCACGTTGAAATTTGTAGAATTTCGATAACGTGATAACCGAAACCTGGATCAAATCAACAAAACGAAAAAATCCGCAATCGAGAACCCCAATCTTAGCGGTATCAAACTGAACGTAAACCAAAAAAACATGAAAATCGCTTCCTGACACTCATCCATAGGCGTGCGAAACAACAATGTCAAATGACGATTTACGTTACAATAGTAGCCAATGATGTTAACAATCAAAAAGTGAACCCACTTTAATTTAAACAAGCACCCAAATATAAACACAGTAACCATTACGGTTACTCAAAATTGAAATACAAAAGCCAAAATATCACGTCAGTTCATAATTAATTGGAAAAGTTAAAATTGCTTACTTCGAGCTCGTATATAAGCTTACAATATATGGTGACAGGTGTTCGTCTCCAATCACACTAGAACGTGAGGCTTCAAAAGGTGAAAAGCTGTAACGCTTGTTAATTTATATAGAAAAACACTTGATTCGACTTCCGCTAACACAAACACTGCTGCAGATCTGAAGCTGGAACTGGTAGACCGTTAGAGAGCTGATGCTACCATTTAATTTGCAATGATCATTTATAATTTTAATCCTCCAATTTTCTAGCAATTGAAGCAATTTTTATCTGGCTGCAAATAGAACCATACTTTTTAAAACAGAATTTTCCTTCAATATTTCAAGGATTTAAAAATGTAAGCAAGGCCGGTGTCATCGGCTCTTGAGCCCCCTTCAAAATTTCAAATAATATACCGCCCAAAAAAAGAAAATAAAAAGTAACAACTATATAATTTAAAATTATTTTTCTATGACTTATTTTACTAGGTGAGGCAGTTGGTTTACGGAACTCGCCTACGGCTCTCTCTTTAATCATCCCGGTTTAAGCTTTTCTTCCCCCAAGCAAATCTATTGCAAGAAAATAACTTCAGAACTGTAAAATTTAAAATTAGCCTCATATGACATGAAAATAAATGTAAAATTTCTAAACTTATACTTGAGAAACTAAGCTTTAGAAACAGCAAACAAATACTACAAAATTTCCATAATGATACGACGGCCGGCGAAGATTTTGTGTGTTTATACTACGTTTATATTTTTCCTGGAGATTTATTTTACAAGAACCAGTATAGTCAAAAAAATGTGCGTCACCCCTATTCTCAAGTTTCAATTCAAAATCACCCAAAATCATAAGCATTGCTTGATGTTTGGTCTCTTGCAGTTAGTGACCAATCAGAACTAATCAGCAGTTGCAAAACACAACACTAAACATTAAACAATCGTACACATCAAACGTATAAGCCTCTTTTTTTCAATAAGGTTTTAAAAAAATTAAATCTGCAAAATAATTACTTATTTATTTTCATAAAAGTTTTACAATTTGAACTAAATATATTATTTAAAGTTTTCCTTGTTTTCCAGTGCTGATGTAGGCTTACAAGCTGAAACAAAAAAGTAAAAATTGAAACGTTGTGTTCATTAAAAATTTAATTAATAAAAAAAATAAATTACATAAATTAATTATTTATACAAAATTTATAATATAATTCAGTATAAAAATCAGACTTTCCTTAACGCATTTTCTTTTTCAATGCAGCTTTCCAACTGCTTTTGCAAATCAAATAAAATTTTTAATTCGTTACTAATTGCAAATTTGTCAAATTTGCTATCACTTAATTCCTTAATCGACAAATCTTGTAATTTTTCGATGTTATTAATTTCCCAAATAATTTTCGATTCCTCCTTCAATTTATTAACTTCAGTGCCATCGATAATTTTATTTAAAAAATTTAGGGTGGTAAACCGATCTTCTAACGCTTTTATTTTATCGTCTTTCAATTTAATTGAAATTTTGTTCAGGTTATCGATAGGTATCCCATTAAGCTCGTGAAAATGTTTTAAGTACACAATTTCGGTATTAGTTCCGAATTTCGTCAACACTTTAACGTAACATTTCATTTTTTGGAGAATAACTAAAAGTTTAATCAATTTACTTTTGAACGGTTGATTCGGTTCCTTCAACTTTTTAATTATGTCCCAAAATATTTCGCATCTCAAAAGTTCAATAACATTTAAATAATCCATTAAATCTTGTTCAGAAAGTTTCACATTCCAATTTTCAATCAAATTATTTTTACTTCTTTGTAAATTGAAAATCTTTTCGTATAATTTAACTTCGTTCAAATGGTTGTAATTTTCCAAAACTTTAATATTATTTTTAATCAGAAAAATTTGATTTTGAATCGTTTTTGTTTCAATTTTACCGGCAGGTTCTTCAGCATCCAAGCTCCGTTTAAAACGCATTTTGGATACCAACGGGAGCTTGGTAAGCTTCGTAAAATCGTTAAATACATTTGCACCTGCACGAAAAGCTTTCAATCCAAAATTCTTCATCATATCCATAAGGTAGTTTCTCGATTCCCGTGCAACTTTCGGAATTGTTCCCATAATTGGGTCGATGTGCGACCTAACATTATGGATGTGATTCAAATATCTGATTGGCGTATTCAGCCAATGGACCATTGTAGTTGGATGGAAGTAATTTTCAATGTTGAACGGTTTCAAAAACGAATCCGGATTTGATTCTGGATCGAATGGTTCGTCTTCCTGGTCGTCATCCATAAAGTAGTTTCGGTCATCGTCTCTAATAAAATTATCATCATCGAAAGGATCAAACTCGTCTTCCATTTCATCCTCATAATCATCATACCGTGCAAACTTTTTATGCTGTCTAAAATTTATTTGCCGTTTATGGCGAGTTATATTTTTATGGTGCCGATCAATTCTGGATTTTATTTTTGGCATCGATCGTGATTGTAAATTTTTCGCCATTAATTTGTTTTTCAATTTTGGTTTTCCTGGATTGTAATCTGGAAACTGTAATTGTGGAGCATTCAACGGTTTCGCCTTCCGCACTAAATTTGTAAAAAATACTGCAGCTTTTTTAAAAGATGAAGTTAACATTTTGGCACCTTTGGATATTTGCGGTTTCAATTTCTTGATGGGTTTTGCTTTTAAATACTTTTTTGTGTGCTTTTTAATTAACTGGTCGTAACTTACTTTAGGTTTTTTTTGTTGTTTTAAAGAACATTTTGAAGACCCAGAACAAGGAAGCTCCTGTTTCATTAATAATTTTCGTGGAAAATTTGTTTTTGTTGGTTCGTAATAATTCTCCGGTTGCTGGTTTGATAGGTTACGTTTAATTGCCCGTTTTGAACGTCCGTTATTTTTCATTTGACTGTTGTCATTAATATTGACGATATCAATTTTCTTTTTAATGAAATGTTTACCTTTTTCATCAGAAAATCGTAAATTGTTCTCAGATTTTTGCACTTTTCTATGTTTAATTAAAACTTTGTATGGTGGAAATAGAAAAATCTGCGGATAGTTTCGAATTCCTTGATCATTTTTCCCGACAGCTTCCTTTTCTGGGGTCAAAAGTGACTTGTGAAAATTTCTTCCAATTTGGTTTTCAACAATCGCTTCTTTATGCCTTTCAAAAACGGCACCAAAAGGCATTTTTTGATTTAGTGGACTTAAAGAAAAGAATTTTCTTTCGTACCTGCTTGGAATGTAAAAGAAACTGTTTGGATTGTTTCCAATGTTGGCGTTGTCATTTGAATAGCTGGGCGAACCAATAGTTTCAATAATTGGGCTTCTAACGATAGGTTCTTGACAATTTGGCGTTATAACAATTCTATCGGTCCAAGATTTGAGTCCAGTTAGATAAGATGAGGTTCTTGATTGGAGAGGTATTTGAACATTTACATCATACGAACGTCTGCATGGACAGTTTGGTGTTAGCGCCACTTTTTCCGCTTGAACCTTAAAATGTAAAACAAATTGGTAAATATTTTACAACCTAAAGTTATATAATCTTTTTACATTATATCCATAAATCTTTCTATTCCATGAGTTTTCAGGATTGACTGGTATTTGAATAGAATATGGAAGGCTCTACAATACAAAGTTTAATAATTTTCACGTAAAAATCAAACAGGTTTTAGTTACCCTTGAAGCAGAACAACCGCAAGGGTTGTTTTTGTAAATTATTTTAATTGGAGAATTTGGCTGCGAAACCACATGTAGATTATTATTGCACTAAAAATCGCATATTATTACAGCAGAAAATGAAAATATTTATTTTACCTTTAAACAACCGCAATTTGAATAAACACTGACGGCTAACGTTATCAAAATAAGTGAGCTAAAGAATTTCATTTTGATTGAGCTTTCAACTTTGACTAAACAAGACTATAGAGTTTCGATTTTTATATTAAAAATTTATTCAAGGTGTTTCACTATGTAAACAAAAATATTTTTATTAAATTAACGTTAAATTGTTGTTATGCATATTAATATTAACTTGTATTTTAGAGATACTTGCACGAATAACCTCGAGTTTGCTGAATCTATTTAATGAAGGGTCACGTAAGCCTTTGTGTTGACCTATCCTGAAGCAAATTGAAACTATTGTGCATGGCATTGTAAAAATATTTTGATAGAATTTAAATATTTCCTAAATAAATTTTAAAACTTTTCTAACTTTCAGTTTTATTTAATTTAAAGCTGTATCGATTTTATGCAGATTTCCACATAGCACACAGATTTACTTTCTATATTTTTTTTATTCTATTCTGATATATTGATATCGTAGGATATACTTCAAAATTATAATTCTAAATTGTTAGGTTTTGTCATTATTATAAAAAAAAGAGTTTATTTGCATTTTGGAAAATAGTTGCATAAAATGTATGGACTAGAGTTGATTCTACTTCTTATTTTGCTGGACGTCCAACGATCCAAACATTTTCGGGGTTTTCTATTTTCGTTTTTTGTTCATCTTTCGTTTCTCCAAAAAACAGGGAGTGTTTCAACAAACTGACAGTGAGAGAAAATTAAACATTGATTAGTAATCGGAGCAAGAGAAAGCTAAAAAATGTAAAAACTGTCATTAGATAAGTAATCAATATTGCATGCGAACGATTACATTCTATTAGCCTATACGGACAGGGACGTGCCCAGACAAATTTGGGGGGGGGGGATTAGCCAACTTAATTAATTCAAAATTTCCAACTCTTTGCAATTGTCTATTTTTCCTACTTATTATAGGTTTAGCGACTTTTGCCAACTTGACCAAATTTTAAGTGATTTGGCCACATTTTGAATGATTTTGCCAACTATTTTCCAATTTCCTAAATCTCCCCCCCCCCTTAAGCACGTCCCTATATACGGATGAACCGTTTGACTAAAACGAATGTCCAAAATATGAAAACATGCTCGGTTACCAGAGATGTAATTACGAAATGGTGTCAAATCCTAGCTGCGATAACAAGTAATCCCTAGGTATCAAAGATTGGAGAGTCCGAACTTCCAAAATAAACGTGATAACATTAAGGGAGATGAGAAATTCGTTTAGAAAAGGAGAAGCGTCACGATAAAATAAAAAAGAGCTTCGAAGGCATCACAAGAAAATATAAAGAGGCATGAAAAACATCAAGAGGAAATTATGGAGATCTTTTTTGCCAAAATCATAGGAAAGAGCTAAAAACATGTTTTACATTTTCAAGCTCTTCAACTTCAATTATAAACATAATTTAACAAGATATAGGAGGATGAACGATGAACTTGTGGGCTTGTGCGCAACCTTACCCCATATTCCATCATAGGCGGTTTGCAGTGTAGCTGCGGCAGATTTGGTGTATTTTGGGGAGTTGCTTAGGAGGATAGTACCAAGCTAAAGAGTTTTAACTGATAAGGCCCGCCAGGGCTTTGTCAGGGCAAGTAGTTATGGAACCGGTAAGCTGTTCCAGGAGTGGGCTTGACAAACGTGTGTTCTCTGTTTTCTTAGTTATGGAGTACGAAGTTCTGGGAATAACGTCGTAGATGAGTCCTTCCGGTGTGGTCTTGAGCAGGACTTTCATCATTATTTTAATGGTGAGGTTCCACATTTGGTAGTTGTACCCGGCATGAGGTCGAATATTGGGAATGGAAAATTGTTAGGGAGTTAGTTAAAGGGGGAAATCCTGGCGTCTCCTGTTGATTGCAAGTGAACGGAATTTGAGAACACGAGGTAAATGAGTACGACTTTGACGTCGAAAATGGTCATGGCTTCGAATTTCGGGTTTAACTTCACCATAAATTACCTGTTGCGCATCAAATGACGAAATGGGATCTGTTTCCAATGAACAGATATCTATTTAGTCGTGGGTAGGAGCTGGCAGATCTATGCTATGAGTGGTCTGAACTGACTCTTGTCTGGATGGAACTAACCAACGGTTAGTTGGCTGGATGGTTTCGACTTCAGTCAGAGAGTGGATTCATATCTTGGATGTAGACGTCCTAGGATGGTTTTGCCGACGTTGCTTTTTGGGGTTCGAATTCATGAACTTTCTCATCGTTATACGTGGAATCTTGGCATTAGCTAAAACGAGGTGAAATTTGGCTTGGGTGGTGGAGAATCAGGGTAGGGAATCGTTTGGCAAAACTAGAAGCCATGTGGTGGTCTCTGGGAGCGTCGCAACGATTCCAATCTGTTCATCGTCATTTATGGGTTCTATTTCGTTGTCTTCATCATCCATAGTTGATATTCTTATCTTTGTAATGACTTCGTCAATATAACCATCGTATGCTACTCGTAAGTATATAATTGTTGTTGTTGTATATTGTTAATATAAACAAAATATTGTGATGCCATTGAAATAATTGGAAAATTAATTTTCATAATAAATTTTTTAATCATTATTCGTATTTATGGCACGAACCATTTTTAATGCTATATTTTAGAACATTTCCATGTAAATTAATTTAAAAATGCTTTACTGGCAATAAATGAGATTTAAACAATTAACTTCTTTGTAACAGTTAAATGGAAATTGTAAGTAGCAGGTTATGTTCCCAGATCTATGTCAATTGTATAAAATATATTTATTTTCCATTTAAAAATTGGACTACTGCTTTATGTTACTTATGTATAAAATTTTTAAATTTTACTATCGAAATATCACATATCGATTTATACTACCAGCAGCATTCAATTACACATGAATTATTGAATCTTTTGCTATACAACCCCGATAAACAGTTACTTAGTATAGGTACATTCTTTTTAGAACATTATATAAAATAAGACAATTTTTATAAAATTCAGTTGGATCTCGTTAATCCATTCATGTGCGCCATTCCAACTCTCGAGTTTCTGTGAACCAGTGTCAACCAAAATCCAATCAATACTAACTATCCATGTAAAGGTACTAAATATAAAATTTTAGTTGTGAAATTTTTATTGATTTTGGAGGTAGAGCGCACACAAGATCGAGTGAGTGACACACAAACATTTCTTGATGTTTAGTCTCTTTCAACTTTTGAAAAACTATTTCAATTACAAAACTTTCCCATATTTTGTATGTATGGTAAAATATGAATCGACTAAACCCAATATGTACTTTTCTCTTATTTCGGTCTATTCAGAACTAACAATAAGAAGTTCATTTTTAATGAGCTATTAAAAAAGTTTCTACAACTTTCATTTAATTTTGTATAACTATAAAAGCAGATCTAAAAGTTTCTTCCTGGCTGCGAGCAAAACTTACATCAAAGTTTCCAATTTTGGAAGCATTCGAGTATAATCGAGTTTTCTTGGATGTAAAAATTTTATAAGAATAAAATTAAATACTACCGGAAGTATGGCAATAATATTTGATTTTATTCTTACTCAAAATATTTTAAATTTCTGTTTTTACTTTCTCTCGTCAATTTTGGTTTTAATTTTGTTGTCGGATGAAGGAAAACGGTATGCACCAAGGTAAACCTTATGGTATCGATCACTATTATGGTTTTATGAAGTCTACTCAAAATTATTAATAATTTTGATTTTTATTTTATTTTAACGACTTATTAGTTATACTAATTTTCATTGGACCAAACTAAATAAAAAGAAGCAATAATAAAAAACAGAATCAGAATCATTTCAAGTATTTAATAAATGTATCTATATTGTGGGTACATATCAATATTATTGTTTTAACAAATTTTATTTAATTCTACGCCCCTAATCTTTGGAGGAAAACGTTAGATTGAGCATTGTTGGAATTACTCGACGATGACGAATAACTGTAAGATGGTCCTTGAAGGAATGACAAATTATCCTGACCATTACTGTATTGTTGTTCATCAGCTGAACAAGGTGTTAACCTTTTATTCGAAACATAAACTTCCGATGGAACAGGAGCTTCGTTGATAACCACTTGACCACCTCTGAAACCATCATTGCATCTGTACAAGTGAGGTTCAGATGCGCAAGATTTTTCTTGCCTTTCTTCAACATCTACGTTGATGAACTTAGTTGAAGATCCTAAAAAGGAAATATTTCAATAAGAAAATAATATCAAAAAGGACTCTTTAATTTTTACCCCTTTCAACTCCGTAGCCCAATTCGCCCAAGCTAATTTTTCTAACTTGAGTAGGTGCTTCAACTTCTGGTTCTTCGTCCACTAAGTCTTCGATTGCTTCTTCATCGACTGATCTGCCTGAATCAGCGACAACTTTTAATTCTAACACTGGACCATTTAAGCGTTGAATATTTCCTTCGGGGAAACTGGTTCGCTTCTGTAAAATTAAAACGTAACTTTTTGATAACTTTCATCTTCTCGCATTCTTACCGTTGATCGTTGAAGATTTTGTGGAAGTTTGTGGAATCCAAACTGCAATTTACTATCAGATACATGAGTTTTAACATCAGAGCGTTGTAAAGCTATGGATTGAGAAACGGGATCAGCAGGAACATGAGAACTTGGAGATCGGGAGCTGGTAATTGGATCTCCTTGGATTCCACTCCAACTGTTGCCTACAAGTTCACCTAAATTAGAGACTTGACTGATAGGACCATTTTGATTATTATAGTCTTGATTGTTGATTGATACTTGGCCTAAACTATCTACTTGATAGTCACCTCCATTTCCACCCAGGTACGACCCTCCATTTCCATTTAAAGATGGATCCCCGTTTCCATTTAAATATGAACCTCCATTTCCGTTCAGATATGAGCCCCCGTTACCATTTAAATATGAATCGCCATTTCCATTTAAATATGAACCTCCATTTCCGTTTAAATATGAGCCCCCATTACCATTTAAATATGAATCATCGTTTCCATTTAAAGATGGGTCCCCGTTTCCATTTAAATATGAACCTCCATTTCCATTTAAATATGAGCCCCCGTTACCATTTAAATATGAACCTCCGCTTCCACTTAAATATGAACCATCGTTTCCATTTAAAGATGGATCTCCGTTTCCATTTAAATATGAACCTCCATTTCCGTTTAGATACGATCCCCCGTTACCATTTAAATATGAACCTCCGTTTCCACTTAAATATGAACCATCGTTTCCATTTAAAGATGGGTCCCCGTTTCCATTCAAATAAGATCCACCTAAATTTATCTCTCCATTTTCGTTTACGTATTGACCACCATTTGCACCGTCATTTCCTAGTATGCTTTCACCTTGATTTAATCCTGTTCCAAGTTGACCATTTTGGCTATTTAGCAAAGATCTTAACAAACCAAATTTGGAGTGTCCGTTCTAAAATTAATATTTTTTTATATTTGAAGTAAAATATAATTTTCCCAAAATACCCTAATTTGAGAACCGATTCCACCACATCCTGAGCAAGCTGGTTTGGGAATAATTGCAGGTTTAACTATTGTTTGTCCACAGGAACATAAATCTCCGATGGGTTTTAATGGTTCGACTCCTCCAATAGTTTTGCAGACTATTCGTGGTCTTGGGTGATCGATTAATGGTAAAGGCTGAGGTCTTACGACTTGAGCTTGGCATGACTGTCCTCGGCAAACATTGGTTCCTGAGCCCAATCCGCAATTGCATGAAGATGGAGACGACTGGACGATTACCTGAAAGTTAATATTTAGAGCAGAAATGAAGAAATAACTGAATATCTTACCAAGTGGAATAAGCACAAAAGTGCAATTGAAAATGTTACTTTAAAAGACATATTTGTTATTCTTGCTACTGCTTGCAGTTGAATGATGTGGGATTTGTTAGGTGGGCTTTTATATTGTTAATTTTGTTCTTGTTGTTCTATAATATGTGACTATTTTGAATGTTTGTGTTAATGAAAAGCAAGGTTAAAAATTCGTACAACGTTAAAAAATTTTGTTTTAGCTTTGTTTTCGCATTTTAAACGAAGTTTGGATGTATTACCATGTAATTTGTTATTGCTAGTAGTGCAATTTATAATAAATTATTCGTACAATAATAATAACAAGTATTATTATTAATGCGTAAACATTTTTAAAATGTGTTTTCAGACAATTGAAACGGTTTTGCTTTTTTATTACAAAATTATAGTTATCGCATATTTGTAATTGACAAATAAATTGTAGGAACGGCCGTAAGTCGTTTAAGGGTGCGATTTTAAATACTGATTCAAAACTTCATTTACAACTAAAAATTGGTTATAGATACAGCAATGATTTCTTTTAACGGAAATGGGAGAATTTTTTTGAGGGTTAACGATAGGTATAATTTTTAATCGGTTTTAAAAACGAATTAATATTTTGATTATGTTAATTAGCGATTTTATGTCAAAAACTCACAAATTAATTAAAATTTATGTAATGACACAGTTAAAATAGCAATCACCTTAAAGATTGAGCGATTGTAAGTTCCACTGATGGGTCAAAACTTTTTTAATCCGACATGTAAGTTCCACCAGTCGGTTTTGGGTCACTATTATTCCACTGATGGTGAATTAAATCTAGGCGGTCATTGTGTTTGTGGCAGTAGATTTTCATTCAAGTTATTCAAAATTCTTGTAATTCATGAATTTATGAAAGTAAGTAAGCATGACTAACACAGGGTTGCCCAAAACACAAAGTTTTCTCTCCGTGTTTTTAATAAGTTATGTTAATCTATCAGGAAGCATAGAAACGACACGAACCCGTCTTCTTAATGCTGGTAATATGTATGTGCTTCTTCTTTTGGTTTGTTAATAATAAACACCTGCATTATCTGCCGAAATTTTATTATCATAAAATACAATTACAAATTCAACTAAACCCTAATAAAAGTGTTTTAGAAAGAATTTAAAAAACAAATGCAAAAATTTGTGACATGGTAAAAATGCACTGGATATTTTTAACCCCCGGTAAAATTAGACGTATGCGGACTGCACCGATGGTCAGAAATAAATCCTTTTCTTTTGGGTTTCGACCGAGGGTCACATGTAGATTGCACCCATGGTCAGATGTGAACCATATAAAGGTCCTTTATGTTTTCGTCATAGATGTGGTTCAGCAGATAATAAATACAATACAAAATATGTAAAATGAAAATGGTGGGATATTACCGAATTTACCCAGTACGCGCCCTGAATAATATTTTAATAAGCTTTATGTATTGGCTTGGAATCCAAATAAATTGTTTCATTGCTTTCCAAAAGAAATCCATTTGGTTTAAATGTTAAAGCATTTGGTGTATTTTGATTTAAAGTAAAGACAAAATTCTGTAGTAAAACGGTTAAACAAACTTTAATTTGCATCATTCCAAATCTCAGTCCTGCAACGTAAAAAATTAAAAATTTGAAACTATTAGCATATAATTACTATTTACCTATACAGTTACGCGGACCATCACCAAACGGAAGGTAAGTGAACGGATATCTTCCTTTTTTGTTCTCTTCGGAAAATCGTTCGGGATCGAATTTTTCAGGATTGGGATAGTAATCGGGATCGTGGTGCAAAGCATAATTTGAAATATAAACGGAAGTTCCCTGTTCTAGAACGAAGTTCGTGTTGGGTACCGGATAATCTTTCACACATAATCTTGTAAGAAGCGGAAGAGAGGGATATTTCCTTAAAGTTTCTAAACACATTAAAAATTTTATTTTTTATATTTTCGATTTAGATTTAAATTTTACCTTCAAGAACTTGCGTCATATACTTCAAGTCCGACATAGCATCGTACGTAATTTTACCTTCGTACTTTGAAAGAACTGCCTCGATTTCGTCTCTAACTTTTTGCTGAATACCTGGATTCTGTCCTAATTCAAACAAACAAAATGATAATGTAGATGAAGAGGTTTCAAATCCTGCGACAAAAAATGCTAAACATTGGGCAGCAATTTCTTCCATTGTCAGTGCAGAATTCTTTGATTTATCATGAGCATCGCTTATGGTGGGTTTAATTTCGGTAAGTAGCTGAAGAAAGTCGTTACGTTTTACATTATTCGTTTTTCTATAATTCACCGTATCTCGAACAACTTTTAATAAGAAATCTGTTGGAGATTTTGGAAACACTCGAATCTTAAATAAGTAACCTACTGAAGGGAAAGATGCACATATCATCTTTAAAAAATATTCAAAAGGTGATATTACTAATATTTCCTTTCCGCATTGCCTAAATTCAGCATTTGGGTTCCTTAAACTATTACATTCCAAACCAAAAGCGCATGAACCAATTACATCTGTTGTATAACATGCAGCGATATCCCTTATATCAACTGTTTGATTTTTTTCTGTTAGTTCATCTATTATACCCTTTAGTGGTTTACTACAGTCCACTAACGTTTCAAACATCATCTTCAATTTCCCAGATGAAAATGTGGGTGTCAATTTAGTTCTTAAATTTTTCCATTTTTGACCCTCAAGTGAAAATAAGTGTGCACTCAAAGGATCAGCTTCTTCATTGTAATATTCTCCTCTATCCATGAAGTATTGAAAATCAGTTTGCATAATATTTTTTATATAATCTGGATCAACGGGCAAATAAACCGGTCCAGCAAAATTATAAATACCTCCATGTTTCAGTCCTTTTCTTTTAAACTCATCATAATTTCTTTTGACCCATAAACCTATCGGTAGTATTTGGGAAAATGGATTTTCCATTGTTCCATACCATGAATTGGGAGTTAAATAAAGCAAATTTCTTCGTTTCCAGTAAGAGTAGCTCCATTTAAAATAAGTTATAATTCCAACACATAGTGCAATTAAAACTCCAAAAACGGTACAAAATAACGAGGAACAGGCAAAAATCATAGTTCAATATTTGTAGATTCTCTAATAACTGAAGTATATTATTGCAGGCAGTATATTATTTTTTTAATAATAATCTTACTTATAAACTATTCGTCCTTAGACTCAATTCTGATGAAATTTCTCTCTTAAGTATTAAAACTAGATAACTAGATTGATAGTTATTATGATATTGACTTAAATAGATTATAATAAATTATATTAAAAAATCATATTTTCGTTGTTTCGTCTTTAATAATGCATTACGAAAAGAATTTCTTTTACTATACCCCATGAAAACGGTTATCATGGAGTAAAAATAATTTCTTTCATGGAAATTAAGGAATTTTAATTAATTATTTAGTAAGATTTTAGATTTAGCAGAACACCCTGTTACGTGGGTAGGGGAGCATCCGGTGAATGTCGCTACCCCCCTCCCAATCGAATTTTTGGGTGAAATTTTTGTCAAGCCTTTGAGTATCGTTTGAGCATCAAAAGCTACTTATATTTTCGTTTGAGCTTCAACCGTCGCGGAGTTATTCGGGAAATACTTTGGGGGGATCTGCAGACATGCTGCAAGTGAAATTTTATGGTGAAATAGGTGTCAAACATTGTAACCAGTGGCGGTGATATGAGTCCATATGGGGCCCTACCACCCTACCCTACCTGCCCATATACCGTTAGCAATACTTAAATTATTATTACAGAACGTACAAAAATAAAAGATTTTGTATGCAAGTAAAAACGTTTTGTATATTTGCTTACCGGCAAGCTACTCCTGTACCGCTCGTTATAGAACCAATATTTTCATGCAGTTGCAGAATATTTGAACAAACTTTATTTTTTATCTAAAAATTTAATTTAAAAATCGCTTCAAAAACAAATCATCGGAAACTAAAGACAACTTTTGGTTTAGAATTTTTTCATTATTTTTCCTGGCTTTACTAGGTTGTAATCAATAGTTTTGTGCAGTTGCAGAATATTTGAACAAACTTTATTTTTTATCCAAAAATTTAAATCAAAAATCGGTCCGATAACAAATCATTGGAAATTAAAGAAAACTTTTATTTTAGAATTTTTTCATTATTTTTCCTGGCTTTACTAGGTTGTAATCAATGGTTTTATACAGTTGCAGAATATTTGAACAAACTTTATTTTTTATCTAAAAATGTAATTCAAAAATCGCTTCAAAAACAAATCATCGGAAACTAAAGACAACTTTTGGTTTAGAATTTTTTCATTATTTTTCCTGGCTTTACTAGGTTGTAATCAATAGTTTAGTGCAGTTGCAGAATATTTGAACAAACTTTATTTTTTATCCAAAAATTTAAATCAAAAATCGGTCCGATAACAAATCATTGGAAATTAAAGAAACCTTTTATTTTAGAATTTTTTCATTATTTTTCCTGGCTTTACTAGGTTGTAATCAATGGTTTTATTCAGTTGCACAATATTTGAACAAACTTTATTTTTTATCTAAAAATTTAATTCAAAAATCGCTTCAAAAACAAATCATCGGAAACTAAAGACAACTTTTGGTTTAGAATTTTTTCATTATTTTTCCTGGCTTTACGAGGTTGTAATCAATAGTTTTATGCAGTTGCAGAATATTTTAACAAACTTTATTTTTTATCTAAAAAAATCAAAAATCGCTCCGAAAACAAATCATGGGTAATTAAAGACAACTTTTGGTTTAGAATTATTACATTATTTTTCCTGGCTTTACTAGGTTGTAATCAATAGTTTTATGCAGTTGCAGAATATTTGAACAAACTTTATTTTTTATCTAAAAAAATCAAAAATCGCTTCAAAAACAAATCATCGGAAACTAAAGACAACTTTTGGTTTAGAATTTTTTCATTATTTTTCCTGGCTTTACTAGGTTGTAAACAATGGTTTTATGCAGTTGCAGAATATTTGAACAAACTTTATTTTTTATCTAAAAATTTAATTCAATAATCGCTTCAAAAACAAATCATCGGAAACTAAAGACAATTTTTGGTTTAGAATTTTTTCATTATTTTTCCTGGCTTTACGAGGTTGTAATCAATAGTTTTATGCAGTTGCAGAATATTTTAACAAATTGATAAAAATAATGTTTGAAAAAATTTGAATTTAAAAAATATAAGAATTATACAAAAATACAAAAATCTACAAAACGTTTTAGTTGACCATCCATTAAAATAATTAGAAAAATTATAGTTGAGAATGCGGTCATTAATGATCTAAATATAGATCCGAGTTTACTTCTTACATATCATCACCCAAAATAAAAGTTTACTTCTTACATATTATTATCACAGAGATGGGTGTACAGTCAGGACCTTTGGGATCGAGTTTTTTGAAGGATTTGGTAGGTAAAGTTGTATTTTCATTAAACCAGTACGGATCTGATGATATCAGTGGCACTTGTAAAAACGTCCTAATATTGAAACATATGTAATCCGTTAAGGTCTTTTGATTTCATAATTTTTTCTTGCTAATTTTTTTCAATTAACTTCGTATCCCTTAGACGAACCTGTTTGTTCCTATTTTTGGGTGATGATATGTAAGAAGTAAACTCGGATCTATATTTAGATCATTAATGACCGCATTCTCAACTATAATTTTTCTAATTATTTTAACAAACTTTATTTTTTATCTAAAAAAATCAAAAATCGCCCCGAAAACAAATCATGGGAAATTAAAGACAACTTTTGGTTTAGAATTTTTACATTATTTTTCCTGGCTTTGCGAGGTTGTAATCCTCGAGGTTGTTTATGCAGTTGCAGAATATTTGAACAAACTTTATTTTTTATCTAAAAATTTAAATCAAAAATCACTCCGATAACAAATCATCGGAAATTAAAGACAACTTTTGGTTTAGAATTTTTCCATTATTTTTCCTGGCTTTACTAGGTTAGATATAGAAAACCTACCAACTTTTTCTTTTGTTTAGAGGCCCGTTATGTATATTTGCTTACGGGCCCTAGCTACTCTTGCACCGTCGCTGATTGTAACGATACGTTTTGCAATATTGTACCATGTTTCATTTTATTTAATTCAATTTCCTCAGTATGCCCCTCTTAACTAAAATAATTTCTTACCATTGAAAGTTATTAAATAATTTATTATTGAATTAATAATATCTAATATTATCTAATAATATAATATAATAATATCTAATAATATCTAATATCTAATAAACAGTAGCATAAGCTCAGGCACATTCCCAACAAAATTAAAAACATCCGAACTGAAACCCGTGTACAAGAAAGGAGATGAAATGAATTGTGCAAACTACAGACCGATTGCCATCTTACCAAATATATCTAAAGTATTTGAGAGAATTTTTTATGAACGACTAATAAACTTCATAGAAAAACACAAATTACTATCTAATGTTCAAAATGGATTCAGAGCAAAAAAAACCACATCTAGAGCAATATTTCAGGGCCTACAAAAAATAATTGAAGGTATAAACGAGAAGCTATACACAATCGGAGTGTTTTTAGACTTATGCAAAGCATTTGATGCAATAAATCATGAGATATTATTCAACAAATTATATCGATATGGAATAAGGGGAAGAGCATTGGATTTGCTTCGTTCCTATATGTACAGAAGAAAGCAATGTACCACCTATTATGACAAAGCAAGTCAAACCACCATTAAATCACATATATATCGGAGGTGAAGAAAGGAGTGCCTCAAGGATCAATTCTAGGACCTCTACTATTTCTCCTATACATAAACGATATGCCCAAATGGATCGACTTCTTTTCTGTTCTTTATGCAGACGACACGTCAATTATCCTGCATGACAGTGACAAACACAAACTGGAAAACAAATTAATACAAATGTTCGTTCGATTGATTCAGTGGTACTCATCAAATGACCTTACATTAAATATGGACAAAACCGAAATAATTAAATTTTCACTTACTGCAAGGAAAGATGAGAATATGAAGATTAAATTAACAGACACACAAGAAGTAACCTGCAGCTACTCCACGAACTTCCTGGGAGTAAGGATCGATTCTCGTCTGGACTGGAAAGATCATATTGAAACACTTGCAAGCAAACTAAATAATATGGCCTTTGCTCTGAAAAGTATAGCGTACCTAGTATCTAAAAGATCAGCACTAGCGGGTTACTTTGGTTATGTTGAATCTATCTTAAGATATGGGATCATTTTCTGGGGTGACTCGGTAGAAGTACAAAGAATTTTCAAAGCACAAAAGAGGATTATCCGAAACATATTTAACATACCATCTATGGAAACATGCAAATCTGTTTTTAAAGAAAAACAGATACTCACAGTTACAGCAATATACGTAATCGAAAGCATATTATTCTACAAAAATAATTCAGATCTTTTTATGGAAGCTCGTCGAAGACACGCCTATCATACAAGACACTGCACAGACCTGGTTCCACCTAGCACGTATTCAAGTAGAATACAAAGAAACGCTGAGGTGCGAATAATCAAAATATATAACAGCTTACCTGTGAAGCTGCGTGAGCTCCCAACGCAACAATTAAAAAAAAGGCTGCAAGGGATACTGGTAAGCAATCCGCTGTATAGCATGGATGACTACTTTGCAGTCAATTTTAAATCACCCCAGATTCGTGACCTTACAGCGTAGAGATGAAAACCGGCACTAGCTGATCTCCACGTGTTACATATTATTAACTGTATTTAGTTGTAAATTTGTTAAAATTGTAATAAAGAGTATTATTATTATTATTATGTACTACAATTTTACCTATAGGAAATATTGACTAATATGAACTGCAATTGATGTTTTCTGAATTAAAAGTTGAAATGGTGTAGTTGGAAAATTTTTCGTGTTGATCAATTCTTATTTAGTTGATTTTAATTGTGAATTATTAATTCAAAAAAAAATGTTTTTATATTATATCTTAGGTGATTTTTCTGAATTGTTTGAGATTTTTCTGATATCTTTTAGTACAAAAAAATGAAGAAATGTAACAAAGCAGTTTATCCTTCTGAAGTCCACAGGAAGTAAATTGAAAAGCTGAAATTTTACAAACACTAATGAACTCCTATCCAACCGGCTTATTAAAGAGATGTAGATGAAAAAGTAGGATAACTTAGTTTGCTTTCAATAAAAATGGTAAAACATTGGAAAGTTTACTATTTACAAACTTAAAATTATCTTCAATAATACAATACAATAAATTATTTCAAAAACATTGATATAAAATTCATAGCTAAATTTCAATCACTTTGTTTCCCTATATTACAATATTTTACAAAAATTAACAAAATTAAACTTAAAAAAAATCAGAAGCTTTCTGCCGTTTAGGAACATCAATTTTAAGTAAATCATCAGTAAGATTATCATTCATTTTCCTGATCCCCAAATTAAGTTTTGGCGTTACAACTCGATGGGGCGAACTTGGTGTTTTACGATTTAGTAAAGGACTGGGTGAACTTAAACTTCTCAAATGTTTCAGTCTCGAGGAGGCTAATCTTTGGGCTGCAGGTGACATAGTCGATAAGCGATCACTGGCCGACGTACTCGGTCTCGGAGAGGGCCTTTAAAATATCAAAATGTAAATTTTTACTGTTTAAAAATAACTTTATCAACTTACGAAGCGAAATGTCTTCTAGCTGCATTCATCGCTCTCTTCTTTTGATTACGCTGCTTTTCCCTTGCTTTGTCTGCAAGTGCAATACCAATTTGTTCTCTTCGAGGAGGTTCTGACATTTTAAATGCAGGACCTGATGTTCTAAAATGTAATAGAATAGAAAATTTTATGGTTTCATCAATCAGAAAATTTAAGATATTATTTCGTTTTGATTATTATGAAATTTTTTCGTGATTAAATTGAATTAAATAATATTATTTTGTAACTGGACTATGCAAATTGAGTAGGTGTTTCTTACACCCTTCCACATTAAAATCCTAAAAGAACAAGAACTTACCGTGGTACAGGAGTATCGCTGCCATCTAAACGAAATGGAGTTCCTTCGATTTCACCCCACGTCATAAGAGGACTATCTGTGATGCCTGGACAAGGCGAGGGAGTTTTTAGAAAACTGTAACCATTTATAACCGGTCCGTCTGTTGTAGTCAGTTCCTTACCATCCACTCCAATTTTACCATCGAGAACCTGTAATATCAAACAATTATTAAACCATTGCAATTAAAATTTTGATAAAATCCTTACTTTTGCTTGCGTTTTGGCCAACTCATTTAGTTTTTCTTTATTTTGAAACTCATTAAACGGATTCTTTGCTAATCTGGTGTTACCATGTACCACTTCCTGTCGCTTTTTACTCATTTCAATTTGCTCCTCAGGAGTTAGACTCACTCCATCCGGAATATACATGATGTAATTTTTATTTTTGTAACTCCAATAATCCAAATCTAATTTCTTTTCGGGCAATGCACACTGTTCTTCGATGGAAGGCAAAGCTAGGATACTCCGCTGACCCTCCTCACTTTGACTTTCTTCCTTGTAGAGATACGAATACTTTTCACGATGTTTTATTTCCGCTTCGACCATAATTTCCTCGAAACTTTCGTTGTCTTGCGATGTGTGAGAGTTTAAAAATTGGTCTAAACTGAGTCTGGATTTACAATTTTCTGTCTCAACGTAATCAAATTGTGTCTGTGGTGTGGAATCGTGCACTTGTGAGTTGTGAATGTTTGCAGGTGTCTCGAACGTCGCAGGACTTGGAACTAAAAAAGGTTGGGTTAACAAAAACCGAATGTTAAAATATGACTACTTACTTCTCTCAGGTGGAGGTTTCCGACCACTGTATTTCATATGAAGTTCTCGAAGCTTGGTTAGGTCATTGCGGTCCATCGCTTCCAGGTAATCATTTTGTGCTTTCAACTTTTCCAAGTCGGGAAAGAAATCTCTCTGAATAATTTTACCCATTTCCTATTGCGGGAAGAACAGTTTAATGGAAGAATTAAATGCGTAAAAGAATAAAGTACTAACCTCAACATAGACTTCTTCGTCTAAAACTTTAACGTTTGAACGACGTTTCGGAATTTTGGGGACTTTGAAAACGTCACCGTGTACATTTTTCATGGCACTTAATGCTTTTGATCCTGGAATTGTAACTTCTTTTCCAGACATTTTAGTTTGAAAAGATCGAACGAGTGTAGAAATTAAAATATCACAATTTTAGGTTATATGAATTTGTGACAGCGACAGCTAGGATTTAATAACTCAGTAGCGCAACTTGTGGTAACTTAAGGGTCAAATAATTTATAAAAATATTTTAATTAGAATTTATTAATTATAATTTTTATTATGATTTATATAGAGCAAATCCGTAAGTGGTACTACAAAATCTTTAGTAACAGTAAATTTTTGATAAAAATTTAATTTTGTTCAAATATTCTGAAACTTTATGAAAATATTAATTCCGTTGTATTAAATACAGGAAAAATAACAAAAAAATTCTAAGCCCTAAGATGCCTTGGATTTTCAGTTATTAATTAGTAATTAGTTAATTTTTTAATAAACAATTAATAATTTTTCAAATATTCTGAAACCTTATGAAAATATTAATTCCGCTGTAATAAATAAAGGAAAAATAACGAATATATTTTAAGACCTATAAGATGCCTAGATTTGCAGCTATTTTAATTTGAGTCATTGCCTCCTATACTTACAAGCCGTGAAGTGGCAAATTTGGCAACGTCGCCGGTGGTCCTAATTTTCAAATTCTTGTATTGATGTTTATGTGATTTATGCATATTAAATTTGTGTAAGAACACTTTGTTAGTAATAATTAACAACTAAAACTAACTACAATCATAGGTAAGTGTACAAGAACTGTATTAAATAAGTCTGTAGCCTAAAAATCGATTCAATTCCTTATTAAATAGTTGAAAGGTAATACTTTACTTTCTGTAATTCGTTGCATATTGAATAATTATTTATTAGTACACTTTATTAATGACATTGTTAATAGATCCTAGATGCTGTGTGCCAGATTGCACATCAAAAAATTACCTAGAAAGGATCCGGAACAAGGAAGAAATGAAGAGTTAAAAAGAACTACAAAAATTTAAGAATTTTTAAAAACGACAAAATAGAAAATTATAATTCGTTGCAAGTTTTACAAACAAGCTAAAGTTTGAAAACTGGAATTATAAAATTTATGAAGAAAAGTTCACGTTATTTTATAGAATAAATATCGATTTTGAAATTTCCAACACTTCTTGTGATGTCGAAGATGAGACAATATAGTGATAAGTGTTTCAGTTTCTTAAAATATGACTGTTAAAATTCTGCAATTTTCAAATTTCGCAAAAATGCGAAAGGTACATGATAATATCTATGATAATTATTATCAACTTCGATTTATTTGCAGAGGGGTAGGGGTGCAATTACTTTACTATGCTATTCATGTGGAAATTGACTTAAAAATTTAATTATTCAAATGTACAAATCGTTTTGTTATATTCTCTTAAATAATAACAGAAAACTTACAAATGATCAATTTCCAACTGTTGAAAATTTAACAAAATAGAGAAAATTACATACACTTTTACAAACCTAGAAATTGCTTTTATTAGTTATATTTGTGTTTATATTGTAAAGTAAGTACTTTTTTATAATAATTAGTTTAACTTTTTGATAATAAAATTGTATAATTTATTAAATCTATTTATTAACATAAAATAACAAATAATTTTTAAATGAGACACTTTGCAAGTAGGACCACCAAGTACTGCAAATGCGACGTTGCCAAATGTAACTTCACGGCTTGTAAGTATAGGAGGCAATGTTTGAGTGCAATATTTGATTTGAAATTTTTGATAAAAATTTAATTTTGTTCAAATATTTTGAAATTTTATGAAAATATTAACTATGTTGTAATAAACACAGGAAAAATAACGAAAAAATTTTAAGCCCTAGATGCCTTAGATTTGCAGTTATTTTGATTTCAGTGCAATTTTTGATTAAAATTTGTTTATAAACACTTAATTTTTTTCAATTAATTCTGAAAATATTAATTCCGTTGTAATAAATAAAGGAAAAATAACGAAAATATTTTAAGCCTAAGATGCCTATATTTTCAGTTATTTGAATTTGAGTGCAATTTTTGATTTGAAATTTTTGATAAAAATTTAATTGTGTTCAAATATTCTGAAACTTTATGAAAATATTAATTCCGTTGTACTAAACACAGGAAAAATATGGAAAAAATTCTAAGCCCTAAGATGACTAGATTTGCAGTGATTTTAATATGAGTGCAATTTTTGATTTAATTTTTTTGATAAAAATTTAATTTTGTTCAAATATTCAGAAAACTTTATAAAAATATTAATTCCGTTGTAATAAACACAGGAAATGTAACGAAAAAATTCTAAGCCCTAAGATGCCTAGATTTGCAATTATTTTAATTTGAGCGCAATTTTTGATTTAAATTTTTTGATAAAAATTTAATATTATTCAAATATTCTGAAACGTAATAATAAAATAAAAATTTAATTTTGTTCAAATATTCTGAAACGTTATGAAAATATTAATTCCGTTGTAATAAACACAGGAAAAATAACGAAAAAATTCTAAGCCCTAAGATGCCTAGATTTGCAGTTATTTTAATTTGAGTGCAAAGTTTGATTTAAATTTTTTGATAAAAATTTAATCTTGTTCAAATATTCTGAAACTTTATGAAAATATTAATTCCTTTGTAATAAACACAGGAAAGATAACGATAAAATTCTAAGCCCTAAGATGCCTTAGTTTTTCAGTTATTTTGATTTCAGCGCAATTTTTGATTTGAAATTTTTTATAAAAATTTAATTTTGTTAAAATATTCTGAAACTTTATGTAAATATTAACTCTGTTGTAATAAATACAGGAAAAATAAAGAAAAAATTCTAAGCCCTAAGATGCCTTAGTTTTTCAGTTATTTTGATTTCGGTGCAATTTTTGATTTGAAATTTTTGATAAAAATTTAATTTTGTTCAAATATTTTGAAACTTTATGAAAATATTAACTATGTTGTAATAAACACAGGAAAAATAACAAAAAAATTCTAAGCCCTAAGATGCCTTGGATTTGCAGTTATTTTGTTTTCAGTGCAATTTTTGAATAAATTTTTTAATAAACACTTAATTTGTTTCAATTAATTCTGAAAATATTAATTCCGTTGTAATAAATAAAGGAAAAATAACGAAAATATTCTAAGCCGTAAGATAATGCCTAGATTTGCAGTTATTTTAATTTGAGTGCAATTTTTGATTAAAAATTTTTTGATAAAAATTTAATTTTGTTCAAATATTCTGAAACTTTATGAAAATATTAATTCCTTTGTAATAAACACAGGAAAAATAACGAAAAAATTCTAAGCCTTCTAAGATGCCTAGATTTACAGTTATTTTAATTTGAGCGCAATTTTTTATTTTAATTTGTGCGCAATTTTGATTTAAATTTTTTGATAAAAATTTAATTTTGTTCAAATATTCTGAAACTTTATGAAAATATTAATTCCTTTGTAATAAACACAGGAAAAATAACGAAAAAATTCTAAACCCTAAGATGCCTAAAAATGATTACAGAAAATCGTGTTTCATCATTTGTAATCAAAATCGTCTTCGCATCAATTTTACCTGATATAAAAATTTAGATTATAATAATAGTAATTTGTTATAGATATTTGAATATAAATTTTTTAATATAAATTAAAGAAACAAATAAAGAACCTAACATATCAGATTTGATATTAAAATTTTACAGGTTTCCTCAATATAGGAAAATGCATCAAAATATTTTTTAAAAGCAAAAATTAAAATTCAGGATTTGTTTGTACTTTTCCCACCCATGTTCTTAATATTAGGAATAATAATAAAGTAGTAGGTATTAGATAAGTGAGGTCGCCAGAATCTTAAACCAATCTTTACTCTAAATGCAAAAAATTGTAATTAATCACTATCATTAATTATTACAGTGTAAAGATATTTTACCTTTGCTTGAAAAATTATGCATATAGTAATTAATATTCATAGAAAAGATTTTTCAACTAAAAACACTCCGAAAGAAAATTTATTATTATTAACTTTATGTTCAAATGCCATAACCCAAAGTTAAGTATTTTACAAAGTGTGCAGTTCATTGATTTTCAGTCGTTCGTTAAACCAAGATCATTATTTACCTTTTTCTCCCTTGTTTAAAAATAGAGCCCATCATGATGGTTGATGGATGGAAAATACTTTATATATTTTTAGCAAATATTTCGTTAAAAAAAAACATAACCTACGCCCTGTTCCAAAAATTAAAATTTTAAAATGTGCATATAATAAAAATATACCTACTCCAAATATTTACAAAATTTACTTTGAAGCAGCACTTGAAACTTTTGTGTAGTTTATAAAAATAAATCAAAATTAAAAGCTTCCACCATAAAATATTTAATACGTCGCGTCGTTAAAGAATTTTACAAAAGCAAACATTTTGATATTTTTAAGGGCGCAATTCTAATGTTTACCAAAAGCAAATTTATGGATCACGAAGCATCTAAATGATTTATGTTCCATTTTTAAAGGACATCGTAAAAAAGTCTGAAAAGTTAAACACTATTTGGTTGTTAATCAACAGACGCATTAAAATTTTAAACCTAAAATTATAAGATTATTTAGAAGACAAACAGTAATTTGTTACATTTTACTGCTTCCACTTCACTGATGTTTTTAGTTTTCTTCACTTTTAATGCGCGTACTTTTGGTTTTATTACTAACTTTTAACTGGTCTTTTACAAAGTGACAATAATTAATTTTTTATTACATGGAAACTGCAGCTCATTATTTTGGAAACGACGCCGACGTAAATTTCAAATAACGCATGAATTTTAACAATGTGCAAGTAAAAGCTTTAAAAAGTTATAAAGTTGATTATGTACTATGTGCCATGTGTGAATAATATATGGCCCACCTATATTGTGACAAATTTTGGCAACTTATCACTCGAGGACTTGAGATAGGTAGGGCACTTATGTTTTTCCATCAGTCTATTATTGCTATTGATGATTTATTGGTTTGAGCTCGACTAAGCCATGTGTTAAAATTCAAATTAATAGGTTACTGAAAAAAGGATAATGCGGCTTGAGACATTTCGTCGCAATTAGCGCCACAGCAACCAAAATATCATAATTATTGCAATTTTTCATATTTTGTTTAAGTATTGCAAAATTAATGTCAGGAGGTCCTTAAACATCTGGTTGTTGATATCTATGACGTGAGGGTAGAGCAGGTCATCAATTACCCGCAGAGGAACTGCCACGGGCCACCCTGTACGATGAATGTTTTTATAGACTTCATAAATTTTGCTACTTCTTGTATTCAGTCAAAAGGAATTTCCTTTCAAAATTTCACATGATTAGGTACAAAATTTAATTATACCTACATTAATCTATCTTTAATTAAAAACTGTTTCGCTTATCTTTCACACATCATGTGACAATTTTTTTTGCAATTTTGAGGTGCTTGATTGAGTGGTCTGAAAGTACCCAAAATAGTATTTTGTAAAATTTTACTAGATACGACAAATAAATAAGTCACTTATCATTGTTTTTAAGAATAAAATAACTTACTTTTACAATGTAAGTATAATAGAATTAAGATAAAATAGAAAAGCTTTCATAAGATCTTTTTAAACATAAAATTTTTAATTGTTTGTTAATTTTCTTACAAATAATTGAAGGAAATATAGATTAACAAAAAACAGATAGGCTAAACTGTAGAGAGTTCTATTTTTCTTGATCCATCGATAATGTTCAGTTTAGCAGGAAGTTACATGGGGAAACACTTCCCAAAAATAATAATCAAAAGTTTAAATAACAAAAATTTTGTTATAATAAACTCTTAAAAATAAAAGATAATTACAAATTAATAAAATTTTACCTAATTTACCCAGCTTTACTGTATAATATTTTAATTAGTTTTACGTACTGGCTTCGAATCCAAATAAATTGTTTCATTGGATTCCAAAAGAACCCCAGTTGGATTAAATTTTAAAACTTTAGGAGTATTTGGATGTAAAGTAAATACAAAATGTTGTAGTAAAACGGTTAAACAAACTTTCATTTGCATCATCCCAAATCTCAGTCCTGCAACGCAAAAATTAAGAATTTGAAAATGTTGACATAATTATGTAACTATTTACCTATACAGTTACGAGGACCATCGCCAAATGGAAGGTAAGTAAACTGATGTCTTCCCTTTTTATTCTCTTCAGAAAACCGTTCGGGATCGAATTTTTCAGGATTGGGATAGTAATCGGGATCGTGGTGCAAAGCATAATTTGAAATAAAAACGGTAGTTCCTTTTTCTAAAACGATGTTCGTGTTGGGTATCGGATAATCTTTCACGCATACCCTTGTAAGTACCGGAACAGAGGGATATATCCTTAAGGTTTCTAAACATATTAAAAATTTAATTTTTTACATTTTCCACTTAGATTTAAATTTTACCATCAAGAACTTGCGTCATATACTTCAAGTCGGACATGGAATCATACGTAATTTTACCTTCGTGCTTTGAAAGAACTGTCTCGATTTCTTCTCTAACTTTTTGCTGAATACCGGGATTCTTTGCTAATTCATACAAACCAAATGTTAATGCCGCTGAAGAGGTTTCAAATCCCGCGACAAAAAATACTAAACATTGGGCAGCAATTTCTTCCATTGTCAGGGTTGAACCCTCTGATTTATCATGAGCACCGCTGATATTAGGTTTTATTTCAGTAAGTAGCTGAAGAAAGTCGTTACGTTTTACATTATTCGTTTTTCTATAATTTACAGTGTCTCGAACAACTTTGAACAAGAAATCGGTTGCAGATTTGGGAAACACTCGAAGCTTCAATAAACGACCCAATGAAGGGAAAGATTGACACGCCATAAGTTTAATATATCGAAATATTGATAGTTTCATTAGTTGTATTCCACATTGCCTAAATTCAGCATTTGGGCTCTTAAAACTATTACATTCCAAGCCAAAAGCACATGAACCAATCACATCTGTTGTATAACATGCAACCAAATCCTTTATATCAACTTTTTGCCCTTTTTCTGATAGTTCATCCATTGTACTCTTTAGTTGATTACTACAGTCCACTAACGTTTCAAACATTATCTTCAATTTCCCAGATGTAAATATGGGTGTCAATTTTACTCTCAGATTTCTCCATTTTTGACCATCAAGGGCAAATAAATGTGCACTCAAAGGATCAGCTTCTTCATTGTAATATTCTCCTCTATTCACGAAGTATTGAAAATCATTTTGCAAAATATTTTTTACATAATCTGGATCAACGGGGAAATAAACCGGTCCTTCAAAATTATAAATACCTCCATGTTTAAGTCCTCTTTTTTTAAATTCATCGTAATTTCTTTTGAGCCAGATTCCTAACGATAGTGTTTGGGAAAGCGGATTTTCCATTGTACCATACCATGATTTGGGAGTTAAATAAGGCAGATTTCTTCGTTTCCAGTAAGAGTAGCTCCATTTATAATAATAATAAGTTAGAATTCCAGCACATATTGCAATTACAACTCCAAAAATAGTACAAGATAACGAGGAACAGTCTAAAATCATTGTTTAATATTTGCAGTTTATATAATAACTGAAATATATTATGCCAAGTTGTTTGTTATATTACCCTTGCTTATCAAAAATTATCTAAATTATTATAAAGTAGATATTATCCAAAAATAATAGTAAACCGCCAATCCTATAGTTATTAGAAGCTGAACCTTGTTAGACTGTAACTTGAAAATGTATTCTATATAGTTCGATATAAGTAGTTATGTAATAGATTAATCATTGAACTATAACCTTAAGCCTTATTTTTAAGTTTATTACTTTGTTATAATAACAAATTAGCAAATTTTGCTAATTATCTTACCAATTTAATTAATATAGTAAATATATAAGGGAGCCTAATGGAGTGGTGAAGCGGCCTTTATATCCTCTCCCATTAAAGTGATGGTCCCTGGTAACCTGCGAAGGCCTCCCAAAGATCGGGTAACCAACCCCGGCGGATGTGGAAAATCGGCAGTGCTAAGGCGATATAGAGGGAGACACTCACACCGTAAAAAATTTAAAAATGCTAAAATCTCAAATGGGCCGGGCGGATCAAATGGTAAACGGAAGCGCAAACTGAAGCGGAATGTGAATTTTGGTACATGGAAAATTCAGGGTATAAATAAACAGATGGAAAAGGTATACTAAAAGAAATGTAAACTTACGATATCGATATTTTTGCTAAAGAGTCTCTAAAGAGGAAAAGCTAGTATCGGCGTGTACATCATAATGGGAACGGACGCCACAATTTAGATGGAAACTTGGAAGACCTGTTATAACATGGACACAGGAGGTTCATGAGGCAATGAAGGATAGAGGACTTCAAGAAAATGATTGGACCGACAGACAGAGGCTTGGAGGGTGGGATGATATAAACGGATACGTCTGTACAACATGGCCAAATCACATAAAGGCTTTATAATAAATTAGTTGTGTTATTAACCAAATTTGATAGAATCTAGAAAAAGAAAGGAAAATTGATAAGTTTGTGGTAAGGCCTTTATTTGATATGAAGATGTGTTATTTTGAAAAGGGTTATTCGGTCAGGATAGGCGTTCATTGCAAAGAATGACCTGTTTCCAAGAAATGTAAAGTAGAAAAAGACGTGAAAGGAGTGAAAGTTTGGACCATGTGGTTGCAAATAAAATTGAAAATAAAAATTGTAGAATATTACACGCATAATTTATTTTGTATTGTAAACGTTATAAAAGGTAATCTGCAATCGTTTGGGTTGTCAAGAAAATAAAAAAGGATTAATTAGCAGCCGATTTTCATTACAGTGAGTGCTACAAAAATTATGGAAGACAATGGAATGAATTAGGAACTAGGAAGGCAGCGATAATCATCTGGTTGGGGATTGAGGGAAGAAAGAAATATGATTTCTTCGGATTTCTTGTATATGTTGGCGACAGATAGCGAATTCGGCCCGTGGCCGATTTATTTGGACATATCGGCATATGTCCGTGACAGAAATGCCAGATGCCGAAATCTGGCATCGGTTTATGTGAATTTGAACACATCCGGAAATGTTAGATTATGCTTTGGTCATTTGCAAAATAACTCGGAAAATTGTGCTACCAGCAACGGCTGAACCTCGTTTTTTTGCAACTATAGCGGGGGTGGTTGTGTTGCCAAAATGGGCCTTCCGCAACAGCAAGGGGTGATTCTGTTCTTTACATCGGCATCAGCTCGTTATGTATATGCGCATTTCGGGATATGTTCAAATTGAGTTAGCCAGATGCCGAATTGTATCATTATTTCGGCAAGTATCATTTCTGTCACGGACATATGCCGATATATCCAAATAAATCGGCCACGGACCGAATTCGCTGTCTGTCTCCAACATATAAATCACGATAAGAACCCGTAAAATAAAAGTACAAGTTTCTCCCACTTCTTGTTCAAGCAACATTGACGCAACGTTTTATAGTAATGTATCAACATTGAAAAATCTAACATCGCCGATGTTAATTTGATGTTACCATGTCTAATGGGAAAAGAAAAGTTGGTAATGTATTTTCCTACCCACCAGGTGTAGTGTAGCTAGTGGTCGTTTTCAAGTAAATAAAGAAAGATATCGAAAAGTGAACAAGTCTTTTATTAATAATAACTAAAAGTGTAATACATTTCACTATAGAGAAGAAACACAGAGGGTGGTTTGTACCAACGTAAAAACCCTGTATTAAACCATGTTCATTGGTTGAACTGAGTTCAAAGTTGAACGAGGTTTAACCGAAGTTAACAGTATTTAAAAATCCAAAACAATTTTTGCAATCTATAACTTTTATTGGAAAACTGAATCTCGTAAGTGTTTTCCACAAAAGATGTGGTAAATCTTTTACCGCAAACTAGGGTCAATAGTTTGAGGGGGGGGGGGTTAAAAACAAGCCTTTAATAATTTTTTACGGGGGGGGGGTAAACATAGCAAGAAAAGTGTGTGCCACAAGTAAAAAATTTATATTTTCAAGGTCAACAGAGCTTAAATTTGAAGTTAGAAATTATAAAAAGATGTTTTTGTACTAATTTTTGTAATTTCAGTGGCAAAAAAACTATTTTCGGAAAAATAATAAGCTTCTCGAAAGCCTGGCCTTCAACGCTAACCTCACCGTTTGTTAATCAATTCAAGTTTCTTTCCACACTAAACTGAAGTATCATAATAACAAAAACAAGTTTTGCAAATATATAGCATATTATTCAGTAATTAAAATTTGTTAATATTTATTTATTTTCAAAAATTACCATAAAAATCAGTTTGAAGAGGAATCCTCGAAGTTGGAAAACACACTTTCGTAATTCGCTGTTATTTTGCTTATTACTCAAAAAAATTGCATAAAAGTATAATATTCTCTATTTTAAAACAGGACACTTGTTTTTAATTTTTTTAAATTCGAATTTATTTCAACATTTCTTTTTTCAAAAAATTTGAATTTAAAAAAATTAAAACAACACGGTCTGCGTCCAAGTGTCTGTTAAAAAATATCTACTTTTGTGAAATATTTTTGAGTAATAAGCAAAATAACAGCAAATTACGAAAGTGTGTTTTCCAACTTCAAGGATTCCTCTTAAGCATAGAAAAATAAGGAGGAAGTTATAGAAATCAACTAAGTGGGTGGCAGATTGTCAACCCAAAAATAAAATTTCTGTGGAAATTCAATGTTTATTAAGAAGTTAACGGTTGCGAATATTCAGTTAATCGATTCTTCATAATATTGCCATGAAAAACTAATAATTTTTGGAATATTTTGGGGGGGCTAATTTGAAATGTGTGGGGGCATAGCCCCCCCCCATCCCCCCGCTCGTTACGCCTATGCGTAAAATGCTAAACACCGAATATAAATTTGAACTTATTAGATTAAATCCGATATTAGTGAAGATTTTGAAATCATTTGAACAATTTACGTGATTTCGTTATAATACTGCAGTAGAACAACGAGATATTAACAAATTCTAACAATGTTTTCCAAAATCAGGAGACGATACCTGCATGACGCGGTTCAGATATATACAATTCAAATATTGTAGTATTTCCCAATTTAACCTCTGTAATTTCACGAATAGTGGAAAAGTTTTAAATAATTAATTTTGGTAAGTGTCTGCCCTTAATCGGGAAAAAATATCGATATTTTATGAAAGTGTTTTCTTTTGACCTTCATACGACTTCTAGAAGTCATAATTTTGGAAATAAAAATTTAAAGGTGCATTCCAATGAAGGAAAGGATTATACCTATATTAAATTTGCACTAAATATTTTATTTTAAAATTCACAATAGAATTAGAAAAAAAGAGTCATTTACATGCGCTCGAGTCCTCTGAGTTAGGCAGAAGAGTTAATACAGATTATTTTCGATATCCCCATTTTAAAGAAAGGTTTACTTCATTTTTCGGAGTAAATAAATCTTTTTATCATTTTTTTTAATTAATTTTATACACGGGAATTTATAGACGACACTATGTAATTAGAGATTTAATTATATTTCTTATAAAATAATAAATGATGCATCTTGAGAGGTTCCTCTATATCAAAAGGTTATCAAATATTTTTGCGTTATATATCAAGAGTTAATCCACGTTAATCAATAAATTAGTTACGTAATATGTACTACTTCTTTTATCTACTTTTTCCAATTATGTACAAATAACTTTTCTTATTATTTGTAAAATTAAATTTATTATTATTGATAACAAAGAGAAAATCAAACTCTACTCAACTACGATAGGATCATCACTCGAGATATAAATAGCAATGGTATTCATCAGGGCTTGGAACTTTAGGTAATTGCATATTCGTTGGGAAAGCGCATATTGTAATTCTGGTTTGACAAAAATTCGTTTCGTATTACGTACATTTATAATATAAAAGTTTTTGTCGCATAATTTTGCATATTTTGTTAATTTTTGGACAAACTCGCATATTTTAAGTTTAAGAACATATAATTGCATATTTTGGCGATTTAAAGAGAAAAACAAAATTCGTATCTAAATTAATTGTATTGTACTCGATCACATAATTAAAAACTACCTAGAAAAGGTTAGTTGAAGGTGTAAAATAGTACGTCCCGGGCGGCACATTTTTTGGGCGGCATTAATAGGAAATTGGGTTAAAAGAAGTCATTCAAAAATATTTTGGGGCGGCATTAAGGGCCGACAAAAGAAATTTTTTTTTGAAATTTCATCAATTAGGAAATAGGATTAAAAAAAAGCTCATTCAAAAACATTTTCCGCCCGGGCGGCAAAAGTTCTAGCTGCGCCACTGTTGCAAGCTATGCAAATTAAATATTTTTTCATGTTCTAGTTTCAAATATTTATTCTTATTTTTAATATTTTTTATTTTTTTTTTGTTTTAATAAATAATGTTAGCAGCTACAACTTTCTTCATTTGTTAAAGATCAAACAAAAAATTGCATATTTTTTTGTTTTTTTTTGTATTACGCTGGGTTGACATGGGATGTGAGCCACGGCCGTGAGCCACGTTTTCATAAAATACGCACCTTGTAAACTGCTGTTTCATGAAATACGAATCGTAATTTCTTGCCACAAACTGATAAAACTGCGTTCGTGGTGAGATCAAACGTGTTTAAAAACAGTTTACACGGTTTTAAGTTTAAGTTTACGCGGAAAGTATTTTACTATTACGTGGCCCACGGCCGTGGCTCACATCCCATGTCAACCCAGCTTTATCCTAATTTTTACTGCATATTATACCTCATATTTTTCTGTTTTTTAACGCATACGTATGCACATATTATTTCATTGTTTTTTAGCGCATAAAGTTCCGAGCCCTGGTAATCATCCTGAATATTTATAAATATAAATTTTGATTTATGTTGAATTTTGATGCCTCTAATCAGTTGGAGTTCCTCTTCATAATTTTACATAATTGTGTACAAAATTTAATTCTTTAAATTACATACTATTTTGCTTACCTTTCACACATGTGACAAATATTTTGCAATTTTGAGATGTTTGATTGAGTGGTCTGAAAGTACATACCTACTCAAATTTTTTCAAAGTTTTTCTAAAAATGGCAATATTATCAAACAATTTTTCCTGTAAACCTATCAATTTTTTTTTTTCTAAAAAATTAAATATTTCTAAAAACAAATACGATACTATATTCTTTTTAAACTTAAAATTTTTAATTTTCCGCTCATTTCGTTACAAATCATGGAAGATAATTTAAATTACCAAAAAGCAGATAGGTAAAACTGCAGAGAGTCTATTTTTGTTTTATCCATTGATAATGTTCGGTTTAGCAGGATGTTGCATCGAAACCATTTTGATACAATTCGTTCCAAAAACGGTAACATGGAAACAAACGTGCAGATATTAACGATAAACGGATGGTAGATCTTAACCTGTGATTTTGTTCAAGAAATACTTCTCAAAAATAATAATGAAATTTTTCAATTACGAAACTTTTGTTAAAATCAACTATTAAAAATGAAAATTAATTAATTAGGAATTAATAAAATTTTATGGAATTTACCCAGCTACACTGAATAATATTTTAATAAGCTTTTTGTATTGGCTTGGAATCCAAATAAATTGTTTCATTGGATTCCAAAAGAACTGCATTTGGATTAAATTTTATAGTAATTGGTGTATTTTGATTTAAAGTAAATATAAAATTCTGTAGTAAAACGGTTAAACAAACTTTCATTTGCATCATCCCAACTCTCAGTCCTGCAACGTAAAAAATTAAATTTTTTTAACTATTGGCATACGCATATTACCTACTACTTACCTATACAGATACGTGGACCATCGCCGAATGGAAGGTAAGCAAACTGATGTCTTCCCTTTTTATTCTCTTCGGAAAATCTTTCGGGTTCGAATTTTTCAGGATTGGGATAATGATCGGGATCGTGGTGCAAAGCATAATTTGGAATAAAAACGACAGTTCCCTTTTCTAGCACGATGTTCGTGTTGGGTACCTGATAATCTTGCACGCATACTCTTGTAAGTATCGGAACAGGGGGATATTGCCTTAAGGTTTCTAAACATATTAAAAATTTTATATTTTATAATTTCGGTTTAAATTTTACCTTCAAGAACTTGCGTCATATACTTCAAGTCGGACATGGAATCATACGTAATTTTACCTTCGTGCTGTGAAAGAACTGTCTCGATTTCGTCTCTAACTTTTTGCTGAATACCGGGATTCTTTGCTAATTCATACAAACAAAATGTTAATGTCGATGAAGTGGTTTCAAATCCTCCTATAAAAAATATTAAAGATTGGGCAGCAATTTCTTCCATGGTCAGAGCTGAACCCTCTGATTTACCATGACCACCGCTGATGCTAGGTTTAATTTCAGTAAGTAGCTGAATAAAGTCGTTACGTTTTACATTATTCGTTTTTCTATAATTTACAATCCACGGTGTGGAGTGATGTGATCGCTGGTTGAGTTACGGAGCGGAAGTTCTGAGTTCAAGTCGCGGACTTTGCAAAATTTCTTAGCCCGGCCTTCCGGTGGACATCCACACGCTGTGGTGAAAAGTTGTAGTAAAAAGAGTAGAAAAAGAGGATTAATCCACCTCGTGAAATGGATTGTAAAGACTTCAATAGAAGTGGCAATATTCCGACAGGAATGGAAAAGCCCTTGATGATGATGATGATGATAATTTACAGTATCTTGAACAACTTTGAACATGAAATCTGTTGCAGATTTGGGAAACATTCGAATCTTAAATAAGTGACCCAATGAAGGGAAAGATTGGCACACCATAAGTTCAATAAATTCGAAAGTTGATGGTTTTACTAGTTCCATTCCGCATTTCCTAAATTCAGCATTTGGGCTCTTAAAACTATTGCATTCCAAACCAAAAGCAAATGAACCAATTACATCTGTTGTATAACGTGCAACCAAATCTTTGACATCAACTATTTGCTTTTTTTCTGTTAGGTCATCCAACGTACACTTTAGTGGATTACTACAGGCCACTAACGTTTCAAACATCATCTTTAATTTCCCAGATGTAAATACGGGTGTCAATTTTACTCTTAGATTTTTCCATTTTTCACCATCGAGGGCAAATAAATGCGCACTCAAAGGATCAACTTCTTCATTGTAATATTCTCCTCTATTCACGAAGTATTGAAAATCATTTTGCATAATATTTTTTACATAATCTGCATCAACCGGCATATAAACCGGTCCAGCAAAATTATAAATACCTCCATGTTTTAGTCCTCTTTTTTTTAGTTCATCGTAATTTCTTTTGAGCCAAATTCCCAGCGATAGTGTTGGGGAAAGCGGATTTTGCATTGTTCCATACCATGACCTGGGAGTTAAATAAGGCAGATTTCTTCGTTTCCAGTAAGAGTAGCTCCATTTAAAATAAGTTATAATTCCAGCACATATTGCAATTAAAACTCCGAAAATGGAACAAGACAACGAGGAACAGGCGAAAATCATTGTTGAATATTTGCAGTTTATCTAATAACTGCAGTATATGCATTTTTATACGCTATTTATATTAACCTTGGTTATCATAAATTATGTGATTAGATATTAGATAATTTTATTGTTAGAAGCAGAGCTGTGATATACTGTAACTTGATAATGCATTCTATATAGTTATGCAATTGATTTAACTACAGTAATTACCATTATTTGAAATGTACCGCTCTATCATTTTAACCCTCATGTTTCCGGATTGGGGTACATGGTGCTTTTTATACTGTGCGATTGAATATCTCTGCTTGTATATATGACAGCGACCTGAGACTTTGTGACACCTTATGAAAAATAGTTCTTAACTTATTAAAGCCATTTTGGAAGTTACTACATTTTAACAATTGCACTTTTTCGCGATTTTATAATAATAATAATTTTGAGCTAAAATTATTATTATATTATAATGGCGTAATATGATATTAATTCACTTTAAAAATATAAATAATAGCTGCAAAGTCTTAACAATTACAAAAAAAAGTACAGAAAACACTGCATTATGTAAAAATTATGCCAAGGTACCGGGTACGGGGTACCGCATTCTGGTGATTATGTTGTTTATTCATAATGTGGGAACATGAGGGTTAAGTGTAATTAATGTAATAGATAAATAATTTATTGAACTATAATCTCAAACATTAGTTTATTATATTGATTTATTCGTTTATTTGCAAATAATATTTTTCCTTTTTAATTATTAATTTTTAATTAATAAATCTTTATAAAATTGGTAATTGCTGTGTTGCGTACATTTATTTATAATAATAGTCAATTTAGATTTTGATGCAACATCTTTCGTCATTGGACTCAATTCTGATGAAATTGCTCAACTACAAATAATCCAAGCACCGATCATTAAAACTTAAGAAACGCAGTTTTTTTTATCAAAAGAAGTCTTTCGTGAAGAGCGACGATCACATATTAATTAATTATTAGTTATTACAAATTCTCGCTTTCGTATCTTCACAATAAAATATGAAATAAATAATGGTAAAAAATCAAAATAAACTTTTTATACTAACTTATGCTTTATCTTATTTTTCACTTAATATTTCGGATTCAGCGGAACTATTTTCTTTTGCGCTTTTATTCTTCCCTTTGGTATACTTTTTTTATTTAATTGCAGTTTTTTATTTGTGAAATTAATCCGTCACTTTTAATTACTTTTGCCTATATGGTTTGATTTTTCGAATAGCCGAATTAAATAAAAAGGAAACAAAGGTTCAAAAGTTCAAAGGTTCAAAAAAAATTTCAGAGAATCTGTGGAATTAGACCAGGTTTCATAACAGAAAAAGTATAATTTGTCACTGAAACAACGAAGGATAGGAGGATGGTTCTATTGGAAATCTATTGGAGTCTATTGGTTTACTTCATTGATATTAGTTTACTTATTTATTACAAGTATTTACCTACGGAATTTAATACGATATCTGTATTGATATTGAATCGAATCCAATCCAATTGTGCCATTGGGTATTTAAAATTTTATGACCTAAAACACGCATCATGATGAACAATAATTTATCTATACACATACGAACACTCTCTTCAAAATTGATATCTTCCAATACAAATTTGTATTGTTGAACACATGGATCGCAGATCCAATTGAATAAATCCTAATAGCCGGATAAAGGTACATTTAATTGTGAAAGAGGCGTACAGAACATAAGAGTTAACTACGTTGACTGTTAACTCGAAATGCTCAGATCGATTCCAGATGAAGTAAGAACTTTATTTAGGCCGACTCAAGATATATGGGAAAGGGACCGCCGTTGCATATGTACTTCGTCCCAAGACAGCAGCATTTGCAATGATACACAAGTGGTGATCATGAGTGCAACAAAGATGCCCAGTTTATGAAAGAATATCTCGCCCTAACCTTTGTTTAGTAGTTATAAAATCTTTCAAAAATTGCATAATTATAATCTATTATTGCTTTATCTTGTTATATAAAAAGTTTGTTTTTAAAATAAAGTTTTATGAAGTCAATGACTAATTTTTCCATAATCGCTTTATCAAAATTTGTTTTTGTGTTGACATTATATGTTGAATTTTCAACTTGTTTGTCTGAGCCAAAGTTTTTCAGTTTTCTTCTTTTACAGCTCAGAAAGACGAATAATTATATATATATCTCCGGTTTATAGGACCGCAATACGCAGCTTCCCGGTTCTCAAAGGCCAAATTGGCTTTTTGGATTTTGTTAGCATTTTACATTTTTTACCTACGACGAGGAGCAAGCCCGACGTAGAACCCACAACCTGGAGGACCAGAGAAGCGGCCAGAATAAAGTTCTTACTTCACCCGGATTCGAACCGGGTATTTAGCGTTCATAATAGTCAACTCGCGTGACCACAATGCTCCAACCGCCTCTAGCGAATAATTATTTATTAAAACTGTCAGATGTCACTGACTGATATTCAAAGGACTTCTGGCGCATATAAAATAACCAATTCACAATATTAATACAGTGCAATCAAGAAGACTTCGGATTATTTTAGTTATCAAACAAGAAATCATTCAGCCTCGCTTGTTTTTTTGTTCAAAACTGTTACGTAGTTCGTAACAAGGATTAATTATATTGATTTCAAATTTTTGTACTTATCGTAAGAATTTATAATTGTTCGAGTCAATACAAGTTTTATAATTTTCAACTATTCTATGTAGTACATAAAAAAATGATAATTTATGGATCCAAAATAAGACATTTCAAAATTATTTTTCTAAAATTGTAAAATCTTGAGTTAGATTGTGTTTTATTATTGAATTAATAACAACAACATTTTTTTGTGTGTGTGGATTGTTATCATGAAAAATTTAACTAAATGATTGAAAAATTAATTTAGCTTTTGAACAATTTTTAACAACGATTTTCAAAACGACAACATTATGAATTCAAACATTGTAATATTCCACAATAATTAATCTCTACAATAATTTCAAAAAGGTTTTAGTTACGGCTGCGAATTGTTCCTGCTCAAATTTCATTAATTTAATCATTTTTATTATTCATATTAATTTCTACTTTCACTTGATAGTTTATATGTGACTCAATTGTAATTTTCTAGTTTAATTTTCGATTTGGGTCATTTTCAATTAAGGATTTAGTTTACAATTTTGACATTTATTTCAAACAGCCAGAAAACCAAAATTTTATTAATATAAATTGTTAAAAATAAAATACAATAACAAAATAATAAAATTTTATGGAAGTTACCAGCTGTATTTCTGAATAATATTTTAATAAGCTTTATGTAGTACCTATTGGCTTCGAATCCAAATAAATTGTTTCAGTGGATTCCAAAAGAATCCCACCTGGATTAAATTTTAAAACTTTTGGTGTATTTGGATTTAAAGTAAATACAAAATTATGTAGTAAAACGGTTAAACAAACTTTCATTTGCATCATCCCAAATCTCAGTCCTGCAACAACAAAAAATTAAAAAATGTGAAACTGTTTTCATATTATAACTACTATTTACCTATACAGTTACGCGGACCTTCGCCGAATGGAAGATAGCTAAACTGATGTCTTCCCTTTTTATTCTCATCGGAAAATCGTTCGGGATCGAAATTATTAGGATTGGGATAGTAATCGGAATCGTAGTGCAAAGCATAATTTGGAATAAAAACGGAAGTTCCCTTTTCTATCACGACATTCGTGTTAGGCACCGGATAATCTTTCACGCATACTCTTGTAAGCATCGGAAGAGAGGGATACTTCCTTAAGGTTTCTAAAACACATTAAACATTATACTTTTCATATATTCGATTAAGATGTAAATTTTACCATCAAGAACTTGCGTCATATACTTCAAATCCGACATAGAATCATACGTAATTTTACCGTCGTGCTTTAAGAGAACTGTCTCGATTTCGTTTCTCATTTTTTGCTGAATACCTGGATTCTGTCCTAATTCATACAAACAAAATGATAATGTCGATGAAGAAGTTTCAAATCCCGCGAAAAAAAATATTAATGATTGGGCAGCAATTTCTTCGATTGTCAGGGCTGAACCCTCTGATTTACCATGAACACCGCTGATGCTAGGTTTAATTTCAGTAAGTAGCTGAAGAAAGTCAGTACGTTTTACATTATTCGTTTTTCTATAATTTACAGTGTCTTGAACAACTTTGAACAAGAAATCGGTTGCAGATTTGGGAAGCAGTCGAAGCTTAAATAACTGACCCACTGAAGGGAAAGATTGGCACACCATTAGTATGATATATTGATAAGTTGATAGTTTTGCTAGTTGTTTTCCGCATTGCCTAAATTCAGAATTTGGGCTATTAAAACTATTACATTCTAAACCAAAAGCACATGAACCAATTACATCTGTTGTATAACGTGCAACCATATCCTTTATATCAACTTTTTGCTGCTTTTCTGTTAGTTCATCCATCATACACTTCAGTGGATTACTACAGTCCAATAACGTTTCAAACATCAACTTCAATTTCCCAGATGTAAATACGGGTGTCAATTTTACTCGTAGATTTCTCCATTTTTCACCATCAAGGGAAAATAAATGTGCACTCAAAGGATCAACTTCTTCATTGTAATATTCTCCTCTATTCACGAAGTATTGAAAATCATTTTGCAGAATATTTTTTACATAATCTGGATCAACGGGAAAATAAACCGGTCCAGCAAAATTATAAATACCTCCATGTTTAAGTCCTCTTCTTTTAAATTCATCATAATTTCTTTTGAGCCAAATTCCTATCGTTAGTGTTTGGGAAAGCGGATTTTGCATTGTTCCATACCATGACCTGGGAGTTAAATAAGGCAGATTTCTTCGTTTCCAGTAAGAGTAGCTCCATTTAAAATAAGTTATAATTCCGGCACATATTGCAATTAAAACTCCAAAAATGGTACAGGACAACGAGGAACAGGCGAAACAAATCATTGTTTAATATTTGCAGTTCACCTAATAACTGGAGTGTATATTACGCCATCCTATTTTATATTAATCTTGCTTATTTGAAATGCATCGCATTATTTTATATATTATAATTTTGTAATAGATAATCCCATTGAACTGTAACCGAATGTAACCTTAAACATTAGTTTAGTTTGTTATTTGCAAATAATATTTTTTCTCTTTAATTATAATTTAATTAATAAATCGTTATAAAAATGGTAGTTGCGTACATTTATTTATACAGGGTGTCCCCGGATACAATTTACATAACTAAAATGTTTAACATAAATTTTTTTCTAAATTGAAACTTCGAGAGTTAAAGCATTGTTTAAATTTCCACCGTCACGTGGCCATAGCCCCGAAAATATTGATTTTTCAGTAAAAATGGTACAGTAATACCGTAAAATAATCTACAAACTAGAATTAAACATTTTATTGTCTAAAATGAACGGTTTTCGAGTTATGAATTAAAGTAAATTAAGTTAACATTGCTGGTCAATGTTTAGTATATTTTTAGAGCAAGATTCGAGACATCATCTTCTGCAGTGAGCAGTGACATTTTGCTTCTGCAAATTAGCAATGAATCTCGAAATGTAGAAAAAAGTAATAGATGAAATCAACGCAGTTTTATTAAAGCAGGATGACAAAATTATACATACATAAATATGATTCCATGTTGTTAGATTTGAAGTATATCTGACGCAAGGTTTTGAAGATAAAATTAAAATACAAATTTATAATTAAACTTTGAAAATTTTGCACTATACTTTGCGCATAACAAAATCGTAAAAGCGGTGTATATTACAACTAATTCACTGTGAAAACATCACTTACATATTCTTACATCACGGAGGTATTGGTCACATCATTTTTCTTTTTTACTAAAGTTTATACTGACAATCCAAATCTGCGTTTTGCTTGTCGCTCAAATAAACCCTTAAATTAGGAGCACCATCTCGTAACAGTTAAAATCTTTCGAAAGCGAATTGGTGAAATTTATGTATTGGAGATGTTTAGCAAGGCGAAACTCTTTGGTTTTCTAAAACTAACTCAGTCAGTACTTCATGGTCAGTACTAATTACATAGAATCGACTCAAAATCATGTAAAATAATGTGGGTTCAATACCTTCCATAGTAGAATTATACACTAATACAAATGATTGAGAGTTAAGGAAGAAATAATTAAAAATTAGTAAACGCATTTTCTATTATCCAATCAAAGCTTGTGAAGATACGATCACACATTTAATATTACTTATTACAAATTCTCGATTTTGAATCTTCGCAAGTCGAAAATAGAAATAAAATTTAATATTTCCTAAATAAACATTTACTCACTCTACCACTACTTAAAGTTTATAATGAAAAATCGTTCCAAATGTTTGCACTGACTAATGTTTAAACTAACCGGCTGCCAGCCGCGTAAATCCATCTGATTTCTGTTCGGTTTGTACCTTCGCTAAATTGTTTATTTTAATTGTTTTTATTTTATTTAAGTACTGGCGTGGACTTTTATACACACAACTTATAACAATGAAATCACTTCACAATTTCGATATAAAACATCTGGTCATGATAATAGGCAACAATGTTTCAGAAAAACTCAATCTTGAGAAAGAGAAGAGAAAGATTGCATGCTACATGAGCAGGTCCTGCATGAGTCTTCACTGCCAGGAAATTGTCAGGAATTTCTCAGGTTAAAATGTTACTTGGGTATAGTAAAATTTACAAAATTTTTCCGATATAAGAAAATCAAAAATTTTAGTGTCTTAATTGGCGTTCGATAAATTCAGCCGCATTGCTCAGCTAATGGCAATAAAATTGTACGTGATCAAGGTCCTGTCAAAATGGCAAATATCCATTACTCCATTGCACCGTGCTCTACTCCAAAGCTCTGATAACAACAATAATTATTATTAACCTTAGAGCTTTTTTTTTATAACATAAACGAAATTATTCGAATTAAATATTACATTGTGTGATATAGGACTATAATATAATAAGAAAATTAAAAAAATATTAATAAGATTTTTTAATTGGTTTTGAATGCATCCAAATTGTTTCTTTGGATTCCAAAAGCATCTTGTCCGGTTTAAATGATATAGTATTTGGTGTGTTTTGTTTTAGAGAAAATATAAAATTCCTTAGTAAAACGGTCAAACAAACTTTCATTTGCAACATTCCAAACCTCAATCCTACAAAAGAAATTTTAGTTTTAAGATATGATGTCAATGATATAAATATTTTACCTATACACATACGAGGACCTTCTCCAAAAGGAATATAAGTAAATTGATGTCTTCCTTTTTTATTTTCATCTGAGAACCGTTCTGGATCAAAAACTTCTGGATTTTTATAATGATCAGGATCATAATGTAAGCCCAAAACTGAAATAAAAACGGCCGTTCCTTTTTCAATCACGACATTTGTATTGGGCACTGAATAATCTTTAACACATTTTCGTATTAGCATCGGAACAGAAGGATACATCCGCATAGTTTCTGCAAATAAAAAGACATTAGTTCCTGAATACTGACAAATAAAGCTTACCTTCAAGGACTTGTGTCATATACTTTAAGTCCATCATCGCATCGTACGAAATTTTACCATCATGCTTCAATAATACTTCCTCAATTTCGTCTCTAATTTTTTGCTGAATTTCTTGATTTTTAGCTAATTCAAACAAACAAAATGTCATTGTAGACGACGATGTCTCAAACCCTGCTATAAAGAATACCAAACACTGTGCAGCAAGTTGCTCTATTGTCAAAGCTGAACCGTCATTTTTCTCATTACTGTTCATACTATTCGTCTTAATTTCGGTAAGCAACTGAAGCATATCGTTACGTTTAACGTTGTTCGTTTTTCGATAAGTCACTGTGTCTTTGACAACTTTGAAGAAAAACTCGGTTGCAGATTTAGGAAATACTCTAATATTAAATAAGTGACCGATTGAAGGTACAGAAATACATATCAGCTGAAAAATTATATCAATAATCGAAAAATTGATCAAAGCTTTTCCACACTTTCTAAATTCAGCATCTGGACTCTCAAAACTGTTACAATCCAACCCAAACGCACAAGATCCAATCACATCTGTTGTGTAACGTGCAACCAATTCTTTAATATCAATGTCTTCCTTTTTTTCTGTTAAGTCATCTACCGCACTTTTCAGTGGATTACTACACGCCACCAAAGTTTCGAACATCATCTTCATTTTTCCAGATGTAAAAATGGGTGTTAGTTTTACTCGTAAGTCTCTCCATTTTTGGCCATCCAGAGAAAATAAATGGGCACTCAGTGGATCAACTTTTTCATTATAATAGGCTCCTCTATCGATGAAATGTTGAAAATCGTTTTGCATCACATTTTTCACAAAGTCTGGATCAACGGGAAAATATATTGGAGAAGTAAAATTATAAATACCTCCATGTTTGAGTCCCTTTTTCTTCAATTCGTTGTAGTTTTGTTGAAGATGAACTCCTAGCGTTTTTGTAGTAAATAATGGATTTTGCATAGTTCCGTACCAAGATTTGGGTGTTAGGAATTGCAAATTTTTTCTTTTCCAATATGAGTAGCTCCATTTGAAATAAGATATAATTGCAATGCATAATGCAATTACAACCCCTACCGCATTGCAGGAAAATGAGGTACACAAGAAATTCATTTTTGTATTGTACACGAATGCAGTATTATTTTAAACAGTATTCAATTAATTGTGCAAGTCAGACTATTTCTATTTTATTTTATCTTATAATAAAATCAGCTACCGATTAGATTTGGCTCAAGAGTAATAAATAAAAATAAAGTAATCAAGATTTTATTGTTGTTTTTCTAGTGCTTTTTAATTTTTATGAACTACTTGCTTCTTGAGATAAAAACATTTACAAGTACTAAAATTACTAAAAAAATTCATTAAATAATACTAAATTACTATTATAGTGTATTTTTCCAGGAAAATGTGTCTGCACACTCACGACAAAAATAAATTAATCTTAAAAATCTTATAATGATAACCGATCTTCAATTATCCAACAGCTAAACAAATATTTACTCAGAAAATGCTGGTAATCACACATTTTTTCTGATGTATTGTTTCTTAAAAAACGAACGCGTGAATTCCGAAATATTTTATCGAGAGGTAAATAGCAACATTAGTCATCCTGAACTCTTATCATGTATCAAAAATATAAATTTCGATTCAAAAAATCTTAAAGACGAAGTGCCAAAGTAAATTTTCAATTTTTTTTGTCTTGTTTAATTTTTATCGACTAGAAAACTAAGGTCACATAAGAGGTTAGACCTAATACCAATAAAAAAACATATTATATAATAAATTAAAACAATTTGAATATGGAAATAATAAATTATATTGTCTGAAACAAGCAGAAACTTACTGATAATCCAAACCTGCGTTTTGCTTGTCGCGCCAACCTATTCTGTGTAATTTAGAAAATAAGAAGCAAAAATGAGTGGAAAAATTTATTTGCTCATTTCTTTTATTACTATTTCTTATTTACTACTATAACTTAACCTAATATTATGAAGTATTCAATACTAACAAGCTTTCCGAATTGGTTTTGAATTCAACAAAATTGTTTCTTTGGAATCCAACACAAACTTATTTGGATTAAACGTTAAAGTGTTTGGTGTATTTGGATTTAAAGTAAATATAAAATTCATTAACAAAACTGTCAAACAAACTTTCATTTGCATCATCGCAAACCTGGTTCCTGCAATAATAGAAAAGCGGTAACGATTTAATCTCCGTGTCATCAATTATTTACCTATACACATACGAGGTCCTTCACCAAAAGGAATATAAGTAAATTGATGTCTTCCTTTCTTATTTTCATCCGAAAACCGTTCAGGATCGAATATTTCGGGATTAGGATAATAATCGGAATCATAATGTAAGCCCAAAACTGATATAATGACAGGCGTTCCCTTTTCAATAACGACATTTGTATTGGGTACTGGATAATTTTTAACACATTTTCGTACTAGTTGCGTAACAGAGGGATACATCCGCATACTTTCTGGAAATAAAAATTAATTATTTTTTAATCCGTATTATCTTATAACTTTTACCTTCAAGGACTTGCGTCATATACTTTAACTCCATCATGGCATCGTATGTAATTATACCACCATGCTTGGATAATACTGCGTTGATTTCGTCTCTGACTTTTTGCTGAATTTTTTGATTTTTAGCTAATTCGTACAAAGAAAATGTCATTGTAGACGAGGATGTCTCAAATCCTGCTGCAAAGAATAACAAACACTGGGCAGCAATTTCCTCAATTGTCAAGGATGCCCCGTCGTTTTTATTAGAATTGTTATTCGAATGTGTTTTAATTTCTGTAAGTAACTGAAGCACATCGTTACGTTTCACATTGTTCGTTTTTCTATAATTTACCGCGTCTTTGACAACTTTAAATAAAAAGTCGGTTGCAAATTTCGGGTATACTCTAATATTAAATAAGTAACCTATCGAAGGATTAAGAGCACAAATCACCTGTAAAATTATATCAAGTACCGATAAGTCAAACAAACCTTTACCACACTTTCTAAATTCTGGATCTGAACTTGTGAAACTGTTACAATCCAAACCAAATGCACAAGATCCAATCACATCTGTTGTGTAACATGCAACCAATTCTTTAATATCAATATCTTGCTTTTTTTCTGTTAACTTATCTACCGCACTTTTCAGTGGATTACTACACGCCACTAAAGTTTCGAACATCATCTTCATTTTTCCAGATGTAAAAATGGGTGTAAGTTTTACTCGTAAGTCTCTCCACTTTTGGCTATCGAGAACAAATAAATTGGCACTCAATGGATCAGCTTTTTCATTATAATACATTCCTCTATCGATGAAATTTTGAAAATCGTTTTGCATAATATTTTTTATAAAGTCTGGATCGATTGGAAAATATACCGGAGTAGCAAAGCTATAAATACCTCCATGTTTGAGTCCCATTTTTTTAAAATCGTTGTAATTTTGTTGAAACCATTCGGCCATAGTCTTTGTTGCATGTAATGGATTTTCTAAAGTTCCGTACCAAGAGGTGCGCGTTAGAAATTGTAGATTTTTTCTTTTCCAATATGAGTAGTTCCATTTGAAATAAATTATAATTACAGTGCATAAGGCAATTACAAGACCTATCACGTTGCAGGAAATTGAGGAACACAAAAAAATCATTTTTGTTATGTTCACTACAAAGTTACTATTTTAAATGGAAGTTAAGTACTTTTTATATTAGGTATTATTATTTTATCTTCGAATGATAGCGTAACCGATTAAAAAAAAAGATAGTTGTATTTGTATAATTGCTATTATTAAATTTGCTTCATGAAAATGGTATGTGTGATCTTAAACCACTTGAGGTGGCCACCTATGTATTTTTTTTTATATAATTTTTATTAGGTAATACACGTATTCTTCTTCTTCTTTCTAGACACCAGCGTTGTATCAATGCCAAAGACACAGTGTCTTGGACAACTTTAAGGAAAAAGTTCGTTGCGGATTTGGGAAATGCTCTAATATTAAATAAGTGACCGATCGAAGGTTTAGAAAGACATATTGTCTGTAAAATTATATCAATGATAGAGAAGGTCAACATATCTTTTCCACATTTCCTAAATTCAGCATCTGGACTCTCAAAACTGTTACAATCCAAACCAAATGCACAAGATCCGATTACATCTATTGCGTAACGCTCTACCAATTCTTTAATATCAATGTCTTCCTTTTTTTCTGTTAACTCATCTACCATATTTTTAAGTGGATTACCGCACGCTACTAAAGTTTCGAACATCATCTTCATTTTTCCAGATGTAAAAATTGGTGTTAGTTTTACTCGTAAGTCTCTCCATTTGTGGCCATCGAGAGCAAATAAATGGGCACTCAGTGGATCAGCTTTTTCATTGTAATAGATTCCTCTATCGACGAAGTTTTGAAAATCGTTTTGCATAATATTTTTTACAAAGTCTGGATCAACGGGAAAATATACCGGTGAAGCGAAATTATAAATACCTCCATGTTTGAGTCCCATTCTTTTTAGGTCGTTATAATTTTGTTGAAGCCAAACTCTTATACTCTTTGTGGTAAATAATGGATTTTGCATAGTTCCATACCAAGAGGTTGGCGTTAGAAATTGCAAATTTTTTCTTTTCCAATATGAGTAGCTCCATTTAAAATAAATTATAATTGTAATGCATAAAGCAATTACAACGCCTACCACGTTGCAGGAAAATGAGGTGCAAGAATATCCCATTTTTAAGATTTTCACGACTACGCTACTGGTACTAGTATAATTACTATTTTAAGTGGAAGCCTAGTTCCTTTATATATTGTCGTGTTTCACGGCTCAGTTACACCCCTAATTATAGTCAGCGGTGAAACCTCGCTTAATGTGGTCCACTTCAACAAAAGAGGTCCGGCTAGCTTTACGTCAGGTTTACATATTTGAGACCACAGTATCTGCAGGTTGTAGGTATCGTCGAGATTAAGCAAATTAATAAGCACAATAAATCATAAAACAATTTATTTAAATGACCCAAAAGTAGATACGAAGCAATTTTGGACGCCCCTGACACAATCGTCAAGAGATATTCAAATAGGTGTGTAAATGTGTAGAAACATCCAATAAACCGTATCATTTATGTACAACACTTCAGCTATACTTTTATTGGATGTTCCATAAATGTGAAATTGTGTAATATTAATAAAGAAAATTTTACAACAATGGTGTTTTATAAAAATAATGTTCAATTTCTTACTCATACAAATTTCGTAGTAGACACTTGTTACGAAACACCCAGTACATCAGACCGTACGTCACCGCTTAACATTCACTTCTTAATCGGTGTCCAGTTGGTAAACGGTAGCGAAACAACATCTGCGTCGATCCAGAAAATTCTTCGTTTATCCAAACAAAAAGTGTAGCGAACGTGTAGAAATCGTCCTGTTTAGTGTTCAAACCTCGAATGTCGGTTTAAACAAATCTTTCCAACTTCTTAGTTAAATCGGAACCATAAACATCTGGTCGGAAAATCGTAACCTCCAAATTCCACATGTGATTCTTTTAAACCACCAAAATTAGCGAACATCTACTTGTTCGGTACGTACAATGAAATTTGATTTGTGTAATTGTACAAATCATCAAAATTAAACTTCTAAATGTAATTTCAGATGCGAAATTATCCAAAAAGCAAAATGGCATCAATAAAGTCGAATATTGCTTGCGCCCACGAAATGCACGTAAATGTTGATTTACGAAATTAATACGTTTCAAAAATAACTCACGCCTATCTCCTATCACTGGAATAATGGTTTTTGAGACTACAAAAACTCTCAAAATTGGTCTTCATGGGTTTAATTTCGAGGTAATATTCACAACCCTATGAAATGCATCTTCTTCATCAACCGGTCGGCGCAAGACAAAAAACCTCGCCGCAAAATTGGCTCCACAGTTCAAATTACCATCATAATAAAACAAAAATCAGCAATAAAATCGTACGTATTCGCCACATTTTTACCGCGACAATTCAAATTATCACTTTTCACTTTCTAGATAAAAATCACATTCTACATGAGCTAAAACACCACAAATTCTCAAGAAATATCCGTCTTTAAGAAAAATCATGTTTGTATTGTTTTGTGTGTTGGAAGTAACAATACAATCGCTTCTGTCATCTCAAAATTGCCTCAAATCAAATGTCTAAAAACGACAAAATTTAAATTTAACCAAAATTTACTATTTGCTTATTTGATCGACTTTTTTACACTTCAATATATTTTATCTTGTCATGATAATTTTTATAGCAATTTATTATTTTATAAATATTGTGATAAGTTACTACAATGTAACAATTATTTTATTCAAGTTATAAAGTACATGATAATGGAACTACCAACAATCATCAAAAATAATTGATTATTATACTTCACATTCTAAGAAAGTGGAATCAGCTATCTTTGTACGAAGCTCATAAACAGACCGTCGTAAATTGATGACTTTTCAATATTCAAAATAATTTTTTTTGTAATCTTCTGGTTTTATCTATATAGCTGGAAGGCCCATCCATGGAGGGAGTTCCCCAAAGTTCGAAACCCGATTGGAGTGCGTCTCGTTCACAGGGGAAATGATTTAACCTTCATCCGCTCGCGTATTTTGGAGTTGAAATTTGCCTTTTTGAATTTTCTCTCCCATATCCTTCCAAAGCGTCATGGGAGAGGTGTGAAGGGCTTGCCCATGTTCTAATTAAAAAAAACTCCACCAGCCGGCTCAGTACAGTCACAAACTACCCTAAGTGTCTTACTGCGGCCAATTTGCCGCATACGCGAGTGGATGAAGGTTATGTTGGTACGACCAATAACTACAACCAATCAAAGTGCTTTGAGTGTTCTAATAATATGACTCGCTGGAGCTGGTACAGCGTGTTGGCCGTTTATTATTTTAGATATTATTATGTTATGTTTTGCTGTAGTTTTGTGTTTATATTATTCAATTTTGGATTTTTGTTTGTTTTGTTTTGCGTTTGTTTTTGCTTCCCTTTGCTCTGCTTTGCTTTTACTTTGGGGTTTTACTTCGTATTGTCTTTGGTTTGCTTTGGCTTTGTTTTTGTCTTTTTTTTTCTTTGTTATTGTCTTAGCTTTGCTTTACTTTGGTTTAGTTTGTTTTGCTTTTGGGTTTTGTTTTTGTCTTGCATTTTGTTTGTTGTTTTGCTTGATCTACGCGTGTCCTAAAAAATCAACACGCTGGAGGAGGTGCATGCTGGTCTTTTATATGTTCGATACTGACCATTTATTTAAAATACTGACCATTTAATTAAAATACTGACCAAATAAATACAAGTAGGATACATTAAGTATCCTACCTATTAAGACAGTATCGTTGAAGAGTACTAAAGAAAAATTTTTGCTCTACGTTGGTTATCTACTAAAATATCATAAAATGAGTTGTGGGGTCTCTGAGAGCCTCCGTTCCAGGGTTAAAAGAAACTTTTTGTGTTTTATAAATTTTGTGAAAATAGGAAAAGGTAAGTCATTTTAAATCATAATAAAACGGCAAAATTAAACTGGTACCTAGTATGTACCATGTAGTTGGCAACTACTATTGACATTATTATTATATCATCGCCACAGTGCATGAACAGCGAATGTGATCAGCCAATAGAATTCTGCAGGAGAAATTATGTTAGTTTCACAAATGTGTAATGTTTTCTATTTCAGACGCCAAAACAGCAAATATGTCACATTTGTTGTTTTGACATGGGAAATAATACAAATTGTGTACGAATATGCCACATAAAATAGTCATCATAGGTCCTAATAATATTAACTTCGTGCGTTTTCCCAGTAATATTGTGGTGTTTCAAACAAGCTAAAGACTCAGGTTGTAGAATTAAAGATCAGAAAGGGGGTGAAAATGGTACCTTGAGAGTTCTGTAACAATAGGCCAAAAATGTTACTTATTACACACTTTAACATTATCATCTGATTATTATTTGCATCCTGTGATTTGTGTACGCGTACAGTGGCGTATTTTTTGTGCATCTGTAAAAGAAGAATTTCTGTAGAAGAAGAATGCGGAAGTTAAGTATAGTAGGCAGGGCTCCATCGACTGTGCCTCACAAGGTTGGACCTAGACAGCTGCATAATCAGGATCGAGGCTCAATGCCACACCAAAAATTTCTCTAAAGTAATTTTCTAAAAAATGAAGGAGATAAGCGGCTATCTCGCAACTACTCCGTTGAATGCCAAATATAATACTGATACGAACAAAATGGCCTTTCAACAGGTCTTCTCTGTAGGGAAGACGTGATTTTTTCGTGAATTGAGAAAAGCAAAAGTTTGCTTTGCTTGAAATCTGAAAAGCGACTTCTGGTGTTATTTCGAGTGTTAATTATGCGTCTCCTATAACGGGAGCAAATTAGATTTCATTTCAAAACTGAAATAACAAGATTTGTACGAAAATTTCAAAATAAGAAGAACTTACATGTGAAGTTCGAAATCAACCAAGGTTTCATTAGAAATTAGTATCAACCTCATCACCTACAATTCGTTGTTTATAACAACAATCACAAATAAGAAGTTTTGGAGAATCGGATGGTAAACGATCAATTCAAATCCGAGAATATTCAACATTATGTCACCAGCGTTTCTTGGAGGTTGTATGAAAGTCGCACCTGTCGTCCGCATTACGAAGTTGTACAGCCGAACCAGTGATTCTCAAACGATTAGTTACAATTCTGTAAAACTTTCTTTTTTGTATAAAATTTGATATCATGCCACACATTTTTGTTACACTTATGAGAACCTCGAATCACAATTCAGCAACAAATTTTACCATAAACGTAATTGTGATACGAACTATGAAGCAATCTATCATTAATATACCCAAGGCCAGAGGCAGAGTTATTGCCGTATAGAATTGAATTATTTTCAACGCATTTTGAAGTTTATTAAATTAATTTTTGAGCAAAGGAGTCTTTAATTGAGCTGGAATCCAGTCTTCCCTAAGTGAGATTTTCTTTATTTTTTAATAATCCAAACCTGCCTAGTTCCACAAACTTATTCTGTTTAATTCATAAAATAAGAAACAATTGATTGCAAAAATCTATTTGCTCATTTCTTTTATTATCTCTTCTTACCTTATAATTAATTTATATTATAAATAGTAGTCAATATTAATCAGTTTTCTGTATTGGTTTTGAATCCAACCAAATTGTTTCATTGGATACCAAAAGAAAATTCTTTGGATTAAAAGTTAAAATTTTTGGTGTATTTTCTTTTAAAGAAAACTTAAAATTCTTTAACAAGACGGTCAAACAAACCTTCATTTGCATCATCCCAAACCTCATTCCTGTAATAGATTTTAAATATTACTATCTAATCTCCTTATTATAAATAATTTACCTATACACATGCGAGGGCCTTCACCAAAGGGAATATGGGTAAGTGGATGTCTTCCTTTCTTATTTTCGTCTGTAAATCGTTCAGGATTAAAAACTTCAGGATTAGGATAATGATCGGGATCATGATGTAAGCCCAAAATTGAGATAAAAACGGATGTTCCCTTTTCAATAACGACATTAGTATTGGGTACTGAATAATCTTTAACACATCTTCGGTTTAAGTGTGGAAGAGAAGGATACATCCGCATAGTTTCTGCGAAAAGGGGCATTAGTTGTTACATAATTTGCACTGTCATACAAATTTTACCTTCAAGAACTTGAGTCATATACTTTAATTCCATCATGGCATCGTATGTAATTATACCACCATGCTTGGATAAAACTGAGTTGATTTCGTCTCTGACTGTTTGCTGAATTTCTTGATTTTTAGCTAATTCATACAAACCAAATGACATTGTAGATGACGATGTTTCAAATCCTGCTACAAAGAATAGTAAACATTGTGCAGCAAGTTCTTCTATTGTCAAACCTGAACTTTCATTTTTACTACCATTCGTTTTAATTTCTGTAAGTAATTGTAACATATCGTTACGTTTAATGTTTTTCGTTTTTCTATAATCCACCGTGTCTTTGACCACTTTGAAGAAAAAGTCGGTTGAAGATTTGCAGAATGGTCTAACATTAAGTAAGTGACCAATTGAAGGTTTCGTAATACATATCATCTGTAAAATTCCATCAAATATCGGTAAATTAAACACATCTTTTCCACACTTTCTAAATTCAGCATCTGGACTTTCAAAACTGTTACAATCTAAACCAAATGCGCAAGATCCAATTACATCTGTTGTGTAGCAAGCAACCAATTCTTTAATGTCAAGATCTTGCTTATTTTCTGTTAACTCAGCTACCGCACTTTTCAGTGGATTACTACATGCCACTAAAGTTTCGAACATCGCTTTCAGTTTTCCAGATGTAAAAATGGGTGTTAGTTTAACTCTTAAGTCTCTCCATTGTTGACTTTCGAGAGCAAATAAGTTGGCACTCAATGGCTCAATTTTTGCATTCAAATAGACTCCTCTATCGATGAAGTTTTGAAAATCGTTTTGAATAATATTTTTTACAAAGTCTGGATCAACGGGAAAATATACCGGTGAAGCATAGTTATAAATACCTCCATGTTTGAGTCCCATCTTTTTTAAGTCGTTGTAATTTTGTTGAAGCAAAACACCTATAGTCTTTGTTGCAAAGAATGGATTTTCCATATTTCCGTACCAAGAGGTTGGCGGTAGAGATTGCAGATTTTTTCTTTTCCAATATGAGTAGCTCCATTTGTAATAAGTTATAATTGCAATGACTAAAGCAATTACAACGCCTAGCACGATGGAGAGAAATGAAGTACACACGAAATTCATATTTGTGATTTTTACGACTGAGTTACTAGTTTAAATGGAAATTAAATTTCTTTATACTATTTGTTATCTTGCAATGATAACGCTACCGATTAGATAAAGTCCATTAATTATTTATTATAAGTAACAGAAGACCCTGAAAAATTCAATTAAAGTGAGAAAAGCGATTTTTCTGACATTAGAGCAATTTTATTTCAAATTTGTATAATTTTCTGTAAGCTGAGAATTTTTTTCACAAAATATGTCATTTTTACTATGTAAATATTTTTTGTAATATCATTTTTATAATGTAGTACTACATATTATAATGTAATCTTAAGTAATTCAGTAAGCTGTAATTAAATCACACTAATTTTTACAAAATTGTTATCTGTTCATTGTTCATTTATTCATTATAATCTTGACATAATGCAAGTCATCATTTGTGAAGGTCTAGTAAATGCGTATTATTGAAATTTAATATAATTTACACCATGGGTCTCCAAACTATGGCTCGCGGGCCACAATCCGGCCCCCCACAGTTTACTTTAGTTATATTGTAAAAATGTTTCCATAAATGTTTTTCAATTATTTTATTGGAACTTATTTAGTAAAGGAGTCAATATGGCTCGCAGGCTAAAAAGTTTGGAGACCTATGATCTAACACAATAATGTACATAATAATGGCTTACACATTTTTTAATAGAATAATCATTAACTCTAATATCAAAATATTAATTTTTTTTGAGTACTACAAAGTAACCCTGAGTCCAAGAGGAGTTAATTTTATTTAACGAAACCAATTTGAATTTTGAAAAAATAAGTTTTTATTTCGATATTAGATTATTACACCTTGAAACATTAAAATTAGTTTGCATGTGGTCTTTTTGAGTAAAGATTTAGCTTTCAGCAACATTATGTTGTAATTAATCTCTGATTAAGTTAACCCAGATCAAATATAAACCCATAGAAATCGGTTTTACATAATATCTAATGTACCAATATACAAAATTTCATGTTCAGTTCAGTTTTTACAGTGACATATTTTTGAAAATTTTAATTAAAATTATGTAGAGTGAATTTTATCTTTTGTGATTGGCACTTGAATGAGGCATTGCGCGGTCACCATCAAGATTCCTGGGAAACCCCAGTGTGAATCCACCAAAGCGGGGGTTGCTTCTAAGGTCCTAACCTCCCGCGAGGGGTCAACCAACCCAATCAATACGGCTTTTAGTAAAGCCAAAGCTAAGAAAACCTCGGCTAAAGGCAAAGCTAAAGCCAAGGTTCTATCCGATATTCAGCTGAAAGGACCAGGGGGAAAAGTCGGGGAGGCTGTGGCCGGAGCGACCAGAAACCAGAACCCCAAACCAGTAGGTAAGACGGGAGGGAAAGGGAAGAACCCTGATTCACAGGGTCCAACCCCCACCCCCCCTGTCCCAACTCTGGCGGGGCACCTCCAGCGGATGGAGGCAATAAGGGAATAAGGTCGTCCCCGGTGATAGTCACCAGACCGGACCTAAGGGTCCCCCCCATCCTTCTAGTCGATAAAAAGAGGTGGCCAGCTCTAGCGGCAAATCTTAAGACTCGCTTCTCTGACTTCGGTAGCGTGAAGAACACGAGAGAAGGCATCCTTATATCTACGACCTCCTTGAAAGTTCGTAAAGCCCTCGAGACTCTCCTCGCAGAGCAAAGATGCAATTTCGTGGTCTTCCCGCTGCCGGAGGAAAAACCTTTAAAGGTTATTATCAGAGGACTCCCCCAGGAATTCTCCACAGGGGAAGTCCAGACAAGTCTGGTAGAGCTAGGCTTCCCCGTCATAGCGGTGCATCAATTCAGAAAGGGACCTGACCGCAGACCCCTTCCTTTATTCCAAATCACCCTGACAAAAAACAGTAAAGGTAAAGAGATTTATAACATCACCGATATTATGAACATCCCAATTACGATTGAAAATCCTCACCCCAAAAGCCACCTAGCGCAATGTTTTAAATGCCAAAGGTTTGGTCACACACAGCATATCTGCAAGTCAGCAACTGTATGCGTCCTCTGCTCGGGTAATCACAGGTCCAATTCATGCCCAACTAGACATGAAGACAAAACCAAAACAAAACTCTTATGCGCAGGTTGTGGCGGTGAACACCCCTCCAATTGGACGGGCTGCCCTAGCCGACCACAACTGCGTCAAGTTAAAACACGCACTCAGAGAGCTGCTCCCCCCCCGCAGGGGAGGGAACCAGCAGTCTCCGCGAGCAACAATCCTAACTCTGGATTTACCTTAGTAAGGAGCAAGAGGCGCCCCCCCCGCAGGGGAACGGCAAAACCCTCAGCTCCTTTCTCAAGGGAAAATCCTCTAGACAAACACCTGGCGCCACTGAAAACCACAGTTACCCTTCTCAAGGAAGGCCTAGTCGCTCTGACAAAGGCGGGTTTCAGCAGGCAAGCCATCCAAGATATGCTCCTTGACTCAGCATGTTAACAGGTCGCAAGAAAGCAAATCCGATGTCTCTTCAGATAGCTTACTGGAATGCCAACGGACTAGAGAACCGCAAATTTCAGTTACTGGAATTTGCGCGCAGACACGACCTCGATGTCATTCTAGTAAGCGAAACTCATCTGAACCCCTCTCGTAAAGCGAAACTCCCCAGCTACTCTCTCTACAGAAATGACCGAATGACAGGCCGCGCGGGCGGCACTGCAATCTATGTCAAATCTTCCATAGAGCATCATGTAGTAGCAACTCCTGACTCTCTCACCCATATCGAAGCAACCATAATTAAAATCCGTACGGGTAATAATGGTTGGTTGCAACTGGTATCGGCGTACAGAGCTCCCAAACCCCTATCTAAAATCTTGGATTCAGATATTACCCCCCTCCTGGGGGGACCCAACGATCAAGTCATCATCGCTGGTGATCTGAACGCCAAGCATCCTGCGTGGAATAGCCGTAAGACTAACTGCGCAGGAAGACAGCTTCTCAAACTTTCCGACAGCCATAGATTTATAGTAGACGCTCCTGTCGACTATACCTTCTATAGGTACAATCCGCTCATTCCTAAGAACACTCCTGATGACAAGCTTCGTCCCGAACATTTTCACGATGTCCTAGACATCGCAATCATCAAGAACCTTAAATTCATCCACAGACTCACCTCTGTCAGTGAGCTCTCCTCCGATCACAACCCAGTCCTTCTCCAGCTTGGAGAGGACAGGGAAGGACAAACCAAACTAAAGAGAGACAAAATTATCTGGCCCAAGTTTCAAAACCAATTCCTGCGTAATTTGGGACCCGTGCCCCCCCTCCAGACAATCGATGAACTTGAAAAGTACGTTGAAGAGTTTGAAGGAAAAATTACAAAGGCGGTGATCGACTCTACAATTTCTGTCCCCATTAGCGATCTACGCGACCAGTTACCGTTGGGAGTCAAGGAGCTTATCCGGGAGAGAAACCGGGCTAGAAAGCGTGCGCAGCACACTTGCAACCCGGCGGACCACCACAGATACAAGCTCCTTAATAATGAAGTAAGGAGAGAAATAAGGGAACACAGACGCGCCCAATGGGACGCCAAGCTCGAGAATCTTGACTTCCAAGATAAATCGACTTGGCGTTTCATTAAAAATCTTAAAAATACGAAAACTACGATTCCTCCACTGGATGGTAAGGGCGGGACGGCCTCAAGCACCGAGCAAAAGGTCGAAGTCTTAGCGGACCACCTGGAACAACAGTTCACTCCGAACGAAGATGTCCAGGTTCCTGCCTTTACCAAACTGGTGGAGGAATTGGTAGAAAGCAAGCTTAAGGAGCTGGGTCTAGACCCGACACCAATTGAGCCAACTTCCTACCAGGAAATTTTCACCACTGTCAAGGGTCTGAACAAGAGGAAGGCTCCAGGTCCTGACGGTATAACAAATACCATGCTAACCCAACTCCCTAAGCAAGGCTTGGAGAGAATTACGCATATTTTTAACGCGGTATTGAGACTCAGGCACTTTCCTTCCCGTTGGAAAGTGGCAGATGTCATAGTAATACCAAAACCAAAACAAAACCACAGAAACCCTGGCTCATACAGGCCGATCAGTCTCTTACCCTCTCTTGGTAAGCTGTGCGAACGCATAATTCGCACTAGACTGGTCAACGCCATGTTAGAAAAGCAAGTTATTCCTAATGAACAATTTGGCTTTAGGCCGGGGCATTCCACGGTACATGCCATCCTAGGGCTGGTAGAATTTATTCTTCACAGTTGGGAAATGAAAGAATCAACGGCGGCGGTCTTTCTAGATATCGCCAAAGCGTTCGACAGGGTCTGGAAACAGGGCCTGTTGTTCAAAGTCATAGCCGTTGAAATTCTACCAGCCCTAATCATTCTTTTAGCGTCGTATTTAACGGACAGGAAATTCCGGGTCAAGTTGGAGGGGATTAGATCCACCCTGAGGTGCATGTTGGCGGGGGTACCCCAGGGCTCCATACTTGCCCCGGACCTCTTCACGTTCTTTACTCATGACGCCCCGACTCCCTCCCATGACGACCCGTTCACACAGGTACGTTTTTACTGTGATGACGCGGTCATGTTCACAAGAGGAAGGAGACCGGGATACATCGTCCGTAGGCTAAACGCGTTCGCGACGAAGATGAGCGAGTACTACCGAACTTGGCGGATTGCTGTCAATCCCGCCAAGAGTACCGCTACCTTCTTCACTCGATGTCACGATCGCAACCTACAGACGAAAAAGAAAAAACCAAGGAGTCGTAACCTTACTCGACTCCCACAAACTTGTGTTAGTATGAATGGGGTAAATATTGAATGGTCCGGTTCCTCTAAATATCTTGGGGTGACACTGGACGCACATATGACCTGGGAAAAACACATAAAAATCACTAGGGACAAAACCAGGGGTGCCAGAAAGCTGCTTCAACCCCTCACAAACAGGAACAGCAAGCTTTCGGCAAATAATAAGCTCAGGGTGTACAAAACATACATAAGGCCGGTACTTACGTATGCATCCACAGCTTGGGGTTATGCACATCCCCGTCACTTACGTCAACTAAAGGCCCAACAAGGTCTTGCCCTAAGGCAAGCCTATGGGCCGAAAAATAGAGGTCTAACGAACTCCCAACTCAGGAAGGACTTCAATCTGGAGTCCATCATGGAGTTTATCCGTCGTCAGGCGGAGAAATTCTATGAGGCCGCCGGGCACTCGGAGAACCCGCTGGTCAAAGGACTGGGCTCGTACCAGCCCGATGACCCAGCGAAATTCAAGAGGCCCAAAGCCATCCTGGGGAGGGAGTACCTTCTTTCTGATTCCAGATAACGAACGAGACCAGCAGACCAAATTTAAGAAAACGAAACCCAATCCCGAGATCTTTTCAAACCGCCTGCCGGGGACCCCCCCAGTACAATCATACTCTCCTTCCTCCTCCCAAACGACCCCGGTCGCAAGGGAGACGAGAGTAAGGGCAGGAACAGGGGGACCCTGGAGGGCGGCGGTAAGATACGGACCCCACCTACGCAGGGGGGGGAGCTTAGCTCCCTACCTGGCCAAACGTACTAATGGTACGGCTGAAAGAGATTCCTTAGGGGTTAAAGCGTAGAACCAAGCCTTCGACTTCGTCTCTGCCTTTTTCAAGCGGTTTCTGTTTACAGGAACCGTCACTAGACCTTTACCTTCTGTGCCGCGAGACGTCTTTTGACACGACAGTGCGTGAAAGTCCGAAAAACTCGCACCGCTGGACTAACTTAGTGCCACGAATAACTTTCAAAATAACACCGAATAAAGAAACGTAGCAGCAGCTAACCGTTTAAAAAGCTTGTCACGGCCCGATCGGCAGTCTCTCTCTCTCTTACTCATTTCAGTCGCCAGGAACAGGTAGCTTGCTACCTGTTAGGACCGGCTGCAAAACCCGTGACGCTCGAGTGGACCGTCCGAAAGGGGCACCCGCTATGTAAGGGCTCTAACATCCTTCATATGACCGGAGCCCCGGCCCGACACCACAAGGCGCCCACGGGCCAACCCAGGCCCCAGGCGTCGGGAATGGGTGGGAGATGAGAGGACGAGCCTAGAGACGGCCGTTTAGAAAAGCACGAGGGGTGAAATTCACTCACCCCGAACTTCATAATTATGTGCCATATTAATGAAAGGAGTAAGAGCCTATTAGTGCTGAGCACTCCACAAAAACCAATAGGACAAGGTACTAGTTTTTACCGGGTAACTCGCAGGTATACCTGTCTTGCCATAAATTCTGTCACATGGTTATACGATTATTTATGGTATTTAAAAATAAAAAAAAACAATTTTTCTAATACCATTTTATTGCTAAGATTATAACGATTAATTTGGTATATGATTTATTTAAAATGGACACGCTAAATTCTTACATATGGCTTTAAACGTCGCGGGCAACCGTCAGTTGCGGCACGCTTGACTTAAATAGGAATGGAAGCTACTGCTTTCACCAAATCTCGCTTCAGGAGCTCAATAGTTTTATGTGGCCTACCCCAAAGCATGCCTTCAAGTCTGGCCATAATTTAAGTCCAAAGAGTTTAAGTCTGTTCTTGCAAATGGCCTATCTTCTGCCGCAATAAACGCAGGTAAATTGGGTTTTAACTACCTGACCAGGTAATTTCAAACGTATGACCGCGATTTGTGAATTTTGCTAGAAAACATATTTTTTATTTTGGAATAAGCTTTTATTGTGAAGTGTAACAACATCATTTAACATCTTTTGGTACACAATGGCAGGTGTTTTAACTCTTTTTTCACAAATAATGAAGGTGAGTTACACTGTCATACGATGATTCTCACCACACCGTCACTAAATCGGGGTAGTGAACCCTTTGCACCTTCGAAATTTTTTGAAAAGCTTCTTACAAACTCGGACCATACACACGAACATTTTGTTTCTTAAATATTTCTCATAAAGTAAAAATCTGTACACAAATTTCTGCGATGATCGTCATTAGCGTGCTTCTGCAAACGCTATTTTGATCTCACCCTTGTAATTTTTTATAAAGCATCGGTAAGTCCTTGTTCTGTTACAAGAAGATATGCACCAAGTGTCAGGTCATCTTTAATACGCAAGACATACTTCTTTTTAAAATTTCAACTTCTCTAAACCACCATTTTCTGTTTTTTTAAAGGATTTTTAAGAATTTTTTCTTAAATTAATTTGACTATTGTAAGGGTCCTTAAAATTCGTAAACCTCCGCTTTTATGGTCTAAAATCACTGTTAATAATTGGATATATCGCTCTTTAGCTCGATACACAAATTTTGGTGACATTTTTAGCGGTTTTATAATTTGAAAATTTCACATTCTGATTTACCACAGCTATTCATCTCTTATCATTACAATTCTATTTTCATTTACGCCCCAATCCATTTTTACTTGATTATTACAAAATATCAATTATTGTAAGTTGATTTCGTCTCTGACTTTTTGCTGAATTTCTTGATTTTTTGCTAATTCATACAAACCAAATGATATTGTAGATTACGATGTATCAAATCCTGCTACAAAGAATAGCAAACATTGTGCAGCAAGTTCTTCTATGGTCAAACCTGAACTGTCATTTTTACTAACCTTGCAGGAAAACGAGTTACACAAGAAATTCATTTTCGTGAATTTCCTAACTGTTTTTCATATTCACAACACAATTTTTATATTCGTTTAAATAGAAGTCAAGTTCTTTTATATTATTTGTTTATCTTGTAATGAAGGCGTAACCGATTAGATAAAAATACATATGAATGTTATGATTATATAAGACAACCTTGTTGATATTCATTATAATAATTTTGCCAAATTCAAAAGTCGTCATTTCTGAAGGTCTAATAAATGCGTACCTATTATTGGAATTTAATATATCTACCTAATAATGAATTTTTTTAGACAATAATCATTAACGCGAATATCAAAAAATGAATTTTTTTGGAGTATTACTTCACAGTAGACCCGAAGTCCAGGAGAGTTAATCTTATTTATCGAAACCAATTAGAATTTCGAGAAAAATATGGTTTTATTTCGATATTATATTCATTTTAAACTATTAAACCTTGAAAAATTAAGAAAAGTTGATTCATGCATATATTTTTAAAGAGAAATTTAACTATATTTCTGTTAAAACATTTTAATTGATCATATTGATTGGCTAAGTACATATTAGTACTATCAAAGAATAATTAAATATCAACTTTTTTTAAGTTATATTCGATCGCAAGAGGAGTAACTATCAGGTTTTGTGCCAATTGTTCTCGAGTTATAATAAAGAAAGTATTTGAGAATACAACACAAAATCACTCAATTTTAATTGTTGTTTCATCAACAAAATGGCTTGAAGTTATAGCTTTCGCTTGATAGTTTGGTTGAAAAAATTTAGAATAAAAATTGTTTTTAAAAAATAGCAAAAATGGTAATTTAAAAATGTTTGCTCAGAAGGACAGAATCTTTCTATCGATTTGCAGAAGGATTTCTAGAACGTGCCGTACATATCTGATTTACCGATGCATACAAAATTTCATGCTTAAAAATGAAATACTATTATAGGGTTAATTCATAAAATAAGAACCAAATATTTATTTATTTTTAAATGATATTTTTACAAGAATTTGTTAGTCTTAAATGCTGTACTAAATTAATATTAATAAGATTTCTGTATTGGCTTTGAATGCAACCAAATTGTTTCATTGTTTACCAATAGAACAGTGCTTGGGTTAAACGTTAACTTTTTCGGTGCATTTTGACTTAAGGAAAATATAAAATTTTGTAACAAAACTGTCAAACAAACTTTCATTTGCATCATCCCAAACCTCATTCCTGTAATTGAGAATATTTCAAATTTTAATATCTCACTTGTTGATCTCAAAGATTAATCACTTACCTATACACATACGAGGACCTTCACCAAACGGAATATGAGTAAATGGATGTCTTCCTCTCTTATTCTCATCTGAGAATCGTTCGGGATCAAACATTTCTGGATTTGGATAATGATCAGGATCATGATGTAAGCCCAAAACTGAAATAAGAACAGACGTTCCTTTTTCAATCACGATATTTGTATTGGGTACTGAATAATCTTTTACACATTTTCGGGTTAGATGTGCAAGAGAAGGATACATCCGCATAGTTTCTGCGAAAAAAAGCATTAGTTACTTAATTTGAACTGTCATATAAATACCTTCAAGAACTTGCGTCATGTACTTTAATTCCATCATGGCATCGTATGTAATTTTACCATCATGCTTGGATAAAACCGAGTTGATTTCATCTCTGACTTTTTGCTGAATTTCTTGATTCTTAGCTAGTTCATATAAACCATATGACATTGTAGATGATGATGTCTCAAATCCTGCTGTAAAGAATAACAGGCACTGTGCAGCAATTTCTTCACTTGTCAAACCTGATCCGTCATTTTTTTCGCTATTGTTATTACTATTCGTTTTGATTTCCGTAAGCAGCTGAAACATGTCGTTACGTTTAATGTTGTTCGTTTTTCTGTACTTCATAGTATCTTGCACAGTTTTAAAGAGAAAGTCGGTTGCCGGTTTTGGAAATGTTCTAACATTAAATAAGTAACCGATCCAAGGTTGAAAAAGACAGATCATCTGTAAAATTATAGTAATCATAGGGAAGTTCAACAACTCTTTTCCGCATTTTCTAAATTCAGCATCGGGACTCTCAAAACTGTTACAATCCAAACCAAATGCACAAGATCCAATTACATCTGTTGTGTAACGCGCAACCAATTCCTTAATATCAAGATCTTCCTTTTTTTCTGTTAACTCATCTACCATACTTTTGAGTGGATTACTGCACACCACTAAAGTTTCAAACATCATTTTCATTTTTCCCGATGTAAAAATTGGCGTTAGTTTTACTCGTAGGTTTCTCCATTTTTGGCCATCGATAGCAAATAAAGTGGCACTCAGTGGATCAACTTTTTCATTGTAATAGATTCCTCTATCGACGAAATATTGAAAATCATTTTGAATAACATTTTTTACAAAATCTGGGTCGACTGGAAAATATACCGGTTGAGCAAAGTTATAAATACCTCCATGTTTGAGTCCCATCTTTTTTAAGTCGTTGTAATTTTGTTGAAGCCAAACGCCAATTGGCTGCGTTGTAAATAATGGATTTTGCATAGTTCCATACCAAGAGGTTGGCGTTAGAAATTGCAGATTTTTTCTTTTCCAGTACGAGTAGCTCCATTTGAAATAAGATATAATCGCAATGCAAAGTGCAATTGCAACACCTCACAAGTTGCAGGAAAACGATGTACACAAGAAACTCATTTTTATGATATTCACGAATGGACTAATATTTTCAAACCGTTCAATAATTATATTATATAAGTGAGAATTTTTATACGTTTTATCTCATAATATGAAGGTCACCGATTAGATTTGGTTCAAATTACGATCTAATTGTTAGCTATATATGGTGCTTAATAATTATCTAAAAATGTATAATTTTTTTAACATTCAAGCGCCACTGCTATATTACGAAATTTATGAGTCATAAGCGAAATATCATAAGTTTTTACTTTACGCAGTACGTAAAATATTATTTTGCGCAATATTTGTAAACATCATTGAACTTAATGTTTTATTGATAATATATTATATAACGAGCAGGTAAATTTGAATTATCCTTTGTTACTTAGGTTAAATTAGCGATCTTTTCTTTAGGGGTTGCTTATAATAAACAGATTTATTTTAGTTTGCTCTTGACCTCGCGGTAAGCATTGAGGTCTTCATTACTTCCACCTTTTGATTTGATTATCTACAAAGGATTTATTTAATATTAGAAACATCCGCTTTAGTTCTTTGATGTATTATAGTATTATAATACATGTATGTATTATAGTATTATAATACATCAAATCGGAGCAAGACTATAGAACGCAGAGACGTTTGAACGCGAGGACGATTGAACGCAGGACGTTTGAACGCCGCCGCCGGGACGTTTGAACGCGAGAAATTGCACCTTCCCTCGACTTATTAACGATGCACTTTATTATGACCAAATTAGGGCAAAAGGTATATCCACCGGTCAAGGCTAGGTTAGTGTTAGGAATCGACTTTTATTTTAAGAGAGGATCATTATTAAAACGTAAATCCCGGTTGAGGCTAGGTTAGTGTTAGGAAACGACTTTTTTTAAAGAGAAGGTCATGAAAAGGTCGGTACCTAATCTAATTATCTAATTAAGTACTTATCTAATTGCTCGCGCGTTCAAACGGCTGCGTTCAAATGTCCTAGACCGTATGCGGGTAGAGTAGCTGTATTAAAAGAAAAAAGGCGGAGCTAATGTGCAGGAACAAGACTTCGTCGAGTGGGTCTATGTTTTTAAAGTGGGGATGTCCAAGGTATGTCAATATTTGAAGTGATCATACGTTACGTGTTCATAACCTCACTTTTATTAGCATTTCTATTGAAGGTTATAGATTTACCGCCGTATTCATAAAAATAAATCAATATTTAAGAGAGGCTTAAACCCTTTTTAACCATAACCTAGCTTTCTTTTGCTAGTAAAAGCATAGGGAAAATAGCTAGGTTATGGTTAAGAAGGGTTTACAAGCCTCTCTTAAATATTGATTTATTTTTATGAATACGGCGGTAAATCTTATAATATTATTTAAAATATACTTTAGCAACAATTATTCAATGGTAAGTTAAACATTTTTATCTTTAATTAATCATAAGAAACGTAAGTATCTAAGTGTTTATGTATGTAATTGAAATTAAACATACTTTTTACTACGCCACTGACAAGCTCCTCCAACACATCTACTGCGCCGGGTATTGACTACGCCTTTTTATCTACCAGTAATTCAATTCTAGTGGATTAGATTGAAAAATTCGCCAAATCAAAGTTTTCTGTTGCTTAGTATTGGAAAATTTCTTAGTATTTGGTAGGTTTTGCCATTTTTGCTTGCTCAGATTAACTCAAATTATGGAAAATATTAACTTACTTTTGCAGTAACTACTGACTTTTATTAATATAAGTAAGTTTAATATTACAATGTAATCTTAAGTACCTTAATAAGCTTAGTAATTCAGTAACACATATCTTATCAAATGTTTATCTCAGAAAAATAAGTACTCGTAGATATTTATATTATTATCTTGACAAAAATTGAAAGTCATTATTTCTGAAGGTCGAGTAAATGATTATTATTACAATTTAATCTATCATAATATTATGTCCATATGTACTACGACCGAAAATGATCCATTGGTCATATAGCGTCAATAATAAGACCCATTGTCACATAGGCGTTAATTGTATGGTGGACAAAAACAAAAATGAAATCACGATACAAAGCAAAATGCAAGAATTGGAACGGCTAGAGTGTCTGGGCATAACAGGAGCTATGCGTACAACCCCACAACACAGTAGCGATGGAGGAACTCTTGGATCTACCGCCTCTACACCTGATCTGATCTGTTTGAAAAACCTTTGGATATCATTCCAAGAATTTTGACTTTCAGAAGCCGTTTGAGTTGACTAGAAGTCAATTAATACAAGTGGATAACAAATGCTCCAACTGGTACACAGATGGATCAAAAACTGAACAGGGAACAGGCATAGGCATACATGGGCCCAAATTACTCAGCATCAATAGCATTAGGAACCCATCCCACAATTATGCAAGCTGAAATACTTGCGATTGAACTGTGTGCCCATGAATGCCTCCGAAGGAATTTAAGGGGCAAGCAGATCAATATAATATCGGACAGCCAAGCTGCGATAAAGGCACTCGAAGCAAATAGCTTTGATCCCTTGTCTACATGGGAATGTCGACAATCTCTCAAGAAACTGGCAATGGACAACAAAATTGCCCTACGCTGGGTGCCAGGTCAAGAGGGAATTGAGGGTAATGAAATAGCCGATAAACTAGCTAGATCAGGTTCAAGAACGCCCCCGATTGGACCTGAACCATACTGTGGGCTAACCAAAGCACACAGGGGGCTGGAGGTCCAAAAATGGGAGGCAGAGAGCAAAGAAACTCTCTGTAAAAATACACCACGACAAAGACAGGCGAAGAAATTCATAGAGCACTCGACTGCAGAAGCTAAAAAGCTTCTTCTTCTGACAAAGAATGAAATTCGACTCATTGCGGGGCTGTTCACCGGATACTGCCCGGTGAGATATCACCTCTAAAAAATGAGACTGGAAGGTAATGACAGGTGCAGACTACAACTGCACTTTTTTTTAACTGTTTTTTTTAACTATATAATTTTAGCTTTACAAGCAAAACGGCTTACTTTTTGGGGCCGAAAAGCAAATTGCAATTCAAAGAAGGCACCTAAAATAAACCTGATGCAAATCCACTTGAATAATAGAGTCATTTAAGAGATTAAACAAGTGGTATCATTAAAAAGTAAAAGTATAAATTAAAACAGGTTTATACTGATTATGGAAACACACACAAACTTACTGATAAATCCTATTTGCTACTTATTTTATTATCCTTTTTTATTTATTACAATAATTTGTTGTATTAAATATGCAGTATTCAATATTAATAAGATTTCTGTATTGGTTTGGAATGCAACCAAATCCTTTCGCTGGATTGCAATAGAAAATTCCTTGGATTAAACGTCAAATTGTTTGGTGTATTTTCATTTAAGGAAAATATAAAATTCTTTAACAAAACTGTCAAACAAACTTTCATTTGCATCATCCCAAACCTCAATCCTGCAATAGAGAATATTTCAAATTTTAAGATCTGAAATGCACGATATTAATAATTTACCTATACACATACGAGGACCTTCACCAAATGGCAAATAAGTAAACTGATGTCTTCCTTTCTTATTTTTGTCTGAGAACCGTTCTGGATCGAAAATTTCAGGATTTTGATAATGATCAGGATCATGATGTAATCCCAAAACTGAAATAAAAACAGCCGTTCCTTTTTCAATAACGACATTAGTTTTGGGCACTGTATAGTCCTTAACACATTTACGTACTAATTGCGGAAGAGAAGGATACATCCGCATAGTTTCTGCAAATAAAAAGTTTCTAATTTCTTAACTTGTACTGTCACATAAGTTTTACCATCAAGGACCTGCGTCATATACTTCAAATCCATAATGGCATCGTAAGTAATTATTCCACCATGCTTGGTTAATACTGCGTTGATTTCGTCTCTGACTTTTTGTTGAATTTCTTGATTTTTCGCTAATTCATATAAACCAAATGACATTGTAGATGACGATGTCTCAAATCCTGCTCCAAAGAACACTAAACACTGGGCAGCAATTTCCTCTATTGTCAAAGATGAACCATCAGGTTTTCCATTATTGTTACTACTATTCGTCTTCATTTCGGTGAGCAACTGAAGCATATCGTTACGTTTAATGTTGTTTGTTTCTCTATACTTTACAGTGTCTTGGACAACTTTAAAGAAAAAATCAGTTGGGGATTTAGGAAATGCTCTAATATTAAATAAGTGACCGATCGAAGGTTTAGAAAGACATATTGTCTGTACAATTATATCAATCATAGAGAAGGTCAACAAATCTTTTCCGCATTTTCTAAATTCAGCATCTGGACTCTCAAAACTGTTACAATCCAAACCAAATGCACAAGATCCAATTACATCTGTTGTGTAACGTGCTACCAATTCTTTAATATCAATGTCTTTCTTTTTTTCTGTTAACTCATCTACCGCACTTTTCAGTGGATTACTACACGCCACTAAAGTTTCAAACATCATCTTCATTTTTCCGGATGTAAAAATTGGTGATAGTTTTACGCGTAAGTCTCTCCATTTTTGGCCATCGAGAGCAAATAAATGGGCACTCAGTGGATCAGCTTTTTCATTGTAATAAATTCCTCTATCGACGAAATTTTGAAAATCGTTTTGCATAATATTTTTTATATAGTCTGGATCAACGGGAAAATATGCCGGTGAAGCAAAATTATAAATACCTCCGTGTTTGAGTCCCATTCTTTTTAGTTCGTTGTAATTTTCTTGAAACCAGACTCCTGGCGCCTTTGTTGTAAATAATGGATTTTGCATAGTTCCATACCAAGAGGTTGGCGTTAGAGATTGTAAGTTTTTTCTAGTCCAATATGAGTAACTCCATTTGAAATAAGTTATAATTGCAATTAATAATGCAATTACAGCACCAAAAACGTTGCAGGAAAATGAGGTACACAAGAAAGTCATTTTCTGATTATCACGACTGAGTTATTAATTTTAGTATTTATAATTATTTTTATCTTTAAATGATGGCGTAACCGGTTAGATAAAATTGAATTTGAGTGTTATATTATAGAATTTTGACGAAATGTTCATCTGATAAAAACAGGTAGTACTCGTAGATACCTAGTATATTGTTATCTTGACAAAAATTAAAAGTCATTTATTTCTGAAGCTCTACTAAATGTTTATTATTATAGAATTTAATAATAATAAATAATATCATTTATCAGTGGTTGCGTTACTATAAAGATATGGATTGGACGAATATAACTATAGTCTATTTATTTATCGCATGCAGTGGATGTAAACAGTAATCAACGCGTGACATGCACGTGATTGCATTATGTTTATTGCACCTGTAATTGCGATTGGGTGTTTGCAAGGTCAAAATAGATTGACCTGCGCAATGACAAACTCCTCCCCATAAATCACGTGCAACTGCATGTATTTGTTATTCTCCACTGCATGCGATAAATAAATAGACTATACATACAAATATATTTACAAACATTACATTTCCAATTTATTTCTTAATTGTCTTTTAAACTCAAACTCCAATATATCGATGAATTCAATATTAAGCTGGTTGGTTCGGTTGAGATTCTAGACATTGGTGAATTCTTTACCATATTCGGTCCTGTGGAAGTCAACAGAATACAGAGGTGGATTTCTTACAGCATTTGATTTGACCGAAAAACTTATTAAACCCAGGATAGACAAACACTTGATTTGGCCCTTGATGAGCCGACAAGTTCATTAATGTGACCTGAGAAACTCAATTTATTGTCTAAAATGACTCCCAAATCTCTGATATCGGAAACTTCCTCCAGCACTTCCTCGGAACGCTGATAACAGAAATTAAAGGGGATAAGTTTACGGAAGAATCACAAAACCTTGCATTTGAAAATATTGAAGTCCAAGTCATTCAAATTGCACCATGATTCAAATACCCTAAAATCTAAAATCCTCGTAGACCATTAACCAATCCGAGATATTGTTCACTATTTTATAAATCTTGAGGTAATCAGCATAAAACAAAAACAAACAATATTTAAAAACGTTTATTTTTTTTTATTTTCTCCACAAATACATTACAATCTGTCCGATGGACAATAAGTAAAATTAATTGACATTATAAAAGAATCAAAAGTAACAATTTTAAAAGTGACACAGTGGAGAGCTAATCCATTGGTTAGCCTCCTTTTAGGTTATTTATTACATTTTTGACCAATTATTTCAAACATACATACAAATATTCAATATATTCATAACTCAATCACAAATTTAGTTCAACACTCAAACACGATTTGGCAAGTCCATGGGATCATACCTCTTTAGTCTCCTTACCGGAGGCTCCACTAGCAGATCACACGCACTAATGGGTTGGGATGGTCTGCGAGTCTCAACTGATATTTTTTGCTCATGGAAGAAATCACTTCTTTCACACTTTCAACCCGTAGGTCAGCACTAATAACGTCATTTGGGACATACCAGGGTGCGCCACAGGCACCACGCAGTACCTTGGACTGGAAACGCTGGATTTTTACTATATTGGAGTCACTGGCAGAACCCCACATGCTGGATTCCATATGTCCATATAGGCCTTAGGATTGTTTTATATAAAAGCAACTTGTTCTCTATGGATAATGGTGAGTTTCGGCCTACAAGCCAGTATATTTTTCGATACATGTGGCCCAGTTGGAGGCGCTTCTGTGAAACGTGCTTGGCCCACGTCAGTCGTCGATCGAGATGTAAGCCTAAGTATTTGACTGATTCCTGCTCCGGAAGAACGCCACCACACATCATGACACCCGGGCAAGTTCCTCTCCTGAGGGTGAAGGTGATATGTACCGACTTCGTGGTATTGGCCTTGATACGCCATATCTTGAACCAGTATTCAATTTTGTTTAGGTGATATTGCAGCAATCGAGAAGTACGATTTGGATCATCACTAGATGCCATTATAGTTGTATCGTCTGCATACGTGGCTGATACTCTATCGTCAGTTGCAGGCAGGTCTGATGTGTATAATAGGTACAGCACAGGTCCAAGTACACTACTCTGAGGAACTCCTGATAAAATAGGCTCCAAGTTGATATGAGCTTCTCCATGTTTGACTAAGAAGTGTCTTTTGGTTAAATAAGATATTAGCAAACAAATATAAGGGTGAGGTGTAACGAATTTTGTATTCGTTACTTAAATTTTACAGCACCGTGTACATATTTGCATTTAGCAATAGGTACGACGCAGACTTGCGACGTTTTACAGCGCACGTTTGATAAAGAGACGGGTACGCCATTTTGAGCGAGTACGACGTGTTTTCGAACATCGGTAATTATTTACCAATTACTTTATTAGAATCGTGTTAATTACACCAGAATCTAACTATTCACAATAGTAACGACGTCTACTACGCTTGGAAATTCTTTTTGGCTGGTCGTTGTGAGTTCCTGTCATAGCAAGCAATTTTTACTAACATTGTTTGATTGTGCGTACCATTATTTATTACCAGTGCCTTATCAATATCGCCATATTGCTCGTACAACTTATTGTTTGGTGGTTATCAGCATCTTATTCAACCCATTATCAAGTGGTGCCTTATCTATTAGTGCATCCTGCAATTATACAAGTCTGTACTGGATAGTTTTTTTTGGTTCCGGAAGTCGGATTTCACCCCAGTAGCGTTACCACCAGTTCCGGATATTTACTGATCAACATCTCCAGAGCGACTGCAGTTGACAATTTACTTACTAAGCATTGTATAAGGTAGAAGTTTGTAAACCTCCTCCAACAAAGATCTTTGGAAGTGAAGGTAAGATTTTTATTAGTATTTAATTGCGTCTTTCTGCAAGTTGCTAAGATTTTAAATTTTCGTGGAAGGTATTTGCCCTATATTTTAACTGGATAGTTTCGACTGGCGAGTGCAGTCCTTTGACTGATTCTTCATTTTTATTTACATCGTCCAGAACCGTCGTGAGTTGAAGCCTGTACCAAAATAGTTTTATTTTGTAATAAGTATTTATTATATTGTTGTTAACTTTTAATTGGTGGTTTGATTTTCAAGTGTTTTCTTTGAAGTCAATTTTCAGGGTAATTCACCCCCTAGCCTACCGTCAGAGCTAAGCTGTCAAAAAGGGCAACATTTTAACAGGTAGCTCTCTACCTGGTGAGCAGTACTCGCTTCCTGGACCACCATACGGTGGGGAAAAGGAGGTATAAGATTATTAGTTTCAGAGGCAGGTGTTTCTTGATTTTATATATCAATCCTGTGTACCATACTCTGTCAAAAGCCTGAGAAATATCAAGAAATGCAGCGGAGCAGTATTCCCGGATTCCAGGTCTGCTCTGATCTTCTTCACAACCCGGTGCACCTGCTCCACCGTTCCATGACCCTGCCGAAAACCGAATTGATGGTCCGGGATTAGGTTCCCCTCTCGAAGCAGCGGTTTTAGTATTTCTAGGAATAGTTTTTCAAATGTTTTTGAAAGAATTGGCAGCAGACTAATGGGTCTATAAGATGATGTCTCGGTTGGATCTTTTCCTGGCTTCTGTATCACAATCACCTGTGCCACTTTCCACTGATCTGGAAAATAACCATTTCTGAGGATTGCATTAAATATTTTTCGAAGTAGTTTAAACCCAATTTCTGGTAGATTTCATTTTTAATTTCTTTCATTTTGAATTTAACAATTGGTAGATCCATTTGATAAGGGGCCTCAAGTAGCTGATGGATAGGGTATTCTTCATCGACGGGAATTTCTCTTGGAAGAGGTTGGAAGACTTTAGCAAGATGGTCGGTAAAAGCCTTGGCTTTTTCCAAATCGGTCCGAGCCCAGTTTCCATCATTGGCTCTAATGGGTTGTTTTGCCTCTGTGGTTTCTTCATCCTCCGCGTGATTTTCCACAAAGAGTAGTCGGTCGCTTGACTAGCCGAGATGTTTTCCAGGAAGATTTTCACTCCTTGATTCTTGTTGTCAGCAAGAAGTCCCTTCAGTCGCCTTGTGACTTCGTTCAATCTGGTTTTATCACTCAGAGCATGTGTTAATTGCCATCGTCTTCTTAGTTTTCTCTTTTCTGCTATCTCCCTTTTTAACCCCCGACCCAAAAAGAGGGGAGTTATAAGTTTAACGTGTGTGTGTGTGCGCGCGCTCTTTGTTTGAGGACACGTATCTCCCAAACGGATTCACCAATTCGGCTAATTTTTTTTTTAAAATGTTCTCCATAGTCCAAGGATGGTTCTTACGGAGAGAAAAATTAAAAAAGTTGGCCGGAAAATTAGAAAAGAAAGAATATAATTTTTTATACCCCACATAAACGAGGAATTCCCAGTAAGCCGCATCTAGTGCGCATGCACTACATTCATTATTTGACATTTACATTTAAAATTTAAAGTTCAAACCATTATTTTATATACAGGGTGGAGTAAAAATTAATATATTATATTGAACATAATACATACATAATAGGTGGGAGTAATATATAAACTTTAAAAAGCACTAAATAAAAATTAAATTACAAATTTAAAAAACCCCCAACCCAAAAAAACTCTAAAATTAAACCTCTAAAAAGTAAAATAATAATTAAATCGATCTAACAGTCGCGTCGTCGTGTCCGGGGCCGTTAAGCAAATATTAACAATATCAAATCGTTCTGTGTAAATCCCGTCGGTCCCCCGACACGACGACGCGACGGTTAGATCGATTTAATTATTATTTTACTTTTTAGAGGTTTAATTTTAGAGTTTTTTTGGGTTGGGGTTTTTTTAAATTTGTAATTTAATTATATGTACGGGACAATAGCCGGGTTTGTCAATATTTGAGTCTGTTGTTGTTGTATTGCTACCGTTAGATGTTCTACCGCTTCGTCGAGTTCGCTGTTAGTTTTCAATGGTATATTGAGGTTTAATTTGTATGAAAGGCAGCTTTTAAATTTTTCCCAATTTGTATTTTTATTAAATAAGGCAGGTGGTTTATTAATTTTAGAGACACATGAATCTATGGCGATCAGAAGAGGATTGTGATCAGATGACAGGTCCAAGCACGTTTCAATTTTAAGATAATTATGCGAAATACCTCTAGTAACACAAAAATCGAGTAAATCCGGAATTTTGTTTCTATCTGTAGGCCAGTAAGTTCACCTGTTGATAGTTGTAATAGGCCGCAAGTTTGCAATGATTGGTATAGCTGCCTGCCCCTGGCTGTTATCAGCCTCGAACCCAATGATTGTGCTTCGCATTATAGTCACCTCCTTCAATAAAGCGGTGACCAAGTGATTTAAAGAATGTATCAAATTGTTGTGTTTTGATGGCTAGGTTAGGGGAGCAGTACACCGCTGAAAGGGTGAGTGGTCCCTGCCAGTCTTCGATTACAACTGATGTAGCTTGTATGTTTCGTTGAATTGTTTTTTCTAATTCGTGATGTTTTACATTGTTCTTAATGATGATCGCAGTTTATAAACAAAAAACGTTTATAATATCGTTTATGTACAGTATAAATAGCAGCGGTCCTAAATGAGAGCCCTGCGGTATCCCAGATGTAACTAAAATCTTTTTGGAAAGTTTGTCGCCAATTTTGACTCTATAGGTTTGTTCGTTTGTATGAACTAACTTGAACTGGGTTATCTTTCGAGACAAAATACTCCCACCACAAAAGTTAGATAGTGTTCTAACTTGCACTGCCTACTCCTCCTATGGAGGTCGAGCAAGAAGTTCATGTTCGGTTATGAACTGAGCAGCCAAACGAACACAGTACATTGCACTAACTTGAACCGAGCAAGTTAGTTCATACAAACGAACAAACCTTTTGAGTACGTTTCGAAAGGTATGATGCCAACCACTTTGTTAAGGAGCTACACACACCCAAGATGTCCAGTTTAAATATATAACCCTAGGACAATCCACACGATCGAAAGCCTTGCAGAAATAGAGTATAAATGCAATCTATATTTGAACCAGCTTCCATGCAACGCACAATATACTCAATAAATAAAATTAAGTTTGTTGAAGTGGATCTACCTTTGTAAAAGCCGCGTTGTTGCTCAATAATAATGTCATTAACAGTGTCATACAGAATAATAAGTAATAATATACTCAAAAAGTTTAGGAGTGCACGACAAGATACAAATTGGTCTATAATAATTTTTCACATTTGACTTGTAACGATTTTTATAAATTGGAGTCACTGTTGATACTTTCCAAAAATCTGGAAAGACTAATAAACGGAACGACTTGTCAAACAAAATCTTTAAAGGCTCTACCAAATTTTCGCTGCACCTGTTTTACAAGATGGAAGGAATTCCGTCGAATCCAGGATTAGGATTTGAATCAAGATCCCTTAGTTTATCGAAGATGACAGTTTCACTAATATCCAACAGATTTAGATCGATGCAATTTTTAATGAGGTTATCCCATTGAATGTTATCATCATTATTGCTAATACTATTAGTTACATTGACATCCTTGGGATTGCAGTACACGGATTGAAAGTGATCGGCAAAGAGATTTGCTATATCTTCAGAGTTGTTAGCTGAACTATTGTTGAGATACATACAGCAGGAGTACCGTGGCTTTTCTTTCAAAAGTTTACAAATGACCAGAAACCTTTAGAGGAATCAGGCCCGTAACCAGGATTTCATTTCGGGGGTTGGGGGGGGGGCACTTGTAAAAATCCTTTTGTAAAATGTAACATTTTTATGTTAAATGTGTAGTTAAAATTACACGATAACAATTGTATATCCAACTATTTAGCAGGAGGCTAAACTAACTGACTTTGGTGATCCTCGCCCTAGGTCTCGAAAAGATACCTAATTCTTTGTATGCACTGTAAAAGCTTTCCCAACACCAAGTCCTTCGATGTCTACTTTTCTGCGGCACCGGCATTCGGACATCTTTGTCACCAAACACAACAAATCCTATAACAACCAAAATTACTCAACAAACTAAAAAGAATCAATTCGTTTATTTATTTTATTATCTTTCCTGATTTATAACAAGAATATGTTAGACTTATAATTATAATGCAGTATTAAATATCAGTAAGATTTCTCTATTGGTTTTGAATGTAACCAAATTGTTTCATTGGATTCCAATAGAAAATTCCTTGGATTAAATGTCAAATTTTTGGGTGTATTTTCATTTAAGGAAAATATAAAATTCTTTAACAATACTGTTAAACAAACTTTCATTTGCATCATCCCAAACCTCAATCCTGTAATAGAGAATATGTCAAATTTTAAGTTCTCAAATCTGTATTATTAATTATTTACCTATACACATACGAGGACCTTCACCAAAAGGAATATAAGTAAATTGATGTCTTCTTTTCTTATTTTCGTCTGAGAACCGTTCTGGATCAAAAATTTTTGGATTTGTATAATGATCAGGATCATGATGTAAGCCCAAAATTGAAATAAAAACGGCCGTTCCTTTTTCAATAATGACATTAGTATTGGGAACTCTATAATCTTTAACACATTTTCGGTTTAGTTGCGGAAGGGAAGGATACATCCGCATAGTTTCTGCAAATAAAAAATCATTACATCCTGAATTTGTACTGTCACGTAGGTTTTACCTTCAAGGACCTGTGTCATATACTTTAAATCAATAATGGCATCGTAAGTAATTTTACCATCATTTTTGGATAATACTGCGTTGATTTCGTCTCTGACTTTTTGCTGAATTTCTTGATTTTTAGCTAATTCATACAAGCCAAATGACATTGTAGAAGATGATGACTCAAACCCTGCTATAAAAAATACTAAACACTGTGCAGCAAGTTCTTCTATTGTCAAAGCTGAACCGTCATTTTCTCCATTATTCGTCATAATTTCAGTAAGTAACTGAAGCATATCGTTACGTTTAACATTGTTCATTTTTCTGTAATTCACAGTATCCTGGACAACTTTAAAGAAAAAGTCGGCAGCTGATTTGGGAAAAACTCTTATATTAAATAAATGACCTATCGAAGGTTTCGTAAAACATATCGTCTGTAAAATTACATCAATTATCGATAAGTTAAACAATTCTTTACCACACTTTCTAAATTCTGCATCTGGGCTCTCAAAACTGTTACAATCTAAACCAAATGCACAAGATCCAATTACATCTGTTGTGTAACGTGCAATCAATTCTTTAATATCAACGTCTTCCTTTTTTTCTGTTAAGTCATCTACCGCACTTTTCAGTGGATTACTGCACGCCACTAAAGTTTCGAACATCATCTTCATTTTGCCAGATGTAAAAATTGGTGTTAGTTTTACGCGTAAGTCTCTCCATTTTTGGCCATCGAGAGCACCTAAACTGGCACTCAGTGGATCAGCTTTTTCATTGTAATAGATTCCTCTATCGACGAAGTTTTGAAAATCGTTTTGAATAATATTTTTTACAAAGTCTGGATCAACGGGAAAATATACTGGTGAAGCAAAATTATAAATACCTCCATGTTTCAGTCCCATTCTTTTTAGGTCGTTGTAATTTTGTTGAAGCCAGACCCCTACAGTCTTTGTTGTAAATAAAGGATTTTGCATAGTGCCATACCAAGAGGTTGGCGGTAAAGATTGCAGATTTCTTCTTTTCCAATATGAGTAGCTCCATTTAAAATAAGCTATAATTGCAATTAATAAAGCAATTACAACACCAACAACGTTGCAGGAAAATGAGGTACCAAAAATATTCATATTTGTGATATTCACGACTGCGTTATTAATTTATATTGTTTTTTTTATCTTCGAATGATAGCGTTACCGATTAGATAAAAACTTATTCATTAGACATAATTGTGCTGATTAAATCTTTTCTTTAGACGTAGAAGATTAGTTTTACTTCGCGGTTGACCTTGCAGTCCGGAATACCGCTGCCCCTCGCCGTAAATTGAATATTTTGGGTGAAACTGGAGTCAATAATCCTTTGAGTCTGAATGATCTTCCATATTATTTAATGATTTTCTATTTTCTTTGGTTTCATCAACCGTGGTTTAATTATTCTTAAAGTCTTAGGGGGGGGGGCTTTAAATAGGTTTTTCTAGAGTGGGTATAAATAAAAGAGTTTATGCTTTTCAAAGTTTTCATCGTTTACAGTGCATGCATATTGTCCTCTATCGGAAGCCTAATTAAAATGCTAAAAAAAACAATTAAGGTGGCGGTTTTGCACGTGGGCGTCTTATGGCAATTATGCTAATATCTTGTCACATTGCATTTGCTTACGTTTGAAAACTACAAACTTTTAGGTAATGATTTTAACGCCATTATAAAGTAGAAGCTTTGTTCTAGAGTGTGAATTACTTTTTATTATAATTAGAACACTATAACTATCCCAAATATGCTGTTGAAATTTGTCAATATTAGTGATTGCAAAGTCTGTATTGCATAATTTTTATTGCTTCAGATATACCGATTTTTACTCTAAAAACCAATTCACACCCAGGTGCCATGCTTTACACTGCTTGTAAAAAAATTTGGAGGAATTATATTCATTATTTTAAAAATCTAAGCAAATTCAAATTAATATGAAATTTTTCTTCCATTTAATAATATAGAGCTTAATTTTACAGAAATCTGTTGACGAGAAAATTATAGTAGCTCTTGTTATCATAAAAATAGTTTGACTATTCTCCGTCATTATGTTAGTGTATTAGGTAGTTTTACCGACTAAACGTGCAATGTCCAGCCGCGTTGACAAGTCATAGTTTCGTAGAATACGCGCCGTGTCTACTGCTTTTTACAAATTACTCTAATAGAAAGTTTTTCGAGTATTTATTATAATACAGATTTTTAAATTTTTTATAAGAATTAACATTTTTGGAAAAAGTCTTTCGGCTTTTACTACATCCAAGGAGAGGTGATTCGGTTGGCCGTCTTTACGATTTCTGCTTATAATTAGGCGGTTTAACCTTTTCTACGATAAAATTTAAAAATTTCGAAAAAGAAGGCTCTTGAGATACGAATTTCGACTAAATAGGAGACATTTTTAAAATTTTTTAACTTTGACCTTCTGGTGCGCCACCCCTCGGCATTTTTAAGGCATTTTTAAGGTCCGGCAGATAAGGTTTTTGCGGTTTGACCGCTACGCCGTTGCCGCGCCGTGAAAGCTTTTCGGTCTCCCCCGCCGCTCCCGACGTCGTACATCGAGTTTTGCGCAAGATTCGGATAAAACTCGTCGGAGCCGACATTTTAGCACCTTTAACGTAAACTTTCGCCACCCCCCATTTGCGAGGCACTTTAACAACAATTTTTCAAAAAAAGTTCATCAACTTTGAGGCTTCACCACGGAGGCCCCCGACGTCTCCCAGGATCGCGCTTGCGGTTGTGCACGATGGGAATACCTCCTGCGTCGACCGCCGCCTCATCCGTCGAGATCGGTTCGGTGGGTTCTGCTGGGGAAATCGCTTATCACTGCAAATTTTCAATTTTTCTGTACTCGGAATGGGAAAGTGTTTCGCTCACAGCTGCCGCCCCGGAAGAGTTGGGTGGATTTTTCCGGCACGGTCAGATAGAGCTTTTAACGGCGGTCATTTTGACATGCCGCCCCGTCATTTTCGATCGCCGCCTGAAATGGTGGAAGCACATTTCTAACAAATTATGTCGAAACAACGACCTGCATTTGAAAAATCGCCCCCCCCCCCAGCTAGTGGTAGCGACGCCACTACGTTTTGGCTCGATGGGAACCCTAGGGGCGTCGACGGAATCGTGTCCGGCGAAAATCTGTTCGTTGGGTTCTTCAATCTTGCTGTCACAAGGATTTTTATCATAAATATTCTACTCTTTTGCCTCCCGACGACTATGGCGGCGCTCGCCGGGATTTTCTTTCGCACGGTCGGGCGAAAGAGTTCGCTTTGCGTGCATAAATCAGTCAGGCGGCTCGCTTACGCGATATCAATAACAATATCCAACAATTACAAGAGAACCTATGTTACAGTAGCGTAGCTAATGGGGGGCGGACCGCCCGGGCATTAATAGGAAATTGGGTTAAAAAAAAGGTCATTCAAAAATTTTTGGGGGCGGCATTAAGGGCGGCAAAAGAAATTTTGTTGGAAATTTCATCAATTAGGAAATAGGATTTAAAAAAAGCTCATTCAAAAACATTTTCCACCCCGGGCTGCAAAAGTTCTAGCTACGCCACTGCCTATGTATATAAAAAATAATGCAATGCGAATATATTCGAATAGATGACAAAATTTCTCCTTCAAGATAAATAAAATGCAAGACAGCAAACATTGAACTTTTATTTTATATTTTATGTATTATTTTGAAATTATAACTTGATTCTTTATTTTTTATTGCATATTTTATTAAATTACTACTTCCCAGCATTGATACCTGAAAACCATTATAATTTTGCGTTATAAATATATTCAGTGCCGTTCCCAGGGGGTATTGCGCCTGTATGCAAGAAATTTTTTCCGCCCATTATGCTAGATGGGCTATGAAAAATCAACCGAGAAATTGTCTGATGAGCAAAAAAAAAAGGTCAAAGATTTAAATAAAATTCATTCTTATCTCTCCCCAAAATGCCGCCCCTTACTTTTGCCGCCTGCATGCGGGGCATGCACTGCATACCCGGTAGGAACGGCTCTGAATATATTATGATTCATAGGTTTGTTTCAACAATCGTTCATTCATCCTTTCATTAATTTTATTATGATAAAAATTGCAAAAATCATGTAGTTTATTATATTATTATATTTTAGTCGAGTTGAACGCATCTCGTAGTTGAGCTATTAGACACTGCAGGTCACCACTTGATAGTCATATTTATGACTTGATGAATCGCCCACGTTCAAAACCGCAACCTTAAAGATCTTCCGATACAGACAGCCCTGTGCTCAGCTAGCTCAAATTTTGAAATCCTCTGAAAAAAACCGTAGCAAATCTGCTGAAAGACGCCTTCTAATGTTCAATCAAAATCAACGTTACAAAAAAATAAATTGTATTTGGAAAAGATTATTCTTTCTAATTTGATTTGAATTCCAATTAATACCAACAACAGACTATTTAATGGTTGGAACCGAGGGGAAATTCACTAAGGATTAAACCGTACAATGGATTGCAGTCCCTAAAGATTGCACAGAGATTTTTGAGATTCATACATGTTCGCGAAGATTAGTGAAAAGGAGTAAGATTGTGTAGTTTTTGTTACGGATTTTGAGATTATTTCAATTCTAATTACGATTTTAAGGATTTATTTTATATTTTTCAGATTTTTGGGATTAATAATGCTAAGATTTTTGAGATTGTTTCGAAGTTTAAAGGTGAATGAGAATACACGTATCAGTCTTTTTTTCCAAAAACGGTAGGTCGTAGAGAGTTGGGTCAAAAAAATTTATGATAAAATTCGTAATAAAGAATCGAATAATGATATTATTATTTCTCGGAAAGGTCGTCATTCCGAGTAGTTTGCTCCAGAACTCCAGAATTTTAAATTGTATAGGTCGAAAGTGGTATTGTTGAAAATATCTTTAAGAAATAAGCAAGTTTTGTTGGAAAAATTATTTTATTACTCCGACCCCTTTTAAGTAATGGTAGTCTCATTCACCCATATGCAATCGAATATTACTGAAAAGGGGAGGGAGTAATAAAATAATTTTTCCTACAAAACTTGCTTATTTTTGCAAGATCTTTTCAACGATACTATTTTCGACCTATGGTGCCATTTAAAACCTGGAGTTCTGGAGTTTCTGGAGCAAACTACTCGGGACGCCGACCTTTCCGAGAAATAATAATATCACCATTCGATTCTTTATTATGGCTTTTATAATAAATTTTTTTAACTCAACTCTCTACGACTAGCCGTTTTTGAAAAAAATTGCTGATACGGGTGCTCTCATTCACACTGTATGTGTAATTTTACAAATTCTCAACTTTTCCGCTCTCTAACAAATCGAAATACTTCCATCAACCAGGAATAATGTAAAATAAAAACTATATCACTTCTGGAACCGATCGTGGCCCCAGAAACTCCAAATTCGCAATCCAAACTCGAACGGAAAATTTTCCAGTCCTTTTCTCAAAATGGTCGCCAGCGGAAGACCAATTTTTCTTGTACCACCTTCGGAAAACCCAAAATCTCTATACTCTTTGCTGACGCGGTAAATTTTAAATTTCACAAATCGCACTGAACTAATTATTTTAAATTTTCCAGCTTCACACAAAAGAAAAGCCAAACATTAAAAAAAAATAAAACAGTCTGTTGGCGGAGCCTTCTTGCATTAGAAAACTCATCAAATTTAACTAACACTTAAACATAATCAAAAATAATCTCTTCCAAAATATCAATACCTATAATTTCATCTTAACTTCCAGCTGGGCATCTTTCATCAATGTACTAACAAAATTAGAAGACGACAATATAATATACTCACTTGATTCTTTAACAAAAACGTTGAATTTGAACATTTTTAGTTAGTCTACATTTGTTTAAATAGTACTGTGTTTACTATCAAGTTTCACAACATCGACCATAATAATATAGATTACTATTATTTTTTTTTATCTATTATAAAAAGAGTTATTGATTATATTTAGCTAAGGAATAATAAATATTGCCTTGTTAAATATCTAGTGCTTTCTAAATTCGAGTACCACTTTTCACTTGAAATGAAAACAATTACTAATACTTAAAATACCAATGATGAGTTTTTTTCCACGAAAATAGATCTTCATACTCACCTTAAAAATTAAAAATAAAAATGAATTTTTATCATCCTCTTATCCATCTGAATAATTATTTAATCTTCTAATTGTTCAAATAACTTTGACATTCAAATGTGTCTGGAATTCTAAAAACATTCCCCATAAATGGCTGAAAATAAAATTCAGTGTACCGCGCAAAAAATATCAAGCTGCTTCTCAACGTCAACGTCGAAGAATATGCTCTCACTTATTAGTTGTACAATGTTTAAATTTGCCATATCAAAACTTGTCTCCGATAAATGAGAAGAAGGTCCACAAAATTCTACACTCAAAAAAATGTTGTTCATAATATTAATAAACAGTGGTTACTAACTTGTATTTAGTTGTCACAATAATCATATTTATTGTTAGGACGAAATTTTTTAATTATTTAAGAACTCTGTTTATTGGTACAATAATTCAATATTCATTGTAAGAATAAATAGTCTAACACTGATTAATAACAGAAAATTCATTCAGCCAGTAACTAATTTTATGTATTTGATTAAAACATTTAATTCTCGCAATAAAAAGTATTTTTGTATATACAAATATTCAATTTATCGTGACAACGAATGCATTTATATTGATAGTTAATACATTTATTAAATAATGTAAAAAATTAATTGATTAATGAAAACTATTACTTGTTACAACAACTATAGTTGTTATTACTATAACAGCAATGAAGTCATCATGTTTTTGTCGATTTCTTTGGTGTGATGTCATTTACTTAGTGAAATCTGTGAGTGAACACGTAAATTTTGAAAGAGATTAAACATTGTCTGGTACTTTTACTGTTAAAATAAGGTAAGTTGGGATATTAATATATTACAAGTAAATTATCACTTGATTTATACATGTTTTTTGTGGAATACGGCCGTTGTATCGCTTAGCGTCAAGTCACCGTCCGGAAAGGGAAATTTTGGAACGATTCCCAACAGAGAAATTGGTATCTATTTGATCATCAAAGATTAATTCTTTAATTTTTAACACATTTTATTACAGGAATATTATCGTATTTCGAAATGAGGCAAAATTTATAATAAATATTGCAACATGAAAGCTTCGCTTAAATCAGCCATAATTAGCCATGTTTTACCGCCACAGCTAAAAACTGAGGAAAGAAAATCTCGACACGAGAAGGATTTTGGTAAGTGGCTTGCAAACAATTTATTGCTTTTATTTTGAAAATCAATTTTGTACAGGTTTTAAAGACCCTGGTATAACATTTTAGAAATATTCGTGTGCGTTTGAGATTTATAACACTGCATTTTTTTAGAACCTGGAGTAGATGGAGAAAGTTTACCCTATTTTAGACGCTTGGCCTTTTTATAAAACATCTTCAGGATATCGTTTGGTACGTCACTGCATTAACTATAAATTACAGTTAATTATTGTTAGTTTCCTTTCAGATTGATATTGATTTTAAAATTGCATTCGAAGACAAAGATGGTCTTATTATGAATTGGGATAATAACCGTGGCAATCTGGTAAAAGTTTTATTCTGCAACGTAAAGGAAAAAAAAATAAAAGGATTGTTAGAGACAGTGAGGGATACCTCTGATTTACATGAAAGTGAGTGTTTTGCATACATTAATTCGTGCTATACTTATTTGATTTTTCACTTTCAAATAGTTAAATTCATAAATAATAATTTAATTGTTCTTTTCAGATAGACATAATGCCGCTATTTTTTGGTCATTACATCATGGCTACTTCGTTCCTACAACACTAAGTATTCAAAAAATAGGCGACAAAAGGGTCGGCACCCTTATCAAAAATAAATATGTATTTTTTATATTTGTTTTAAATTTTTTTAATTCTGTATTATACTTAGGTTATAAACATTTAAATTAATTTCAAATTGTGTTTTGAAAATAAAATTTAGTTTTTAATATGTTGTTTGAATTACAATTCCGTCAATCCTATCAATTTTGGCATGAGCCCAACCAATAAAATAAGGTGAGACAATGTATATTAATTTCATTTATTGCGTCCATATTTTACTAAATTTCTTGCTTTTTCCTTTGCGGGTTTAGTAGACAATAATTAAACTCTATAATATCTCTTTTAATAGATTAACGTTTCGAGGGGTTTTGTTTCCTCTTCGTCAGAACCAATTAATAATATGTCATAAATTAACGTTCAAATATTTATAATTCATTTAAATACGTATTATAAATATTTGAATGTTAATTTCTGACGGTTCCGACGAAGAGGAAAAAAAAACTTCGAAACGCTAATCTATTAAAAAAAGATATATAGAGTTTAATAATTATTGTCCACTAAACTCGCAAAGGAAAAGGCAAGAAACAAAGTATGTATATCAATAGCTCTCTCAATTACTAAGTTAATTTTGGCAATAAACGATGTACATTGAGCCAATAACTGCAGTAATTGATAAAACAAACCTATTAATGAGTCCAACAAATAAAATAAGGTGCGACAATGTACATCAGTTACTCTCACAATTATTAACTCCACTATGACAATAAACGATGTTTACTGAGAGAATTAACTACGTTTATAGCATTAATAAACATCGTTTTGTTCTAACAATTAAATTGGTAACTGGACAAATTTTAATAATTATAGTTGTTGGTTTAATAAACATTTTTACTGATATTATGTACCTTTTTTTTTGAGTGTAGTAAGTAACTTTCTTTCAAGACCATGTTACACAAATCGACAGTTTCCATTATGCCTTTTGATAACCAAACAGCAATCGCAGCTCTCAATTTAAAATAAGCTTTACCCAATAATGACATTACATATTGGGAAGTTCCAACCTCAACTAAATCGTTCCTCATCTCATACCTAGGACTTTGACGCCAAAATGAAAATTGCAATTCGAACAAATTACCTAAAATAATCTTATAGCTAAAATCCACGTGAATAATAAAGGAAGGAATAGCAAAGCAGGTGAGATCAATAACAAATAAATGTAAAAATTGAAACATGATGTTTAAATTGAATATAAAACATAAAAGAAATTAAGAAACCCTTGGATCCAATAAACCGTTATTTTTTGTTCGCAATTTATATTGTGTTTTCTTATTTTATTACAAGAATATCTTTTATATTCTGTAGAATTCAATGTTAATAAGATTTCTGGATTGGTTTCGATTGCAACCAAATTGTTTCATTGGACTCCAAAAAAAAATTCTTTGGTTTAAACGAAATGGTTTTTGGTGAATTTTGTTTCAATGTAAATATAAAATTCTTTAACAAAACGGTCAAACACACTTTTATTTGCAGCATCCCAAATCTCATTCCTGTAAGAGAGAATCTTTAAAATTTTAAGATGTATTTTCCTAGGAATTAATAATTTACCGATACACATACGAGGACCTTCCCCAAACGGAATATAGGTAAATTGATGTCTTCCCTTTTTATTTTCGTCCGAAAACCGTTCGGGATAAAAGTTTCAGGATTAGGATAATGATCAGGATCATAATGTAAGCCCAAAATTGAAATAAAAACGGCGGTTCCTTTTTCAATAACGACATTCGTATCGGGCACTGAATAATCTTTCACACATTTTCGTGTAACTTGCGGAAGAGAAGGATACATCCGCATAGTTTCTGCAAATAAAATGTCTTTATTTACGTAACTTCTATACCAATAAAAATTTACCTTCAATGACTTGCGTCATATACTTTAAATCCATCATGGCATCGTATGTAATTGTACCATCATGTTTGGATAATACTGCGTTAATTTCATTTCTAACCTTATCCTGAATTTCTTGATTTTTTGCCAATTCATACAAACCATGTGTCATTGTAGACGAAGATGTCTCAAATCCTGCTAGAAAGAATAACAAACACTGGGCAGCAATATCTTCAATTTCCAAAGATAAGCTGGCGTTTTTACCATTATTGTTGCTGCTATTTGTTTTAATTTCGGTAAGCAACTGAAGCATATCGTTGCGTTTAACGTTATTCGTTTTTCTATAATTCACTGCGTCTTTGACAACTTTAAAGAAAAAGTCGGTTGCAGATTTGGGCAATGCTCTTATATTAAAGAAGTGACCTATCGAAGGTTTAGAAAGACATATCAGCTGTAAAATTATATCAATCATCGACAACAACATCAAAGTTCAACAAATCTTTTCCACACTTTCTAAATTCAGCATCAGGACTCTTGAAACTGTTACAATCCAATCCAAATGCACAAGATCCAATCACATCTGTTGCATAACGGGCAACCAATTCACTAATATCAATATCTTGCTGTTTTTCTGTTAATTCATCTACCACAGTTTTTAGGGGATTACTACACGCCACTATAGTTTCGAACATCATCTTCATTTTTCCAGATGTAAAAATGGGTGTTAGTTGTGCTCGTAAGTTTTTCCATTTTTGACCATCGCAGGAAAATAAATGAGCACTTAACGGATCAACCTTTTTATTGTGGTAGATTCCTCTATCAACAAAGTATTGAAAATCACTTTGCATAATATTTTTCACAAAGTCTGGATCTACTGGAAAATATACCGGTGTAGCGAAATTATAAATACCTCCATGTTTGAGTCCCTTTCTTTTAAATTCGTTGTAGTTTTGTTGAAGCCAAACTCCTATCGTCTTTGTTACAAATAGTGGATTTTCCATAGTTCCGTACCAAGAGGTTGGTGTTAGAAACTCCAGATTTCTTCGTTTCCAATACGAGTAGCTCCATTTGAAATAAGATATAATTACAATGCACAGTGCAATTACAACACCTAATAAGCTGCAGGCAAAAAAAGATGTACACAAGAAACTCATTTTTATGATATTCACGATGGACTAATATTTCAAACAGTTCAATAATTATATAAGTGACAATTTTTATCTTATATTATGAAGGTCATCGATTAGATTTAGTTCAAAATACGATCTAATTGCTAGCTATAATACAGTGCATAATAATTATCTACAAATTTAGAATTGCTATAATTGAATTTATTGTGAAACTTACATACATATTGAACACTGTCACTTTGTTGTTTAGCAATTTCCATCTACGTTCCGTTTTCGCACACTTTCCATTAGGAGCCAATTGCGGTCAGAAGTTCTTCTTCTGGGGTTACCGATCTAACAAAACAGCTGTCAAAAGAATAAATTAAAGCCTTCAGCTAAGCATCGCAGTGTCCGAATTTCTTCCTTCAGTGACATATTTCCAAGTACCAGGGGCTGAGGTTCTCGCCTCATAAACTGGAGGAATATGCAACACCCGTTTCTCTTCTCTTGTAACGCAAATTGCTCTAATTTGGGCCACTTGCCCCGCTGATCTACGAATGGAATGGTAGACAGGCCAGCTAAGGGATTACACCCCCGTCCAGTGTCAGAGCATGGGTCGCGCGGACGCGGTTCGTAGGTTCTTCCGTTGGCTCAGGCGATCAATTGGCAACTAACTAAGAAAAAAAACCTTCCGGGCGCCAGTCCTCTGAATAAAACATGGAAGTAAAGAACAGTTGGTTTTATTTAAAAAAACAAAGTTCAGTAAAAAGATGGGGTTGACAATATCTGATTTCAAAACTCCAATAGGAGATACAAAACATATAACAAATCAAGTAAAATCCAGGATACCCTGAAGGAATACCCTGGGACAATCAAATAAAAAAATAAAATACAGATGAGTTGCTATCTGAAAACAACTCACAAAAATAATCCGCGCATCCAGGAGATTGCCCAACGCAGACATAAAAACGTTGGTAAAATTGACTGCAATTAACCCATTCGCAAGAGATATCATCAAGTAAAATTAAATACAGCAATTGCTTTCTAACTTACCCTTCCACCTCAATCCGTCCGATTCAACATCTCAATTCTTTTGGAACCTCTGGAATATTAATGGTTCATCGTTTAAACTGAGTTTCAGGTGTAAAGCTAAAAATAACAAAAACTGCACAATTTAACAAGAATCAATTCACCTGCGAACGGTATAGCATCTCAATGTCGATGTAATTAATTAAGAAAAGCTAATCTCCCAAATGCGCTTCCACAAAAAACTAATTAATGGTTTTCCAGCCATCCTACGTCGTTGGTGCTGTCCTAACCACTAGAGATGGAATAGTGGTATAGGCTCACGCTACCGCTGCGACAAAAATCTCTCGATGCTGGAATGGAGCTCGCACGTCTTCCCAAAAAGTACGGATAAATCGTCAAAGGAGACGGCCAGTGTGACAAACTTATCACACCACTTCTTAATCAAAGACGCAAAACTGCGGTGAAGCTGGGGATAAATGAGTGTTGATCAGTCCTGCCCTCTCCATTGATCTCATACGGTAATGGTGAACCCAAAAACGAAATCAGAACATCGTTAAAAATGGCTGCCACAGATGGTTCAACGCAGGAATGAAGGTTATCACAGGTGGAAGCAAGATAACCAAACTGCTGGCTCATATCCATACAAATAACCATATGGTTGGTGGATAAAACAGCCATATGCAAGCGGCTACCGCACACCATGTGCACCCGCTCAGAAAACCATAATTACAGTTGAAAACCAAAAATCAACGTCACAGAAAAATGGACGTGGTAATACGAAAAACCTAAAATTTATCAAAGTCAAACTTCCGCTCATGATAGAAAATAATGTAATCTTACCCACAAATGTAGCACAGAAGGTAAAATAAAAGATCACATCAATAAACTAACAATTTGTGGCTTTTAAAACATAAAATTACAAACAACGAAAAATGAAACTCGCACCTTTCATAAAGATAAGCGAAGAATGACATTTTGATAAATTTTCGGAATTCAAAACGCTTGCGCGTGTTGAAACACACACAGGGTGATGCATAGATTTCCGCCAAAATATAATAATAGCATTTTTTGAAATGCTACACTCTTAAGGCTTTAAAAATGTATTTAGTGAGTTCTTCAGATCAGCAGTACCCATTTTCCAAGAAATAAACCTTTACAGCATCCATTATCTGGCTAAATTCATAACTAGTATTTTCGTTCGACTTCATCGAATATACTAATTTTATTATTCTAATTTGTTTATTACAAGAATATGTTAGATTTACATTAGGTATACATACAGTATTTAATATTAATAAGATTTATGTATTGGTTTTGCATGTAACAAAATTGTTTCAGTGGATTCCAATACAAAACTCTTCGGATTAAACGCCAATTCCTTTGGTGTATTTTGATTTAAAGAAAATATATAATTCTTTAACAAAACTGTCCAACAAACTTTCATTTGCATCATTGCAAACCTCAATCCTGTAATAGAAAATGTTTCCAATTTTAAGATATCAAGTCCATTTCATTAATAATTTACCTATGCACATACGAGGACCTTCACCAAATGGAATATAAGTAAATTGATGTCTTTCTTTTTTATTTTCGTCTGAGAATCGTTCTGGATCAAAAATTTCTGGATTTGTATAATGATCTGGATCATGATGTAAACCCAAAATTGAAATAAAAACAGCCGTTCCATTTTCAATAACGACATTTGAATTGGGTACTGCATAATCTTTAACACATTTTCGTGTTAGTTGCGGAAGAGAAGGATACATCCGCATTAGTTTCTGCAAATAAAAAATCATTAGTTCCCGAATTTGTACTGTCAAATAAAGTTTACCTTCAAGGACTTGCGTCATATACTTTAAATCCATAATGGCATCGTAGGTAATTTTACCATTATGCTTGGCTAATACTGCGTTGATTTCGTCTCTGACTTTTTGCTGTATGTCTCGATTTTTACATAATTCATACAAACCAAATGACAATGTAGTAGACGATGTCTCAAACCTTCCTAGAAAGAACACCAAACACTGTGCAGCAAGTTCCTCTATTGTCAAAGCTGAACCTTCATTTTTTTCATTATTGTTACGACTGTTCGTCTTAATTTCGGTGAGCAATTGAAGCATATCGTTACGTTTAACGTTGTTCGTTTTTCTGTAATTCACAGTATCCTGGACAACTTTAAAAAAAAAGTCGGCAGCTGATTTAGGAAATATTCTAATATTAAACAAGTGACCTATCGAAGGTTTCGTAAAACATATCATATGTAAAATTGCATCAACCATAGAGAAGTTCAACAAATCTTTTCCGCATTTTCTAAATTCAGCATCTGGACTCTCAAGACTGTTACAATCCAAACCAAATGCACAAGATCCAATTACATCTGTTGTGTATCGCGCAACCAATTCTTTAATATCAATGTCTTTCTTTTTTTCTATTAACTCATCTACCACACTTTTCAGTGGATTACTACACGCCACTAAAGTTTCGAACATCATCTTCATTTTTCCAGATGTAAAAATTGGTGTTAGTTTTGCTCGTAAGTCTCTCCATTTTTGGCCATCGAGAGCAAATAAATGAGCACTCAGTGGATCAGCTTTTTCATTGTAATACATTCCTCTATCGACGAAGTGGTGAAAATCGTTTTGCATAATATTTTTTACAAAGTCTGGATCAACTGGAAAATATACCGGTGAAGCAAAGTTATAAATGCCTCCATGTTTGAGTCCAATTTTTTTCAGGTCGTTATAATTTTGTTGAAGCCAAACTCCTATAGTCTTTGTGGTAAATAAAGGATTTTGCATAGTTCCATACCAAGAGGTTGGCGTTAGAAATTGCAGATTTTTTCTTTTCCAATATGAATAGCTCCATTTGAAATAAATTATAATTGCAATGCATAAAGCAATTATTACAAAACCTACCACGTTGCAAGAAGATGAGGTACACAAATATCCCATTTTTAAGATTTTCACGACTAAGCTATTATTTTAAGTGGAAGTAAAGTTCCTTTATATTATCATTTTATCTTGCATTGATAACATTAAAGGATTAGATAAAAACAAATTAGTGTAGTATATTTATTAGGTCAAGTAAAAAGTAATCCATTATTTTTCCAATGGATAGCTTTAGTTATCTGTATCTCGCGTTGTATAAGTCCGATCGGGTTCCACTAAATGGCGTTAAATAGATGACATTTCGTACTATAAAAACTTTTCTGACAGTTTTGTGATTAATTGACTCAGTTTTGTTTGAGCGCGCGTCAGAGATGGACACTAGCAGAGAGAAAATACTAATAATTTTACAGCTTTTCTTCGATAAAAGCAGATTCGCCTCAAGCCAGGCGGCTGAAAATGTGAATAGTATTCATGGTCCCGATACTGTAACAGTCAATCACGTAAAATTTGGGTTAAGTCAATTCCGATCCGGTAATTTAGATGTCAAGGATGCAGCAAGCTCTAGAAGGTCAATCATAATAAATGTATGCTAATAATTTTGTTATGCCGGTAAGCTAGCAGTCGTAGCATTACCTTGGAGCTAAAAATCGACCACAAACCATTTTAAACCATTAGAAGTAGGTTGGATTCAAAAAGAATCTCGATATTTGGGTGCCACAACGACATCTAGTGGACAAATAACATCTTCCCTTAACCCTTCACTGCATCGTGATGTTTATAAACAACATAAATTTAAATCACCTGTAAAAATTTAAACTTTTGGATTTATTTGAACTTTTTTCTTTAAACAATGCCACGATATATCTGAGATTCTTGCTATCACGTGCAAAAGGTATAAATTTCAAAAAATAAGCAGATTTCAGCAGATTACTCTTTCGAAGTCGTGAATCTGATGTGATTGCTTGTTACTGCATATTTCGCTCCGTATTCATTTATTAATTATTTTCGTTTTAAATTGTTTTTTTTATTGTTGTGAAGTGATATTTAGTTTAGAAAGGTATTGTTTAACAAATTTATTTAATTTATTTGTAAATTAGTGCAAAAGAAAATTTTTTATAGCAAATAACATAATTAGAAAAAAACATCATTTTATTCGATAAAAAAAATTCCTTGCAAGAAATATTTTTTTTAATATTTTTCCATATATCAGGAAACCACAATAAACAAAATATATTTTTTTTAAGGCAAAAAAAAATGTCATGCAGTGAAGGGTTAAATATGGCCATTAGGCATTCCCGCTTGTAATTTGTTGTTATTTATGACCTTTTCCATTATGGGACTAGACAATTTAATTGTCTCGTTGTTGTTGGTTAATTGAGGCGAGATAGCTTCAACTTCCTAGCATATGTCTTTTTGGTTACACAAGTCAGAGTACGACTCCTTCTTGCAACTGGAAGCGTAGTGGCTGGTTTCACAGCACCGCGAATACCTGCTCGTTCTAGGCCAACTGTTACTATTTTGAACCTAAAAGAATCCCCCCACTCTCTAGATCTAGGTCGATCGTAACAATTTTCTTCTGCTCTGCTGTAGTCCTAAGAGATGTGATGGACAACAGTTCCGCATCTACCACTATATTTGCTATTTCTCTCTTATACATTCATAAAGGAAAACCTCTGACCTGAATGGTTATCTTCTTTGTGAATTGCCTCATCTGAAGTCCTTTAGACCTGCTTATCAGCTTTTCCATTACGTGTTTGTGACCTTCTATACCTCTTGACGTCTCAATGAGTAGATCACCTGCTCTGGTTTTCCTAATAGTTTTTATAGCTTATTTAGTACTATCATCTTGACGACCCTTGGCGCCTCCATACCATAAATCCTGGCACATCTTAACTACCATTTTCAGTGCCTCTTTTTATCTCTTGTGACATTATATTTTCCATGGGCAATTTAACCGTAGTTTAAATAGTCATGTTCTGCTATCCTGTCGGAGTTTACGCTGTTTTTCAACTCTCTGGTCTTATATTCATCTAATATATTGATGTGATATTCACCCTTTAATGAATAATCACCCCAAAAAGACCCCTAAAACTAGCTTTATGTCGGAGTAGAGTTTTTCTCTTCCACAGAGTCGATGGGTTCGACAAACGAAATAAAAGGGTAATTCAAAGAACACATAATTTATTAAATGAAAATAATTTTTGTATAAGAGATTTGCATCAAATTTTCATGTGGACAATAAATTTGTCTTAAACCAAATGTGTAGGGTGTAACAATCGAGATATCCAAAATTACATTTAATTTGTTAAATTTAGGTGCTAAATTTGGATTTCTCGTCATTCGTGTATTGTGTAAAATAACAATTCAAATTTAACAATAATTTTTAATCAATCCAGTAATGACGCAAATAGTTCTAAACTTGGATTTATTAAAATAAATAACAAATTTTCTACCTTGTTACAAACTGGTAAAGTTTCACTGAAGTTAGTGTGTTGCCGGATCCATGTGACCAAATTCCTGCCATCAGTCGCCAGCTGTTCCAATTTGTTCAAATCCACCAAACGTTCCACACAGCAGCCAGTATTCCAAACTCCTGCCAGTGTTCCAATTTTGAAGTCAATCTCCAACAACTTCGAAGACACGAGCAGAATTTTTATAATCACTTTTTATTTTTAGGTATTCAATTAACTAATACCTTAATTCGTTAGAAATACACAACCGCTCACTAATTATGAATCGTAATTAACAACTACGCGAAAATTTGATTTTCGCAAATTATTCACTTTTTAGTGAAATCACGAAATTACACTTCTTTGATCCTCAGATCAATAAGAAGTCTCGCGAGTTCTTCCTTCTTTCAGGATCACCAAAGAACTGCTCTCCGCTTGAGTTTCACCGGGGAACTCCTCTCTCCTTGAGCTTCACCAAGAGACTGCCGTTCTTGCTCGCCGACTTTCTGTCCCTTTCCCAGTTTTTCGAAATTGGATATTTTAGGTGGGATGAGTCTTTGTTCCTGGTAACTAAAATAGCCCTTCCAGCAGGTAATATAACGTTGTTTATTGTGCACGCACAAAATTATTATTCACACTTTACGTTTTACAGGAATCTGTCGTTCTCAAAATCAAATATCACTTACAGGATGTTACAAAATATTTGTATTTCACAAATAATTACAGAAATGTTATGTCTTGTGTGTCAAATTGTTACAAATAACGGTTTGTTGTTAATTTGATGCAAATGTTTCTCATATCAGCCAAATTAACTGATTATTGAATTAAAAATCAAATAAAATTAAATCACTCCCTTATTTGTCTGCTTTAACCCTTTAAATGTGAAAATATCACCACAACATTGTTATGATTGCTTCACAAAACCGTACTACCCCTAATTGAACCTTATCTAGCTCCACGTTGGGCTAGTCAATTTAGTTGTTTTATGACTTTTGCTATCAAAAACTATTTCAAAGGCCGCTGTACTAGTTTCATGCCGGTAGCTGAGTTCTTCTCTTGGTCAAAGGTCAGTGGATTCAAACAAACGAAATAACAAGGCAGTAATTCGGCATCAACATTGTTTGTTAAATAAAAATACCCAATTGCGAAAATTTGCATCAATTTATAAGTGGCAAAAAATCTGCCTCGAACCAAATGTGTTAAATAATGTAATAATTAAGAATCCAAGCGACATTTAATTCCTCAAAAACAGAAGCTGAACCTGGTTATTCAATTATTCGTGTAAAATAATGTGTAAAATTCAAATCAATTGTACAAAAGTTTTTTAATAAATTCATTTACGACACAATTAGTCGTTTTATATTGAATTTATATTAAAATAAAATAAATTTCTACCTTATAAATTTTCAAACTGGTAAATTTCCACTCGATTCAGTACGCCACTGGAGATCACATTCTCAACGATCGTAGTTGCCATTCTTCACACTACTTTGGAAGCCGCAAATGTTCAAACTGCTACCGGAGATCAAACTGGGAACTCGTACGAGGCCTCTTAATCCAAAAACTCAGAGAGTAAATTTTGCGGATTCACACAAGCGAACAATTAGCCAGAGTCTTGTAATTACGTAGTAATTAACTACGTACGACGCGTAATTAGTGAAAATTGTGTATCGCGAATGTAACGTGGTATTTGTCAATCAAATATCTGCAAGAAAATTGGTTATTTGAAAATTTTACATGTGTAATGAAAATTTGAGGTTAGGTACACATTTTGTGATCGAAGCGAGATCAATAATCAAGAGATTACATACCTGGGTGTTGTCTAGGACAAGGATTGTTTATTTAGCAATTCGAAAAGTTGGTTTGCAGAAGAAAATAAGCTTAATCGGCACTTCTACACAATTATTAATACAGAATACCGGTAGCAGTTGGACGCATGCAGCTTCCATAGCAGTTTGAACACATGGTAACTACGATCGTCGAAACAATATGGTCTCCAGTGGCGTACTGAATTGAGTGAAAATTTACCAGTTTAAAAATTTATATGGTAAAATTTTATTTTATTTTAATGAATTCAAAATAAAACGACGAGTTGTGTCGTAAATGAATTTATTAAAGAACTCTGTACAATTGATTTGAATTTTACACATTATTTTACACTAATAATTGAGTATCCAGGTTCAGCTTCTGTTTTTGGGGAATTAAATGTCACTTGGATTCTTAATTATTACATTATTTAACACATTTGGTTCGAGGCAGATTTGTTGTCACTTATAAATTGATGCAAATTTCGCAATTGGGTATTTTTATTTAATAAACAATGTTGATGTCGAATTGCTGCCTTGTTAATTTCGTCTGTTTGAACCCACTGACCTTTGACCAAGAGAAGAACTCAGCTACCGGCATAAAACTAAATAGTACAGCGGCCTTTGAAATAGTTTTTGATTAGCAAAAATCATAACAATATATCTTTTCTCTGCTCTTCTCTTAAAGCCTCAAAATGTCTTTTACGAGTTCTTCAGATCAGCAGTTCCCATTTTTCATTAAATAAACCATTACGGTATCCACTATCTAGCTAAATTTGTCACATGTAACTATGGATTTCATGTCAGGGATTTCTATCAAAAACAACTCTTCCATATTATCTGTATTAATTTTAAAATTAAACATCACTACTATCGGAGTAAAAAGTTCTGACAACTGAGTTTGAAGCATCCTTGTTTGAAGTCAAATAAAATCAAAATTTTGCAGTGAAAAAATTTGAAAAAAATATATGATATCAATTGATTAGTGCTAAATGTCATATTAAAATTTTATACTTCTAACTAACGCCGTTTTAAAATTATTTAAAAAAATGTTCAAAAAGTGTAGTGTTAGCACTCATTTCGAAAAGTTGCAACTTCAAATACCTACAACTATCGTATTTTCTTCTGAAATTACATAAAATTTATGTAGTATATAGACAAAAGTATACTCTTTTAGCAATATTAAAATTGTATTTGAATTTTGTCAAATTTCTGTTAAAAGTGGATTTCTATAAATCGATATTATCTTTGTACATAATAATTGTTGCTTAAATTGTGCCTCTTTTGTTAAGTATCTTCATAACAGAAAGGCACTATAAAACCTATAACTTTGAAATTTTAATTCGTTATACAAAATTAAATTCTTTATCTGTATCTTCTTAGTGCATAAAATTCCATTAATTACTTTTTGAAATATAAGACTTCAAACTCAGGGGTCAGAACTTTTTACTCCGATAGTAGTGAGTAAATATCCTAATTTTATTATACAGAGAGTAAATAAATTAATTTTTAGTTTTAAATTTTTACTTGTATAAATTGTATAATGTCATCGAATATATTTCATTATTGTTTTTTATTTATTACAAAAATTTGTTATACTTATATTATACATCATTTAATATTAATAAGATTTCTGTATTGGTTTTGCATGCAACAAAATTGTTTCATTACATTCCAAAATGAAATTCTTTGGATTAAACGTCAATTCTCTTGGTGTATTTTGATTAACAGAAAATATAAAATACTTTAACAAAACTGTCCAACAAACTTTCATTTGTAACATCCCAAACCTCAATCCTGTAATAGAGAATAATGTCAAGTTTTAAGGATCTCAAGTCCCTGTCATTTATAATATACCTATACACATACGAGGACCTTCCCCAAAAGGAATATAAGTAAATTGATGTCTTCCTTTTTTATTTTCGTCTGAGAATCGTTCTGGATCAAACATTTCTGGATTTGGATAATGATCAGGATCATGATGTAATCCCAAAATTGAAATAAAAACGGACGTTCCTTTTTCAATAACGATATTTGTATTCGGCACTGAATAATCTTTAACACATTTTCGTGGTACTAGTGGGAGAGCAGGATACATTCGCATAGTTTCTGCAAATAAAAAGACATTAGTTCCTAAATTTGTACTGCCAAATAAAGTTTACCTTCAAGGACTTGCGTCATATACTTTAAATCCATAATCGCATCGTAGGTAATTTTACCGTCGTGTTTGGATAATACTGCATTGATTTCGTCTCTGACCTTTTGTTGAATTTCTTGATTTTTAGCTAATTCATATAAACCATATGACATTGTAGACGACGATGTCTCAAACCCTGCTAGAAAGAATACCAAACACTGTGCTGCAAGTTGCTCAATTGTCAAAGCTGAAACTTCATTTTTCTCATTACTATTACTACTATTCGTCTTAATTTCGGTCATCAACTGAAGCATATCGTTACGTTTAATGTTGTTCGTTTTTCTATAATTCACAGTATCCTGTACAACCTTAAAGAAAACATCAGTTGCCGATTTCGGAAATGCTCTAATATTAAATATGTGACCTATCGAAGGTTTCGTAAGACATATAATCTGTAAAATCATATTAATCATCGAGATGTTCAACAATTCTTTTCCGCATTTTCTAAATTCAGCATCTGGATTCTCAAGACTGTTACAATCCAAACCAAATGCACAAGATCCGATTACGTCTGTTGTATAACGCGCAACCAATTCTTTAATATCAATGTCTTTCTTTTTTTCTATTAACTCATCTACCACACTTTTCAGTGGATTACTGCACACCACTAAAGTTTCGAACATCATCTTCATTTTTCCAGATGTAAAAATGGGTGTTAGTTTGACTCGTAAGTCTCTCCATTTTTTACCATCGAGAGCAAATAAATGGGCACTCAGTGGATCAGCTTTTTCATTGTAATACACTCCTCTATCGACGAAGTTTTGAAAATCATTTTGCATAATATTTTTTACATAGTCTGGATCAACGGGAAAATATACCGGTGAAGCGAAATTATAAATACCTCCATGTTTGAGTCCCATTTCTTTTAGGTCGTTATAATTTTGTTGAAGCCAAACTCCTATACTCTTTGTGGTAAATAACGGATTTTGCATAGTTCCATACCAAGAGGTTGGCTTTAGAAATTGCAGATTTTTTCTTTTCCAGTATGAGTAGCTCCATTTGAAATATATTATAATTGCAATGCATAATGCAATTACCACACCTACCACGTTGCAGGAAGATGAGGTGCACAAATATCCCATTTTTAAGATTCTCACTACAAACTACTATATTAAATGAAATTCAAGTTCCTTTATATTATTATTTTATCTTGGAATGATAATTATTAACTGATTAGAAAAAAAACATTATTAGTTGCGATTATATAATTTTTATAGCAATTATATTTTAATTATAAATAATAACATAATAATCTATAATTAAACATTTTTCATGGTAATGGAACCTCGCACCGTCATCAAATAAATTGCTTATATAAAGCGGTGTTCACATCGAAGTTGTTTTCTTGCCTTGCTTAGGTATAAGCTAGCAAGTACCAATGGGATTGTGGTACTTTTTATCTTTAAGATTTAATATCAAATAATAGGTTTCTTGATTGATTACAAAGCACTCAGCCTTAAGAGGAAGTCCAAAATAAAAATACTCAATTTTTGTAAATAACAAATTTTTGAAAGTCTTGTTTAACGAATCCATGTTTGATTTTAAGAAAATATTTTCTTATTTCAAATTTCTATTACTATTAGCCCATTTCACCTTGATAATTTAAAAAAGTTGCGTGTGGCGCTTATTCTGTCACTATTTATTTTATGGCGAGTTAGCTAAAAATTCTCTGCAGAGATCCAGTGTCCTTTTATAACATTATTTTAATGATAAATGTAATATTATATTAATTATTAAGATATAATTTCCTAATGAGTACAATATTACACCCGCATCAAGCTAGCACCGCCACTTTCGAAAAAGCTAATGTGGCTAATTTGTTGCTAATTAGTTGCCGCAATCGCAAATTTGTTGATCTTAAATCCATTTGAATGGTGGCGGTGTTCCCTTGATTTCAAACCAGAGCTGATACTCAAAACAAAATTTTGATAAACTCAAATTAAATTTTATTAAATAAAATTATTATTCTGTTTATTTATTAGAATGTAGTAGATTTAAATTATACAGCATTCAATATTAATAAGATTTCTGTATTGATTTTGAATGTAACCAGATTGTTTCATTGGACTCCAATTCAAATTTCATTGGATTAATCGTCAACTTGTTTGGTGTATTTTGATTTAAGGAAAATATAAAATTCTTTAACAAAACTGTCCAACAAACTTTCATTTGCAATATGCCAAACCTCAATCCTGTAATAGAGATTAATGTCAAGTTTTAAGGATCTCAAGTCCCTGTCATTTATAATTTACCTATACACATACGAGGACCTTCACCAAATGGCAAATAAGTAAATTGATGTCTTCCTCTCTTATTTTCGTCTGAAAACCGCTCTGGATCAAAAATTTCTGGATTTGGATAATGATCAGGATCATGATGTAAGCCCAAAACTGAAATAGAAACAGCCGTTCCTTTTTCAATAACCACATTTGTATTGGGCACTGAATAATCTTTAACACATTTTCGTGTTAGTTGCGGAAGGGAAGGATAAATCCGCATAGTTTCTGCAAAGAGAAAGTCATTAGTTCCTTAATTTATACTCGCAAATAAATTTTACCCTCAAGGACTTGCGTCATATACTTTAAATCCATAATGGCATCGTAAGTAATTTTACCATCATGCTTGGATAATACTGCATTGATTTCGTCTCTGACTTTTTGCTGAATTTCTTGATTTTTAGCTAATTCATACAAACCAAATGACATTGTAGACGATGATGTCTCAAACCCTGCTATAAAGAATACCAAACACTGTGCAGCAAGTTGCTCCATTGTCAAAGATGAACCTTCATTTTTATCATTATTGTTACTACTATTCGTCTTAATTTCGGTAAGCAACTGCAGCAAATCTTTACGTTTGATATTGTTCGTTTTTCTGTAATTCACCGTATCCTGTACAACTTTAAAGAAAAAGTCGGTTGCCGATTTGGGAAATGCTCTAATATTAAATAAATGACCTATCGAAGGTTTAGAAAAACATACTATCTGTAAAATTACATCAATAATAGAGATGTTCAACAAATCTTTTCCACATTTTCTAAATTCAGCATCTGGACTCTCAAAACTGTTACAATCCAAACCAAATGCACAAGATCCTATCACATCTGTAGTGTAACGTGAAACCATTTCTTTAATATCTATGTCTTGCTGTTTTTCTGTTAGCTCATTTACCATACTTTTCAGTGGATTACTGCACGCCACTAAAGTTTCGAACATCATCTTCATTTTTCCAGATGTAAAAATTGGTGTTAGTTTTACTCGTAAGTCTCTCCATTCTTGACCATGGAGAGCAAATAAATGGGCACTCAGTGGATCAGCTTTTTCATTGTAATAGATTCCTCTATCGACGAAGTGATGAAAATCGTTTTGCATAATATTTTTTACAAAGTCTGGATCGACTGGAAAATATACCGGTGCAGCAAAATTATAAATACCTCCATGTTTCAATCCCATTCTCTTGAGGTCGTTGTAATTTTGTTGAAGCCAAACTCCTATATTCTTTGTTGTAAATAATGGATTTTGCATGGTTCCATACCAAGAGGTTGGCTGTAGAAATTGCAGATTTCTTCTTTTCCAATACGAATAACTCCATTTGAAATATATTACAATTGCAATGCTTAATGCAATTACAACACCTACCACGTTGTAGGAAAATGAAGTGCACAAATATCCCATTTTAAGATTTTTAAGTCTAAGCTACTATTTTAAGTGGAAGTAAACTTTATATTATTGTTTTATCTGCAATGATAACATTATACGATTAGATAAACACATATTAGTTTCGAATTAGTTTATATAATATAATTTTTAATTTTTTAAACATGGGAAATTGATTTTTCTTTAATTCCTGCTTCCCATCATAACGGATAACAATGTATGAAAATGGTATCAATTTGAAGAGATTTTTATTCCGCTTTTAAAGATATCTAACACTTGATATTTTGTTCTTTAATTTCTGTTAAAAACTCACTAATAAAATGCAAATTAGCGCAATTAAAAAATTTTTATTTGCCTTGTTTGAATTTTATTGCAATTATTTTTGTTTGAAAACCAATAATATCCAACAAGTTACTTTGACATATTAGTATAATTTGGTTAAAATTAACGCAAACACAAGTTATTCTTAACTTTTTGGAAATTATTATTTTACAAGCAAGAACAATTGCAATAAAATTCAAACAAGGCAAGTAAAAATTTCTTTATTGCTCTATTATGCATTTGATTAGTGAATTTTTAACAGTAATTAAAGAACAAAATATCAAGTGTTATGTATCTTTAGAAGCGGAATAAAAATCTCTTAAAATTGATACCCTTTTAATTCTTATCAGTTATGATTGTAAGCAGGAATTCAAAAAAAAATCATTTTCACATGTTAATTTCCTATGTCATTTTTTACATAAATTTGTCATGGTTTATAGTTTTTCTTTTATAGATTTTAATTATAACTTGAAAATAATAATTGTTACATTACATTGTAGGAACTAATCAGTTATCTATCATACTATCATCTTGTTTTATGATAAAAAAACGAAATTTCAAGGATAAGGTGTGATAATGGAACTTTCCACAGTCATAAAAAAATAATTGATTATAATATAACTAACATTCTTAAATACTGCTGATTTACAGATTCTGCATATTCAAACTTAGTGACCTTTTCTAAAGCGAGATAGATTAATTTTACATGGCACTTCACCTTGCTGAGGTGAATACCGCTATGTGCGTCAAGCTAGCACCCCTAGTTTCTCCAAATTAAAAAAAAATAGTTAGGAATTATTAGGATTATATAATGCAGAATATTCGATGTTCATTTAAAACAAGGAAACTTAACGATATTTATTAATAACAGACCATTACGTATACACACAAATAACGAACTACATCTTCATAATATATACTGCAACTGACTTGAGGTAGATGACGAACTGTTACCAACCGTTACCGACCGTTACCAACTATCATAACCAATAAGGTAACTGTATTGCCGACCAATCATAGGCGTCGCGAGTGGGTCGCAAAGCTACATTAACTCCAACAGGAATTTTGTGTAAATTATGTGTAAATTTTGTGTACAAAAAAAAATTTTGTGCTTTGATAGTTTCAAAGTTACAACCATTTGAATGGTGGGGGACTTTTGAAACCCGGCTGCTATTAGTCGCTCGTGCTCTTAAAGGTGGGATTCACATGTCCGATTGGCATCAAGCTAGCACCCCCACCTGCATAATTTTGCAACCAGTTGTGCTAAGCAAAAAATAAGCATACCAGAATTTTGTGTAAATTTTGAGTACAAAAGGAAAATTTTGTGTTATTATTGTTTTAGAACTAAAATTACTTTAAATCGTGGCACGTCCAGCTAGAAAAATTAATTTCATAGTACTCTAGGGCATAGGCGCAATTAGGGTCAAAAGTTTAGGGAGGGGCTGAAAAAAGTCTTCTGCGCCACGGGCACGGGTTCTCGCCATTGAGCTTTTCTCAAAAAAAGAGATCGAGGATGCGCCATCCATTTTTCGATATCTCCTATTTTTCGATAGTTACCGATTTCCCCATAAGAAGAATCGAATTTGAGCTACCCTGTACAGCCTTACCCAACTATTTCGGAAATAACTTCGCGACGGTTGAGGATCAAACCGAACGAATAATATGGACACCAATATTTTCCCCAAAAATCCAATTTGGCGGAGAGGGGCAACGGTATTCACCTCGCCAAGATCAAGTACGATGTAAAATTAATCTTAATTTGAGTTATATAATAAATCAATTACTTTTGATGAATTGAAATAAAAATTATCTAATATAAACCAATATATTTTTGATAATGTTATCATATCAAGATAAAAATTACATGTGGGGTCCCTCATTTCAAATAATTTCTATTTTATTAAAAAACAATTTGCAAATAAAACAATAAATACAAAATTTAAATGAATGTTTCCAAAATTTGAATTTAAAAAACCCAAAATTTAAAAAAAAACGAATATAGTTGATCTTAATTTAATATAAAACAAATTATAGTTGAGAAAAGATCTAAAAAAATCCAACAAGTAGATTTTAAATTTTACTTCTTACAATCCATTAACACAAAAACACCAACAACCAGGGCCGTCATTAGGATACGACGTATATTCAAAAAACTAGCAAAAAAATTATAAAATCAAATAAACTCTTTAACGGATTACAATTGTTTCAACCTTAGCTACGTTTTTATACGTTTTATATAAATTTTATTTTGTTTTATACAAAATTTAAAGTAAGTGTTCAAACTGGAGTCCCTTATTTTCAATATATAATTTTGTCAAAACGAAACACTACCAAATCTTTATTGACACCTAAAACATCGTCACCAATTGTTTTTCATTAGGAAACTTTTGTTTAGTTGCTCTCGTGTTTAAAATTGTTATTGTTATTTCCTAAAATGTTATTAATTTTTTGTTTTTTTCTTATTTTTATTGCATTTTTTAATAAAATGGGAATTTTTTGAAATGATGGACCCCACATGTTATATGTGCGTTTTTCTTTCGTTGTCTATGGGGTTTAAGAAAAGAAAACACACCGGTTAAACAATTTAATGCGATTAATATTACACAACACAAATTAAATACAAACTTCAACGTACTTCAGGGTTGAAGTTCGCTAAACGACTGACGCTTCATTGAAAAGAGGATAAAAAACGCTAATAAATGTTATATGGACCGCCTTTTGCAATAACGCACCAACTGACATATTTAGATCAAGTTGCGAGTAAAACGACAAAAGCTATTTTCAAATGAATATTGTAAATTGCTCTCAAAATTACATTTTTGAAGTTTTTCCCAAGTTTAAATATTTTTCAAATCAAATTATATTTCTTCATTAATAATTCCCACATAAAAAACTACGTGATTCTCTTGCGCTAATTATACTTGGTAGGTTATGAAATCTTCAGAATTTTTTAATTGGTTCTAGAACCAACAGAGTTATTGAAAACTTGGAATTTTTTGTGTGAAATTGATGAAGTACGAACTCCACATTTATAATATGGGCCTAACTCACTTTAAGATAAAATGTCAGTTGGTGCCTTATTGCAAAAGGGGGTCCATATTCAACTATGGTTTCCATTTAAAAAACACAACTTTATATTATAACTCGGAAACTAGCTTAAATATAATCTATTTAGCCTATTTTGTTGCGAATTCCGGTTTTCGCTATTGAGCTTTTCTCATAAAAAGAGATCGAGGATGCGCCATCCATTTTTCGATATCTCCTATAGTTACCGATTTTCTCATAAGAAAAATCGAATTTGAGCCACCCTATACATAAACACGTTGTCCAAATTCCATATCGAATTTGTGAGTAAAATAGATGTCATTCTATAGAGCTTCGTTGGATCTTCAATAAGCTTCTATTTTCATTGTTTGAGCTTCAACCCTTACAATAATTATTTGCGAACTCTTTGTATTATGGAAAGTTCCCATATTGAATTTTTGGGTGAAATTGGTGTTAAACGTTAAAGCATCATTAGAGCCAGAATGAACTTTTATTCCCAGCATGTTAATATCATTTTCTAGAAATTTGAGAGGAGAATTAGGAATTTTTCAGACAATAATCATTAACAAAAATAACAAATAATGGGTTTATTGGTGGATTAAAAAATACTCAACGTTAAGGGGAGGTCCAAAGCAGTTTCTTCATTTTTGGCCATTGAAGGCAAATAAATGGGCACTCAATGGATCAACTCTTTCATTGTAATAAACTCCTATATTGACGAAGTTTTGAAAATCATTGTGCATAATATTTTTTAGAAAGTCTGGATCAATGAGAAAATATACCGGTGAAGCAAAGTTATAAATACCTCCATGCTTGAGTCCCATTTTTTTGAGGTCGTTATAATTTTGTTGAAGCCAAACTCCTATACTCTTTGTGGTATTTTTTGGATAGTTCCATACCAAAGGGTTGACGCACGGTTGACGTTTGAAATTGCAGATTTCTTCTTTCCGTAATTTTCACGACTGAGCTACTATTTTTAGTAAAAGGCAGGTTCTTTTATATTATGATTTTATCTGCTAATGATGACGCATCCGATTAGATAATAATTAGATAAACAAATATTTGTAATAGACAAACAATAGTATAATAATATAATTATTAAACTTCTTTCATGATAATAGATCTGCTTACCATCAGTCATCAAAAATAATTGGTTAAATTGGAAATAAAATAATTAAAACAAGTCTAATTTTTACCAATTTTGTTAGTGAACTCCGAAATAGTTGGGTGCGACTGTAAAGACATTGACCCACCCCTATATGGAATAGTTTTGGATAAATTTGGTGTCATTCGATACTTCGAGCTTATATTTTAGAAAGTAATTATTCTTAAAATTATACTTATGGGGACTGTAGATATTATGTCTTTCTATTTTCGCTGCCATTTTGAATTGTTAGGTAAAATTGTTGTCAAACATTAAATCTTCATTAGGGCATGCTGGGGCATGAATAAGATTTTATTCCCATCATGTTAACTCATATTTTGAGTTAGAAATTTTTTTAAATACTAATCAATAATCATTAACATATTTGTCAAATAATGGGTTTCTTGGTGGACTGCAAAACACTTCAAAGGTTCAAAATGAAAATGTTTTCATTTTTTTTCCAAATGACAAGATTTTTGAAAATTTTATTTAATATCAGACCATTTTACATTAAAAATTAAAAAAAGTCGCCTGAGCTACTCAACTATAAATTATGAGTAGCTCTTATGATGTATTAAAATCGTAAAATCGATGTAAAAAAAATTCCATGTTAAGAGGAGTGACTATACAATTTTTGTACTTGTTTTGTCTAATTTCAAGAGTTTCTTTAAAATAGATACGAGAAAAACAGACTCTTTTCAAAAAAGATAACAGCATTAGGTATTCGAGATAATATTAAATCGCGGTTCTAGTTACATAACAGTAACTCGAAATTATTATATGTATTAAAGAATTTGATAGATTAGGTACATTAAAATTAGCGGAGTAATCACCAATATAGATAGGTTTTTAAAGTTTTAAAGTTTCCAATTTCTGCACGAAAAGCAACTGTCCTGACCGCATTCTATTACCCGTAACTAGCTAATGACCCAAATATGCCGCACATTCTTGGTTGCAGGGACCCAGCTGTGGTGTTTACTCAATACCTCGGTACCGTCCTGTATCAGTCTCTTCAAGATCGCTGTAGAATAGGAGAGTGGGATTATTATTATCCTGCAAATCTACTTTTGGTCTGGTGCAAATTTACTTGTAATTCACGTCAATTTTATTCAATCCTACGAATAAGGCTGATAACTGCCACACGCGTTACAGCATTCGAATTCGTCCTATGCGAGGCTCCATGCTCGCTAAGTGTACTACTAATACACTAATAATCAATTATGATGTTCTGAGATGTTGAGGTTATCTTCTGGAGGTTATTTTAGAGGTTATCTTCTGTAAACAATAAGATGTTATGCTATAGTGTAGGATCGTAGATCAGCAGTAGCATTTATAGCAGGCTATCGTTAACACCGAGCTAGAATCACTGTTTAGGGGTATTTTTGGCTTAAATTTGACCAAGAAAAAGATAAATCCACTGGTTGAGCTTAGGGTAGTGTAAGGAATTGATATTTTTTCTGAGAGAACACTAAAGAGAGAAAACCGTGAGTTATATCAATTTAAACCCTTTCCAAGTATTTTTGGTCTTTAAAAGGACCTTTTTATCATATCCAATAGTTTATGCCCGCTTCAAATCGATTATCATCTCCCACTATATTTTCTCTTTTGCCCTTAATATTTTCTACATTCATAAGGAGATCTATACCTCTGACCTGGATGGTCATGTTCTTTGTGAGTTACCTCTTTGCCGGTTTTTCCATAGGTGTTTGCGACCGTGTATAGCTTTTGGCATCCTAATGACTAGATTACCTGCTCTTGTTTTCCTAACAACTTTTATAATTATTAATTTAGCACTATTATATTTGCCGATTGTCTGTTTGACGATCCAAATAGTAAATCATGGCACGTCTTACCTACCATTGCCGTAGACCATTGACGTAGTTTTTATCTCTTGTAACATATCTTTCCATGGGTATTTTAATCGTAGTTTTTTAATGTAATTTTTGTCTCTCGGAAACGAAGACTAAGATCATTATGTCATACACCAATCAGAGTAAATAACTACTCTACATTGAAAATGTTTTGAATGGCAAAAAGATTAAGTTCGTCAAAGAATTCAAATATCTGGGTGTCGTTCTTGATAGCAAACTTTCCATGCAACCCCACGTTAAACACATCTGCAATAAAGCCATAACAATGATTAATTCGCTAAGGAGAAAGGCGAAAGCCGCGTTGAACATAAATATTTTTCATTCGATGGAAAAGATTTATAAAGGTGCAGTGGTACACCAATGGTAGGCTACGCAAGCGAATTTTGGGCAGACAAAATAGGGAATAGCGCCATCCAGAGCAGACTCCTGTCTTGCTACGGTTTGAGCTGTCGTACGATGATCAAAGGATATACCACTATCTCCTCGCAAGGATCAGGGGCATTGGCTGGGATTTATTCTTTACATTTGGAAATCGTACGAGTCAATGCCTGGAAGTCGTTAAAGAAAGAAAATTCATTAATATTCTGCGAGAAAAATTTTGGCAAGAAAGATGGGATACTTCCACGTATGGCAAGATCACCTACCAATTTGTGCCAAATGTATCCCGTTCTATTTCTGCGCCTATATCAATCCTTCAAATTGGCACAACTACTCACAGGACATGGCGAATTCGGTAGTTTCCTCCATCGCTTGGGGAAATCCAAGAATGTTCTATGTCCTGTGTGTAGTGATCTCCCTGAAATTCCCGACCTTGTATACGATGATCCTATACATAGGATACTGGAGTGCAAGTTATATAACGACGAGAGAGCAGCTAGCAGTGGAATCCTACCTTGATGAACATCCACCTGCAAATTTAAACGATATATTCAACCGCACTCCAGAAGTTAATTGCAAGGCAATGACCGACTTTTATTCAATTATTGAAATTTTTAAAATTGTTTTTCAGAAAATGAACCTCACTTGGTTTTTGGGGTTTTAACACAATTCCGAACCAACCCAATATTAATGATGAAACACGATGGATGGTTCAACTTTAATCTCCCAATGAACAATTCAATTCAATTCAAATTATCAGAAAATAAAATCTGTATAATATGTAGACAGGTGCAGGCGTGTCAAAATGCACGACAATTTAAAGGAACCAATAACTGAAGACAAACATATTTAATTAACATAAAGACGGCTCCAAAAATCTGTTTGCTTATTTATTTTATTTTCCTTTCTTTTCTATTACAAGAACTTGCTCGACTAGACGAACCAGTATTCAAAATTAACAAGATTTCTGGATTGGTTTTGAATGCAACCAAATTGTTTCATTGGATATCAATAGAAAATTCTTCGGAGTAAACGTCAAATTTTTTGGTGTATTTTGATTTAACGAAAATATAAAATTCTTTAACAAAACTGTCAAACAAACTTTCATTTGCATCATCCCAAACCTAATTCCTGTAATAGAGAATATGTCAAGTTTTAAGGATCTCAAATCCCTGTCAATTATAATTTACCTATACACATACGAGGACCTTCACCAAATGGAATATAAGTAAATTGATGTCTTCCTTTTTTATTTTCGTCTGAGAACCGTTCTGGATCAAATACTTCTGGATTTGAATAATGATCAGGATCATGATGTAAGCCCAAAATTGAAATAAAAACGACCGTTCCTTTTTCAATAACGACGTTTGTGTTGGGTACCGAATACTCTTTGACACATTTTCGTGTTAGCTGAGGAAGAGTAGGATACATCCGCATAGTTTCTGCAAATATAAAGTCATTAGTACCTTAATTTGTATGGTCAAATAAATTTTACCTTCAAGGACTTGCGTGATATACTTTAAATCCATAATGGCATCGTAAGTAATTTTACCATCATGCTTGGATAATACTTCGTTGATTTCGTCTCTGACTTTTTGCTGAATTTCTTGATTTTTAGCTAATTCATACAAACCAAATGACATTGTAGACGACGATGTCTCAAACCCTGCTAAAAAGAATGCCAAGCACTGTGCAGCAAGTTCCTCTATTGTCAAAGATGAATCGTCATTTTGTCCATTATTGTTACTACTTTTCGTCTTAATTTCGGTCAGCAATTGAATCATATCGTTACGTTTAATGTTGTTCGTTTTTCTGTAATTCACAGTATCCTGTACAACTTTAAAGAAGAAGTCGGTTGCAATTTTGGGAAATACTTTAATATTAAATAAGTAACCGATTGAAGGTTGAGACATACAAATCATCTGAAAAATTGTATCAATTATTGAAAAACTTAACAAAGATTTTCCACATTTTCTAAATTCAGCATCTGGACTCTCAAAACTGTTACAATCCAAACCAAATGCACAAGATCCGATTACATCTGTTGTGTAACGTGCAATCAATTCTTTAATATCAATATCTTCCTTTTTTTCTGTTAACTCATTTATCACACTTTTCAGTGGATTACTACACGCCACTAAAGTTTCGAACATCATCTTCATTTTTCCAGATGTAAAAATTGGTGTTAGTTTTACGCGTAAGTTTCTCCATTTATGGCCATCGACAGCAAATAAATTGGCACTCAGTGGATCGGCTTTTTCATTGTAATAGATTCCTCTATCGACGAAGTTTTGAAAATCGTTTTGCATAATATTTTTTACAAAGTCGGGATCGACTGGAAGATATACCGGGGTAGCAAAGTTATAAATACCTCCATGTTTGAGTCCCATTTTTTTGAGGTCGTTATAATTTTGTTGAAGCCAAACTCCTATAGTCTTTGTTGTAGATAATGGATTTTGCATAGTTCCATACCAAGAGGTTGGCGTTAGGGATCGCAAATTTTTTCTTTTCCAATATGAGTAGCTCCATTTGAAATAAGTTATAATTCCAATGCATAATGCAAGTACAACACCTAATACGCTGCAGGAAGATGAGGAGCACAAAAATACCATTTTTTTTATTTTCACGACTGAGCTACTATTTTAAGTGGAAGTCAAGATCTTTTATATTATTATTTTATCTTCCAATGATAACGCACCTAATTATTAGATAAAAGGATATTAATTTTTACATAATTGATGTTATTAAACTTGATTCATGAAAATGGAGCTTCCCACCTTTATGGAAAAAAATAATTGTTTTTTACCAGTCGGGGCCTGGTGCTGATTAAGGTATTCTATACATTGCAAATTAGTGATCTATTCATTAGATGTGGTAGATTTATTTAACATCGCCCTTGACCTTGCAGTGGTGAACGCCGTTGCCCCTCACCGTGAAATTGAATTTTCGGATGAAATGTGTGTCAATCGTTAGAGTCTAAATGAGCTGCCTTATTATTTATTTGAACCTCAACATTGGCCAAGTAATTTCCGAAATAGTTAAGTGGGACTGCATCCTCGTTTCCCCGAGAATTGGAGTCTATTTGAGTTTCTACCTTTGCAAAATAATTAGGGAAATCTTTGAGGTGTAGATAAGTTTTTCCATTTTTGCTCTCATTCTGATGTTTTAGATGAAATTGGGAGCCCGAATAAGATTCTATATTCCCATCATGTTAATTTCATTGTCTAGAAATTTGCGAGATGAACTAGAAATTGTTTGACTATAGTTATTATCAATATCAAATAGTGGGCTGCTTGGTGCAGTACAAAGACTCAGCCTTAAGGGGAGGTCCAACATGAAAATGCTCAATTCTTGCAAATGACAAATTTTTAAAGATTTGTTTTATTTTGAAAAATATTTTCTTATTTCAAATTTCCATTAATTTTAAACCATTTCACCTTGAAAAATTAGAAATGTTGCCCGTGGCGCTAATTCTATTATTTATTTCTGAATTGTTAACTGAAAAATGCTTTGTAAAAATCCAGCGTATGGCCTTTTATAACAGTATGTTAATGAGAGAATTAATTATATTTTCTGTAAAATATTAAACTATTTTGAGTGGTTTTTGTAATTTATATTAATAAATCATATTTATAATATCAAAGGGTACTCAAATATTTTGCGTTGTTTTCCAAGTTAATAGGAGTGACTATTCAAGTTTGGTATTTTTTTATCTAGAAAAACAAATTCTGTTCAACTATGATTATGACCATTACTTGAGATAATAATAAATAGTAAATGTAATCGTCCTGAACCCTTCATAATGATTAATCGATAATAATCTAAATTTTGATTCCAAATCTGCATGAAGAAGTGCAAAATAATAATCTCCAACCAAAATTGGCCACCCTTGATCAATATTGACTCTATAAAAAAATTTAAATTATATGGAGACTAAGCACTGAATCAATATTGGCCAATTAAATTGGCAATTCAAGACGATTTAATACTATGTGAAAAATAATTGCCTCTTTTGCGAATTTCGAAGCTATATCTGAAATGATCAGTTTATTCCTTTTATTCGAATAATGGGCTTCAATATTATTAATGTTTTTTTAATATCTAGAAAAATTTGATACAGACAAAAATAAAATAGGTACACGCAAAGTACAAATTAGATGCATATGATTTAAATTTAGACTATTACAGATTCAAAATTCTAAATACCTAATTGGTATGTCGGCAGTACCCCGCTCCCCCCACACGCAAGAGAATTTTTGAAGCACCTCGAAAAGAAAATGTGAAAATAAAAGAAGTAGAAATGATTTACACTATTTTGGATTCAAAATGTTATGAAATGCTAATGACAGGGTTCGAGCCCTTTCCGCATTGAATTTTTGAAATATCTTAAAAATAATATAATCTTCACAGGCACCGGCAAATGTTAATTTTGTTAATCGCATGAATATAAATATTGATTTGAATGATATTTTTTCCACTACTAGAAACCCAAATACACTTGCAAGATCTCAAATTTTCATTATTTCATTGGTCATATTGCAATTATTTCCAACATAGAATTTATTTGTAACCAAGTATACTTTCATTTCAATTATTGCAAAATTTGTAAAATAAAAATAATATACCAAAGTATTAGGTAAAGTTTTTTAAAGAATCCAAAAGTTATGTCAGTAATAAATAATTTTTTTATCATTTAATACCTACCAGAATCCAAAACCCTTCCAAGTGGCTGTAATCTGTGGGCCATTATAAACACCGTTCTTCTTGTTTTCATAACAAATTCAGTGGTAAGTTTTTATCAGTTACCAACTTTTATCTGAAGAGTATTTTTAATTGGATAATAGAGTACCTAACCTACCTATCATAAATTGTGAAACACTCAATAACTTATATTTTACCAGAACTGGGACAGCTACTTGAAAATGTGTAGGTATGTTGTGCGATAAGTTATAGTACATAATTTTTACAAACCACATGAATTATACGAAAAATTTTGATCGTAAGATCAAAACATCCAAAATTTTAAAACAACAGGAAGCAAATTTAAAAAAATATTTATTTACAAATTTTTATAACTTCCAGCTTCTGTTTAAAAGCAAATCAATCTTTTCTTGGGCGAAATGTCAAACTGTCACACGCTCAGTTTTACTTGTCCCTATACTAATTAATCATTAGTAGAAGAGTGAGGTTTTTGTGTAAGTCACTCCCGAGGATATTAGAGCGTCCTAGTGTGTGGCATATTGCGATAGAAAAATTGAAATCCATTTATTCAAAAATAAATTTGAACCAGAAAGACATTAATTGAAAATTAAATAGTTTATAAGCACAGCACTCAAAAGAAGTCACATCTGCATTGCATATACAATATAGGTATAGGAAACGGAGCTAAATTTATATTAAAATTTACTAGGTTTAAATTTAGAGCAAACTGAGCATGAGACGCCGTTTCATAAAAACAAATTTAAGGAAAAAAGTGCACACAAATTTTTCGTCGCTGTTAATATTATATATTTCCATCTTTTTCCTTTCATTAAACTACCTTCTTCTAATCCGCTAAAGAAAAAGTAAATTTTAAGTAAACCTTACGTGTCTATAACACATCGTAATAGCGAATTGACAGACAAACTGCCACCACATCCGCACTTTTAACAATTTTTTCAAACTCAAGTTTACTTTACTTTATTAAATCAAAAGTGTTTTTTATTTTAAGTACAATTTGAACTTCTGGTTGATGTGCTTTAGATAATTCATTTTATGATTTTATCGTCAAATTTAATGAATGAAAACTACCACTTAAGTGACTCAAATTTTATTTTTGTTAAATTCAAATTTAATTCTTTCGTCTCTTCAAATGATCCTTTAGGTTGCACCAATTTTTTGGGTTAAATTTTGTTTATGAAAAATTGCTTTGAAGTTTGTAGCTTATAAATTTTGCATCTAATAGCTTAAGAACTGCTAACGAGTTTTGAATGATATTTATTTTGGGAGTAGCTGATGGTCGACGATTGACATAAATTTAACTGAAATGCATCCAAAATCAACAAAAACAACAATATTTTAAAATATCCGTAGTATTTCTATCAATTTTCACAAATATTTTCAAAATTAAAACGACACGTTTTTGGATAACGAAGATCCAATCGAAACTTTCTGATGTCATCAATTGTTAAACACAAAGTTGTTTCTGCTCATTATGTTATGAGAGTATCATTTGCCAGAAAGTGTCAAAATGTATAATTGATGTGTATTCTAAATACTTGAAATGTTTCAAAATTGCCACACACACAGTGCTGTACCCTTCAAATCGGTTATTTTATGTAACAATATTTTCTAATAGCAATAAAACAACAATAAATTTTCTATAATAAAATATAATTTTTACATGATGTAACAGCCGTTTAAAATTAAATATATTAATACACTTATCGCATAAATATTAAACTATAAACTAGTTAAATACATTTTTGGTAGTGCGGATTGATTCCAATCCGTTTCTAAAAACTGGGCACTTAAAATCACAAAAACAACAAAAATTTTGGCTAAATGGTAACTTAAGTTAAAAAATGCACGTTAGGAAGTCATCTTGGTGTAAAGTCAAACCCGTTTTGATGAACAGCCGGAGGTCGAAAACTGGGGTTGTTTCCATAAAACGGATTGTAGTTACCATACATGTGTTTTCCAAAATTACCACCCCTTATATTTCTATCGTTACTATACACAGTGTTATAATTGTGCAAAATATTATGGGGATGATAAACCGGCCCATAGTTGCAAATTTCGGTGGAATACGGTTGTCCAATCGCACTCAAGCTGGCACCGAAAGGTAATAACGGAGTGGAAGGTGTTTGAGAAAGGCCTTGGTATCTGCTGGTAAGAGACGAAATATGATGATCCTGATGAATCGAAGAATTCTCTTCCTCATCTAAAAAAAATAATTATTTGTATTAAACTAATTTTTGTGAACTATGCACCCGATTTCGAGTTTATTTTGTAAACATTTTCTAAGTTGTTAGATCACCCGAGTCAAGTAGATTTTTGTTTATAAATTTTATAAAACACATGGCTTTCCAACTCAATAAATCACACAACAAATTATCTTTGTTTACACTATGAACATAAAATTAAACAATTTTCTCTTACAAGTAAGGAACACTTTAATTTTCTATAAATTACGACGAGACTCTTAAGTTATCAACCAAAACATTGAAGTGTAGAAGTTTTTCAGTAAAATTTTTTTTTGATTAATTACCCCATAAGTAAAATTTTGATAAAATTAATACGCTCTTGAAAATTACAAAGAAACTGTTGATTTTTCAAAAAGGAGTAACATAAACCAGGTATCATTAGAACAACATAAGTCATTCAGCACATAAACATTTTGGGAGGAAAGGAAGAAACGCCTATTTGTTATTGTTTATGTATATAATTTATCTGGTGCTGCTTTGAGAGTCTGCTATAATAAAATGGAGATTCGGTTTTTGACTGTTTGGTAGTAGCAAAATAAAAAATAAATTTAAGAAAAAAGTTACCTTTGCTGAAATTAGTTGGACTTGTTCTTGCAGATTTGGCTTTTACTCCTGGTGTAATTTGACTCAACGCTTCTGGACTGCTGAAAACATTGCTTTTAGATTAAAATGTCTAACTTAATTTAATTTTATAGATTGTTAAGTAGTCCAAATACAAAATAGTTAAAGTTGGTGTGCAAAATAAGTGCATATAAAATTTCAACTATAGAAATGCGAAGAAAAAAATCGATTCTCATTTACTGATGGGAAAAGTTTAAGTAATATTAGTAACAATTTTTGCTTCTTTTGCTAAGGTTTTATCAGCAAAAGATTAACCATCACTTCCTCATTTATAATCAATAGTTCAACGAAGCAGTAGCAGACACAGAGATTATTGCCAGGGAAAAAAACTTTTTGAAAGACGACGCTTCCTAATATTTTATATTATACGTCCTTTAAGGACTTCAAATGTATACCTACTATTTATCAAATAAAAAAATAATTTAACTTGGTTAAAACTATTGCCAAAACTATGGCCACACCTCCCCCTGCCCAAATGCAACCCCCTTGTTAGTTATGGTTTAATTTGTTAACTATCTATGAGTTTTTGCTACAAAATATCAGTATTTCACCCACATCTCAATAATCCAGATTTTGAAAAACTAACAATCCAAATTTTAAGTATGGGACAAAATATCCTTCCTTCTCAATCCTTTTACCCTAAAGAGGGTGTGGTGAGCCTTTTAACAAAGGCTTCTCATAGCAGATTACACCCCGGTGGTTTGCCATTGCCTGCCGAGGGGAGAGACGGCCAGAATAAAGTTCTTACTTTACTGGGATTCGATCCGAGTATTTAGCGTTCATAGTCAATTCTCGTGACCGCTAAGCTCCGACGGCCTTGGGACAAAATATAGGTAGGTATTATCGGAAGATTAGGTACTGTTTAGCTGCAGGAGTACCGCCTCAATTACCTGTTGCTCTTGATAATTCTTGGGTAGACTCGACGACGGCTCCCACCGTCCACACACAAGATTACCAACCCTTAAGCCACGAAAACAGGACTTTGTATCGAGCTTTGTCAACTAACCAAAAAAAATTCTTCTAACATTCCAATTGCAAAAATATGGAGGAGATAATAGAAAATGCTAGATTTTTCTGATGGTGCTTAATATTTATCGTTTAATTTAATAAATTTTTATTTAATTCAAAAACTTGGAATAACCCTACGTAATAATTGCAATTAATATTCCAATTATAAGCAAATCGAAGCATATAATAGGCTAATAAGGCCAATGCAGGTTAAAAATCTGTAAACTATTACCATGCAGGTAAAAAACATTTTTTTATATTGCCAAAAATTTAGACAAACCGAAATTTGTCATAAATGTGCAACTGAGTGTCGCTTCTCTCCCAAATAGAAGTAGAATAGTTTTTTTCCCTAGAAGTTTCTGGTTTCACTTTCAAGCTTTTATTATAAATGAAAATTTCTTTAATTTTACCTTGCCTATCATGAAGAAGTGAACTTCGATTTCAAATAATGAAGATGAAGTGTTACAAATGTTTACTTCGTTTTAAAACTATTTACGTCAATGTAAAATTAAGCAAGTTTACAGGTTAAAATCAGCGAATCTTTGGACACTAAAATATTCCATAAATCTATCACATTTTAGGTTGACCGAATTATTTCCAAGCTGGACTTAAATTTTGAATTTTTGACGGTGACGGAGTTTTTTTTTTTATTTATGATTTATGATTTTACGAAATTTTAATATACTTACATTTTTTCTTTGATTAAAATTTTAGTAACATTTACGAAGGATGCAGATAAAAGTTAGCTAACTCTCTTTTATAAGGAGACAGAGCCGTAACGAGGGTAGGTAGATATTGCAATCAAATGTGGCCATCAGAGCGGTAACAATGGCAAAACCCGCCAGTGGCTAGCGATTTAATTTGAGTTACCCCCCCCCCGCCCAGCCCGGCACCGTTGAAACCAAACAATATCAACAATTTTAAATATTTATATGCAATTAAAAACATCCTTAAACCAAAACAAATTTCACATTTTTTATTTAACTTTGACGCACGGATATTGAAAATTAAATATTAATTTTTGTTCCATTAATCTAAATAAGGAGACGGTCGGAGCACAGTGGTCACGCAAGTTGACTATGGAAGCTAAATACCCGGTTCGAATCCGAGTAAAGTAAGAACTCTATTCTGACCGTTCTCCCTTCGGAAAGCAATGGCAACCTACCGAGAGTAATATGCCAAGAGCATCCTTAAATGTTAATGATTTAAAGGGTCCAAAAGTTGATCTGTGGACTATGGGGAAACGTAATAACCACCCCACCAACATTTAAGGATCACGACACTTCTGTTAAGAAGCATAACGACTGTATGATGAATCTAAATAATAAATAACATCAGTGTTCACTCTGCGAAAAATAATTTTTTCTCCTTGTCCAACAATGAATGACTTTCCTGTTTTCCGATTGTTTACTTTTAAAAGTACCCTCCAGGTTAGGGGAAGATTTTTTTATTAACTATACGAGTCTAATGCTGTCTAATGAATCTAATGAGTCTAATGAAGAAATCCTTCAATCAACGGTAATACTTAATTTTATCTCAATTTTAAAAAGTCTAAAGTCCGCTAGAACTCTTGAAATATTAAATAATGATTCTGTAACCGGGGGGTCTGGGGGTATGGAATACCCCCCAGCACAAGGAAGTAACGAAATGATTTTTATAAATTGATAATAAAACAAATTTAATTCTTAAAAACATATTTTCTCCATACCCCCCAGACCCCCCGGTTTCCCGAATATTTACTTTTACAAGTATTATTATTGTAAAACGGATTGTAGTTCTTTCGACCCACTTGCACTGAAGCTCCTGACATATTGGAAATGGAATATCAGATCACAAACTTGTATATTGTAACTTAACGTTTCCAGTAGATAAACATCAAGCTAAATCAATTACGTTTAGAAATTTTAGCAAAATTAATGTGGAAGATTTTGCTAGAGATGCTAATAACGTAGATTGGTCTCTCTCTGAAGCTATAGTGGACATAAATGAGAAACTCGAATTTATTAACTCAAAGATTACCCTACTGTTTGACCTTCACTCTCCGCTGCATACAATTAAAATTGATACTCCGAGACCTGGATGGCTAAGCGAAACGATTAAAAGTATGATAAAGTTACGTGAGGAAGCATACAAAAAGTATTCCAAGTCTAAATTAAATATGGATTTCAACTATTTTAAAGAACTCCGTAACCTGGTGACACAAAGTATTAAGAAGGAAAAACAAGCCTACTTTCAATACGAAGTGGAAAGTAACCTTCACAATCCACAGAAACTATGGAAATTTTTTGACCGTACTAATATACACTCTAAACCCAAGAAAGTAATAACCCTAGAAGAAGATGATGCGAATGATTTGAACGAATTTTTTATAAATGCTGTCCCTAACACAGCTATTGACGATGCCACATTGGATGATTTTTCGCGTAGCAACCATCCGTTACGGACTGGGACCTTGATTTTCTGCCCTGTGAGTTGGGAAGAGGTAGCTAACGCCATTTGTAGGCTGAAGTCTAATGCCACAGGTATCGATGGAATCAACTCCAGAATGTTGAAGCTTATTCTGCCGTATTGCTTGCCCAGTTTAACTGATCTCATAAATTCTTGTCTGGTAAACTCGACGGTGCCTGACTTATGGAAAAAATCGATTATTTTGCCAATTCCAAAATCTAGTACTGCCTGCAGCTTTGGCGAGCTGCGGCCAATAAACATTCTTCCAGCTCTATCCAAAGTACTGGAATATTTTATTCGAAAACAACTTCTCGATCATATTGAACTGAATCACGTGGTACCTAACGCTCAATCAGGCTTTCGTTCAAGATTTAGCACCACAACTGCCTTATTGAAAGTGGCCGGAGATGTCCTTGCTAATATGGATGCCTCTAAAATAACGCTAATCACGTTTCTGGACTTCAGCAAAGCCTTTGATGTCATTGACCCTGACCTACTTATTGCTAAGCTCAAATATTACGGCCTTAGCGAAATGGCTTTAAATCTGCTATATTTTTACCTTACAAACCGTACCCAGAAGGTCAAGCTGAATGGTAAGGTATCCGATGAAAGGAAAAACAGACGTGGAGTTCCTCAAGGTAGCCTCCTTGGGCCATTATTATTTATAATCTTCACTGCGGATCTTCCGAAAATTTTACCTGATTTCTGCTTCTTCCATATGTATGCCGATGATATACAGATTTACATATCTGGCTCACCATTCGACATAAATCGTATTATCAACGAAATGAACTTTGTCTTGTCTTTGATACAACGTTGGTGTATAAAAAATGGGCTACTGCTAAACCCGTCCAAAACTTTTACAATGTGTATGGGCAGTCCTCATCACTGCCAGACAGCTGAGGAAGCTAAACATACCGACGTACATGTTAACGGGTGCGTAGTGAAGTGGTGCACCGAAGTAAAAAACCTTGGAGTGATATGGGATAGATATTTGTCTTTTTCTGCTCATGTCAAGAAGATCGTCAGGACATGTTATTTCAAGCTTAAGACAATTTATAGATACAAGAACTTCCTGTCGTCCGTGGTAAAATGGAGAATTGTCGAGAGCCTGGTACTATGCCATGTCGATTACTGTATCACGGTATACTATGGAAATCTGACGGACGAAATAAGAAATATGCTCCAAGTACTGCAAAATGCTTGTCTCCGCTTTGCTTATGACGTCGGGTATAGGGACCATGTTACCCCTCATTATTCTGCCCAAGGAATAATGAAACTTGATAATCGCTTCAAATTCCGATTCGCAGTGCTGATTTTCAAAATATTAAAGTTTGGTCAACCAGGATATCTTAAGGATCTCCTCATCAGAAGGTCGGAAGTACATAACCGAGATCTTCGCTCCAATTTGCTTTTGTCGGTTCCACAACACTATGGTTCCAAATTCGAAGGTTCATTCCAATACTTAGCGTCACATATATTTAACAAATATGCTGACATATACTCGGTGTCTCGGAATGTTGAGTCGTTCAAAGCGAGGTTGATGGTCAAACTATATTGAGGGTTTAGGTGAAAAACAGCTTTGCTGACCCTTCACCCTTTTAGGTAATATGTACTAAAATGTATTTTATGTATTTTAATATTGCCTAATAAAATTAATAATAAATAATAAATAAATAAATAAATATTATACCCCGCATTCCAAATTTACTCAATAAGGGTAGTTAGGAGGGTGTGTAACCCCACCCGTTCACCCTTTACCCTAAAGATTTTTTAAATGTTAAATATTTATTTACACAAGTAAAAACATCGTTAAACCAAATTAAATTTCACATTTTTTATTGAACAGCGAATAAATAATGAAACAGAAATATTCTATTATAAGAAGTGACCCCCAGACCCCTGATTTTCCGATGTTTTACTTTTACTAAAGTACCCTCCAGGTCAAGACTAGACTTTTTAGGAATATAAACTAAACAATTTTTGTGTTTTTGTTTATTTTGATGGGTGACTAAGCCCGTTGAACCCCTTAAAATGAGACAAAATAGGCTTAAAACCAGGGGGGGGGTAGAGGGATATGCAATCCCTGTCAGTATAAGGTAGCAACGAAATTAGTTTCCAAAATTGATAAGAACGCAAATTTAATTCTCGAGAAAACATTTGAAAACGTAGATAAAACACAAACTCTCTATCTGGTTTTGCGATTGTTAAAAGTATGCCCTCCAGGTTACAGAAAGATTATTTCGGGAACAATATTTCATTTTAACCTAGTGATATAACGAGATCACTTATTTCATCCTTAAAAAGGAATAACGAGATGATTTTTCAAAATTGATAATGACACAAATTTAATTCTTGAAATAGCATTTTCTTCTTACTTGAGGCTGGGGGGTATTCCATACCCCCCAGACCCCCCGGTTTCTCGATTGTTTTTTTACAGCATACCCTCCAGGTTAGAGAAAGATTTTTTTCGGGAACAGAAGCTACAAAATAATTAATTTTTTCTCAATTTTTCAAGCTTTTGAAGCTCTAGCTTTCAAGCAACAGAATTTTTTTATTGCTCGAATTTTAAAATTCCCGATTACAATAAATTGCCTCAAATACATTTTGGAGATGAGGACCAAGTATATGTCCTATTATTTCATAATCTGGAATGCTTTGACGCTTCACTTACAACTTCTCTCCATCCTTTCCTATAGTGAACCTTCGCCATCAAATCTCTCAGACTCATCTTCTCCAGGTCGCTGGTTACTTGGTCCCACCATCTAACTCTTCGTCGACCCTCTGTCTCCCATGGTCCTCCATAACGTTATTCTCTTAAGTACCTCTTCCTCACTTCTCATTATGTGACACAGCCATCTTATTTATTATTATTGTAAACTTTCATGAGTCCTTTTTGCTCTCTTTTCGCCATTTTCGATCTTTGGTCCCAAGATTGGTCGTAGTATCTTTCTTTCGAGTCTTCTTAATAATTCTGTTTCATGTTGTGATAACCAAAGTGTTTCCACTGCATACGTTATTATCGGGCTTATCATGTTCTTGTATATTTTTACTTTCGTTGTTTTTGTTAGTTTCTTATCCCTTAGCATTATCTTATTTGCATAGTATGATTTTTTGCCTATTTGCATTCTTCTTATTTCTTCACTTCTATTGTTATTACTTATTACTATTTATTTGTACTCCTAGGTACACAAAGCCATCCAGTTCTTCGAATATTTGGTTATCTATCGTTATGTTATGTCTGGGGCCCTCCCAGGTTTGGGGTAGATTGTTTTATGAACATAATATTCTCTTCTCTTCCTTTTTCAGTCCCGATGATGGTTTCATATTAAATGACCGAAACAGTTGACTAACAAACGTTTAGTTTTATTGCAATTTCCAATAATCCGAGATTTTTTACTTAATTAAATAATATTTCATTTTGTCTTAATTTTAATTATTTTTTAGTCTAGAGTGGCTAAGCCCGCTAGACCTCTGAAATGTGAAGAAACAAGCGTGTAACCGCGGGGTCTGGCTTAAGAATTTAATATTATCAAATGCTTTTTATATTTTTTGGATAGAAAATCAATTTGTTTCCTTGTATGCTCATGAACAGACCAATTGGTATAGTAGTTATGTGGGTAGAGCGATAGATTTTAACGGTTCAAATCCTTGTTGCTCCCAAAATTATCTATGCCTTGTTTAGAATCGTAGTCGAGCGCCGTTTTGGTCACATCACACTTCGAGTTACAGAGCGGAAATGCCTGTGGTTGCTGTGCACTTCTTGAAAAAAAACTCACAGCCAAAAATTTAAAAAATAAAGTAATTAGTGGGAAATTAACTTTTTTTCCAAAAACTATTCTAGTCGTATCAATTTTATATAAAAAAATTTACAAAATTTAAGAATTTCTATTGTGTTTATTTGTATATCTATTTGTGGTTTCCACTATTTTTAGGTTTGAAAGAAACGCTATAATAAAGAGTTTTTTCAAGTTTTATTAGACAACCTTGTAAAATACGAACTAATAGTAACTATCTGTTGGTATATTTTAAAAAAGCAACAATTTGTTTTCTTCTGCAATTCAATTACCTACTTTTTTTGTAATTTTAGTTCGATAAAAACTTAAAATAAATTTAACACTTGCAAGCGCCGCTGCTAACCCAATGCAAAATAAATTTAAGAACTTCTCTATTTTTGTCCCCTTTTAATTAGGGAAGCGCTTTTTTATCAATTTCCTTGACAATTAATTATTGCTTATTAACGATCTTAATATTTTTGCACAAAATTTAAAAATAGCCGAAACAACAAGCTTGTACTCGTACAAAAAATTTGCAAAAGATTAGATAGATGTATTTATTTAAAAGTTGCCCGTTCTTGAAATGTTTATTAGTATAATTTATAAATATCGCGTTCTAAAACGTTGGTATAAAATTAAAATCTGTTTTAAAATGAAAATAAATAAAGTTCATAATCGTTTAAGTTTTTGGAACACTTTTTGTAACTTGTAAGAGAAAAAGTGTCGACCCGCTAAGAGACGCTCTCATGTAACTTAAGCTCTTCGTCAATGTACTTTATTTTCTAGGAGAAACTTCTCGACTTTGATACCCCAAATTACCACAGAATATGGAAAAATCTCGTTTTTGATTATTTCTTGAGTAATAAGTAAAGTAAAAATAGAAGAGCGGTTTCGAGATTCAAAGATCGTGGTTTAAGAAATTCAAAAGCCGCTTAAATGTCAAACAGAAGCTTTAAGATGTCAAAGCAACTTAAGTTGTCACATAACTTCAGCAAATGAACTGTTTTATGGTATTTACGAGCAAATTATCCCAAATGATTACAAAGCAACATAAGTTAACTTATTTACGGTTTTCGCAATTAATTACGTTAAAATAATTTAATTTCTTTTGGAAAAGCGTTTTTACTATCGTAAATTTTAAAATTAAAATTTTAATAAATTATTTTTTATTTTTTAATTGAACGAGCTCAGTCTGACAATTTGGCGTACATCATTTGGACCAAATGCTCATCCAAACCAAGTAGTTTGTTATTTCTGTATCTGCCAGCCACTTGAATTAATAGCTCCGAAGTATGCCAGCACATCTATCTTACCAACATGTACGTCCCTTCTTACAAATGATCCCATACCTCACACCCCAAATAATTTTTTGTTCGTGTTTTTTCTTACGAAAAAGCGTGTCATTCTAACATTCTTAATATATTTAATCGCTTTCGTTTTAAGATTGGACTAATTGCATTAAGAAAACAAATTTGTAACTCAAAACAAACTTTTCCACTCACCCATCATCCGGATCACAGTCCCTGAATCCTTTAGCGAACGGATTGCTTGCAATCTTCAACTGCGTTATCTAAAACAATAAAACGTTAAAAAAACGTTATACTGGAAACTGTTAACTTACCCTGTGGTTTTGATATGCCGTCACCGCCGTAAACGTCGTTTCTGGAAAAATAAAAGTCTTGTAATTGTTTTTAGTTTCTTCCTCTCTTCTATTAACGGAATTTTTTGGCGGTAAATAAACTATATGGAATCGAGGTTGATAACGATGCATCGAATTCAGTATAATCTGCAATTTTGTTACGTAAGAAAAATTTGATAAAAGAACAGTCCGCCTTACATGTCCATTATCATCCAACTGATTGTTCGTTAGTTTCAATTTATCAAACGACACAACTTGTTTCATCCACTGTTCACCAGGTGCAGGACTATCGGGATGTACGTGAATTCGTGGAGGAGAAACCGGATCCGATTTTCCTGCCACCACCCAACTTGACGTGTGAAATGCATACCGATATCTTTTATCATCCAAGAGCTTAAAATCCATCATCAACATGTAATTCGCATGTCGATCGAGACCGCAAATTCTGACTTGGAAGGTTGGAAACATTCTTCTTCCCGCTTTTGTGACTATCATTTCCGTACCTAAGTTATGAAATTCGTCCCATAGGGGTTTCATTTCTAAAAATGCTGACGCCGTACTAAGCTCGGGTGCTAAACTGTAATAAAAAGAAAATTTGCAATTTTGTTTTCATTTTAAACTTTTCTAATAATTACTAACCTGGAATGGCAATTTTTTCCGTTGAAGTTTGTTCTGATTTCGACTTCACTCTCAGGTTGTAGCGCTATGGAATCTGCATGGGTGAGTGGCGAATAGGCTTTTCTAGCTTTTGAGGCACTTTGTATACAAGCTAAATTAAAAAAGCGACTTAATGATTCTATTTTAGTCCCAAAGTTCAACGTCATAGCGTCAAATATTAAATTTTATTTATTTTTATGTTTAATGTTAAAATCGACAGACGAATGTTCTCGTGCGACGTACTTTTAGGTGAATTATGTGGGTCTAAATGCTTGGGCGTTAGGTATGGCAGTAAATCATGAAAGAATTTCACTACAAGACTGAAACATAGGCCTATTAGTCACATTTAGTATTTTGCGTGTACTGGAATTAAATTTCAAAAAATGATTTATTTTTTCGTTTTTTCTTAAAATATGGGAACGGAAGGGTTTTTATTATTAAAATTGAGCGTTCAAGTTGACGTTACTCAAATTAAATGCGTCGCTCCAGACGTCCACAAAATTATCGCCACATACCAAAATCGTCAAGTTTAACTAATTACTACAAGTTAACGAAGCCAGCTACGCTAATGTGCCTTTAAATCAAATTCACTCATTAAATAAACAGATTGCAATTTTGTTCTACTGCTTTAAATTTGATTTATTTCGTGAAATGTATAAATATACAAAGTTAAGGATTTCCTTCACACTTTACCGAAATTCCTAAAAAATAAGAAAATACCGCTTCGTTGTTTTCTTCCCCTAAATTTCAAAATTATCCTAATTATATAAATACTGTTATTTTACCTTCAATTTGTTTCATGGGTGTGATCGACGTCGAATATTGCCATGTATCTGAAGAGTAGCAGCAATCCGTCGATATGGATGTTGGGGTTGTTTCATTGGAACTCGCCGATAGGTCACTATTTATCTGCATATAATCTGAGTGATTCATTTTTGGAGCTTTTTAGTTCATCGAAAAATCCAATTTTTCCTGAATTCTGAAAATAAAGTTCTTTTGAAATGTAATGGTTTCATCAACTACGGTACAAATCACCAACAGATTTAATCATCACACATCAACAAACTTTTAAGAGGTGTAAGTTTGATGTGTTTAGGTTTATATTGGTAAAAGTGGTAAAACTTTCGAGAATAAAAAGTTAAAATGTCGTTTCAGCGTTTGAAAATTAAAAATTTGTGGTTTGATGAATCGAATCCATTAATTTAAGCAGTTTTAACTTTCTTTTTTCAGCATCAGAAAGTGCGACTTCAAAGAGAGCTTGATTGTTAATTAATGAGCTACCAAGTAACACAATATTTTGTAAACACAGAAAATATTTTACATTTTCTTAGGATATTTCTGTAAATTTGTCATAATTAAAATAATTTTTGTTTTTGCTGGAAAAACAAGAATTGTTCTGTTGTTCATCAGTTTTTATGAATTATTTTAGGAAGATTCTGTGTTCTACCAATCTAAACACGAAATTTAATTTCTGTGAGTCCTCAATCGCTTATCAAAAATAGAAGATTATATTAATTTTTATTTTAACTGATCAAACGATTCGGTTTATCAAAATTGCACTGCATTTAAAGTTGAGACGTCAGAAACATTTAATATTACTCATTTTTTGAGGTGTCTCCCACCCCTAAACAATTGAAGATATATAAATTATGGTGTTTTGAACTTTTTTGTAGTAAATGTAATTCTCCAAAATTATACAGGGTGTTACCGCACTCACTTTACATAACTTAGGTGGTGATAGAGGACACTTTTCTAAGAACAATAATTAACAAAAAATTTTTTCTAAATTCAAACCCTCGAAAGTTAGGCCTCTTTAAAGCATTTTTTTTAATTTCCACCTTCACGTCGCCATAGCCCCGAAAATATTGATTTTTCAGTAAAAATGGTTTACTTCTTTTTTAAAGAACGTGAAATAATCTACAAACTAGATTTACACCTTTTATTGTCTAAAATCAACGGCTTTCGAGTTATGAATTAAAGTATGTTAAAAAATGTCGAAAAATTTGAGCTTTATTTTTTTTTTGTTTTTTTCAAAACCCTGTATCTTTTAAACGAAACATTTTACAAAAAATCTGACGCCCCATTCCGGATAGGAAATTTAATGGACTACAACTTTTGTCTAGTAAAATTTTTTGAAAAACCAATCCATTTCACAGAAAATCAGAAAATAACAAACAAGGCAGCTACAAAACATAAAATTAAATTAACAAAATTCTTATTTTTTTTTGAAAAATTATTTTATTAATTAATTTTAAATTATTACATTAATAAAGTAATTGTTGAAAATGACCACCCTCACTTTCAATTCACAGTCGTGATTGTTTTAAAAGATGTTTGTCGAAAAAATTCTAAAAATGTCGATTTTTCGACACTTTAATTGCAGAAATTCGAATTTTTGACACTTTTCACACTCACCGATTGACCAAAATTGGCCTCGTGATCGACCGGTCAATCCCTCGACTTTGTTGACCACCCCTCCTATAATGGCTCTTAACAAAAAGGGAAATTTTATAAATAATACTATAAAGCATATTTTAAAACGAGCACGACTGTGTATTGAAAATGAGGGTGGTCATTTTCAACATTTACTTAAATAATTATAATAGTTTAAAATTAATTAATAAAATCATTTTTCAAAAAAAAATGAAAATTTTGTGAATTTAATTTTTTGTTTTGTGATTGCCTTGTTCATTATTTTTTGATTTTCTGTGAAAGGGATTGGTTTCTCAAAAAATTTTATTAGATGAAAGTTGTAGTCCGTTAAATTTCCTATCCGGAATGGGGCGTCAGATTTTTTGTAAAATGTTTTGTTTAAAATATACAGGGTTTTGAAAAAAAGCAAAAAAAAAGAAATGCTCAAATTTTTCGACATTTTTTAGCTTACTTTAATTCATAACTCGAAAGTTGTTGATTTTAGACAATAAAAGGTGTAAATCTTGTTTGTAGATTATTTCCCGCTCTTTAAAAAAGCACTAAACCATTTTTACTGAAAAATTATTATTTTCGGAGCTATGGCCACGTCAAGATGGAAATTGAAAAAAATGCTTTAAAGAGGCCTAACTCTCGAGGGTTTGAATTTAGAAAAAAAATTTTGTTAAATATTGTTCTTAGAAAAGTGTCCTCTATCACCACCTAAGTTATGTAAAGTGAGTGCGGGGACACCCTGTATAAACAATGTTGCCCTTAATAGGCTCTCCATTTTAAATTAAATTTCAGGTAACAAACTGTTTATTAAACTAAAATAGTGGTAACTTTTTGAAATTTGTTGTAAGTTCTAAAACTGTCATCAATTGAACGTAAATTTTTTCTAAATTACAGCCAAGAACTTTGTTTAAAATTTCAATTCTGGTATGAAAATAATTCATTTTTCAAATGTGGTTTAAAATTTAGCCCATTATCTACGATTAAAATTATTAATGATTTAATTTTAACTGTTGTAACTATGGTTAGAATTCTAGACCCGTAAGAAAAAAATCACTTTACTATAAGTTAAAAATTGTATTTATTGCTTTGCTGATAATCGTATAACCTTTACTTTTACACCGTCGGGAAAGACACCCAAGTTTCCGAAATAATATTTCAAGAGTAAATCGCTTTTCATAATAATTATTTAATATTTATTACTAATCAGAAAAAGATTTTCCTAGGTGATAAACTTAACATTGACAATTTTTGACCTTAAGTGCATTTTATTAGCAGGTCTAGAATTTCAATGCTAAGTCCAATTTAGAAAAACTTGTGGAAAACTCACCAACAGTGAAGTAAATAAATTAGTTTTCATGGTAATCAGAGCCGCAACGATGGCAAAAAGCGCCTGTGGCAAGCAATTTAATTTGCGATACACCTCCCCCCTCCCCGCCCATCACCGTTAAACCCAAACAATTTTAACAATTCCAAATATTTATTTATGCAATTAAGAATATCCTTAAACCAAGTCAAATTTCCCATTTTTTATTCAACATCGATGCAGGGAATAACCTCTTTGTCCACTGTGCGAAAAATAATTTTTTCTCCTTGTCCAAGAATGAATGACTTTACATACCGTCCAGACTTTTCTGTTTTCCGATTGTTTATTTTTAAAAGTACCCTCCGGGTTAGGGGAAGATTTTTTCAGAAACATTAACTATATAATGCCGTTGATTGAAGGAATTGAATTTGATTGATTGAAGAAATTCTTCATTCAACGATAATGATTAATTTTATCTCAAAATTAAAAAGTCTAAAGTTGTTAAGCCCGCTATAACCCTTGAAGGATTAAGAAACTATTCTGTAACCGGGGGGTCTGGGGGGTATGGAATACCCCCCAGTACAAGGAAGTAACGAAATGATTTTTATAATTTGAAAATAACAAATTTTATTCTTGAAAACTCATTTTCTTCTTATTTATGGCTGGGGGTATTTCATACCCCCCAGACCCCCCGGTTTCCCGAATATTTACTTTTAAAAATATTATTATTGCTGAACGGGTTCTAATTCTCTCGACCCACTTGCACTGAAGCTCCTAGCATATTATACCCCGCGTTCCAAATGTACCCCATTAGTCCCTTATCCTCTATAAAGTTGAGGACATGGGAGGGGGGATCAAAGGGAATTTGATGTGGTCCGGATATTCCTCCTCCTCCCCACATAGCTTACATGTAGGATCTTCTACAAACCCCATTATATTGAGGTGCCTGTAAACAGTAACAGTCGTACTATCTTCCTCAGCTGTATTATTCTGCTGATCTGAAGGATTTCATATTTCATTTGTTCATTGGGGGAGCCCCTATGAACATCCACGATTACCTCACTCCCTGGAGGCCCTCCCATCAGTATTCAAGATGTTTGGTGTAAAAGTATACCCTCCAGGTTGGAGAACGATTTTGTCGATATAACACTTGGAAATTGAATTGTCTTTAATTCCTGCTTCCCATTATAACAGATAAGGAATGAAAAGCATATCAATTTAAAGAGATCTTTATTCCGCTTTTAAAGATACCTAACACTAACTTGATATTTTGTTCTTTAATTATTGTTAAAAACTCACTAATAAAATGCAAAATTGCGCAATTAAAAAAATTTTAGTTGCATTGTTTGAATTTTATTGCAATTGATTTTGCTTGAAAATCAATAATTTCCAACAAGTTAAGAATTAGCTTTCATTCTTAACCAATTCTATTGTAATATATCAAAGTAACCTGTTGGAAATTATTGGTTTTCAAGCAAAAACAATTGCAATGAAATTCCAACAAAGCAACTAACCTTTTTTTTAATGAGCTATTTTGCATTTTATTAGTGAATTTTTAACAGAAATTAAAGAACTAAATATCAAGTGTTAGGTATCTTTAAAAGAAGAATAAAAATCTCTTCAAATTGATACCATTTTTATTCTTATCCGTTGTACTAATGGGAAGCAGGAATTAAAGAATACTCAATTTCCCCACGTTAATTTCCTATGTTCACATCGGCGGCCGATCAGCCGGTATATTTAAAATTTAATAGGGGAGACCGGGACTGGTCGACGCATATTATGTTGGTTTGCCCACATTCGTTCTTCTTTTTATTTAATTTTTAACTTAACTTTTTAAATTTAACTTTAATTATAAATAATATTTTAACCTTGTCTACATAAATTTTTTTAAAAATATTTCTGTACCCCTACAAATCAAAAATATTTGTATCCTACTGTTAGTTGACCTAGGGTTGGTTGGCAAACATTCAATGGGGTTGGTTGGTACTATGTGAAATTTATGTAATATGCATATTCAGGCATATTTTATTTGCAAAAATGAAATAACTATTGGCGTTTTACATTATATGAAGCGTCACGTAGTGTCATTAATAGTAACTAAATTAAATAGTATTCGGCTTGTATTTATCATTAAATTTGGACAAGTTAAAAGTTATATAATATAATAATATGAACCAATTTGATTTATAAACATAATTTCCAATGTAAACAACGCAAAGTGCAATATATAACTTTAGTAGATGTACTTAAAATGTACTACGTATATCGCCCATGTTGTTCAAATACAGTGCCATCTATCCGTAGCATAAAATGTCAAATTAGGTACCAAAATTTTAAATTTAAAGTTTTTTATTCGATTATAGTAATGTTTGTGACATCCAATCCTGAGATACACTGGCATTGTTGCATATTATATTTCAGTAAAACAACTTCTATAATCCGGACAAAAGAAACTTTCCTCCTGTCATAATTTTTGAATTTTGGATTACCGTCCAAAATGGCCAAAACCTCCTATATGCAAGAAGGAACTCAGTGCGTCTTTACGCATTGTGCGCTTTGGCGCACAAATTTATTTGGACTCTCAGTATTTCTTACATCTTTAACCTTTAATTAGTGACGTGGGAGCCTTGGAGACAAAATTATCCCTACCGAAATGTATGTAGGAATGATTCACGTCACTAATTAAAGGTTAATTAAGCATGTAGTTTGTTGTGGACCAAAGGGGGTTTAATAAAATGTGACTAATATTAAAAAAAATTCGGATATAATGAAGGGGGGCCCATAGACGACTTTTTGCTCGAGTACAAAAGTTTTGATTCCGCCTTCAATAATTTCAGAAGTATCAATAATGTGATTCAATTGGCAGTTGGGTGATCATTTTTTACAGAAATAAGTAGTTGTCCGTCATTAATAACTTTTGAATTATTAGGATAAGAATTTTTCAGTTTTTTTATCCGGGATTTCAAGTGGTATCTATATAAGCAATCAACTGACTGATAGCTAAAAATGAAGAACTAGAATCAGGCATTTAAAGAAAATAGCCTAGATTTTCTGATGCAATCCGAATTTGATTATCACAGAAATAAATTTGTTTGAAAATCAGTTCCAAAATTTTAATTGTATTTTCATAAATTGAGAACTAATAAATTAATAAACAATTTTGAGGTTTATGGTGAAAAGTTTGAATAGTAAACCAGATTTTTTATGGAATATGGTTATTTTAAACTCGAATACAATTTTTGTTAGTTTAACTAATTTAAATTTTGATTTAGCAAGAGTAGGGCCCAATGTAAAAAGGTTTTAAATGATCATTTTCTAATCTTGTGTAATTTAACTTCTAAATGAACAACTGCCATAATTGTATGCAAAAATTAATTTTTTCCGTGATTTTGAAGTTAAAATTTGAAAAAAATATATTCCCCTATTCTACTAAAAAAAATGCAGCTTTATCTAAAAAAACCTGATGTATTTCACTGAATATTTCAAAAATATCAGAAACACTTGTACCAGCTATTGGTACAGTGTCTGGAGTTGGACTTCTGACCGCAGCTTCATACGTTCCTTTCTCAGTTCCTACCAAATTATTTGTGTCGTGGTTCGGATTCCACGTTAAGTTATTTGGAGAAATACAACAACCACATTATCACGGAAATTGATAAAAAGCTTTTCTAGAACAAAACAGTAAAATTGCATTGTTTTAACAAATCATCTGGGATATGTTCGCTATATCCGAAAATATTTCAATCAATCAAAAATATTTTGATTCGAATTTTCAGCACTGTCCGACGCAAATACGCTGAAAATGTTTTCGTTAAAATGAATTCAAGATTAACAAGTTAAAAATTTATTTGTTAAATTTTCTCTGAATTATTTAAACCTTCGAATTTGATTTGAAATTCCCAAATAATGAAAGGCAAAAATTTTCCGCATAATTTAAATTTTCCAAAATGTTTTCCGAAAACTATGAAGAAACCTACGCCAAAATCCTATGTCATCAAAACGGAAAATCAAAATGGTAATAAAACCTTCACTAAGAATTTACCTACCTTTGTCTCAGCAAAATGCAATATCCTTTTGGCAAATTGTCACCACATAAAGTTTTTCATCATATTATTAAAATTTTGAGTTGGAGTCCAATTTTCATTCACCACAACTATTAATTTGTAACTATTTTTCGAATTTAAATTAATAGTTAATCTGAACTTCACCTTTAAATCGCCGACAGCGTTGTCGACGGGGTTTTCACTATATTATTAACAATTCTTCAATTCACGGCTCCACCTAATGAACCTCGTTGACTGAATGGATTTTAAAATTTTCACACATGGTGTCAACGAAAGTGCGACAATTTTCTATCCCTTCTTAATCCAAACTTAAGCTAACTTAAGGCGGAGCATAAGATTTATGTTTAAGTACAGGCTCATCCAAAAAGAAATTTAATTTTCCCAAAATATTGAAATTTTGAGTAACGATTAAGTGCTATACTACATAATTATAATTAGAATAAGAAGATTTTTAGTTAACATGACGGCATTTAATATAATTTTATTTCATAAATTGTTAGTTTTTTGAAAATTTTCCGAAATTTGAAAAATGTCTGCAAACGTAATATTTAAATTTTGACTTTAAATTTGGTCGCAATTCTATTTTTTGTCATAAAATTGTATTTCATATTGTGAAACTTTTTAAGGCGACTATACTTGAGGTTGGTCCTTCTTGAACTCCGCCTTATTTACATTATACAGTCAAAAAGTTTGAACATATTTTGAAGAAGCTCTTCTGTAACCGACAATGATTTACTGTTATTATTTTTGGATTTTAACCAAGTCAGTCATTTCTTTTAAGTAATGCAGGTAATAAATTTGATTGAGTAATCAATTTTTGTTTTATCTAATCATATTTTCATTGTATCTTTGCATACCTTTTTGTAAATATTTTCCAGAATAAGAAAAATTATATTTTTAAATTGTCTTGGATCTAAAGAATCAAATCATATCATTAAATGAAGATATTGAAAAAAGAATTATTGAAAAGACTAGGCAGCTTGAAAATTTATTTCCAAATTCCAAATAAGTTTTTATTTGTTATATCAATTTTTTTATAATTTTTCTGTTACAATCTAAATTTTGATTACTATATCAAAAAGTACCCCAATTTCTTGCTTCTTCCATCTGAAAAAGAAATGAAAACTTCCGGTTTCCTTGAATCCTTTCCAAAATAATATTCGATACAAAATTCCCTAGTTAATCCAGAATTCTGAATCCAAAATCTAAAATTTTGAGTTGGTTACGTTTAAAATAATTTGTACGTATTCCACTGGGGACTTTAGAAACGACAGACTTATATAAGTGGGAAGGAAATGATCCGTTAGACTTGTCGACACCATCATAAAGTTAAACTCCATTGCTACCGTATGGTTTTATAAATTATCGAAATAGGAAGATTGTAACAGTAAAAGTTACGTTTCTGAGAATGCAGCTAAAAATATGTTCAGTATTTCAAAATATGGTATGTAATATTGTTTGATTTCTTGATGTCATCCAAAAAATATATACTGAGCTTCTTATTTTAATTTTTCAAATTTGTTTTTTCAAAATTAGAATTTTTTTATTTTAATTTAATCTATACTTGCCACTCCGTCGGGACGCTATAGAATCTCTAACGTCGCTAAACTTAATAGTCATAAACTTGTAATTCAAAATTCTTTCTTTTTTGAAATTTTGTCTAAATTTATCAACAAATATTACGACAATAATTGATTTGCTGTTTCATTAGTAAAATTAACATTTCTTTCTTTCTAGATCGGGTGCCTTCCGACCTTCTTAAATCAATTTTTTTTTCTACCACATGTTAAGTAATTATTTGATTGTGATTGTATTAAAAATTTTGGTAGTAGTGGCGTAAAAAGACCCCGATAAAAAAACGGCCCCCCGAAGAAGAAAGTTAGTAACTATCAGATCAGAGTTTTTGGCCAACAGAAGAAGAATTTCTCTATATCATTAACTATTAAAAACATAATATTCTAGTACAAAAATTACGAAAATTTTGAGATCTGATTGAAAAGCATCCACTTTAAACAAAAATCGAATTAAAAGCTGATGAATCAAATCTAAAAGATTTGAGTTTCACAGGTTTCAATTATTATTATAATCACAGTGGTGCTATTCCTATGATGGCACACTTATTGAGGTATTTTTGACAATATAATTTTGTGCAGCTTTTAGACTTTGTGGATGTTGGAATTCTGTCGTGTAAAAGTAGACTAATTAGTATAATAAAATACCATCATTTGCAAATTCTTTGAGAAAATTAATATAATCGTTTATTGATTTGTTTGTTAATTTTCACTAATTTCCACAACCCTCATGACAATTAAAATTTTTAGATACTTCCCTGTTCTTAGAGACCTAATATCAGAATAAAGAAATATTACATTTTCATTTAAAAATTCATACAAAATTCAAAATTAAATCAAAGTCTATCCAGATAATCATACCAAAACTGCGTCCGGCAAATTTCCATCTGGTATTTGACCTATCACTTCCTTATTAACTATGAAAAGCAAATTTCCTCAAAATTACAGCTCTCAAATCCTATACTTTCTGAGCTATCGACAAAAAAGTGATTTTGAATGATGTGTTTTACCATTAACTTAAGATTATTAACCAAATTTATCGTTACATAGGAATTTGTCGTTTATTTTTTAAATACTCATCTTAAAAAGATAAAACAAAAATACAGAAATTTAAAAATGACATTTTCGATGTTTTCCTTTCGAACTAATCAATTTTGCTAAATTATTTTGGCAATAAATAAAAATAATGTATTTGTATTTCTTTTTAAAAATAAAACAGTTGTAAAAGAAAAACTTTTTTCATTTAATTAGCTAACTTACAAGAAAATTAAAGCATGCTTTTCTTTGACGAAAACATGTGTAACTGCCGCCGGCTGACAAAGTACCACGTGACATCACATCAACATTACAATGAAACTTTAACCTAGAGGTAAAATATCAAAAATTTGATTTTTACTTTTTCCACGTTGTTTTGCTGCGAATCCATCAAGTTGAAAAGTGAGAATAATAGGACATAAAATTTTTGTAAAGGAAACCATGTTTAATTTTCTTTCTCTTAAATTCAGTTTTAATTCAAGCTTATTCAAAAAATATTTTTGTGTGTCTTTCTGATATGTATTTGAAAAGAAATCGACAATGGCCTTTCACTTAAGATATTCGTGGTATAAAATGAAAAATAAGATTTGAAAACTGAAATTTTGAGAAATTTTTTTTTAATAGTAAGAAAATGATAGAATAAAATACAATTTGGAAACATTCAGAGGGCAATTTTGGTATATTTATCCGTTAATGGCCTTTAAATTAAATTAATGCTATAAATTAATTTTTTTTCGAAAACTTGGTATTTCTTTTTTTGCCTAATTTTTAAACTTGCTGAGAAATGTAAATAACTTGGCGTCTGATATGTTTGTTGTTTGTCTTTACAAATTTGATATTTAGGTACATACAGTCAAACTTTGATAACTCTAATTAAATTTTATTTGTTTCTTATTCAAAAGGTAATTCAAAATTATATTTGAATAATTCAAACTTTTGATAAGTCGAATAAAATAGCCTAATTTTTACGTCAACGCCTTAATTATAATATAACTTGAAATGTTCGAGTTATCGAAGTTTCACTGTACTTAATTTAAAAAGATGGTTTTTTTTTATTTGAAAATGTATAAAGTACCTAATAATAAAAATTAAGTAATTCTTATTTGGACAACCTTGCATTGTCTTTTTAATAATAAAAAAAAATTAAAATTCATTGTTACTTGAAAACTTTGTAAGATAATTAAATGAATCGCTGATTGCAGATAAAAAAGTACTACTACAAAATCAACATTTCGAAATACTCGATTTAAAGCGTCTGCTGTGTGAAAAATTGATATCCAAATTGTATTTTTTTTTCACAATCCTTTAGAAATATATTTTCTTTATATGAAACGACAAAAAGGATACAATTTTGAGATCAATTTTACACACAGCAGACGCTTTAAATCGAGTATTTCGAAATGTTGATTTTGTAGTACTTTCCTTTTTGCAATCAGCGATTCAAATAATCATTTGCTAATTTGTTTAATAATTTACAAGAAATCTTCTTTTTATTTCCCTTCAAAAACACCTCATTAGCAATTATTAGAATTGTTTAATTCTTATTAATGTACCAGATCCTAAGGACCGTCGAGATGTGGTGTACTAATATAAGGAAGGATTGTCGGGTTAATCCGGACAAGACAGTTATGGCAACCTTCACAAAACGTAGGAATCTAAGTCATACGAGGAAGCCCAGCTTGTGGGGAAAAAATAACAGCTAGTAGGGGAGGTCAAATACCTGGGTCTATAGTCTTGATGAGCAGGCTGACCTTTACACTACATATAATGAATGTGAAGGCGACTAGGGCTATATAGGCCTCTAGAAGAAAGATCGGAAAAACGTGGAGACAAACCAAGATTCGTTTATTGACTTTATACCAAAGTCTCTTCTCTTCACTTATTTGGTGGTATAATAACAAATCAATAAATTAAATTAGTCGCAAATACTTGCCTGTCTATGTATAACGGAGGTAATGGCAACAACGCCCACCGTAGCCATGGAAGGTCTTCACCCACTACACTTGATGGTGGAAATTGTGGCTCAATTGACGGCATACAGATTAACAGTAAATAATCAAAACAGAGTGACTCGCAGAACCAGCATTGTAAGGAACTTCCAAAATCCTTAGGGATATTATACCTTAAAGAGGAGAAAGTATTCAAAAAGGAAGTAAACAATGGAGCAGAAATTAATGGACAAGGAACAACAGATAGTTTTAACATAAACCCCGGCTGGCATGTTGCTGTCTTCCAGACTCAAAAGGTCTAAGGGCTTTGAAAGGAGTAGATATACTCTTCACGGTTGTAAAATACTGCCTTGATGCACTGGTGGCCGTAGTACAATACAACAGCTTAACGCTGAGATGGATGCCAGGGCACGTAGGGATAAGGGGCATTGCAAAAGCTGACTCTCTTGCTAAAGCAGCTGCAAGTACCTGCGTATCTGAGCGCAAAGGAGAGTACTAAGAAGATAACACCTTGCGTAGTATGAGATCCTTCCGGGACTAAATCAATTTAGGGGGTTCACATGCGGGGTTTGTCCAATGACCAAAAAACAGAAAATTTCCTATCTGAGGAGGATATTATAGTATTGTTAACAGGAAACTTCTTGAAATCATTGGGGTCGTTGATGATCCTGAAAGTAGAATGTATGGCGAAGAGAGGGAGGATAAAACTTCGTGTCATACACAATATAAATGATATTTATGTCCTGTATTAGGATCGAGAAGCCTGGACATACTACCTCGGCTCTCCTTATCACACAACCGATGAGGTAATTCAAGCATCCATCAGCTGTGTCTTTAATATCGCTGAAGATACGAAATTGGTGGAGTAAATGTGAAGCGCGTGGTACAATAAGCCTAGAACTTCATTGCAAGTAGCATTACAACACTACAGCCCGTTCAACAATAATAATCAAAGAAGTTTTAGAATTTTTTGGCAAAATGTGTTTTTCATCCCTCTCTGGAATATCCAGGTATGCACCGAACAATTTCAGGTTTGGCGCATAGTTGAAAAGTTTCAAAATTAACAATTATATGGAAAGTCATCTCGTTACTTCCTTATGTTTGGGGTGTTCCATACTTCCTCGACCACCCTGGTTTACACCCGTTTCTGTATATTTAAAGGTGGTTTAGCGGTTTGGTCATTCTAGAAACAATAGGAAAAAAACACTTAAAAATTAGATAAAATGAAGTATTAAGCAGTTTATCTTCCTGAAAATATTGTCGTATAAACCCGTGGTTCCCATTAAGGGGTGGATAACCCTTAATTCCAGTTAGGGAACGTTGGACTAAATACTTGATACCTTTCCTAAAATCCTAAAATATCATTTGGGGGTTCGTTCTCACTTGGTTTAATAATACGCTTTTCTATGATTACCTTATTTATTACATAAACAACCCTTAATTACTAAATTCCAATATTATTCACTTACATAATTATGTTGATGGTTAGCATCTGATGATTTTGGTCTCGACTTGATCTCAATGGAGGACAGCTCTTGCACCCTTGAGGAACGTTACCGCATGCCCGTCTAGAAGTGATTTCGTCAATCACTTTTATCGACCACTTGATAACTCAATAACCCGATAACCCGATAACTATCCTCCATTGATCTTTAGTCCGCATTTATGTAAATGACTCCCACCTGATTTTCCCAATCGCCCGTTATTTTTTGCATTATTGCATTATTGCAATTATGGATAATGCACTTCTGTTAATTGAACTTCCTGACGGAAACCATTGAAAGTTCAATTAACTGAGGTTCAATGTTCTTGTGAATAATTGCAACATCTTAATCCGATATAATATTATTTTAAATTAGGAATAACTTTGGATGCTGCAATTATTCACGACAATATCTCTCCTAAAAAATTCTTTGGAAGGTATATTTTCAAAATTAATAATTAGAAAACCCTGAAGTTTGGTGGTATGGAATATCCCCTATCTGTAATTAAGCAAACAGACGATTTTAAACAATCAAATTTACGTCATTTTTAATAATCAAAAGTTGTCTCGATGCTTCCTTGCAGCTGAGGAGGGTCTCCGTACCAGCGCCGTGGTGAAGGTGGTACAAGTCATGGGTGCACAGATTTGAGGCGCAAAGTACATCATATTTTCTTATCCAAATTTTTCATTCAAAAATAATTAAATCATTTGTCATGCTAAATATGTAAAAAAAATAGAAGTTAATAAAATGCAATTAATAAATTATCACTGATAATGCTAAACTGCGGTAATGAATAGGAATGTATATGGAATACATTACGACGGTTTAACTTGGCAGGGTGTGGCTAATAATGTGCAGAAGCGAAAATGAAATATACTCTTCCTCTATAACTACTGCAAATTCTTCACCATTAATTAAAACAATGCACAGTGGTTTACTGATTGTCGTTGTGGTCGTACAAGTACAAGTGATGCCAAAGTTCAAGATACCCAATTAAAGTCATCACATGAGAAATGGTTGTCGACATCCATTACCTCGTATTGAAAGATTGCAGAGTGAAAGTGCATGATATAGTTGAGATAAGATGCATCTCAGATGAATGTGTGAGCAATATTGACACGAATATTTGGATACGAAAAGTCTATCCGCGCGATGAGTGCCGCTTTTACTCACAGTCGACCAAAAGACGCATACGTGCAACAACTTCAAAAGCAGGTTTGGTAATGTTCAAGTGCAATGAAAAAGAATTTGTGCATCTTTTCATAATAGTAGATGAAACATGGAATACACTACTACACTCGAGACCAAGAAGCAGGTGGAACAGTAGATTTTTCCTAACTAACCTGCACCAAAGAATAAGGTCATGACCACAGTTTTTTGGGATGCATGCGGAATAATCCAAATTAATTGCCTTGAAAAAATAAAAAACAAGCATCTGCGAATATTAGTATTCCAACTTTTTAGAGCGATTCAATCGTTTCTTGAAGGAAAAGCAACTTCATTTGGCGAAAATAAAAGTTCTCTTCCATCAAGACAGAGGCAATGCATAAGATGTAACATGTATACGTCTGCACTTTCCATAGTTAAAATCCATGAATTGCCGTTCGAATTGCTCCTACATCCATCATAATCTCCAGACTTAGCCCCATGCAAATTTTTCCTGTTTCCGAACTTGAAGAAATGGTTTAATGGTAAAGGTTTGGCTAACGCATTGATGCAACAAACGCCAATTTTGAAAGGTTACAGAAATTGCATTATTCGGAAGGGATCGAAAAATTGGAATACTTTGGACAAAGTGAATGGAAAAAGAAATGGTTCTCTAAAATGGAAGTGCAGTGGCGGATTTAGCACTTGAGAGGCCCCAGTCTGCCTGTTCGGACATCCGCAACTGTGGAAGTGTTCAAAAATGTAATATATAATTAAACCTTGATGGTGAGGGGATTAAAAAAATATTTTATTATTTTCTCAGAGTGAATAAAAAGTTTATAACGCAAATTAATCCACTTGCTACAGTGCCCTTTCTACCCTCGTTTCGGCACTGACTTCAACCCTTCATCGAAGTAACCATTGGTGCTTAGAATATTTTTGCTAGTTTTCTAACAAATATTCGGGCCTTCTACATTGATTTATAAAATTTATGCAGTATAGAGCTAGAAGATATTCCACTGTACGCCGCTGCTATTTTCAGGCATTACAAGTGAAACGAACAATCAAAATTACTCTATAATTTGTAATTTTATATGAAAGCAAAGTTGTCTTTTGGATTGATCACGAAAAATAATAAAATAAATAATTGAAAATTATTATGTTTTCCCACTTTCATTCGAGTCTTTCCAATACGCCCCTGAGTATTAGCCTACTCTTTTGACTGTTGTAATTCTATAATTTTCTAATAAATTTGAATAATAACAATAACAAGTTTTTATTTTAATACGTATGATTCTACTATTAAAAATCTGTCAGATAAGAAAGAAAAAATTTTTTTCAAAAACAATTTCTTTCGCAAATTACAGTTTTGTAAAAAATTCGAAAATAAGTCAAATTATAACCAAAATACAACAACGACAGACATGTTTCGATCTTATTAGATCTCATCAGTGACATATAGCTGTGAATTTGGTTATAATTTGACTTTATGTTTTTACCATTATAATAGCATTTTATTAATAAAATTAAATGGATTATCCGATAATTCAGAGTTATCCTGAGTTATGTAATTCGTATCGACATCTATGATTGAAAAAAACAACTTTTCGAGCTTTTCAAAGCCAACTTAGGCTTTAAGAATAGGCTTAAGATTACTCTAATAATCTGTGTAATCTGTAATCTTAAATAGTAATCTGTGGCAATTTTAACTAAAGATTTCGTTGAGGTGAATTTCAAAATTGGAATCTACAGTTTCAAAATAAGGAAGACTTCTGTAGCTTTTAGTGCCCTCTATGGTCCATAGGAAGCTGTCGTCAGTTCCTTGGGTTACTAACTAACTAAATTGAAATTGAGTGAGAATCTGGTTAGTAGATGGCAGCACATTTTATGTTAAAATATATTTACTTCTTTTACATTTTTTGTAATACTACTACAATTTTTGTTAATATTTTGGAATTATATAAATATATTTAAATTATATACAATTTTAAATAAACTAATCATATAATTAGTAGTTATTTTTCGAATATGGAGCAGAACACCCACATAATGAAAATACTAAATCAATAATAATGAATCAAATTTAAATTTCAGAAGCATTAAAAACAACATTATGATTTTTTTGCGAAATTACGTTGCTTCTGTATTTATTTTTTTATTTATAATTGTTGCCTGGGGTGATTGATTTAAATATAATTGCCCAATTAGCATGTAATTGCTATAATAAGGTTGATTGCTTTAATGTAATATATCACCATATCTAAGAATGTCAAACCACAATAAATAACTCAGCATTTTATTAGTAAAGACGAATTTATCTATTATGGTAATCCGAAAAAGGAAGGCGCAGCAACAATTAAATTTAAAATTGTAATTTTTTGAATTCGCCTTAGCCAATATGAAATTTAACCAAATTGGGTAGGTACAATTTTTTTGATACTGATGAGATTTGGAAAATCTTAATTTTTACACTGTAAATTTTTTCGGGAGTTTTAATATTACCCCTATACCACACAAATTAATTTAAAACTCTTTCATACTCTCTCACTTATATGGAAACATATAATCATTGTGCTTTTATGGTTAGCAGGTAATTAAATCTAAAGAGAATAAAAATCACAGCTTTATAAAAAATCAAATAATCACGAACTTGATAAATCAAAAAATATTTTCTTAATAAATTTATTCCAAGTCATCAGGTGTGCATAGTAATTTGAGTATAGATTTCAAAAGTGTATAATAGGCACTAATTATAGGTTTCCTATCAATATATTTCAAACTTGTCAAATATAATTATAGACGAATGAGCTAAAACTGGCAGCTTCCGATTTAACCTCGGGTTGTACTTAAGCTCGTTGGACTTGGGCAGATAAGAAGGTTTAATCGAATATCAATTTTTACATCATGTTTGCATTATTTCTTAGTTTATGTAAGATGTTTTACGAGGCAAAAGACGCCTTTGAAATGTAACTCTGAAAGTTTCAACACAACTGAAAAGAACAATTTTAAATTGGCGGGGGTGGACATCCAAACAAATATGGGAAATAGAAATTGGATCAAATAAATTTTATTTTATTTTTATTTACCCATATTCTTTTATGTTTATTGTGTCAACGACCACCCACTATGTACGTCATATTTAATGTTGCAAGAGTAATAATTTTCGTAATTTTTAATTACAAAAGTTAATTTTCAGGGCTTTTGGCAAACAACGGTTAGGTTGCTTAAATAAAAAAATTGCAGGATATTCACAACATTAAAACAATTAAATAATTTAAAAAGGAGAACAAAATATGCAAAATACAGAGCTGGAACAGTAATGTTACATTATAAAGTTTATAAGGCACAAATTAGTAAGTATACATAGGAAGTGAACTTAATAAAATTGCAGTTAGTATATAATATTATTATTCTAATGAAAATTATTAAAGTAACAATTAACCAAAGTTTCCCATTGAATAACTATTTAATTTTTCTTCGCACCATTTTAATCATTTTTTTGTATACGAAGCTTTTGTCTTGGTTGATATTTTCGCCCATTGTATGGAACCACTAACCCCAATGGTAATTATACGAGTCAAGTCAAAATTGGTAACTTATGCGGACGACTTTTCCATCTTTTATTTTAATAGCGAAACCGAATCGGATCTTTGAAAAGTAAACCACTAAAGAACGAACTTTGGGGAGACATGAACGAAAATGAACTCCTTGATTTTGGGATGAGAAAATAAAACTTCCTTATACGGAAGGGAGATGATGGAGAGCAAAGAAACGACTTGACGAGGTATTCTCATTCCACTTGGAGCCAAAAACACTGCACTTATGAGTGGCAGAATTGCCAAGACCTAGGCTGCGTGAATTAACGCAAAACCCAGGGTTATCTTAAATCCATACTTGCACAAAACAATTAGCTATTAGAAAACTCACATGCTTATTCCTAAAATCGAAGACATAAATTTGAAAAAATCAAAATTTGTTACGTGCAGCTTCAGAAGGAAGGATTTACGGTTTGCAAAGTATAATTTATTATTTGTCTAGGCATGCAGCAGCTGATATACTTTCAAATACGTTAGAAAACAATGTTATTTTTTAATTTAATTTGTACTTTTTGTTTTGTGAATTTCAGATACTCCCACTTATGAAACTCTATAATTTTTTTCCAGTTTTTAGTGTATCGTGATAAACTGTGCTATTAAATTTTAATAACAGTGGTTCTTAAAATACCAAAGTTGACCACACAGTTTAAGATCTTCCTAATTATTGTGTTTGGTATTAAATAACATTGAGTTGAATTAACCCAAATTTTACTTTTATTAACCAATAACACTTTCAAAATTATACCTGTATCTATTATAATTGGCAAGAAGTTGTAATTTATGCGCCTGTAAGTTATATCTGCACTGCAAGGGTATTATTTAATTTACCGTTTGATGAATACACGCAGAAATACAGCAATAAAAGTCAAAAAGTTTTCAAAAAAGGAAAGTACAATGGAAGATATTCAAGAAATCAATCTAAAAGAAAGCCTGCAGGATACCATTAAATTATCCAAGATTGCAGGAATTCAAGAAAAAATACGAAATTACTGTATAAAGGTGATGGTGTAATTTTTATTGCACCGTTTTGATCAATTTCATATTTATGTCTTGATTACTTTTCGAGAAGCTTATTTTTATAGTGTATCCATATAATGTATATCGACTTAATTCATGGATAATACAGCTTAGCTAAATCCACAACGATAACATTTGAAGATATGTTAGAATGTTTAATTGCAAAATATTTAAGTTATACATTCTCTAAATGAAATGGAAAAGATAACAAATTGTACTTTTTACGTATACCCCGAAAGTTACCCATTCCATAATATGGAGTAGCTTTTATCGGATTCGTGGCACTAAAAACGGACCAAGAAATCCAAAAGAAGGTGGACGAAACAATTATTATCAATGTCATCCAAAAATGGATGAACAAAAAACAACTGAATTAAAGGTAATAAAGATTTGGAATGTACTGGTAATCTAATCTGTTACCCAAGAATTGAAAAAAGACTTGCCTTCCTGATTTCCTTGCAGTTTTGTGTCACTGAGCCAAAGAGCTTTGTATATTCTAGTCCATACTTATTATTCTACATTCAATATAAAAAGAAGTACTCTCATGATAAAATGGAAACCAATCTAATATAATTATTTTGCTAGAAAGCTCCACCTCCTCTGTGTCATTTATAGAAGGACTCTAATTAGTTCGTTCATTTATGACCAACAAAAAAATGTATACACCCAAAAGCAGTTTACCATCTACAAAATTGACGTTCTCCTGTGATTTTTCAGAATCCCCCTCGGTGAGACCGAAGACCGAACAACAGCATCGATCACGCATTAAATGAGTAAATACGGTCTGAGGCCGCCTGTGAAAGCCGGTTTATTTATAAATGCCCTGGCATGTCAAAACCATAAATGAATAAAATGAAAGAATTTAAGAAATATTATAAAAGACTGAACCAAAGTTAGTAAAAAATGGAGATGTCGTATTGATGGTATTTGGTTTTTCTTTAATAAGCCCTGAGGAGTCCTTTTTTCGCACCTTTGGTTTGAACTCGACGAATTTCATCGAGGTTAATGGAATTCTTCCGTTCGCAGGTGACTTAACTTGGTTAACTGAAACCATGGTTCTTATATTTTTAGTTTAATCCAGAACACAACTTAGGACGACAAAATTCGGCTTTTCCAGATGTGATCAAAAGGAATTGGAATATTTGGGGAAGGGGTAGTTGAATTGCAATGACTTCACTTATTTCTACTTAATGATTCTTTTATAAATTTTACAGTCTCCTAAATTACGATCAAGAAGAAGACTGCATTCTACCATAATTATGTATAAAACAATGTATTTATACACAAATCAGCTACCTTTGCTTCTATATGAACTGAAATTGTACCAAAGCAACTTTTCATTTAATCTGATTGAAAATATATTTTTAATTATTTTTGCCGATTCAACTCTGCGAACTGTACGAAGAGTAACCTTTTCTAAATCTTCCTCCGTACCTAAATTAGATTTCCTTATTTTCAAGTACCACTTAGTTGGTACTTAAACACCACTTAAAATTTACCATACCGTTTATTTGAAATTTATAAACTTGCATAACTTTTGCAAGAATATTCTAACGGTAATTTCTATTACATTCCTTAATGTATGGTTTTCATCCTGGAAGGTCATTATTTATGGTTGGGCGTCGAACCAATAATTTGGCGGCTACTATTGCAGTTCATCGTGAGCTTTCTGCATAGTTTTAGAAAAGATGCAATAATTGGGGACTTTAATGCAATTCAAAATTGGTAAAGTACAAAATTGGACCAATTTGATATAAATTCGACGAAAGCGGTTATTTGTGGCAATTTTGAAACTCGTTCCTCACAAAGTTTTTGTTAATTCGGAGCATTTATCTGTTTTGCTGCTTTATGGCATAATTTTAGTACCTACATAATAGGACAATTTGTCTATAATATGTTTAAAATTAAATTTTATTTTTTGGGTTAATCAAAAAATGTGTAAACTATTTAAAGTTTATAAAAACGTTGACACAGTATTTACGAGGACGGTGAAACTATAGCAGAAGTCTGCAAAACGTAAATACTGTAATTTTGTTCTGGTAGTAGGCCGTGTAGAGCTATTATTAAGGCTAAGCTTGCCCATATAATTACCACTACGAACCAGCAACCCATGAAGACGTGCTTCTGAAGACGTGACACGATGTAGGTGGATTAATGCCATCATTTTGGCTTCTCTACTTATTTTGGAATCATAAAATATCTAAGTGCGAACAAAGTGAAAGTTAGGTGGTCAAAGTCTTACTTAAAATATTACACTCATTTTCTAATACAGGATCCAGTGATTTTTTATCCTAACTTATTATGTTGTCAATAGACCGGCTAATTCGTAAAATAAATTTAAAAATTTAATGATGGTATAATAAATAGCACAAACCACATCTTAATGAACGCTTCGTTTTTTATAATTCCATATTTTAGTTAACCAACTTCTTTAATTGAATGTGTCGATAAGTATCAATTAAATTCCTACTAATTGGATCAAAAGTTAGCTTTGCTCACTTTATAACCATCATCAAAATTTAATTATTAGCTGACAAATGAAATGAAACAAGCCAAATGATTTATTAGTTCTTTTAGTGGGTTTTATATCTTAATCCACAATATTATTGTCAATATCAAAAATTTGGATGTAAATTATGTCAGAGAAAATGGGCTTGTGAAAAAGGTACTATAAACAATTTTAGTTTTTAAAATAGATGGATAGTCCGGGCAGATAGTAAAAGTTAATTTCCGGTGCCTTCGAAGATTGCATCTATAATGGTCGACACCCGCCACTATTTTCAAGAAGAACGGGGGCTTATTTTTTAAATACGCCTTTCGTTATCCATGAATGAAGGTAGACCTGCTATTATATACCTCACGGCTTTGGGTGGAACGGGGTGGTTTCTAATACCGTAATTTATAATTATGATAATTAATCTAGTAAATTATTATAATTGCTTTTCTATGATATGTGCAAATATGGGATTGGAACTAGTTTTCAATTTCATTTTAGATTTCTGTTGTAGAGAAAAGCACTTAGCACTCTAGGTAGTTAGTTTTTGTTGTAATTTCCCGATTTGAAATGAAAAATTTGCAATAGTTTAGTATGGAGCAGCTATTATGTTTGATCACAAAAAATCTTTCATTATAAATTAATTCGAAATAGTTAATAATATATTTGTGGCACAGTACCAAGTTGCTGGCTAGCTGCTAGGTGCCGGTAGCGAGGGCCGCGAGTAGATGTTAAAGTGAAATTTAGCTCACAAGAAAGCCCTAAAAGCATAAAAAAGACTGCTTTCCTCTTTCTTTATTGTAACTTTCTTATTGTAAAGAGGGTGGTTTTTTAGGGAAAGCAAAGCTAAATTTTGTGTAAATTAATAATCAAAATAGAAGTGGTGCATTCCATGCAAAACAGGCAAATACTTGAACACGACCCTGTTTTATTTTACTCTTTTTTTTTATAATACTGCAATTTCTTTAAATTTTTATTTTCATGTACTTATTCTAAATTTCAAATCTATTGAAATAATTTTCCCTGAACTTCAAGTTAATGCTTATAAGTTATAATAGGGAATGGAAACTTATACTAATGCCAAAAAGAATATTAATATATCAATACTTTTGTGCTACTTATTTGAAATAAACTTTTTAAGAAAATATTTAAATAAAAAAAAGAAATAATATTAGAATTTTCTGACATAAATTCATCGGGGATCTTGATTTGCTACATATTATAACTGTTAAGTTTTGAACAAAAAATTCAATTTAATAATATGCTAGAAATCTGCTCCTCCTTTTTCGTGGTATTTATAGGTACACTTCTGATTAGTTCGTTTATTTAATGTCAACCAAGCAGCGGCGGTGCAAGATTAGCTAGGGCCCGTAAGCAAATATACAAAACGGGCCCCTAAAAAAAAGGTCGTAAGTTTTTTGCTTGCATAAAAGGTGGGGTGGTAGGGCCCCTTATGGTCCCGGGCCCCCTAAGCATTGCTTACAGTAGCTTACTTATATCACCGCCACTGCAACCAAGCAATTTACCGATTTAAAATAGTTTACGACAACGAAATAATATACACCTGCACCTGATTTTTTATAATACCCCAGATTCTCAAGTGAGGTAGAAGACCGATCAACCGCATCGATAATCAGTGGCGGATTTCCGAACAGGCGCAAGAGGCGCGCGCCTAGGGCCTTGTAAATCAAGGGGCCTCAAAATGAGAAAAATTTAATTAATATTAATTAAATTCCTGTTGTAATAAACACAGGAAAAGTAATGAAAAAATTGTAAGCCCTAAGATGCACTAGATTTGCAGTTATTTTGATTTTAGTGCAAATTTTGATTTAAATTTTTTGATAAAAATTCCATTTTGTTCAAATATTCTGAAATTTTATGAAAATATTAATTCCGTTGTAATAAACACAGGAAAAATAACTAAAAAATTCTAAGCCCTATTATGCCTTAGATTTGCAGTTATTTTGATTTCAGTGCAATTTTTGATTTAAATTTTTTGATAAAAATTAAATTTTGTTCAAATATTTTGAAACTATATGAAAATATTAACTATGTTATAATAAACACAGGAAAAATAACTAAAATATTCTAAGCCCTAAGATGACTTGGATTTGCAGTTATTTTGATTTCAGCGCAATTTTTGATTTTTTGTGATAAAAATTAAATTTTATTCAAATATTTTGAAACTTTATGAAAATACTAACTATATGTTATATTATAATAAACACAGGAAAAATAACGAAGAAATTCTAAGCCCTTAGATGCCTTGGATTTGCAGTTATTTTGATTTTAGTACATTTTTAGTAAAAAAAAAAGTATTAAAAAAAAGAAATCGTCTGCGGTGCTGGTTCTGGTGAGAACCAGGGGTTCAAATCAATTGCTATATGGAGTGTAGGATTAGTGAAAATGCTTAGAGGGGGGGCCTCAAAATTGAATTGCGCCTGCGGCCTCATAAGTTCTAAAACCGCCACTGTCGATAATAATAACTGCAAGATCTATTATATTAAGGTAACTTTTATTTATATTTAATTGACAAACTTTACCATGTATTGTCGTATTCTTTTCGTTATAACAAGCAGTATCAGATACCTTGGGCGACGCTACTGAAATTTTGAGTTTTTATTCTATTTGATTTTGCAAAAAAGATAATTTTACATTTTGGTGCTTGAGTTTCGAATGTTGGGAAGCTCTAACATCAGATTAGAGGAAATTGTGCTCTGTACAAAGTTTTAAATTGGAAACACTTCTGGGAATTCAAATAAGTAAAATATTAAAAAAAAATTCTCCTATTTGGTACGCAAAGTAGAAATTTAAATATTTAAGTGAAAGTGTAAAATTTGTACAATTCAATTTACCCACGACGAAAGATAGGGAGTGGAATATTTCATTTTCGACGAGAGGCAGCAGAGAAGGGAGGTCTTCCGGTGGAAACCATATTGGAAGAGAGACGTGCGAATTTTCGCCCGTCTTTAGTTTGCGATTTTTTGAGATTTTCTTGAATCGAACTTGAATCTGGAATTAATAGTGCTATTCCTGCTATTATCACTGTATACAGGAAATTATCGATTTGGTTTACGAGCGATTTTTGAGATTTATTGATAGTACGACCTCATGGTGAAAATGTTGGTCTACCATTGTAGAATTTGCGATATTTTGGAGTGTTAGATGATCATCAGTTGTTATTTTCGTGAATAAATTTTGGAATGAAAATTTTGAGGTTAGAATCGCACTTACCTGTGTTTCTCCCGTAAAATTATCTCGTTTAATTTCTGTTATCAGCTTTCCGAGAAGGTGCTGGAGAAAGTTACCGACATCAGAGATTTGGGAGTCATTTTAGACAGTAAATTAAGTTTCTCTGGCCACATTAATGAGCTTGTCGGCAGGGCTTCTAAGATGTTGGGCTTTGTGATTAGGCAATCTGTCGAATTTAAGGAACCTCGTGTGATCAATTTGCTGTATTATGTATCACTCGTCAGATCTTTGTTGGAATATGGATCACTGGCTTTGAATCAGCATTACAATAAATATGTACACAGGATTGAAAGGATTAAAAAGAAATTTGTAAAACATATGTGTTTCAAATTCAATATATTGTACCAAAGCTCCAACTATGACATAATTTTGTGCTACCTTAATCTGTCAACCTTGGAAAAGAGAAGATCATATTTGGAATTGGTTTTTCTTTATAAGTTGTTGAAGGGCCAAATCAAATGTTCATCTATTCTGGGCTTAATTAGCTTTTCGGTCAGCCCGTATGATGTAAGAGGTCCACCTCTGTTTTCGATCGACTTCCACAGGACTGAATATGGAAGGAATTCACTTATATGTAGAGTCTGCAACCGAGTCAACCTGCTTAAGGTTGAATTCATCAATGTATCGGTGTTTGAGTTTAAAAGGCAGTTGAGAATTAAATTAGATATGTAATGTTTGTAAATATTTACTTGTTTGTATTTTTGTTTGTTTGTTTGTAGTTATAAGAAATATTCCGTTAAATAAAGTATTATTACCTGGTTATCAAGTTTGTTTTTACCTGAAGGTAAAAGAATTTTCTTCGCTGATTATTTGGAAGATAGTACAATTGGTTTCATAAGTCGCGTTATAGCAAACCTGGATCGGCTTCTGAATCATGGGAAGTTAGATTATTCGGCCGATAAAGAAGATTACATTTGTATAAAATTGTACGTTAAAGTTAAACACACAGAGAATGTAATTGAATTTTTATTAAAAGTGAATTCCTTCGTGAATGCAATAAGTTGAAAACAATTTTCGAAATTAAATGTATCTCCATGCATAAACGACTGAAGTGGTCAATCGGAACTTGTAATGTTTCGACATTTCACCAAAGTACAAATCAACTGTTAGTTGGTGTAAAGATCAGAAGAACAAAATTGTCTCTTCCGCAATTAAATTTTCTTTAGTTTTATTGCTTTAATAACTTGACGTTCGGCGTATTCGCTGCAGAATCCAACGAAAACTATGAGAGTCATAGCTAGCCGGTGCATTAACAGAGTGAATTTACCAATCAGTCTTTTTTGAAAATTTCCCTACTATCAAATTTATTAATTTACGATTAGTAGAGTACTGACATTTACAAATTGTATCATTTTTAACCTGCTGTACTTTTAAGCCCCCCCACCCAGTACTAACTATGACTTTTTTTATATTATATCTCTTTGACACTTTGCAATTTACTAAAATCAATAATAAAACAAACACTCTGTTGATTTTCTTGACCGGGGGGTTTGGGGGGTATGGAATACCCTCCAAGTATAAACGGAGTTTAGGTCTGCTAAGCATATAAATAAAATCTGAATTAGTACCTCCCAAATTTTACATCCCAAAATTCAAATCTAATTTATCAACCTACATACCTCCAAAGACCACCGTGTGGAATGATGTGATCACTGGTTGAGTTACGGAGCGGAAGTTCTGGGTTCAAATCGCAGACTTCGCAGAGTTTCTTAGCCCGGCCTTCCGGTGGACATCCACACGCTGTGGTGAAAAGTTGTAGTAAAAAGAGTAGCAAAAGAGGATTAATCCACCTCGTGAAATAGATTGTAAAGACTTCAATAGAAGTGGCAATATTCCGATAGGAATGGAAAAGCCCTTGATTGATTGATAGTGCGACCCCTCATGGTGAAAATTTGGTCGACCATTGCAGAATTTATGATATTTTGGAGTGTTAGATGATTATCAGTTGTTATTTTTGTGAATAATCATCATTTTGAGTTATTATTTCCTGGAAAATCCTGGATAAGTTTGGCAAAGTAACATTTTGGAATGAAAATTTTGAGGTTTTCAAGTTTTTTTTTACCTGCGAGGGTAAAAGAATTTTCGTCGCTAATTATTTGGAAGATAGCATAATTGGTTCTATAAGTCGCATTAGAGCGCGTTGTAGCAAATCTGGATCGGCTTCCGAATCATGGGAAGTTAGATTATTTGGCCGATAAAGAAGATTACGTTTGTATGAAATTGGATGTTAAAGTTACGCACGGAAAAATTCTTTTAAGGTAGTACCAAAAACAATATATTTTTATAATTGAATTTTTATTACAAGTGAATTCCTTCTTGAATTCAATAAGTAGGAAACGATTTTTGATATTAAATGTCTCCTTGCATAAACGATGGAAGTGATCAATCGGAACTTGTAATCATTCGACATTTCAACAAAGTCCAAATAATCTCTTGGGAGATGTAAAAATAAGAAGCACAAAATAGTCAATTCCGCAATTAAATTTTCGTTTAGATTATAAACAGTTTTATTGCATTATTCGCTGCAGAATCTAACGAAAACTATGAGAGTCATAGCTAGCCGGTGCATTAACAGGGTGTATTTGCCATTCGTTCTTTTTTGAAAATTTCCCTACTATTAAATTTATTAATTTACGAATGATAAGAGTACAGATATTTAAAAATCTTATCATTTTTAACTTGCTGTGCTTTTAACCCCCCGCTCCCCGACCCGTACTATGATATTTTCATATAACTTTTTGACACTTTTGCAATTTACTAAAATCAATAAAAAACCAAACACTCTGTTGATCTTCTTGACCGGGGGGTTTGGGGGGTATGGAATACCATCCAAGTATAAACGAAAGTTTGGGTCTGCTAAGCACAAATAAAATCTGAATTAGTACCTCCCAAATTTTACATCCTAAAATTCAAATCTAACTTATCAACCTACATACAAAAATCATAGGGCATATGAAATAGACGTACGCTTCTGATTTACCCCCTCCCCCGGGTAAATCGGAAAGTCTAGCTACCATATGAATCATGCACTAGATGGCTAGACGCTGTTGGAGGCCTCCTTATCAAGTTATCCATGATATCAGTTTGGTAGAAATCTCCTCCTTCTCTTCTGTGTCATTTATAGGTGTGCCTTTGCTTGGTTCGTTCAATTCTTACAAACCAAAAAAACAAAAGTTTAGAAAAGTAAAAGAGTTTATGATTTTCGAAATAGTAGACGTACTATATAATATTTTCATCTTTAATTTCTTCAAATTAAAGCCGGGCAACCACATCAATTTAGCACTGCATAACAAAAAAAACAAAAATTGAAAATGTAGGCACATTTTTGTTTAAAAATTAAAAATAAATGTATAACGATTCAAAATCTGACGGTTGTACAAACATTGTTTATGTTAAAAAAAATAAGTAATATTATAACGATATGACTAGGCTTAAGTTTGTCAAATTGGCCATAGTTTGTTGGAAAACTATTTCAAAAAATTTATAATGGAAATTTAGAACAAAATAATTATTTTGCACTTGGAAAAAGAAAAAAATACATTGTTTAAAAATTAAAAAAAAAATAGTACGAATCCAATATCAGTATTATTACTTAAGATAAGTGTTCAAAAGAAATTAAATGGGACGTATTGGATAAGAAAATTATTATTGTGAAAAACGCCTTTAATTAATTTTTGTTTGTTTAAGTTTTGGTTCTTGAGTTTTTAAAATTTGCAGGGGGTTAATTTTTTTCAAAATATTGCAATTCGAGAATATTATGCAGATATAAATTTTTTTCAATGGTTAGGTAATAAATAAGATAAAAAGTGAGCGAAATTAAATAGGATCGGGTATTTTGCATGGATTGTCCCATATACTCGTATTTCTCAGAAAGTTTGTAAATGACTAAAATTTTTTTTTTAATATTAAAAAGGCAATCCAAAATTTTCGAAAAACATTTATTTTGAAGCTCTAATGATAAAACTGTTACATCATCAAACAATTTAAATAATGAAACTGCTGATTAATTTAAAAATTTCTAAAAATCTTACACCTTTTTGCTGTCTATACAGGGTTAATATTAGTATTTACATAATTTCAAAATATTTGGAAATAGTTGAAAAACTTAATTTTATTTTCGATGCCTTGGCTTGTCTTCTGAATAATAATAAAAAATAAAAATTGACCGTCATTCATTGCAAACTTTCTGGGAGAAATAAATAATTATTATTTGTTAATTAATTTATTTAAGAATTTACACAAAATATGTTTTTCACCCCACTGAGAAACCATCCCCTGAACAAAACTAATGTTTTCATTATTTTTGATGGATTTCCAGGTATGGGATTAATAAATTAAGAATTTTTAAACAAAATATGTTTTTCACTCCTCTTTGGGATAAATCCTTTAAGGCCTAGAGTAGCCAGGAGTTCGTAGAACTTTTTCACTATTTTTTGTAGTTTAGCGGAGCACTTCAACCCTTCGGATTTTTTATTACTTATAAATACAGAAATTATCAATTTCCAGAGTCCCTATCTAAAATTTAGCTGAAAAGTGAAAACTGTAACTTTATAATTTTCAGAAAATTATACGTAGGGCAGATGAATTGTTTATAAAAACAAAAAATGTTTTAATTTTAGTATTTCTTCTTCTTTCTTTTCTTCTCTGTCGTATTGCTTCTTGACAGAAGCGTCGTGACCTTTAACAATGCTTGTTAAAGGCGTTCATGGCAGATTACACCCCGGTGGTTTGCCATTGCCTTCCGAGGGGAGAGACGGTCAGAAATAAAGTTCTTACTTCACTCGGATTCGAACCGGGTGATTAGTGTTCATAGTCAACTCGCGTGACCGCTATGCTCCGACCGCCTCACAATGCTCCTACCGCCTCACTATTTTAGTAATTTTAGTATAGGGTGTTTTTTTAGCTGCATGAGAACTTCAAAATGAAATAAAACATTAAAAACCTGACGGAATGTTTTGGTTATAATTTTTTTATGAAAGTACAGTTAATGGCATTTATGATTTGAACATGACTTCCGGCATGTGACCACCACGACTAATGGTTACGAAGCGCATCCGTTCAGTCCAATTTTTGACCACTTTTTCCAATATTTCTGGCTTTATTTCATAAATGGCTTGCTGAATATTAGCCTCCAATGCTTCTAGAGTTGTTGGTTTGTTAGCATAAACCATGGATTTAACATACCCCCACAGAAAATAATCTGGAGGTGTCAAATCACACGATCTTGGAGGCCAATTGATAGGACCACGTTTTGAAATAATGTTGTCACCAAATTGTCCTTTCAATAAATTGATGGTTTCGTTGGCTGTGTGGCACGTAGCACCATCCTGTTGGAACCATAAGTTGTCAATGTTTAGCTCTTGAAGTTTTGGAAACAAAAATGTATTGAGCATGTGTCGATATCTCACACCATTCACCGTAACGGTAGCTCCTTCCTCATTTCGAAAGACATATGGACCAATGATGCCGTTGGCGTGTATTCCACACCAAACAGTCAATTTTAATGGATGCAATGGAGTCTCAAGATAATGTCCCGGATTGGTCTGACTCCATATACGGCAATTTTGTTTGTTCACATACCCATTTAACCAGAAATGTGCCTCGTCACTGAACAAAATTTTACGGTAAAAAAATGGATCCACTTCCAATTGGTTGTGAGCCCAATTTGGTAGCGTTGTTCAATGGTCAATCTATGCATTATCAAATACCAAACCTTGCTAAACACAAATGTCAAAAAACTGTTTCCATAGCAATCTTGATTCAATTGTTATCCCTATTCAAAGTTCTCATGCAGCTAAAAAAACACCCTATATATAAACTCTTAAACCAAATTGATTTTTTCTAAATTTCTAATAGTCTGTACTTTGGTGTGTCTATCTATGATTTCTGTCACGGTCACAATACAAAATAACAATAGATAGTGAAATTTTCATAGTATTGAATCATATAATTACAATAATTTTCTACTTTGAAGCAAACGATTACGAAAGGGTAACGTTTCCCATTAAAACAATACTAATAACGGTTACGAAGATAATAAGAGTTGATTGTTGAAAAGTTTTAAGGATGAAAGAGCCCCATTAAAGAACATCTTAGGTTCCAATAAACTATTATAGATCCTTTTGCCGTATCAATTCAGCTGTCGTATGCTTACTAAATTATAAGTTACAAGTTATTTATTGCTTCAACTAAGTGCTGGTAAATGTTTAATTTCGTAAGCGTTTCCGGATCAACTGTTATTTTACCAAATTATGCCCTTTTATAAAATTACAAAATAAAACCAAAATCAACCATCATCACAAATTTTATATCTATTATTCTCTACTAAGAATAAATTGCTGCTTTTATGTAAATTCTTCTCCTTCTTGAAAAATAAACACATCAGATACGTATAAGTCAACTATTTCCTTTTTTATTTATTTAATATCCCGAGGTATAATATCGCCTGGGTTGAGGGTGTGATCGGTGTGTCGGCGCTCAGTCAGGGCTGTAATAGTAGCAATTTGCGGCCACCATTATCATAATAACGTAATATCGAAGTAGAACTGACGACTAATAACAGGCATGGGTTACTGATTGTCATAACATCTGATCGGTGTGCTGAAAACTCTTATTTGATCTGACACTAGTCGAACATATTTTCGTTTCTCCTATAATAATTGGTTCAAGTTTGGCGCAATGTTTATCAGTAATCTGCAGTATCGATTCGCACAAATTAAGGTATATTTTCATTCCAGCACGTTTCGTGGCATCTTTTTATATACAAAGTTCATCGGGTTTATTGTTGTCCACGTTTCTCCAGTAATAACACGTTAGCAGCTACTGAGGCGAAGGCCATCAGTTTGCGAGTTCCGCTACCGAAGGCAAATAACAATCAGTAAATTGCGATCACCGTGACAAAATATGATTGTTCGAAACGGATGCAATAATAACAAAATTGTTTTTCACTTTTTGCGTCATTTGCATGATGACAGTGCCCCAAAGCTTTCAAACCAAATTTTTCTCATTAATGCGAATACAATGATTTCCGAATTTTACCACAAGGTGGAATTTAGATTTGGTTTTACTTCTACCTTACAATAAGATCATTTTTGACACCCTTTAACTATTGTAAGATTTTTGGGACACTTATTTTCTTTTCATAATTTAGGGTAGTTATGCCGACCTCGGGGTAATCAAATATTTTACATATTTTTCATTGTGATGCGATTCATCTCCAAAAAAATTTTTATAGTGTTGATTATGCAGAAAGAGGTTCGAATGCGATAATCTGACACCGAAGTTATTATAGTTATTATTCTATAGTTATACGTGTCGATTAATTTAGGAAATAATCGATTGTAAAGTTCAATTTTTCACGTAAGGATCGACCAGTTGCCTCATTCTTTTGACGGTACGTGCGCATGATGTCAATACTTAAAGTAAGGTTTGTTAAGGGGCGGCTCTCTCTGACAAAACCCTTGCTAGTTGCGTCAACCGCGATTTTTTAGCCTTGCACTATCCTTCATATATCCAAGTAACTACTTGATAAACACCTAAATTGCAGCTCCTCTGCAAAGCCTTATAGATGAAGTTTAAATCGAGAAATACCCTTGTGCACCGCACAAGTCCTCAAGTTTGATTTTCATCGTTATTAAGTTGCCGATCTCTGGTGCAACTGACAACATAAAACTAAATGCTTTTTAGTTAAATATAGCATAATTTTAACCTAAAAACATAAGACTTTAAGGTCCCAGTTTTGGAGTTGCGTGGACTTCAGGGATATTTTTTCCAAGTGAGAGGGATCAAACATTCCGGTTTTAAAGTTCCATTGGCTTAAATAATAGAAAATCCTAGACATATTAATTTTGGCCCTAATTTTTCGAATGTAGTGTCAGGTTATCGTACCTACTACTCACCTTTCAGAGCGAAGAGGGCATCATTATCTCACGAGTGCAATAATTCATTTCCATACGTGTTATATACTAAATTTTATCTTCTCACATTCCAAAAACGTTGGAAGATAATTATAGATAGATAAACATCAACAGTCCGACGTAAATCATGCACGGATCTTAATTGCATCGGATATTTACATTGATCTAACGTAAAGGTGTCAAACTAGCGGCCCGCCTTGTATATTTTTGCGATCCGAATAAATTTTGGTGAAAAGTCATTTGTGCGCCCTGCGGATATTTTATGTCAAGAAACGGCTCGCGGCTGGAATGAATTTGACCCTCCTGCTCTATATATGAGTCAATAGGATTGTTCCAAGCAGCCGAGAAACCGTATACATCTTATGGTTTCTCGGCTGGTTGGAACAAACCTAATGAGGACCTATCACATTTTCTTTGATGAGGACTCTTTGCTTTATTATGTACACTGCTAATTCGAATACAAAATCGATATTTCTCACCTCACGATTAAAGGTGCCAATTCAGATTCTACGTGTCCTTGAAAAACCCAAATTGAGTGTTAGCTTGGAGGGTATTCCATACCCCCAAACCCCCCGGTTGCAAAGGCCAACACAATGAATGTACTGTAATTTGATTTTATTACATAGAAACCGTTCCAAATAGGTATATAATAAAATGTTTTGGTATTGAGACCGGGGGGTCTGGGGGGTATGGAATACCCCCCAGCGCCTGGTTGTTAATAGTTATACAATTTTTAATTATATGCTGTAAAAATGTTCGGCTTGAGTACGAAAAAGGGACACTGAAGTTTGGTCAAAAATCGATTTTAAAGTTTACATTTTTACGCAAATTTCGATCTTATTGAAGATATACCATTTTTGCGGCCTGAATGAACTTCTCGACCGATCGACGCATGTTGCTCAGACCAAATCTAGGTGAGGGATTCAGCAAGTTTAATAATTATGAACTAAGTTTTTAAAACTCAAAAAAAAAGAAAATTATGAACCAAATTGCACGCATGAGCTAAATAGGCGTCGCGCCAGTCATCTTTAGGCGCGATCGACTGGGCGGCGCATGTTGTTCGGAGCAAATATAGGATTTATATAAATATACGCCACTGTAGAATGGAGATGTCATTCCAAATTGGAGAGAGGGTTAAAAAAGGTGATTTGTGCGGTACACGAAAATTTTGCTTGTCAGGAAATGTCCCGCGACTGGAATGAGTTTGACACCTCTGATGTAAAGAGTCCAAGATTGATCTGTAAACTATGGGGAAGGCAAAAGGAAACCACCCCATTAACATTTCCCTTAGTAAATTCTTCTTGTCTTCAGCTATGAGGACAGCCAACCATCCGGAATCGGATAGGTACCTGGAGAAGAAGAAGATACGTGTTATATAGCTAAATCTTCTTCTATTCCAAAAGCGTTGGAAGATAATTTATTAAGGTAATGTTTTTAAATTTATGGTTTATCGTTTCAATTGCTTTCAAATGATGTATTATTTATCACCTACTTTAATATTATATTAAGAAGTTTAAAGCTCATTAATTGGCAGCTAAAATTAACTGAATTTTAGAGGACCTCAAGTTCATACATAAAATTAACTTAAAAATTTGATCAAGGCGAAAAATTGCAGAAGTAAATTCTCTAAATTCAATCGAAATCCAGCTAACGTTCCATCAAAAATAGCATTGATAAATAGAGATTTATTAACAAAACACGGTAAATGCTGCTGATAATCCTCACAAAAACATTCAATAGTTGATAGCAAGGGTGAGATCCAAATAAACTGTAGAGATATTTCCTGCGACCCTACAACTATAAAAAATTTTATTTTCTATCAGAACAATATCTCCACCCTGGAGTGCGATCGACAGCTATACGTCGGTTCGCATTTGTGTACTGAGACAAATAACAGGGCTGGATTCGATTTCTCTCTCTTTCGGGTCGCTAAATAAAATAAATTGTTCGGCCTTAGTGCAGCACTAAATTGCTCAAACGAAATTCCTCTATCAGGATCAAAATTGCATGAAATGCCTTAATCGAATTCACTGTTGCTATCGACAATGCCAACAAAATGAATCGGGGTGTGGTTCGTTTCATAAAAAATAAATTAAAACTAGCTTCGTAGAAAAAGACTAATTTAATTTTCATCAAATAAATTTAATTTTAAAATAAGCTTAAACAAATCGAGCATAGGCTATTTACGAACAAATTCGTTTTGGTCGTCGGCGTGTAAATTGTGAGCATAGAAACCCTTCGCATTCGCATTTACTTGCAAATCTAACTCAATATACTCCAGGTTTCTATAAGTGTAATTGTGTGACACAAATAAATTTTCAAGAATAAAAATGGTGTACAAATTATAAAGTTTTTATTTACCAAGACGGTGGCATTCGTTCTCGATGTTTTGGAACCGCTGTTTTCTTATATTGGACATTTGTCACTCTACAACCTGTTGCATTCCAGACCAGCTGTGTTCTTCATAAAATCGAATTGGAGCATCAATCCTTCGCAATTCTTCTTAAAATATTCAGATAAGGACGATCGATAATCGCATAATAAAACTTATTCGCAATACTCAAACGATTTGAACCAATTTTAACAAAAAGTGTACTTAACCTCAAATCCAGGTGAGTAAAATTATCCAATTTAATTTTCAACAAATTTGAATTCCTTCTTCTAAATATTTGAGTTGTAGGCACGTAATTATTGTGATTACAAAAATCATTCATCAATGGCGGAACCGACAAAATTTTCACCCACATAATGGTCAATTAAATTTTCAATGTGCGTTTTTACAAAAACGCCGCAATTCGAAGATTCTACTTCCAAATCAATCTAAAAACACTCGTCCACTTCAGACAACACTTCGCACTACTATTATGCTTGAAAAACACTTAGATATTTCAAGAAAACTCGAAAAATGGTCACTTTAGCGGACCTCACCAAAAATACGCCTTGCTGGCTCTACAGTCGCATCGCAGCTCTCTCGCCAACTTTGTCTACCTTGTATGTTGAGAAAAACTCAACCTACCAACTGAAAATCGAAATTTTAAGCCATTTTTGCAGCTCAAAATAGGTAAGATTTCGCGCACCAAATTCAAATTCAAACAATTAAATTCGTTTCTTTTCAGATTAAATTCGCCGTAAACTTCACAAATCACTGGATTTCACCAACATTCAACAATAATAGTGTGTTTTTGTGTCAACGGTAACATAAATCGACCCTTATTTAGAACACTGTGCTCTACCTTGTCTCTATGGATAAATTGAAATATTGAAATAAATTACCAATACGAAGCTGGATTTCAGTTTAGATCACGACAAAACATTAAAATTCAAACCACAAAATCGTAACACCCAATCGAAACGATCTGAAGTCTGTTATAACATTGAATTTCCCTGGAAAATTACATTCAACGATTTTTCATGCGAAAAGCAACCGAAAATATGGAAAACTCTAGGAAAACCTTACTTATAGCGCTTATAGTACATCTATATAATAGATTCTGCAGAGTAACAAACACTGCATCAGCCTTCCAATTTACAAAAAATTAATTGTGCCGTGATTCGGAATCCACGTTAAGCTATATATCATTGTTGATATTTAATGAGTAAGTAATGATTTTTTGTAATTCGGTATGATGGATTTAACTGGAATAGTAATCCTTCTCTACACTGCAGCGATACAATAATGAGATCCTTTAAAATCCACTAGAAGGACATCTGAGAGTGGGCTTATGAAATTTGTTCCCCAACCAAAAATTCTTGAAATATTTGAGGCTTTCAATGCATCTCTATGAAATGTCTCTATAATTACACTTAATTATTTTCCTTATTACTTAAATACTTCGAAAGGTTAACAATTACACATCAGAAAATATTAATAATTACGGATCTAATTAATTTGTAATCACGTCTTAAACCAAATGTGGAGGTATCCTTGTACCTTCACAGTGTCTGAGCTGAATGAACGGGGTACACCAGGATGATTCTCTAGACGTCCAAAAAATATTTTCAAGGTGAGACAAATTTGAATTTAAGTAAAAAAGCATCTTATGAACAAGATATTAGAAAAGTGAAGAAAAGCACAGCAGACAAAAGAATCAGGGCGGGGAAGAAATTGACCCCGCTCCATAATATGAATGCCCATGATGATTCTAAATATATTGGCGCAAAAACTTGAGCAGTATTTTCATATAGACATGTCCAAAATGACATAATTTGCATAATCGTTACTGGAGTAGCTAAACATTTAATTTTCCTTTTGTGGTTGTCTTCATTCGGTCTGATGAGTAATTAAGTACTGTTTTCTATAACAAAGACACTAATCAGTAGAGGTTTTTTTTTTGGAAAAACAAAGTTTATAGCATTAATATAAATAGAATTAATAAGTTATGGCTGCTTGAATCGCTGAACGTGATGTCGCGTCATATTCTTGATAACATAATACAGCGGTACCTTTTTTAATGGATTGTGTATCTAAGAAGCGCTTTTACTTTCATGAGAACAATTCAGGTATAATTAACTAAGGTACAACTTGACAATTATTTTTGCTTTAAAATTGTATGCATCTAATCCATTTGTTTCAAGTTTATAGTGCGATCTTACACCGCCTTGACATGATCACGGTAATCCATATAGCGTTGCTAACCGCTTTGTTGGACTATGTTGCGTCGTACGGATGTCTCCTCATTTGATTTATGACGTGTTATAAGTGAATTAGTTTCATAATTAATATTTACGATGTGCAATAATTGTTTATACCTCGAAATGGCTTTTATCTTACTTTTTACTTCAAAAGTGGAATTTCAACCAAGCCGAAAAATATTCTCATGAACGGAGGAGGGTTAATGGTGCCATTGAAACTAATAAGATTGTGACCCCTACGTACTTGTATTACCCTACTTTAATTGTAATCGTCGAAAAGATTTGACAATAATTAACCCCAACTCTATTCAGAATCTTCCAATAAACTTTGGTTACACACATTGCAACTCCAACACTACATACATTAACATGACCCTGTACAAATGTTGAGGGTGTTGTAATTTATGGTGTAAACTTGAGCACATGCTGCGAAATAACGAGTTTAGGGCCTTAGAAATTAATAGAGGAATGATGGGCAAAGAAATTAGAACAACAAGCAATCTTGGTTAATTATTTAAGCACACATTAATTGGAAATACAAACACGTGTATATTTACTCAAAATTAACGTAATCTAACGTTGACATCTGATCAATTGCGTGCAATCGTGACCTTTGCGTGCTTTTCCAAAAAGGTTGATTATACCGAATGTTACCTGCATGTTTAATAAAGACACCTGTCGTCCACATAACGCTGACAATTGACAACAAAATTTGATTCAAAGATTAACAATTCGATAATAACGAACCGGTTCAATAGGTCAATTATTTTTTGAATCCACCACCACGAAAAAGTGAAAACGTCGTTACTTGCGTGTTTATTCTTACCTATTATTTCAAATGCATTTATTTCTCAATTTTTTTTGTCTGATATTTTAAAAATTAAGAGCAGCACTAGCGTGATAGAAACGAAGATGACGAAGATAACAATGACAAACTACGTAATAATTCTATTAGAAACAAATAAGGTAATTGAGTAATGAACCATAATTATGTTCAACCCCATTATTTGTTTTATAATTATGCCTTAAGGAATTATACTGGAAATTATCAAAATTATAGTTTTTGTTCCAAAATTTACGTGTTTCAGGAACAAAACTTGATATTTTAATTTTATGCGACAAACTTCCAGCAATTCTAGAATCTTACATTTTGTACTACCCTTTCAGTGTAACGATTAATAGTGAAAGAAATAACAAATGAACCAAATAATAAATGTGGTCAGGGCACGTCAACTTCTAAATAAGTTCAGTGAGAACTTGCGTCTGTTTCTGACGTCCGTCATCCCCTTCAGTTCATGTTTATGTACAATTGTGGTCTGGCGTCGACACGAAACTGTGTTTTTCATAATTTCACACCAGGTTTTTACAAGCTACGTTAGCAATGAGAAAATCTTAAAAAAATTAGTTACGAACGTAAGTATTCTTCGAGCGTGGGAGCCTAAATTGAATTGATCACTTATTGATTTTATTGTTGTTGAAGTATCATAATAATAAATTTGTGCTCGTGCCAATATCACGGGTTCGAATCCTATGAGCATAACATCTACAGGATTTTTCACTCACCAAATCTTGATAATAATTTTCGTGGTTCGGAATCCACGTTAAAGTGTATTCTAGAATCGGATTGATACGAGTATTATATAAATGATTTGAAATATTAGATTAGGTTTTTAATTTGTGAAGATTTTAGTTAAAATATTTTATAAAATTAAAAGGAAGTTAAATTAACTGTTAATTAAAACCATAGATGTAGTTGCTTGTATTATTCAAGTTCAGGTATTTTATATGTGTAAAACTTTTATGTTAAAATAATTGCCCAATTACATATTATATGATTTGCATTAATCGGTAACTTAACTTGATTTTAAAAATTATTTTGAGACTAAAAATATGAATGGAATAAATAAATTCGTGCACTAATTATATATAATTCTTTTATTTAAGGACATCTAATAGTTAACAATGTACATCTACACAGTTTAATTTTTTACACAGTTTGTCCCGTATTATGCGACATAATATTAAACTTAATCCTAACAAAATTATAATATATGTACAAGCTCAAGCCGGGTATTCAATATACATTTATGAAATAGTAAATAAAAAAGTTAACAATACAAATAAGATATCTTGGCACTTTAACAACTTTGTTTATCGATTGGTTCTGTTATATTATGTTTTTCTGCAGGAAACGTAATATTTTTTAAATATTGGACCCTACAGATTAGTTAACAAAGTTTTAGCTGTTTTGTTGCAAGTTGTTAAAGTGTAAATCACAATTATATACTTTTGAGTGAAATTTTGCTTTACATAAACAATTTCATATCTTCCTCGATAATATTAATTTTGGTGTTGTTCTTTTCTTCAAGAGTCAGAATTTTATACAAAAATACTATTTTTCTATCATGCCCTTTACACATAGTGAGTCAATTTAAAATTTTTTAAATAGTTCATTTTAATTAACCATATTTGCACATTTCGCCGATTTTCATATCAAAGCGCTTAACAATAAAACAAAAAACACCGAGTCTTGTAGCACTGCCTTCATTTTTGAAATTGTGTTTTTGAATAATGTAAAACTAGAATCATTCCCTAGCTCTCTTGGCCAAGGCCTTTGCGAGCTACCAAACCAGCCCTTCATTGATTTGAGGAGGGTTATCGGAAAAATTTCCAGGTGACATAAATTCGGGGCTTCCTCCTCTACCGTTTCCTCCACCACCTTGCATCATTTGTTCCGGCCCTGGCCCACCTTGTTGAGGCATGAAGGGACCTTGATCACCACCCATTCCGCCGAAATCACCGCTCATGGGCATCGGACCACCGTGTTCCATTGGACCACCTGGGGAAAAACGTGATAAGCAAAAAATTTCAAGTTTTTTGTGGTCCCACGTACCAGGTTGATTAAAAGGCATTTGTCCACCAGGTCCGCCTGGATGGTGACCAGGAAAGAACGGACTATCGTGGGGATGAAACGGTGGTCCTCCGTAACCAAACTCAAACTTTCCTTCCGCCGTTGCGAAATACGGAAAGCCTGGCGGGCCATCTTCCAAGCCACCGGGCGATAAATTCATGGGAAATCCTCGCATTTTGCGTGACGAACCGAAAAATGGTCCCCGTCCCATCGACGTTAACTGCTTGAGCCGACGTTCTTTTGAGCGTTTATTTTGGAACCAAACCTATAATTAAAATAAAATATATTATTAATAAAAAATAAATGAAATGATCGCTGATTTTCTATAGCTAAAGTGACCAGGTTTTGCCTAATTTATTTGGATTTCATGTTAAAATTCATATAAAAGTATAAATTATACGAAGTGATTGGAAATTTTATCACTTTTCCTTCATAATCAAAAACAATAAGTAAAAAATATGCAGACATAAAGTTTGACGTTTATATACGTCTGGAATAAATTCTTCAAAGAATCCGCCTATAAAATATCATAGGTACAGAAATCTTTACACCTGAATGTATAAAATATCTATAAAGTCGTAAAACGCGTATTAAAAATAATATTTATATATGTGAAAAGCACCGCTGTACGCTTTTACTGCGATTTTGACTGGTTTATGACGCCCGCCTTACTTCCAAATACAAAAACTCTTTGATTCACATAAGGTCGCATGTGAGATTTTAGGGAGCACCGTCGTGCTCGTAAAGTTTTGTCATAAAACACTACTCCTATCTGATATTAATGATTCATTAACATAATAATTGAATACAATAAGTTGCTAATTTAATGTTTATAACATGAGAATCCATATAAAATTTACACTTTTGCACGCCGCGTCAATTTGGACGTCCTCCGGCGTGGCATACACGAATAAGTTTCACTGAGAAAGCTTTTTTCCTGATGATGTCTCTATTGTTGTGCATCTTTTACCACAAATTCTATACATAAATTATTTTAATTGTGTGGTAATTTAAATCAAGTAGTCGGCAAAATCATAGGAGTTGATTTAAGTGAGATTTCAAGCGCGTCCGACCAAGCAAAAGCAAATGTGAACGGTAATTGTGCGGAACAGTGAGGTGTGGTCTCATATGTTGCGTTAGTTATCCATAACTTTGCGTTTTAAAATAAAATACTCGCTGAAATGTTCCGTTACGGCAGTTAAAATAGTACATGGAAATCGGAATGAACTACGGATTTATCAGCGTTGGAATGCCTTTAAAGTTAGATCGGATCATTTATAACTTAGATGTAACCTCAATCGCACCCCATCACGTAACAGCAATCTAACGAAAAGTCTTGGTTTAGAAAACTCACATCGCTCGGTCTAATTTTGGAACACCCACCCCAGCAAAACGCTAATTTTCCAATTTCTCACCGCACATGTTACAAATTCATAATTTGCCATATAATAAGTACTCATAAAGTTATACTAACAACCCCATTTACTGGTTACCAATTGATGACAGTAACAACCCCAGTTACACAATGAATGATACAATGTCTTCACCCATACTAACAACCCTCACGTTTTGTTGATCTGACACAAAGGAGTAGGCGTACCAAACTTCTGTTACTTTTCTAAAAGTCCCGCTGAGAATTTTGTACAAAACCCTTATCTAATTATTCCCACATGGAATTATTCGAGCATAAACATTTTCGTGAATTGCATTGTTTCAAAATTTTTTGGACACGAATTCCTCGAGTCAAAAAATGCGAAGAATGAAAAAATTATAATTTTTGGATCATTAAGAAAAAAATTATTAATTTGGAAACACCCACAAGTCCATCATGCGATGGAGGAATTTTTTGTAACCTATAATTAGAACCAAGAACTTCAAGCTAATTAATAAAATAAAATGGTCAAAAGTTAGGACACATTGAAAAATGATCATCGAACATGGACCAAAATACCTAGAACAACAATAAATAATACAAGAACAGATTTTTTTAAGTAGCTCCTAATGCCGTGACGAAGCCATAATTTTTATTTTAGTACAACAGGATGACTTTCGGCCGACCAAAGATTATTAAGTGGAAAAGTAATCATGAGTCATAACTTTTAATATATTTTTTGTTTATTATGATTAAATTTTTCTAGCGTAGTATACAAATTTTTTCGCATCATCAGTGTGTGACAATTGTGGAAAAATGGACGAAAAGTGAGGAGTAAAATTAATTTATGAAATGTGACCATTATTACTACGTTAAGAAACTAAGAATGAGGCGTAACTAATCACAACTGTGTGTGGTTTTGTTATTTACATTAAGAGTAAAATTGGATTTAGTGTGGTCCAGTCGTCACCAAAAATAACCGCCAGTAATTGAGTTGCCAGTATAGTTGCAAGTGCATACAGCACGATTTTTTGGATTTAATAAAGCGACCCCAACAAACATTAAATTACCTAATAATAAACTTAGTACTTATGTAGATGTCAACTTTATTTACGATTTATTTTGGTTTAAATGTATTTTTAGTTTTAAACGAGTTTGATGAACATAAAAATTCTTTCAGAAAATTAGTTGTACTTTTTGTTTCTGTTGCGCATTGAGTTTTGCCTCGCGATGGAAGAAGGTCCATTGCTTAAGGCAATCCACGGGGGACCACACCGTCAGTCGGTTCCACAAAGACCCCCTAGCGCCACATGGACATACAAAGACGAGGGTGTGTATGTGTGTGTGGATTTATAATGCTGCGGGGTTGTTTGACCCATTCGCTGCGGTTATATTTGAAAAAAAATATTAATATATTTTTATTTCGGTTCTTTCTACCATTATACTTTTTGAATTATAAACCTTAATTTTACCTCGCGGAAAAATCATAAATTTTAAAAATTAGAAAATTATGTTGGTAATAAAATAAGAATATGGTTTACAAACATGGTATTTCAAAACCATTTAGTTAATTTTAAAAACGAGATTTATTGTTAAATATGTCGTAACAATAGTAAAAACAAATACTTTGAACAAACTATTAAAAGTGGATGTGTATACAAAACTAAGTTTAAAGAGCATAAAACGAACCAAAACGTCACGCCAAAATCATACACCTCATCTCTTTGCAATTATAATATTGATCGAACCCATTAATAGTTATGATTCCGATGAATTACAAAATCCACCTTTTTCTAAATTCAATTAGAAAAATTTTGCACGTCAGTTTTTTAGGAAACATCAAATCTTATTTACAGGTATTTTATAATCACTGTGCAGTTGTTACTGATGGCTTCAAATGTTTTAATGTTTGAATACTCTGCTTTGATCGAGAAATCATCCTATTATCAAGTTTAATCATCCAAATCATCGGCCATCTGTTGTAGGTGCAAATTGAATCGTAAATTTTTAATAGTGACCTCAATTTCATCTAATGTTTTCTTTTATGTTACATGCATGGATCATTTCTTCACTTATTAGTTTGCAAATATTTTGTCATCGCAGAATTGCACTGTACCAAATTATTTGTACAATCAAAATTAAACAAAGTGATGAGAAATTGACTGAAAAGAACCGTTAGAGGGAAGCAAAACTTCCAATTACTTCATAAGTGCAACAATAAAAATTATTCGGTGTAAAATGTATAATATTAATACAATCGAAAAATCATAATCATGGAGAAGTTGAAAATTACGGTTTGTTCTATCAATTAAAAACTTAATTCGACTAAAATTGAAAGAGGTTACATTTCCGAGTTTTACTACTTAATAATGATGCAGTAAGATTGAAACCATAAAATTATTAAGGCGGCTTTTTGGAGGATCGTTTATTGTAACATTTTCCGCATTCTGCACTTGGTCAGCATGCCCTTTCATTATTATAATAAGTTTTAACTTAACTATAACAAAATTCAGTTTCATCATCAAAATCATCAAGGTTTGAGACTCTGATTTTGATTCTGATGACGAAAAAAGTCGATCTCTACATGGGCAGACTCAAAACCATGAGCGGGATAGAAGCAAAAGTTTTTGGACTTTTTGAATTTTGAATGTCCACTATTTTTAGGCCGATGTGTATGCAATGTTTGGATCCTTCGAGTTAAAGTAAGTATTTGGCGCTGCACAAACTTAGTTAGATAAATTGGGTCTGGATATTGTGGATTCCGAAACAACATAATTTAAAACCAGGTTTTTTGTCCGCACTCAGACTTTGCTTCTTTAAATTCAATTTTGGTATTTCAAATTTTATTTTGATTCCGCATTTTGAATCTTATTTATTAAGTAATTAAGCAGTAGTAGGGTAAAACATTTTCGGATTAGACGAAGTAAAATAATTTATTGGTGCTGGTTATTCAAAGATTCATTGAATTTTAGTAAATGTAAATTTAAAACTTTTAATTAATAAAAAGATTCAGAATCTGTTTGTTCTGTATGCTTCGGTCTAGCTATTATGTTGAGAATGTGGAAAATTCTCTCTTGAGGACTGTTTTAATCTCTTCTTTTAATACTCAAGAAGTTTTAGTGTAACTTTCTTCTGTGGATGAACAAAACAATCCATTGGATTCTTCTATTTGTGATTATGCAATAGGTACTATAATAACATCTTTTTCCTGTCATAAAATTAAAGCACATCTAAAGAAAAAAAAAGAACAAAAATTGCATCACCCAGTGTTTCTCTAATGCTAGAAACTAATAATAGAAAGTCGGCGTAGAAGAAACTTTTCCAGTGCATAAATAAATTTTCATCGTAATAAGAAGCGTTTATGTTCGAAATCACGATTGGTTCATTCACTTTCTACTACGTTAAAAAAAATTACACTGCGGCCTTCAGGCCCCTCAGTCAGGACGATTTTTTGCTTATAAAAATAGAGGTTCGGATATGAGGAGACGGTAATTGCCTCCCAGTTAATGCGATCAATTGCAAATGCGAGGTACCGGGTTCAAATCTGGGAAAGAGTAAAACTTCCTTATGACTTTGTCGCAATGCTTCAGAAGGCACGTTAAGACGGTGGTCCTCCTGGGTTAGTGAATTGCTATCATTAACATAAATACCAGGTTACAGGCACATCTGCAGGCCAGCCCAGCAAGCTACCTACCAGATGCAAAGCAATTATATGCTCAAAGTTTCGAAACAAATAAGCATTTTAGTGCATTTTTTGGTGAATTTTAGTAAAATATATTACGTATATGCGTTAGGTCACTAATGATTTCAGAAAAAATGCACGACAAGCCTACCTAACGCTAAAATAATATGACACTGCATTAATACAACATATTCGATACGAAAACTGCCATAGGTCGATTAAGATGGATACCATAAACATTTCATTTCAAAAAAATCACTTCTATTGTAACTTTTCCCTCGGATTAATATTTAAAAAAGAATATTAATCAAAATGTTCAGGTGAGTTTACTTCTGATGAGCAAGTTAATATTTTTATTAACCTAGCAATTTTATTTTTAGCAATTTCCATATTCCAATGCTACAAAATATGGGTTCGACCCCCCCCCCCCCCGCCGTGATTACAATTATCTGCATTCTACGTACCTATATAAAATTTTGGTTTTATATCACATGTAATCAAATTTTCTCATCGCAAGTACCGCCATTGGAAAGTACCTAACCTCCCAATCAAACTAGCCTCCATGATTGGTTAGATTAGGATACCGTAAGTTCCAAGTTCAAAAATCTGTTAACAAAATTTTTTTTTCAACAGGGATATTTTTAGAATGCATAAAATGTTTGTAACGTAAAATCGTCATGTGACGGTTTTCTTCGCACGCCTATGGATTTTTACATTTGGTATCGTTGCTACGCCTATAGGAAAAATGGCGGTGGTTTGGATTTTGGATAAGAAAGAGCGATTGGCAGTGTGAGAGGCCGTTTAACTTTTGTTAGTTTACCCAGTTCCGTTTAGTTTTTTTACCGCTAAAAGTAGGCGTAAAGCAGCTGTTTCCTTGCGTTGGGTTAATTGACGACGGGCGCACGATTGCGGATTTTCCGTATTCTGTTGATTGACTTATGCTTAGGCTATCACGTTATCGGGATTACTATATTTCCAAGGTGGACCTCCAGGCTGTGCAGTGTTTTTTTACCTTCTATACCTTTGGGTTGGAGTATTCAACCTGTGACCTTGTGGCTCCATATTAGCGGATGACCTTGAGCAGATTTATATCTTTGAGACCAACTTTGCAAACTTCCAGATGGCAACCGTATACCAGGAGATTTTTTTTCGTTAAGGTTTGCCAGAAGAGGATCGTGGAATACCTTTGTACCTTTTTACCATTACAGAGAAACTGCATAAGGTAAAAATTTGTGAGCACCGAAAGATCTAAGGTGAGTCTATCCTCTGTATTGCGATTGCCTTGTTAAATTTTAGACCGTTTAAGAAGATCTGTTCAGGTACTTCCAGGTACCTTCAAGTCATTTGACCTTGCTCAGTTTTATAATTTGGCGGATGCTCTTTTGTGTGGGAATTTTTGTGTTTAATAAAATAAAGGTGCGATTAGATCTGCTACTTTTGCACGAATTTTATGTCGGACAGTAAAAGACAGTAAGAGTAAGGCTCGGAAAATAAGAGATAAGATAAGAAGAAGATAAGATAAGAGACAGAATTTCTGTCCGACATAAAGTTCATGCAATTAGTGTCAGATCTAAACGTAGTTTAATGTTTGTTTTCCGACCTAGTTTATTTACCTCGAGAGGTTGCCAACCGAACTTCTTACTTTGCCTCCGAATTATCCTGGAGCTAGGTTTTCCCCATCAGGGCCACCCCACGCAAATTTACCAGTCATAACTGGGTGTGGGGAAATTTCGAATTGCTTAGGTGATTTGGAATTTCGTTGCATGTTTTTAAAACAATATTAAAGTAATTTAATTTTAACTGCAAGAAATACATATAAATTCTTGAGCCAAAATCAAAATTAGAAACATTCCAGAAAATGAACTTCAATATTTACTACTTTCAATTTTGATTTTCTAACTGTTTTTTATTTGAAATACTAAAATAATCGTTATACAAAAAAATATGTTTTGTGCAACAAGGACTCGAATTGAAATCGTAATCTGAGGTTCCAATAATCCGATTTAGATGGACCTGAGCTTGAATCCAAAGAAGGAACCGAAATAAAAATTTGAATAAACACAAGGTGATATTTTTGTACCGTATGATGGGGCAACATTGGCCCTTTAAGGACAACAATGGCCCACCTGACAAAAAATGTTTGTTTGTAGTATAGAGATCGTAAATGCAACGATAATTTTTTAAGTTTTACGTCAGCAGATAGGAGAAGACCGCAAAAATGCGGGGAACCACAAATTGGAACAGTACTTGCTGTCTGATTTCTTGTGCAGGTCGTGAAATCGTCAATCGAGTTATTCATCGGTAATCGACACGTGGCAACTTCTTCCTCAAACGCAATTTTTAAAATTAGGAACAACACAGTAAGCATTAATATCTTATTTTAAGTTAGTAATTAAGTGATTTATCAAGATTTTTCAATTTAATTATAATCCGGTGGTCTGTGACGAATGAATAACCAAGATAAGGCAACATTGGCCCAGATATTGGGGCAACATTGGCCCAAGCTAAAATCAATTTAAATTCTGATAAAGAAAGTGAGACATATTCTGATTTGGAAGAAGTGATAGAAGTGGTCCAAGAAAACCCGAAATTGAGGATAAATCCCAATGAATTAATCATTGGCGACTTTGTTGTGGTTTTATTAAACGAAAATAAATACCCTGGCAAAGTTATTCTTATTTCAGAACAAGAGCCAACAGTTGACTATCTAGAGAAGAGCCTGAAATTTTGAAGGTGGCCCAAAAAAAAGATGTTATCAGTTACAGCTGAGATGATGTTATTAACAAAATACCAGAACCAGAACCCATAATGGTTTCCAAGAGAAATCAATATAAAGTCCCGGAGCTCGATAATTATGTTTGAGCTCCAGTTATTTTTTGGGAAAGAAATAGAAAAATTATATAGGAAGAAGAGTTTGCGTTTAAATTTTTTTTTTCTTACTAATCACATAAAACTGTTTGTTTTAATTACCTACAGGGTCTAGTTGTTCATAAAATCAACTATTAGCTTTTATTTTAGACTATCTTTAACACAAGCACCGAAAAACATGTTTGGGTTAAAGTTACCCCATGTCAAGGTAACTTTGGCCCACTTCAAAAACAATTTTTTTTTTCGCAATTGTGACATGAAAAAAATTAATTGAACTTTAAAACATATAGATATATCCCTACCAATAAATTAAAAAATATTAGATGCTTTGTACAGTTGGTGCTATATAATTTATTACTAAATATTTCAAATAATTTGTATAAAATTGGGCCAATGTTACCCCATTCGACGGTAAGCAAAAAAGTTCGCTACTGGTTTTACAAAAAAACTTTGGTAAAAAGTGTCAGTTCGACTTATAATTTTGGAAGAAGCTTTTCGAAAAGGCTATTGTGTTTTCGGATAAGCGAAAATAAGTAGCAAAAATGCTGTCTTGCAACTGCATTTTAAGAAGTTTTACAGTTAATAAAATACAATTTTAGAAAAGAAATAAAATCTCAAACCATATCGAATGCAATCCTTCATGATAAGCATAGAAAAATGTTCAACTTTATTCACTTTTTTAACTGACCAAGTCAATTACCTTGTAAATGTAAATATAAAATTCCAGTAGTATTACAATAAAATTCTTTTAATAGTCCAGAACTTATAAAAACTTGTCACAATAATCACTTTACAATATGAAATTAGTTGCAGATAAAACAATTAAAATATTATTTTTATTGTAATTTTTATAGCGTCTCGTAATAATGGTAAAATGATATACGATCAGACTTAAATATTTTATTTGAAAATATTACATAAGCTTGTTGTGATTGTTTATATCCATTTCTAATAGCATTTCTATTAATAATTTTATGAATTTTAAACAGTGATTTACTAATCGCAAAGGTATACCTACTAAGTGTATGGTAATTTTAAAGCTGTTTTAAAAAAGCCACATTTTTTGGCATCATAAATAAATCCTATTTAAAAGACACTCGACATAAGCCATCTCGCAAAACCTGAGGCAACAAAATGCAATTGTGAAAAGATAACGGAAGTTAAGCTAACTAAGTCACGCAGAAAAGAATTTTTGAGAGATAATTACTTTGTCAACCAAGTTTTGTGTGCATTCGACCAAATCATTTTTAATCCCTGACTCTTTAAACAAGCCCAAACGAACGGACACATATCACCAGCTCGGTCGGCTCTTTCCCAGTGATGCTCGAAAAGATAAAGTCACTTGCTCACCTAACTTGAAGATGATTGAAAAATACACGTGTTTACATATTGGTGACAAGGCTACTCTTTCTGTGTTAGTTTTGCTACTTAAAACGAAAAGCCGCTTTACTAGGAAAAAGTTTTAAAAATACTCACTTGTATCACTCTCATGGGTAGTCCCGTTTCTTTTGCTAGTTGTTCTCGTATGTGTCTGGTTGGTTTGGGTGTTTGTGAAAATGCTGTTTTTAATATTTCTAATTGTTTGGCTTTAATCGTCGTTCGAGGACCTCTGCGTTTTGACCCTGCACTGCTATCATCTGGACTTTTGTTTTCCGTTTGGGAATCCCTCGTTTCCGGATCTCCGTCTAACGATGTTTGGTCTTCCGAATCGTCTTGCCCCGTTTTTGTTTCCTAATAAAAGAAAGAAAAAACAATCACTTTACGCAGATGTCGGGTTTACTTTTTTGGCGATTTTTCAAGCGTGAACGCACAATCGTTTTGTTTTGTGATCCATAGATCGCATAACAGATGGAATGCGCCAAGGTGCAACATCAACTGAACCAAATCAGGACGTGGCCATATGTCTGACAAATTAGCTGCCAAGGTATAATTTTTGCTAAATTTTAACGGTTTAAACGAAATATTGACTTCTTCAAGTTTCTCTTTGTTTAAAACTAAGTTGAATGGTGCATTAAATTACTGTGGTGTTGTAAGATTGTAATGACCAACTTACCGTTCCTATTGTACTACTAATATCCGAATGCGGTAAGGAATTATTGTTAGTTTCTCCTGGTCCAGGCGGTAATGACCCATGAATTGAGTGGTGTTTTAGTACCGAGGATGTCGTGCTATTATCATCGTCTTCGTCGTCTTCTGATGCTGATCCCAACAAAGGATCTAAAAAATAATTAAAAATGCTTTATTTTTTTGTTACAAAAGTGCTTTTTTGTATGATATGCCCTCAAAACACATTTTTATAGCATAATTCGTGATCAGCTTTCAAGTTACGTTTTTTGTGCGCATTCCTTTTTGTTAGCACATCAAAACACTTCAACATTAACATATTTTATCTGTTAAGTCTGTCATATACCTTAGCAGTTCTAACACACTGACACTGAAACTGGACAAGGGTTAAAGGTTACCCTGGGGCGTCATCACTGACTTTGCTAGAGAAAGATTGCCTTTAAAATGGAATTAATTTATTCAAGAGTTTTTTTGATTGGGTTTCAAGTTTTGCATAATACGAGTATCATGCTTAGCCTCTCGGGTGGCGATTATTGAACGTCAATGAGATTTAAATATTTTCCGCCGTGCTCGTTTGTCTCTCTACATTTAGTTATATCGATAAAACTAGCGGTTTCGAGGCGAATACCGAGAAATCCCTGTCCATCAAGTGTCATTTTGACATGTAGCTGACATGTAGCGCCGGATAAGGCTGCAACACATGACGTGGCCAGGCTCGGGCAAAGAGAACGTTTGAAGTAGGGAAACGTCACAAAAATTTCAAAAAAACATTACATGTCTGAAATTTGAAATGTGTAAACGTGTAAATACGGTTTTATGAAAGCCAAAATTTTTAGCTAGCTGCTACGTCGTGATTACGTTTCAGAATTGTTTTGTTATGAAAGTTGAGGTTGAGTAATAAAATCCAAAAAAACGCTGATAAGAAAAATTCAATTAATCGAACTCGAGATAATTAAGAAACACCTACTTTGCAACAATGATTAAATATTTACTAATAATAATAAAACTTTATTATCGATTGTTACTTTAATGAATATTTATTAGTATATTGGACAAAACAATTCAAACGTAATTAGTATTTTGAAATTTTAAATTTTTAAAAAGAATTTATCTACGACTGCCTGTGTTTAGAAGTCTACTGTTCAACCCCATTTTTTTTAATTTTCAGCGACTCCGACGTATAAATTATTTAGCACTAAAAGTGGGAACCATAAATAAACGGAATTATAAAATATTTTGTCGTCTTTATTATCGTCATCCATTTACCAAATTCAATGAAAATTCACGCGATTTTAAATGTCGCGCTCTCTTGGATACCAATTCCTACGCGACCATAAAAAGCTTTTAGCAGTATAAATAATAAAGTGTGGATATTTATCGTTATTTATTTTATTAACATCTTATTTTAATATCTATGTCGAATTAGAAATGTTATATGAGCGCATATTGTTCACACTTGGTTAATGCCAAACAAAATTTTATTGGTCGCAACTTTTAGATATGGGAAATTGCTTATCAGTAAATGGAGCTTAATCATCCTTTCCAAAATATTTTTATTACGTCAAAACTGCGTTGTTACTAATTATTCTACTTTTCGTGTAAATTATCAGTTCCCTTTGATGTTATTAATCATAAATTTGTGGTATAAAATAGAGAAAATATAATTTCTCATAAAACTTGATGCTGGGGCATTTAAACAACTTATAAATATTTAATGAAGGCGATTTAGTGGGAGCGGTTAAGCTTTATCATGATAATTTAATAGTTGTTTTAAAATAGTAGGCTTTTCAAAACGTTCAATGCATATATTTCGTAATATTTCAATTATCCGAAAAATATTTCGTTCCTCATCATTTCAGTAATAATAATTAGATTTATATTACAATTAAATCTGGGTGTCGATCATTCTCCACCCTCTTCAATAACGATGGCAATTCAAATGTAATTCCTAGTGTCAACACTCGAATCAAGTGGCGAAAATGTTTTTACCAACTTAAGTGTAATCGCTTTTGGAAGGGCAATATAGAGTAGTCGTCCAACTGTTTATTGAAAGCTTCGACCTTCCAAACCAACTTTTTTTTTATCTCGAAATTGGTTTTCGACAGTGTTACTAAAAATTCCACTTATCGTTGTTAAAAGGGCCGCTGCACTTTTGAGGGGATGATGATTGTCAATATTTGGGCTAGCCTAATAGGAAGTCCAAGAAGTGTTTGCCAAACAACTTCCGTTACAAGTTTCTAAAACGAATTGATCTTGTTAAGGATCCTCAGTTTGTTGTCATTTTAAGATCGATATTTTTATTTTCTTTTCGTGCGATGCGAAAATTTATAATTTGGTGTCGTAGGTGATGTAAGAACTGGGCTTATAATGAGATAAACACTTGTATGTGATAATCGGATAAGGTAAGTGGGTTGAAGTTTTATTATTACTTCTTGTCGTACCTTTTTATTTGTGTATGCACGTATTTACATTTTCTAATCAAGTTATGGTAAAGATCATTTTCATAATCTTGGGTTTGTAGAACCCTAGAGTGTAAAGTGCGTAGGTGTGCAGGTGTGAACAGCAGACGAACTCGGTGTGCATGAGCATCACGGGGTTAAAGCGGCAGAGGAGGAAAGGAGTAATGCCTTGTTTCCCAGCAGGTCCAGCACTAATTGGGGTTTGTTACAGCGGACCTCATGTGGTCACTATCGAAGTAATTGGTTGTAGACCATTCCAGTCGACCTTCTTGCTAGGATGATCGAACGAGATCTTTATAAAGAAAACAACTTATGCGCCGTCCAGTTATTGATTATTAAAAACCAGTAATCAACAAGTTATAAGTTTCGTACTATAAACATTTTTTTTCCCACAAATAAAAATTTTGATTTTATGTTGATGTTTGCGATCGTCTGGAATACTAAGTAGGCACCGTCGTTTGCAATTTTTCAAATTTACATTGGAAACTCTTTTCGCCCACGTTTCATTATCCTAAATCAAAAGTGCCAAAATTATCCCTAGGTGTTCTAAAAAGAACTTCCCACCTCGTGAGGTGACCGCAGCAGTTCACTAATGAAATGTTAAGTTTTATTCCAGCTTTGCAATAAATTATCGTGAGAATGAGCAATGCAACTTGGCATTGTTTTAAGAATTTATGAAGATATAAATTTTATCGTGTAAATTTATGCGGAGAGGAACGAATGGGCGCTATTGTTTTTAATGCGACGGCTCAATATGTGCTCTTGGTAACGAACTAGAATATTTACACGACTTTATAAAACGAAAACTTAATGTAGCCTCCATTGCACAACAAATCATAATTCTTCTGCCTTTTTTAAATTTTCTTTTTACTTTTATTATAGTCACTTGCTACAGTAAGTATATCTAAAACAATGGAATTGGTTGATTCCACGATCATCCATGCTCAAATAACATAAAGCTATTACCATGGCGACCTCTCTCAATGTGGATACAACGATGTGGATTATAATACAGTAGTAAATCATAGATTAACTCGAACTATGTGTACATTACAACAAGCTAACCCAAGGAATCATAGCCAGGCGGAGCTAATCTGCAGAAACGAAAATTAGTCCGTTCGACTTTATGTTCGTGTCAATTAGTGGAATTGAATGTCACTTGTCATCTTCTGCGCAAAATTTTGTTTCCGCCCAGCTATGATTCCTTGGGTTAGCTTTACAAAGCTACCAATTAAATTGCGACTGCGCAACAGTATCAATTTGTTTTAGGTAAATTCCTCAAGGAATTTGGAACTACTATTTTAACTGACAGGCCAAAATATTACTGCGCGATGTTTAACAAATCAACTTACAAATTAAATTGATATGTTGATATGCTGCTTAATAGATTAATGATATCCTGCCACGATGCTCGGACACGGGCATACCGAACAAGAGGAATTTCTTGTTTCAACAAACCCAAGACAACACTAATTTTTGTTAAAATGCGTTGTCTTGAAATTGTTGAAATAAAAATCTTATTATTGTTGATCTTTCAGTTGAATATAATTATTACTAAACATCAAACATATGGGTAGCCGGTCATGAGTAAGAAATAATACTAACTTCCAATTGCAATTATTTTAATCAATCCCCCCGCCTGCTCGTGGCTGAGGTAATTAGAATCCAGTCGCATAGACATGCATTTGTTCTCGATACGCTCAATTTTCAACAACTATCGTTGTTTTTTGTGGTGTTAGAAGTGAATTCAAATAAGATTTTGTCATATACATTAATCACCAAGGTGGACCTATATTTATACATAATTTGTTTGATTTCATGTATTTTCCTGGTTTAACCTAGAAATGGAATTATTTATAAATTTATGGTTTTATTTGTGTGTCGGCTAAAGTCTAACCAAATGTATTTCTTAATTAATAACTTTAAGGGTTATTCAAATTGAATAAGAAGAATTTCTTCCCCATTTTCCCCAATTTAGTCCAGTAAAATAGACAAAAATTAGTCCAAATTTCGTGAAAGTTCGCGTATCTCTTAAACTATAAGTGTTATCACAAAAATTGTTATTACTAAATTTGTAGATTGTGCAATTCTCTACAAAAATGTGTCTATGCACTTTTTTATAGGAGTCATCATTCATGAGATATCGCGATTTCTACGCGAATATCTGCACAACTTTTCTTTTCAACACCAGAAAGCCTTCATAGCTTCATAGCATAGCTCATGGAAAGAATTATAGTTCTTATATCTTTCTTAGTAATATTTTAAGCATTGTGGTAAGCATTAATCCTAAATGTTTACCGACCTACATCAAGTTCACAACCTGCGAAATAGACGCCAGAGTCCCCCCGAGAGAGCCCAAACAACCTCATTAAAAATAATATCTGCCAGATCCATTCTATTTAGATAAATTTTATTAAGATTTTAATTGAATAACTTTTAACCTCCTAGTCCTGGGGGGGTATTCCATACCCCCCAGACCCCCCGGTCTTGATTCCATTCCATGTTGCTCTATCTGTATGAAACGGTTGAAATTTATTAAAAGCAATGACTGAGCATAAATTATTATATTAGTCTTTTTAACCGGGGGGTTTGGGGGGTATGGAATACCCTCCAAGCACATACGAAGTTCTCTCTCTTTCTCTTTCACTCTGTCCGTTTGTTCGTAACGCTATTTAGAATATTTGATTGGTTTTTCTGTTGTTACCAACATAAAATTCACACTCTGTTATCATTTCATCACTGAAAAATAAGTAGGTAATAATAATTATAAGAGTATCAGATCCCCCCCCCCCAACCCGACAAATTGATGTAATTATGTGTGCTACTTGAACAATTTTCGACATCATCACTATTACAAATTAATAAATTGAAGTTAATTATTAAAATACTTGAAAATTAAAAAAATTTACAACACATTAAATATTAATGTAATCAATTAAAATAAAAAATTCAGTTATAAAATTGAAAAAATGCAAAATATTAAATTGGGCATTAAACATGCATTAAAACACCTTAATGTAATATTATGTAATTATACCTTATTATAATAATATATAATAAATTATTCTACTAATATAATTTGCGATATATTTAAATTTGCAATTTTTTGCGATATAAAATTTAATATTATATAGGCTCTACTTGAGTAGATAATTATGTGCTAATTATCACCAACGATTTTATTCATATTATATAATTATTTATTAACTACAGTGCAACTTTAAACATCCGAAACCACGGTAATTCAAATTCCCAGTAAAATCCATCCCCGTTTAGATAAAAAATGATAAATTAAGATATTTTGTGTTTATAATAATTATAAATAACCGAATTCCAGTATATTAGTGAGGCCACTAGTGAAATAACAGGCATGAACAGATTTCTGAAATTCAGATGGATACTAATCTACTAATGTTCTCGTTAATCCATTCATGCACGTCATTTAGAAAGCCTAAATTTTATTAAGAGAAAGGTATAATAGCTTAAATACGAGAACTAAAATATTTTTTAATTCCAAAAGTGAAAATATTGCACAGAAAAACTACTACCTAATAAATTAATATATTTTAATTATTTTATATTGTTAATCTGTGAAAATTTCAAATAAATATTAACTTTAATTAACTAATAATATAAAAATTTCTATAATATATTAGGCACCAAGTCCAAAATGGCCATTGGACAAACAACCAAACCCAGGTTTGAAGAAATTTTAAATTTCCAAAGTTAAAAAAACATTTTAACGTTGGACACTTCGCATTTGCCCTAGATTCTAAGTTTGGTCGATTGAACGTGGTTAATGTCCGAAGTCTGAAGATGAAACATATTTCAAGCTTTGCTCGATATAAAACGTCCAATGCTAGGATTTGCCATACACAGCGTTCAATTACCGTTGTCAAACTTTGTGCCCAAAAAAATTATTTTCTTAAATTTTTTTCACCATAAACCTAAGCGTACCAAGGCCTACTTCACCGCAGGTATTAGCTATCGCAAGTTATCGTTCAATTTTAAGTCAAAATCGGGAAGCATATTTTAAATTAAATGAATTAATGATGGGGTACCTGTAACTAAATGAAACAGTCCTAGCGAAAATATTTCAACAATTTATTAACTCAACATTAGCAAAGGGACGGGAATCTCGTTAACCCATTTACGCGCGTCATCAAATTACAGGTACTCCATGTATGTGTATGCTTTATACCTTACAGATACTTAAATTTTATTCGCTTTTCAAGTTGATACCATACAATTTTCAATGTGATACAAGTAATTATTGCATTCTCCAAATTTTTCTTACATTGTAAAATAAGCAATTAAATTATAATTCCTGAGAAAATTCGATAAGTTGTAGTTATTAAAACAAAAATGCCTAGCTGTGTTAGTTATGTTATATAAACACCGCAAAATATTTAAATCGGGTTAAAGAAAGGCAGTTGTGTGACCAAAGAGAAATATTTTAGCCAATGAAACAATTCGTTTTGCAAAATTTGTAAATAAAATTTTATATTTCTGTAAATTTTATAATGCTTCTTAAATTTAGTACAGTTACACTTTCATAACCGTATGGAATTATTATTTATGAAGCTTTAGGTTTGAAGATTTCCTGAAAGTTTGGAATTTTCCAATTTTACGTTTTAATTCATAAATTTCAAATTAAAACTTGTCGAGATGAAGCGAAGAAATGTCAACAAGCAGGGATTTCTGAAATTCATGGTTCATCTATAGTCGATTGAATCGACAATTTTATGTTGAACCGAAACGGGAAGAAAACGGTTACACTTGAACAATTTTCCGCGCCCATCAGAAAGCAACCGTACTGTAGCCAATACCGTGAAATTTTTATATTTCTCGGTTACATGACGATCCATCACGTCAAGGACTTTATAAGTTTCGCTTTGTTTTATCCCAATATTTAAAAAAGTTATTCAACTTTTGAAGTAAACGTCACTGCCAGTGAAAAATCATCGGAATCAGTTTCCTAAATACACAATCGTTTGTATGAAAATCAAAGATCAATAGAGATATAATACCGACATATACATTTACGCACTGCCGCTTTAAGACTGCATGTTCGAATCGACCAAGCTGGAAAAACACAGCCCTTTGTACCGAACTGTTACTCCGTGCGTGCAAATATTATTATAAGGGGGATTTTTTGAGCCGCCGGCTATGACGCTACGCTTCACCAAGGCATAGGAAAAATTGTTTACAAATTTTATTTTACTTGGAATTTTAAAACAAATTTTTGTTCCAAGTGTTAAGGTAAGGAAGCAAAAGTTTGATAGTCGCACATAAAATATTTCCACAACGAATTATGGTGGTGTTTTATACAATAAAATAAATTTTTAAGAGCTATAAAAACGAAGAACTGCGATAACTGTCTTTGATTTTATACGGTCTGACGCCGTTTTTCAAAGCGTGAAGGACGCTAAAAAATTGCTACAACTGTGTTGTAATGTTCGCGGATAATACAATTGTTGTATTATTCGGCATGATTAAAGTCCTGCTTGCTTTATTTACTAGTCATGTCTTTCAGCACGATTCAAAATATTCTTTTATTTTTGTATGCAATACTTGTACGACTTCCTTATTTGCTACGGACACACTTCACATGTCCTAACAATAAAATAATCCAAAGCCACACATCGATATAAACACCGAGTAAAAAATCTGAAAAAAATTCTACGTCCTGGGGTTAACGTAAAATCCCCTAAATCAGCATATGATCTAAATCGCATCCCGTTTCAATTTCACTATACAAACATAGCGGGAGCTTTTGACAAAGCCCTAGGCTTGAGACAACATATCATCTGTCGAATGCATGCAGAATAACCGAAATACAGGGGGCTCAAGATCTTCGTGCGCATTTTGATCCTGTTTAATCTGAGGGAGCTGTTAACTTTTTAAAGGGTTCATTTCCAAAACCAAATTATTTGTTTGACTGTTTGAAATTTCAACAATTTTTTTCCTTTTGCGAGTTTTCCATCAATAAATCGAGATTGGGTAAACAGAGTTTCCAATATCTTTAATCAAAAATGAAACAAATACTATTTCGAAATTTGATCGATTCCCACAAACTTTTCTCATTTCGCGCTCGAGTACTGGATAAAGTATCCTAAAATAACATCGCACTTTTAAAAACTTTGTTGTCACCGATCTTATAAAAGATATAACCATCCGACTAACTTATTTCCCACAAATGCATTTGTTAGCGATTTTTAATTCCCCCGGCTAGACTTTGGAAACGAAAAAAAATGCAATAATTTTTTGGGTTTTCTTCACATTTCATTTAAATGCATCCCTTATAATCAGCATGCACCTCCCTACTGTAACCCCTCCATTTTTATATCGCAACCAATCCAAAGAACGATGCGCTAAAAGCCCTCGCGACTATCACAAATAACTTCAAGCTCTCTCCTTTAAATTTTATCGACTCACTAAGACACTTCAAGTTTTTGACCCACCAATCGAGAAGATATCATTTTTGCTTTGCTTACCGTGATGTGGTCCTGATGGTATCGAGGTTTTATTTCCTGCGAGGTAGTCTTCTTTACAGATAAATTTGTTGTCATCTAAAACGTAAAGCTCTTCTCCTGTCGATAATTGTTTTCGGCATACTAGGCAGGTGAAACAATTCAGGTGAAACACTTTGTCTCTGGCTTTTCTTACCAGGTCACTCGGCGATATTCCCTGACCACAACCACCGCATTTTGTGCCGTATCTCCTGTAAAAAAACAAAACACTTGTAAAAAATTTAATATTTCATTCTTGTGGTTATTATCTACGAATTTTTTTTCTAGGTTTTTAATCATGCGCATCGAAAATAAAATTAATATAAACCAAAATCATTTTTCCGTATAAAGGTAAATTTTGCGAATTCGACTTTATTTTTTAAGTAACCGCCAAAGCTCTTATGTAGGAAACCATCATCAATCCGCATACCATCTATGTAGGTATACAATTTTTCTCGGTGGCGTAGCTAAACTGCAAATACTTCAAGGTTTACATTTATAAATTGCAATCGAATTAACACGTATCCAGAAAGAAAATACAAAAAATTATTAAGTGCAGCAGTAAAATTAAAGATTAATTAAAATGGTTTCCAGTATAAAAATTCCTCATTTACTTTTTCGCCGTGAGCCAATAACAAACCACCGTTGGTTTAGTCTGGTTCAATTGAGTAAAAAGTTTGTTATATCGTACAATGGAAAAGAGCTTTTTATGGTTAGCTATTTTGCAAAATCTAATTTTTGCATTTCTTGATTCGTAACATAATAAATTATGCACAGCACCTAAAAGTTTATGTTAATTTAAACAAATTTTCTTTTCTATTAACATTTAATAAAAGCGAAAAATTAACATTTTAGTGTACATAGCTGGAAGACAAAACTAAAATAATTAAAAGTTTTATAAAAATTCTTCGCTTTTACTTTACAGGTTTGTAATACACTGCAAATTTTCTTCTTGGTTTCCATTATTTTACAAGCTTTTGACTTTTCTTCAATAAATTGAAACTACTTTGCAAACGACGTAGTCGTATAATATTTTTCTTATAATTTAACTTACAATAATAAAATAAATTAAAAAAATTTCAAGTAAAATTCAACTAAGGAAGAGATAATTTTGGTAAGTGTATTTAATTATTAAGGAAACTAAAAAGACAGATAATATCGATAGTGAAATTTCAACTATTATTCGATCTCATAAGGAGACTCAAAATTGGGTCGACTGGTCAGGAAGTCTACAGTCTAACTTGATTAAACAAAAATGTGTTAAACATTGAAATTGAAAATCTAAAAGATTAAGAAAACCTTGCTCGACTTTACCTTCCTTTGTTTTCAATTTAGTTTTTGTAATTTCTTTCGTTATTGTATCTGCTTAAAAATTAAACTTACCTATAGTTTAACTTTAAAAAAGTTTTTAGAGTGACTTTTTAATTGGAATAGAAACTTCCAACCTATTAGGTACAATTTCATCTCTATTGTTTATTATAATACTATTAAAAGATCCTAAGCGTCGTAAGTCATTTTATCATGTTAAAACAAAAAGAATTAATGACTTGCAAATTAATCTTGTATGTTATAAAATTATAATATTATGTACCTTAATAAATATATTAGAGATCGGATTTATAGGCATTTATATAAATTCTTTGTTCGATAATTCCGCTTCACTTTTTGTTATTTTGGATTATGATGATACCAGTTTTATCCAATATCTCTAGAATGTAGTACGAAATTACCAACATCAAAATAAGTGCCTGTAAACCCGATCCCTCCTAATTAGTGAGTTTTCAGTGTTCAGTTGACCTACCCCATGTATGTATAAGAATATAATAATATTAATATTATACTTTCATTAAGTCGAAAATATGAATAAAAATGAAGCATGGTCTTCAACGACGCACCTAATTAAATGTCATATTAGATGGACATTAATTTGTTTTCACGATAGGAATATTATCTCCTACATAGGCTTTCTCTTACGTATATAAAGACATAAATTTAGTAATTATTTTGTTCCCTATTTGGTAACTCCAAGTCAAAATGATGTTCTATTCTAACATTTTATAATAATTATTACATAAGTCTGGCTTAGTTTCATATATCACCAAACGATTCTTTTGCCCATTTCTAAACAAAAAAAAAAATTGATCCAAAATTATTTGTGCCAGGATTCAGATTTCACTGCTGGTATTAACCCTCCAGTGGTCGCGTGGTCTTTAAACCGCCATAGCTCGTAACAGTTCGAATTATATCGGTTGCATCTTTGAATAGCTGATAAAAATTAGTCAATCTTTCAGATCCAGTAGTTTTTGAACTTTCAAAGTGGTAAATTATTGGTTTTATTAGTTCTGAAAGAGGGCTGGTCTACAAGCGTAAAGCACGCGCCTAACAGAGGGTTAAAAATTTGAACTACCTGAAAATGTAATAATGAAGTTTATGTCGATTTATATGCCCTTTTGAAAAGTTTTATTGCATAGTTAATGTTATAAATATTTCCGTAGAAGTGTTTATATATAATTAAAAAAACAAAACAAGAAACTCCTGTATACTCCATCGATAAGATGTGATAAGATCGAAACATGTACCTATGATGTCGTGGTTATAATTATTAGAATATCCAATTGTACCCGTTCAAAATTAACTCTTACTCCTCAATTCTATAGAGCTACATTCACAACCTCAAAATGAAGAATTAAAAATAATTGCGAAACATAGCATAATTTATACAGTGGCGTAACTTCAAATTTTAGGCCCGGGAGCAAGAGCTTTGACCGGCCCCTCGCTTGAGAGGTATGCGATTTAAAAACAAAATTTAGTTGCAAAATAAGGCAGTTTAAGGGGGTCCAAAACATTGGGCCTGAGACGATTCCTCCCTCTGCTCCCCCCCTCACTAATTTTTTTCGCGGGTTCATCCACCCTAGAAAATGGAAAAAACACTTCAAAATTAGATAAAATTAAGTATTATCAATGATATACCTAAATATTATGAGCTCATACATTATCATTGCATTGGTATTATGTAGTTTATGATCATAAAAAAATCTTTCCCTGACCTGGACGGTACTTTTATAATATTATAAGTAAACAATTGAAAAACCGGGTGCTATAAAATATCCCTCAGCCCTAATAAGTAAAATATGTTTTCTCAAGAATTAAATTTGGGTCTTTATCAATTTAATCAAGTTATATTGTTACTTCCTTGTGCTGGGGGGTATTCCATAACCCCCAGACCCCCCGGTTTCACATTTTAGAAGAATAAATTTATTTTAGTTTCACAATTGTAATTTTAATTGTAAACAATTCAGTGTTATATTAGTTGTTATAACCTGATAACTAATATTTAAATTAAACATACCCGTGGCAAGAAGTTTAATTTGCACTACATCCGGCCCCGTTTTGTTTTAAATAAAAATCAATTAAAACATTGTTACACCAAAACAAATTTGATACCCTGATATGGACGTGTGACCTGGGGGTCTGGGGGGTATGGAATCCCCCGGAATGTATGGAATGGAAGCACAAGGAAGGGTACACAACTCAAGATGCCGAGTTCTTGTATACCCTTCCCTGTGGTGGGGGGTATTCCTAACAAATTTTCTCCTGGATCTTCTGGTGTGCGTTTTGTGGAAGATAGAAAGTGCGCTTAAGAACTGGAGGGTATGTGAGTATTTTCGTAAGGAAGCAACAAACAATAATTGTTTTAAAACCAAATAAATAGTTAGTTGGCTTTGATCAATTCTCTTACCTAATAATTATTAAAAGCAAATATCGTTGCCATGGTTACCGATGATTTTCTTCAAACTTGGCACATGGAACCATTGTAGGGCCAAGTGGGTTTGTATCTGGATTTATGAGTAAAATAAACTCACACGCACTTAGGCTTCTAATTCGGGCCCACTGTACCACCTCCGGTTTCCAGCTTCACCCCGATCCTGTTACTCCCCAAGCCACTCCAGCTGGGCTTGGGGGTATAAAATATTCTGTTTGGTATGTAAAGCAACAAGAAGACAATTCAAGAATCAAACTTGATTGATTATTAATTTGAATAAGTCGGCTTGTTGCTTACGTGTACCTGGGGGGTATTCCATACCCCCAGACCCCCCGGTTTCACATCCATTTCAGAGGAATAAGTTTATTTTACTTTAAAAATTGTAATTTTAATTGTATAGGTAACTAATATTTAAATTAAACATTCCTGTGGCAAGCAGTTTAATTTACACTATATCCGGCCCCGTTTTTTTTAAAATAAAAATCAATTAAACCATTCTTGCACCAAAACAAATTTATTCTCCTGCCATACCCCCCAGCACAAGGAAGGGTACACAGCTGGTGTGGACACCGCACCACTCGACTCCGCCCGACTCGGTACCAGGAAAGCTCTGCACCGGCGGATCTCTCCTTTAACGGTCCCACCATTTAAAAAAATTGTTTCCTAACACTAACTTAAGCTCGACCGGTGGATTCTCGTTGCCGAGTTGTCCGTTTTCGGCTTGCATAGGCGCTTATTACCCTTGTTTAAAAATTTTTTACTTTACATTGCCTCGGGCCCCTAAGATTTTTCGGGCCGTGTTCATTCACACACCGGTAGTTACGCCACTGAATTTATAAATAACTATTGTTTTCAAAGTAATAACCACGACCTTGGAATCAGTTTAAATTGGCACCAATTCCAAATTATGATTGTTTCCACTTCGTTCTTAATTATTATAAATTTTTAAATTTAGGGGTTCTTAATGCTGCTACAGTCTTCCTTAATTAAAAATGCATATAATCATCATTTCCCTACCTGGGTTGTGAACAGATATACGGGAGGGGGGTCGGTGAACCAGGGTCTTCAAAATCTAGGGGGGTCGCGAAGGATAAATATACCATATTATTCGCTTTTTAACAGGTAATAAAAATGAGTCATTTTGATAGCTTTCTTTTTACTATTTACGAGGGTCGCAACACAAATCCTGGTATTGCTATTGGGAAACCTTCGATTTACTCTAATCTAAATGCCAAATATTTCCAAATCTGTAATTTGTGCCCAAATTATAAGCAAAAATTTAAAATGCAAAGAATTTATTTTTCACCTTTAACTTTTGTAGTATAAAATGTAGTTTCCTAGCAGGTTCCAAATTTTTGTAGAAAACTTTAGCATAATATTGTTTGATTTAATTTTGTTCGATTACAATTTCAAGATTGCTCCTTACTGAATAAACGTAAACAAGGACCTCTGGTTTAAATTGGAATCGATATAAATAAGTCGACAGTTTTTTAAGATAAAAAAAGATTTAAAATAACTAAATTCACAGTGTGCTGATGTTCACCTGACGGCCGAGCTAAGAAATTCTGCCATTCGAACCTACGCTTTTCCCTCTGTGCTTATCCAGAAATCACACCAAGCCACTACTGTGATAAATAGTCAATTTTATTTAAATTTTACAAATTATTTTTTAAGGTTTTGAGTGGTCGCCTAGACACAGGTCACCTCTGGAGTGGTCTCCTGATGCACGCCAGGTGCGATTACAGGTAAAACCGCTAGTTGGGCCTCATCATATAGAGCCGTTTTAGTTTCTTGGTAAAATTATGATTTTAAGTTATAAATTTAATCATAATTTTAAATTTTGGTGACAGTCCGAACCTATAAACTTCAAATTGACATAATTAAAATATTAATATCTCTCTTAATTTATGATTCAAGTGCTCAATTCCAGTTTGCAGATTTTTAACAATATTGAGACATTCTGGTGGCTTTGTTAAAAAATTACTTTATTTTTAATGCCTTTAAAGATCACGACCACATTTTGAAATAGCAAAATTTGTTTTTCAAAAAAAATATACGAATATACCCACTTTTTTTAAGTTTTCATGAGGTGCAACTCAACCAGGCATAGAACAGATGTTTACCGCTCCATAGCATGCTTGCGTAAGATTTCTCTCAACTACTGTGTCTAATAAAATAACACTATTTAAAAATGCAGTTAATTATTATTTATTGCGCTTTATATGCATAAAAATTACACGGAATTACTTAAAAAACTATAAACTCTGATCTCTGCTTTTTGTATAATCCACCTATACTATAAAATATTTAATTTATGAACCTACCGATGATTAATTCATCATAACAAGTGATGGAATATTATATAAATAGTGACAGTTGCGGAACACAATTTTTTGTTATATCGTAGTCACTAAATTTTGTTGAAATTTCTAAAAGATAAATAATCTTCTGATATCGAAGCGAGTAAAAAGAGCACCCACAGGTGAAGCTTTCTAAATGTGCCATAAAAATTAGTTTTTTTTTTTAATAATTATCCGAGATCACCTAAGCTCTGACTCGACGGAACCAATGGAACCCCGGTAGTTATACCCCTGATACTGAGGGAAGAATCATTTTGGTGCAAAAGCATTTATATATTACAATTTTTTATTTAAAACTTTCTATTTAATAAAATCAATATTATTAAATGGAAATATTGATTATTAATTCAAATCTGAAAATATTTTAAACTGATGTGATGACTAATACCTACTAATATCAGCTCCATAGCAAAGTAACAACCTCGATAAATTATAATGCATATCGTAAAATATTGAAGTAAATTTGTGGTCAATTTTAAATTAAAATAAGAACAATTTTCTTCAAAGCAAGAAAACGAAAATTTTAAAATTCACAATTACCAATCGTTTGGTCTTATAATTCCTAATCTGGGTTCATTTAAAATTTTGAAATCGTTTTACACAATAGAAATAAAATATTTACAAGTTACATAATTTTTAATTCACTTAAAAAAAAGTAAATTAAAATTAGCCATGATCGCAACAACTTCAGAATAAGAAGCCAAATAATGTCCTTCAAAGCTTTAGAAATAACGTAAAATAACCTAAAATTTGTCCTAGAAACAAAAATTTATATTTATAAAATATCCCCTAACTATAAACAAATGGAATTGTTTTAATTGGTTGATCAAGGTCGGAATGTATTCATACGTATAATATTAAATCGCATTTCAAACGTGTGGACAATCATCAGCTGGACACATTGAATTAGGTTTATGGTTTGATGCAGTTAGACTCCTGGTTACTACTATATTATTTGTGCCAAGGTTTGAATTCCACGTTGAACTTTGGGTTCAGTACAATTGCAGAAAGGAATGGGAGAATGGGACCACACTGCATCCATACCTTCAATCCAGAATCAAGCAGTATGAGGTGCTTCCACGATGCCCTGACCGAGAGAAAATTGGTCTAATCGGGTCTAACTAAAGATTTGACGAAAGTGAGGATTAGATCAAACCTATCCCAATTTAAAGTGCTGTTAAGCAAAGCATTCCTTTTCTGTTCATTAAAATTATAATTATCCTTATTTTTCAACCATATTATATTCATTTTTTGTTTGTTCAAAAATTTCTATGCAATTAGAAAATTCAAGTTAAAAATTAAATATTTTAACCTGTGTCAACTAAGTTGTTTTGAAAATATTGAAGGGCAGCTTGTTAATTTTTCTTTGGAATATCCTATAGAACAGCGTTTCCTTACAATATAATAAGAATAAAATTATTAATAATTTCTATTTTAATAAAATTTGGTCTCCATAAACGTAGATATGGATTATTGAAATAACAAAATTACTAAAAAGCTTAACGTGGAATCCAAACCACAACCGAACTGTTATGGTCCAAAACCCAACTTCCTATTGGCCCCACCAACCTTATGTCCAATTTCATGATGCAAATAATTATGAACTATAGAAACTATGTCTAATAATTATTAACTCAATTATTGACCATTCAGAAGTCAGGTGGGTTTACATTTAGTTATGAATAGAACTGATTAGCAAAATTAACAGATGAGAGCAAAACGGCATCTGTATCTACCTAGTATATTCTAAATTTTTAATGAAATAAATTTTTTCTTAAGAATTTTAAATTAAATTATTACTTTTTCAAAAAGGTTTTACGGAAAAGTTAAAATCTAATATTTGTATACCTGGCAGCAAATGGCGATGTAGCACACAGCGGTTTATTCGCATCACTAACGATATGAGGAATTACACAAATGAGAAAATGTAAATTTCCTATAAGAACTGCACAAATATTTAATTTTTAAATGGAAATAATTGTATTTAGGAAGGGTAAAAAGGTCAGAGCGAAAACACAGTTATCATAATTGAAAATTAAATTAGTTCGAGATACAAAATATTATTAAAACTTGAACAAATTAATATTTTTAATCAAGTCAAGTTTAAATTTAATTAAATTATTTATGAGGACAGGACTGGCCCAAAAACAAACGTGATGTTTTATTTTGATCAAACAAAAACTAAACTCAAGGAACTAAAATTAACTTTTTACCATAAAAACAAATATTTTAGTATTCCGAATTAACTTTTCCAATTTCAGCACTAGAAAATCAAAATAATTTTCAAAGTTAATTTCAAATTTTATCGAGTCTAACCAACCTATAAATAACACCTAAAGTTTAATAGCTAGTAAATATAAATTACTGTTGAAGAGAATCAAATTTCTCTAAATTGCATTAAATTTTGCCTCATATGCAACATGAACTGAAAGCATTTCGAAGGTAACGTTTTCTAAATGTCAAATTAAGACTAATGCTGCCAAAATCGTTAAAAAATAAAAAAGCCAAGGTGATCGAGTACTTTGATGTTGGTTTTGAAAAATTATTTTCAGTTTTCAGTCCACTTATAGAATAAAAGTTATTAACAAATTGTAAATGCAAATTAGTTTTTTGTGCTGCATACTTTGCAAGTAATGACATGAAAAATTGAGTATCATACCAAATTTTTGTCTATTTTCAACCTTGAGTGTTACAAAACACTCAAAATGAAAGTTACCATAAAAAATTATCTTACTTATTAACATAACAGAAATATTTAAAAATTTTTTCTACAGTTTTACTGTTTATCACTTCCTGTTTCGCCGTAAATGGCAGAAACTTTATTTTTTAGCTGCATAGGGTAACAATTTTTAATTTGATTTGGTAATAAATCAAATTCCCTTTTCGACAGCTTTTTAATTTTAAAATTGGTTAAGGAATTATTTAGTAAATTGGAATCGCTTCTTCATTTCAATCTTCATTCATCAGCCGAAAACAGTTATAATCTTATAATATAATCAAAGTTTATTGTTAAAATTTTAACCCTTACATGACCAAGTGGGTTTATTAATTAACCCACCCGAACAGAAAATGATAACTTTCTGGTCGGTTTCCTGATCGGTTTTAAAAATCAGTTGTTGTTTCTAAATAATTAAGCTGAAAAATTTCTCTTTCAAAAATCTTTTTGAGGATGGTCTTTTTGAGTTAATTTTTGAACTATCAATAATTGGTTGAGTTACAGAGCGCAAATTATGGGTTCGAATCGCGGACTTCACAGAGCTTCTTAGCTCAGCCTTTCAGTGGTCATCCACACGCTATGGTGAAAATTTATAGTAAAAGGAGCAGAAAACAAGGCAGTGGTGTAACTTCAAATTTTAGACCTGGGAGAATTAGAATTTAAAATGTTTTAACTTAATTAAAATTAAAACAAATGATTAAAACAAAATGTGGTCGCAAAATAATACAGTTTAAGGGGATCATTCCTCCATCTGCCCCCACCCCCACAGTTATTTACGCTATTGTCCATACCTCCCCAGATCCTAGATTGCACTATTTATGGTTTATCCACCATAAAAAATTGAAAAAACACTTCAAAATGAGGTAAACTTAAATATTATCATTTACTAAAACAGCAATTAAAACATTGTTAAATCAAAACAAATTTATTCCCCTGAATATGCGTGAAACCGGGGGGTCTGGGGGGTATGGAATACCCCCCAGGTATACGTAAGCAACAAGCCGACTTATTAAAATTGGTAAACAAGCAAGTTTGATTCTTGAATTGTCTTCTTGTTGCTGTACATACCAAACGGAATATTTTATACCTCCAAGTCCAGCTGGAGTGGCTTGGGGAGTAACAGGATCGGGGTGATGCTGAAAACCGGAGGTGATACAATGGGGCCGAATTAGAAGCCTAAGTACGTGTGAGTTTACCTTACTCTGTACAATAAATCCAGACCCCAAACCCACTTGGCCATACAATTGTGTCAAGTTTGAAGAGAATCATCGGTAACCATAGCAACGATATTTGCTTTTAATAATTAGCTACGAGAATTGATCAAAGCAAACTAACTATTTATTTGGTTTTGAAAAGATTGTTTGTTGCTTCCTTATGGAAATACTCACAGACCCTCCAGTTCTTAAGCGCACTTTCTATCTTCCGCAAAACGCAGACCAGAAGGTCCAGGAGAAAATTTGTTGGGAGTACCCCCCACCACAGGGAAGGATACACAACCATTCGGCATCGGCGGATCTCTCTTTTAACAGTCTCCTCATTTTAAAAAAATCGTTTCCTAACACTAACCTAAGCTCGACCGGTGGATTCCCGTTGCCGAATTGTCCGTTTCCGGCTTGCACAGGGCTCCTAAGATTTTACGGGCCGTGTTCATTCGCACACCACGCACACGGTAGTTATGCCACTGAAACGAGAAGTAATCCACCTCATGAAATGGATTGTGAGGACTTCTAAGAAGTGATAATATTCCGACAGGAATGGAAAGCCTTGAATTGATCGACTAATTGTGAATGAAAATAGCGGTAAAATACTCAATAAACACTAATAAAGGGAATAGACCACTCGAGCTAGCCCGCCCTTCAAAGGCTAAGTCTAGGTATTGTGGGCATAGCGGTTCCCTGTTTACAAACTACTCTCAACTGCTGTTACAAACTAAAACCTTATCTTTAATTAAATAATTTTGCAAATAAATTAATTACAAGTTGTAAGGCATAATCACTTTTAGAAGTTATTAGCTTTACCGAATGTGTCTACTAATCACTATGGAATCAAGCCCCCAAGGTAGGTTTTTCACGAAGAATTTACCGCAATTTACCACATGAACTTTACTTTTATAAAAAGTCATTGAATTATATAAAAATTTTGTAATTATTTTTATGGTTTTTGGTCGTTTGGAGAAGAGAAAAAATAGTAAGTACTATTAGGGGGAATCCCCACTTTTAATACTAATATTATGCTATTTTGGTGGTGGTGCCTAAATCTAAAACGAGTCTGAAAAGTTGTCCATTCCAGCACTAGTGCAAAAATGTTTTGATTTGTTGGTTATATCAGTGCCTGACGTTCAAATATGAATTTTGACAACTGTCCTACGCCCACTTCCCACAATTTCTCCATATATTTCTCAGATGTGGGAAACGCAAACTTTCCGAACTTGCTATCTATTTTTAAAGTTTCCATGGTGACGAACTTTTTTGCCTTTGTTTATACTTATTTTTTTGTATTTATATATTATATACAAGGCTGAACGGTAGATATATTTTTCAGGCCACTTTTCGACCTTATTACGTACTTAATTCATCCAAGTGAGTAATAACCATCATACGTAATCAGAATACTACGATTTAGAGCCATTTTATTAGACTATATTATCACAAATTTGGTATGTGTTTTGTGCAATCCGGCACATCCTTAAAATATTCGTTATTTAATAAATTATTACGATTTACATTCATATAATCATTTTTTTAAAAGTAAAGATTGATTTTTTCAAGGGGTCGCATTAACATAAAGTTTAAAAACCACTGATTTATATAGTTTTAGATTACAAAATAATCTATTACCGCTTAACACTATTAAAATACCAGACATGTTGTCCTGCAAACAATAACAGGACACTGACAATGTAAACAAAATTCAGTCACTTTTGAGGAAATTCTTGTAAGAAAATGAGATTCTAGTACTCGGCTTGACTTTTGCTCTTGGCTTCACCTCGTGTAAAAATCCATCCAAAATAACGCACTTTTCCTAACTAGTTGCACAAATAGCTATTGTAGTACTAGTACTAGTTTCGTGACGTAATTGTTATTGATATAATAACAACATTATTCGACGATTGTAAAGGAAAACTTTTACTGGTAGCTTCTATTTTTGGTTTCCATGATGATGAGTTCAATTTTATTGTTTTTAATTGCACTGATACTAAATATGATTTCAATAAAAAGATACATTGGGAAGATATTTTACTCTAACTTTTTTTTAACGCCTAATGGCTAGCTTATATATCAATGGCTTTTGCTCGAACCTGTGGGTAAAAGTAAACTTTCTGGCCTTGTTACGTAAACAACGATTATCTGCTACAGGTTAGGTAAAGTTGACTTTTATTTTACTCATTTCAGATCAGTACGCACTGATTAAACGTGAATTTTGAAATTTTTTCACTTGTAAAAATTATATTATATGGATTATTTTAAATAAAGTGCCAGTTAATGTAAAAAATTAATGCTTACAATACATAAACTTGTTTCGCTATTATTTGTGCTCGTCAGATAACTATAATATAAAGACATGAATATCAAATATCTAAAATTATATTTGAAAGCCTAATTATGGTAAAAACTCTGAATAAATAAATTTTTTAATAATTACTTCTTAATTATTAGTAAATATTTGTTAATATAGACAACTAATAATTTGCTAGAAAACTCCTCCTCCTTTCAGCATCATTTATATCACCTGTGATTGATTCGTTTATTTATTACCAACAAAGAAAGATTACTGAGGTGTAAAAATGGATCTAATTTGGAGAAATCTCATACCTTCCATACCTCCCGGTTTTGATACCACACCATGACGAATTTAGAACGGTTGAGATTTAATTAAATTTATGATAGAAGCTACACTGTTAAGTAATCTTTGTGACAGGGAGGTTTGGGGGGTAAGGAATACATAAACGCAGTTAGGGGTTTAGGTTTGTTGAACACAGGTAAAATCTGAATTAGCATCCTAACTTGCGTGAGAAGAAATAATTGGTTCTTAGGTTTTAAATTAGCACCCCGCAAAATTTGAGACCACAAAATTCCTTCAAACCCGAATTTGTATGGTTAACAACAGTATACATAGAGAAAAATTTTTGGTGTTTTGAAGTAATTTTTACTTCAATATTTACTTCAAATTGAAATCCAAATCAATCTCACACCAATTTGAAGTAAAAATAATATCAATTGGAGTAAAATGTATTTCAAATTTAGTAAAATTTACTTCAAATTGGTGCGAGAATAAAAATTGTTCTCTGTGTAGGTATAACTAACTTGATTTTCTTACACAAAACCGTTGAATTTGATAACATTGAATTAAAAATGTAGTATTTGTAAGGTATAATTGTTGTTTTTACGTCTATCTCAAGAATTTTCGCAATTGTTTCAAAATTCGCGTGCTTAATGAGAAAAATATGGCGCGACCAATCAAAACGATGACCAACGTTGCCCACATTCTGTTTATATACTCACTCTATTACTAACCAAAGAAAAGTTTACCAAGCTAAAAAGATAGATACAGTTTATCTTCTAACGGAATAGATGCATTTCTGATGGGTTGCAATCTCCCCGATCAACTCAAGAACTAAAAATGAGACGTGAAATTGAAACCATCCCATAAACGTAAGCAAGACAACAAAGAAATGCTGAAGCCCACCGATTGGAAGTCGCAATATTACATAAAGCAAATATAGTCCTCACTGGCTCAATCATCAAAGAATTGGGACGAATTTACCATGGACCAATTAACAAACTTTAATAGGTTAACTACTGCACAAGGCATTACTAATATAAAAATTTACATTTGGTCGAAATCCCCTCCGCATGAGGTCAAATGCTAAACAAACAAGGCCTAGTACTTTTTCATTTAAATTCACATAAATATAGTAAATTTTAGTGTTCTTATTCAAAATAGTGACCAAAACTTTGTGAATAATCATTTTTTTGTTAACCAAGTTATTCGGTATACCCTGTATTATTTTTAAAAAACTTATATTTTCACCTGCATAATTAAAAATGAAATCAACGAAAACTTACAATGGGCATATTATAACCTTTTTGGTGCATTAAGGGTTAATTTCGGTTTGAAGTACTTTATATTTCAAGTAATTACTTGCCCGTGTAGGAAATCTAGTTTCCACAATTACGAATAATTTTATGCTTCTTTCTTTACAACACAAAATTTGTTTTACAATAATTATTATTGATTGGAATCAAAGAATAATTGAGTTAATAATGAAAATTAAATTATAAGTACAATAATAACAATAGACTGACCGCACAGGATGTCGACAGCTTTACCTTGCGAACAATATAGTATTCTGACTGGTACATTATAATATAAGTGACAGAAAATAGTAAAATTAAATTTTATTATTGATTTTTTAGTCTCTTAATTTTTAGCAACAAAGGCAAAGCCGAACAAGCTTTCAGAATATTTGATTCGTTATGGCCGCGGTGCAGGGTTACAATTTATTGCTGAAACGGTTTCGAAAATGCCGTGTTTGCTCGTTACAGCAACTGCCCGCTCTTGTTAACTATTAAACATGTCTGTCAAAATAAATAGCTAAATTTATTCAATATCATTAAAATTAAAAAAAAAATTACGAACTTCAACCCCAAGAAATAAACACCGATAACATTAATTAAAATAAGTGGCAAAATAATTAAAATAAATCCCATTATCGTAGTACAAAATGGTCAAAAAATTAGTGTTTCTTACAATAATTAACAATATCAAAACATTAATGTCCATTTTAACATGTTTACGATGCTAGAGCCGTATAAAATTTTAATTAATTTCGATAAGACTTTTTTTTCATAATAAAGCATTTTTCCTTCAACACCACAATTTTGGTTATCGCATATCAAATATCGATCTACTTCTCGTTAATCTTGTTTTCGATTACAAGTTTATCGTCAGCGAGCATGATGGTAGTTTTTAAAGGTAATGGCTTCAATTGCCACTAAAAGAATTATCCTTAAATGCGTATCAAAGGTTAAGGGGGCGCTCACCCTCGCAATTACCATAAATAAATGAAAGTGTACTTATCTTCGCGAACAGGCCACATCAAAGTCGACCGGGACAACCATTTAAACCTTATCTAATTTTAAATTGGGGTTGAGAAGCCACCACGTTTACTTTTGTTTGGATAATCGCTTTTCTTTATAAATAAGAGAGATACAATGGCCGGTACAGTTTTTCATCCAATAAATATTATATAAACTGGTGGATGGATCGAGAGGATACCGACGGAGAAGCTATTTTGCACTTTTAGTTTGTCCTTTTAACAATTATTTGGTTATCCAAAAATAAGTCATCAGAGAATCAGGACGAAGCAACATGCAAGTAGGAATAAGGTGGGATTTGGAGTGCCGAAGTTCTAATATGGGAAAAAATTAAATTGGTAAAATTTTCTTAACAAAACCAACAAAAGAAGTGTTTATAACGATAAAATGTTTTGTGTGATTTGCTGTTTCCATGCGAAATTCGCAGTCGTAAGCGACTTCGTAACTGGGGACCTACCCGATCAATACCACGAGGCAAATAGAACAAAACTGGCATTTTAACGAGTTGAGGCTCGTATATTTTGCAATGCTACACCATCGATGATTTTTATTTTAAAAATAATATTTCATGTGGTCAACGTTAAAACCATAAATATTTGACTACCTAGTCACAATAGCGTTATGCATCAAAAATTTTTATTTTGGGGGTTGATTTTACACCAAATAATTAAATTTAGTTCAAGTCAACACTTAAGATTATTTCGTTTAGTTACACTCTGTATTTTCCTTTAATTAGGTTCTAACTGTTGAAACTTTTGGTTTGAACTTGGATTTTTGAGGAAATTTAACCATGAATTTGTCACATTAAAATTAAATCAAGTGTAACGATTCCTATGTCCTTCACGCACGATTTTACAAAACCTTTTTTTTTGTGAAATCATTAGTAAGCTCCATGGATATTTTCAAGTTGACCGCAAGGTTTTTAAACTAACTAACCAATAAATTTTATTAAAACTACAATTCAAAATATTATTTATTCCACCTTAAGTCTTGATTAACAAAGCAGTTCATAGGGGAAGGTCGAAGCATGAAACCTTCTGACAAATCGTTGTATTATTAGTAATAGTGAATAAAACATACTATACAAGTTATTGTCATTATTATAGTGACAAATTGATTTATTACCATTGCATAACTAAAAGCGTCTTTTTATGTATCTTTTTATAATTATAATTACTATTTTGTTAACAACTTTTTATCGTCTTTTTTCACGAGCATGAACAAATAGATGTAACCTTCTCGCAACTTGCTCGGAGAAGCTAATGTTTTCAAGAAAATTTAAATGCATGCAGTAAAATAGCTTACTTACTTTGGAGTAGCTTTTACGATTTGGAATGCACATTCAACCACAAATAGCTCACCAACCGTAATAAAGAAGATATTAAAATTTATCAATATAAGAAATTGACTCATAAAGAGTCGCAAGAGAGCCGATAAATAAACTAGGTTGTCTTTCAAACAATACACCAATCCATATTCACTCAATGTTACCATTGAAAAGCGAAATTGCTTTTACAAATAATTTTTTAAAACTCACCTAAAAAAATCTCCTCTACAAAATAACTTTCCTTCTCTTGAAAAACACTTATCAATTAAAGGCGATTGACAATCAAAACACCTTACACAGTCTGCATGCCACGTCCTTTCAAGAACATTTAGTAGGAACTTATCGAGTATAGGTTTGTCACAGCCGGCACAAGCTATCAGCATACCGGCGGCTGGCTCTGCTCGCCCTGAAATTAGAATAAATTCATTAGTTATTTGCATTTACCAATCTGAAAAAAAATTGTGCCAAAGAAAAATCTTGAGAAAGAGAAGAAAACTCAAACATTGAGCAAGTAATTTACAAAAACGGAACCTCCTGAGAAGTCCCCTATGGATTTGAGTTCTTATTCAAAATTTTATTAAAATGAATTTTAACGAACAGTTAGTGGTTTTCTTCTTCATTCGTCAATAATTTATCTAATGTATTACTGCAAGGTTAATTTTAATTAACTGATTTGTCAGATAGCTGGTAGTAAATATTGAAAAAACTCCAATTGTTTCTAACTGGCAGTTTATTGTTAAACATTGCACCTTCAATAATACACTTTAATATCAATGATTTACTAGAAATCCATTTGTAGCGTAAAAACAGACAATTACGTAACAAGTGTGGAAAGTGGAACTTTCCGTACGTGTTGCGTACAAAACTTTTCTACGACCATAAAGAAAAATAATTGTTTAAATTAAAATGTTAGTTTAAGATCTGCTTCTAAAAGAAACTAATTCGTCGGGTAAGCAAATTTTGACATAGTATCCATAGTAACCAGCAATGAGTGTAAAGTATACATCGGCAGACCTTCTAAGGAGTGGAAAACCGCAATTCTATGCGTGGTCGTGCCTGATGCACTCATGTAATATTTCAAATTTGTTATTTTTTCATGAACTGAAACCTCATTTTGGGATTTCCATAATCTTATAAACCGTATAAAGTAGGAAGGGGGTCAAAAATTTCAAAATTGTCGAATATGGCCCTTGAAAACATCTCAATTTTTTAGATTAGCAGTTGTGCTATTTTTCATATTATTCATTCCACTTGGGAGCTTATAGAAACGTTCCCTGTAGATTTAAACAACCAGGAAAAATTAAGAGAATGTTATTTGCTAATTTGAATTTAGACAATAAGTTACCCGTCATGCATCATCTCTACTTGAGACCACGTGACATTTTGATAAACAGTTAATTTCCTGTTATTAATCTTACATTATTTTCGTTTGCCATTTGTTGATTTAATTGTAAGTTTGAAATTTTCACTTGTGTGTGCAATTAAAATGAGGCATTCGGATATTAATTAAGTGAAAATACAGTGGAACTCTAATATTCGTCTTTTCTTAACCTTCATCCGTTCACGCAGTTTGGAGTTGAAAGCTTGTTTGAATTTTCTCTCCCATTTCGTTCCAGAGCGTCAGGAAGAGGTTGGAAGGGCTTGTATTCTCTAATTCTAATTAGTATCTCCTCCACTAGACCATGCCCGTGTTCTGTTTAAACTCCACCAGCCGGCTCAGAACAGCCACAAACTACCCTAAGTATCTACATGAGCGGATGAAGGTTAAATTTGTCCTGTTTTTCGACGTTTTATTTCGATATTTAATGTTTACGAATTTTTACAACCGCCCTTCGGGAACGGATTAATAACCAATATTAGAGTTCCACCGTATAGCTTCACTTTTTAATATTTAATCATAATCAATCTTGTTTTGAATAGCTAGCGTAAAAATAATTTTACATAGTGCGGCCTTCAGGCTGCACAGCCCGAACAATCTAGTTAAACGTCAACAAACAAAATATCGTAATTACCAACATTTTATATAGCATCATAACCTTTAAATTAGAGTGTTGACACTTTTACAGCCAAAAAACCTATAACATTTTAAAAATTAATAATATAGTACCTACTATAAAATATTAATAATGGGACAATAGAATTTAGCATAAACAGAAGGTTAACAATATAACATTTTGTTAAATAATTAAATAAAAATAATAAAACAACAGAATAAACACCAAAATATAAAATTAGATGTGCTAGACTACGAAGTCAGGCTATCTTTCAGCCAATCACATGCTTTTATTTGCCCCGGTTGCATAGGTCTGTAAAGAATGTTTATATCCGTCCCGGGAATATCCCATAATAAGTATGTCTCTATTTTGCACATGCATTTTGGGAGCGGGAGCTTGAGATAAACCCAATCAGATCAATTTTGGACCTGATAGGATTCGAATCTTTATTATCTGAACATCCATGGGTGGGTTATTTAAAACTTCTAGCAAGGTTAGCACCCTAATACCCTAAAGAGGCCTCGAAATGCCCGGTTCGATTCCGGATGAAGTAAGAACTTTATTCTGACCGCCTCTAAGCAGAAGAGAGAGGGACTCCAACGGCAACGTACCTCGTTCAAGAAAATATTGTTCAAATAGTATTTATAGAATCAAATTATATCTTGACAGTTATAAAAGTTCGGGGTCGATGCGGAAAAATAGTTTTTCCTTAATTAAGTTTATTAATCGGTGTTTCAGCTACAGTGGCTATTAACACTTCGTTATAATTTTATTTATTCACAACGGAAAATAGATATTCTGATGCATATCAAATCGTAATTAGATCTTAATTATTCATGATATCATAATGGTATTTAAAAATTACAGGATGCGTTTGCACTTAAGTGCGTAGAGTAAATATTTTTCCATTCGCATGCAGTTCAGAGAAAATGTAGTTTTCAAACGAAAGTTTGAGTGTAGAAATCGTACTTTCCATAGCGGTCGCAGAAATGGAAGTTTACGTTCCGAGTGCTGAAAGTTGTTACATGGTTAATTGATTCCGTGTAAGTCAAAACCGCGTAAGTCGAGACTCAGGATTAGTGCTATCTTTCAATCAATCTAAATTCTAAAATTTTAAGTGTATTTTGGAACATTGATTATTTAGTAAAACGAAAATCTAATTTTCATAACACGTTGCTGGAAACGGGGCTGAAAAGTACTACCTTTTTTACATGATAGAAACTAAGTATTATCTTTTTGGTAACTTATTTAATGATAAAATGAAATATTTAAAGTTATTAACTTGTGAAAATATAATTTAGATCTAAATATTTACAAAACATAACAAATTAAATTAACTGTTACTGTTAATTAAATGACTCGATGTAATTAACTTAAACACGTGTTTCTCTTTTATTAAATCTCCCCAGATGAATATAATCTACAAAAAATAATTAATAATTGCTTTGGGAAGTGCATTTATACGTAGGAATGTTTAATAAAAAAATTTCTTAGTTAAGTTACCTGCACTTTCAAGTTAACCTATAATTAAAATTTTAATGCATTTTCCTAGTAAGGTTGTAATTAACCTAGAATAATTGAAAAACAAATTTTTTTGACATAACAAATACTAAATTCATATAACCAAGGAATGAAAAACCGAAGGTTACTGATATTTTGTAAATATTTTGAACTAATAAATTATAGGTATTTCTTATTTATGTGACTTTTTCTTCTGACGTTCTTAAGTATAGACAGGCCCCATACTTTATTCCCCTACTATGTTGCAGATGTTGAATGTTGCGAATAATTTTTTAGTGTAATTTTAGTACTGTAATTTGCAGATAAATTATTTTTCAAATAATATAAAGTAAGCAAAGAGACGGTCATTGCCTTGCAACTAACGCAGTTGAATGCGAATTCAAACCTTGGGAGAGTCAAACTTTCTTATGACTAAGTCGCCGTGCTTCGGAGGACACGTTAATCCGGCGGTCTCCCTGAGTTGACGAATTGCTACCGTTAACAAAAAACAGGGCTACAGGCACATCTGAAGGCTAGCCTAGCAAGCTGCTTCTGAATGTAAAACAACTATAGTCCAAAATCGCTCTGCAGATTACTCACCAAAACCTCTATTGCTGGAGAGGCCTACGTCCAGGAGTGGACTGGTACAGGCCGAAGAAAGACAAAAACCGAAGCAGCAGAAAATACTCACTTATTTATTAATAGGACGTGGAATCTGCATCACGACACAAATAATAACACCCTACGCTGTAAGATTTTGATGTGATTTTACCATATAAAATGTGAAATGTACTAAGGAGTGTGCCATTTTATTTACATTATGGTGATAGTTACACAACAAAATTTGAATTTAGAACTGGATTCGCTATTATTATTTAAAATTTTTCGCTTAATTTTCCCTAACAAAATACATTTTTATCTGATAATTTCACAATAACATTGAGTTTTACCATAATTTAACCTTTAAAAAATTACACTGCAATAAGGACATTAATTTGCACCTTTTATTGGTGATGGAAAATATAGTGGGGCCACCAATTTTAGGTGTAAATTTCAGCAAGATTTACAGTGAAGTTCAATTTTTAAAATAATGTATGTAATCTATCTGTCTGTTCGAGATGTGTACCCTGTATCCTAATTTACTTACAGGTTTAAATTTAAAATAAATGAAGGTCATCAAATCTTTGTAATTATTTAATGCTTTTATGGTTTTATAAAAGGGATGAACGAATTAACATCAAATTATGAAGTTATGTTTTTAACATTATGGCATCCCCAAATTTTATATTTATTTATTTCTATGTAGTACTTTTCTATTGCAATTTTTGTTTTCAAATCTTTAAAAATGTCCGGTTTAACTTCTGGTTTTGAAAAATTAACGTTAACACTTCATTTCGAAAAGGTTTAACCTTCATCCCCTCGCGTATGCGGCAAATTGGCCGCAGTATGACACTTAGGGTAGTTTGCGGCTGTACTGAGCCGGATGGTGAAGCTTTTTTAATCAAATCGCGGGCATTATCTAGTGGAGGAGATAGTAATTAGAGAATTCAAGCCCTTTCCACCTCTGCCATTAGCTCTGGAAGGATATGGGAGAGAAAATTAAAAAAAGCCAAATTTCAACTCCAAAATACGTGAGCGGATGAAGGTTAAATAGCAGTGGTCTGAATAAAGTTCTTGCTCGGATCGGACCTTGTAATTAAGCTCTTTAGTGGTAAGTATCCATAAAAAGGAACCGGGCGCCAACTACATAGGGGCAGCATGTTATTTCCATGGATAGGTACTACACCTCCATAGAAATATTAAAAGTAATAATTAATTTGATGGGATTTTTTACTAAAACTCATCAAAAATGTATCTCTTACGAGGAGGGCGTCTGAACGATGAAAAACGCACAAATTGTGTTAAGTATCCCGGAGGAGGACGAATTTTTAATCTGATTCTAGGTAAAATGGTCATTATAATTTTAAAATTGTATTCAGAAATTAATCATATTGAAACTTCAAGGAAATTAAATTATAACAACTAATTGTTGAAAACCAATGAAATAATTTTATTGGTAACTTTATAATTTTTAAAATTATAATTTAATATTTTCACAAGTTAATGTGTGTATTTTAAGGAAAATTACTTTTGAATACCTATAATTGAGGGCTATAGCCTCCAGATACTTGTTCTAAACTTCCAATTTTCAATTTCGTTTCGTAGAGACAACCAAGGTTGTTAAAAATCGGTGGGGCCATTAAATAATTTTAAACTTCAAATAATTTCAAAAAGTTTTTGCAGAAATATTATTTAACTAAATTTTGAAAAATACTAGCTATATTAATTTCATTATCATGCAAAACATAAAAATAATATATTTACAACTTATTAGAATAGCAAATAAAATAAAAATTACGGTTTGTGAATCCCCGAATCCTAGTTTTCAATTTACCCTTATGTTTATGTATCCATGATAAACTGGAAACTTTTAAGGTTTAAAAATTGGTGAAAACCATCGAATATGAAAATTTTCGTAACGATCCCGATACAAATTTAGCCTACCAATAGGAATACGTGAACTATTCGAATTTTCTATCTGCTCTTGGTATAGGAATAATGAAGGGTTACCTTAAAATTTATTTGACAGTTTTTAACAGCAACACCATCGTAATATAATAATGTGCTATTATGTACCTACTTGAGGCCATTTTAGCAATAGTAGAAAGGTTATATTCATTAATGGGACGATAAGTTGTAATTACTAACAGACTTGGTGGTATAACAAACTAAGTTTGTCTTTTTAGTTTGGTGCATTGATAAACCTGACCTAAATTAATTTTATCAAGTTTCTTTATAATGCATATACCCGCCCGCATAACAGTTCCAATGGTTTATTAGCTTGCCAAGCGCTCGTTATAAGTTCGAATATAAATTAATTTACGTACGTGTGATTAAATACCATCCTTTTTTTCCATCAGCAACACAGACAATTTTGATAATAATATGATTATTAAAATATATAAGTAGTACGAAATTTTGCTGATAATTTTTCTGTTGGTAATACTTTTAATTCCAACCAATCAGAGGTGCGTTACCAAATTTTTCAAGCCAAAATGATTAAATTTACCTTTATTATTTGAAATTTGTTAAATAGGAAAAATATCGAATACATAAGATAAGTTTCGGTATATTCGTGATTTGTCATGTTCGGAATAGAATTATGTTATTATTCAATTTATTATTTATAGGACACTCTTCAATATTATATGGTATTTGAAAGCTCGTAACAATCACGCGCACAAGCAACGGCATAATTTGTACAAATGCGTTGACAGAACAAGGCGTTTCGCATAAGCCGATATTGTTTGTAAATTCAAAATCACTAACCATAAATTTTATGCTTCTTGAATTGTTGAAGAAGAGCTCAAAAAATGATTACAAAGGCACGACCATAGAGCATAGACCAAAGTGTCTTAGCAAAAGAATCGCAGCGCCAGGAAAGCAACAGATTATCCCCATTTCTCTGTAAATTCAGAAGTTGTGTTCTGACTTAAGAGATTATAATTTTTTAAACTACAATGGAATCGTAAATTCTGAAATTCTCTCGAATATGTTGTACCTGATGTACTTAGCATTAAATTTAATTGAGTTAATTTGCTAGCCGTCTTTTTAGATTACAATCTTCATTATTAGAAATTAAAACATCATAAATTACTTAACTCCATAACAGTAATCAAAATTATATAAAAATGTTAATTAGGCGAGAAGTTATCATAGATTACAACAAAATCTTGTGATGGATTGAGTGATCTGTGAGAATTAACCGGAAGTGGGAATGAAAAAGTATCAAGATGATTGATTTTCCATAAATAACTGGTAATTTGTTATACTTTTCTTCTTAAATCAATCGAAGCAAAACTAAAAATTAGTCTGATAGAATTTTGTAATTAAAAATATTGCGGAAATTAATTTTTTGGATATTGAAGCCAAAATTTTTAGAACCCGTGAATTCAGACAATTTTTTGATGTTTTTTTTAATGTTGAAATGGCCGATTTTTGCATATAAGTAGGTACTAAAAATATTATATATTATAATAATATTAAAAATATTATATCTATTATTATACTTATACTATGTAATTAGGTAGGTAATATATTTATTTTGTATTAAATTAATTTTTTTATCAAACAAATACTAGATATTGTATTATGGTATTCTATATAGATATTACTACTTATTTTATTATCTAAATTAAAATCATGTAAAATTTTTGTTACTAAACTAAAAATGAATTTACAAAGTGCCGGAAATAAGTCAAGTTGATACATAAAAATATTTTTTCCACTACTAGTCATATAGGCTATCATTTTTACTTAGGTATGAAGCTCCAGAAGTGACATGTTATAGACTAGTGGTCAACAATTTTTCCATTATTAACTACTAGTTAATAATGAACAAAATGATATTTTTCGATAATTTGGGGACTATTTTAAAGAAAAATGTTGTTATAAGATGATTTAGAATAATCAAGAGATGCTATTTAATTGTATTTAAACTATTAAAAACGCTTTATTAACAGATTAATTGAATTTTAAAATTTTTATTAAATTCGAATTAATGTGACAGATAGTGACAGCGCCATCTTTTGTTAATTTGACGAACCACGATTTATTTAATTTACTAATAAAATTCAAGGCGAAAACACAAAGGATTTTCCGGTAGTAGATTTTCTATTACAAAACAGTTAAAAAAAACTCACTAAACGGCTCATAAACTTCAAATTTCGACTTTTAATCACAATTAATTTAAAATTTTCAAGAATGTCAAATCAAGAAAACAAAAGACTGTCATTTGTTTTATAATTTATTTAAAAGAAATATTTTAAATTAGAATATTTTGTATTAACAAAAATTAAAAGAATTGTAATAAACCTAGTAGTGGAAAAAATCGTATATATAACCACGGTTGTGAAGACCATTATAGCCCCCGCGCCTTATATTCCTCGGTGCTTCGCACCTCGGAATATAATCTTGGCGCTAGGGCTATAATGCATGTCTTCACAACCTTGGCCTATAATATACTATTTCAAAATTTCATTCTTTCACAAATATATTATCTGATAATTTTACAAAAATATTTATTCGATTTACTGTAAGCTTCTAATATTAGTTAATTTTTCCGACGGTAACTATATTATTTTTAAATTGATCGATTGTTTGAAAACGATGTTTATAATTTTAGAAACTCCTCATAAATTTTTCTTACGTTTTTCAATGATTTAAAGTATAAAAAAAAACAAATTTGTACTATTAGATGGTACATTTTTAGTTTAATCAAAATTGAAATGTTAGCAAAAATTCGTTAGGTAACCTACCATACAGTAACTGTATTATCCCATAATAGTGAAAATCTGACTATTTTTTTCATAAAAAGAAAATTCGGGAGGAAATTGTTTCCGAAAAAAAACTTTTGGGACCACTGACTAGAAAAAGTTAAATTACATAGCATTGTCTATAATTTTGAAAACGTTTGAGTAAAAAAATCATTTCGTGCTTTTCAAACTGCAATTATGGAATAATAGAAACATAATTACAACTTTGATGTGCCTTAATTTAAATGTTCAAATCTGCAATTTACTATAACAATGTAAACTTTGCTAATAAATAATTCATCAAGTTTATCATTACATCATACATTTTTAATATCTCTACACTACTCCAAACTAATGTTTTTTTTTAATGTTTTGACTTGATTACTATTTAAATGTTTAGTGTGAACTTAGGTTTATTTGTTGTTAGCACCAAGCGACATTCATTCAATTAAATTAAAGTGGTCGAAAGTATTCAGAAAAATAAACTGTTAAGTTGTAAAAATTGAAGAAAATTTTTTAGAAAATGAAAACTGGATGGAATGATATAGTAGAAGTTGTTCTTCCGATGGAAGTTGAGTCGATTATTTATTCACTAGGAACTGAATATGGATAGTTCCATATCCTTGATTTTGGATCGGGTGTTAATAGGAAATGGGAATTCGATATAAATTTGACTTATGGCGAAGGTCCCACTCGTCGTTTATTCAAAATCATATTAACCAGATTGTATGCTGTCTGCCTATACGTCAGTATGTGCCCGTGTTATAATAATTTTCGATATGTAGGTATAACCGATTCTACATTAAAATGGATTTAAAATATTAATGAAACTTAAACACCACATCTTTGGAATACCCAACAATTAGGAGGTTAAATGTTTAATGTAATCGCGACTAACTTAGAAAGTTTCCGGAAAAGTTGTAAACATTCTAAAGAGGGGCGGTTCACTATTATTGTTCATTTATACAGGGTAATCCAAAATAATCGTTATTAATATCATTGTTTTCATGCTAATTAAACCACGTGCTCAAACTTTTAATAGAGGTGCAAAACCGTCGGATTTTTGATTGGTCAATTTTTAGTCAAAATTATAATAATTAGGGAAAACTACCTCAATTAAACAAATTGTAAATTTGATGAATGTTTAAGCAATCTAAATTTAAGTTTGTGTTTATAGTGGAAGTAAGATACTAAAGAAGGGTTGTTGTACTTCAAGAAGAAAATGGCCGACATGTACATTCCCTTTAAACGCGCGAGTAACAACTATAAAGCAAAATAATAATTTTACAATGGATAAGGACATTTTTTTTAAAAGTTACATCTAAATTTTTAAATCACAAAAATTAAGGCTTTCTGTGACAAATTAAAAGTCAAACCGATTCCTTTACAGGAGTCAATAAGTTCAGGTAATTTTACTATTATACTTATCTACCTAGGCAAACCTTTCCAGTGTCTGGAAGCATGGTTTTACCCCAAATTCATCTTTATTTAAATTTCCTTGGTAACCATAAACTATTCTAACCCCCAATGGTTAATCTAATGACCTATTATGTAGGTATTTAACCCCTTCTTTATAATATGGCCTGGACAAAATATTAAGCGGTAAAAAATAAAATCATCACAGCTGATTTAACCCTTTAAAGACGATTTTCAAAATGTGTGACAAAATTTGCAACAATCATAATTCAAATAAATTCAAACCTATGTTGTGTGGTGTGTGATGTATAAAAGATGAATTTGGCCCCAGGGGCACATGGGCCAAACCGGCCCTTAACGTCAGGGCCCCCACGGAAGCACAGGCGGGCCCCCCGTCCAGATACGCAGCCAGCCTGGAAAAATGCACTTTACACTCACAGAATCACCAAACGTTTCTAACTATCAGTCTTCTTCTTTATGCACTCAAATCGGGCACATCAATCCAATATTTTCAGCGCTCACACACTCACTCGGACCGGTCTCCAAACTTCGGATGATATAATTCTGTAGTTTATTAAAACTCTCAGCAATGCTTCTGAACGTTGATAAAAGAAAAACTGTATTATCACTAGTTCGATGCCTTCGATACCGCACTGATTACTAAAATGCACGTGATGAACAACTCAGCTTCCTTGACGAAATGAATTTTCTAAACGAGTCAAATCCAAACTTGATAACCTTATCAGTATTGTGTTTTCGTCAATATTATTCAAAATTATCGCGAATTTTTCCGGACTTCAATATTGTCACTGTCGCTCACGTTCATTGACAGAGACCAACTGGAAACCCATTCCAGTGGTTTCAAAACCCCTACTTTTCCATTGATTCGTACTCCCCTCTCTCTTTCCATGAAAATTGTTTAGTTCACCAATGAGAAATCCATATCCCGCCCCACAACAAATGCGCCTCCTTCTGGTAGCCATCAGCTTGCGATGCTTATCGCTCGTATTGAGCTTACCAAACGAGCTTACATAAAAGGGTCGAAAGGCGATTTTCGTATCACACATTTTTTCTTGTTTTTTTTTTGATCTTCGCTACTGTTTTGAATTTTTATGCTAGATTCACCTTTGAGGTGCGATTCCTATGCGTCGCGTCGTCTAGGATCAGACACTTTTCCTCTTACCCCTTAAGTTAAGTGCAAAGAAACTTATAAAAAATGTTATTGCTTGACAAAATATTTTATACTTTTCTTGATTTATTATTTTTCTACAACTACTGGAACATGTAAAAAGAAAGAAAAAAGCCGACTGACCGTGTTTAATATATAATTTTTTGTCTAATTACAACGGCGATACTTTATTGATTGCGGTTTTAAAAATTACCTACCTCAAGATGAATTATTTTGGAAGAAATTTTTATAAATCCGCTTTATTTACTCTTATTACAGGCTTTATTATTAGCTACATAATCATACAGTAGGCGTCGGTTATTGTAATAGGATTACAACACAAAATTAATTTTTTTAAATTGAGGGGTTTTATTTTTTAAATTGAATTAATTATTATTACTATTGCTATTAGATGAAATGTCGATGAAAATTGAAATGTTGTTCAAAAACGTGAATTTTGAAAAAGGACATCTATTATAAATTTGAAACTTATATTGCTCATTTGCACGTATTTTAATCTTATTAGATATCATCAGATAAATTTACTGATTGTTTTTTTATTTTTTTTTAATTTTAAGTCTTCGATTTTATCGTGAATATGCTGACTGATGGTATCTATAAGATTGAAACATGATGTTTCGGTTTAATTCTCTTCGATTTTAATATTAAATACAATCCACAGCAGTGGCTTGGTGTGATCGATATGAATGACTTCCAGGGTGGAAATTTAAGAGTCGAATAGCAAATTTTCGCCAATTGAAAAACAATCGAAGTCAAAAATAAAAATAAATATAGAAGGACCTAATACTAATACCTAATGGGTAGTGCATGGTACTTAGGAGTAAATACAATAAATTAAAAATTATATTTTATACTTATTAGGTAGGTAATAAAGTAAAAATATTTATTAAATTTTGAAAGATTGACCGTTTTGACCAAAGATTGAAAAAGATACCTAAAGTACATTGGCTACTCATAATATAATATCAGCCAATTATTTATATTTAATTAAGTTTCATTTTTTTCCTGCGATATTGCAATGGTTAAAAAACAAATAAATTAGTAAATGAAAATTTTCTTGTTTTGTCAGCTAATGATCAAGTTAAAATTATAAGTAGGTACTAGGTAAACTAGTTTAAGCAAGACTATCACAATATGAGCGATTTTATATTATTATAGGTAAATTGGTACCTACACTGAGAGAAATTTCGGACTTTGAAAATAAAAGTTAACACTTTAAATTCAAAAGTTTTCATTTTTATTATAATTTGTCGCGTTTTTAAAAGCAACATTTTCAATTTTATAGTGTACATTATAAAATTAAGAATAACTTTTTAATATCAAAAGTTTCAATGTTAATTCAAAAATAACTTTTTTATATCAAAAGTTTCAATGTTAATTCAAAAATGTAAAGTGTAAAATTGAAGGTGTATGTGATACATTCTAACGGTGATATAGCTGCTGACACATGAAATTATACAATTCATGCGTGGATTGACTTGAGACTAGACTCGTTGATAATAAAACCCGGGAAGAAAATTATTTTATCTGCAGAATTGTTCATAATCGTGCAGTGTAGAACGTGTAACAGTGACGGAAGTGTTTCTTTTAGTTAGTTTCGAGTGCAAGGTGTAGAGAATTTTGTTAATTATTGTGATTTAAAATCCATAAAATGTTAATGGTAGAAAATGTGGATGAGAATGATACTGAGAACAAAATACAACTGCAGGCAAATCTGGAGGGAAGGAGTACCAATGTGATATTATTTATACCCTTGTTTGTGACGAAAATAATGAAAAATAATTTCAACTTTTACAAGAATTTGACTTGGAGAATTTGTATTCGGATTTAAAACGTAAGAAAACCACGTGAAATCACACGATAAAGTGCGATGATGTATTAATTATTTTTTAAACTAATTCATTTTTATTTTCAGCATTTGGTGTTACATATCGTTCATTGAGATAATATATGAAAAAGAGATGATATTGCCGAAATAATAAAACCGTTTGGTTTGGGAATGGAGTTCCGAGAGAAACTCCTTACCTGGAAAAGGAAAGAGGAAATAAAATCAAAAGGTAAACACCTATTTTAAAATTTAAAAAAATTGATTTCTGCTGTAGTACTTAAAGGAATTAGTGCAATACAGTGGACTTCCTTTAAGTCAAATTATCACTGTCATCTGTTAAACTGACAATTTGAGTTCTGCTGACTTAAGGGAGTCGACTGTATAGTTGTGACTGTTTATATTCTGGTGATTTTTAGTTTTTTAACTTTGAAATAATTTCATTTTAATTTTATTGTGTTATAATAACTTTTTCTTTTTAAACATAGTTTGGAACTGACGAAGAGACCATTTCGATTCGTTCTAAGATTAAAGAATGGTTTAACTATGAGGAAGGAGGTGCTGTAACCAATTTTTCATCCTCGTCAACTTCTTCGGCACAAAATATTCATCTGCGAAAGGTATCAACGTGAAAATAATTTAAAAAAGAACTGTGAAAAATGTATTAAGTCAAACATCCAAAGGACAAAAGTGAAATGATTATTATGTATGTTTAAGTATATTTTTTCTCTTTAACATGATTGTTTTGTAATTTTATAATGTGTGTTTTATGTAATAATTTATAATTTTTGTAATTATCTGTAAAATAAATTTTTTAATTTATACGATTTTATTTGTATTCAAATAAACCAAATTTAAATTTAAAAACTGCATTTTTAATATAAAAGTCATCGTACTACAATCAAAAATTATTCACTTTTGAATAGAAAGTTTTTCATTTTTGAGTCAACATTTTACACTTTTAAAATTATATATTCTACACTTTTGAGTTAACATGTTAACTCTTAATATGAAAATTATTCAATTTTGAGTCAATGTGTTACTATTTAAATTAAAAGTTGTTCACTCTTAATTCAATATGGTGCGTCTTTAAATCTACAATGCATTATGTTCAGTTTTCATATTAATATTAAAAGTTAAATATTCAATTTAAAGATTTCCAACCTAAGCTCCCTTTCATGTTTAAAAATGTTTGATTCAAGTACGTTTTCATTTATCTTTAAAGTGTTTTTCTCTGAGTGTATATATGGTGCTATTATTATTTTAATGACAGTATTTACTTATAATTAGTTATTATAAACATACAATTAAATTAAATGATTGAAGATACTATTTCAATTTTTATAACAAAATATTTGACAAGAGTGTAATAATATTTTTTTAAATATTACACAATTATATTTTCAATTAATCTTATATTTTATATAATAATAATTATCCGAAGAGCTCAAATAAAAGTTAAACATATGTCATAGTTTATATATAGATATTGCATTATTTATTTCATTTCCGTTAATTTGTAATTTATTTAAAATAATTCATATCATATTTTCACAAGTTAAAAACTATTTCATATTGTCGATTAAACATTTACCTCTACCTATAAAGAAGTGGGATATAGAATTAGTGAAGTATGGATCTGACAAAAATTAATATAAATTCTAAATTTAAAATACTTACCTAAAATTTGCTTTCAAGGGTTCTTGCATAATTATTTAGTTTTTATTATCGTGTACAATGTAAAAATTAGCTAATCAACAGGTGAATCTTAACTAAATAACAATTAAAGCACTACATAAATTATAGTGAAATATACAAAATAGTCCACGAAAAGATGATCCCCAAAAATAAACAGAAAATTAGATTGGCTTATAGTTCGTGATAATCATTAAATATCAAGATTGCAGGTCAAACCTGAAGAAGAATCTGTTCCAGATCGTTACAAAAATCGTCCGTTACACTCAGAATTAGGATTTGTTGCTGTGACAAATATGGAACAAATCATAAGGAAACCGAAAAGTTTGTAATTTTCAACCCCCTATTTAAACATAATATACCCACCCAAGAAACTGCCATTACTTTAAGGCTGCGGAAATATATTACAGCATAATAATATCGCTTCTTATGAGCACTTCCCAAATTTATTAGTAAAAATCAGAAAATTAATTGGCGAATTCGCACCTTGACCACCATCAGTTTTCGTATAATTAAGGCGACAAAAGCAAAATTTGTACTTAAAAATGCACTAGATATATCTAATATTTGCGACGACATAATCATATTAAAAATGTACCTAACTAATATAGAAATTTTTAATACCTAAGTGAAACCAGAGCGGTCTTATCATTCCCATCGATTGATTACTATATAGAACAGAAATCCTGGGTTAGATTTGGACTTTATGCAGCCTCTTAATTCAAATTAGCTAGATTTCTTGTGTAAATAATCAAAGCTACTCTGAAAACATTAATTTTTAACACATTCCTTTACATTTGAAAAGAACGACCGATAAATTGGTGCATCTTAGTTTCACCATACCAGAATTATAGATGATCCTGCATGTAATTAGTATAATCTACTTTGGACAGACTAAAAATGTATTTTTAAATGGGAGATTCGCAAATAGCTTAAATAATAGTTGAATGAATAGCTGAACGAATGGTAATAGTATTCAATCCGTGAAATTCCATCTAAACTAAAAGGATCCATAATGATCGTGATCATTAACTTGCTAGATTGTCGAAGGTATTACATTGAATTGCATTACATTTTTCTTACGTCAAGATGAGTATGCTATATGTGCAGGAAATTAATTTCATGATAAAATTCGGATAAAATCGAAACCGATCACTCATTAAGGTTAATTAGAATTGATATATTGGCAGTTATCTACCAGTTAATTTAGGATCTGGAGAGGACACTCCAGTATTTGTTTTGATTGTTTTGAAACGAATATGCCTACTATATTAATAATTTACAGTTGATATACAAACTTAACTGAAAGGGGGTGAAAAAACACGAGTTCACTCTGACAAGATTCAGACCAGGGAGAGAGATTTGGTGGATTTGTCAATAACAGTAGAAACTCATATGTGGAAATTCGGGACTTCTTATTAGCTTTTAATATTTTTAAACTGCTCACTAAGAATTTTATCGCTCTTGTTATTAATAGCACAAATTGTTGATTTAGTTACTCCATATTTTTTAGAAAACAGTCACCGTAATTTTCTTCTTGTATTCTTCAATAAGTTTTGCCTTTTCATGCAGTGAAAGACATTAAATTAATGTCCATTTTACTTTAGTATTTTTGGATCTTATCCACAACTGACGCGCATGAATAGATTAACAAGATTCCGCTACCGACCGCTCACTCACTGATCACAAATTTACTTTAAAAGAAGAGAAAAAATGAATAATATTCGAAATGTATCCGTATGGATTGCAGATTAACCACAAATTTACTCTAGAAGCCTAAATAAAATAACAAATTAAAATAAATTTGTTGTCCAGTGTATGTTTAGCAATAGTTAAGGGGGTTATAGCTAGTTGTTTTCGGGGCAGGGAAGTTACCAAGAATTAAAAAGTTGATAATCTTTGAATGATTTTGCCAACAAAATAAAGTTAACAAATTCAGAGTTTCTACCCCCCAAGCAGTTGATCGAATCCGTCACTAGCCTGCAATAAAAACGGTGCTGTATAACGAAAAAGGGATCTTATCAGTTAGACGCTCATGAATGGATTAAATCTGAATGTTAATAATGTAAATTGAGAAGAAGTGCAAGGCCAAAGGCCGAGCTATGTTAAGGTTCAAGCCCACTTAGACCACGCGACGCGACACCACACCGAGTTACACTTTTGTTGTAGCCTGGTGTTATGGCCTGGTGTCGCGAGCTGTCGCGTGGTCTTAGTGTGCGGACTTGCATTTGATTCTATGTAAATCATTCTAAGCGCGTCTGTCGTGTCGCGTCGCTTGGTCCAAGTGGGCTTCAACCTTTATGCGATATAGGAAGTGTGAAGGCCGGAGGCTGAGCTATGATTTGGGAAAATGGAAAGCGTAGGTATCAAAAAATTAGATAAAAGAGTAGAAATAAGTAGTACCTACTTGCTATGTTTCATTTGCTATAAAAACAGAAATTTTGAGTAAATCTTCATTTGATCTAAATATCTGTTTTTGTTCATAAAGTATTTTGGTACGTCAATGAAACAAAACAAACTGTAGACATTTTATTGGAAAGCATGCGCACTGAAAAACAACCACCTTTTTTCTTTCTTCTGATACCATCTTCCATCATCACAAAAATTACTCGGCCTCCGGTCTCGCACTTCTGATCTTTTCATACGATTGTACATGTTTTATTTCTTAAATCCCCCTGCAGTAACCTGTTCGAAATTGATAATAGGATTTTCCCTAATCTGTTTGTTATCCATGGTGGTAGTAAAAAAAAATGAATTAATCACTCCAAAAATAGAAACGCAAAATGGAAATATTTTGTAGATTTGAAAAGAATTTTATGAATTTGCTCCACCTACGAAGTCCAGAATGACATTGTTTTGCCTTTTTAATTTAAACCTATCTAATCGGTTAAAAAGTAATTGTATTTCGCATTTACTCCACCTCAGACACCAATCCTCATTATCCGACTCAGCAGAACTACTGAAATAATCGGGCTTTGGTAAGCGCAATTTTAATAAATTTTCTAATAAAGTTGTAGTTACGGAAAACGGAAGGGAGGTTCAAAGCATACATTGGTTTTTTTATTGTATTAAGAAGCTATAAAATATCGTATAATCTATTTAAATTTGCATGTAAAGCTAACCCAAGGAATAATGACCGGGCGGAGCTAAAATCTTGCGCAGTATGTGACACGTGACACCCAATTCCATCAATTGAGATGAACATAAAGCCGAACGGACTAATTTTCGTTTCTGCACATTAGCTCCGACCGGCCATGATTCCTTAAGTTAACTTTAGTACTATACAGTGGCGTGCCGAAGGATTTGAATTTTCTCATATTAGCCATGTTTGATTTTATGGTCATCCTGAAGTTTATATTTTAATTTTACCAAGATTTGGTCTTATCTCTCATATTGTTTCTCAAGAAAGAGGTAAAAAGGAAACATTTGAATGTATTGGAATAATTTATGCAATATTAGCTATTGGATTAGTAGGATTTGTTGCAGTTTCTTCATGGTCATAGAATTAAAAGACGTGAAATATAGGAAGTAACTTACTATTTTGGTACATAATAAAATAATAGTACCTATAATATGTATTAAAATCGATTAAAATATAATTAATTATCAAGCTTTGAAAGGCGCATTTACTGAATAAGCAAGGGCAACTTGCAACTGCAAGCCTGCAAATTTACATAAGACAAATTTATTAGACACTTGCATCTGATTTGTCATAATGCATTCATGTTAGGCCACAAGCAGAACAACTACTATCCCGTATATAATATGCAGTCGTTAGGTCGCGCCAAGGGTAACCCGACCTAAAAGTAGAGATCGGCCCGAGTTAAATCGAGCTAAAAACGTGGGCTAGGGGGGTTAGGGCGATCTTAAAATTGAATATATACCTACTCCTTAGCTCGAACTAAGGGTAGTTTGACCTTGGTTCGACCAATCAGGGTTGGTGTTGGGAACAACCGAGTATGCTTAGATCGACCTAACAGTCAGCTTGAGTTAACTCGTGCATGTATACAGAAAAAATTACTTATATTATAAATGTGCAAGCAGTATTACTCATATTGGCTAGGAATGGGTGACTCATAATGGATACTATATTGGACATTTATCCGCAATACTCGGAATATGCAATATACACTGAAGAAAGCCTAGTGTTAAACTTATCGACAAATTGTCGCCAATTTTGTAGAACTTATTTAGATATTTGTTCAAGTTACTATTATACCATGTAGCAATGTTGAATATAAATTTGTAGTAATTAGATTCTAGTATTTATTACTATAATTTGTAGAAATATTTACTACAATAAATAGGTAATAGTAAGTACAATAATGTATGAAATATTAAAAATTACTATACGTTTTTGTAGTAATTTGTAATAATTTTTACTACATTGTATAGTAAGTTTTACTGCAATTTATAGTAAATTGTACTACAAAAAGTATCTCTATATTCTAACTATGAATTGTAGCACTTTATTTGCAGTGTACGTTTGGAAATAATATTATACGTGAGTTCACAACAAAATTATTTATTATTTAAGCATTCAGTGTAATTTATAATTTTTGCAAAAAATTGGCAAGCATTCCATTAAATTTGTATGTAGTTAAAAAACTGGACTCGAAATCTAACATTAGAACCATGACATGTAGAAAGTCGTCAGGACATGTAACGCCTATTATTGAAAAAGTTAAATTTCAACGTCGTTGTTATAGTAAACTTTTACGTAAAATCTTTTTAGTATTTATAAGAAGTTTTTTAATGCTTCAATTAGGGTGAATTAGGGTTTCTAGGTTGAATATATTATCATAAGTGAGTGAAGTAAGTATGAATTAATCCAAGGTGGAAAATTTTATTAAAACACACTTATCTACTAAAGAATTCTTTCTGACTCATCAAAATGTTTGGAGTGATTGACCGTATCGACTAATAAAAAGTTAAAATTACCTAAACACTGTGCAAAAAATATACGTAAAGTCGTAGTTATCCTTAGGAGAGGGGGTGGGGGTTAAATAATATTATATTGCGTTACGTACCGACAGACAGAGTTTTCTACGACATTCTCACGTTTATAAGAACAAGCAATAAATTGATTCGTGCTTCATATAGTGAAAATTTAAATTGATCGAATCTGTAGTGAAAATTTTATACTTCCTCTGCAATGTAGATAATAATTCATTAATTGTACCAGATTTATTAGATGTTTCTTGTGCATGATAAAAGTAATCCGTTATATTAAATCCGCAGATATTTGGTATTATGCGGTATATTAAAAAGATATATAAAAATAATGGCTCTACCGAAGGAATTTATTTTTTGTTTGTTAACCACAACAATAAACGTCGCGTCGTATGTAGTTCAGGTGAATTTTTTTATTAAATACAGTCGACCACAATACTGGACACGCTTAAATCAAACTTGGCAGTTAAAAATGACCGTATGCAGGAAGGAAGAATTTTATATGATAAATTTTCACATCCTGCTAAAAAATAATACAATAATAATTCCAAGTTCAATATCTTAGATCAAAAATCAATTTGCATGCAGTGTTACTTATGCTAAATTATGATAAATCAGATTATCAGACACAGCCTGTATCTACCTACATTTCTGTACATCAACTTTTTTCCCATGAGTATAAACGGATATCAATTTAAAAATTTAATCTTCGTGATATAAAATCTTATTAAAAATGTAATAAGCAAATTTTAATAAACGATTTGTTTATTGTCTTTTGTGTCTATGATAAAATCAAAATTGTATCCTGTCATGCTATTTATGCATGAGAACCAGAGCATATAAGTCCATCCAAATTTGCTTAAATTAAAAAACGGGAAAAATTCGTTTAGGATTAATATTTTTTAAACGAAATTTTTGCGTTACCTATCAATTTAATCCGCATCAAAATTAACAAATAAAAGTGGGAAAATTATTTTGTAATTTAAGGATATTATGCATCGCTCTATTGCGAAAAAATACGTATATTATAATAAAAAAAATCTAATTACTAAAATTCGGTTGGAAATTTTAAATTATCCGCTTGTCATTTATAAATATTTTTCACTTGTATTATCTTGAGAAAATGTTGTTACGTTTGATAGATGTGGAGGCATATGTCGTTACGGTCTAATTTATTTAATAAAACAAACTTTTCGTACGACGACGTAGTGTATCTATGGCAAACCTTTAATTACAATTAAAGTGAGTCGACCCAATTTTCTAAAAACTAATTAAAATAGTTTAGTCGCACTGCGACAATACGGTTTACCCAAAAAAAATTATACACATATATCGAAAGTGCCCAAAGGCTTGGGAAAATGTAGTCAGTTTTGCTCCATATACTGCGCCAACATGAATTAAATTACCAAATCAAAACATCATTCTCTTGTAATCAAAACGTTAATTATGTTTAGGTTTACAGAGACCATGGTTTTGAATTCGAAATTTTGTCAATTTGCAACAACACTGCGCTGGATAAAATCGATTCATTTTTGTTAAACTGTACTATTACATTATTTTTTATTTGGCTTAAATAATAACATCGCTATTTATAAATTTAGACATCATACCGTCAAGTTTTAAACAATTTCCGTAAAAAAAAAAATTAATAATAATTATTTTTAGCAGTAGTAATATGTAACAGGTAGGTTAATTTAAAATATAATTACAGATATTCTTGTTCTACTGTTATGAATACTTGAATGAATTTGATTTATAAGACATTGTTGTAATGTTACATATTGATTAATCATCATTTATGTAAAGAACTTTATAGTTAATTATATTCGAAAATATTTTATTTGCAAAAACAACTTGTTTGTAACGTATTATAGTTGTTACACCTCCTGTGTAATAATTCTTTGTAATAATAAAAATAAACATCTACTCGTAGTATCTATTTTTTTCATGAGTCACACTCAAACATTTTTATTGTTAGAGATTATTTTGTAATTAAAATGATTTATTATTAGAAATGAAATTAAAACAATTTTCTATCAAATTTGACCTAATCATTCAATTTCTCCCAAATATATTAAGGTGTCAGTCGATCCAGACGCGATTATTGGCTCATTAGGGTGAAACTGAACATCATTTACCGTTCCATTATGACCAGGCAACTTGTACAGAATATTTCTTGTTTCGATGTCCCAAATATAAACAAATCTGTCTGATGATCCAGCGCTCACTTTGCTTCCATCGGGAGACCAAGAGCAACGCAAGAGGTTTTTATCCAAGTGGTGTAAGTGCCCGGTAAAAAAGTTAACACAACGTTCTTGAGGAGCGTACGGTCTGACATCCCAAACACGCAGAGAATTATCCATCGAATTTGAAAGTAAATACGACCCATCAGGACTCAACGCTAGACCCGTAATTGTATCAGTATGACCGATTAAACTGTACAAAATTTCATTCTTCCTTGTGTCCCAAACTTTTATGACATTATCGATTCCACCACCAAAAATTTGCTCGGCTGTATCGTTAAATGACACCGCTGTAACCGGGTAACCACTGTTAATTTCAGCCACGTTAAATTTTTTCCTTACGTCCCATATACGTACCGTAGAATCATCACCACCTGACACTAAAGTTTGAAGACCTCTTTGGCTACATTGGACCGAATTAACAAACGTTGTATGTCCTCTAAACTTCTTAACCCGTTGACCGGTTGCCAAGTCCCACAAACCAAGCATATGGTCAGTGCCAGCTGTAAAAATATGATTACCATCGGGGGTGAAGTGCAACTCCATTACGGATCCAGTATGGCCACTCATAACCGAAACGTTTTCGCATTCACCATAAACAGACCATACGAATATCTTGCGGTCGAAACCAGAAGAAGCGATGTATTGTCCATCCGGGTGAAAATCTAACGTAAAAATTTCGCTTTCGTGACCTTGGAGTATCATATTGGGTGCAAATAAATTGGAGGTTCGTTGAATGGTTGGAACAACTGCGTTATTGTTATTGTTCGAAACTGCAACGTCATTTTTGAAGCGTTTGGTTGCAGGAACCAACGCAAGTTCGTCTCCTTGTCTTTTTTGGGCTACCATTGTATTAAGTTTAGCATAAAATTATGAAGCTGATGGAGAATCAACTACCCCTTTCTTTTAGTTTATATAAGAAAATTTGTCTGTTGGTACCTCTGGTTTTTGTTAATCGGTTTTAATATTAATTTGAATCGCGGATCTCTTAAAATAAAATGGACTGCTCACTACTGGGACTGCTATTCAAAGTAAAAAAAAGTGTGTCCACCTAGGAGGCCGCCATTTGTGGTGCAGCTGCTTTTATAGCCAATAGTAATTTAGAATTTTTGAGGGAAATTTTAATTTAATCTGCTCATAAAGAAGAATGAGGTTATCTTAGTATCTTACTGCTGAAATGTAAAATACACTAATTTTAGTACCAACATAAATCAATAAATATTTGAAATCTCCTAGACTGCACCACAAATGGTTTTGGATTCACTGCCGTAAGGAATACCAGTCCATTTTATTTTAAGAGATCCGTGATTTGAATATCAGTTTAAAATTTGGATTCCACATCAACAGTTTTGAACTCCAAATCAAGTAAAATTTATAACAATTCAATTCTGATTTAATATTCTATTAACGGTGCGATTTTAAGGACTATTTCGAAAATTCATTTACAGCTCAAAATTGGTTATAACAGCCATGATTTTTTTAACGGAAAGAGGAGAATTTTCCGAAGTTAATTGAAATTTGATTATGTTAATTAGCGATTTTATATCAAAAACGCACGAGTAATTAAAACTGAGAATATGTCAGGTCACCATTAAAATAGCAATCTTTAATATTCTTCATTAAAATTGTTTAAATCGTGGGCTTACTGGAAAAACTAACCAAGTCTATGTTAGGACCTATGGGGATTGCACTGCATGGCCAGTTTGTAATTCTCAATTTTAGGCTAAAATTTTAGTTAAAAAATAAAATAAAAATCTCTCATCGGTGGGGCCAAAAGCCGAACAACTTAATCCCATTCTTCTTTTTAGTTTTTAACTAAAATTTAAGCCTATAAATGAGAATTAAAAACTGACCATGCATTGCAGTCCTTATATAGGTCCTAATACGTACTTGCTCAGTTTTTCCAGTAGTCCTACGAAATTTGAAGTATTTTAAGTGCTGTAAATGATAATTCGTTTCAACTACATTATAATTTGAATGATTTCAAAAGACGCGCCTTATGAAACCAATGATATTTTTCTTTCATACTTTCCAACCAATAAAAGCGTCATTTATAATTAAACTGTAAATCTTGGTAATTGCGCCACCTATTGAAAAATTTCTCGTCCTAATAATAGATCGGGCCCTTAAACAATCAATAATTGATTCTAAAGAATTTCTACTGTGGGAACAAGAGCGACACATTCCATTAAAATGGCTGCCGCACAGTTGCATTATATTTAATAGTTGAAACAGATGATTTGGCTACTTGTTTATTCAATTTATTCATTTATTTCCAACTTAAAAATAGTTTAAGGTGGGCTCTTAAGCTATGCAGCCTGATAATCTTGTAAATTCTCTCTGTTTCTTACTTGGAGGGGTTCTCATTGATTTTATCATGTAGAATCAACTAAAATAAAAATTTCAATATTTTTTATATAAATATTTAAAAGCTTCTCTATTCCAAAATTTATTTATAAATTGGTGATTTTCATTATACAATTTTTTCCAGTGATGTGTGAAGGCCATAGTTTCTTCAATGCCGCTTAATTATGGAAAAGATTTAGTCCCAATGTGCCCCTTAATCTCAAGTAAATATTTTGCTTAGGTACATAATAAAGTCGAGATAGGGGAACCCCATTTTGGAAATAATTTCAATGAACTATTAGCAATTACAAAGTTACTTTATGCAAATACAGGAAATTAATGAAAAGCAATGGAAAAATACCGAAGCATAATCTATATGTATATATATATATAAAAGAATAAACTGACTGACTGACTGACTGATTGACTGACTGACTGATATATCAATAACACTAGCAAGTTTCAAACCTTGGCGAGCTGCCCGTCCATGGTTGGGCCTTCCAGTTAGCTATAACATTTCGATCACGAATTCTAAAATAAAACTTAGATGTTTCCCTTAGGTGGGTTGTTACGGTTCAAAATTAACAGAGTAATATTTCTTTTGAGTCTTCTTTTCTTTTGTTCTTTCTTTTGAATTTTGGCTGTTAATAATTTATAGAATTCTTTCAATTCTTTGGTAGTTTTTCGTTAAACGGCATCGCAAGTAAGTTTTTCATATTTTTGGAAATCATCTGGTTGATGAGGATTATCCAGGGTTGCAAAATGAAAAGTTTTGTTGCTTTGCATACTTTTCAATCTCAATTTTTACGATTCCGTTATACGTTTTGTGGACGTTCCAGTGACTTGTTATTTTTTTTTGGACAGTTTTTCTTCTAATCAAAATAATTTGGGATTTATTTCAAGCACTGCAGTTTTGGATTGCTCGTGGTTTCGGTACCGACTTCAGTAGTTGAAGTATTTTTTGCTGATGAGAGAATCATATCTTCACTATTGAAGGATATAAAGCTTTCCAAGTTTTGAACATCTGATCGAATGATAGCCGCATGAGTATTAACAAACGAATATTGGACCATCTTAAACTATTTTCGATAAGTAAAGTTTTTTAACTTTATTTCCGTCTATTTTTTGTATGGACTTTCATCACTTCCTTATGAGAGCGTACTTTTTGTGGTATTGCAAAGAATTGCATTGTACCTTGGCAAGAACATCAACCATCAAGTTGGCCTACCACCTGCATATTTATTCCATCCGAAATTTGAGCTGTTTTATAGCATCTTACAACTCCCGTCCTCAACAACAAGAACCAGAAGATATCCTCAGGGTTATATATCTGGTTGTGTCGTACGAATTTTTTTACGTGCCTTTTTTATTTCAGTACGCCATGTTTTCGTAGTTTTCATAGTGGGTACTAATGCTGTGATATATAGGGTGGTTAATAAACCAAGAGACGGTCATTGTCTTGCAGCTAACGCAGTTAGATGCGAATGCAGGGCACCGGGTTCAAACCTGAGGAGAGTAAAACTTTCTTATGACTGGTCTCCGTGCTTCGGAAGGCACGTTAAGCCGGTGGTCCCCTATGTTAGTGAATTGCCACCATTAACATAAAAACCAGGATACATGGCACATCTGAAGGCAAGTCTATTAAGCTACCTAATGGCTGTAAAATATGTATATGCTCATAAAACTAACACTGCCAAGGAAACGACGCAGATGTTGGTAATAATAAGCCTTAAGGCTTAAACTACGTTGAGGAAGAAGTAGAGAAGGTTAATAAACTACGTGGTGCTCATTCTACCATCGGTTATTATTGCCTTGCTTCGTGGAAAATAACTTTAGCCCCCCCCCTGTATTATTCCTTTACCAACAACGTAAAGGAATTGGTATTCACTTTATCTCTTGCTGCCTCTCATATCAGCCCTGAGATTTGTGATTTCAGGTAGCAAAACTGTTGCAACTCAACAACCTAACGTCGCAGGGCTCCTCCACTTTTACCATAGTATACTTTTACTATCACTTACTCCTGATTTTATGCTACAGATGTTGCTATTTATTATATGTATCAAAAAGTGGCATTGTATGATTTTTGTAGCCTTTTTTGGTGATTCGACGTCTATGTGCAATAATTATGCGTGCATTGCACCCATATACGTGCGCTGTGAATATGAATTAAAATAATTATTTCTACCAAGAAACACAAAGCTCTCGTTAATCCATTCATGCGCGTCATTCGAACTTTTAAATTTCGAAAAACCGATTTCAAACAAAATCTAATCTACTCCAGTAATTTATAGGGTAAACCCTCCAATTAAACTTTCCTGGTTTAAAAAGTTATTAGGTAACAATTTTCTAATAACAGAAACGGTGACTTTTCGTGTTCCATCTCGATTATCTCGAAAGCTAGGCTAAATAATAAGATAACCTCAGTTTTAAAGAACAAAATTTTCTGCAATAATGATTAAAAGAACAATAATATTATCGTCAAACTTTGAAACTTGAGGACCTCTTAAATTGGAATAATTGCATATATTCAATAAAAAAGAGAAAAAGAATTTGAAAGTTGAAGAAAGGAAAAAATTGAAAGAAAAAAGAAGGACCGACTACCTTAAAATAAAAAGAAAAGTTGTTGGAAACTAAGAAAAATTAAATATTATCGGATGTTCTTCCATCATGTATACTTTTTATCGGAATCTCTTGTTATAAAACGCAACAGATTAAGAAGAAAATAAAAAGATTTGAAAAAGAAATCTTGAAATGAGGTTGGTTTAATCGGCATTGTATAAAACGATAAAACATATTGCATTATACGGGGTGGTGTAATAGTTAGATTTAGTGTTCTACAAACGGATAATTTAATGGGAAAAATTTAATTTCCTTATAATATTGAACGTCAATCAAAGTTGATCGATATCGGCGCCTTTTCAATTTTATTGTCTGCTCAATTCAGATCAAACAAAATAAAATTTCTTACAATGCATTCACGCATGTTTCTTTTTATTTGCCGTCCGTGATAGAGAGAAAACCTACGCAGTTTTGAATGTTGGAGTGCAATATAAAAATCAAAAGAAATCAAACTCCTGATATGTCGCAAAAATGTTGGATAAAGCAATAAATTACGGCGACCGCATTGCTCTTGCAATTCAAATGTTCAAGAAATTAGCAATAAATCATATCGAAGTTTATTTATTTTAAATCGAATGGACGTTTCAGCCGCAAAATGGCGATTGATTTCATTCATCTCTTGCCGCTTTCTTGTAGCTTAATATTGTTCGCATTAATTACAATTACATGGAAATTATTTTGTTCGATGTAACGAGAATTGATAAACTTTCGTTTGATTACAATTGATTTTGAATTTAATTAATGGAGGCAGAGATGAAAAAAGTGAGAACCTGTTTGCGCTTTTCAGCGATTGCAATTTTTCAGTTTTAATATTCATAACGTGGTCGTAAGTTACTGTTACGAGAACTGTAAAAAGAAAATAGTAAAAAGCAATTATTTGCAAATTAGGCACACAAGAGTAGAGTAGAAAATCTAAATTTCTAATTAAACTTTTTATAACGATAGGCATTACTTGAAATACAACGTTAAATATTAAAACCCATTTGTGGTGGTATGAAAGTAAGACAAGAGAACGAAACGGAGATGACCATCCTAATTACCATACTAATGAAGTCTCGGTATAAAACAACATAAGTTAGAACAAAACAGCTCTTCAACATTTTGACTACTGCGCCTCGAGCAACTAAGAATGTTTAATAACCTTTTCAATTTCTTTAACTTCGTCACAGTCTAAACTTGGTCGGTTGTTTTGTGGCTAATTCTCATTTTTCAAATGTCCACTGCTAACATGATGTATTACTCCAGTTTTTGTCGACTAACTCGTCCCTTGTTTTTGTAGACACTCGGCTCGGCCTATACAAATCATAAAATCCTTTAGACTCTGCGCTGTATCGTTAATATCTAAAATTACTTTTTCAAGTGCACAAAAAAGTTTAAAAAAGAAACCATCTCGTTCCATGAGGAGTAGAGTAACATTTGTTAACAGAATTTCGTAAATTTGGATCGGAAACAATAAAATTTTATTTTATGGAGACGGTGTACGTTCGATAAGGGTTCCACGGTGCTCTACGTGTGGCTTATATGTAAACACGAGTCAGACTCGGTCTGCATGAGCATGAATGTATTTCACGGGAATTAGGAGCTCGTTTGAACAGGATTAGCGCGATGACTGTTTTATCGGCCGCGTCGAAATGATTTAAATTGAAGTAAATGGTACTGACGCTGTATATACCAACACGCCACACAACAAGATCGACGAAACGCAATTTTTTTCAAAAAATTATTCCGAATCCAAGATTTCGACAAATAATTAGTGATTTGCGAATTTTGTGTTGTTTTCCAATTTTTCACACCCGAGGCTATAATGAAACGTCGATAAGTACACTTTTAAGCTTGTACACGTACTTGCAGTCACGTCCTTTAACATAATTTTTCACGTCAGAAAAATTGCGAACGCACGTTTTACCACGCTATTTTTTAAAATATGAAAAATTAATGTGATATTGGTTCTATTGAGTTGGTAAATAAATTATTAAAGCTTTGATTTTGCATCGTCGTACACAAAGTGTCGACAGCAGTGAACAGCAGGAATTCGATGAACTACAAGACACATGCTGGGTCGATTGCGGTCGGCTTTGATTTTTGTGTAAATGAACCACAATAAGCTTTCCTTCATTTCTGGAATTTATGTGTGCCTCACATAATATCCTTGTTCACGGTTTGGGAAAAAAACATCATGTAAACTATCAAGCAGTTAATGACCCACTCGTTGATAAAAAGCATTAAAACTCAACAGATAGTGCACTTGTAAGTTTTTATTTTGAGGAAGACACTGCCATAACAAATACTCTTTACCATAATTTTGCAAGATTGATGTTCATCAACGACCAACACGACAGAGCAGCAAAACCTTCAACTTGTATGACTAGATTTACGAAGAAGCTTTACTTGTTCCGGTACACATGTGCAGAGTGTGCCTTGCCTTGATTTCTACTAATTATGTGTTAATTATGAAAACGGGATGTTGTAATGAATCGTGAACAACATTACTCTTTTTAACTGAGAATTTGCGACGCCGATTTTAAAACTACAGACGCTATTAATTGCTCCATTAATGTCCAAAAAAGTTATATCAAAATCAATTGCACTTGCATCCAAACCTTGCAGACTGTAAACTGTGCAATCGGGAATAGAAATTATTAAATAGAACTTCCTACGAGTTTTTAAACTTATCCTTTTTCCTATACATTATCCATTGCTAATGTTTTGTTTATCGCCATTCCCGAATGGTTACATTTAATTCGAACTCCAGATAAATGATCACATTTTTTTTATACTTATACTTTTATTGAATTTATTAATTTTTCAAGTGCAGGTCGGGTCAAACATAATAATTTTTTCACTTTGGGTCAAGTGTGGGTCACATCCTATTATAGTAGTTGCCATCACGTAATAAAATCTGCAGCAAAAGTGATAAGCTAAACTTAATTCATAATAATAAAATTAAAAATAATTTAATAGAGACAAGATGATCGATTACTTGATATGTGGGAGGATGATTATATAGAAATTTTCGTTATCTATGCTTGACTTGCAATATATTAAAATCACGAGATCGTAAAAAGATTACGTATTATTATGAGATAAATTATTAATTAAAAAAAAACTAAATGAATGGAAAATGTTTTGAATGAAAATATATTGAAAGAAATTAAATAGCTATAAAGGAATTGGCAAAGGGTGGAAGTGAAAAGAATAGATTTACTGCAATCTAGAGAAAAATTTATTTGCAAAAGTTAAAATTTACAGAGGCGCACTAAGAATCCAAAAGAATTCGAAATCAATCTCGATTTCCTCTATTATATCAGCACTCATAAGAAGGTTAGGTTATATTGAGGGGTGATTACAGGGAAAATAGAAATTCAACTTGTTTTACCATGTAAAAGGAACTTTTTGAAACAAAGAAAGCCCACAAGGATATTTCGTTTATGAAATCAAAATTTGTGGTAGCCAAAGTTGGCACTCCTCTTATAAGTATGAACAGAGGAGTTAGCTAAATCTGACATCCGCAACATAATTCAATTTTTGGGATTTATAAGAAAATTGTGCTTGAATATTTTTTATCATGAAAAAAATTCAAAATTAAACAATTCTTATGTTGAACTCCAATTTTAATTAGCCATAAAATTTTAAAATTTTTTAAGTAAATGAATGGTTTTCGTAACGTTTAACATTAGAGAAATATGAAGGGGGGGTCGTTGATTTGTGACAATTGGGAGTTCTTGGGGGGTTGTTGGTAAACGTGCACTCTGAAAAACGGCCACTCTTTTTGACTAGTTTCCTGAGGCCGCTAAAGAAGTGCGAAGGCCGCAGGCCGAGTTGTGTTACTGTGAGAGGAGTAGACGAACTGTGAGAAAGGGAGAAATAAGTGGTCAAAATTCGGGAAAAATTGTAGATGTCCTTTATAATTTTGCCAATTTAACCCTTTTTTTTGGTTTTTGCGATACTATGATTCATTTAGCACATAGTAATCGAAGAGAAGGTCACATTACAGTAATGTAGTGCAAGAAGAAATTAGGATCTGTAATCGTCCCCTGGTCCCCCTTCTTCTTGAAGTAGGATATTATGATAATAAAATAAAAATGAATAAAGATTGTACATAATAATAAATCGGCTTATAATAATCAAAATGGTTTGAAATTGGGCGAAATATTTAAGGAATGTTATTGTACTCACGATGGAAGAAGAGAAGAAAGGAGAATTAAATCATGCCCAAAAACGATTGACAATTTCTGATAATCCTAACCGGGAATTACAGCCATCGATGGCCAAGCGAAAAGAAGAAAGGACGACAAACATGAACATAATATTAGAAATTGTAGTCAGGGACGTGCCCAGCCAACTATTTTGAGGGGGGGGGGGGAATTTGCCAACTTTTTTCCAACTTTATGAAATATTGGGGGAGGGGGCTCTCCCCATTCCCCCCGTGAATACGTCCCTGATTGTATTATTAAAACCATTCACATTGAGAGCAATTGAAGATGCTAAATTGAATATTATGTGGCATAATCATAAGAAGAATTTTAAAGAAATAGATTAATATTTAAAGAAAATTTTAATTGAAATACGAAGGTAAGGAAGAGGAAGAAAATAAAGGTAATTAAACTGCAAGCAGAAGTCTTAAAAATTATAAAATTAATATGTGATAAAATAAATAAAAGAGACAAACAATCAAAAACTACATCTAAATATCATAAATGCGATATAATATGAATTTAAATTGGTTACTTGTTAATTCGTGATTATAAATTAATTGTTTATATTTTAAATAATTTTACGAATTAATTGAATTAAATTATAATTATATTCTGATAAAAAATGCGTGAGCACTTGAAAGCTTAAAAATATATTATAATTTAATTCAATTAATTCGTAAAATTATTTAAAATATAACAATCAATAAATGCGATATAATTATATAAACTAAATTACATGAATAAAAGATAGTAAAATTTTTAAGAAGCGTAAATGACTTTGAATTCAATGTCAGTGTCGTTCCACTTAAAAAAATTAAATTTAGAAGAATATTTTGGTTTCATATGGTAAATTTGATAAAAAAAACCCGTTCGAACCAGATTTAGGGGTTGATTTCATAATAATTTAATTGGCAAGTAGAATAACCACTTGTATTTAATTTTAAAATCATATACGTATAATATTTTTTTTTAGTTAATTAAGTAGTAGTTAATGTGAGAGAAAAGACAGAATCCTTGAGAGAAAATTTGTCAATTAAAAATCAAAGCTTTCTTTAAAGTTTTCTGGGGTAATGCTGTGATTGAAATTTTGCAACCTAATAATTTTTATTTAATTAGATTTTATCGGGGTTTTGAAACTTATAAATCGCACGCCTAAAAATTTTATTTTAAATTATATTTAAATAATTTATAAAAGCAAAAGAGTGAATTGTGTAAGAATTGTGAAATTGGATCAAATTGGGGAGTTTTCCACGCCCTGATCACAAATTTGACTAAAATTTGGCAGATTGTCAATTTCATTGGTTTGACTGTCAACTGTTAAAAATCGCTTTATTATTGTAATTCTTGGTATTCATTGCTGCCAAAGCAATTTCTTCTTCTTTTTCTTCTTCCTATCCTAGAAGCAATTTTCAAAAGAATTCTCTTCTAGTTTAGGCCTTAAGGTCTCTTGTTTCCAAAATTTGCGTCGTTTCCTCGGCAGTGTGATCTGGTAGGTAGCTGGCCTGGCCAGCAGATGTAGCTGTTTCCTGGATTTTTATATTAACCCAGGAGGACCACCGTCTTACCTTGCCTTCCAAAGCACGGTGACTAAGTCATAAGAAAGTTTACCTTTCCCCAAATTTGAACCATGTACCTCGCATTGGCAGTTGATCGTATTAGCTGCAAGGCAACCGCCGCCTCTTCTTTAACAATTTAATAAAGCATTAAAATTTAGTAGCGCCATCTGTTGACAGAATTTTGGAGTACATTATGTGTTTCTAAAACAAATAATAAAATTATTAATCTGATACTATAATAATCAAACGTAGAATTAAAGAATATTATATTAAGGTCTCGATTTGCATCGTCTCAATTTACATTGTAACAAAAATTTTAAATCGAACATCCAATCTGCATCGTTGTGATTCAATTTGCGTCTTTTATGTAAAGTAAGTCTGGTTTGGCATCTCATGTACAATGTAATAATTTTAATTTACCAAAAATGATAAAATCAATGTTGACACGTTTAATATGGACAAACTTCTCAATTAGGTACTTAAATTGTCTTTAGTATTAAATTTTTAATGTTTTTCAATTAAAAATTATTTTGGGTTATTTCTTATAACTGAACAAAAATTAGTGACAAAATTAAAAAAGGGTTTTTGTTAGGGGGGCATAGCTCACCCTGGAAAATGGAAAAAGCACACAAAAAATGTGATAATGATAGAAGTAACATGAATTTGTATGCAGTTCATTTTCTTCAAAATTGTTTACTCCTACTCTGGAGCTCTGTTTTCTCCCGCCCCCCGCGGTTTCACAACAATTTTTTTTATATATTACACACGTCCATCATACAATAAAGAGCTGTAGCGTCCTCTAGTAACCAGGGTTGATAAAAATCATGATTTTTATAAAAAATATCAAGATTTTTTGATTTTTTTGATTTTTTCAAGATTTGTTGAAATAAAAATTTAAAAAATGCATGGAATTATGACTTAAAAATATCTCTATAGTATTTAGCGTACATATTACATTACTCTTGGTAAAAAAATTAAGTTTTTGGGCTGTACTGCTATGGACCTCAACTATGAAAAACATATTATGCAGAAGAAATTAAAGAAATTTAACTGCTTCAATGGACCAATAGCATGTACGCAGAAAAAATGTAGAAATAGGACCACACCACTGAAATTTTATAAGTTTATAGCTGTACCAGCAATTACAAATGGAAGCGAGATCTGGACACTCACAAAGAAAATTGAGAGCAGGCTCCAACATGCAGAAATGAAGTTTTTGAGATCAATTTTGGAAATCACACGACTAGATAGGCAGAAACACTGATATTAGAGCCACTCTAAACATTTTTTATTTGGGCATAAAAATAGTCCAGTATGGGAATGAATGGTAAAGTCAGATGATGAGAATGGCAGACGACCGACTCCCAAAACAGCTATACCTATATTTTCGTTAACTATTTTCTTTAACTAATTTATCAGTTAGAAAACGAAATGTGTGAAGACCCAAAAAGCGATGGAGGGATCAGGGGGTGACGTAAAGAAGAAGTTAATTTAAAGCTCAAAATAATGTCTGGAAGAAAACGGGATGCCATTTGGCAACATTTTATTTAAAAAAAGCAGCGGATGAAAAACGGATTTTCGTGCAGTTTAGAAACTGTAGCAAGGAAATTCAAGGATTTGCTGTTCGATTTAATTGTTTTCTTTTGTTTATTTTAGAATAAAATGTTACATTTTGTCCTGCGGGTTTATTTTTGAATTGTAATATAATAGGATTTGATTTTAATCATGATTTTAATTAAAAAAATCAAGCGATTTAAATCAGCCCAACCCTGCGTAGTAACCCAGGCTAACTATTATGGAATTTTATAGAAATCTACTGTGATTCGATTTGAGTCGTTTTGAAGCATTATTACCCGTATAGAATTAAAATTTTGTATTAATATTTATGATTTAATTGCCAAGTGTTAAAATTTTATATAATTCATACGTTGAAGTAATTATTAACAAATACAATAAGAATTTGCTGTATGAAAACTTATAAGTTTTTCTCGTTGCAACATGAAGATGATAGTAAGAATCATTTAGATCTGTTCGTAACAAGGAATCATGGCCAGGAGTTTTTTTGACTTTATATTGGTGTCAATTGGTGGAATTGGGTGTCATCTACTGTGCAAGATTTTGGCTCCACCCGTCCATGATTCCTTGGGTTAGCTTTATCTTAGAAATAGTTCCAGGACGCACAATCTACATAATCTATTTTATTTATTTACATAAATATAATAATTCATAATTGAAACAAAATGAGCAGTGCATTTTTAACTTTGAATATTTCGCACTTGCACAATCCTAGGTCTGGTTATTACTTAAGGTAATGTAATTTTTTACATTAATACAATTTTTTATTAATACTGGTACAAATTTATAAGTTTCGTTATTTTGAAATTTATGTATTTACAGGCGGTCAAGACCCCACATGATTTTAGGTGGGAGTCATCAAATTTGTTATTCAACAAAGAAATTATTGTTAGAAATTGCGTTTCAATTCCATGGTATAATAATTACATAGTTGTGAACATGTCTTCTTCGCATATTAAACAATTACGATCCAAAATATCAGTGTTATAATAATAAATTTTAGCACTAATTGTCAACAAGAGCATTTTTTCTAAAATGATAATTTTATTGACCTGCCCGTGGTAATGCCCACATTTTGTTATCTTAAATTAGTTAATTTAAAATTTAAATTGAAATTTCAATTAAAATGCTATTTGATTTTTATAGGTTACAACTATTGATTGCGTGCGTTGTGAAATCATTTAGATACACGGAGATTTTCTTTTTGGAAGACAGCTTACTACTTTCCAAAAAACTGGCAAAAATCTTAAAACCATAAATAAATAAATGTTGTGAATATTCCAATATAATTAATCAATATCAGTTAGTTTTGAGGCAGGTTCTAATGCTGACTTTTGCCATGGTTGTAACTTGTAATTTATTATAATTAACAGGTTTATTAAATTTTTTTAAATTTTAGTACATTATAAGAAGTTAAAATTTTGAAACGATATTGATCCAAATCCAAAAAGCATCCTTGCAGGTAAAACCACCTTTCCATTGCCGATTTCAAAAAATATTTAATTGCGAATTAATAAATAAATACCACATCATCGTGATTTGTTCCATGCCAACAACGTAAATAAATACAATTTACATTTTCTATAATTTCGAATTAGATTTTCATTATTATTTTAAATTGTTTCTGAAATTTATGTTTAAAAAATTTGTATCACATTGTTTTCTTTTAAATATTTCCAGAAATTATGACCTATTTCAACAGAATTTCAAATTAAAATTATGATAAATGTTCTGCATTAGGCGGATAATTGTTCAGGGTGTGAATAAACAATAATTAATTTGATAACACATTATTAATTTTGCTTTAAAACTTTTTGATAATAATGTTAATAATTTTTATTTATTTGCACAAAAATTCAATGCTTTGGAATGCAAATCGGATTCTTGCTGTAGAGAAGTAAGAAGCTTTAAATGTCAGTCGGCTCTATATAAAGCAAAATGACATCAATCAGTGTAAGCTATGTAATGGCTTATGGACACATTCCTGCGGTTGTCGTAAACCGCCAGCCGGCAGCTAAACCTTTGACCTATCACCTTAGCCGCCGCCAGGCTTAAGTTTTCGCACCGAGGATAAAATTTCTGGAACGCTTCGCTTCGCCTGCTAATGCCCAGTAGAGAATGTGAAAAATTGCTTTCTGGCGGAACTTCAAACTAAAAAAAAAATATTTTGTCAACATTATAAACCGACACATCCATATAATTTCCATTTTTAGGGTGCGTAGATCCGTAGTAGTAAATGTTACGCCTCGTCAACATTGGAACTAATTATCGTAATGAAAAATTGCTGCTAATTCATCAGAAGCCAAAATAGCCAAATGTGTTGGTGTTGACAGATTTCTTGTTTGTTTGCGGAAGTCTTCTAAATATTTAAAATTTTTAGTGCTACTTAGAAGTGAAAACAGAAGCTCTTTGTAAATGAAAATAGTTCATGTTGTTGCGACTGGGGCATTAACACCGCGCACGTTTTTTAAGCACGAAATAAATAATTCTCGATTTTCTACTATAACGTGGCGATACAAAGAAGTGCAGTATCGATTAGTAAAGTTTACGTGGTATTAAATATGGATACACAATAAAATCGTTTATAAATAAATGCAAGATTTAATAAGGATTAGTGAGATAGTAAAGTCCCAGTCCCAAGAGATACTAACATTGACGATACGAGCTCATCTGTCTGTAGGGACTTGGGTTGTCTGAATAGCAGCGGCCCTAACGTTGATCCCAAGAGGACGCCTCCCCATGCTTATAATGTGATTCACAACACCGAACACGCGACACTTGCTACCCTTACTCACTCTATAACCCATTTGTTCATATCTTTCTAAATCCTTCAAAACTGAAAGAAATCGAAAAGTTTTATAGCGAAAATTCAAATAAGAAAAAGCTTAGCTTAGCTATAAGGAAAGCTCAGCTAATCCTAGTGGACCCAGTCCATTGGTCGTACCTGGTAATTGGCTGTAAAGATAAAATCTTGAAATAAAATAAAACTTTTATTATTTTAGCGAGTTTTATGGTGGCGCATAATTTTAATCGCCACATAAGTAACCTACCCTATTTATCAAATAATCTTTAGATAACTGTATCTCGAGTTAACCTGCAGCGTCACAACACGCGTATGTAAATCTAAGCACGGACAGATTTGTCACACTTGCTCTTTTCGTTAGTTCAAATGATAGTTTCGTTATAAACCCCAATTTTATTCTGGTCGCTTGTACAGTTAACGTATCAGAACATTACCCATTATTTAACCGGTTTTTACCACCCTCTTTTTATTGTTAAAGGGTGAACTAAATAAATGTACAATTTTTATGCTGGTGTTATCAATATTTTTTTTGCATTATTTTCAATTCATCACCCTATACATAAATAATTTCATTCCATGCATTCGCATTTCTGGGGTATTTCCATTTTTTTGTTTAAATTTAAGAGTTAAGAAACTCTCCCTATCTCTGGCTTGTTGCTAATCTAACCGAAATGGGAAGCAAAAAACCTTGATACACAGAAGGGTGGTAAACATTGAGGGTGGGCATTCGGTCGCGAAATAGAGTTTGGGGAAATTAGTGGTAGGGTGACACAGGTTGATGCTGATGACGTTCTTTATTTTTTTGCGCCTAGATGTTTATAAATATCTTTTCTAATCATCCCAACGTTAAAAAGTTGAAATGTTTAAAATTCTTGTTTATGTAGTAGCAATTGGTAATCTACAAGGAAACTTAACAAAAGTTTTTCGGTTCCAATTTTCCTATTAATGCTTAATAGTTATATTCAACTGACGACGACTCAATTTTTCGACTATTTTATGGTTAATCTCGATTCTTGTGTTTTTAATAACTGTTAGTTTAAAAGCATGTGCGCCACTTTTCCACCCAATACTCGAAGAACAATCGACTCTCAACAGTATTGAAATCAAAACAAGAAAACACATGTCATGTATGTACACTGCAGTGATATTCACAATTGTAAATCACATTAGTGCGTTAAACACAAGCCTCCACTTGGTTAGTGTCACTAATAGGATTCCCTGTGGTGCTCCCTTGGAGACCAATAAGACACATGGGGTACGCAAGGGTTCAACTTTGCCACATGTTATTGCAAATTTGTCAAACGTACTTTAGATTCAAGACACTCGAAATTTTAATTAAGTCGTCGATGAAATTTTGCAGACGACCACCTTTTCTCACTTTGATAATCTGAAAACGCACGCACCACAACTTTTTATTTGCAAGGAAAACTTGTTATGATTGAAAATGCATACGGAAATGAAGTTATATGTAGGGAATTTAATCTAAAAACCGTGCTAACGTAGCAAGGGGTGGCGGTTGTTGGTTGCTTGCGCGTTCAATTCTAAGGGCAATGATACACTAATCGAAACTTCATTACAAACCTATTCCGTGAAAATCAAATTACAAAATTGGATTTCAAACTGCCGAATTCGTCTACCCAGCGTATAAACGCATGCACGCATCGCACGTTCGCATTTTGATTTTACAAAGGATTGATAAATAATTCGATAATAAAATATGATAAAGTTTCTTTTTCGCCCACAGGACAATTTTTGTTTTTACTTACAGTTTTTAACAGTGCTTGTATTAATTTTAAAGAATTTTAGTGGTTGTTTTTCGCGAAAATTGATTAAACATAAACTATTTTCCACCTCTCTGCTGGTTTATGAATTGAAAATTTTTCCCGAACCTTTTCAAGTAAATAGAAAAAAGGAGCAATTTACAAAATAAATTCGTTTTCTTAGTGCGTAAATGTTGAATTTAAAAATGCTGCCAATCTTGCTGTTCCCACGTCGACTGCTATTTCGCCACTATAGAACGGTTAGAACACACGGTCTTGTAAGTTTAACCCCAACCGCGATAAATAGGAATCCATCGTTGCTTATCATACCAATCCAAACTGACTGACGAAGAAGAACCTAGAAGTCGACATAAAAAATTATCAACAAAAATCTTGTTATCTACTAGTGCCTACGAGCAACTATCGCATAAGCTGGTGTTGATATGTAGCGGTGTTCCACAGGGGTCAATTTTAATATACCGCAAAGTTCAGAACTTTCACCTAAAGAAAAATGCCATCGGGAGTTGTACTTGTTCAGTTTTTGGATGGTATAATAGTATCAATTGATGGTCGCAAAACAAATACATAAACTGTGCGTGGGTGGAGAGGGGATACGAAAACCGATCGAAGCGTTCGAAGTGGTCATAATAGAAACGAAACAGGACTTATTTATCTATTAATTATTATTATCTATCTATGCCTTATGTAATTAGCATACGCACCTTATACACCACGGACCTCTTAAACAAAGTTTCAATTTAAATTTAAATTTCCCTCAAAAATCCTCAATTAACAGTTGCTATTGCTAAAACAGTCCCAATTCATTTTCTTTATTGAGCCACCAGAGGGCAGCGGTAGGAATGGACACAGCGAATAGGTTCCAAAAAAATGAAATGCATTACCCCCATAAAACAACCACCATCATACCATATTTTGTTACCATTTGATATAAAACCTTAGAAACCGAAACATACCACAGTAAGAACTAAACCAAATAGCCAAAACCCAATAAACAAAATTCTATTACAAAAGGCAGTAGTTGTTATTTGCTGACTGAAAGTAAGTAAGGATCTGCATTTTAACGTGAAATTCAAACCACGGCACAAATAAATTTGGCATTGGTCAGGATTCTAACTGTGGACATTTCAATCCAAAGTTCCACTTCCATTACATCAAACTACCTAAATCCAAAAAATGTGCAAGAAGATAAATTAATTAAAGAGTTTTGGAGGACAAAATGTTTACCATTTGTGCAACTCCAATTAGTAAGTTAAAATTGTAGAGTAAGGTTAGTCCTGCGATAGGATTTTAGTCCTGGTAAAACAAGCAATCGTGGGATCCAAATGCCTAGAATAATTTCTGTTTTACAATCAATAAAATTCTAGGAATTTATGAATTAAATTATCTCAAATTAATAAAGTTAATTAATTTTTTACTCCTCTGTCTGGTGGAAATGCACAGTTCTTCTTCTAGAAGAAACTTCTAGTTAGAAACTTCTAGTTTCTAGTAGTAATTTGGAAATTTTGTATTAACATTAATTACAGGGGCGTAGTTAGGAATCATGGGCCTATGTATGTGCAAAATATTTGCTGAGGAAAAAACGAATTTAAAAATATAGGAAAATATACTAAATCGTACTTTTTTAAGTAATAACAAAATCATTTTACGACCGATAAAACACAATCGAGCTTAGAAAATGGAAAAAGTAATTAAAAAATTAATTATCTCGAGGACATTTTCCTCAAAAAATTTTACTCAGGAACCGGTGGTTATGTAAACTACCCAAGATGACCTTTTAAGAATAAAATTTGCGTTTTCATAAATTTTGAGAATTTGTTTCGTTATTTGCTTATGCACCTAGGGGGTATTCCATACCCCCCAGACCCCCCGGTTTTATATTATCAACATTTCTCGTCGTTATTTGCACTTACACATAATCTCTGTTAAATATTTGGGAATATCGTGACTCATAGTATTCGCTATGTGAATGGGTGGAGAGGGGATACAAAAACCGATCGAAGCGTCCAGAGTGGCCGTAATAGAAACTTATTTTTCTATTAATTATTATTATTTATCTATTCCTTATGTGATTAGCATACACACCAATACATCACGGACCTCTTAAACAAAGTTTAAATTTAGATTTCCCTCAAAGATCCTTAATTACAATAGTTGCTATTGCTAAAACAGTCCCAATTCATTTTCTTTATTGAGGCACTAGAGGGCAGCAGGATAACGAAAGCGCCATCAATCCTTTGGGTCTTTTAGGGGCTTTAAAAATCTCCTTTGAAGTTGAATCAGGAGGCCCTAGGTGCCTCACCAGACTGCTGAACGATAGCCTTGGTTGAAAAAATAAGTTTCGTTAAACAATTTTTCAAAAATTAAAGGTTTAATTCCGGCAGGGGGGGGCACGTGTCATCAGTGCCGTCCTCTAGCTATGCCAATATTGGTGCAATATTGATTTCCTATGTTGTACCCATATTGGAAAACAATACTGCACCGATATTGGCTGAATATCAACCATAATTGGGCGCAATATTGCAACATCCTGCAGCCAATATATTGTCGTGTTCTACCGCTCAGTAACGCGCCTACTTATGGTCAGCGGTGAAACCTCGCTTAATGTGTACACTCGAACGAAATAGTCCCAGCTAGCTTTACGTCGGTTCACAAAATTTAAGGCCACAGTATCTGCAGGTTATGGGTATCGGCGAGATTAAAGCAAATCAATGAGCACAATAAATCATAAATCAATTTATTCAAATGACCCAAAAATAAAATTGAAGCAATTTTGGACGCCCCTGACACAATCGTCAAGCGATACTCAAACAGGTGTTTAAATGTGTAGAAACATCCAATAAACCGTATCATTTATGTACAATTACTCAGCTATACTTTTATTGGATGTTCCATAAATGTGAAATGTGTGACATTAATAAAGAAAATTTGTAACAATGGTGCTTTTATAAATAATGTTCAATCTCTTACTCATACAAATTTCGTAGTTGATGCTTATTACGAAGCACTCTGTACATCAGACCGTACTCTGCATTCACTTGTGAAGTTGACATTCAGTTGGTAAAAACGGTAGCGAAACAACATCTGCGTCGATCCAGAAACTTCTTCGTTTATCCAAACAAACAGTAAAGTGAATGTGTAAAAATCGTCCAGTGTAGTATTCAAAACTTCGAATGTCGGTTTAAACAAATCTCTCCAACTTCTTAATTAAATCGGAACCATTAACATATGGCCGGACATCCGTAACCTCCAAATTCCACATGTGATTCTTATAAACCACCAAAATCAGCGAATATCTACTTGTTCGGTACGTACAATTAAATTTGATTTGTGTAATCGCACAAATCATCAAAATTAAACTTATAAAAGTGATTTCAGATGCGAAATCATCCAAAAAGCAAAATCATCAATAGACATCAATAGAGTCCAATATTGCTTGCGCCCACAAACATGCACGCAAAATGCTCGTTTTCGAAAATAATACGTTTCAAAAATCAACTTACGCCTATCTCCTATCACTGGAATAATAGTTTTTGTGACTACAAAACTCTCAAAAATGGTCTTCTTGGGTGAAATTGCGAGGTAATATTCGCAACCCCACGAAATGCACCGTCTACATCAATGGTCGGCGTAAGACAAAGGCCTCGCCGCAAAAATTGGCTTCACAGTTCAAATTACCATCCTAACAACAATAAAATTTCAAACAAAATTTTGTAAGTATGCGCCACTTTTGCCGCGATAGATTTAAATTATCACTTATCACATTTTAGATAACACTACAAATTCGCAAGAAATATCAGTCTTTAAGAAAAATCAAGTTTGTATTGTTTTGTGTGTTGGAAGTAACAATATAATCGCTTTCGTCATCTCAAAAATTGCTTCAAAATAAAATGTCTACAATTTGACAAAATTTAAATTTAACCAAAATCATTATTTGCCCATTTGATTGACTTTTTCTCACTTCAATATATAATTCACGAGGTGGATATTGGTGCTATATTCATTTCCTATATTGCCTCAATATCAGAAAACAATATTGGGACCAATATTGGTTAAATATAGGCAGACAATATTGGTTACTAATGTTGGTGCAACATTGGACCAATCTAAAGCCAATATTGGTTCAATATTGATTTCCGATGTTGCACCCATATTGGAAAACAATATTGCACCAATATTGGTCATCAATATTGCACCAAGCTGCAGCCAATATTGGTGCTATATTAATTTCCTATATTTCCACAATATTGCGCCAAGCTAAAGCCAATCAATGGCTTTTCCATTCCTATCGGAATATTGCCACTTAATTTATTCCTCTTTTGCTACTCTTTTTACTACAACTTTTCACCACAGCGTGTGGATGTCCACCGGAAGGCCGGGCTAAGAAATTCTGCGAAGTCCGCGACTTGAACCTAGAATTTCCGCTCCGTAACTCAACCAGCGATCACATCACTCCACACCGTGGTCTAAAGCCAATATTGGTGCAATATTCAATATTGGCTGAATCTTGCAATATTGCGCCAACATTATGTGCTACATGGGTTGGCTTTCTAGCGCATGTCATGATAAACTGCTGCAAAAATGCGTCGAATTTCATTCGTTGTTTGATGCAGTCGACGATTGCGGAAAATTGTAAGGATTAAAGACAAAGACTAAAGGTTAAGCATGAAAAAGGAACATTATTTCAATGACATTTGTCACAATTTCTCAAACAAATCTGTTAATCTCCCGATCACAAAAATAATCGATGATTCTTCCATTCCCATATCGTCAGCCGTCTCGACTATCTAGTATGAAATGGTGAGTCGAGTTCAAACCACAGTTATGATTAAAATGATTTTCAAAGGGTCATTTAGTGTTGAAAATCTTCAAATAGAGCAAAACTTGCGAAGACCCATGGAATATCGTCAAGCGACTAGATGAAATATTTAAACCTATACAGAATCATGAAATGGGGAATGAATCGACTTCAAGAGTTGTTGTTATCTCCGACATAATTTGTTTTCCTTTTGTAGTCTACCAGTATTATGCTCCACGTCACACCGCTAATCATACCATAATAATTTTTGATAGTAAAGTGAGCCAACACTTAAATCCTTTCATGCTTTTTTTGTCAGAATTAAAAATACAAGAATTGGATACAAATTAAAAATGAATTAAATCATTTACGGCGCTTCAACGTCCTTGCATCATTAGGTATTACTAGTAAACGAATTTTTACACAGTTTGATATGGGATTCGAATAAGTCACCCATCAAATTGTGTGTGGTATGCCAAAAGAAAAACGTAGGATTTCCGAATTAATTATTTAAATTAAAATTTAAGCAATTTACCATACAAAAAGAGAAAAAGCAAATTGAATTATTTTGCTGGCTGGAACACTCAATTTACACGGAAGCAAACAAATTTATTTTCAATTTTGTTCATTAAATAGTGAAATTTGTACAAATTGAAAACATTTGTTCTCTGTTATTAAAATTTGTATTGAAAACTGCACATAATCAAAACACTTGTTGAACAATAAAAGCACGATTTAGCATAATTTTAGTGCCTTTAGTAAAAGTCAATACTAGACGGGGTGGAGCACAAGATCTTGTATATAAGGACCCCCGTGGAGTTAATGGCGCCCCCTATGTCGGGGTCCTTGCCGAAACACAAGAAAACAGCATGATGAATATTGTAAAGCAGTTACAAAAGCTTAAAAGGTATCTGCGTCAAAATTTTCCCCTAAATATTTCAGAATTTGAGTCACACACGTTAAAACTGTAAGCTACATTACAAGAATTATACTATAAAAGAAAAAATGGACCACGCTACCAATGACGCAATGGAAACGCTCCATTTTTTAGCTCCCGAAAAACTTACTTTTAATTTAACAAGTCATTGTGATGTGCACTATAAAAGAATAGAAAATCTAGTGGAACCGCCTGATGATGGGAAGGCCCCACACTGTATTAAAATACTCTAACACGGCTTTTGTCGGCTAGTGCAGGTAACACTAGCGCTCCTGCTGAGATGCTGATAGATTGATTTGTTTTTCATTTTATTGCTGAACCTTTACCTGAACGGTCAATTCAGGTTACAAACCCCCCCGATACGACACTTTGATGTAATAGTGCATAATCATCCCGCAATAACTCAGTTTCTCATTTTTGGACCCGCGTGTTTGGTTGTTTCCATCGCGAACACTCAAAATTTTATAAAATATTGTACCCATAACTCTTTGACTTTAAAACAACAATGAAACAAAGTCAACTAGTAGAACAATAAATTCAATACAAGGTATAAGAGTAACATCGTGGGGCACTCATGATTAATGATTTTATCATGAACCAGCACATGTTTACTTGTTGTAATCTCAATCTTTTTTTTTTTTTTTCGAGTTCCGTCTTTAAAACTTTTAATTGCAAATGGCGTTCAACACAGGATCCAATTCTCCTTCTTTATTATTTGTTATTTGTTATACATTTTTTAAAAGTTCCCATCGTCGACTGGTCTTACCTTGTAATCAGATGCCTGTCGAAATCAAATTTTTTTTCTTGGAGTTCGGGTGATAAATTATTTTTCTAACCAATCAATAGAATCCACTAGATAAATAATTAACGAGAATATCGTCGTTGCGCCTGCAAAACCCGACATGTGCATTTTAGTAAATTGTTCAGGAGAAGGTATAAACTGATTTGTTTTGTTTCTGTTTGAAGTACAGACTCCACGTATAATTTTACGTTTTATACGGCCTAATTGACAATTTAATAGCATTATAATTAAAAACGAAATTATATGAATCTTATAATTTGTTTTATTAATAAATTTAGTGCACATAGCTGATTTAAGTTGCGTCATAGCGTATTTAGAAGACACACATTTTATTATTTACACATAGTAGCGCTTTTTGATTTACCTTCATTAAACAACTATTTTACAGAAAAAAAAGAAATTTCTTTTATGGAAATGTCCGGCTTGAAACCCTTAATCGAAATCTGTACTTAACGCATTTTGCTCAAAATGTGCACATGTCGGGTTTTAAAGGCGCAACGACGATATGCGCAAAACATTTTTTCTGAATATTTTGGACCTACTCTACTAACTTTGTATAATGTGATGAACAATTTAACGTTAAATTAAGAATCGATTTTGTTTTTCTTATCTGCAAAATTTTAATTAAGTGTTTGATGTAGGAAAATGAATTTTGTTGGATCTAATTTTGAAGTGACCTATAAATTATTGTTATTTTAGTAAACATTTGACCTTGTTTCTTATTGGCCTACCTGTAAAATTGAGTAATTTTTAAATAACTCAATTATCATGTCATCACATTTGTAAATTGATTAATTAAATGTTATATTTATTAATTTTATATTACGTCAAACTCAATTTGCTACCGAATTCAACGATGGTATATAATCTTATAAATAATTACCAGTTAGTATTTATTAATGATTATTGAACAAGCAATAAAAAGTTATTTAATTCCAGGATCAATGATTTGTTGAATGCAACATTAAAAAGTTGTTTTTCTGCTAATCTTCTAGGATTGGTCAAAATTTTGTTTTCAAAAGATAAAATTTGTTTAAATCTGGTCAAGATAAGCAGCTTGGCATTGCTACCTACGACGAACTGATCTTCAACCCCTTCGCATAATACAGTAAGCTGAGGACTCTTGTAAGCCGATTGTTATAGCTACCTAAAACCAACTATCATTTCGAATTAACTACCTTTTTGTCATAAAAACTCAAGGGAAAAAATTAAATTTTAAAGTCAAATTTATAGAAAAGAAGGGATTAAAATATTAGAAACGCTGTTTGAAGTGATGAGATCCTCATCAGTATCCATTGAATAAATTTGCATGTTACTTTAATCCTTACCGAAGGATGCACTCGACATAAGCTGATGCTCTGTAGTTAGTTAGTTGAAACTTGCATATCTACACTCAGGAAAATAATTTTCTGTGGTTAATAAAATATTACTCTAAGTATATATGTGCAAGAAGAGCTAGCCTTAACAGTCTGTCGTAGTTACGTGGGATGAGATGGTAAACGTGAGTCGTGTCGGTGTACTTCCGTTTCGTTACCATCAAAGACTCATCAAATCATATTTGAATTTGTTATTAGTAAAGAAATAGAGATATAATTACTATATAATCTGAAAAGATATAGATACCAAAAGCGGTAATCATAAAACTTTTATTAACAATACCTAAAACATTAAACTTTAGTTATAACAAAACGATAACTTCCTAACAAGCATAATTATACGGTTTATGCAAATCGATAGAAAAGCAATAACTCACCGACAAACGGAAGTGCATAAGCATGCAAATGTGAATCACATAATAGAAATTATGATAACTATTTAAAAAAAGAACATTAAAAATGTTAAGGTAATTCACAGTTAACTATAAATGCGCTAATAAGATCCCCAGAAAGAAAAGGTATTTTTGAGAAAAGAACTTTTGTTCGTATCCACAGAGGTCACATTTTTTAATTAAGCTTCATGGAACTTCACCGACTTTCCAAATCACTTAGTTATTAGTCATTGAGCTATCTTTTATTTGAGCATCTTTTAACTAAACTTACATTAAAGAATTTGGTAATTTTTTATAACCAACCTTTCTACTTCCATCAGGAAAGCTGTAAAAAGGATACCCTTGGATAATTTTCAAATAGAGCTTAACTTTATCTAATTTCCCACTTTGCATTCGTCTAATGCGTATAATATCCATTACTTCTTTTTAATTTCCACTTCCACCTATACACCTAAAATTAATTCACTTTTTTATAACCTTTGAAATTTTTGAGCATGTTTCTAGTTCAAAAGACAGGGACTGCCTTGTCACAAGGAGTTTGGCTAAATTCCCAAAGGAACCGGTAGAAAAATGAATCGATGCTGATTTTATGTAACAATTTAGTAGTTAATAAAATAAAATAATGTTTTATTGTCGAAACGGGGAGGCTATACTTCTGTCATTAAGTCTTCCATTACAAGAAAAAATAATTAAATAATTTGAATTTGTACAATTTCGCCTTATGTAAAGCTACTCCTCAAGTTTCAATTAATTTTCTTCCATTATCTGCTCTGATGATTCTGTTCGATTGCTCCATGCTTATTACGAAAGCCAAACTTCAATCAGGAATCAGCTTCAGTTGCTCCTTAATACTGGAAGCAAACTAATAGGTTGATATGATTTAACATATTCCAATTTCTTCCCTGGTTTGGGGATAATTACTATCTGAGCAACTTTCCAGTGATTTGGAAAGTGATTGATTCTGATGATTGTGTTGAAAACTTCTTACAGTATTTTTCCTCTAATTAGATCATATCCAGGGGCTTTCTTAAGATTAATATTGATATTAATATCCTTCGCTTTAAAATTTTTTATAAACAAATCCATTTGGAATATCTTCTCTGATGTCATTTTCTTCCACCACATCGCTGGATGATGGGTTGGACGATTACTATTTTTATATTCTTGGCCCATTTGTTATTTTCGCTTTTTGATTGGTGGAATCGATTCTCGTGGTCTCTTCAATTTTTTAGTAGCTAATCCCTTGGTTCTGATGCACTAAGGCTTTCTATATACTTCTGTGCACCTTTGCTCTTTGATTGTGATATAATTTTATTAGTTTCGAGATTAGTTTATCAGTAGTTTCATTGAATTTGGTCTTGCCTACAGGATATCCGGTTTGCTGACATTTTTTTTCGCAGCTCTCGCTTTTCGAATATTCTTTGTTTAATTATGGATTAATGGATAAACAAGAACCTCGAGGACAAAAGGTGCTCCTCAACGGCGCGGCGTTCCTCTACATTAGCCAGGTTTAGTCCTACTTTAGTTAATGGCCACTTCCAAATCATAGAACAAAAACAAAACCCTGGAACCCCCCAGGACAAGAGATGCAGCCGGAATAAAGTTCTTATTTCACTCGGATTCGAACCGGGTATTTAGCGTTCATAGTCAACTCGCGTGACCACTATGCTCCGACCATCTCTTTCAATAAATTTCGGTGTACCACAAGGTAGCATCTTGGACTCAATATTGTATTAGATATTTAGATTTGACCTACCAATCACTAAATTCATCACAGTGTTAACTTTTGCTGATGATACAGCAATTCTCTCATACAGCAATCAAATAACAGCGTCTACTATGAGGAGAGACAATTTTCCTTCGGGTGGAGCTTAATGATTGTTAATTTCCACAATGCAAAGAGCAAAATATTTAAAAATGCATCTAGACCAGGACTTCCCAACCGGGGGGGGGGCGTGCCCCCCTGGGGGGGCGTAGAAAGATCTTAGGGGGGGCATGAAGTGTTCGGATATTTTAATCTAATTATATCTAAGCTTCAACTTTGGTCTCAGAGGGTAATTGTCAGAAATGTGCTATCTGTTTCTCGACTACAAGAAATAATTAAAAATTAAGAACTGGACAAAGATATGAAAACCGATATATCAGCTCATTTGGAAGCGTTGCAAACAGAATTTCACCGATATTACAGAGACGTTAATTCAGAATCACCAATATGGCACATGACCAGAAATCCATTTTTGGTCAAGTTCTGCAATTACCAGAAGATTTCCAAGAAGAATTTCTGGAAATGAAGGCAGATTCGACAATGAAAGATGACTTTCACCTCTTGACTTTGGAGAAATTATGGATAAAACGCTTTCTCCTTAATCCAAAAGTTGCCACTCTTGCCTTGCGAATATTTCTACCATTTTCTTCGACTTACTTATGTGAAACCAGATTTTCAGCATTAGTGCAAATTTAGACTAAGCAGCGAAATCGTCTTGCAGTCGATAATGATTTGATGATAGCTCTGTCAAAAACAGAACCTGATATCGACCAACTGGTTCAAAAAATGCAGGTGCAAATATCCCATTAATAAATAATAAATCGTGTGAAATAAATATCGTAAAAATAATTTGTGTTTTTTATTGAAGCAATGAAGAAAAATATAGGGGGGCATGAAAATTTTTTTTATAATCCGGGGGGCACCATGCAAGAAAGGTTGGGAAACCCTGATCTAGACGATGGCTTACTAGGCGTAAATACATCTTTATGAAGTGTAAACCACTTGAACTAAAATTCAGAAATTTGGACGTGGTTTTAATCCACACTAAAACAAACATATCCACGTAAATTGCATTTTGACCAAAAATGCATTTAAAAGAAGAAGATCAAAGTTCAACAAAATCTAAGCTCTGATGAGCCAAACCTATCGGTATGGATTGCATAATGACCACTTTATTCCAAAAAAATAGTCCTTTCCTTGGTCGCGTGTGTAGCCTGCGGCTGAAGTAAACCCATCCCATTGAAGTTTAAGAGAAAAAAAACCTTTTTATTGTCTTTATTTAGCGTTCAAAATTGTATTTCCTTATTTTTCAAATAATTTTCTTATTTTTCCTTCAAGGAATTTCAAAATTTGAACTCAATATTGCGGTCAGTTCCGAGTACTTTACATGGATACCAGTAATTTCCACGAATGGCGATGGTCAGAGGTCCTTTGGAAATTAATGTAATTCATAATACTAAAATAATTTCACTATAAGCATCGGCGTAGTCTGAATTTCTGGTTCGGGTGGGGTTGAGTGGACTACGAATTTGATGAGTTGCAAGACCGCAGGCCGAGCCAAATAATGAAGTTACGGGTCGCATGGCGAAGCCAAAAACAGATCAGTCTCGGTAGATGACGATAAATTTGCTAGTTAAAATAAAGAAACACCACAACAAACTCAAGTTTATCTCTCGATTATTGTGATTTCCTTCGCAAATTCATGTCCATCAGGAGTTAATCATGCAATAGTATTAAATAACTGAAGAAAATAACTTCAATTGCGATATGTTCACTTAGGTGAGGCCAAATATCGAAAAAATATGGCCTACGTAAATGTAAAATAAGATATTCATTCATAGATAATAAACATTTTTATTGTTGACAGCCAGGGGCATTCTTGTAAAACACTTTCCAACTGAAAATTAATTATAATGTTAACAAAAGTTCAAAGTGCTAATACGTTGAACCAATATAATATAAAACATCCAGTATTTATTAATGAATTTAATTTAAATAGTTTACCTTCAAAACCGCCAATTTAATAAGTTTCTTCCTCTTGGCTGCAAAAGCTTTTCCTGCGGCTGCAAGTTCATCAAATCAAATGTTCAATGATAATTATTAACATGTAGGTATTTTGTGGTCTACTAAACATAGGTCTCTATCCTTAAAAGAATATTTAGGCTATATTTACTCAACATATGCACCTAGGCTCCTCCCCAAAATGTATTTAAGCTAATATTGTAAACGGGAGATTCAAAATTCGAGCAATAGAAAAGTTCCATTTTATTTTTTGGGAGGAGCTTAGGTGCATATTTTTGGTAAACAAAGTATAGCATGTATGAACTGTGATATCCCGAACGGTCACCCATTCAACTGTGAACCTCGAATTGGATTACTCGACGCCACTGATCTATGGAAACGGGAATATTTTATTTTTGATTATAACTACAATTAAATAAGTGAAAATTACCACAATTTTCATCTGAATTTGTTGTGTAGAAGATTTATTTATACAAGTGTAGTCAAACAAAAATACCTACCAAAAACTGAAACAGGTTGAGGTTCATTTTGCACATTTTCCCCTTGGCTACCCTAAATTATATTTTTATTTAAGAAATTGTGATGGAAATTAAAAACTTTTAATCCAATTTCAAATTCTTTTCGAATAGGATGAAAGTAAAATTTTAATAATTCTCTTATTACGTGGGTGCTTCAAGAAAGGATCCAACTTCCGACATTCACGATTATCTCATCAAAATTTACTTTGGAACCATCTCATTTTCATTTTTATTTAATAATTTTTTACAGCAACAATTTTCTGTATAAAGGAACTTTTATATACCTAACGAACGTATCAAGAAAATTTTAACGATGTTTTTTATTATCTGACGCATCTTCAGTTTTATATATTCTTAACGAGTTCTTTCGTTATTCAAGAGTATTTCCTTGCAATTTCTGTCATATTTTGACTCAGTTCATTATTCATAAAGGCTAATAAGCGCACAGGGAGCTGTTTTGCATTTTAAATTCATTTTGCTCTTTTTTTATAAAAAATTCATAACACTTATTTTCCTTCTTAATTATACGGGTTTATGATCGTAATAAAAGTTTAAAAATTAAAAATCTGACTTCGTCGTCGCTGAAAGTAGTTTCAAATTAATACACCGTACGATTTATAGATTATCCACAAATTGTACATAAATTTAGTAATAGTATAAATTTAGACACTTTTATTTTGTTACCAGGTGTTAATTAATTTTAGAAAGAAAGTAACGTATCAATATTAAAATGGTAAAAAAATGGGCGTTGGTAAAAAAAATAAATTTGGAATGAAAATTGATTAGGCCAGGTTCATTCCGACGGGTGCAATATATCTTCAACTGAGAAGAAACAAATCTTCACCATCTGAGAAGTTTCTGAATTTTTTTTTTCTGAACAGCAAATTTTAAATATTTTAAACTATATAAATAAATACAGAGATTTAAAAGAACAATGATGATAATTTCATTGAGATAGACCATTAGGGAATAATACATTACGATAGGATATGTCACATTAAATCATGTACATAATATTATACATCAACGGTTGCAAATTACAATTGCATTTGCAGTTCATTATGTATAAATTGCGGATGCTATGGTCATAACGCTAAAAAGTGCGAGGGACGCTTTGGTCACGCTCTATATGTGCCTAAAACGAAAGTTATTGCTCAGATATGTCTTTGTGCATAATTAGGAATTAATTCGGAATAAGGGCCAGTCTGATACCCAAAGAGAAAAAGTTAGGTTAAATTTTTTATCTTTCATAAATTTAGGGGGGATCATGAATTAATATAAACAATATCTTAGGATTACGGAGGTATGAAAACAAACAAAATTACTGATTCATACTTCAAATTGAAGTATAAACCAAAAGATTCCTTCAGCGTAGGGTGGTAAGCAGCCAAAGACATGATCGTGATTTCGGCTTTAACCATAAGGCATCAGCTTCATTTACTGTCAGTACTCGATAGTAAGAATGGCGTAAGAAAGAAGATTCAAGCCCCCCCCCCTTGTTTGTGTCCATAATGATTGCTCTAGCACTCCAAACTAGAATGCGATGTACTGTGCTTTCAAGAATGCGACATAATAAGTCATGCTCAACATGGCATCCATGACCATTGGGCCCGACATTTAAGTTAAAAACAGTTATGGCTGCGTAATTAGCGATTTTTCTGAAAACTGTAGCTTTGAAGTATGAAGTAGTAGGTAATTTAAAGCTACTGTTATATTTTTTTTATTGGAAAATCTTTTTTTGATGCATATTATAATATTAAAATTTTTAAAATTAGTTATTGATTTAAGCATCATAGACTTTGATAGATAGCTTGCTTACCAAATTACAGCAGACCAAATAGTTGATTTTATTAAATAAATTGTTTAATTTTATCATATATGTTAGCATAAGCAAGGATTACTAAGCCATACAACCAGAGTCCGGACCTGTACGTTAGAATAAGCGAGGACTACTAAGCCATACCACCTGAATACGGACCTGTAATGAATACGGTCCTGACTAATAATTTTAAATTAAGTGTTGATTAAGTAATACCAACCTAAGTTGGTATTATGAGGGCGGTAATCAACTGAGGTATACTATACCGGAGAATAATTATGTAATAACAAGTAGAATAGAAATTAAGTAAGAACGGTAATAAATTGTAAGTACGTAAAAAGGCTAATTTTGTTTTATTTTATTGTAATTTTTGGCTCACGCTAACATCAGAAGTGGGATAATTACCCACGTTTAACCACAACAGGATAAGTACAAATTTTTTTTTACGGTTTACTGCTAAATTTGTTTTAGAGATTAGATTAGAATTAATTCAAAGTATCGTATTGTTTTTTTTTAAATTGATCAAAATATAAAATAACCCCACATAATGAAGAAAACGATCCTGACATGTCGAATCTTCAACGGTGTATGAAATTGTTCTTTGAGTTGATCTAATGGCCAATTTTGGACAACGGCCAACAGATAATACAGAAAAGTTTTCCTTTAATCTGTTAAGTCATAACCCGTACGAGAGTAAACATTCCACCGAAGAATGTACCAATCAAATAGACGAAATAAGAAAACGTGCAAAACACTATCTGATCATAATTTTGAAAACAGGAGATGCGCTTAGAGGAATCGGTCGAAAATTTTCGATAGTTGAAGCCACATGAGCGAAACTGGGAACATTTTATTTGAAGATGTAATAATTTTTCCAATCAGAAAACGTGGTATACGAAATTTGTAAGGTCTGCAACCAATGAGTAACTACGGGCAAAGTGGAAGTGATACAGAGTGATGATAAAACCGAAAATTCAAAGTTTATACCGTTACCAACCACACTTAGCCTAAAAATCTAGTTTTATCGTACGGGATAGGTGAAATAGAGTCAAATTTCGTTCGTAAAAGAGTACGCATGGCTAATCCGGGTAATTAAAGAAAATTGATGTTGATACTTCGCGAATATGACAATGAGCCAGAGACGACCTGCAAAGACAAATAAAACTGTTTAGGCTAAAAAGCAATCAAGAAAGCAGTAATTCATGGCTAAGTTGTTCCAATTGTGGAAAAGATGAGCATTTGAAGAAAGATTGTAGAGACACCAAAATTGAACGCTGAATGTAATTTCATCCAGTTAAGAAGATGTTTGGGAAGTGGCGAAAGGGGTCTTCTAGAGATTTAAGACTGCATTAATACTTCAAGTTTGACTTGCTGAACAGTTTCTAAAAATAAAAAGATTATGACGAGCAAAAGAGTATGTGGAAATGTGATGTTTGTCAACGATTAGGACATAACGAATCAAATTACTTTAAAAAAATAACGGGCAAGAAGTTGTACGGGGATGCCAACTACAGGATAAAAACAAAACTAGTGATAATACGAACCAAGGGGTTTCCCATATAAGAAATTACAACGTATGTTGATTCTGTAAACGTATTAGAGAAACGAGAGGGAGAGACTAAAAAGCTAACTATTTCAAAATGTAGACTAATCTAAGCGAATTGGAAAGAAAACTATTCAAGCGCCAGGACGATATGGCACCATCTTCAATATCGATGCATTGATTGGTTAAGAAATAATTCAATGTACTGGATTATAATATGGGTCAATACAAGAGAGTGTGAACCGAGTCTCAGGCTATCATGGTATTCAATAAAAAAAAAGCAAACGATTTAACAGCTAATAGGTCAGGATTGGACGAGTGGTTGAAAGATTGATTTATGAAGTTATCACGTTTGAAGATTTGCTGAATCAGGGAAATTGAAAAAGTTCAAGCAACAATTAGTAGCGGGAAACAAACCACTAAAGGGAATACCGAATGGAGAGATGGAGGATCTGAACTATGTGAGAATACTAGTCAACGAAGAGTTTGAAGGAAACAGCGTTAAAATTGGATGTACGTGGATTGGAGGCAATATCTTTGGGATTGGAGAAATAGTGATGAATGATGATACAGGATATACTATCTATTGAGCGTTACGTATTGGGAGGAGCTATTAGAGAAGATTATTGGGATTCTGGCCGTTATTGGATCAAGCCAATGAACAGTGAAGGGAGTAGTAAAGTTACTATATTATTTTCTATTATTTTCTTTTCGCTATAAGTTTTTTTATTCAAGATACTCTTAATATTAAGTGTAGAAGTTACAGATTTTCGAATCAATATTAAGGGTTGCTGTTTAATTACGCCGAATTAATATTGAGGGTTATGTAAACAGATTTTGGAATCAATATTAAGGGGTGCTGTTTAATTACGCCGAATTAATATTGAGGATTATTATAAGCAGTTAGGCCGGAATTATTATGGCGGTTAGGCCGGAATTATTATGGCGGTTAGGCCGGAATTATTATGGCGGTTAGGCCGGAATTATTATGGCGGTTAGGCCGGAATTATTATGGCGGTTAGGCCGGAATTATTATGGCGGTTAGGCCGGAATTATTATGGCGGTTAGGCCGGAATTATTATGGCGGTTAGGCCGGAATTATTATGGCGGTTAGGCCGAAATTTTTATGGCGGTTAGGCCGGATTACTTATTATTATATCGGCAAAGCCGAACTACTTATTATTACGACTTTACGACTAATTTATTATTTATTGTGCAACATTAACTTTAATTATTTTTCAGGATTATTAGGATTATTATTACGACTGTACGACTGATTATTTATTGTATAACATTAACTTTGATTATTTTTCAGGATTATTAGGATTATTATGGTGAATTATTAGGATTATTATTACGACTGCAAGACTGATTATTTCGGCGGCATGACTGATTATTTATTGTGCAATATTAATTTTGATTATTATTTTTCCTTATATCGCCGGTAAAATCGTGACACGGTAATGAGCAATGACTAGGACAACAATGGTGATTCACAAGCACTAATTGACAAGAAATTGATAAATTGGCCTTACAAAATTTGAAATGAGAGCAAGATTATGTCACGAGGACGCGACAATTGCAGGAAGGCCGTGTTAGCATAAGCAAGGATTACTAAGCCATACAACCAGAGTCCGGACCTGTACGTTAGAATAAGCGAGGACTACTAAGCCATACCACCTGAATACGGACCTGTAATGAATACGGTCCTGACTAATAATTTTAAATTAAGTGTTGATTAAGTAATACCAACCTAAGTTGGTATTATGAGGGCGGTAATCAACTGAGGTATACTATACCGGAGAATAATTATGTAATAACAAGTAGAATAGAAATTAAGTAAGAACGGTAATAAATTGTAAGTACGTAAAAAGGCTAATTTTGTTTTATTTTATTGTAATTTTTGGCTCACGCTAACATATATTTAATTACTGTTTAAAATTTGGTTTTGCTAGTTTTATTATGTATATTTTATTAAATTAATACTGAATTATCAAGGTAAACTAAGTTTTATCCAATACCGTAGCTAAGGTTCCGTAGTGCAGTGGAATCTGAAAAGTTTTGGGGCCCAAGAATGTCTTAAATAAGAAAAGAAATAACAATGATTAATATGATGGAGATTTTTCTTATGATGCGGATTAAAAAGGTCTATAATATAATAATGCATTGGTGTCTCGGTTTGCGTCATTTCTATATATCTGATCTGCGTCTAAGTGATTCAATTTGCGTCCTTCTATATAATGTAAATTTTGTTACACTGGCATGTATTTTTAAGCATATTTATTTGAATTCTTGTGGTTCAGCGACAGGAAAGTATCAGTATGCGCCATTATTATTTATTTGATTTCATGTAAATGAATTATTGCTTTAAAGAAATCTAATTGTGCCACATGGAAAGGTTCATCCTAGGATTTAAATTCTAAATTTCTTGTGCAAGTAGGTACTTCGTTACCAATTTTTTTTCTGCTAAAGTGCTTTGATTCATATTTACTCAAAAAGTTTCTAAATTAATTTAAGAGACATCTTAAAGACCAATTTGAAATTTAGTTTCAGAATATTTCAAAATGTATTTGATAATTTTTTAACCGTATTATTTTAACCCTCTGGAAGTGGGTGATCGATGTGCTTGTTCGGCCTTCGGCATCACACAGCTCAGATAGGAGAATTCAGGTATTTATCCAAAAATGTTATGAATTGCTAGTAAATTTTATAATAAAAATTTGGAAAAGTAGAATTTTGAACTTATTGGTGAAGAAGATAAACATATAAAGGAAGTTTGTGAATGGATTTAACCCAAATTTGTTATAAATACGTAAATTTTATTAAGATTGGCGAGAAAAAATTTAGACTTTGGATTGGTTAGAAAAATTTAGCAATTTGTGGGCTGCTTAAAATGGGTGAAAATTTAACAAATTTAGCTCAATTATGTAAAAAAAATTTTTATAGTACGTAATATTATTATTCTTCGTCACAAAATGCGATTCAGTCCATAGGTTGGTAATGAATCATATATTCAATTAATAAATCTACATTTAAATTATTCTAAATTATAATCAATGAAATTATATCATTATAAAGACATACAAAATTAAATCATCTGTTTTATAATCGATATTTTTGTTATTATTGATAGGTATTAAAATTACACCAGCTTATCTAGCAATCATTGTGCTATATTGGTACAGTGGCGGTGATATGAGTAAGCGAATGTAAGCAATGCTTAGGGGCCCGGGACCATAAGGGGGCCCTACACAGAAAGTACAAAAATAAAAGATTTTGTATGCGAGTAAAAAGCTTACGACCTTTTTTTTAGGGGCCCGTTTTGTATATTTGCTTACAGGCCCTAGCTATTCTTGCACCGCCGCTGTATTGGTAATTAATTTTCGATACGCATTTTTTATTTCAAAATAATTGACTGTACTTGGTGGACTGAAGGTTTTAAAATTGAAAAGCTCAGATTTTCCACACGAAAATTTAGGGTAAACTTTGTTATTTCTGTAGGCGGATCATACTTATGGTAATAATTGAAAAATTAAGATTAAAAAATTCTTACATTTTTATCCTGGATACATCATCGTAACGGAACGACAGAAACTCTTATTGTGGTATTTCCTATATTTTTTAATTATTTTTTTAATGCTCACAGCAGCATTAAAAAACTCAATTACTTTAGTTATTTGAACCACATTACTGTTAATGGCAATTCTTTCTTATAAAATTGAAGTTTACGTATTTGAAATTAAATTTTTTTCATGAAGTAAAACGTTGACGTATTTAAAAGAATTAATTATTTTTAACGTTTTATTACAAACCTATACCGATTCTAAAGCTCATTTATTAAAGAAAAAATAGGACGTCATGAAAAGTCAATAAAATCGAAGGCAACTTAAAATTCAAAAGCTATTAAAAACAGCGGCGAAAACCAATTTCAAACTTTCAATACACCGCATGCTGATGCTAAAGGCGTTTAATAGATTCACCTTTAAGGAAAAACGCAAAAAGGGTCAAAGTCTGCAATAAGTTTGCGACTAAAGATCTGGAAATGACGGCTTTCTTAAGAACTTCCCTAGAGACAGATATTGGCGATGGAAGAAATTTAAAGTACCTAACGTACCTCATTAGAATTATTTTAATTCCAGCACTAATATATTTAAATTTCCCTTGTAATTAAAATAAAATAAAAGCTAAGTATTTCAAATTCACATATTCGCAGTTACAACTTGTAAAACTTTTACTACGTGGTACTTAGTTATTTTTAAGTTTCTAAAGCAATTATTTAACTTCCTTCCAAGTTTTGCGATGGAGCTCAATATTCGACTTGCTCGTCGTAATTTTAAATTTAATTTTTTAGCCAAACGTGTTGCTAAAAATGTGTTTAAATATATTTTTATATTTTTACTTATCTAGAAGAATTGTCCTCCCGGAACTTAGTGGCTCAAGGGAGGTTTTTCCCCTGCGTCTGTTGACGTCACTAAAATCAATTTTCCTCGAGAGTTTTCTCCGCCAATCAGATATAACGTGTAAAGAAATAGCACTTATGTGATGGCCGGGTTTTTTCTTGTAATACTCTTCGCTAATACAAGAGTTATTCGTTTTATTTTTCGGAAGTGTTTAATTTTTTAAATTCAATATGGAACCAATTATTTTTTTTTCAATTTTTAGTTTAAAATTTTGAATACGTATAATATTATGGATATTTTAATTCGGCGGTTGTATAATATCAGTTAGAAATTTTGAGGGTTGGATGAGCTGCTCTCGTAGTATATGTACCCTCCACTCTCTGGTTGCTGGTATATATTCATTTTAAATCCGGATTTACCTAAGCCGCTTCACGCAGTCTGCATACTAAACTTACCACCAAACGAGTTATTGAAATTTGTATGCAGAAGTCAAAAAATAATAATCAGAAAACGAGCCTTTATTGTTACGGCCTCACCTACCGTATTTCTAAATTATATAGTGCATTACCATGACCAACTTCTTATAATAATTATTCTTAACATAATTTTCTTTAACACAGCAGAGTAAATTTTATGAATGAACTCTAATCCAATTCTAATTTAAAAGCAAAATTATACATTTCTTGTTTAACCATACAACAGTTGTTTGGTGTGATCGCTGATTGAGTTGCAGAGTGGAAATTTTGCTTTCAAATCGCAGACTTCAGTGTTTCCTAGCACCGCTCGAACATCAACGACGTGGATTAGACTCACCACGTGACGAAACGTCAAGGTCAAATCAGTATTAGTAAAGACTGACTAGTATTTTCAAAAGTCTAATGAAACTAATAAAAGTTACACTTGCGACACCTGTCAGGCATGGCTTGCAAATATTTCAAATATTGTATGCTTAGTACCTATTTTCAATTGCCTAAGAATTTTTATGCTGAAATTCCGGGTCCAGCTTTCAAATTTATTTGTGCTATGGTTTTGATTCCACGTTAAGCTGTAGGTCCTTGCACACTTTTTGTTTATCCGAATTGTAAAATGATTTGCATTTTAAACAAACATAGGTCCAATTGTTAAGTTATTGCATAATACTAAATTTTTTTGAGAAAAACCGAAATGGTACAAAAAATGTGCCAAAACAACATTTCGGTTTAGCAAATATTTCTGTTGTGCTCTCTTATTCGCAGCTTCTACGACATAGTACAGCAATAAAATGAAAAAGCACAGAGTCGTTATCGAGAAATCAATCTTAAACTTCGAATTTTTGAACTGTAATAACTTTTTAACAAAAGAAAATATTGCAATTTTACGAGTTGTGCGAAACGAGGAGGTAAGAATTTTTAATTATTTTTGTTCCATACAATAGAAAAATGCAACAAAATGAAAAATTTTGCAAAGTCCATAAATACCACGCTAGAACTTTCCTTTAAAGTTGCTTTTTGAATTAGCTTAGTTAATAATTAAAACTTTTCTATAACATAAATTAACACTGTTTTACCAGAATTTATCCAAATAATTGGATTTGACAAAAATAATCAATTACTAGTTTTGAAAAGTCAACTCAGCAAGATTAAAAAAATGCTGATCTCATGCATACGTACATGAACTTTAGTCTGGGTCGATGAAAAGTTTGTTTAACCTAAATAGAATAGGAAAAATGAATTTTTTTTTTAGAATAATAAATAAGTTTCCTGATTATTTCAAAAAATTAATGTATGTAAGCAAAATTCCGGCTATTATGATAAAATTAAGCCGATGAAATTAGAAAAGAAATTATTTAGAAGAAAATGCTTCAATTGGTTTACTATAAACAGGAGTTAATTTTCATACCAGTTTAGTCTATTATAATTACAAAGGGGAGCCTATAGCTGACGAGTTAACAATCTTCTATTCAATCTATTCAAATGCGCACTATTTTGAGTGATATAATAGTGGGAGTGACGATCTTGTTAGTGTAACTAATAGAAATTTCCACTATCTGTCAAATAAATTTTAAATGCAATTTTTTTTTAATCCAAAATATGTCACATTATAGTCTGTTTTTTTTAAGAAACGAGTAAAAAATTTCTATTACACGTGGATAACTTTAATGTTAACCAATGAAATTGCTTGAAATTTTATTTCAACCTTGAATAGGGTTCAACCTTGCTTGAAATTTAATTTCAACCAATTTCATTGGTTAACATTCACGTTATCCACGTGGAATAGAAATTTTTTACTCGTTTCTTAAAAAAAAACAGACTATAGAATAAATACTGACACACTTCTTATCACTTGATTTGCGTCCCCTTGCGATACCAATGAAGGTAAACTACATCAGTGTATTTGATTGTCCAATTATAATTTTCTTTCTATTGGAAGGAAGCAACTGGGCGCTGGTAATTACTAAATAGATTTACTCAAATCACTTTCAAATAATCAAAAAAAGGACGCCACGATAATATGAATTTTTTATGGTTGGTGATGTGCTAATTCACTGAGGTAAATTCTGTAAGAGTACAAATGGATTTAAATATTTTAGGGGTGAAATGCTACAACTGGGAGATTACAATTTGTAGAACATCATCAAGAAGGGTTCCATCTAATTAACACAAAATAATCAAACCACTGGTACTAATAGCAACGGAGATTTAAATTATTAAACAGTTTTGGAGCTGTTTCACAAACTGCTCTGGTGTCCATTTTTGATATATCTTTCGTAGACATCTTTATCAACATAAATTTGCAAAAAAAACATTGTGTTTGAATTTCTCTGACTAAAATTCTTAAAAGCCGCAATTTGTGTGACAAAATTAACATAGAGTAATAAAAAACACAATTTTTCTCAGCATAAAATATGATATTTTTCTTTAAATCTGTCGAGGTATTTATTAAGTACTAGCTTTAGAAAATCTTTGAGTTTATACCTAAAACCTATGCAAATAACAACGATAATAGCAATCAAATGCTTTAATTGATACACCAATAATTGCAATGTAAATTACCGTGGTTAACAGACACACAGTAGCAATGAATGATAACAATCAAAAAGTGCACTCAGTTCAAATTAAAAGCCTGAATACCACATCGATTCATACGAATTGGAAAAGAAAAAATTAACTTACTAAAGCGCCTTATGTAAGTTTACAATATCATGGTGATAGGTCTTCGCTTCCAATAGCTGTCCAACGTGCGGCTTAAAAGATGAAAATCTGTAACTTGTTAATTTACACAGGAAAACACTTGATCCGCGTTCGTGACACTAAAACACTGCTTGTAGATCTATAGCTGGAATTGAACCAGTGAGAGAAATAGTGTTGGAAGTTTTGAATCATCCAAATCAACAATAATAGGACGTTGCCAACTGTAGGAAATCCAAAATGGATCCACAAGTTGCTCACCAAAAACTACGTAATAAATCGTCACAAAAAAGAGCCTCTCCTAGTTCCAGATGTTTACATGCAGGTACCAAAAACACCACACGACAGCTGACTTACTCATTTCAAACGACTGGCACGACAAAAATAGTGACATTGGACCAAACAACTATTTGTCCAAGCAAAATATCAGAAATTACCAAAGTCGCTCTGAAATTATGTACGCTCACTATCGTCGAGCTGGTGAGACTGAAGATTCTTAACTGAATACGCCCAAAGTTCACGCTATCAAACTGCATTGAATTCAACGATTGCATTTAAATAATGCTTAGAAATATTGAAATAAAATGATAAAGTAGTACCATGTAACGATATGCAAAAATTCGTTACAGGTAAAGGTGGCCAAGATTTTCCGCTTAAACTCTGATTGTACCTACATTAGGTAGCAGTCTGTTGAATGTAGATATTAAAGCCAACGCTCTCTCAGTTGCCATATTTATGTGATCCTCAACCGACAGATTTTTGTCAATGCAGACTCCGAGCACTCTCACCACGGATGAGGACAGAGCTGTAACTAGGGCGTGGCAACGATGGCGCATGTCACAGGTATACAAATTTTAGGCGCAAGGTAAGCTGTAGTAAACCTTAGGAAATAAAAAAACACTTAAAAAATTAGATTATGTAGTTTATGTTACTGAAAAAGTCTTCCCTTGCCTGGAGGGTAATTTTAAAATTAAATAATCGATAAACCGGGGGTCTGGGGGAATAATATGGAATTCCCCCAGTCGTAAGTAGTAAGAAAAATATTATTTTTCAAGAATTGAATTTGCGTCTTTATCAATTTTGAAAAGTAATCTCGTTACTGCCTACTGAGAGGTCCTAACATTGAAATCTGTGGTAATCCGCTGGTTATCCTTATTTTCGACCTTTACAATAAATTATAATCTGGCTCTAAATTATATTGTGGTGTTCTACGCACAGGTCAAGTTCCGACCGCTTTTTTGTCGGTGAGCAAATCTGAAACTACTTATTTCTACAGGGAAGGCTAGATTCTAAAATTCAATTAAAGAGACTCGGGATATTTTATACCATTTAAAAGATTTGAACACAAAATGTGAAAATTCAATCTTGTTATGTGGACTACAAATTAATTAATAGTCCTATAGCCGTATGTGTTGGTTTTGTGTGATTACCCAAGTAGCATTTTGATGCTGAATTGCAGCAATTTGCTAGCAATTTGCAATTAAAAATTGCTATAGGCGCTGCCGCAGCCAACTAAATTGCTGCAAAATTGCCGCAATATTGCAGCAAAATTGCTAATTTGGCCCCGCTATTTTTTAGCAAGCAGCAAGCAACTTTGCTTGCTGACAGCGCGCAAATAGCAAGCAAGTAGTTGGTAGCAACTTGCAAGCAATTTAGGTATGCAATATTGCTGCAAAATATCTGGCTGATATTTTGCAATATTGCTGCAAAATTGTTGGCTGATATTTTGCAATATTGCTTTTATAATTTTACAAAATATGCTGTTTTTTTTGAATGAAAAAGAAATTTTGTGGGCGAATAAAAAATTATTAATTAAACTTGAAAATATATTTATTATTTTTTTATTCAGATATTAATTTGTTAGAATTTATTTTTTTTAATGAACATTTTATTATTATTATTATTAACATTTTATTATATCTCAAATTTTTCATTAATATTTTATTACCATAATAAATTATCTCATACCTACATTTTTCCTACACGAAGAATAATCCTGGAAATATATTATCTGTAAAAATTACATAGATTAAATAATTTTTAAATCTTACCTAAAGGCTGAGGTGAGATTCGAACCTAGAACCTACCGCTTGGATTTGCTATTGCTATTTGCAAGCAATTTGCTAGCAATATTTAGGCGCAATATGCTAACAATTTTTAGGTGCTATTTGCAAGCAATTTGCTAGCAATATTTTGGGCGCAATCTGCTAGCAATTTCTAGGCGCTATTTGCAAACAATTTGCTAGCAATATTTTTGGCGCAATTTGCTAGCAATTTTTAGGCGCTATTTGCAAACAATTTGCTAGCAATATTTTTGGCGCAATTTGCTAGCAATTTTTAGGCGCTATTTGCTAGCAACTTACAAGCTATTTATGCACCGCTGTAGCAATTTTGCATATTGCGCCAAAATAGGCAGCAATTTGCAAGCAATATTGCAGTAATTGAAAATTGGTAGTCAAAAATGCTACTTGGGTAATATCAAACCACCATTACATTTAGTATCAATTTTGCTAAATGGCGTTTTGATAAAATCTATGATTTCGCATGGCACAATCAATAATTGTACAAAAATAACCATGTGATAATAAAAGAGTTTTGACGAACCAATAAGTTGTTTGTTTGGGAATCGCTGTGTTGCTAGTACCACCTTCGGAAGTCGTTTCAGTAGGATCACATCTTCAAACCTCATTAACCAAGCTCTCGTACGTATCAAAAGCCCTCGTGGTTATTGCGGCCTTTGTCTTCACCAAACTTCTCCAAAATACATGTGAAACCGTGGAATCTCAGTTGTCCACGAATAAAATAAGTGTTTCTTGTGTGAATTAGTGCAATCGAACATCAAGATATAACAGCTGGTTTCTGGTACATAACCTCAACTTTTTGTATTACTTATTTATAATAATTTTTGCTATCCTAGGGGCCCATACAGCGTTTCTATCGTTGTATTAACCAATATAAACGAGATTCGATACTGGATGACCACAATTTTCATCAATTAAACGCAAATTTGTGTGGATCCGCACACGGGCATCGAAGTCGTCGCTTCGAAAAATTAACACAATCTTCCCACCCTGACTAGAAATTCGGATATCCAGTATCAGGAAATGCACCATTTAATCGCTCGAAAAGCTTCGTTCCAGAGAATACAAAACTCGAAATGCGCAAAATAAAATCGACGCGACGTCACAAATTTCGCAACTGGTTTACAAAACGTCGACGAACGGAAAGCTCAAAATTCCTTTTTTAATCTATTATATCATCCAAAATCGAAAAATTCGCTAGGATTTTCAAAAATTACATAAATTAGGAAGTAACTATTTTTTTGGTAGTAAATTCGAATTTTGAACCAATTATTCTTCTTTGCAGGTTTATCAAATTTAAAACATAACAAGAAAACTATTTGTGTTATTGTAATGTGTATGGTAATACAAGTCGGCTTTAAATGTAAAAAAAATTTATTCTTACAACTTTAGGTGTTCGCTTTCACACCTTTTTGACAATAATGTTCAATCCCGAATCTCTTATTCGCTTTTATCATCACAATATGTATCTTCTTCTTCTTCTTCACTTCTCGCAATTTTACTTTGAGGCCTTTTAGGTTTTAAGGTGCCCATCTTTTATTTCTTCTCCCTTTCGGATTCTATAATTTTATTTGTGCTGGTATTCTTTCTTACTTCATTCTGTCCAAATGTTGGGACCATTTGACTTTATTTTCTTTTATAAATAGATATCTAAAGAACAAAACATGAAAGGACACTCGGTTAAAGTTTTACAAGACAAAATAAATACACGGCAAGGAAGTCAAATCCAAGCAGCAGAATTGAAATTTTTGAGATCTGTGGAAGAATACACGAGACAAAACAGATTTAGAAACACCGGAAATTAGAGAGGAGCTAAGAATCTTCATTGTTGGAGATAAACTAAAAGAATATATTGTGGAATATTACACTCCAAATTAAATAACAGTTTCAGCGTAAAAAAAAATTCCACGCAAGCCGATTCGGCGCAAAAACGTTTTCCTATAGGTAAAAGGAAATTTGTATGTAATTTCCACTGATGGTTAAGAGTTTATTCTTCCTTATTACTAAATGACCATGGGATATACGTAAGGGTACAATAGACAACTTAAACATATAAATCTGCACCAGTGGAATTTCCGTTAACACAAAATTTAAACCAATTCAAATGTATTCAAAAAATTATGCACCAATTGAATCGCTGAATTCATAAATTGTTAAATTCTTAAATAAAAAGCCACAACAGTGATAAACCTAAGGAACATAATTAAGAAGTTGCGCCTTTTTTGCACCCAAACATATTTACGCCTTTATTTTATCCAAAAAAATAAGATCACATTAAAAAAATAAATGAATGATAAACTTGCACCAAAATCTTCTCGCATTGAAGTGTCCTCATAGCAAACATGTTCATATTTTATTGTTTTAAATAAAATTTTCATGCATTCCTTGAGTTTGCTTTTAATAACTCGAAAATGGTGAATGATATTAAAAATGTTAAAACAAAAATTTGCAGAACATTTTTAACTTCGTCCCAATTTTTTATACATTTCATCACTTTCGAGTTATTGGAGAAAAGTTGGGTTCAGTTCATGATATTTGATGAAACCCACTTTGTGAACCAGGTGAGGGCTGTTCACCTTCTTTGAGTAGTTTAAATTGAAATTCTGCGCTGTCGTGATGTCCTGTTGTCCTATGGTCCTGTGTTACTTGAGGCGGGTGTAAAAGACTTTGGGCGGCAGACAAATTAAAACTGCTTTTTGTTTCAATAGAAAGTTATAATTTTGTTGTTTTTTTTTACACTTTAATTATTATTTAAACTCAAATAAATTATTATATTGAAGTTGTAATTGAATTAATTTTCACGGTTTGATAAAACAATAAAATTATTCAGATTAAAAAGTTAAGATTTCTGTACTTCATCTGTTCATTATTGCTCCCTTCAGTCGTCCGTCAATCTATAGGTCCATTTGAAAAAGATATTTTTACTCCTTATAAAATAATAAACTATTTTGTTGTTTATCCCGCTGATATCCCAGCAAGGACGTTTTAAAATGCAGTAACTGCAGAGCAATTTTTCCTTATTAGATATTTCTATTGCCCAAATTTTACCCTCCTCGGCTCTAAATAAAGACCTAAATTATAACAGGAACTGTCCATTATCCTCAAAAGTCATGAGAGTCCCTTAGGAAAAAAAACCTGTAGTTATGACCATTCATGATAAAATATCTCAAAAATGAATCAAATGGAAACATCCACTAGCAGACAAAACTTGATTAAATTACATAATAAAAATGACAGGAAGAAGAAGAAATTTCTATATTCAATTTATGAATAGACTAAAAGTAATCGAAACATGGAATACAAACAACGGCACAAATAATTTTATAACAACTGGGAATCAAACCTATTACCCAACTGCACCAACTTCAGAAGACGAAAAATAAAATTGTGAAAAACATTAGAGGAACGAAAGCTTGCAATTCTTTGCGACAAGCACTTACAAATCAATTTAACACAAATTTTAAGTTTGCGTGAAAAAATCCAATAAAACCAAAACGGTAGCAAGGTCTAAGGATATATTGACACCTTTTCGTCTAAATAATAGTATTTCGTTTGTGTTAAATGGTGCCTGTCACTAATAATCATTACCCTGAATCTGGGGCGGTTCAGGTTAAGTGCTAAACAATCGAGAACATTTCGTGCTTAAGTTGAAACGGGTTTCCCTTATCTTGTTTTTTATTACACAAATTTGAAGTAGTCGCATCCCAATATTTTATGCAAAATAATACTTAAACAATTTGCAAATTACGTTTTCCAAAAAATATTTCCGATTATCAAGGAAATTTATCGCAACGTGACGCAAAGTAACGGTGTTCCATATATTCTAATTCCGGAGCGGGTTAAATCCGATGACAGTTTCATAATCCTGGATTTAACCGGATTCAAACCGGACTTGGACAGTTCAGCACCTGTCCAACCCTTGCTCCGAGTGAGCGCTTCACAAATATTGATTGCTGGAACAGAATTTGTAATGTAGATTTTTGAAGATTACCAGCACAACAAAAGATTTAAAAAATGTTTAAAGTTAAATGTTGTAGATAGATGCAATTCGTATTTAGATGAACAGTTAGATTTGGTGAGAGTTAAATATAGAGAACGTAGAGCAAGGAACTCAGTAGGCCCTGACGACTTTTTAGCAGCGGGGTGCATGCAATCTTAGCACTCTTGACATGTAACAAATCGACGGGCATCAGTCATCACGAGATGAATTATGAACTTCAATCAAATTGCGGTGCGTTATTCTAAAATATATGAATAAATGCGTTTTGTGTTATGTTTGAAAAAGTATTCCAACGGGAAATCCTCGGAATCGAATGCTGGCTTAGATAATAACTTTTTATTTTGTTATTTCACGGTCAAAATATTGGTCGAACTACACACAATTAATTATTACAAAACAGTTGCAAAGTCATTTCGATAGCAAGTGTTGCCAATCGGGTTACCCAGACAATAGAAAAGCGAGTCATACTTAAAGGTGTTGTGTACAAGGTGCTCACGAAAAAAGCAATATCAAAAAATTGCCACATAACAAATTCCATTAGATATAATTGACTTTATAATTTATTTAATACAAAAACAAACTCAGTTTACCATTTCTTTCTAAACACAACTGCAGGATTGGATACGTAAATTCATTTATGTGTCAAACTGGAAATAATGAGTAGGATTGTAGAAATGATCAATGGCTAAGTTAATTATCTACGATTTGATTTTAATCAATAGCTTTCTAATAGACTTAAAATATTTCATAAATCAAATTAATTTGATTCAACTTCTGTTTTAAGATTTAATTTAAAAACTTCATTATTACACAATCCTTATCAGCAAAAGAGGTAATTAAAAATGTTTTTATATTATGCACTACATAACCAACCATCTTTTGGAAATAAATTTTGTTTACATTAGCATGTGCTCGTTTTGGAAATCAAGTCCTAGAAAATACTTTATTATCCAAGCTTTGGTGGCAATGAATTTATGGAAGCGTCTCTTGTTCACGTATTCATAGCCTTAGGGTATGTTCAAGAAAATGTTATGACGTTAGCGGGTATAAAGTTGATTTATAGATGAGTGGTCTGGGTGTAAGGATTGTCGATGAAATATGTTCGGTAGTTCTCTTCTGTAAATCCTGTACATATCTGACCTCGGAGAAGCATCATGATAGTACTACAGCCATGGGATGCTTTTATAAACAGTTACCATCATGATCTAACTTTTTTGATGTTGTCGAAAGATCGAAACTAAAATTAAGTTAATTTAACGTTTTAATATTTATGAAGGTGATAAAATTCTTCATTATTTAATGTTTTGCCGAGGATGTTACACTCAAAATGATTTAAGACAGGTGCTTTGTCAAAAAACTCATAATTGCTTTACTATTTAGAGAGGCTTCTTTTTAAAACACAAAACTGCCTAAAAAAGTGGTGGTACTGGATATTTAACACAATACTTAACAATTATTACGGTAGCCTTCCTTGAAGATTTTCTGCTAAGTAGGAGGATTTGCACATTTCCAATTACTATAAGTTCAATCTATTGTAGGTTTATGTATGTATCGTTAAACAAGTAACAATGAAAAGAATGACTACACAAAGAAAAATTCCTTACCTTGCCATATATGGGTGATTGAAAAACAACGATTTGCATTTCTCTAACTTACCGTTAAAATTTCAAAAATAACTTATTTTCAATCAAAATGCAATTGGAGGCTTTCCAAAATGTTATTATAACGTATGTATTATGCACAGGCGATCGTCTAAAATATTTTGGGGGCCAATAGTGAAATAATGTGTAAAAATATAATTTTCAATTTTCGATTTCTATAAGTAAATCTGTGATTTGCCTCGTAAAAAGAAAATTTTTAAATAAGGAAAATCACAAGAACATTTCTTCTATGATTCAAAGAATTAGAGGGGGGCAATCATCAGTCGGAGAAAGGTTACATTTTCTTTTACTAATTGATATTGACGACGGATCTACCTGATCTATCGTGGTCAATATTCAACGTTGTCAAGAGAACTTTTTTCTTGTAAAAGTATTTTTTTGGAAGTTATTGCAATATATTCGTTGTTTTTTTTTATTTAGTTTTCACGTAATTTTTGGTTTTAACGTAAAATTTCGTTTTAATAGAATGTTTTTGATTTCGAGGTATTCTTTTTGTAATGCTGTGATTATTTTTGAGCAAAAATTGAAAAAAAAGTTATCGTTGTTCAATGAGACTAACAAAATCAGAATTTCGGAAATCGCAACATCGTTTGATGTTTCTAGATCCCTTTTCTGAGGTAAAGGTCCCCTTTACTTCCCTTCAAGTTCTGCCTTCCTTGGTTTCTACAATTTTCTGTTGTCTTTCGCTTTCTCCATTTTTTCTTACCTTGACAATCTCTCTCCAATTCTCCACCTGCATCCTCTTCAGGTCAGTCAGGGCTTCTTTTCAATAAAGTGTCCCAGCCATCTCAATCGTATTGCCTTTACTTGTCCGACTATGTCTCTTCCCTCCAATTCTATTTCTACCTCCATATACTTTGTTTTTAAAGTTATTTCAATTTATTACAAAATTAAGGACTCTCATGATTAGATTAACGAGATTAAAAATAATTTTAAGTTCGATTGAGAAATATGGGAGGGATGTCTTTGATTTGTGACCTTTTGACGTTCGTGGGGAGGGGGGAGTTCCAAAGCAACGGTGGCCATATTGTTGGTAAAGGTGCGCATTGAAAAACGACCGCTCTCCTTATCTAGTTCTCTGTTCGCTGGGTGCGAAGTGCATAGTGGGGGTATTAAAAAACGACGCCAGCGTCCGCTGCGGACAAATTGTGTAAAAAACGTGGTCAGATGTCACGTACTCAGCGAGTAGCCATTCTCCATCATAACTAAATAAAGTTCGGCATACGCCTTTTGCAGTTCTTATATCAAGTGGAGAAACATAACTCGGCCTTCGGCCTCACACTTCACAAGATACGTAATAAAAGTGAATATATCGTATAAATTTTAATCTACATAATATTAATAAAACACCAAAAAATCATTTGAGAATTACAATTACAAAATATCAGGATCGAAAAGTGCCGCAGACCTAACTATGTTACTAGGGGCGGGAAAAAAGGGAAGGGTGGGGTCAACAATTCGGAAAAACTTGCTGACATCCTTTATAGATATCCCCTTAAATTCCAGAGTTGGTTTGAAAATTAATTTTGCCAATTTAACGCCCATTTTGTTGCCAATGGTCGCCTGCTCCTTATGCACCTGAGTATGCAGAACATAGGCGCAACTAGAGGGGTCTGGGGGAGTCTACGCCTCCCATAATTCAAATTCTTCTCCGTCGTATTGCTTCATGACAGAAGCGTCGTGACTTTTAACAATGCTTGTTAAAGGCGTTCATGGCAGATTACACCCCGGTGGTTTGCCATTGCCTTCCGAGGGGAGAGACGGTCAGAATAAAGTTCTTACTTCACTCGGATTCGAACCGGGTGATTAGCGTTCATAGTCAACTCGCGTGAACACTATTCTCCGACCGCCTCTTCAAAATTAGCCCCCCCCCCCCAAAATATTCTAAAAATTATTTTAATGGCGATATATGAAGAATCGACTAATTTAATATTCGCAACCCCTACCTTCTTAGTAAACACTGAATTTCCACGGAAATTTTATTTTTGGGTTCGCAATCTGTCTCCTCCTTAGTTGATTTCTATAACTGGCCCCTTATTTTTCTATGCTTAAAACTGATTTTTGAATTAATTCGCGTTTTACATTACCGTTGGTAAAAACGTCACTATAATACGTCCAGAATGGACTTTGAAATAATTCCGTGTGGTGGCGTCAATGTAATTATAACTAAGATACAATAATTTACAAGCTTTTACTATAATTCACATCGTGTTTTTTAAATTTAAACTATATTTACACAAAATAAAACACCAAATACTCATAAACACACTGGAGATTGCATCTTACTGTACGTCCAGAATGGAATTTGAAATTATTCCGTGTGGTGGCGTTTTGTTAAGAGGGGCCTTTAAATTTTGATGCGAAAACATGTTTCAACAGATGGCGCGCCCTAAAATATTAATCTTTTCTAAGAATCTTTTCACCGATACAGAATTTTAATAATTTATAAAAGTCATATGAATAAACGATAACTAATTTAGGCAATGAGGAAGTTTGAGCTTCCAATGTTGAATATTTACAAGTATATTTCAAAAAGATATTCATATTTGAAAATATTGAATATTTTTAAAAATATTTAACTTTAAAAGCTCAAACTTCCTCATTACCTAAATTAGTTATCGTTTATTCATATGACTTTTATAAATTATTAGAATTCTGTATTGGACAAAAGATTCTTAGAAAAGATTAATATTTTAGGGCGCGCCATCTGTTGAAACATGTTTTCGCATCAAAATTTAAAGGCCCCTCTTAAAGTAAAACGCGAATAGTATGGTACTTTATGCAAATAAATAAATATTGCTATATTTGCAAAAATTGTTTTTGTTATTATAATACTTCAGTTTAGTGGGAAAGAAACTTGAATTGATTAGCAAACGATGAGGTTAGCTTCGAAGGCCAGGCTTTCGAGAAGCTTATTATTTTTCAAAAAATAGTATCCTGCCCCTGTAATCACAAAAGTTAGTAGAAAAACATACTTTTATAATTTCTAACTTCAAATCTAAGCTCTATTGACCTTGAAAATCTAAATTTTTTGCCTGAAGCGCAATTATTCGCTATTTTTACCGCCCTACCCCTTAAAAAATTGTTTGAAGACTTTTTTTTAGCCCCCTCCCCAAACCTTTGACCCTAGTTGCGCCTAAGATACAGAACTAAATCTTAAATCGATAGCATAATCTGATACCTTCGACACACTTCCCAAGTTTATAATCATTAAGGATCATTTCAGACCGAATTTCACGCATGGGATATAAAAATGAAAATATTTGCATTACCATTCATTCAGTTGTTATTTAAGCTATTAAAAAAATTAAATGATTCCCGAATTAATATTAAATTTTAATGTATCGATGCTAAGAAATTCAGCGAATTAAACCCAGAATTTCCATTTTTCAATGCATTATGTCATTGTTAATTTTCAATTTAAAACTAAGGAAAATCGGCAATAAAATGTGGGGGTGTGAAATAAATATAAAAAAACCTTTTAATAAATAAAAATCATTTATTTGTTTATATTTAAAAAAAGGCTTTTAAATTAATTTCAAAAAGGTAAAAATCATTTCAAAATTCCTTTATGTCTTCCACGTAGAAAAATTATGTAGGACGGACTTGCCTTATTTGGCACAATGTTTTTAGAATCACTTTTTTCTTATAATAATAATATTCATTTAATTTTTTTTTATATTTTAAACATTGAAATCCCCAAATAACGTGTTTAAAATCTAAATAATAAATAAATTTCATAAAAAAAATAAGTTCTAAAAGAATGCAACCAAATTAGGAACACTGCCCTACTTTAAATTGTAATTTTTGTAATTCCTTGTCTTTATTCTATATTAAATTATTTCTTCGATTGTCTTTTTTTAAATTGCTTTTTTATTTTATTGAATTCTGACCGAAATTTTAATTACTATTAAAATTTTTACCATTTTATTTTATCTTAATTATCAAGAAATAAATGTCGATTTGCAATTTTGAAATCGACATTTACTTTGTTTTCCAATTTCCACCATTTCGAAAACCAGAACCTTCCTCTTGTATTTTGTTAGGAAAAATTTTTGGAAAATCTTTCTGTAGGTATTTCATTAGAAATTTGCATTTCGATTTACATTTTCTGCTGTTATATTTGCAAATGCATACAAAATTGCACCTATTAAAAACAAATTACAAAACAATTAAGCGATAAATCACAAAAAATTTTGAATTTTAAATAAAATTGAAATATGATGCTGCTTTTGATCTTTAAACGTTGCTAGTAATTTAATGGTTAGAATTAATTTTTCCATGTTATAACTTGTCTAAAATATACATCAGAATGAACATGAATAATTACCGAATAATTAATGAGTGGTAATTTCAAATAATCAGCAACAAACACGATGAAAATTTGGATTACACACATAGTGAAACCTAAAATTAACATTGATTGGTTTACAACAGAGATGGTAAGTAGCTTAACTATGACAGTTACAGAATATTATGATAGTTATTGTTTACTTACGATTGCCATCATACCTTTTTGGTACAAATCGCTTTTGTAAACGAACAAAAGTTTGATAATAAAGAATGTTGATATTCTTCATTGCAAAAATCCAAAAACGAAACTGCCGAAAATGGTTGTTATGCAATTTTTGGATTCAAAATATTGCTAAATTTATTGCTTTTAAAAATCATTGACAACGTACGCCAAGCTAAATACTAACAATTGAAATGTTACAAAAATATTACAGATTCTATAAGGATGATTTCTTTATCCTGACGGATCACATGACGTAAAGTACTAAGTTTACTGTGAGAAAGCCTAAGTGAAGTACATCGAGTAAGTACATATTTGTTTTCTAGTAATATCAATTCATCAACAATACAATAGAACATCAGCAATGGAATTTTAGTCAATAACCACAATATTAACAATATACCAATGATTTAATACTGACAATACCTACTTATGTAATTGAAATCAGACAAATACATATTTACATGTTGTAAAATACAACACAGTAGTTAAAGCCCTCCCACGATGCGGAATGGCCTGAGAAGTATTGGAAAATGAGAATTTATTGAATAAAAAATTAATAACAATTTATGCGAGATAGGATTCATGAATGAGTGAGTGAGATCTCTTTTACGATGATTAAAATTAGGTCTAATGTAAAAAAGTAGTATATCAGGATCAGGGTTTCTTCTGGAATGAAGATGGGAAAGTGCCCTGGGTGATTTTTCGAAAAGTTTAGTTATTTTAATTTGAGAATTATGAAAAGAAAAGAAAATTTTACAATTTATTTGTGCTTCTTTCTCTTAAAATTTAGTTTCGTGGGGAGGGGGGGGCAGAAGCTTGGTTAACAGCTCACTTAGACCATAGGAGGAAATTTGTCCTCAATAATGAATTTGAATGACAGATATTTGTTTCGTTGTTTACCTAGAAAAATAGAATAAGCGAAAATGCAAAGTTTTTCAAACTTTACCAGGAAAAGCGATGAAGGATAGAGAATTTCGTGAACAGAGAACTTCCTATGGAGGACATCTTGGGAAGAAATGCGTTTTCATTTTCGTGCGTTGTGATTTTTCCTACTTGGAGTATATTTAGGGATGAGTTGGTCCTCGAATCCTGGATAGAGGAAACCATCGAGATTGTTGTTGAATTTTCGAGCATCGTGAAAAATATTCCACGTTATTTCGAGGTCTGGGCGGGCATCTATTTTATTTTGTACGAGTAAGTACCAGTTTTGAAGCTAAAGAAACCTGGATGACGATAGATAGAATACAAATTTTATCCTTTGGAAAGCACATTGTAGATTTGAAGTTAGGACGTACCTTACCCATTATTTTTAAACACACAAGAATTTTGGCGAAGGTAGAAGATATACGTCGCTATTTTTATTTTGGTCGATTTCATAGCGAGTTTATGAAAATTGGAAATTTTGATCACGGAGCACTGCGACGGTTCAAGTAGCCATTTAGAAGGACATTTATGTTCAGCTATAAAGATAAAGTCACTAGAAAAACGAACGCCACCATCAGAATTTTCCATAGTCGTACGTACGTACAGAAAATAAAGTACCATTTATTGTCACATCTTTTATTCAATTTCCTCTCCATTGTTAACACAAAAGGTAGAAGGATATTTAAATTAGTAAACATCATTTGTATTAGCAATCGGTGGGAAATTGTGTTCCCGAATTTCAAAAATTTATTAAGTGAGTTGTTGGATTGTGTTCAATTTATTAAGCACAATAAAATTTGTATTTTCCATCATTAAATTGGTTAAAACTTTATTCGAGTCTAGACAGCTGGCCGGAGCAAACAATTGTGTCTTTGCTAATTGCTCGAGCAAAATTTCCCTATACTATAAATTATAAAGGTAATAAATCAAAACTGAGCAAAATTAAGATCAATGTTGGTGTACTGGTTTACTCTGGAACAAGCAACCAACTACTACAAAATAGGTGGTTGTATGAGCCGAATTTGGTAGATTGATTAACCTTTCATATTCCAAACCATGGTACCTATTATTCTTTGAGTACAATTAATGTAATCATTAACTTTTCCAGTTCAGCTCCTTTGAGTTAATTATTCCACCGGCATTTGTACCTGCAAGTCGATATTTCAAATAAAATCCGCCTCCTTTTGTTTTTGGCTGAATTTTGATCAATCAATGAGGAAATTAGCGTAAATTGAAGAAAACGGAACGTTTTCAACTGGGGGTTCCAATTATTATTTGAATAAAAATATTTCAACAAATTCCAAAATGATTTTGAAAACAGGTCGGATGAAGCTTCTAAACCACAGCAGTTGTGAAATGATATAAAATTTTAAATTGATAGAATAGCCATTAATAAAACTTAAAATAAATTTTAGAAAATGTTCAAGAAAAAATGACAAATGAATAACCGCTAGTGTTTGATCAACTTTTCTTTAGGCAAACTTAAAACAAAACTTGTCAAAATCAACTGATTTATGAGGTTCTTTAATTTTTTATTTGGGCGAATGGCTCTTTCAGGTAGATAAAGGGTAATTTTGTGTTGATTTAATTATTTTTTTAATTACAAACAAAAATAGCAATACAAGTTTTTGTTTAACATGCAGTACCAAACAAACCTACAATAATAAGTGATTCTACTCATAGGTACATAAACACCTCGTCCAAAAAAATTCGTTAATGTATAGAAAAAGGTTATCTAATCATGTAATAGAGTTAAAAATTCTAAAAGTTAATAGGTTGACTCCGCAAAGGTTCATCATTCATATAATTCTAAACCTGTACCACGCCCATTACAATGTTTGAAGCTCATCTGGTTTGGATAATTCTATCCAAATCAAGAATCAAAGAGTTAGAAAGAAAGTAGAAGTACAAGTTTCCAATTTTGTTTCCACAACTGCGAAGTACAATACAAAAATGAACGAAGTGACATTCAAGCAGGGTAAAATAATTTTGTCACAATTAAATCAGTAGAAGCATTTTCATCGGAAAAGGCAACTTTCCTTTGTTCATCTGCACTTATTTACACTTCTATGGTTTGCATTTTTTCCTCAACTTTAAAACTGAAGTTGTCTTGATAACTTTTTGTATTTTAATGCTTTACTCCCAACGGTCTTCGTTTTTGAGCGCCGCCTCTGCTTCTTTATAATAGACGGTTCGATGGCAGGTCTGTAATTAGCAGCCTATGAATATTTTTGTGGTTATTTGATTATATTTCAAGTTATTGGATTTATTTTAATGGACCCATGAATGACCGTTTAGTTCGTGACTTTTTAACTTGTGTGGGATTAACCGATTATTTACAATTCTTCAGCGTGCACCTTTTACATTTCGTAACAAAAAAAACAACAACAGAGAAGCCAAAATTTCTATCAAAAAAGGTCTCGCTGCTTTTTTTTCTTGAAAAATTCGAAGGAAGCGTTTAATAATAATGCGTAATATTATAAACCATAACCATTCATTATATAAAAAGTTTCCTATCTATCGACATAGACAATTCTCGATAATTTGTAGTTTGATGCTTGATGGATGGCTTTTTATCTTGACGAGAAAATCTACACGGTAGGAGGGCCACCTCTCCTCAGCTGTGCATATGTTGAGGACCAGCTTCACGAAACATGTAACAAATACATGTCAAGTTAGAAATTTGTTGATAAATTGTTCGTTTAAATCCAATCCGTTATGTGTTTACATAATTTTCTCTTTAATTTGCATATCAATTTGAATGCTTCCTTAATAATGGTAAAAACTTGACAAAAGAGTTATTGATTGCATTTTAAAAAATAAAATGTTTAAAACTCCTAAATTTTGCCAACAAAGCATTTAAATTTAGACACTTCGTGAATAAGTAGTTGATGGACTGACGTATAAAAACCTTGCATGCATAATAAAAGCATGTAACTTTTTGGGTTGATTTATGACGTATCTTAATATTATAATTTCAAAAATGATGAGTTGACTTATCGCATGTAGGTGGACATGATTGGGTCAAGATTACATAGGTTTGACAAGATTGCGTAGGCAGCAAGTTGCAGAAGATTAAGAATTTTTTGTGAGCTCTGTAGATTGTTTGCAAATTTTATTTATATTTATTTCAAAATATTAATTTTAAGCCTTCTACTTTGTAATGATGTGGTACGGTGTTCCACAAGGCGCTACTTTAGGAGCTTTCCTTTTCTGTACCATTGAGAACCTGGTAATAGCATTTTAGTTGAATTTACGACTGCGTGTATTAATTAAGTTTTGCTAATTAAGCACTTTATTACAGGTGATGATGGAAGAAAAGCTGGCACTTAACACAAATATGCAAACAAAAACTGATTGAACGGTGTAGTGTTAAATTGACTTCATTTTCTTTATTGATTCACAGGTTTAATAAAAAAGGAAGAAATTCCAATATAAAAAGGTCAAGACAATAAATAAGTGGTCGTTCGTTGGAAGCATATAGGTAGGAAAGAAAAAAGCGTCCGCACCAGTTAAATTAATGATGTGCTAGGAAATAACAGAAGAGAATTAGTAAAGTCATTTCAAGTCTATAAATCTAGAAGGCCGTGGCATTGGCATATACCCTAATTAAAATGACCATAGAATTGTCTTCCTTAAAGCCTTATATTTAAGGGCGTATGCCATTTTACACTCTCTGCCTCGAGCCAAAATGCATATACGAAGGCTCTTTATGATATTTTGCACTGATAATGAATACCACCGTTATTAACATTCCTCAAGACAAATTTCAATAGGTGGGTAACAAAGATCGACCAATTATCGGACCACAAATTGAAAATGTAAAATTGCGCTGTTTATTGTTGAAAAATTAGCTACCACTCCAGTTTCCAAAACGGAGGGGGACAATTTTTGTAGTTACTTATGTTAGATGTAAAGATACGTGTTGGAGGCTGGACAGAGCAAGTTTACACCTTACCTTCGAACCAATCCCGAAGCAGGTGATTTCATGTATTCACTTCTTCAAAATTCAAGACAAGTGAGTTGGGATTCGAGATAAGGAAGTGTTTGACGTGAAATCGACGAATTCAAATTTTTACATGTGAATTCCAAAATTTTACCGCATTTCTATTTTGTGCAGGTCAAAGTTTCCTAATCATCAAAAATAATTTTGTAAACATGAAAATATGGTGTACTTTTGATTCAAATAGTTAAAATTTCCGTTACCTATTCATCACAAGATTGACGTTTAATTTTGATGGATAGTATCTGGCACATACATTCGCAATATAAAATTACAACAAAATGAAACACGAACAAAGCTTCTTCGTGTTAAAATTCGAAAATTACTGTTATTTTATGATTTTGTTGTCTAACACATCTCGTTTTATTTTGACCATAAAATTGTTCACATTACAACGCCGACTTCTGTTATATTAAGAGCCAATTTTTATTTTTCTGATAACAAATCATACAAAATGATATTGAATTCTTAAAAATTCCAATGACCATTTATTATATTTATACTCAATATTATGTATTTGTATTGAAAAATTATAAAATTCTTCGTCATTTCTGCCTCTAGCGAGATTCGAAATTATCCAGTTCTTGACTTACCCTGATGTTAGGCTACAACTTTGAAAAAAATAAAAAAAATATCGCAAAGTGAATTATTCTGCTTGCATTACAACAGGAAAAATAGTATACACCCCAAGGGTGGAAAATCATACTTTTCAGCTCTATTCGTTGAGATGCATCGGTTTTCCCGATCAGCAAAAACGCAAGGGCTGCAAAGTAACTTCCATCTGCGTTTTTTCGTCCAATCAATCTCAATTTTAATTAATAATTTTTAATTTGAATTAGTATTTAGTAAATGAAGAACAACTTAGTAGGTATATACCTACTTGTTTTCTTTTCGTCACTAAAGATGATTTTACTTTTCCTTTTCCGTTGCTATGACCAGAATTACTTTTTCGCCTTAGAAAGTAATTACTTTTATAAATTTTTTACAAATTACAACTTATAATAAGGCCTACCGTTACTAAGAATGGTTTTACTTTTCCCCTCGTTGCAATGGACAGTTTTACTGTACCTTCAGTTGCTAGAGAAGTTTTACATTTCCTCCAGGTGCTATTGACAATTTTGATTTTCCACCTTAGACCGTAATTACTTTCACAAGTTTTTATTTACAAATTATAACTTACTTTTTCTCCCGTTACTTAAGGACGATTTTATATTATATTATATATCTACTTTTCCTTTCGTTGCTATGGACAGTATTACTTTTCCTTCCTAGAGCGCAAAAGTAGCGTTTTCCGCCCTGATAACTTGGCTGCTACTTTCTATACAATTGGACGAAACTGGTGTCGTTTTAGTGTTCCATCGCCAATAGCTTTACCCTTCCTCCCTAAAAAACTGTTAAAAAAATAAGGATATTATTTTTTCTTGAGCAATCCATCAACTAAGGTATAATAAGCTATTATACCATGCCATCGACTATTTGTTTGTCAAAAAAGATTTTTATAAATTTTCAATAGCTATGTTCATTTTAATATACAAGATGATTTTTCCGTTAGCTTCTTTACTTTACCTATGTTGGGACCCCATATTTTGCTTCCGTCTTTATGTGACGAATGTTGCTTGCAAAAACTTAACTAGAACGTTGCGAAAGTGTCATAGGCCACAGACGGAAAAAATCTTTCCCTCACCTGGACGGTACATTTAAAAGTAAACAATCGAAAAACCGGGAGATCTGGAATACCTCCCAGTCTACAGTGAACAAAAGGATGTTTTTTCAAGAATTAAATTTGCGTCATTATCAATTTTGAACAGTCATCTCGTTACTTCCTTATCCTCGGGGTATTCCAAATCTTTCACAAAAAGACTTATTATCTCAAAAAACAAAATTTGCGTTTTGATCAAATTTAAAAAGTGCTATAGTTACTTCCTCATATAAGTATTTAAGCTTTCTTAAGCTGGGAGGTATTCCATACCCCCCAGACCCCCCGGTCAGACCAGTTCCATCACATTTTAAGTGGTCTAGCGGACTTAGCCACCTTAAAATATAGAGAAACGCTTAAAAATTACATAAAATTAATTATTGTATAGTAGCTAAATAATTTTTCCCCGACTTTTAAAACTTTAGAAGCTAACAATCGGAAAACCGGGGGATATGGAAACTCATTCGTTGTTGCAGAGTGAACGAAAAGGGTTACAAAGGACCACAATTATTTAGTTTCATTTAATAATAGTATATTATACACCGAGGGAGTAAAGTGCCACTTTTCGTCATGAGGGTAAAGGTTTTTTACACGAATCGCAGCCGAGGGAAAAAATTACCCGAAGGACGAAAAGTCACTTTAATCCCGAGCGCGAATATACTATTTTTTGCCTTTCCGAAAGCCATTTACGAAATTCAAAGCAAATATTTGTTAGAATAAGCGAGAATTACCAAAGCATACAACCTAAAGCCAGACCTGTACATGACATTAATGAAATACGGCCCTGATTATTATTTAACGAAGTGTTGATTAAGGGTGGGTTGTACCAACGTCGGTTCAACCTCGTTCAACTTTGAACTTAGTTCAACCAATCAATATAGTTAAAAACCCCGTATTTAGCCATGTTGATTGGTTGAACCGAGTTCAAAGTTGAACGAAGTTTAACCGACGTTGGTACAACCCACTCTAACTAATACCAACTTCAGTTAAGTTTTTACTTTTCCTCCCGTTAATTTACTTTTCCTCCCGCTCCTAAGAAAAGTGGCACTTTGCTCCCGCAAAACTGCCCGGAAAGGCAAAAAAATAATAATTAATGTTCAATATCCCCGCGTCGAGGGATTAAAGAAAATGTCAAAGGTCACTTCTTACAAAAGAATATTTTCTGCTTCATTATTGGTCAAAATGTGAAATTTGTTTTGATTTAACGATGTTTTTAATGGAATAAATATTTAACATTTTAAAAATCTTTGGTTCGAGCAGTGGTGGGTGGGTGGAGGGGTGTACAAAATAAATCGTTTGCCACATACGCTTTCTACCTTTGTGCTGAATAAGATTATTGGTAAGAGTGGGCAAGAATGTCCACAGGAGTAATAGGTCAAAGAGGATATGTCAAATTTTAACCGACATTATATTAATTGAATTATATTAGCTATATCAGTAAATAGACGATATTCCATGTATAATTTCAATGTTCCCCACTGTAACGTGTAATTTAAACGGGCCATTTCCTGACAATTAAAATTTCCTAGGGCAGCACCAAATGACCTTTTTTTGTAATTTTTCCTCCTATATACAAGGTGACCATTTAAATTTATGGCAGGTTAACCCAGATATATGATTCGCCGAAGTTCATTGGGGCCATAGAAATATACGCAACAGGCCGCCACCTTTGTGCTAGCTCTATGCTTAGGGTTAAAATCTAATTGTCCTGTATTTTTGGCTTTTATTTTTAAGAGAGAACTGGAATTTGGCCTTTAGATCGGACCAATATTACCAATAAAACCAATAAAACTTTTGTTAAAATGCAAAGTAAATCGATGGTTGTTTTTGCAACGCGATAAGAAATCATATCAAAAGAACAGTAATGCATCTGCTCATGAGGTGATGTAAGCCTCCGCCCACTGCTGTACGGTTACCACAGTGAATTTCTGAGAAGTATCGGTTATGAGAGTGTCGGTTATGAAAGGTTCTACTGTACACGAATTTGTTAAGATGCTAAAATAGTCAAAACCGTTCAAATACTGCAATCAGGACAATAAAAAATCTTAACTAAACGACACGACGCATCACACTCATGTGTCGTATGGTAATGCCGCAACTGAAAGGCAGTTTAACCAACTTCGTCGCCACTATATTTGCATCAATTTTAAGTTGAAATATGCCAGTGGTTCAAGTCTCCCATTTGGCCACGTGTCCCACACTCCTCCTACCTACCTACAAGCACAATTATTGCAAAATGTAAAATGTTTGAGATATTTTAATAGGGTAAGCTTTCTTATGATTATTCTCCGTACTTCGGAAGGTACGTTAAGCCGGTGGTCCCCTGGGTTAGTGAATTGCCACCATTAACATAAAAAACCAGGATACAGGGACATCTGAAGGCCGGTCTAGCAAACTACCTGATGGATGTAAAATATATATCTGCTCAGATTTTCTAACACTGCCAAGGAAACGATGCAGATGTTGGAAATAACAGGCCTTAAGGCCTGCTAGAAGAGAATTCCTTCTAGAAAAGGAAGAAGAAGAAAAATTTGGAGTGCTTTTTCATAGAAATAAGTGAAACATTTGGAAAGGCAACAGATAAACTTTCTTGAATGTTTCAAGTCAAACAGTTTCAACAATTGAAAAGTTGTTATTTATTTATTAGGCGATGCGACGTAGGTAGTTTACGGGATGAGCCGAAGGCGAATTCCGTAACCTGTCGATTTCTCGCTTTCAAGAATTTTGGAAATTCAAAAATATTTTCAGAAAGAGAAACTTTCGTTAATATTATTAGGAAAGAGTCGGATAAAACCGTATACCTAACGTTTAAAATGTTATTTTTGGTGAAAAGCTCATGACAAATTCCTCCACTGAAACTCTTTTATTTTCGTTTAGTTGATTACGGGATGAGTTAAAGGCGAATTTTGTAATATGTCAATGTAAACATATTTTTGAAGAAACTGATGTCGTTAAAATTAATATATTGCGTACCAAGCTCAGAAAAAGGAATTTTACTATAGTAAAATCCAAATAAATTGGCCCTGTTGTGCGACTAAATAAGCTTCCGTAATTGGATAGACTAGGATGCCGCAAGTGACAGTTTGTATGGATTGTTTTATAGGTAGAGGTAAATTTTTCTTTAGTGGTTGGCACGTGACTTGGGCTTGCGCGGCAAATGTGGAGGGAGATACCCGTGACACCTAATTCCACCAATTGACACAAACATATTACCGAAATAACGAATATACTGTCGTGTCCCAGATGACCTTGACTTCCCAAGTTCCTCAATTAGACGCTAGGGGTAGTCGGCATTCACCGGAACGAATGACAGAATTGAGTCCACGGTTTGCTTTAAGCCGGTGAGCACTTAAACAGTTACTTGGAGACCACTTTTCCCAGTTAGCAGGATCCTAAGAAGGGTAACAAGGGTTTGTTGGGCGCCAGAATAAAATTCTTGAGTACAAAAATAATATTGAATTTTATTCAAATAAACAGGAACAGGAGAAAAGTTGTTTCTCTTGGTCAGGCTCATAAATGCCTGCTCCGCCGTGAGGTGTAACAGTGAATCACAGTCGCAAATTCTGTTACATTTACTGTTCATAAAAAATTCTGAACGAATTTACGACTGGATTAATTGTAAATGTGTTAGAGAAAAAGGTTTACAAAAATAAATCAATTTTGATACAATAAAAGTTTATGATTTCACTAACCCTTGTAACTCCGTGAAATAAAGTTGCCACAACTTGATAAAAATAGGAGCCTCCAAACATCGAACAAATACACGCCGCCACTGGAAACTGCTATGGGGTACGTCACGATCCAAACTTGACAGGTGCTGCATTCGTTAATTTCCAATTTCATCCAAATTAAACTTATTTGGTGTTTACCAATATTGCCAGTGTTTTCCAGCAAATAAGACTCGTTAAACGAATTTCTGTTGTCACTTACGAGCATCAAAATTAATACGTCAGGCTTTGCAAGGTAAAACTTAACCTCAAATTTAACAATATCCAAATTTAACCAAACTTGCATTTATAGGTTTTATCCGATGATATAAATCGAATAATTAACTCTTTCACACAATCAAAAATTCCCACGATCATCAAATCATAAACTGGATCGCATTTTATGTGAAAATTATGACGATGGCAAACGACCACATGTTCAAGTGAAAAGTACCAAAATTAACGTAAAAGACTCACGTTTTCGCTTCCAGCGATTGTGAACTTTGTGTTCTACACAAAAATCATATCTCGGACATCCTGGTTCCAAGAAAAACTACCGAAATTCACCTTTTTGTAGGTGCCTCCAAAAAAAAAACACCTGGCCTCTTTTATGGTCGCTGGAAAAGACAAAAATTCTCCTTCCACTTTCTCGTACCTTTTACAAAACGGCACTCCATTTCCAAAACGCAATAGTTCCTAACTTTTGAGTGGTAAACTTGAAAATCACTATCACTTACAAATTTGACTTTTAGATGGAATCCAAAACACAACACTTTATCAAGACAAATCAACAAGCATAAAATTTTGTATCTGTGTAAGTGTAAACTGTGACAAGATTTGGCTTTTGATACAACAAAATACAACTTTTCTCTATCGTACCAGCATTTCGGCAGACAGTTGACTTTACTTTTTATCAAGAATTTCACTCTCGAATAAAACGCTGCAATACGTTTCTGCGCATTAGCCACTCCCAACCGCTAAAGAAAAATAGGTAGTTTACTGGTTGAGCCGATAGCGAATTCTGTAACCTGTCGAGTTTTCTTTTTAAAGAATTTGGAAATACTGAAATATTTTTTGGAAAACATTGCTTTCATTAATAATCGTAGTTATATTGCGTTCTAAGCTCGAAAAGGCCTATTTTATTATAGGCGACGTACGCAGTGTACTGAATGAGCTAAAGGCAAATTCCGTAATTTGCCAAGATTTTCTTTCCAATAATTTCAAATTGTAAAAATATTTTCCGGAGAAAATTACTTTCATTATAGTAGTTTTATTAAGTGAGATAATTAATCTACCTCCTTCTGTATTTTCTACCTCTGATTAGTACTAATAAAATTATTAAAGCAGCAGGCAATGGCAAACCACTGGGGTGTAATCTACTATGAGAAGCCTTTGTTAAAAAGGCTCACCAAACCCTCTTTAGGGAAAAAAGACCGAGGAAGAAATTCTTCCTTTTATCATTGAAAGGGAGATGAGAATAAATTTTATTCTGATAATATAATCATTAAATTTTAAGCAAATATTTTTCCTTAGCACAAATAAAAAAATTGTTAAACATTATTGATTTTTCATGCACATTTTTACCATCTGTACTGCATTTTTACTGCACATTTTGTCATTTCGGATAAAAGGCAATTTGGGATACCACATGAAATAATAAGTTTTTGGTATCACAAAAGTATAAAATATTATAGAACCACGAACTCACACGACACAAAAAACAGGGCGACCAAGAGGGACGAGAAAGTGATCGTTTGTGAAGCAGTCAGAAATCCTCGTCCAACAGCTATTGAAATCGTTCATGTATTTAACGAAATTCACAAAGATAAAGTAAATGTTTCGACGGTGAAATGTCGACTATATTCAGGCAGAATATTTGATATAGTGGCGTTAGAATTGAGGAATCATATATGCTACCACTTATACTTACTTTCTACGTGCTTCGGAGGGCACGTTAGGCCGGCGGTCCCCCTGAGTTGACGAATTGCCACCGTTAACAAACAAAACTGGGCTACAGGCACATCTGAAGGCTAGCCAAGCAAGCTAATACTAACAACTATTATAGTCTAAAGCATATTTGCGGACTACTCATCAACCTGCTTGGCCAGCGGCAGCGTGGTGAATTACGGCTAAAAACCTCCATAATATGGAAGAGTCATAAGTCCAGCAGTGGGCGGAAAAAGGCAGGGAAGAAGAAGATATGCTACTACATGGTAAGGGTCAAATGTCACTCGGATGGATTTTTCAGCAAGATAATGATCCAAAATATACTACAAAATATGTAAAAGTATAAATACATGGACAACCTCAAAATTCGCCTGTTTGAGTGGCCTAGTTAACCTCAAAATTTGTGAACATTTGTATATGTTGAAATACGGAAGTTTTACAGAGGGAATGGAAAAAAAACCATTAGAGCATTTAATGAAGCTGGTTGACTCTATGTATCACGATGCAAAGCTAAATCTTTATCTACTTTATCACAGTAAAAGTACTAAAAATTGCTTTTAACATTAATTATTTAAAATTAATTAATTTTTTAAGGGATTAGACAATTCAATTATACTAAACTTTTAACGTTGACGCTTCGATATAATGGATAATATAATATATAATAAATAATGGACGATAACAAACAGATAATACTCAATTATTATTTAATTGCGGTTCCTCATTTTTTCTTTTAAATGATTTTTAAATGTAGGTACATGTAATAAGTAAATACTTAACCTTTCTTTTTAAATACGTAAGTGTAAATACTTAAAAGATAGATTTTGAAAATATAAGACAGAAATGTTGAAATTTGAAAAAGTTATTGGGAAAAAACTGATTCGCCAACATACGAGGGCGAATAATAATTAGTATTATTGATAAGTCAGGTAAAAATGGATGAGGAAGCTTCTTGATAAATATTATGGCGAGTCTTCTCCCTTACTTAAAATGATACATACTTAAGTGGTTTACTGACTTTCGATGTGGAAGAACGAACATAGATGATGCCCACCGCTCAGGTCACCCGAATGAGATAACCACACCAGAAATGGTGGAGAAAATCCATAACATCGTCTTGGAGAATCGTCGAGTGAAGTTATGATTAACTAGTTTTTAATATTTTTCGCGATCATTTGCATATGAAAAAGCTTTTGGCAAGATGGGTGCGGCGCTTGTTGAGGCGGTGGCAGTGCCCCAAAGAAAATGAATAGAGTTCCCTCAGCTGGAAAGGTGATTACCGTTTTCTGGGATTCACGTGGAATAATTTTCATCGATTTTCTTGAAAATGGAAAAAAAATAAATGGAGAGTACTACGCATCTCCGTTGGAACGACTGAACCAAGAAATTCCAACAAAACGACCACACTTGTCAATGAAAAAAGTTTTCTTTCATCACAACAATGCCGCTGCATATTCTTCCAACATTTCAACAGCCAAGTTAGGAGATTTATGCTACGAAATACTTCCCCATCCCCCATATTCACCAGGTCTAGCTTATGATGATTTCCTTTTTTGATTGGTGGCTTTTTTGAATTTGTGAACATTTGTATATGTTGAAATGCGGAAGTTTTACAGAGGGAATGGAAAAAAAACCATTAGGGCATTTAATGAAGCTGGTTGACTCTATGTATCACGGTGCAAAGCTAAATCTGTATCTACTTTATCACAGTAAAAGTACTAAAAATTGCTTTTAACATTAATTTGTCCTATATTTTTTGGTAAGTTGTTCCATCAGGCTCTCACCCAACGCATCAGTGTGTAGTAATTTTTGGCACATTTCCGTCAGTCAAATTTCAAATTTTATTATCGGCATTTGAAAATCTTCAACAAATTTCCACTGTTACTGACTATTTTGTACTGTGTTAAAGAAGGTTTGAATTTGTAATCGGATTTGATGTTTTATTTTGGACATCCAGGCATGCGCTAGTTCGAGAGAATGGAGTCAAGTTAGTTTTTTTGAGAGTCACTTCTTGGCAAGAATGTGGAAGCAAGCAGTCATATTTTTCGTTGATTTGTATTCTAAGAAAAACTATGAATGAATTTGTGATGTATTTATGGAATTTCTTTGCTATATCAGTAATTGCTTTCCATATTTACTTGCTAGGCAAATATTCTAATAAAATATCTACGATTTTCCGTGTTTCAAAGCTGGAAATAAGGACTGGTCGCCTTTAATATCGATGGTTTTTGATAAATTGTATAATATATTGAGTGCTGATGTCCATATAACTAACTTTTCTACATTGAAAAATGTAGGAAAAGATTGTGCTGCAAAATTCTGTTGCAAATATACCATATATTTTTATATGAGCTTGAAATGGAGTGATGAAAAGAAGAAAGGGGCGGTAGGTTTTTTTTGGGTCAGATTTATTTGACCCAAAAATTTTTGAATTCGTTTACATTGTTAAGCCCTGATGTTTGGATAATATGTCTTAAATTTGATGTGCACAGGGTTGCATTATAATCTTCAGATATTTCTGATATGTAGAGTCCGGATTTGTAGCTATTATGCTTTTTCTGAAAATTCGAAGCAGCTGAAAATTTTTAGAAAAATTTTGTGTTTTAACTTAAAAGAAGTCATTTGGTATCAAGTTTTATATGCTTTTTTTACTTTTTTTTGACTTTTTATGCTTTTCGTGCTTTTTTTTGACTTTTTATGCTTTTTCGTGCTTTTTTTTGACTTTTTGTGCTTTTCGTGCTTTTTTATACTTCATTAATGCTTATTTTACAAAATATTTTAAAGTTTGATCTTTTAAAATTTTTTGCAACACCTGCAAGGTTTATTACTAGATTATTACTTCCTGGTATTTTAGAAAATTAGAAAATTCGGATAGCAAATCTATAAAAGATTGCCAAAATGTATTAAAGAATCCAGAACTTAAGGAAATTTAGCGTTTATTAAATGACACTGTAACTATGTTACTGATATTATAAAATCTGTGGAAAAGCAGCAAATGCCTTTGGCTGAATCCTGGGATTTAGTAGAAAAATTTAAAAACGCTACCACTAGCATCATAGGACATGTTGGAGACAATATAAAAAAGAAATTGAATGATGTGTTAGAGAAAAATGAATGATTAAATCTTAAATAATATAGCTAAAACAATAGCTGGAGAAACTATTGAAAATTTTGAAATGGAACCTTCACTTGTAGCAAAATTCAAATTTGCACCTATTACTAGTGTAGATGTCGAAAGAAGTTTTTCTGGGATGAATTTTACTACAGAAAATTTGGAAAAATTCTTAACTGTTAATTGTTTCAAAAATTAAATTAATACTTTTGTTTATGCTTTTTTTAAATAAAATTTGTGCTTTTTTTGACAAAGTTGATGCTTTTTTTAGTATTATTTGGTGCTTTTTTAAGCACTTTTTTCCCCATTTTTTATGCTTTTTTATCCGGACTCTACTGATATGAAATGAAGTGAAAAAGCAAATTCTAATTTCAGTCAAAGCTAAAAGTTTAGTCCTTACTCCTTCAATCGCATTACTAAAAATAATAAATAAATGGTTGAAATTTTCAAGAAAATCGCCTACGACTCGTATTGATATTATGTAATGTATAATTATTTTTAAAATGTAGTGTATTCCATTACTATCTTCCTTATAATGCTAAGATTTGAAACTTTGTTAATTTAGCAACTGCACATCTTGTTTAACCGCCCGAATACCTTGGCGCTTAATTAACAAATAATGAATTGCAGGATTAATTGTAATCAGCGATGTGCGGTAGTGCTGTTAACATAAAATTATCAACAAGCTCCCAGTATTGTCTCTTTTTATAATCAGATCAACATTATAAATGTAAATTACGATATTATAATACCGATAATGAATTTTATCTCCAACCAACGTGTAAAATGCAATTTTACAACATCTGACGCTATAGATAAATCGGCCAAAAACTGGGATTTACTGAACATTCAAATTTCATGACTTTTTCCCATGTAGCAAACAAATCGCTGCAATAAGCGGCGTTCACAATGAAGTAGGGTCTTACCTTGCTTCGGTAGAAGGCTGGCAAGCGCCAATTAGATTAAAGTATTTTCTTCTATCCTTTTCTATGATTCAAAAATCGTTCATCTTGATTGGCTCTTGCTTGCTTTCTACCGAAGCAAGGCAAGACCCCACTTCATTGTGAACGCTGCTATATTTAGCCGATATTTGCCCAATGCAATTCCAAAATTGTGCTACATGGGTCTGAGCACTTGAAATTAATCTTAAAGATAAATGTCCATCGCACCAATCATCACAAAAACATTTCACATCGGAATGCCCTCAGTTTCAAAATTAAATGGAAGATTAGTTCATGTGAAATGTAAATCAATGCACAAATAATTTGATACTTAGATCCTGCTGTCCAAAACCTCACCTATCTGTACATTACAGTTTGTTAGCCCAATTTTGCCCAAACGAGTCCATCCAAAGTACACCACTGTGGACTGTTTGTAATCCCTGCACTAAGAATATAAAAGCACCTAACAGCTTTCTATATTTCATTTGTTTTTTAAAGCATAATACCATTAGCATAATCTATGTAATCGAGTAAATAAGAAATCACGAAAGTGTTTTCGCTGATAGCGAAAACTTATTAGCGGTTTTCGCTCTCTGGTAATGGAGGTTGGTGATTTATATTATTACAAGTTAATAGAAAAACCGAGTAATGGATTTTGAAATTTTATTAAAATCACAATAACTTATTTGATCAAGATTTTTCAATTCGTTTAATTCGCATTTTCTCATAATCAATAGGCATTCCAAGTCTTTTATTTACTAAATAATAATTATTTGATTTAAGTATAGGTGTGATTTGCATTGACTTTTCAAGAAAAAGGTGGGTTTTTGGAATTTTTTAATTTATTTCATGTTCACAATATTCGATTAAACTGAACAAAGTGTTATTCCAATTTCGTTTCAACTCGGCGCTTCTGGCGCGGTGTAGCTCGAAATGGGATTCGGTAATTTTTCAAAATTCATACCTAATTATTTTGTACGCTTACGCACAAATAAATAATTAGTAGTAAAGATTTACTTTAATTATAATTTTTAAAATTCAATTTTCTTTGTCATGGGATAAAATTTAATTGAAATTTATTTTCAAAAAAATTGTTTATAAAGCGCGCGCCTATCAGAACATAACTACAAATGCGCCTACACGCATAGACAATAAAAGACTCCATTTGATATTAAACGAAGTAATAATGAAAAGGTAAGCGCCAGTCAGTCGTGATCGTAATGGCTAAATAAATATTGCAATATCAAGAACGAAGCAAACACAATGCACGTTACAAATGGACAAATCAGCCGTGAAGTCTTTGTTGATAAATGTATAATTACATATGATCTAGAGGCGCCTCTGCGATTTGCTATATAAAACAAACTGGAGACAGCCATTCCTCCATACCATACCACACCAAGCTTATATTTTTATACACAATGTTTCTTTCACAAATGTTGCAGCAGTCTCCGGTTTCGAAATGAAACGGAACGACAACAAATCAAAGAATGGAAAACAAATTTTGTTCATTTATAAAATCTTCCATTCTTTGGTTCACCATCTCAGAGCCTAATCGACATTAAAAATTCAAAATGATACATTTTTGTGCACCCCCACCCCATCCTGAGACTCGAAATGCAACACGACAATATTTAAGTTTTAAATTGTTCGAGCTGAAATGTTAACAAATTTACATTTGATGCATTCGAATGACCAAAAATGTTATAAAATTGAAAGCAACCTTAAGGGATGACATGTTTCGGTCTTATTCATGTGAAATTGATCTCACCTGCGTTTGGAGATATTTTTGAAGAAACCGTTCACGACTTGACCTCCTGAATGTCCTGCCGTCCATCTCCTCTTTATTTCAATTAAAAGCAGACAAAATAAGATTTAAAAATTGACATGATTTCAAAGTTCTACCTTATCTTTATGAGATTTATATAAACGTATTTTAGTGCGAAGTTGACATTTGCTTCTGACGTGAAGTTGAATGCACAACAAGACGGCATGGTAGATTGCAATCACCTCCTGTCGTGTGCATTTGACGCTTGTAACTTTTTTGGTTTTAATACTTATCGGAAAGGGTGTGTACCAGTTGAGCATAAAAAAGAAAATCCCCAATTCAAAATTTTAAAGCTGGGTAGATTAAACACGTGTTTGGGGTGATTATAACAACCCCCATAAGAAAATGTACAACTTCCGTATCTGCTACGTCTTCCACACCTTATTCCAGTGTATATCAACTTATTGGTTGTTGCAACTTATTTTTTTGATATTTTCACAAATCCTATTAAATTTCACTTGATCTAATGTCACACAAACCACAAAAAATCGCTAGACTAAACGTACAATAGGTCTTTAAGAACACACCTGCGATACACTCCAAGAAAGCGATTTAAGATGAGATGGCGTTAAGATTAGTCGCAGCATGTCGGGTCAATTCATACCGTTTCCTCTATTTAATGGTTTCAAATAAATTATTTCGTTTTGGAGGTTGCTTATTGCGTTATTGGACTATATTGTCATGCCAAGTCGTGGCTGGCATTTCAAAAACTTAATTGCTGGTTGTCAAATACCGAGTTTCGAAGGACCACGTGCATCACGCTACCGGAACCAGCGATCCGTGCTCCTATTTACAGTTCCGGAAACGAATTTGTTTTTGATCACGCTTTTCAATTTTTGAAAATATAAACAAATAGAATTTTCTACATAATATATTACTCGGAAAAATAGGTAAGTATCCAATTTTTTCTTGTGTTGTAGATGGTAGATATTATTGAAATTTCCTTTTCGTGCTCTCTTCAGGTACAGAACTGTCTGATACCTACCATGCTCGTCAACATGAAAACGTAATCATGATACTTCCTCATTTGTTTGACATGGATGCGGTAAATGGGCACGCGAATAATTTTTTTAATGCACGCAATGAAAAGATGATGTGATAGAGTAATTTTGTACAAATTCGTGCTGAAAAAGCTTGATAAGGCTTATGTTTTACAAATTATTTAAAACTGCTTTATTAACGTTTCTTTTTAATGCTGCTGTAATAATAAAGACGTAATTTTTTAATTTGCATAATGTGGCATCCACATATCGCACGCGTTTTCTAACCCTGCACGCGTTTAACAATGTTGGGGGTGGTATGGGTGTCTCTGCAGAACTGACGGAACTAACTCGGCTAATCTAGACAGCCGCGTGTGTCTCGGTTCACTATCTGTTCATGACACTCCACATATCAAACAGGACCGAACTCACATAAGTTTTATTTCTCTTCTTCCGCTGGATAACTGATTAAAAACGCTTTTATGTGGCTTGGTGATGCAGTGGAGGTTTTCGTCCCATTTTGTAAAATCGATGCGTTCGAAAGTTTGGTTTCAACTTAAACAAATTTTAGGAGTACTGCACTGATTCAATACAGTTCCCTACATGTAACATACAAGGTCTGCACAATCAAGATATGTTCGATGTAGCCCTAATCTCAGGCACACGACACCCGCCCTTACACGGGTCGCTTTTGTATAGTCGCATACATATATTACACGGTTTCCAATGCATTATCAAGAAAAAATGCAAAAGAAACAAGAACGAATTGATAAGTAGGGTTCTATTAAACGTTTTCCAGTTGCAAAAAATTAAATATAAATTAAAGCCCTGCAATAAAAGTTTCAAATATAATTTTCTGAGATAAATTATCTACCCATGTAGGAACATTTACAAATTGTTTAATATTTCTCAGCACGAGAAATGCCATGCCTGATAGCATGAATTCTATTACAACCACTTACCATATTAATGTTATACATGTCAACAAGAAATTAAGAATTACATCACGTAAATTGATCTTTCAACATTGCAAGGTTTGATTGTTTAAAATAATTAAATTGAAAAACCATCAAATCTTTACGTTCTCCTTTTTTTTCAATAAATGATGGGACAAACTCAGCTCAAATACATCTATTTATAATTCCATGACTTCTGGCACCACGTCAGTATTATTACTTTCTGATACAAGCTGTTCCTAAAGATCTTAACGAAAATTTTAAATAACAGTTTTTAAATGTTAATGTCAACCAAGATGTTCTTCTTTTTCGGTACGTTTGTATGTGGAGATGTATATGATGCTGTTTTTTTTATGACACAGAATCGGACATGTTTGGAGAGGACCGTAGAAATAATCTGGAAAACATTATTTCACTTCCAGAGCCCAGATCTGATGAATTTCATCATTTAGGTAGGTGCTTATTCTTAGGAAAAATAACTGACCACCAGATTACAAAATTAAATTCATAGCAAAGCGAAGCGAAGCGAATTTTCAAACATGAAAATCGGAAATGAGACAACAGAAATTCGTAAATTAATGAAGAAGTTGCTATAAATTTACTAAAATTGGTAAAAAAATTGGACTTATTTTTTACATAATTATTTTCTATTATTCTTTTAGAATAAGTACCTGCAACAAATTTTCAAAAATCTTGAAATTTCGAGAAGTTATGTGTAATATAATAATAATTCTCTACAACAATTCAAAAACTAATTAACGAATTTAAACTCATTCGATTTGTATTAATTAAATTTTCAATCACCTGAACCAAAATTAGTTAATTTTTATTTTTATCAGCATAAGAATTAATCCAAAAAACTTGAAACGCATTTTCTGAAAAGCTACATTTTTCAACAAAGTCCCTACGATTACTCAAAAACTATTAACGGAATTAAATTAAATAAATTTAGTTAAATCCTCGATCTATTAAACTATTTTCAGTTATTAGTTAAAAATATTTATTCTTTCGATAAAAAATTGCATTTGTGAAAAAATTCCCCACGATAACGATAACTCAAAAGCAGTGGCAGCTGGTGAATTTTTTGATGGGAGGTCTAATATTATGAATTGTTGATTTAATATGTTCGTTGGTACATAATCAACCTTAAATTTTAAGAACCACCCTGTATTTCTAATGCTGTTTGTAATTATGAGCTATGAGCCATCATCAGGGTTCTCCAATAATGGCTAATTAAAATTAATTAATTAATTTAATTTAATGATAGCAACTATTTAAATCGAAAATATTAAAAATACTTGATGCAACGCGCCTTGGATCCCCGAGTTGCTGCAATTTTAGTCTCTGACTAATGTATTAAACATGGAACATATTTTTCGATACCGAATTACCTCTTTTGTTTATGATACCGAATACAATGATTTATTTGATATCTCTGTCAACTTATCGGATCAACATAATATGATCTGATTGAAATGTATAAATAATGTCGAAGTTGTGTAACGTAAAATCGTCATTTGACGTTTTTATTCACACGCCTATGTATTTATACCTTTGGTTTCGTTGTTACGTCTATGGAAAAGATGGCGGTGGTTTTGGTTTTTGATAAAAAAAGAGCGATTGGCACTGTGAGAGGCCGTTTAACTTTTGTTAATTGTTAGTTTACCGAGTTCCGTTTAGTTTTCACCGCTAAAAAAATAGGCGTAAAGCAACTGTTTCCTTGTGTTTGGTTGAGTAATTGACGACGGGCGCTCTCTTGCGGATTTTCCGTACTCTGTTAATTAACTTATGCTTAGGCTATCACGTTGTAAGTAACCTGTTTTTTCCAATCATTTTCGGTTCTAATTCCTATCGTCTAGATCGGGATTACTTACATTTCCACGTGGACCTCCAGGCTGTGCAGTGGTTTTGTTTTACCTTCTATACCTTTGGGTTCGAGTATCCAACCTGTGACCATGTGGCTCCATATTTTTGCAACTTCCAGCTGGCAACCGTATACCAGGAGAGTTTTTTTTGTTAAGGACTGACAGAAGAGGATCGTGGAATACCCTTGTACCATTTTTAGTTATCGATCGCATACAAAGAAGCTGTATAAGGTAAAATTTGTGAACACCCAAAGATCTAAGGTGAGTCTATCCTTTGTATTGCGATTGCCTTGTTTAATTTTAGACCGTTTAAAGTCTGTTCAGGTACTTCCATGTATCTTCAAGCCATTTGACCTTGCTCAATTTTATAATTTGGCATGCTCTTTTGTGTGGAAATTTTTGTGTTTAATAAAATAACGTTTGTTTTCCGACCTAGTTTATTTACCTCGAGAGGTTGCCACCCGAACTCCTTACCTTGCCTCCGAATTATCCTGGAGCTAGTTTTTCCATCAGGGCCACCCACGCAAATTTACCAGTCTTATCTGGGTGTGGGGAAATTCCAATTGCTTAGGTGATCTGGAATTTTGTTGCAGTTGTTAATAAAATTAATAAAATAGTGATGCAAAGAAAAGTTTAATTCAACCATCAAATGGATCCCAAAGAGACAATCCATGCGCAAATCACAGAAAGACAAAGAATACGGAAATCACTGCTGCGACTTCTGAAGAAAGCAACTCAAGACAAACAACGACAACAATGTCGCAGGACTCCGAAGAAGAAACTCGATCCCGGGGGAGGTGATTTTTAGGTTGGTAATCGTAACCATGGAAACTTGATTGGTGTGAGTTTTTTTTAAGTTGGTAAAAAGTTATCGAGTGAAGTGAGAAAGTTTTCTACATTATTCTAATGTTTAAATAGGCATAATAATTGATCCGTTAATCCGTTGATGCGTTAATACGTTGATTTTTGGTGTCGGTCGTTTTTTGGCAGATAACGAGCGCTAAACCATGTTCCATGTTAAAAGTTTAAGTAAGTAAAGTTACTGAAAACTGCAACAAATGTGGGGTGTGGGCGTAAATCCAAGAGTCCAACGCCTGTGATACCAAAACTATTAGATAATCTTATTAATCGATTGGTCAACATTTTTAACTTTTTTTTAAGAGAAAAACTCATATTACTTCAATTTAAACAAATATTTTCTACTTATCGAGAGAAATTTAAAAAAATTTTAAATCTTTTACCTATATCAATTTCTCGACCGAACTTTATTTTTCAAGTCAGGTACCTTCAGGGTTAATTAAAATTAATTAAAATGTAATGATAACATAACGGATTAAATCTATAATATCAAAAAAGTTACTTCTGAAAATTGCAACGCATTATTGGGCGCAAATTCGAGAGTCCAAGCGCTTGACTATTAGATATTATGCTAACGTGCGAAACTTCACGATCATATGACGATGATGAACGAGCGAGAGAATCGTTGGACTCCAAATGTTTGAGTCCTTCGAGTCCAAATGTTTGTGCAGTTGCAACTAGCACTAGCACTTGCTTTACGATTTAATAAGCGGCTTTCGCCACTTATCTACACAATAGCATAGCGCAACAAAATTTAAACATGCAAATAATTACTACGATATATAAAAATTTCTAAATTGTCTAATCAATTTTTATACAAAAACTTAACAGTAAAAATATATAACGTGAAACGTGATATCTATTCTTTTTCTTTTGATATTACTTGGGGGGGCGACGCCCCAGAGTCCCCCCTCACCAGCCGCCACTGCTCAAAAACTAATCAATAGATTATATTCATCATTCTATTCATAGGCTCATTACATTTGCAGTTAAATTCGCTATTGTGTGAACTACGATTATAACGATCTATTGGGAATTCCTATTTTTGTTCTAACTATTTAAATTATAAGATAAAAAACATTAAATAGTATTAAATTTATACATTTTTGGTTTTTTGATTTCAGAAAAATACAAAGAGCTTCATCGTGAAGAAGTGAAGCATCAAAAATTTTACTTAATCTAATTCAATGTGGATTATGTCCTAAAAAAATTTTTTGTAATGAAAAAGTTGTGTATTAGGGTATTTTCAAATCTTAATAAACACAACCCTTCTTTTTCTTCTTCATCTAAGAATTTCTTCAAACGTAATTTAAACTTTAAGGCCTGTTATTTCCAACATCTACGACGTTTCCTTGACAGTGTTAGTTCTATTATCGTATAAATATTTTACATCCATTATAGGTAGCTTGCTGGGTTGGTCTTCAGATGTGCCTGTACTCTGGATTTTACTAAAGAAGATAAACATAACCCAAAAAACAATAATCTCATCATTAATTTTGTTATACTAAAATGAATTTCAAAATTGTACCTATTTTTATCGCGTTAGAGCGAATACTCCCTTAAATTGCCAAAAAGTGGCGTTGATCTGATGTTGATATTCAAAATCAAGTAAGGATGGACCCAATAAAACTGAATTCTCATTTCTAATCGTAAGAAACTAAACCTAATTTTTGATGTAATTTTCATGCAACAAATTTTTAATGTAGATTAAGAACATAGGGGTACAAAACCTAACACTAAAATCTTCATATAAACAGTGATTTTGCAGAAAGACAGATGATCATCCATAAAGAGGCGAAATATTAACCAAAAATCATCACTGAGGGTTTTTTTAATTCAAATAAAATTAAAGCAAACTGAATGGACGACTTTTATTAGGAGAGCATTTATTCTTTATAACATTAACGCCTATTTTTCCTCAAAAAGGAACTCTAAAAATGAGAACAAAAAGTTGCAAATTCAATGTTCAACTTTAAATGTACTATTCCAAGAGTAAATAAATGTTGTAACCATGGCATTTCCTCTGTTACATCATGAATAACGCAACAAAAATAAAATAAAATGGAGTTGACTTGTTTGAAATACAAAATCATGCTTCAAATGAGGCCTCCATGGGCTTAAGAAAATTTATCGAAAAAAAATAACATTAGTGCGATACAATTAACATAGGCGCAACAACAAATTAGTGGTCTGCAGTAAAAATTTTAATGACCATGTCATAAAGATTATTTCTGGATCTGCCAATTTGATGGCTATTTTTTCGTACATTTTATGCATAAAATATAATATTATAACAAAAAATAGTGCCACACCGGCATCGTAAGAACTGAAAAAATTCATTTAAAACATGTGATAAAATTAAGACACATTAAATTACACTTATTTTTATACAGTTCATCCCACAATTATGGGCTCTTACCCCCTTTAGTACTTCATATTAGCTACGCTACTGTACGAAATTTAAGGGCTCTAGTGATCTTCGATCCAGTTTTGATCTGGAGAGTCCTATCGTGACAGTCAAGCCAGATTCGATCTTGACCAAGTTTGGCATTACATTATAGATCCACTCTGGACCAAGTTTCCTGAACCGCACCTGATTTCCAGCTGTAATAAATTTCTAGTCGGGAAGATCTCTGAATGAAGAGGGATGAAATTTTCTAAAAGCAGCAATCTTTTTTTCGATTTTCCGACCGATTTCTTAATAAAACAATGGAAACCAATTCATTTCTCACAAAAATGGTTAACAAAATGAATCCACACATTAGTAAAAATTGTACCATGGCAGATTTGATCCTGGCAAATCGATGATTTTTCAAGAACACTCTCCAGGTTTGGTTTGGACGATTAAAATCCAAAATCATGTTCTTTGCGTGGTTTCTGGTTTGGATTATAAGAAGGGCTGCTATATACAATCAGTTGAGATTGCTCCGAGTCTTCAAGAAAATCGCAAGCTTAATTAGCTACCATTTCTATCCCACATTTGCCTTGTCTTGTTTCTGGTGTTCATAAATCAGCTAGTGATTACGATGGTTTCATCTGCCCAATAATTGATGTGAATCTACATTTTCCGTATCCTTTCCTCCATTTTAGATTCAAGATGTCGTTCATTAAGCTAAAGTAACCATGCAAGCACAACAACTTTTCAAAAGTTAAATTTCCTACCAAAAGCAATTAATTTACTTTTTAAGCAAAAAAAAGTCTTCAAGGACACTCCGATTGGGTAATGCTTGAACGATGATAATAATAATTCGATTGCAACTCCCGCAAGTCTTATCAGGTGCCCTACAGAGCATTCAGTCATGACCACTGTTTGCAATTATTTACACAATGCAACACCCTTGATGTAGTTTCACCCTCTTATGATATAAAACAACCCTCGCGCGTCTTGAGTTCGCAGGAGTGTGAAAATTCCAGAAATTATTGTTCAGTTCAAGCATAACAAATTACTTCGTCAAAGTTAGCCTTAGACTTAATTAAAAGTTTACAAAGATTTTCATATTTTAGTTAATTAGAAACCACATAAATAGAACGTAATCAATGTTGGTTGGCTGGCGCGTCAATACCGACGAACATCCCTCGGTAATACAGAAGAGGAATATCTCACTCTGGATTTTTATCAGCGCAACAAACGAAACACGATAGTTTTTTTATTATTTTATCTACCCGGGATAGCTCATTTATGACAACCATTATCATTTGTAGTGTGATTTTGGCACGTGTTTGTAATGCGATATTAAATTACATGTCGGTTATATCACATAAAAAAATGTCCTCCATTGAAACGATACGACGATTCAGTAAGATTTCATTTATTTTCTATTGTTGCTGAAATACTAAGAAAATTTTAAATAATATTTTTGTATAGGTAAACAAAAACAAAAAGTTAATATTATCATTGTACGGTTGTCAGTACCTTTTTGTAAGTATTGCCCCTCAAATGGAACTTTTAGTCGCCGTTTTTGCTTGTGTGGTCTGTTCCATATCATATCGTATTCTGTGAGGTGTCAAACAAATTTTGCCAGTCCGCCGAGTTTTTATTCAGTATAAGTTGAATGTGAATCAGGATAATCAGGCTTAGGCTTTCCACCACCCTTCGATGTTCACGGAACCCCATACCTGGAATCGACCCACCTGTCTATGTTGTGGTCTCTTGCAGGATTATGCGTGTATATCGCAGTTGTCTAAAATTATTATGTGGCAGGCTTTGTGTGAAAAATAAAGAAGCTAGGTAGCCATGAAATGGATATACAATATTTGAGGGGAACATAAACCGATGTTCTTTTTGTCCTTGTCCAAAAAGGAGTTTAGGTGTGATGATCTCTGTTATGTTTATACATATTTGATGGGAACATATTTTATTCACGTTTAAGCCAATTCATTAAATACGTTTCCATTTTGGAACTATAGGCCGAATTATTATTACACGCAAACTGCAAAATTTTGTCCGTTTACACAACATAACAATTGAAATTTATTACATAAAATAAATTCGTCAAAAAATTTATTACGTTATTAATGGATAGGAAGAATATGACAGAAACGTCTAAAGGAAAACGAAAGCTTTGCAAGTAAAACTGACAATATTTCAATTTCCTGTACGACTTATTCCTTGTACCTACCTACCTCAAAAACTGCTCTCTTTAAAAGTAACGCAACAATAAATTGCTTTATTTTTTACATAATATAACCGACTCCGAGCAACACCCGCGCTATATACGATATTATAAGGTTTCGCCAATTAAAAGTGGAGAATCTCATTACAATGTTCAACCAATTGGTTGACAAATCTGCACGTGCTGTCGGTGTCAACAATGACGTCACTATTATTGTTGTAAGTCAGTGATGATTGAGAAATTGGAGAAACCAGATAAATATTTAAATAGGGGATGTATTTGCGAAACCTTACACCTTATTTTGTACGATTACAATGTCTCTCGGGTTTACCAACTTCAAATGTTTGTTTATTTTTTATTTTATTTGCTTTACTTGTTCCTGAAAGCCTCACCTGAAGTGCGTTGTGAAAGCAGAAAAATGACGATTTTAAAAATAGTTCAATTAATTCGGTTATAAAGTTAATATAATGTAGAAAATAAAGCAAGAGCAGGATGTGGAAAGGGTAGATTGCATTGAATTTATCCTCGAATGAAATCCCTAGACACCTCTTCGCCTGCTGCTGCATTCTGCGACACCCAGATTGTGTATACTGATGTTTCAGCACACATAACAGAACTGAAAAGTCTTCCCCAAGGATCAACGTTAAATACGTTTTTCTATAGCATGCACACTGAGAGACACGTGATAGGGTGTGATGGAAATTACAAATAATAATGTTTCCACTCTTTTTTTTTAAGCAAATTAAGTTTGTTAATTTTAGGTGAAAATTATTTCAATTTGTGACGCTCTGTTAAGTACTTTAGTTAATGTTTGTTTTGTAAAGACATTAAACAGTGTAAACATAGCGAAATCGATAAAGTATACATAACTAGAATTCTCCTTACACCTATGTATATGTGTTACGTCTATGAGGTCATACATCTGGAGACAGAACTAAACCAGACCGAAACATCCATCCTAACATAGCATCGCGGCAAAGCAGCTAATCTATATGCATGGTTCCCCTTGCAATGACAGCTCTATCTCCGTGGCCACCTAGCGGTATTGTGAGCTTCTATCAAACCGTGGCTCGTTCAAAATTACAAAATAACTTTATGTTTTTAAGTTGAATTTATCTAACAACTAAAAATGAATTTACGTTTATTGAATTTATTATTTATTATTTATTCAATAAGAATCCACAGTAAACGAGTATTTCGAAGTTATTTACTCTCATCAGCATCGACATGAACTTTGTTTAATTTTATATTATTTGAACTTATATTACCTAGTAGATTTTCTTTAGTTTTTATACTTGATGCTGTAGTTCTTCAAGAATTGCTAGGTAGGCTGAATTGTGACTGAAACTGAGTCACAAAACACCTGATGTAGTTCAGAAAATTATCAATAGATAGCATCACAACTTTCAATTTAACAGCCCTCTCTTAAATCCTGTGTTAGAAAAAACCAGGATACAGGCACATCTGAAGGCAAGTCTAGCAAGCTACCTAATGGATGTGAAATATTTATATGCTCAAATTATCTAACACTGCCAAGGAAACGACGCAGATGTTAGGAAATAACAGTCCTTAAGGCCTACTAGAAGAGAGTTCTCTAGAGAATTGCCTCTAGAAAAGGAAGAGAAGAAGAAGCCCTGCTCTCTGTTGATTACTTATTAAACTAAACCTGGTAATTTCAAAACTCTAATAAACTTTATCTATTCGCTATGTGTGTGGATGGAGAGGGGATACGAAAACCTATCGAAGCGTTCGGAGTGGCCGTAGTAGAAACGAAGCGGGATTTATTTATCTATTAATTATTATTATTCATCTATGCCTTATGTGATTACCATACAAACCAATACACCACGGACATCTTAAGTAGAGCTTAAATTTAAATTTCCCTTTAAAACAGTCCCAATTCATTTTCTTTATTGAGCGACCAGAGGGCAGCAGGAGGAATGCACACAGCGAATACTGATTCAACAAAATTAAAGGTAATAAATTTAAATTAAGTTACATTTACGCATTTACACTATAGAAGACTGCTGGATTCTATATAAAATTAGGATTCATGACAAAATAATAAAAGATAATGCTTGGCTTGAGCTGCGGATTTATTTCTAACATTACTAGAGGCCTACGACGGCGTGCATAGCTCGGCCTACGGCCTCGAACTTTCATTCTAAATACAAAATTGTAGTACAGCTAATCTCGATGTAATGAGATGGAATTGCTTAGTGTAATTAGGGTGCGTTCCACTTAAAGCCCATGACGACCACGGTCGATCGTCAGTCCAATCAAAGAACCACGGGACCGCATCGCGGTCGTCCTGGGTTATAAGTCATTTGGTCATGTGGATATCTGTCTGATAATCATCTGATGGTTAATGTCGTACTCTATCACTCTGTTCATCTGTTCGTAACGCTATCTAGAACTTCTGATTGATTCCTTTATTATCATCAACACCCAAAAAATGTGCATGAGCTTGTTCATTTATTACCAACCTCAAAATGTTTCTGCTGCTTGGTAGCATACTAAGCACTCACTAAGCGGTATCGGCTACCCTGATCTTTTAGTATATTACAGTAGCCAACTATATTAAAAGGGCAGCGCCTAAAAAAATCTCAAAAGATGGCGCTGATGATTCTCAATTAATTATTTTTACATGGAACCGCCAGGCTTTAATATTTAAAATATAGCAAATTCGTTGAGATAATACTATTCTATAAACAATATTCTTGGTATTAAGCTTTTTTGGGTTCATAATTTCAATTTATAAAAAAAATTTCGAAATTACAGATTGATAATTTTTTTCAATGTGGATGCAATTTAAGATATTCAATACCAAACCAGCATGAAAAGAAACAAATATACTTAGTACCAAGTAGAAATTGTTAACATTAACGACAGGACGTTCTATACAAATAACAACTTTTACATAAAAATTTACGTCATCATTTGCAATACACTGCAAAGTGTGGTAGCTTGTTCAGTGATGGCGCTGAAATACAAATAAAAATGGTAACTGCGTTACCATCTCATATATTGTTGTCAAAGTAGCAAAATATAGAGAAAACCACAGATTAATAAGAGAAAAGAGAAAACAAAGTGACGAGAAAATCATTCAAGATGTTTCTAAAATATCTTATTATAAATTATTAATTAAAATTACTTCTTAAAAATTGCAATTCTAAACAAATATTTTACATGTTTATCCGTGAACAAAATTATAGACATTTTTGTAAATAAGTTTTCATGTAGTAGCATTATTGGTAGTATAGGTAGGTACATTTTTAAACACTTTCCTAGGCTAACATCGCACTGTACCACGATAGCAAGTGCTTATCAAATATCATGTGGTACGATGGGTTACGTCACCCGTCGATAACAACAGAACATATTATTAAAATATTTCACTATAAATTTTTCTTTATTTTAATTATTTTATACCATATACCGGGTGCGCAAAATTATTTTGAATTATTATTAGAAGTATCGAAAATTATTGCTTTTGTGGATTCAAGCCATCTTGAAATTTGACATAATTTAAAATTTCTGTTCCTTCTTTCAAGTTCTTTGTTCGACTTTTCCTTCCCCATTAGCGGCGATTCTAGTGCGGTGCGGTCGCACCGGGCGCCATCCTAAGGCGCCAAAATGACAAAATATTTCGAAAAAATTAATAATTTGTTTTTTTTTGGAAAAAAAAATATTTTTCTGAAATTTGCAAGCGCAAAGCGAGGAAAGTGGCTTTGTAGTTAATTTTTCTTTTAAAAGCTAACACTCGAATTACAAGAACAAACTCAAGTTCAAATAAAATTCACTTCAGCTCAACTTCGATTTATTAACAATTATCAGATATCAATATTCGTTTACATAACAAACGTGTCTTCTCTCAACCCCGATGGTCCAAGAGTTCTTCCGCAACCCCTCGACCACAAGAATGACCTCTTGCCTTCCCCTCTTACGTCTCACGTCCCAAAGACACCCTCATTTGAACGTTTTGGTCCTCAAGAATTAAAAATAGATAACACTTTCATAATTTGTTTAAATACACCTTTTCAAACAAATATTGTTTCTTTTACGTTTTACTCCACGGAGGGGGGGGAGCCAAAATGAGATCTCGCACCAATTAAAAATCTTGCTAGAGCCGCCGCTCTCGGTAATCCGAACTAATGGAAACCTAGCCTCATTCGGATTACAAAGAAGTTCGGATTCTTGGATAAAGTTAAAAAATTAAATAAAAAATTAAAAATTTAAAAAAAAACCTTTTATTTAAAATTAAAAAAGTGCACTAAAAAATAAAAAATAATTTTAATAAGAAAAACAAAACTTCTTGAAAACATCAATATAAAAGCGTGGGGCTATTTATTTAGAGGTAAGTAAGCAATTGAGAGCCCCACGCTTTTATATTGATGTTTTCAAGAAGTTTTGTTTATTCTTATTAAAATTATTTTTTATTTTTTAGTGCACTTTTTTAATTTTAAATAAAAGGTTTTTTTAAAATTTTTAATTTTTTATTTAACTTTTTATTTTTAATTTTTTAGTCATATTTGATTAAGTGGGAGGCTGTCGCAGCATAGTGCTAACGCGAGTTGACTATGAACGCTAAATGCCCGGTTCGAATTCGAGTGAAGTAAGAACTTTATTCTGACCGTCTCCCCTCAGAAGGCAATGGCAAACCACCGAGAGTAATATGCCAAGAAGAATCCTTAAAATGTTAATGATCTAAATAAGTCCAAAATTGATCTGTCGATTAAGGGACAGGCAAACCGCCACCCCATTAACATTAACATTTCCCTGGTACAGCCTTCTTGGTTAAGTCGGGGGGATCGCCGTACATCCGAAATCGGATAGGCACCTAAAGAAGAAAAGTCATGTTTGTTAAATACAGCTCCTGCTGCATCCTATCAGAATTCATCTGGTATGTGTTTTTGATGTTTGATGCTTCACCCTGTATACATCATTAAAACAAAAAATTTCACCCTGAATGCGGTCCTTAAAAATGCGAATGCGATTTAGTAATGTAACTTTTCACCCTGTATGCTAAAACTGTACAATGCGCAGCCACGCATGCGCTTTATTATTTTCAGTTTTTTCCCGATTTCTCGCTTATTTCGCGGAATTTTGGGACACAAAATTAATATATGAAAATTCGCTGCAAGTGAAAGCTATGTTCCAAATTTCAGCTCTCTAGGACTTCGGGAAGTTAGTTAAAAACGGCCTCGAAAAAGTCCAAGGGACGGACGACGGACAACGGTCACACCAAGTTAAATAAAAGCTTTTAATTAAAAATGAATTTTTTAGAATAATTTTTATTTCAGAAATAAACAAACTTCAAAATAAATATGTACTACCTACTACATAATACATATTCTACTGTGCTTAGAAAAAATAATAGTAGTTTACATCAAAAGGCCATAAAAAGAGATTTTACAACCATGGGGCGGGTTTTCATAGACGAGGCGAAGCCGAGGCACCCGAACGCACCCGAGGGTGTAAAAGCACTTTACGGCCGAGTTGGTGTAATAGTACTTTTCACCACAAGGGCGTAAAACGCCATTTTACACCCGAGGGGAGGGGGAGGTAAAGCCGAGACGCAGCGGAGCGCAGCGGAGCGCAGCGGAGCGCAGCGGAGCGCAGCGGAGCGCAGCGGAGTCGAGGCGGCCGAACGCCCCCCGAGTGTGTAAAAACGTTTTACCCCGAGTTGTGTAAACGGCTTTTCGTTGTTACGGAACTACGCCAGTTTGATTGCTGTTTTAAATTTCAATTTTGATTGGTGTATATTTAAATTTAAATTTAAAATTGGTAGTACTTGCGTACCAATCAATTTTGATTGGTGTAAACGGTTGGTATTAACGGCTTTAGTTGTTTCGTAGTAAGTACTATATCTACGGTAATTTTTCATTTTTATTTGTAACGTGTACGAGTCAGTTGTGAGGAAAGTTTAGTGAAGACAATCAAGAGAAAAGATGAAAACCATCGAAGGAGCCAAAAAAAAAACAAAAAAATGTTTAAACAAACATTTAATCTGTAATCCGAATATTATTCTATAATCCCAACATTTTATTAGTTGTGTTCAGATTATAACTATTTGTGCGGACTACTGAGTTTTTCTTCTTTTGTTCGGATTACTGAATGGTCGGATTAGCGTGTATTCGGATTACCGAGACTGCACTGTATATTGGAATGGAAATGTACTTCCGCCCGTGAGCAAGTTTAATTTGGCCGCCCTTGTAGCCGATTTTTTTTGGTTTTTTAATACAATTTCCTAAATTTCTACTACTTATTCCCTGCCTTAAAGTAAATGACCTTTTCTTAACCCCTATTTTTGGGATTTTGGCCGCCTCTAATTTTGGCCGGCCGTGTATTTTTCACACTTTGAACAATAGGGCGCGGGGCCCTGAATGTCATGTTATTGTTTCTGCAGAAAAATGCAATCGTTGCATTGTTAATATTTTTACGGAATTCTAGAAATTTATTGAAAAACTAATGGTGCTATAGTGCTCGAGTTATTTTGAGGCGATGATTTCTATTATCAAATTATTAAAAAGTTAAAAATTCTATTTGCAACCGTAGGTTCTCAAACTTTTTTTGTGTTTTCCGTGACCCAAGGAGTAGTACTACATTAACAAAATTGCAAGTGAAAACCAAAATAATTGAATTACGTGAAAAGATTCCAATTTTATTAGGTGCCCGGTTTATTATGGGATTCACTGTATATACAATTTAAATTTGTTATCAAATTAATATTTTGAAGTGGTAGTATTATTTAAAATAAATTAATTAAAATTTTTGTTAAAATGTACGTGACCTCCGTTAGTTGTATTGAAACGTGATAAGAAATCATATCAACAAACCAGTATGCACTTGCTGATTAAGCATTCCACTTATTGCTGATAATAATCATCTGATATAGTGTAAAAATTGTGACGTCACACTTCTATAGCGCGCCACCTATTCGTCAATAGCCTGAATCACCAACAAATGGAATGTTAAAACCAGCTGCATTATCCACTACTTGGAGTATTAAAAATTAATATTTTAATTACAAATTTTCGATTGTAGCGCCTCTGCAGGATTTTTGCGGTAACTTACATTGCGTTCCCCTTTTAAATAATAATTGGTTGATTACCCAAGATAACCGCGCGCTCGCTCATTCACTCACCTTAAGAATTATGTTTTAAATGTTTAGTTTCCTTTGAGTCTGTTAAGTTTACTATGGCTTAAATTAAACTAAAGATGAGTTCTTAGGAGGGGGGGGGTGATGAATACTAAATTTTATGATATTTTAAGGAAAACACTGGTGTAAAACTCGGCTTGGTGCTGATTAGTAATCAGAGAATCCTGAAAGGAAATTTACGAATTTTGCGAGTGACAATCAAAAAATAATAACAAATAGAAAGGATTAACTTTGATTTTTGAAATATAATTATTATATCGACGACACTGAATTAAATTTAAGGTTAGACTGGTTAGGGGGAATCCGAATTTAACATTTCCAACTAATTTTTGTTTAGTTGGCTACGTAATTCTTAAAGGACTATCATCATCGGTGTTTATAAAATGATAATAGAATTTGTCCCAATTCTCTTCTGTATGGAATTATTTTTATCCTGGAATAACCAGGACTAATTTTAATTCTAAACAATGAATTGGGGATGTCTAGGGGCTTCTATTATATGCGTGAGGCCCTGGATAGTTGTCTTAGCTCCTCTCATCCTAGCGGAGTTACTAAATAAGACCAAATAAAGGCGAAACTATACCCAATCTCACGTACAATCGTAAAACCTAGGAACTCGAGTTAATAAAAGTTGGTTTGATTGCATAAATTACCGCTGTTTTGCGAGTTTTGCATGCTTTTGTTTATAAAATTGTACTGGCAGATTCATCAAGTATGGCAAATTTTAGTAACTCGAGTTATAAGGAATTTTGATTTTAGCATAGTAATATCGACTTTAAACATAATATATCTGCAGAGGTCTGACTGCATTGGCTACCGTACGATGGAGTTTAATGCTTGATTGGTACATATAAATTATAAATTGATATGCTAAGAGTCTAAGCAGTAACAAATTTTACGTTCACAATTTTCTTTAACTTTAATACGTCTGTTCATTCAGCAGTTTGTGATCAAAACACGTATACATTTGTTGTTAAATCGACCTAACGTATGTATTATACCTATACATACTGGCTGCTCAAAGAAACCTATTATTTATGTAATTTTTCATCATCTATATTCTACACATTTAGATTTTGCTAATTTGAAAGGTATAATATGGAGACGGTCATTGCCTTGCAGCTAACACGATCACGTGATCAAAGAGAAACCGGGTTCATATCCGGGGAAGGGTCAAACTTCCTTACTAGTCTCCGTGCTTCGGAAGGCATGTTAAGCCGTTGGTCCTCCTGGGTTAATGAATTACCATCATTAATATAAAAACCAGGGTACAGGCACATCTGTAGGCCAGCCCAGCAAGTTACCTAATGGATGTAAAATATTTACATGACCGTGGAACTAACGCTGCCAGATGTTGGAAATAACAAGCCTTAAGGCTTAAACTAATTTGAAGAAGAAGAAGAAGAAGAAGAAGAAGAAGAAGAAGAAGAAGAAGAATGGTAAAAACTCAAGCATATTTAGAATCTGCATATTTTCGTGCATTGTATAATATTATTTGATATTTTTAAATTGATAAGCCCAAGCAAACAAAGTTCAATTGTTTTTTAATTCAAAATCACTTAAATAATACTGATAATGTAATACTGTTAATAAAATAATACAATTATAACATAAAAGTAACTCCAGTGCGACCTTCAGGTCGCACAAACTGGACAATTTTATTTTAAAAATTTATTTGGGAATTTTTCATCTTCCTTAACTTTGCCTTAATTTAATCTTGTCTGATGTAATCTAATTTAACTTTGTTGGTCAACATAATATTCTGATCTCCTCCTTCTATCCAGAAATTCAGCAGAAGAGCTTCTTGTGGTCACTGTCCATCATTTCGTGAATTCTAGATAACATTTTTCTGAATAATAGCTTTTCTTTATGTAGACAAGCGGGAATAGTATATATTCTATATTATAATAACACTAGGAAGTAAAGTACCACTTTTCAAGCGAAAGGAAAAATGATTATTTGTTTACTAATAATATGGAGTAAACTGACATTTTTATTTAAAAAATATGATCGTTTATGTTTTACCATTAAATTGTTATGAAATACTATCGATTTGGTGTGAGATTGTCCACATAAAGTAAATCAATTACCAAATTCAAAATTTATTATCCTATCGATTTTTCGAAACACTAACCGCCGTATTCATAAAAATAAATCAATATTTACGAGAGGCTTAACCTTAACCGAGAGGCCTTCTTAACCATAACCTAGCTTTTTTCCCTATGTTTTTACTAGCAAAAAAGTTAGGTTATGGTTAAGAAGGGTTTACAAGCCTCTCGCAAATATTGATTTATTTTTATGAATACAGCGGTTAGTTTGGAGACCTAAAGTTCACAAGTTCGAATCCCGATCGCTCCCAAATTTATCTATGTCATAATATAAAGAAATAAATAAGTCACAAACCAAATACTTCTTCTTCAGCCTACCCTAGTCCACTCCTGGACCATAGGCCTCATCTCCAGTAATGGAGGTTTTGGCCATAACTCACCACGCTGGACAGACGGGTTGGTTAGTAGTCCGCATATTGATTTTTGGACTATAGTTGTTTTACATCCAATAGCAGCTTGCTAGGCTAACCTTCAGATGTGCCTATAGCCTTGTTTTTTATTAACGGTGGCAATTCGTCAACTTAGGGGGACCGCCGGCTTAACGTGCCCTCCGAAGCACGGAGACTAGGTTATAGGAAAGTTTGACGCTCCCCAGGTTTGAACCTGGTACCCCGCATTCGCATCCAAGTGCGTTAGCTGCAAGACAATGACCGTCTCAAATGTCTCAAACAAAACCAAATACAAATAAATCTAATAGTACTAACAAGGGGACCGCCAACACTGGTCATCACCGATTTGCACTATTTTTAACAAACTTTTGGTCATAATTATGGTCATAATTCAGCCAATTTGGAGAAAATCGATTTTAAAAAACGAATTCGTATGATTATAGTATAAATTTAATTATTCCAAGGTTAACAATGTATTTCTTATGGAAAAATGATGAAAAACGATGAGTTTCATACTCATACGCTATAAAATATTATTAATGCGTAATACAATGTAAAATTACCTGCAATTTTCGTTCTTGAAAATGGATTTTCTCCAAATTGGCTGAATTAAGAGAACTTACATTTTCACCTTATCAATAACTAATTATGAACAAAAGATATGTTCAAAATAGTGCAAATCGCTCATGACCAGTATTTGTGATCCTCTTGTAAGTAATGGCCAATGTCACCCCCACAGGAGTTTTAATTGCAAAGAGCTACCACATATTTCTTCATTTTACGAGTTCATCCCCCAGTTTTGTTGTCGCAGATGTTAAATGTTTTTCATTTTTCCTACAATTATTTTTACTTTTTCATATTATTATACAAATAGTTCCTACAAAATTTTCAAAAATAACTTTGGAAACAACTGTAACTCAAAAATAACTGAAATTTTAAAACTGAAAAATTGAAATTATGAATTATTAGATGAGATCGTAATTAATGCAAAACCCATAACTTCCATTATAATATTTCGGTCTTATTAGACCATTTAGAGGCAGAAGTAATCTAAAACTTTGTTGTCGTTAGTCCCAATTTTTATTGTAAGAGGTAATAATATTCAAAAATGTAAATATTTGAGCTAACTTATTTTCTAAAATGTTATATTTACAAAACTGCATTTTAAATACTGCTTTGTTTTCAAAATAATTTATTCTATTTTGAACTCATTTTCGAACAAACAATTCCATTTTTACTGATCAAGCAATTTGAAAATACAATTTTCATTATGCTGTTTGAGGTAAAATTGGGCTACAATTTTCACCGTTAGTTGAAAATCCAAAATTTTCTTTTTGGCAATTTAGTTTAAAAATATTAATATTCGTCCAATGCAATATGATTAAATAACCAAATATTAATTAATTATTACACGTGCAACTACGATTATTTTACGTTTAGTTAATAAAGTAATTAAATTTTCTTTTAATGTTTCGACGTTTAGGTGCCGTTTGATTTCGTCTGTTCTACCGGTAATTATTATTAATTAGCAATTAGAAATAAAACGGTTTCGAAGCATTTAAAAAAAGTAAAACAATAATTCGTAATTTATGCCGTTTGCGCTGCATTAAAAATACATAATAAAATATATTTAAAAAATACGTGTTCAGCGAGTTTTAAAATGTATTTTGTGAAAGAGCCTTACAATATGCGGTGGCAACCCGGAGTGTACAATGATTGGATCCGGATTTTGTCCGGGTATGTACAAAATAGACATCGGGCGCGCGGGCCCGTTAATCTGCGTTACCGTAGCAACCGGGGATAGCTATCAACAATACCAGCTCCGGTTTACTTCTTACACTTCTTCTTTTCTTCCATTCATACAAATTTGATGTGGACTCGGAAAATTTGACCAAGTACTTTTTTAATTGCTTTTATTTTTAAATAAAGTTTTGTTGGAAACTTTTATAAATCCAATTTAATTTTGTTTAGATTATTTAAACAATAATTAAAGTGTGGGACTTTAAACCATCACTTGGAGTTTAATGTAAAAAATTAATTTTGATATGATAACATAATTTCAATTGCAGTATAAAGTTGTGGTCGTGACTATATTGCCAACACCGAACGCCCCAAAGTAGGTGTCTAAAGATAATAATATTTTTATTCAAAACATGCCACTTGTCGATTTGAATCACTTTTTGCTGTTTTAAAAGATTTTGCCTTCATTTCCTCGCACAGGTTTTCGCTACAAAAATTTTGAATTATTAAAAATAACAGCGGGATCGGTCACAAAATTTGCGGTTTTCCGCAGTGAATAATATATTAAATTTTCTCTTCTCCCAGTAGTTTTGAAAATACAAACAATTACAATCGATATCAGTTAACAAAACAACAATAAAAGTAGTCTCTTTGTTAAAATACGCGAACAATAACTTCGGTTTGAAGTGCGCTTTGTTTATCTTAGGGTTGGATTGACCTCAATTGAACAGAACAAGTGTTTCGGCAAATATAACCCACACCCCTATATATAATTGCATGTTATACGTTATACAGTACGTACAGGAAGCTAAATTTTTCAAGTGAACACAAAAATTCTGCGTAACCTTTAACATGCCGAAACGTACACAAACAACGTCAATTTTGTAAATAAAACAGTGTACTAGGGAATAATCAATTTTGGCAGATAAATTACTAAAAATACCTTGTATATTACATGGATGCGAAAATTTTTTATCTCGTGTACATATCTCTTGGGAACAGTTGACCTAGGGCGATCATAAGCGTACCTCCACAAGAGAAAAATGTACCCTTCATTTCTATACGCATAACATTACTCTGATGGCACCCTTGAGGTTAAAGCAAAAGGGATAACATTTTATGCACTTGTAAACATTAACACATATGGCTTAATTTCAAATCTGTGGTTATTTTTGATTAATTTCTGTTGTATTGTTGACATAAACAGCACATCAAATAAAATATTTTATTTGAACTAAAACCGATCAAATTTTTAGTATCAAACTACAGATAAAGCGACTACTGGACAATACAAACCACAAAATTTTCGCAATGTAAATTATAGCTATAACTATAATATTTCCGGTGTTATACCTTTCACCCATCATTTTCCGATTTCCCCTGCGAGGATTCGTTTTTCGTTATATGTGATGGACACAGGAGACCTACAGTTCAATATGGATCTTGAACCAAGGAAGTTGACATTTTTTACATCGCTTTTCTTGCAAATGAGACAAATTTAGACTATTTTTGTTAGACAAAATGTTACATGGGACAGCAGGTAGACATTTAGTAAGTGACAAATCTTAAACGAAGAAGAAGAAATTAAATTTTACTAGAATTGATAAATGATTACAATAAAATTGTCATTGATGTGGTTGTTCGATCTTCAGACTCACTCATAGCCATTCGGCTTACGACCTCACTTATTTCTAAATTCTAAAATGTAATATCAAGAATAATTTTTGATCCATTATAAGCTTAGAAATCTGATGTGGCCAATTTCACCCAAAATCGATAGTATTCCATAAGCTACATAGAACAAAATGAAATGGCAACAAGTAAACATTGTTTTTATTTTTGCCATTTTGGGTAATTTTATTAGTGAAAAAAGTGTGAAATTAAGTTGAAGGCCCAAATCTAGTAACTAAAAGTAAATGCAATATAATGTTGGCCAAATGGTTGCCGCTGCATCGTTAAATCGCACGACTCCATATATACCATAACCATGCCATCGAATTTGTCTTGAAGAAGATCCATTGTTGCATACCCTGTGTGGCACGTAGCGTGATCTTGTTGGAACCACATATTGTTGAGATCCATATGTTCCCATTAAGGCGACAAAAAATTGTTTATCATCGACCTGTACCTCTCCGACAGTTATGGCAGCACTAGCTTCATTTTGGATGAAGTAAGAGCCAAATTAATGATTTGCCCAACATTAATTACTATAACATCCAAATTTGGCAGGTATACATCGAATTTTCAGACGTTCTAGTGGGCCAACGGCCAAAATACACAGCAAAGACAAAGAAACGTCGAAAAATATAATGTAAATATTTAATTATTATATTCCACTACCCAAAAATATTCAAAAAGTATTTTTGAACATTTTTGGTTCGTAATAAATGAACGAACTAATTAGAGACTATAACTTAAGGTGGCCGTATAGCGAGTGGGCGTATCAAGTTAATTATATGAGACAGATCGCTCATTTGTACGTACTAGAAGTGCTTCAATTTTCACTTTTAGGGAATTATTTTGTTATCATTTTAAAGATAAAACTTGGCTCTTGGACGTGATCTAATTTTTATTAAAATCGGATAATCAGAAATATTGAAAATTTTGCTGAAAAGTTACTTGAAAAAATGATAACAAAATAATTCCCTAAAAGTGAAAATTGAAGCACTTCTAGTACGTACAAATGAGCGATCTGTCTCATATAATTAACATTGATACGCCCACTCGCTATACGGAAACCTTAATTTAAATTTAATGTGCTCTTATTTTCAGGTGTAAGGTGGGTCACCCAGCTTATTATACTGTACTGTCATAACGTCATAATACGATATTAGTTTAACGTGTAATCTTTACAAACGAACAAAATTCAGTGTGACTGGGGATCGAACCTACATTATGACTGCAGAAACAAAGAGTTCATAATATTATTCCAAATCTTCATTCAGATTTGGTGAAACAATGAAACTCCTAAATGCGACAACAACATTTAATTCAGTAGACTTGAAAGAATGAAGTGGGAATCGAACTTATGGACTTGCACGTATGCCAAAAAATTATGTTTACTTTACAAACAGAATTTTGATTACAAATTTTCGAGATGTTCATGATTGTATTGTATATACACGGGGCAGTGTTTAGTAAGCAGTCCCGTAAGGAGTCTAATTTAATTCTTTAATAATCATTAAAAATCATCATCAATCAAAAATCATCTGCAGACGAGTACTTTATGAATTTCTTCGCCTGGTATGTTGTACCAGGGAGTCTTCCAGCTCTCCGCTTCTCACAGCCCACAGAATGGTTTAGGTCCAATCGGGGGCGATTTTGAGCCTGATTTGGATAGTATGTCAGTTACATCATTTCTGCTGTCCCCATGACCTGTCACCCAATGAAAGACAATTTTGTTGCCCTTGGGTTTCTAGTTTTTAGATATAGTAGTGTTCTAAAACCAACTCCAAAACCCCTCACTCGGAAACTGAGGTAGTTGTGATGTTTCGAGCACGCACAGGTCAAGTTCCGACTGCTTTGCTATCTACAGGGAAGGCTAGATTCTAAATTACAATTAAGGAGCTCGGGATATTTGATACTGTTTAATAGATTTCAACACAAAATGTGAGCATTAGATCTTGTTATGTGGACTACACAGGGCCGTGTGGTGAAATTTTTAAGAGTGAGGCAAATCTTTGAAGTGCCGCCTTTTAACAGTGAAATTTATTAACCAAAATAAGAAGTTTTATTAAACAAAATATTTTATTAAACTTTTATTATAAAAACAAATTTACAGATTTACTCTTTTTTTTTTCTTTGTTCCGTCTGAGGCGGCCGCCTCTTCGCCTCATAGGACCATACGGGCCTGGGACTACAAATCGTCTTTTAGCCAGATGTGTAAGTTTGTGTGACTGTATCAAATCACCATTACATTTAGTATCAATTTTGCTAAATGGTGCTTTGATAAAATCTATGATTTTGTGTAGCACTATCAATAATTGTACAAAAATAACCATGTGACAATAAAAAAGTTTTGACAAACCAATGAGTTGTTTGTTTGGGAACCTCTGTGATGCTAGTGACGCCTTTGGAAGTTGGTTCAGTAGTAGAACATCTGCAACCCGTATTTACCAAGCGCTCGTGCTTTTCAAAGCCCTCGTGGTTGTTGGCTTTCTCAAATTTTACCATAAATTTGTGAACCCGTGGAATCGCAGTTGTTCAAGAACAAAATAAGTGATTCTCTGGTGTGAATTAGTGCAATCGAACATCAGGATTTAACAGCTGGTCTCTGATATTATATAACCTCACCTTTTTGTATTTCTTATTTATGCTAATTTTCGTTATTCTAGGGGCCATACAGTGTTTTTACCGTTGTATGAACCAATATAAACGAGATTCGATACTGGATGACCACAATTTTCATCAAAGAAACGCAAATTTGTGTGCTTCTTGCACACGTGCATGGAAAATTACACAATCTTCTTACCTTGACTAGAAATTTGGATATCCCGAACTAGTAAATTCACTTCTCAATCGCTCGAAAAGGCTCCCTGGACCGAAACTTCGTTCCAGAGAATACAAAACTCAAAATTCGAAAAGTAAAATTGTCGTCACCCAATTTCGCAACTAGCTTGCAAAACGTCGACGAACGGAAGACAAAAATGTTCCTTCTTAACTTCTTATTATCAAAAATCGAAAAATTCCCTAGGATTTTCAAAATAAATAAATTAGGAAGAAACTGTTTCTTGGCAGTAAATTTGAATTTTTAAGCTATTATTACTCATCTTTGCAGGTTTATCAAATTTTTAATACAATAACCGCACAAATCACTCAATAGAAACAAAAATATTGTGTTTGTGTAATGTGTAAGGTAACAAGTTGGTTTTAAATGTAAACAAGATTTATTCTTACAACTTTAGGTGTTCGCTATTACACCTCTTTTGATAATAATGTTCCATTTCGAATCTCATATTCGCGTTTATCATCACAATATGTTGATGATATTTGCAAATATTCATTTGTTAATCAATTTTATAACATTTTTTTTGTTCATTTTGTGGGGTAAATCAGATTTTTAAAGCTTTGGTAGTTTCTTTTTTTTTATAATATTTGTTACATCCTATGAAAACGACCTGATTCTTTATTTTTAGTTTGTCAAGAAATTCCATTAGAATTTATATATTATGATTTTGTCTTGGGATATTAAAATTTCCACTAGATTGTCCTGGCTGCGTATCCTGAAACCCACACTGGAAGTATTTTTAAATCTTTAATATAAATAAGCGAGCAATGAGAGATGCGATAGAACGTTACGTACAGAGAGACAGACAGATTTTTTAAAAATAAATTTTAATTATATTATTATGGTTTCATAAAGCAACTTCCTTTATTCTCTTACGATTTTTGTTGTTTCTACAAATAATTATCAGAAAAAGTACCCCTGATAATCCTGCACTAGGTATAAAAAATGTGTTTCTGTATAATTTACTAGCTAGATTTAGCTAAATGTACAAGGCCAAACCGCTTTGGGCCACATAAGACGGTCTAAAGCAAACGAACTTAGTTTGACCTGTAACTTCGAAGCTTGGTTCATTGCAAATGTTTCAAGCAGTTAGTTGAATTGAAAAGATTTTAACAGTGTAATAATAAAATGATAACACAGCCGTAGGATGGTGACTGGAGCGTATAATTGATATGCTGTAGTCGTGGTATCAAACTCCGACCAAGGGGATAAAAAATTTTCAGGACCGTTTCTCCCTTAAAAGATACTGGCAACATCTTAGAGTTATTAAATATCCATATAATTTAAATTGAAGTTAAATTTAACCTTTAGCTACACCATTTCAAGCTTTAATTCAGAAAGCATCAATTGCAGTTCAGATTAGATAATATTTCCTGCCTCACTACTGCCCATCTAGAGAGCTGTACGAGGTCGAATACCGAGCTAGCTAGAAGAGTTAAAATTGAATTTCGAACGGTATCTCAGAGTTAACCAGAAGGGTGACCATAAGGCCGGGAGAACTAGTTAATCTGATTAACAATTGATGCTTTCTGAATTAAAGCTCTTAAACATTTTACCAAGGTTTCATTTTTATTCAGAATGTTGAATTAAATAATTCAAAGGTTGCAATCTTGTAATTGTAAGTTCTTGGTTGTGCATACGTGTAAGCCTTAGTTGTTCAGCGTCTGTTTAATAGTTCTAAAATTATTATTTTGAAGTTGAGGACAATAAATTCGAGATTGGGCGGTTTCGAACTCCAGATCCTTGGAGGGTATCCCATACCCCCAAACCCCCCGGTCTGAGAGATCAACAGAATATATTATTATGTTCTGTCATTGATTTTATAAATTCGTAACCTTACGAAATAGATGACTAACCTTTCGTGGCAATAGAACCGCAAGGTCTGATCAGAAGGTAAAAGTTATACAATTTTTAAATATACGCAGTAAACTTTGTCAATTAAAACTAAATAATGATTATCTCAATTGATTTGATTGGATCTCCCAGATATTACTATACTGATGTTGTTATTTGGTCTACAATCTCACTCGTGGGGAATCTAATCATACGTGAGTCTGATATTGTACGATCCCTTTCGTACGATCGCCTATAAACTTCACGGAGGAAGAGCTTTCTAGCAAATTATTATATTTGGTTACTATTAGGGGAGAGGTTTGCAGGTTGCCACCCATTAGCTTTTTTGCTCATAGCTCGTCACAAAATCAACATATTGTTGATATTATAATATTCGTTGGAAAGAGGAACTCAAAAGGCACAATCCTGACGTAGAAATTATTTGAATTTTCAAAAAATAAAAGTTATACAGGAGTTTTTCAAAAGTACCTAAAATCGAGCTCTTGAAATTTAGGCTTGCAAGTTGCCACCCATCGAGAAATTGCTGAAAATGTAGAAAAACGGAAAGAAAACCAACTGATTTATAAAATTTATGGGTTTTTACTGATACTCAGTGGTCGTAAACATAAAAAAATTAGTGTAAATTGGCATAAAAAATCAAAATTTGATTTTTCATGTTAATTTGCATGATTCCATATTATCTTGCAAATTTAATTATTTAATGCAATAAAAACACTTCACTTTTGACTCAATAGCAATTGTAAACATCAAACAATCATAAAAACGGGCATATGAGTGTAAACAAGCGAAACACGATAGGTAGTAACCTGCAAATCGTAAAGGGTGGCAACCTGCATTCTAGCACTATTTTAGAATTATATCTGAAAAAAATTTCTATTTCATGATATGTTTGAAATTTTGTTAGGATAATGTAAGTTGAATGTAAAAGCAACACAGAAAAAATATTTACCTTGATTTCTCGATTAAAATGTTCAATTTATGACTACAGAACAAAAACACAATTTTAATTTTTAAATTTTTACGATACAACTTTTCAAACTTTTGTCAACACACACTGTCTTAGTGGCTCTGTCCGCTCCAGAACTAGTTTAAAAGTGATCACACCTCCTTAGGTTTCGATTTCAGTCAAAATTTAGTTTATGACATTGGTCCAACACCAAAATCCAAGATAGGTGGCAACCTGCAGTAGGTGGCAACCTGCAAACCTGTCCCCTACATATTATTAATTAATGTTAAAAATTGAAACCTACCAAGCATGAATGTACAAAATAGGAACTTAATTCAAAATTGAATAAATATAAGGTGGGGGGGGGGGAGGTTTAATGTTCTATGCTGGAATGGTAGAGACCTAGTGAACTGCAGCTTAAATTAAAACTACAAAATTTCCTGATATAAATGGAACATTGATCATTAATGAATAATTGAAGTCCTCCTCTTTCTCATGTGCCTGAGTACAAGTTTGTTTAGTTGTAATTGTATTTCTTCAATGTTATTTTAGTTGAAATATTTTATTTTATACCTTTTATTGTGGAATATTTTTGGTATCCACAAAAGTAACATTCGCATTCGCACAAATCAAAATTTTATAAAATCCCAACAGTAAATTTTAAGGGGATCAGTTCATAACCTTCGAATCCTTTTAGGAATTTTAAAGTCACGAATTCTGGGACCGAAGTTAACTAAAGATAAACTCACCCCTACACATTAAGAAATACTTTAAATAGCGAACAAAAAAATTTTAAGTTTTATCGTGGGGTGGAAAATTTAGAATAATTTTCAATCAAAAAAAGCAATTTTTCTAAAATTTTGAAGGAAAAGTCTGGAAAAGAAAATTCTGCAACATTCATTTTTTGCATTCTTTTCTGTTAACTTCTCGAACAATGGGTTTATTTTGATTATCTACCTTAAAGTACATTCGCCGCTTTAAATTTTGTTTTGTTCTCCTTTACAAAATGGGGCACATCTGTTATCAGGGAAGTTCTCTAGGGGCTGGTTGGCCCTTGCCGATTCCTCTTGCAGTACAAGCGATACCATCTGTGTTAACGGCTGATTGCCAATGTTGATAGTGTTCTAATACCGATTTGATTTATGCTCCGATCTAGATTTGGATCGGTTTGAGACGGATGAGGGCGAGTACAGTAACTTTGCGCTCCCGAAATTACCGGAGTGTTAAATTTTAAAAATGAATTATTTATGTTGTACATGCTTTGTCGCCACTTGTTTATCGAAGTCAACTGGCACTTGTATGAAGGTTGCGATGATATACATAACTGTCAACTTTTATAAACGTAAGGATCAGTTATCTTTTCTAAAATCAACATGGCATGAAGGGGTGGTTAAGTCACTCGATTTATTTGGTGCTTTTCGTTGTTAATTACGTTTTCGGAATTAAGTAATTTTTGAACAAATTTTTGTTTTTTAAAAATACAGAAGCACGTACGAGCCTGAATTTTGGTATCAGGACGTGAGATCAGCACGAAGTAAAATGCAATGACGTATAAGGAGTGTGTGTGTCAGGATATCTGTTCAGGACAGCAGCAGAACGAGGCTATCCAAGTGTGCGTGATCTAATGTGTGCACGTTTATTGCTTAGGGTTCGCAATTCTGCAGAAGGGGCGCGTTGTGTCTCTGGATGATAAGACCAAAACTGTCCTTACGCAAAAACGTCTATGTATCTAATTCTGTTTTATTATACTAATACAACTTTACTTGCTTGTTTACAAAAATAAAATTTAATTATCCTTTCGGCGGTTTAACTCTCAAACTTTAATTTAATTTTTGTACTAATAAGCGCTTACTTAATATTGCGCTTCCTTCGAAATCGAACATGAAAAATGACCAGTTTCCGGATACTTTTTGAATTTCTAAAAGAAACTAAAGATCGCAGGTGGTGGGTGATAGATCATTAATGAGGCTATTTAAATGCATAACACGAGGGTAGCGTCCGATCACGACCGAGCGCTCTCGAGGGAGAGTGATCGCAACCCCTAGTGTCAGGAACAGGATTTGATGACGGTGTTTTACAACTCTCTGTTGTTTTCATGAGCCTTCAAGTAGCGAACCTGACTTGCCTTGAGAGTCCTACTAATCAAATGGGAGGTTTTATTGGAAAAGGTTATGGTTTTTCTCATATTTTACCCTTTCGAGTACAATTTTTAAAGCTTCCACAACCATAAAACATTAAATCCCAGGAATGTACTTATTAAATCGGAAATCCTCTCTTGACCATCAACGAAAAATAAACTAATAAATTGCGTAAATGCAGTCAAGATTCTTTGATCTCCCCCATCCTACCAGTTAATTTATTATGAGGGTAAATGAAATAGTTGTTTAATGTCGCAGAAAAGAATTTATGACGGTGGACAAAGCTTCATTATGGTAACGTTCGTACAGAAATATTTTTAAAATATTTATTATTAGGTAACTGTAAGTGATTTTCACGGTGGTGGTCCATTTCTCATAGTTATATTGTGTTGTGGTCTTTTGTTTTATTTCTTTATTACATAATAATTTACTTACAACCACAAACGTACGCTACCGAATGGAATGCAATGGCTCAAACTGTCATTTCCTTCAAACCACAACCATATACACTATAATACAAACTTTTGATGTCTTCCGCCAACAATTTGCAATATTTTCTAATACTAAATGCTAATTTTTATTATTACAAGGTTTCGTTAAACGTAAAACTTGGAATTCGATTGCACGGTAGTTTATTTTACATTACTCTCAACTTTTCAATCCTAAGAGTATGTATTACCATCGGAATTAGTTTTTCACTTATTAGTCTTCAAATACATGCATTAACAGGATAACAGGTTACCATTACTTCTTATACGTGCAAGTTTTTGCTGTGAATAAATAAATTATTTATACCTTATAATAATCATTTAGACATGGTCCGCAGTAATATAAACTGTTTTCATATTATTTAAAAAATATTCCTTTTTCACCATTACCATTGGTATTATGGTCAGTCGTGCTAAATTATCGTAAGCAGTTCCTGATGTATAATATAGCTAATACAAAGCACACAAGATCAATACATATTTTCTTCTCTTCCTGATCGATAAGTTAGATTATAAATTTTCTAAATTTTACACAAGGTGCAACACATTACATAACACCTGGCTTACCCATAAATTAGCTACTCAATTAAATCGTGATTAATTTGTTTCTGAAAACTAAAACCTAAACGTTCCTGATATTTTTATTTTAGTTTCTCGTATCTTTGCAATGTTTATCGTTAAAATAAGTGGCCTGTAGCATCGCACAATTTTCTTTAACCCCTTCCCTTCATGCCCACTTTAATTACACTAATTATTATTTATATGCGACGCTGTTTCTCAAGTGGTTAAGAGCACGAACAAGGATGTTATAGCTACTTATTTCAATGGGCTTGTAATTACAGTGAGAATACAAAACAAAAATCTAAAACTGCAAATCAGGTAAAATAGTTAGAATTTCTTATTTATTTAATAGCTAGAACTACAGCTTTTAAGGCCATTAAGAGGGCATTTGGAATCCTTAATAACATGCAATTAATAGTAACGTTAACCCTTGTTAACATAAAATCACATGGTATTTAATTTATTGTTGACCAAGAATTTTTTACATCTCAGCAAATTAATAATTCAAAATCAAAATTTTGTTTAATTTTTATTTACTTGTAATAAATCTGGATTTCACATTTTTACACATACAAAGCCACACTTTCATTGATCTGCAATATGTCAACGAAGTTTCTCGTTACAAGAAGTGTTAGCATTTCAAACGGCCGCAGTTGGATGAAACCAGACAATATTGATAAGTAGGCGAGTAGGGGAACGGGGGGGGGGACGTTGATTCCCAAAATCTTCAGGTCCTGCAGACGAAATTCATTAGAAATCTTAGTTTCTCGTTGCATTACACTAATGAACCGTAGAATGTGACTTTTTTTGATTTCTGTATAAAATTAATCACAGTATCGTAAAAGTAAAGGGGCCCACAAACGACAAACATGGTATTCAACATCGACTACAACATGCCATGTTGAAGTCCATGTTGTACGTCTGTGGGCATGTTGGTGGTTTACTTTTCATGTTTTATACCATGGCCACCAACATGCTTTTTAACTTCCCATGTTAAAAGCGCTCAAAGCCCTCGAAGACCCCAAGCTGTGAGCAGGTAGCGGTTGTATTTTTCTAGTTGTACTATGGATTTTGCAAGATCAAAAAATTTTGATATTAAGAAAAATTAATTAATTAAATTAAATAAATTAATTAAGATATTAAGAAAAAAAGGCGTTAAACTTACAAAATTAATTTTCAAAGAAACTCTGGAATTTAAGGGGTCGCGTCGGCGTCGTCTAGAAACTCTGTATATTTTACCCTTTTTATTTATTTAATTTTATTTAAATAAAACCAAACGCAGTCAGAAAATCTCACTGGTTCACAAAATGAATCTATAATTTTACACATTTCTTAAGGAATGTTAAATATTGGGCTTCAAGTCCATTTAAAATAGAAAAATAAATGCTTATTTCATTGCAAATAAACTCTCGCATCTAGCGATTTATTTTCCCAGCCAGTGCAAACAACTTTCATTTACAAATCTAAAAAAATATGCGTACGCTTGTGAAATTAGTAAATGTTAAAATACGTAATTCGCACAAAGAGAAAAAAACAGCATACAGTAGTCAACCGACGACGCCACCATTGCGATAACTCGCGAAATTGTTTGATAAAACAGTGGTTAAAGTTTGCTCGCCCTAATAATTATCGTCTTCGTAATCGAAACTGTCAACTGATCCTCACATGGTAAATCATTGAAGCAGATGCGTCAATGTTTTTATCACTTCCTTGACCTTCACCAAAATTTTCAAATAATCAAATTTCACCTTTAAAACATTAATTTTTTAGAAATCCATACTTCTAATTAATTTACCAATCTTCAACAAATTCATATCAGAATTCCATAATCTCTATGCAAAATTTTCTGATACGTTTCACCATAAATCGCTATCGTTAAATTTTTTGCTGCAACACTATCAAATTTCTGATGCAATCTTGGATTCCATTAAATAACCATCAAATCTAATTAATCAACTGTTATTAATTAAATCACAAAATGAAGACTCCAGTCTTGTCCACACTTGGACGAGGCATCCAAAATTTTCGCAGTCCAGTTCCTCACGTCTTATGGTCGCGTAACTCAAACGGAACTGCTTATCTTCTCATTGCCGGAAATTTCCAAAAATTTTCCCCTACTTCCGCAGATAACTTTTCGAAAATTTTCTTCCAAGTCGTTAAATGTGCACTAGGTTCCTTTCGTTCAGGAACTCAAAGAAACAAAACCATCATTCATGTGAGAGCTTCTGACTTAAATTCACTGATTACAACAAAAACTGACGTCTCATTTTAGGGGTTGGATTTTAAAATATGACAATATGTAAGTCAAAATCTTGTCTGTCCCCGAAATTTATCTTGGTCCAAAATTTTTAAAATTAATTGTTATGAAAAGTCAATGAAAATTTAAAATTGCGTAAATGTAATCTAATGAATCTGATTAATTAAACACGTAAATAATTTGATTATCGGAAAAATCAAACGAAATTAAGTTACAAAATAGAAATTTTCCCTCCACTTCTTTAGTTTTCTTCAGTTTAAGATCTTTCTTTTAGTTGAGAAGAGCTTCACTGAGCAGTGACGTATTCAAGTAAGTATAATTTATTGTAAATTTTCGAAATAAGGTCGAAAAGAGTAATAAAAAATACATTGGAGAAATTTGGTACTGCGGCTTAATTCTCACGATTGGTTTGCGCTGGTTCAGACGTATTCTTAGTTATTTTATAGTGCTGCTTTAAACTTTTTTGGATTAAATCTTTAATAGTCGTCTGTCTGCTCCCGAATGTAGCAAAGGGTTTCTCTTATCGAACTTAAAAGTTTTTAGATTCTTATCAATTTTGGCAAATAAAATGTATAAAATTTTCAAAATACTTCTTCAGTTTTATTGTTGCTTGCAGTTTTAAAATATGTTTCAAGTTCTTCGTGTTTTAATATTCAATATTTATATGAGTGGCAGAATAGCATTACAATTATTTTAATATTATAATTAAATTTTATTCGCTATTTAAGAAAAAAATAGAAATATAATATGGTCACTGCCAGCATAAAATATAATGTAACTGAAAGATCTACTGGAGTTGGTTAAATTCAAGATTATAATTTAAATTATAGTTTTGTAGTAATAGAAATTCGACCAATCAAATTCTAGCGGGTCGAGGGGCCAATAGTGAAATTCAAAAAAATATAATTTTCCTTTTCGAAGTAATGTTATTGACGACAGTGGCGTAACTACCAATGTCAGATAAGACAATGTAAGATAAAAACTTCTTAAACAAAGGTAAAATGCGCCTGTGCAAGCCAGAAATGGACAATTCGGCAACGGGAATCCACCGGTCGAGCTTAGGTTAGTGTTAGGAAACGATTTTTTTTAAATGAGGGGACGGTTAAAAGAGAGATCCGCCGGTGCCGAGTTGTTGTGTACCTCTCGTTGTACTGGAGGGTATTCCATACCCCCCAGACCCCCCGGTTTCACACCAATTTCAGGGGAATACATTTGTTTTGGTTTATCAATGTTTTAATTGATTTTTTAGTAAATTGATATTAATTAATTTTACCTCATTTTGAATTGTATTTTCAATTTTCTAGAGTGGAGAAGCCTCTTGAGAAATTTGAAGAAATTAGTGTGCAACCTAGGGTATAGGGAGATATAGACAGTAACGTAAATAACGGGGAGGGAGGGGCAGAGGGAGGAATGGTACCGGGCCCACTGCTTTGGACCCCCTTATTTTTAGATATAATTTGATTTTTTGATTTAGGTTCTACGCAAATTTAGCTTATAATTTAACTTTTTTCTTTATAGTTGGTTTTGGCTATTTTAGCACAGAAATTAAGAAGTGAGTTACCGTCAAGAAAACGTTGAAACTAACAAAAAAGTCTTGACCTTTTTTCGTAAAAAGTTACTTTGCAAGTTATTTCAATTCTAAAATTAGGGATGCACATGAATGGATTAACAAGATTCCAGTTGATCACTCAAAAATATCAGTTTTTATTAAACAAAGGAAATTATAAAATAGAGGAATGTTGAATCGGAGGTTAAATCTATCAATATAAATCCTAAAAGGAATCCCAAAACTTATTTTTTTTGTTTTGCATTTACCATAATATAGGTACTGTCATTATTTCTGCATGGACATTGTAAAAAAGATGAAAGGCTTTTATTTAACTCGCTCTGTTCCTGCACATTGACGCAGGAAACTAATAAAATGGCTAATCAAATTTGACAAGCAAGTGACATTTTCATTTGTTGTTAGGGAGAATCCATTAATTACGTAACAACAATTTTTGTAATTTTTGATTCCCCCCTCCGTAAGGTTGCGTAAGATTGTGGCAACCCCCTCGCCCCCACACATCTTACGTAAGGATTATTTAAAAAAAATTAATTTTGACCCCTCTTCCGCCCCTTATATTTAAAAAATATCAATAATTCTATAAGGATTATAACAATTAATTTGTCTTTTTGGTACAATTTTGAATATTTTTTGCCTGGATATTGAAGGATTACCAAATTTATATGGTAAAAAGAAAAAAGAAAAATTACTTGATATTTAAATTTAATTTAAAAAAATATTTTAAGAAAGGAATACTTTGGACCCACTCCAAGATTTCCGATACCCCCCCCCCCGGGATGGGGACGTTTCGCCCCCGCCGGTTCGCCCCCGGTGCCAATTCACCCCCACCGATTCGCACCCGCCGTTTCGTCGCCAAGTTTGGTTTTACCATTACATTCACACTTTGTGTTAATTTCTACTATTGGTCACATTTAAGACCATTTTAAGCTTACTTTTAATAACAAGTAAACAATTTTTTGTATTATATTTTGTCAAAGATTAATTTATTGTTTTTACGCTGGTAAATTAATTCAATAATTGGTAAAAATGAAAATACTCAATTAGTATGCTGTAACTTTCTGTAATTGTCTATGTCGCCTATTGTTGGTTTTTCCAACTTGATTAAATTCAAATCCAACTTTTTTCCAACTTCCTAAAATATTGGGGTCCCCCCCCCCTTGGGCACGGCCCTTATTATAGCAATTACAAATTGAAACGTTTATTAGCGTTAATAAACTTCCTCTATTGATGAGTTATGTTAAGGCCAGGGGTTAATCAATCACATGAATTCGCTCTATAAATTCGTGAATGAATTCTATGAATTCGACGCGCTCGAAGAAGACGAAAATTTTCCTCAAGATGCACTGCCCATTGTAGATTATTTTGAAGACTGTTACATAGGACGAAGAAACAGAACACCTAGACGAGCTCCTCAATTTTTATTTACAAACATTTACGTAATTAATGAACAGCCCCTTATCTTGTTATTATTATTTGACTTTTGAAAGCTTTCAAGTTTTAGTAATTCTAAAATTTAAGACGCCCATGAATAAATAAATGCTGTAAATAGTCCGAATAAATGTTTGCCATTTTGTTGGTTAATGTGCGCACTGAACGCAACGCTTAGCAACAGCTAGTCGCATATCATAGCTCGACCTACGGCTTTGACACTTCCTATATAGAATAACGAATAGCTCGGCCTTCGGCCTCGCACTTCAGTAAATATGAATCCAAAATTTGTGTGCTCTGGTTTCGGCCAAAAAACATTAGTCAGCAATGAGTTCCTACTAACTGATACATTCATAAAAAGTGAGGATTTCTTCGATTGCAAGAAAATTGAGGATTAATATTACGGCCCCTCATAACGGGGGTTATGAGGTGCCAAAAATTATCGTAGCTCGGTCTGCAGCCTTTGCACTTTCTATATCGCATAACATAGCTCGGCGTTCCGAACTAACTACAAAGCCCCTCACTCGGAAACTAAGATAAGTTGTGATGTTTCGAACACGAACAAGCTTAAGTTCGGATCGCTTTGTTATCCGAGAACACTTATCGAGACTACTTAAAACTCAGGGAAGACTAGATTCAAATTACAATTGAGAGACTCAGAATATTTTATATTGTTTAATGAATTAGAACGTAAAAGTGAGAATTTGATCTTATGTTATGTGGACTACAAAATTATCGTTTAGCCGTATGTGTAATTTGTGCGATTGCATCAAACCACCATTACATTAAATTGTTTGAACAGAAAACAATTCGAAACAGTACAATTTTTTGTGCTCCGGCTCCAGCTACTGGCAAAAGACACTAGACAGCAAATAATTTTTACTGACCGATACATTACCGATATATAAGTGCAAAGGCCGCAGGCCGAGCTATGTTATGTGATATATAGAAGTGCTGAGGCCGTAGGCCGAGTTATATGTTACTCGGGGAAGAGAGAGAAAGGAGAAAGGGGTAAAAAATTCAGACAACATTACGGATGTCCTTTATAGACGACTCCGTTAAATTTAGCCAATTTAATGACTGTTTTTGCTCTTACGATACTGTGATTAACTTTGTACAAAAGTCAAAATGGAAGGTCACCTTCTACGCTACATTAGCGTAATGCAACCAGCAATTAGGATTTTTAATGAATTTCGTCTGCAGGACCTGAAGATTTTGGGAACCAACGGCCCCTCTACCTCTACTCGCTTGCTTATCAATATTGCCTTGTTTCATGCAACTGCGACCGTTTGGAATGCTAAGCACTGCTTGTAACGAGAAACTTCGTCGACATATTACTAAGGTGACCACCTCTTACCAAGAGGAGATATTTTGAAGATCACATTTTCCGCTAGTTTAACTATTTTTAAATAATAAAAAATGCAAATCACATTTGCTCCAAGTTAAACAACTTTTTTGAGGCCCCCTGGGTCGGAGGCCCTCGGCGATCGCCGACTAGCCTGTCCGGGCCTGCTCATACTGAAATCAGGATGATTTAGAAGTTAAGTAGAAGACTTCTACGTTGGAAAGTTTTAATTATCTTACTACCATTTCTGTTTTGCTCACTTCACAGCAAGGCAACAGTTTTCTGTAACTGAACAATACGAATAGCTTCTTTTTTATTTTTCTTTACAATGATTAATTACAAAAGGGTTATAATTATTTGTTTCTTTCAGAGGCTTTCCTTTAAGTCAGTTTTTTTAACAGTTTTGTTTTTTACGCCTATTGAGGTTACTTATTACCTGGTCAGGACCTTAGACTCCAGTTTGATGTGCTACTAATACAACACAAATTAATTATCATTAGTGCATTCTTTAACGACTGACTGCATTTCTGATTTATTCCTTTATTGTTATCCCTGGAGTATACGATTCAGAAGAGCTTATATACCGGGTGGCGAACAAATTATTACCTACGTCAAAAACAAAACGCTGCACGTGAAAGTTCAGCAATTATTATTACGGTTTCTCATAACCCGATTCACGCAAAGATAGTATAATACCAATTTAATTTTTGTAACAAAAAATTATACACCATGTTGTGTTCATTCTTTCAACTAAAACGGTTTTCCGGTTTTTAAGCATACAAATCGATTTTTTGAATATAACAGAACTTTTTTGAATGCGATTTGTCATTTATCTTCTCTGTGTACCGCATTTTGTGTGTATAAGGAATAGATTAAAAATATCTATTAACATATAAATATTTTTCTTATCCAGCATTGGAATAAGAACGATATAAATATTTATGCTGGAAAGTTATGTAAATTTATTTAAAAAAAAATATTTTTAGGGCGAGTCTTATCAGAAACTTTTGATATATCTAAAGCGAAAGCAAAAATAAAGCATGTATCAAAAATATAATTACAAAATGGGCGGGTATAGACACGAAACGATTACGGTGTCCGTTCTGCAAGGTAGGTTATTATTATGTGGTGGCAACCCCGTGAGCGTGTACATCCTGCCGCGCTACCGTACAACTTATAACCCCATATCACGATGATGTCCTAAGGACTTAAGGAGAATCTCTCATTAGCGTTATTTTCCTGGCACAATTTTTATTCCATTCGTTTTCGTAATATTTTTATGTTAAACAAGAAAATAGTTAAAATGAAATTTGTCGAGAGAAAAGTAAAGCAAAAAGTTTCGGTTTTGATGAAAATTGAAGTTGCACCGTTTACGAGTTTTCCATCAACCTCATTGGGAGCGGTCGATATCTCATTTATAGCAAAATAATGAAATTATGGAGGCAGGCACGAGAGAACTGCGATGCTGTCGCTGCCTCTGGCAAACCAACTACAGCAACGTGCACCAGGAGGGAATTATTTGTTTTCATAAAACTCAATTTACCCTCCGAATTCGAAACTAAACCCGCGTCAACATCTAACCCAAATATAATGAGTACGAAAAGTTTAGTGTCAAAAACTTTCTTCTATATACACAGCACACGCTGTACAATTTAAAATTTTAAACAAAAGTTTATTGTCCAATTTACTATTATCAGATAATAATTTATTACAATTTGAATTACATTTCAAATATTCCAGGGAATTAAACTTATAAAATTTGCAAAAGGTCGAAAATCGATAGATACCTTGTTTCATCTCATACAAAAAAATTGTTGAAAAAGTTAATCGTTTTGGTAATAATTTATAATGATCCGGATCGAACAACATAGTATCTACACGTAGAGCCAATTTTTACAACACAAAAATAAAAGGAGATACCGATTATAAATTATTTTCGTTGCAGCTTTGCTATCCCAAAAATATCTAAAACATTAAGAAGTAATTTGAAAAATAAATTTTTTAAATTTCCACTATCAACAGCAGGTAGCAGATCCAAAATTCAATCAGTTTCCTATAAAAAGTAACGCAAGGCTAATTTGCCGGCTAGCTGTAAAGTAGAGGTAGCGAGTAAATTTTTTTTAATTAGCGATAGAGTGGTCACAAAGGAAGATGAGAAGGCGTAGACAAAATTCGGCACAGTAGACATCGCGTGACACCCAATTCCATTAATTGACACCAACATAAACACAATTGTACGAGTTTTGGTTTCTACGCATTAGCTCCATCACCTTCTCATCTTCTTTTGAGACCACTCTACATTATAGTAAAATTTAAAACAATTGATTATAGTGTTATTACTACAAGCACACTACAAGAAAATAGTATTCCTAATATTGAAAATTATTACCAATGTTAGAATTTCCACTATAAAAATTTTCCTACTCAATTTTTTAATATTTCTACAAAATTGCAGTTTTTTTTGTTTTCTGCTATATCAAGATTAACAGTACGAGGATCGCAGGGATATTAAGAGATTCAAAGAGAATAAATAGGTTCCGAAAAATTGTCTATACAAAAACTACGCAATTAGCAGGTAATTAGACTAAAGAAGATTTATATTAATCTGTACTACAAAATTATAGCACACAGCACTACAATTTTTTATTATATTATACACAAATTGTACTAATATTCAATAACATTTTGTAAGACATTCTTGTACTACAAATTGCAGTAATTTTCAATTTACTTTTTTATATTAAGCATTTCTACAATATTGTAATAATAAATACTACAATTAAATTGCTACAAATCTTTAATAACATTTTGCTGCAATTTGGTATTGTTTTGGAAAATTTTGGTAAAAAAAATTCAAATTTGAAAAATGTACCTTTGTATTACAGTTTTTCTTAGTCTTTTCACATTACAATTATTATTATCCCACACAGATAAATTTAAAAACAGCTTGATGTACTTTTTCGACGTTTAACCCCCTCCCCATAAACTTTGATTGCATTCACAATAAAAAATTACCTCAATTATTCCCTGGTCTGGACTTTTCGATGTTAAATTCGCCTATTCCTGTAATTATCTATGCTAGTAGGTATTGTGACACCTGGCCTGTCCATAAAAGCTTTTAGTGACATCAAAAGGTGTCCAATTCTTGCAAAAATGCCGCATCAGGTGTGGAAATTGCTATTATAGGTCGGTTTGAACTCAGGAAACGATTATAGAATCTAGGATTTTAACAATTTAGGACACAGGAAAAAAATAAAATGTATTTTTATAGCAAAAAAGCTTATATTAAATATAGCTGATTTTGGCTCACTTTCTCATAAAAACCTATTATGTAAACTTTACGTACGTCATCCTCATCATAAAATGTGGTTCTTTTAGCTCCAAGTATTTTCTTATGGGAAATTGAGCCAAAATTAGCGTAGTTTATTTACTATAAAATTTTTTGCTAGTGAAAATATTCTCATGGTATCCATTGAGACACATAAAAAGGAGCCATCATTTCAATCGTTGGAAATATTTCAGAAATCTTCTTCATTTCTTGCCATGCAAGAAAATGCAAGAACTGATAATAAATTAACGAAGATTAAATCACCTGTAGAGTTTCAAACTTCCTCGCTTTTTGGGAATAATTAGTCTCACATTGAAGCGGGCAACCATAGCAAGAAATTAGGAAGATTTACGAAATTTTTCCAACGATTGAAATGATGACTGTGTGAGGTGCGGTGATTTACAATTGCTGTGCATATTTTTGACTTACAGATAACATTTTCGGTGGTTTCTTTCGATTCAAATTAAAACTACCACCCAACATGTCATAGTTTTCCTTAGTAAGCTGCCAAACAATCACCCGAGTACAGAATCCATAAGATCCTTACTTTCGTAGTTGGAAATATAGGTTAGCCACCTCTTCCATCTTTGAAGCGATGTTGAGTTCCGATTGTTTGTCACTACAAGAAGTCGATCTGAGACTTCAACTTCAACAATTTCCCGCTTCTTTAGCCTGCCGATGTAAACTTTCTTAATCCATCGTTTACAGTCCTTATAAGCATTAATAATATTATTTTAACCCTTTGGTGGCCAAATTAAAAAATTGAATTATTTTATTTTAGAATTTTACATACCAAGATGAATTCCCACGAACCCATTTTTGACAATTTTGGTGGTGAATATGAAAGCTAACGTTGTCGGCTCTTTCACCACTGATTATGATGATGCCACTTTGAGTACCAGGTTTTTGATTCCTTTAGAATTAATTGATTTTTGTAAAGCTTTCCAGTAAAATAATAAATATGATCAGGGCCGGATTTACCAGTAGCCCCAACAGGCGATCGCCTGCGGCGTCAAAATATAAAAGGCGCAAGCCGCCAGGAATTTCCCCGTTTATGTTCAACAATCATAAAATATATTACATTCAATGAACTCCGGGACACAAAATTGTCCCGTTTTGGAAAAATTGTCCCATCTAGAGCTTGCTTTCTTACGAATTTCGACGAATTTTCATTACTTTCTAACTACATCACATCGCAAGAAGTAACCGAATGGAATAATCTAAATGTTTCCACAGAAACTCGTTGGGTTGAAGTATTCAAACACTTTCACACCAACAATCTTCAGCATGAAAACTTTTTTATTTTAATTAAACATATAAAAGACCAGCACGCTGCGCCTCCAGCGTGTCATTTTTTTAGGACATACAACGTATTCTGATTGGTCGTTGGTAGTACTAATTTAAAATCACCTCCCCCTGGCACACCAATCGAGTTTTCAACCTTGGCAAACTGCCCGTCCGCGGATGGGCCTTCCAGCTGGTTGAATATATTTTATAACTTAAAAAAGTGTTTTTTTGCCAATTTACTGATGAGTGGGAACTGAGGAGGGGTCCCGTTTTGAGCAAAAAAATAAATGTTCACGTTAGGTATGTACCTACCTATTTAAGAGCAATGTCCAGTGGTACCCCCCTATACAGTGTGAATATTTGTGTTTTCTGTCATTTATTTCCAGGACGTTACAAAAATTTAAATAATTGCTAGCATTACAAAATCTTTCAACACTTTTTTATATAAACACGCTAAAGGAAGTTGATTTATTTATTGGAAAACTATGTTATTCGAAAATTAGAACATGGGAATCTCCCCCCCCCCCTTTCCAACCGTAGTTTTCGAATTCCGCGATGTTCAAATAAGTAAATCAATTTCTTTTAGCGTTTTTACATAAAAGAAAGTTGAAAGATTCTGCAATGCTAGCAATTATTTAAATTTTTGTAACGTCCTGGAAATAAATGACATAAAACACAATTATTCACACAGTATAGGGGGGTACCACTGGACATTGCTCTTAATGTATGTATGTAAAAATCTATAAAAGAATAATAATCTTGACCAATAAAATATTGCAATTTTGTTAACCAGTTATTTCTTTATGTAAATTTATGATTAACTTTTATAAGGATAATAAAATAGTAGGTATAGCGTAGCTAATCGGGGGCGGACCGCCACGGGCGGCACATTTTTAGGGGCGGCATTAATAGGAAATTGGTTTAAAAAAAGGTAATTCAAAAATTTTTTTGGGCGGCATTAAGGGCGGCAAAAGAAATTTTTTTTGGAAATTTTATCAATTAGGAAATAGGATTAAAAAAAAGCTCATTCAAAAACATTTTCCGCCCCGGGCGGCAAAAGTTCTAGCTACGCCACTGTATATACCTACCTAAATTGTAGTTTAATCTGAAAGTAAAATACGATAGGCGCCTGAAGTTATTAGCCTGGGGCGCTAGACTAGCTAAATCCGGCACTGAATATGATGTAGATATACTACGTACAATGCAGATTTGGAAAAGGATTGCAAAAAGTTTCTTTGTAAGATTGGTAAGTATTTATTATACTTTTTAGGATTATCCACTATAAATCCTATAAAACCAAAGTCACGAACAAAATCCTGAATAAAGGTACCTCCAAGAATTCATAAAATTTTGAAAACTACCGTTTTTCTTTTTGAAATCCCCGCTTGAATCTTAGGGGGAAAAATCCCCGAAAAGATGTTTGAATTTTAAAAATTTCCTTGCTAATTTTGATTGCTGTGATATTAATGCATTAGAAACCCTCATCTACGTATCGACAACAAGAAATTGACGCAGTTCAGGATTTAAAAATTAATTGAAAATATAAAAGCTGTTTTAGGTGCTTGAAGTTAAGTATAGATTATTGAAATCTTTTAAATATTTATAATTTCACCATAAAATCAGCAAAAGTTACATTAAATTTTCGTTTATGTTGCACGAATATGTAATTTTTGCACATTTTGTTTTTGAAATATTATGTACAATATTTATTATTTTGAAAAGCTGTTGCATTTTTGAATTTGAATAGCGTCGGCCATCTATCAATAAATAGTTAAACTTTAAGTTGGTAATATTTAAAACTTGAAACTGTATAAAGTAAAAGATTACTATAATATTTTGCCAATTAAAATCAATAAAATTCGATAAAGCAGTTACCTACGCTGTCATTTATCAATTTAACCTAACCTCAATTAATTCGATAAATTACGTTAATAAAACTTCGTGATGTCGAAACAATACGGTTTAATTGTCTCAAGTAAAAAAACGGGACAACCGGCAGGAATTAAGAGAGCAGCGATATTTAACAGTGATTCTGACTCAGATTCAGAGTTTGTTAAACCGACGGGTTTGAAAACGACCGTGAGAAGACAGGACAGGGTTTTGCAGCAAAAAGCAGTAGAAGAGGATCCCACAGTATTTCAATATGACGAACTATACGATGAAATGGATGCCAAACGTAAGAAATCCAAATTGGCTTCAAAAGACATTGCAAGACAGCCAAAGTACATCAAAAAGTTGTTAGCCACTGCAGAGAAACGTAAACTAGAAAATGAACGTAGGATTGAGCGACAGGTACAAAAGGACCGCGAAGCTGAAGGAGAAGAGTTTAAAGATAAGGAGTCTTTCGTCACTTCTTCCTATCTCGCCAAACTTGAAGAGCGCAAGAAGTTGGAGGAGGAAGAAAAAAGGCAAGAATATTTGGAAGCAATTGGTGATGTCACAAAGCAAGGGAATTTGGATGGGTTTTATAGGCATTTATTTGAACAGAAAGGTTTAAAAGCAGATGAAGAGGTAGTTAAAGAAGATGAGAGTGAAAAGAAAGAAGGAAAATTAGAAGAACAGCCAAAGAAAGAAAAGTTGGATTCCAAGAAACGAAAATACAGGAAAAGGAATGAAAGCTCAGATGAAGAAACTGAGACTAACAAACCAAATTCTGAAAGACAATTGCAGCATTTACCGTCAAATATTGACGCGGATTCGGACTTTAGTATAGATTCATCAGATGATGATGAAGAAAAAAAGCAAAAAGATGTGCCAGTACCTGAGAAAGTGGAAGAAGCAAAAGCTACAACTGATGAACAAAATGGCAAAGAAAAAGAAAATTCAGTTGAAGAAACAACGGAAGATGGCGACAAAATTGCAATAGTAGTGGAACCAAAAAAACCCAAAATTGATTATTGGAAGAAGCGAACTATAGGGGACGTTTTTGACGACTCTCTCAGAAGATACTTCGAAAGGAAGTCTTTGAGAGAATCTGGTAGTTACATTAGACCTGTAGAAATTTTAGGTTAAATTTAAAAAGTAATTATTTATTTCAATTTTGAATATTTTTAATAAAGTGAAAAATAACACATCTTATAAATAAATATCTTTTATAATGTTCGGATTTAAAATTTATTTTACTCTTTTCTGTTGTCTCTGCCTGTAAATGTCGTTGATTGGAGGTGCTATAGCATCTTCGTCATCGGAGCCATCCATTAATAATCCCAATCTTCTGCGTTTTCTGGCAATACCTCCGTGGGATTCGTCCATAATCCAATGAACAGACTTTGCTAGGTCAAATAATCGTACGTCGCCACCATTTTCTGTGGGAGTTGGCACTAAAATAGCAAATATTAATATTTGATCGGATTGGAAAAATTTGATCACTTACTTGTGTCAGGTATTTGGACCCGATTGAAAATATCAAAAAGTGGATCAAGGACGACAAATGGACCATGGAAGCACGAGGGCGGAGGTAAGGTAGTGCAAACGTGTGCTGCAGGAGGAGGCATTGGAAAACTACCACCTGGAACTGGGTGTTCTCCTGGTACAGCGTTAACCTTAGGTTTGTAAGGTATCATTTGAGCTATATCCGGTTTTGGAACGGCAGAATCGTCATCACAATTAATAAACTGTTGTAGAATATGGTTTCGACCTGCGCCTGTAATATTAATCACTTCGGTGTACCTAAAAAAAAACAACCTCGAATTTTATGATTTTTTACAGAAGAACCACACTTACCCAATACTCTTAAGTTCAGCTCCAGAACAAGGATATAAATCCAAAAACCGATACCGATCCACCAACTGTGCCGTTTCTCGTCCTTCAAATTCTTTAATTTTATTTAAAACTTCGGCGCGACGCCTTTCAACCTTAACAATACTTTGCAAATCCCCAACATTGCTTTCGAATTCCAGAAAGCGGTTCCAGATATCCACAGATTTTGTAGGTTCCAAGCTACCTGATGATAAAACCCTCTCAAACAAGACTCTCGTGTTGTTATCTTCGTTTAAATGCGACAAATAGTCGATGTAAGATGACACATAGTCAGGGTCACCGCTGAACTTTTTAAGACCCAACTCAAAAATTCTGAAGGCTATATTTTTGTCCTTGCTGCAATAGTATTCCATTAAAGCAGCGCATACAAAAACGTGATACTGGGAACGCACGTCCTCGCGTGCTCTTTTAAAAATATTTCTAGCAGATTTGATTCCTTCTGCACGTCGGGCAAATTTCATATATTGGACGTAAGCCTAAAAGTTACCGGATTGTTAAAGCAAATTTGTATGTTGGATGAATAAATAAATGACATTCCTCAAAATTTACTTCTCAGCCCCCCACCCCAAATTAGACAAATTCTGATAACTTACCAATGTGGGATCTATATCGGGCAAATCTAAATATCTTTGGTAGATTTGATGAACTTTATCATATTTCACGCGACCTTCTTCATAATCAGCATAGGCAAAATACAGCAACATGTTCTTGCTAAGCAGAGTGCTGGTAGCCCGCTCAAACATATTAGCCGCTTCTTCACTAAACAATTTCGAAGCATTCACGTCCTGTAAAAAACTTAATTTAAAATCAACCCCCACAATTTCAATTTTAACTTACCCCTTTTTCTTGTAAAACTTTGCAGCTGTATTCCAAAAATTGGGCTGCTTGGTACCAAATGTCAGCATGATGGCCCAAACAAAGCAGACACTGTTCCAAAGCAAAAACCACTCTTCTAGTCAATAAAGCAGTGTCTTCTGTTCTTAACGGATTCGATTTCTCCCAAGCTATGTATTTTTGCCACAATTCGACCTGTTTCTGTTCCTCACTACTACCACAAGGTGGTATACTTGGGGCGTTTCTGTTAATACCTCTAATTTGCACTTCCAATTCCTTTGCAACTCTTCGAGCATTCATATAATCTTTGCTTCTTTCAATCGACATTTTCTCAGCGATTATGGGATTAATTGCCTAAAATGTTTCCAAAATAATAAAATTGATTAGTACAATTTTGATGAACTTACCTGCTCGAAAGCTATGTAGTCCTTCCAGAATGTTTCCATTCCAATCATGGGATTAATAACGCCTCTTTGGTAGACCTTGCGAACAGCAGAAATTTTTTGATTTTCCGCATAAGAACCGACAGCTTCGACGCTCTTCAAAAAGTTTACGTAGTCGTTCCACATACTGTAAGAGTGGATGTCCATGCCGATTTTTTCTAACGCAAAATCGTACGCTTGTGCCATTTTTTCTCTAAAAATTTGGTTTAATTATTTGGTATCAAAATTTTGGATTCCAAAATTAATAAAAAAAATTCATATATTTTCAAGATTTCGTAAATTTATACATAGATAATTTAATTTATTTAACAAATTTTTTTAGAATTGCGAAGTGTTTTATTTTTATATGAGATAAAAGATACTTACTTGTAATTTGCTAAAGTGGCCTTAGTTTCCTTAACATACGAAAGATACAATTTCCACAGTTCAATATTTAAAATCTTCATTAAGCAACGTTGAAAAAGCTGTAGAAAAAAAACTCGAAATTTAAGTAATTGTACTTTTTGTACATTGAACGCTTCAAATTAATTTAAGCATAGAAATTTCAGATACAGATCAAATGGTACATTTATAAATTTGTGTTTTTTAATTTGTAAAAAAAAAAGCGTAACCGGACACTTTATATTTCATTAAAGCGAAGTTTCAGACGCCCGACTACAACATTTTCAATGTTAGTGATGTATATTCCTGAGACCAACTGGCAATTTTATTGGTGTACATTAAATTATAATCCTGCTATATAAAATTACACTTTTGTCTGTCTGTTAGTAACGCAAAAGGTCACATACAACCAAAATTTATGAACTACCACAATAAATTAGTCAACTAATTAGTTTTAATTTAACAAAAGAACAAATTTATATTTCAAGATATCGATTTTAATTTTTATTGGTTTCGAAGATAGGGGGAGACTGGGATTACTTGGGACAATCCGATATTTCTTTCGCAATTAGCAAAAGTAACTTAAGTCACACATGTCTACTTCTTTATTATTACTACTGCCCGAAAGAGCTCAAGATTTGCCATCCCATAGTGTGATTAATTCGAATGGGTCAAGTCTTAACTGATGATCTATTTTCTATTCGTCCAAGATTTGTGAGGCTTCAACAATAATATTTTAATAGGTAAATTGTAGAAAAACTAGATAATTCATGCACGGCTTTGGAAGGTAATTTCATGTTCAATGATTGTGATTTTACAAATCTGTAAAGAGATCCTGAACTCATCATTAAATAAAAAGAGTAACGGAGCGATGTTTTCTGTGTAGTCGTAGGGCAAGTTTTCTCCTGGTTGGAGAGTTTTTATATTCGCAATTTAAAATATACAGGGTGTCACAAGAAATTATCAGTCTATTGGAAAAGACTTGCCATTTTTTCAAAATCGTGGTTTGTTATCGGAGCGGGACCAGGAGGCATATTAATATCTCTTACACTCTCTCGCAACCAGGGTCGTGTGATTGGCTGAAAATTGCGCCGGTAGCGTAGGTCAAACCTATGGGTCAAACGCAACCGGAGTCCAAAAAATGTTATGATTTGCTGAAAAGTATGGTATTCATAGGCGCAACTTCAAAAACATGGCGGAGTAGGCAGAAGTCTTGAATTTCTAGAAAAATCACCCCTCTACCCCCCCCCCCCCCTTAACCGATCAGGAAATCCTCTGCCATTTACTGTTTTCTATTTAAGGGCCCTGTTCGCAATGCCCGTGTAAAATGGCCTTTAAAATGCTTTGTAAAGCATATTTTCCAATAAAAGTTGAAATATCTTGGTGGGTTTTAAAAAGCAACTCTATAGCGGAATAGAATAATTTTTTCTTGATACTGTCAACTTTTGGTAATTTTATTTAGTATAGGTATATTAAAGAAATCTTTAATTCCAATATTCAGAATTTTCAAAAAAAGGAATGTCAAATTTCTTTTCAAATGTAGTAAAAAAGACAATTAAAAATACTTTATAGTTTCCAGAAACGATCATTCTATTGCGCTAAAAAGCTGAATTTTTAAAATTCCAAAAATATTTAAACATTTCTTGAAAAACATGTTTAACGAATCTTTTTAAAGAACGTTTTACACCAATATTTAGTCACATTATGAACAGGACCCTTAAGAAGGGCATTTAAATTTTGATGCGAAAACATGTTTCAAAAGATGGCGCGCCCTAAAATATTAATCTTTTCACCAATATTATTTTTAAAAATATTCAATATTTTCAAATATGAATATCTTTTTGAAATATACTTGTAAAAAAACTTCCTCATTGCCTAAATTAGTTATCGTTTATTCATATGACTTTTATAAATTATTAGAATTCTGTATTGGTGAAAAGATTCTTAGAAAAGATTAATAGTTTAGGGCGCGCCATCTTTTGAAACATGTTTTCGCATCGAAATTTAAATGCCCCTCTTATTATTATTAATAGTCGCGGATCAAGCCGAGATCAAGCATTGACCCTCGGTTCTCTCTCTCTATCTCGTTACCCGGTTACGGTTTAACCGAGGGTCAATCCTTAATCTCGGCTTGATCCGCGACTATTAGTACGGGCATAAAGGAGTGTCTATCATAACTCATAAGTCATACAATTTTTAGGACTCGTCAATCGCTCTCAGTCTATAATATTAAGTACTAATATGAACAGGGACTAATTTTAGTTTAGTTTTCGAAGAGCCAAAGGCGACTTCCATAACCTGCTGATTTTTTCTTTATCATAATAAACATTTAAATCTGTCCATAACGCTTGGGCGATGATACAAACAGGATTGGCTTATTCATTTATTACTAACCTTGAAATAATAGTACGGCCTTTAGGCCGCACAGTCTAAACCAGTGATTCTCAACCACTGTGCCGCGGAAATTCTAAAAGTGTGCCGCGAAATTTTAGATATATAATTATGTTAATATTATTAAATAATATGATTTAAAATTATTTTATTTCGCACATTTAAAATTATTATCATAAACTATTTTACGCAGTGTGTTATAGGTAAGTAAATAATTTTTAAACTTTTCTTTTTCTTTGTGTGCCGCCAAATTTTGAAATCGTTAAAAGTGTGCCGCAACAAAAAAAAGGTTGAGAATCACTGGTCTAAACAATCTATTAAATAAACAGTGGATTTTCGTTATCTCATTTATAAATATTTCAAATTTGACAGCAATGCAATATTACACCAAATGGTAATTTGTGACGTCATGTTAGGTCATTTTAAAATGGAAAATAATCAAATTTTGTCAAGTTATTCTTATATTATAATTTTTATCCGGAAATATGTACCTTATTACACCGTAATCTTGTATTTATCACGGTTCTTGTTAACTTCATAAATAAAGGATATCGGATTGCAGTTTTGTTCAACGTCTTTGTTCCTTTAGCATAATAATAATATAAGCCGGCACTACATTCCTTCGGAATATCGCCACGTCGTTGGACGCTCTTCAATCCGTTTTTTTAGGGTGGATTAGTCCCTATTTTTTCCACCTTTTAATTTCCTTTCACAGTCATTCACAGTTCTCTGTGCACTTTTGTCTCTTCTACGATTCTGCTCCATCTCCTCCTATTCCGTGCAGTCTCTCTCCAGTTCCTTATCCCCATCGCTCTCAAATCACTGTAAATCTCCTCCTCCCATCTTGTCTTTGGTCTTCCTCTCGGTACGTTTACATACGTAATACGTTTGCATAAAGCTACCCACGTGTATGTCTATCTGTCTGTGTGGAAATGATAAAGTAACAGTTGGTCGTTACCTCTCATCAAGTAAAAATGGTTAATCATGTAGTAATTAACACCCAACCGATTTGAATGTACGTCCACGCGAATCGACGCCAACCTCATTTAATTTTTGCAGTTATTTATTTAATCTTATTGTGTAATTAGTCAAGAATAAGTCAAACCAAGCCAACTGCGTTTCTGCAAACTCATCCTGAGATTTTCTATTGCAAGTAAATTTTATACAATCATTTCGTCTACCATCTTCAAATTACCGTGCTTGTGCGAAGATCAATTAGTCAAACTCATTGCAATTAATTTTAAAATATAAGCATTTTCATTTATTATTAGTTTATTTTCAGTTAAAATAATTAATTGTAAGAAAAGGGCCGATCTATCAATTAGGACGAGAATTTTTTCAACAGGTGGCGCATTTACAGTTTCATTATAAATTATGTTGTTCATTGGTTGGAAAGAATGAAAGTAAATTTTCATTGGTTTCAAAAGGTCCATCTTTTGAAATCATTCAAATTATGGTCAAAACGAAACTTAATTTACAGCACTTACAATATTTGAAATTTAAACAATTTTAATGAAGATATTAAAGATTGCTATTTTAACATTGCAAACATGTATGACGTCACTGGTGGGGTTGTATAGCATTTTACCCACTCGTGACGTCATTTATGTTTGATTTAATCCTTGAAAGTCAAGGCGTGTCTTAAGTTTATGAATATTCAAATAGTTAGATCCATCTTGGACATTTCTATTCCATTGGTAATAAAGAAAGTCCACAAAGCCAAGAAGTTTGGAAAAAAACAGTCTAATGCAGAAGTTTTCAAACTGTTATCACCTTGGAATCCTCAAATGAATTAATTTAAAAGATATAATATGAAAGTTCTGATCAGATAAAGGATAAACATTTAAAGATTTTACAAGTTGCCCCATTTTTTAGTCTCAAGTCCTGTTAATATAAAGATTAGTAGTTGTTGTATTGCATTGTACGATAAAAGTTTATAAGAACCAATCACATTAAAGTATAATATTATAATTTCCATGCTGTACTGTTCACATAAAAATTAGTTGTGAACAACACTTTACAGTGCAATCCAGAGCATGCCATAAAACTGTACCAATTGTTCCTGGTGAAAAAAAACAAACCTTGTCAGGGGGGGGGGTCAATTATATAATTAATAACTGACCCAATGAAGGAGGGACTACATTGAAATATTTCTATGAATAGTGCTTTATAAACAAATTAGAAGGGCCACGATCACTAATTTGGATTCATATTGGTAAATATAAATAAATATGCAATACAAAAAAATTCACAATGTGCTAAAGTAACACAAAAGTTTTGGGCATCCAGAATCCACCTTGTAAAGGTGGAAACTAAATAAAAGTAGACACATGACAAGAACAGGATGCCAAATGTTCAGAAGCAAACAATGAATCATATAAGCAGCCCAGTAAATTTCATCTTTGCACTGCTACTCAATAACCTTCATTTTAAAACACAAAAAAAAAATCGCTTTTAGTCATTATAAATATACCATTGAAGTAACCAAATTTCTTATATCTAAATTTTATAACAAAATAGTTAGGGTGAACATAAAAAATGTTATCATACATACGCTGGTCAACAAAAGTAAAATTCTGAAGTAAAAAAACACCAAATCTACTTGAAATTTATTTATTTCTGTGTGTACGATGATCAAATAAAACGCAAGACAAAAGAACCTTTGTTGACAAACGTATTTTTACTCTCTCGCAACTCATTAAAATAATAATTGGTCAGGAAAATCTAATTCAAACAACAAACTTTAAAACTCATTGAACGACTTGAAAAGTAACACCGCGCGCAAAGTTAAAAAATTTGTTCCTCAAATTCTGAACGCAGTTGCAAATGTGCATTTGAAATAAAAAGTGGTTGGTAGTAATTTTAATTTTATTGACTTGAGAAATTTACTAATCATAATTTTTGCAAATTGTAAATTTTCAATCATACATTTTACGGTTTCTATAAGATTCACAATCAACTTATATCCTACCTTCTCTACTTTTTCATAATTTCTCGATTTCATCTAAAACAAATTAACAACATGTAAGCAATGTCACGAGGTTACGAATGTAGAAAATTACCTCATGTTCGATGTATATACGCCAGTACCGCGATGCACTCGGAAAGATTTGAATTATGTGCTCGTATAGGGGCCGAACTTCGGATATGTGTTTCACCTGAGCTTCTCTCAGTAAGATGGACCACGACTCCAAATCGTGGGGGTTTCTTTCGACATGTTTTTGTGTTCTGTACAATTTGTCGTTACCCCAATCCTATAAACAAAATCGTCATGTAGAAAAGTGAGGTTATGTTTCGGACACCGAAATTCGAGTAAAATGTGTTTAAAAAATGACGAAGAGAAGTTAATATCCAAGTTTTACGTTTATACTTACAATGTGAAGCCGATCCTCTGTCATTTTGATTCTCGTAGATTCTTATAAAATAATAACTATTTTAACACCCAATCGTCACGAAAACTTTGAAATCTTATTGGTTAAATATTTACAATGCAAAACACAAACTTCTTTGCTGTTTTTTAATTGTCCATGCAAATGAATCAAATGTTTGTGACTTTAGCAAAAGGAAGCTTGTACCACATGTCGATAAAAAAGAGCACATTCTTATCATGACATATTTTTTATATACCAATTTCTTGTAGTTTATGACGTTGGTAATAGGTGGCTAATGCGGTTTTTTATTATTTTGCAAGTACACTAACCTTTGTTTATAATCGTCCCTGATAAGAAAGATAATCGTCAGTGATTAGAAAAAAAACATCGTGTAGTCCTAATTTTTGCCTATTATTGTCCTAATCTTGGCCTATTTAGGGTGCGTTCCACCTACAGACGCGGTTATTTGATTGGACTGACGATCGACCGTGTTCGTCGTGGACTTATTTTACTTATTTTACAGGGACATATTTTAAATTTTAATTAATTGTGTGTTTTTATACAAAATTGCTATTAATTAACATATTTAAAATGTTTTCGTTACCTAAATTAATTAAAAATTAAATCACGATCTTTGTAAAATTCCCATCATTCCTTAAAAAAAAATTAATCTCTGTATTCATAATCAATTTTAAGTTGTAAATGAAGTTTTGAAACAGTCTTTAAAATCGCACCCTTAAGGATTCTCTTGGCATATTGCTCTCGGTGGGTTGCCATTGCCTTCCGAATTTCGAAACCTTACTTCTTTCACTTTTTTTTTTTTTTGGCATTTTCTCCTGAGAGTACGGTTGGTCACTTTAGTTAAATGCTACCAACCGCACTCCTTTATCTTTTATCCTTTATTTTGACTCCTTTTAAAACCTATACTACTTTTTTCTACTCTTTTGCAATCTTTTGTACTCCTAAGTCGTAAAAATCTGAGATTTTATAAATCTTTAGAGTGAATTTTTTCCTTAGTGACTAGAAGATGTGGAGGGAGAACACGTGAAACCCAATGTCACCAATTGACACCAACATAGACCCGAAATGACGAATATTCGTTTCTGCACGTTAGCTCCTCCTAGTCACTATAGAAAAAGCTTTTAAAAAATACACTCGGGTCAAGGACCCGCATCAAGCTAGCGCCGCCACTTTCTCAAAACCTAAAAAAAATATGTTGAGAATTTGTTGCTAATTTGATGCTAATTTGTTGCGGAAATCGCGAATTTGTTGCTCTTACCGTTCGCGAATTACAGCCAATTAAGTGGTGGCGGCGCTAGGTTGATATCAACCTAGCGTCGCCACCACTCAAAAATTTATTAAAATCAAAAAATAAGTATATGGGAATTTGTTGCTAATTTGATGCTAATTAGTTGCGGCAATCGCGAATTTGTTGCTCTTACCGTTCGATAGTTACAGCCATTTAAGTGATGGATTTTTGCACCCTTTTTTGGTCCCCGGAACATTGTTAAATTTGTTAAAAGAAGAGTGTCAATTTGCAATAAATCTATGAAAGAAATTCCGAAATTTATGCAAATCTTGGAGAACATTTTAATAATTATTATTAGACATCTTCTATAAAGTTTGCACCCTGCTATGATGACCGGAACATTGCAAATAGTAGTTGTGATTATTAATTTACATACAGGGTTGTATTAAGGAATTATTTGCATGACTTTTGCAATTTTGTTTGATAGGAAACACAAAAAAGAATTAATAAGCTACTGTTTGCAATGTTTCGGTCATTGTAGCAGGGTGCAAACTTTATTAAAGATGTGTTTTAATCAGTGGCGTAGCTACCATAGGGCAAAGCGGTGCAGTGCACCGGGGCCCCGGAGCCCTTGGGGACCCCTGAGCTGTTTTTTTTCATAATTTCTAATGCAAACATGTGGAAAAAGGAGGAGGGGGGGCCGATTTTTGTGTATGCACCGGGGCCCTTGTTCTCCTAGCTACGCCACTGGTTTTAATTATTAAAATGTTCTCCAAAGTTTGCATAAATTTCGGAATTTCGGTTTTTTTAATTTAACAATGTTCCAGGGGGCAGAAATGGGTGCAAATTCGGATTTATTATTTTTTTACCTCCTTCAATGTTGTCTCAAAATTTGAAAACTTTTGCAATTTTCATACCTTTCTTGCTACAATGACTGGCCTAATATTAGGGGGATGGGTTCAATCCAAAAGGGATCAAATTTGACAATATTTCCACCATGAACGAATTTGTATTATTCCTGTATAAATTGCATGTCAAGGTTAACAATGTAATGCATATTTTACGTTATAAAATACTGCTGGAAACCCCGTCCACGGACGGGTAGCTAGCTGAAGAATCTCATTTTTAGCGGCTGTTAACAGTCTTAATTTTAAAATAATATCATTTTCTAACACTAACCTAAGCTCGACCGGTGTATCTCATTTAACGGGCTTCATTTTAAAAAATTATTTCCTAATACTGACAATTTTAATTGTTCGCATTCAAACGTCCTCCTTTATTCAAAATGTAAAAGTTAAATATTAAATTTTCTGGATGGATGATCATCGAATTAACAGAGGTAAAGTTGGAACAATTAGATTGTCGGACAGATTAATATCGCTAGAACGCTCATTCATGAACGGGCAGCTCGCCAAAGTTGGGAACTCAATTGGTATACAACTCGATCCCAGGGGAGGTGATTTTACGTTGAATTTTTAGGACACATCATCAATAAAGACGGAATACACCCGTTGCTAGAGAAGTTCGAAACGATTCGTAACCTTCGTCAGCTTAGAAGTGCCTAAGAACCACGCCGATTTCTCTCATCCATATTAATGAATTTTACATCCGATGCATCGCCAATGAGGTTATCTCTCAAAGCGTTTTTTTTTAAATTAATCAAAGGCAACAAAAAGAAAGACACCACCCCAATCGAATGGTCCGCAGAAGCGTAGACCAGCGTCAAAAAATGCAAGCAGGAACTAGAAAATGCAGTATTTAACTTGCCCACTTGTATTACTTGTATTTCAACGCATCGAACACGTCTGTGGGTTCCGCACTTCAACACTCAAGAGATGGACTGTTTAAAACACTAAAATTTTATTCCAAACGGCTCACAGATACCCAAAAACGCTACAGCAGCTATGATCGAGAATTACTGGAAATTTATCTATGACTTCATCAGCCAACTTACCACAGACATCCGTCACGTCCCTGGCTTCGAAAATGTAGTACTCGATATGCTGTCAATGACGTAGTGGATTACAAATGATTAGCCGAGCAACAGAAGAACTTTAAGCAATTTTAGAAGGCAAGAATCCGAAAGTATCGTTGCAAATAAAATTGTGCACCTTTCCAATCGTTAACTTCCCAATCTATTGCGATAATATATCAACAGGAAAATACCATTTGACAAAGAAACGATTTTCGATGTAATCCACAGTTTGTCATACCCAGACATCATATCTATAACAAAACTGATAACAGATAGATTAGTTTGGCCACCGATCTAATTCGACACAAGGATGAGATGGCGAAAATTGCATCGTTTGCCAAGAATTCAGAATCACAACAAGCCACCGTTATCAACATTTCTGGTTCCAGACGAGCAATTGAGCCACATTAATATTAACCTAATTGGTCCACTGTTCCTTCACTTGCCTTCACATTGTGGTCAAAAGCCAAAGCTTTAGTCAGTGGTTGGATACCAAGATAGGTAGGCAATTCGAATCTTCTCTGTTTAATGAGTTGACAGTATTTTACGAATCAAACACTAGAGGACAACTTCATACCATCCCCAAGCGAATGGACTGATCGAACGCCTGCACCGGTCAAACAAAACGTCCATCAAATGCCACCGTTGCAGCTAGATATATTTGAAAATTTACAGTCCGCATCGTTTACGATTTAGCTGCATGAACTGAAAGTGGCGCCCAACGTGGGGCAATTACTCCAGCTTCTTTAAAACGAAATGTTATTTAATTATTTATTTTATTATTAAAATACGTCGTGTACATTAGCTACGTCACTTTATAACAATAATTACAACTAACATTAAACAGATAACATGTTAAAACAAATAATTACAGTTTCTTGAAATAACAGCCAATTATAAGATCATCTGATGCTTTTTCAAAAGGTTTACTTCCATCCTTGGCAACGTAGTCTTTCACTAGATATTTTCTTTGTGTTTCGTACTCATACATGTCACCAAGTTGCTATAAAATATTATTTTTAAAAGCAAATAATTCGCAATCGATTTTTACAAACCTGCGTTATCCGACTAGTATTAGTAGTAAGAATGCCATGGTAACTATCACTTTTAGCTACCTTTATAATTTCTTGTTCTATATATTGCATAACTTGAACATTTTCTTGTGGAGTTAAAGTTAAACTGGTAGCTGAGACGCTAGCGTACAGGATCCTTTCGTACTTTAGGTAGAGCTTCTTAAAAATCGGATCTTCCAAATAGGCATAAAGCCCCTCTATCAAATATACCTTCCTGTCAGGTTTACAATAAAACAAATTTTTTCCATCGGAATTATACGATATTCCTACGATAGAACCTGTTTTTGCTTTTATAACAAACGATAATCTTTGGGCAATTATACTAGGCCATATATCATTAAGATATACAATGTAATCCTCTGGTTTTATTTTATCTTGTACTAATTTATCTATGCTTGATTTTGTATAATAGCTCGAAGTTAGGATACTGAAAAATTATGGCTATATTAATATAAGAGAAAAGAGGTGGATCTACAAGAACTTCTCAACGATCTATCTGTGGCTTTATGGGCTATGTAATGAGCATACACTTAGAAGACACGAAAAAGGATCAAAACGTAAACAATATGACGAAGAAGATCTAAAAACTTACTTAATCACATCTTCTTTGTGGCATTCTTTCATTTCTTCTCTGGTGTATTCGGTCGATTCCTCAATTGTCATGGATTCGTTATTATTGACGCAACTTATGGCATTTAGTATTTCTCCTAAATTGGACGCCTTTACGAAATCGTTAATACCTAAAGACAGTTACAGTTTTCAAAAACTTTGGAAAATAATTTAGAAATCACTTACTGATACTGTAACCGTGCTCCATAAGTTTGGAAATTGTCCAAATGGAATTCAACGAGTTGCCACCAATTTCGTAAAAATTCGACGTTACAGAAATTTTGGAATTTATTTGTCCGCTCGGTAATTCAGAAATTATTTGGAATAGAATTTTGGCTACCTCCACTTGATGTTCAGGTACATTCGTAAATTCAATTTCTAACCAAGAAATCAAAATCAGTCAAAAGTTATTTAAAAAATGTTATTTACCTTTAACATTTGGCCTTTCTTCTTCATAATTTTTCAATAATAACTGACGGTCAGTTTTACCGTTCACCAATAACGGAATGGTATTAACAATGACAATTTTAGGTACCATATAATGCACTAGCCTTGTAGCTAACAAATCTTTGATTGCCTGTTTAGTTACTAAATCGTGCATCTGAATAAAAGCCAAAATTTCATCTTGATGGAAAAGAACAACCCCCTTTTTCACACCTTCTGTTGAATTCACCACTTGATCAACTTCGAGTAAATCAACTCTGTAACCCCGAAGTTTTACTACAGCATCAGCTCGTCCTTTGTAAAACAAAAAACCATCTTGCATAAATCCATAATCACCAATCTTATACAACTTCGAAAACATAGGATCCGTTTCGAATAAATTATCAATTAATTTCGCCTCATTTTGGCTCGAAATATACTTAAGAGGCAAATTTAGACCAGAAATATAAATTTCGCCCATCTCACCCTCCTTACATTTTTGCAAATTCGAATCAAGAACGTAAATGATTGTATTATCAACAGCGCCACCTTAAAAACAACCAAATGAAGATTTCAGAAGAAATCTTACCATGAGCTTACCTAAGGGAAAACAATTATATTTGTAAAAATCATCCGCATTTGAAAATACGTAGTAAGTTACGTCAGTTATTTCAGTGCTTCCATAAAAGTTACACAATTTCGTTTCCTCAGACGAAAAAGTTTCGTAGAACTGCTTCACGTGATTCTCCGTCAGTACCTCCCCCGAAGAAATCCATAACCTAAGATTGTGTAACAGGTTTGTTTTACCCTAAAAGTTAACAAATATTGACTTTGCTGATCCGCTTCTATTACGAAAACTACTTACAGTAATTCTTTTGTACAATGTGATTGTTTCCAAAAGGGTAGGCACCAGAATAATTCGTTCAATCTAAAATTATTTTCAGTTATATAAAAATTTATTATTCTCATTATCATCCCTTACTTTATATTTTTCTAACGCTTCGACCAACTTTTCTGGATTCTTAATTGTCGTGTGAGGTAAAACTAAAACCGATCGTCCTTTTAGTAAAGGAGCCCATATTTCGAAAATACTATCTACAAAAGTTATTACGGTTTTGAAAACGCAAACATTTTCGCTTTCGCTAAACGGAAAATTTTTGAATTGCCACTCCAGACGATTCGATAGTGTGGTGTGAGACATACAAACTCCTGTGAAAGGTAAAATTGGTTAGAGGAAGAGATGTTTTGGTTTGAAACCCACCTTTTGGAATTCCCGTGCTTCCGGAAGTATACAAAACAATGGCTAAATCATCTTCAGGTTCTTTACTTGGTTTTACGTCAAGATGTGTCGATGATGTGTACGTCGAAATTACATTGCTGATGTTTAGTTTGAACGATGATGTAAAGTTGTTGTCATCTTTTTCGTAAATAATCATCGCTGGTTTTGCATCTCGTATTATGTATTCTATCCTGTGTTTGGGGTAATTTGGATCTAAAGGTAAATATGATGCTCCAGTTTTCCATATTGCCAATAATGTGATTATTAAGTAATCCGATGCTGACATATGAACTGCAATGATGTGGTGCTTTTCATCGGAAGAATGCAACTTATTACTGTCGACGGTTGTTCGAATGATTTTTGCCAAGTGGTTAGCCAAATTGTTTAACTCCTCGTATGTGTGTCTTCGTACGACACCATCGTCTATAATATTATATTGTATGTTAATTAAAAATGAATCTTTTTATTAATAAAATCAAGTATTATGAAAGTTTTTGAGCTGACACAGCAAATTGTTAAGATCAAACAAATAATCCATTTAGATAATCAAATTGCCATGGAGGTTATATATAGAAACTTTTAGCCAAGAATAGAAATGAATTGTAGACGATAATACAAATAAGTCGCATGAGATAACGAAAGTACATATTTCTATTTTCAACAATGAAATTATATGTTCAAAATAATCAACAATAGATGAAATAATAAATACTTTTAGAATTTTCTAAATATGAATCAAATGTACTTGAAAGTGATTACATTTATTAATATTTGATAAAAATTCCTGCAGGGCTAGGTTTTTTAATTCTTCTGCCATACGAAAGTCCTAATTTTTCTGATAAGCACCAATGAGAAGTTCAATAGAAGTGAGGTTAAAAACGCCCAATCTTCCTCTGCGAGAACTGATAAAACAGGTGGACTTTCAACAATTGGATGATCCTGCCGAACAACAGTTTTGGAACTGACAATTAGGCAATTTTGGCATGGATCCACTTTACCTGGATGTAATTTTATCAACCCCTTCAAAAACTTATAGTTAATTTTAATATAATTAGAAGAGAAGAAACGTATCAATTTTCAGAAATACATTGCAGATATCGAGAAATAAGGTGATATGATTTAAGTCAATATACCTCATAGGTTAGATGAAGAATTTGTTATTAGAGGTTATGTTTTCTAATTTAATTGAAAAAATATATCATAAATGATTTACCTTCAAAAATTAAAGCCTCTTTAGATGAATTTGAAGTCACCGCTTCTTCAAATCGTTTGTATATTTTGAACGGTGTTAATTTACAGATTGGGCCTCGTAAAATTGAATGTTTTGAATCCATCACTAACAATTTTATTTGCAATTTTAATTAAACTCGTTACTTGATTAATATCTCACTGTTATCAAACTAAAATAATGAAGAAATGTTTGCAAAAGCTTGAATAAAATGAAAATTATGTCGTACTGCATGCAGAAGTTATATATACGATACCGTGGGGATAGTGAAGTTCGCTTCAAAAGATAAAAAAAGTTATCGTTTCATTGTAACTAAATTTATTTAAAGGAAATTGCTTCATTTTTCAGCCGGATATTTCTAAATTATTGAAAATCATTTGGGTAAATAAAAATTGCGGAAATCCAATCAGGATTATTATTTACTTATCAGTCACTCTAATTAATTTCAATAGCTGAGGTATAAAGTCTTGGTTATTAGTGAACGTGAAAATAAAAAACAATATAATAATAAGTGGTAAATTATTTAATTACTAATATATTTATGATGAAGCTTGCAATCGCATCAAAAAGCTAAGAAATAATTTTTCAATTGATTTATTTATAACAATTTTATTTGTTTAATATAATATAATATTAACATAGAATTATAACATTATACAATAAAATACTTTTCTCTACAAAATATTTTATTAAAATTGAATTAAAAACTATTATAAGAAATTGAAACGTTATAATGAATATTTTTCTTTGAAATATTGAATGTTGATTTGCAAGAGATCATCATTATATAAAATTGGCAATTGAAATTAATGTTGGTGGTGCTGCTGTAAGATCTTCTAGCGCATAATGTTGAATTAAATAATTATTATCTTATAACTTTTCAACACAGACCACGCATTCTATTTTATAACATAAAGAGGAAATTGTACACAAATTATACACAAATAATTGTATCTGTTTTACATTGGTTCTATAAACGACCGTAAAGGTGTCATTTGCTTCTTTGGAGTTGTCTATAAACTGAAACAGCTAACATAACCTAAATTGAAACTCAAAATCGCAGTATGATGGTTGAAAATGAGACTTTTGAGAAAATTGAAAAAAAAAATGTTTTTAACACAAACATAAGATACAGATATCAATTTTAATAAGAGTCTTTGATGAGCTTAAAATGTAGATACGCCGTTTAGCTTTGGCAATTAGACGAGAGAGACATTCAACTTTTCAAAAATTGTTATAATCTAAATTTCGTCAAAATGTCAGATACGCCCATTAGCATTAGCACCAAATAAAAACAAAAATAGAACTTTTAAAATTAAAACTAGATTTTAAACTGGATTTATCTGCACATTTTAAATAAATGTTGTACTATGTTCAATTCATCATTTCGTCACGTTTCGGATACATGTATTATTTGTTTGATTGATGAATTGATGTAATTATACTACAAATATTTGATAACAATCATTAATATGACGAGAATCTCTAACTTTTAAAAATTACCTAATCTATAAGTGATGATGACTATGATCCATCTGGAAAAAGTATTACCTAAATATGGATGTTTATTTTGCATTGGTTATTTTTTTAACCAAATTAATTAAATTAATGTGGCAAGACAATGAGGTCAAAACGTGTCTGGATCTGAGGTTAATATTAATTTATAGCATTGGTGTTGATCAAGATTTCAGAAACAAAATTATTGAGGCAGTTTCTACATCTATTCAAAGCTGTAATAATATATTATACCTCCAGGACAATCCCGTTTTAGAAAAAATTATAGTACCACTACGCTATTGACGTCATTAACGAATGATATTATTTTATTAAACAAGGATCAACTAACAACGATGATATTACTTGATATGCCAAAAAAACTTTGATAACTTGAACATGTAATATAAAGAAATTATAATCATTACGGCATCCAAGGCAAAGTGCTTCAATGGTTTAGCAGTTCTGATGGGGCTCTCACCATGTCTCGGATTGGAAAACACCCTATTGTCATTGAAAAGTCTTATATGGGAGTTCCGCAAGGGTCTATTCTTGCGCCGCTTCTGTTTGCAGTATACACAGAAGATATCATAAAAATTCTGAAAATTTATATAATAATTACAGACATTGTAACACATTTTTGTATGTGTTATTTAATTCCTCCTTAAATTGCAATTTCACAATATTTCTCGGTCTCACCCCTCTTTTTATTTACATTCAACATTTTATTGCATGCATTTCGTTCAAATGTTGATAATGCTGGCGTGAATGCAAACGTTGAATTTAGTCTTCTAATAGCTATGACAAACGGATGTACTATTTCGTCACAATGATTTTCTAATGTGCCGATAGTTTTGCGTAGACACATATTTTTTTGCTCCCGACGTCACTATTTTACGTGCCAAGTCGTGTAAGACAAGTAGTCCAGCTGTTGTTTGATGTTATATTCGACTTCTGTGAAACATCTGGCTAGCAAAGATAGGGAGACTCTTTTCTGCGCGAGCCACAACGTAGTTGTGATGAGCAAATCTGATGATCATTGCCGATCTCCCACGGTTAGTAGTATTTGGTGTTGTTGTAACAACAAGAAAATAACCTATAAACTTCGTTCTCCGTTAAAAACTACGGATAACTTGGGGGAATTTTCTATTATCTGATTGTCCAATTCCATCCAGCACCCACAAGCAGCTCTCCCACTGGTATAGTGGTAGTATCAGCAGCAAGTGTTCCTGTGTGTTCGCGCTTAACAACGGTAAACCTTGAAAATCATATGATTTAATACCAAGGTATTATTTCTCAACAGATCAGTACTTCAGATTTTATGATTTAATATTATTAATAGAAAATGACAATTTTTTTAACACAATCAAGTGCTTGTTATTAAAGCTTTTATCTTATCACATTAAGGTCTACATATTTACGAAACAATAGAACTTCTATAATTTTGAATACCTTTTATAAGATTTTATTTTTTAGGAGTTTGGTTATCCCACACTATGATTATAAGGATAATAAAATTAAATAAAAATGCATGAACAGATTTTTAGTTGAGCAAAGTTAATAATAAACACACCTATTTCAACAAGATAACTGGATCTCAGTGGAGTGTGGAGATTAAATCCTAACAAAAATTTTACCAACCAGATTTTAGTTTCCAACCAGTAAAAGGGCAGATTTAAAAAAATATATCAAGTAAAATAATTCACACAGTATTATCAAACAATAATAACGAGAGAACAAAATATACACAGAAAGAAATTATTGACATAATATTAATGTTTACTGATGATTGACTCCAGAATCATTAATATCATGTATTTTGCATTAATACAATGTAGAAAGGTGATATTAAGAATAAATATTAGTGATTACCTAATCAACATTTGTATTAATACAATGATCACGATTGCATTATAATGATTCCACAATATTATTAATTCAATGTTAAAAATTATGTTTACAATAAAATTTACCTTGAAACAATATCAAAAAAGCATCAAACTAATGTCCACGAAGTGTTAAATATTATGTACGTTTAATAAATCACATTTCCTTATAATAATGTAGAACTATTAGAACAATGTTGTCCAGTGATTATGCCAATGTAAAAGTTGATAGTTTAATGTTTGCTAAAAACATTAGTCTATGTTCCTTTTCATAAATATTAACATTCATTTATTACCTAATATTATAATAACATTATCAATGCTGAAAATCATTGTATTAATGTAATTGTAATAGGACTTATCCACCTACATAACTATTTAATAGGAATTGCATTTTTTCTAGTACAACATCGACAGTTAGCTTCTAGTGTTTTACAACTGATGCAACCTGTGTTTTCTGCTTTCTTAGTTATTATTATTGAATATTTTAGTGTTATAGTGTTTAAAAGGTAAGATACTAATTTGTTAATTAATTGCATTATCCGTACAAATTTCCGGTAATAAATTTACTGATATCATTTTGGTAAATCTTTTCTGTACTTACTAACTTAAAATACTTGTAGGAATATTACCGTTACATATGAACGGGGAAAGCTGTATAACAAATGGCGCAATTCAGAAATTTCATTAAAAAATGCAGTTTCGGACCACCTTACTTTACAACAAAGGCCATAGAGAGACACTAAGGAGTCTCGATTGAAATTGCAATTTGGTAAATATACAGGGTGTCCCGTTATGAGTGGTCCAAACGGTAATTGGTGAAGGGTTGGACTACCCTCTATCAGAAAAACAAAAAATAGGTATAGTAAAAGTGTCATGGTTTTCGAGATATTTGAGATCAAAGATTTTTCTTTTAATTTTCGTCTTCTCATATTATTTTTCCTGTAAAATCCACAAATGAAGGATTTTTTTATTTATTTTTTTTGTGAATGTCTCTGACTTTACGTGCTACAAGACGTAAATCAAAGTTTTTCAAAATTCTCATGGGATTAGAAAAAAATAAAATTATCTTATTAGAAATTTTCAACCTTACAAAAAATCATTGAGTTTTGGAGCATCATGGTTGAAAAAAAAGATATTACAACCTGACTGCCCATGATCTTAAAAAGTTTCAAATGTTGTGTAGAATACGCAAAAAAATAAATTAGTCCATAAACCAAAGAGTTATTGCTATTTTATCAACGTAGGGGCCAATTTCAAAAAAATTGCGTTGTTAGATTTTTGTCTTGTATTTCATTTTTAAATGATATTAAGACATAATAATCAAGGCAACGTTAGTTCTCTTGAAAAATGTCAGGACATAACCCTCTCTTGTTCCTCAGTCGGGTAAAAACAAGCGACGGTATTATTCCTATTATTAATATTGCAACCTTTTTGTCATTCAAGGATGCTTGTTCGAATACTTTCAAAGTGTAAGATGACAATTGCTAGGCAAAACAGTGTTGTCAATTACCTGCTAATTAAACATCGACTTGGCATTCTTGGACTACTGTTTTGAGCTTTGTGTTTTGGACTCACGTGAATTGGTGCAACAAACGACTTGGCAATTTTACGGAATACGATATTTGTATTTTGCTGTCTCTGTTAACATGGCGCACTACACACCAGCAGAGTATATCAACATGCACTACCTCTACGGTTTATGTGATGGAATTGCGAGGCAAGCTGCTGCACTCTACAGCGATCGCTACCCAAATGCTCGGCATCCTGACCACCGTGTTATTAGCAGACTACAACATGTTGCGCTATCAGAGGGAAGATTTCCTGGAACTGGCGTGGGTCGCGGTCATGAAGGAAGACCGCGTTTCGAAGGCGAAGATGAAGTATTGGCAGAGAGAGAAGCTGATCCAACTACTTCGGTACGAGAAATTGAACGACGCACTGGTGTCTCAAAGTCCAAGTAATACTCAAAAAAGTTCATGGATTTCATCCGTACCATGTGCAGCGTGTGCAAACCCTGCAGCCGAGAGATTACGCACAAAGAGTAGCTTTTTGCAGAAGAATGCTACAAAAAATGAGAGAAGATAACGATTGGTTTAATACCATATTATGGAGTGACGAATCCACATGCCGAAAAGACGGATTTATGAACATGCACAATCTCCATAGCTGGCAGTTGGATTCAAAGTGAACTTATGGACAAGGATTTTAAACGGAGAAATTATTGGACGGTTTAAGCTACCAGAGACCCTGAATGGGGATAACTACCTGCATTTTTTGCAAAACGACCTTCCTAGCCTCTTGGCAGAAGTACCACTCAACATTCGGAGAACAACACGATGGTTGTCCTGCACATTATGCCGTGCAAGTGAGAAATCACTTGAATGAAGGGTACCCAGAAAGATGGATTGGCCGCATCGGAACCATATGCTGGCCCCCAAGATCACCCGATTTGAATCCCCTAGATTTCTTTTTTTTGGGGATCTTTAAAGGAGTTGGTCTACAAGAACCCAATCGAAAACTTACAAGATCTGAAAAGAAAAATCCAACAATCCACCACGACAATACGAGAGCGATAAGGGGTCGTGGTGGTCACTTTTGAGCATTTATTATAAAAAAAATTGTTCTGTTTTAAATAAGAAAATCTGTGTCATGAATAATAGGCAGTCCACGATCAGGCAGTCTAATTTTATATTTTTAATATCTAACACTGCATTGATTGTTTCATCTCCAGTTTCTCGTACATTTCATCTGTTGTTAATAATTTGTTAACAATCTAGCTGTCAAAACTCCATAAAAACACCTTGAAATGTTAACAAGCGATTAAGAACAGATAAATGCACGGAAAATCGAGGGTACATATCTTAATATCATTTAAAAATGAAATACAGGACAAAAATCTAACAACGCAATTTTTTTAAAATTGGCCCCTACGTTGATAAAACAGCAATAACTCTTTGGTTTATGGACTAATTTATTTTTTTATTTTTTTGCGTATTCTACACAACATTTTAAACTTTTTAAGATCATGGGCAGTCAGGTTGTAATATCTTTTTTTTCAACCATGATGCTCCAAAACTCAATGATTTTTTGTAAGGTTGAAAATTTCTAATAAGATAATTTTATTTTTTTCTAATCCCATGAGAATTTTGAAAAACTTTGATTTACGTCTTGTAGCACGTAAAGTCAGAGACATTCACAAAAAAAATAAATAGAAAAATCCTTCATTTGTAGATTTTACAGGAAAAATAATATTAGAAGACGAAAATTAAAAGAAAAATCGTTGATCTCAAATATCTCGAAAACCATGACACTTTTACTAAACCTATTTTTTGTTTTTCTGATAGAGGATAGTCCAACCCTTCACCAATTACCGTTTGGACCACTCATAACGGGACACCCTGTATATTTCTTATTTTATTTCTATTTATATGTCGGTAAATCAATATTAAAATGACTTATCTGTGAATTATTTTAGTACCAGAAGAAGATGCGGAGGCGACACTAAGGTCGTTGAAATTTGACCATTTGTGTTCGAGCAGTTTGACCATTGCTGGAAAGCATGCCAAATTTCGATTGCAAGAAATTAATACATTGGACTCGACTACTGCCGTTTTAGAAAAATGGTCTTTTTATAAAAAAACCATCCGGTTTTAGGCTGATAAATTTATTTTTGTTAACTACTTATATTAAAAAGCACAAAACTATTCTTCTACAGCTAATAGATTTTCTTAATTTTAGATTGATATGGATTTCACAACGAAATATGAGAATGGTGATGGCCTGCTCAAAAATTGGGAGGGCGAAGTATTGCATATTATGTCATTTTTGTCAACTAATGTGAAGGACTACATCAATTAAACCTATTCTAGATAAGATTAAAACATGAAAATGTAGATGAGAAGTAAGTATATTATCGTATAATTTATATATTATAATAACATATATTATTGTCCGACGTTTCGGGTCGTTTGAACGCCGGGTAATATAACCAATCAATGAGCTGTTACCAAATTTTTTTTATGTTTTTAAAAAAATTAGTACACATGTCACGCGGCCTATAAATCAAATAAATAAAAAACATAATCAGTATTATGGACCTTCCACGGGTATTTTGTGCCCACCAACAAACTAGTGAAGAAGGATGAAGGTGATAAAAAGCAAACCACCAAATTCACCATTCAGGACTCGCAACGATCCTGTCTTTACCTCGGTACTACCATACAAGAGGTTGAAGATTGAATTGAGTTTTTAAAATCTAGGAAGACAGCAATACAGCCATTCGTATATGCAATCGGAGAGGGGATATAACCAAAATTAAGGAAATTTATATTTATTTTGACGATATTCGATAGGTATAAGTTTTATAATATCTTTTTTGAAAAGCATTCTTATAAAATGGATGTACTCAAATCATTTTTTATTGGTAAAACACACATTTTATGTGAATACTTAAAAAATGTCTAATAAAGTGTAAAATAAAATTATTAATAGATTTTTTATTTCTGTTGTTTTAAATTAAAGTTCTTGATCATCATTATTATGAAAAAGGTTGATTGGTCAATGTAGAGAAAACATTGAAACAATGATAGAAAGTTGATACTGCATAGGTTTGTATTAAGGATTGCGGTGATTGACCAAGAAATAATAACATCAATACAATGTATTTAGATATTAAAGTTATGTCATGATATCAATGTCCCTCGGACATTAATTTAATCATCTTAACATCAAGTAATAAAGAATTTACATTAGGCTAATTAGTTAGAGCATCGGTTGAATTTTAATGTTTAAATACATTATTGTAATCACTTTTTCTATTATATTTACGTCAATTTTTCGTTCTGTGTACGTTTGGATCGCTGCAAAAGTATATGTACCAAATTTCGATTAATTTTGTATAATACAAACAGAAAATGAATATAATTTATTATTTACTGCTCTTCACATGGAAGGAATCATTAAAAATGTTGTCGATTTATAGACATGTATCCAAGGTAAAGATTTAATTGTATTAGATTATCTATTGTTACTATATAGCACTACATAATATAATTTTATATAAAATGATTCTATTATTTTTTTAAGCACATTAGTGTAAAATTTTTCAAATGCTTGTAGAAAGAAATGTGCCAATAATAAGTTGGGGTAGTTAACATAAACTAGGGAAAGGTAACGAATCAGATGACATTCGTATGACTGTTTTACGTTTATTGTAATTGGCGAATTATTTGAGTTTTATGAATGAACGGTGCCCCATATGAATTCTGCATCATTTATAACGATTCATTCGATATGTTGTTATATTGTGTGTTAATAAATATGCTTTTACATTATCAGTTGATAATCAATTCAATTAAGATCTACATTGGATAATTTGTTATTTTTCATATCTAAAGTTTTTGATAATTAAAAGCTAATGTAATGATTTGAATTTTAGTTCATTGATAAATTAAATCAGACACACTTCGTTTTACAAAGAAACGCAGTCATTCTCTTTTCCTATATAAAATCGTCAAAAAAAGGCATACTGGGTTACAATAAATCTTTGATTTCTTAAGAAGTTTCTAACATATCAAGGTACAATTTTTGATTATATTTATATAAAAAAATATTGTTTAATTATAAATGTAAGCATAATTTTTACTTAGCAGAAAGTCAATATTAATTTTATTCACCTGATACAATACTGTTCTTTATCTTTCATCCACTTGTTTAATTGGTCGTGATCCAAAAAAAATTAATATAGATAATTTATAATAAATATGGATTCAAAAATGTCGATTTTACGAGGACGATTATCAAACTTTATATTTTCAAAAGTTCACAATATATTTGAAAGTGTAGCGTTTCTGGAACCAAATTCCAAAGCATTAATATATGAAGGTAGTTTTCTAAATCTCAGATCAAAATTTTAGTTCTATTTCTTTGGAGAAAAAATTTGTAGATAACAGTCAAACCAGAATTCATACATTTGAAGAAGTCGACAATTTATCAAACAACTTGGCCAAAATTATAACCCAAACCGTAATCGAAAATGGTTTACACACTGAAAAGGACGAACATTTTATTATTGGGGTCCACATGCTTCCATCCGATTATCTGATAATCACCTTGCTTGCAATATGGAAAGCTGGAGCATCGTATTTGCCACTCGATCCAAGTTACCCTCACGACAGGATCGAGTATATCATATCTGATACCAAGCCGGCCTTGATAATCTACAATAAAGGTATAATTACCTCACACTTTAATTTTTATATTACTAATTTTTTTATTAGAAAATGGAAATTTTTCCAACACCTTCAAATTGTTCATCAATGATTTTATCTTGTCGGATAAAGATGCAAATATTGTCAAAACAACTGACATCATTTCAATTGAAACAAAAACGGATTCAGCTGTAGTTTTGTACACATCGGGAAGTACAGGACATCCAAAAGGTTTAAAATTCCAATTTTTTAAAATGATCTGATTTTTCAATTTTAGGAGTTTGTATATCCCACACTACAATTTTAAATCGTCTGAGGTGGCAATACAAAAATTTTCCATTTAAGGAAACCGAAAAAGTTGGAGTATTCAAAACCGCCCTTACTTTTGTAGATAGCATTTTTGAAATATGGGGACCTTTGTTAAAAAGTCGAGCTGTTTTAGTTTTACCAAAGCAAACGGTTCAAAATCCAGAAAAATTAATCCAATCGCTCGAGAAGCACCAAGTAAAGTTTCTTTGGTTTTTTTCGACTATTTTAAAACTATATTTTGCAGATTCACAGAATTGTATTGGTACCATCGCTTTTGGAATCCATGTTATTGTATAAAGAAGTCAGCGTAAGTTTTTTGTGAAATGTGGAAACTTTAAAGTTTTTTCAATAGCAACAACTTCCTGCAGGGCAAAAAGACTATTCTACCCCATCTTAACCTATGGATTTCATCTGGAGAAATTTTGTCAAAACTATTAGTTAATAAATTCTACAAACATTTTGAAGTAGACAAAAACAAGTTGTGTAACTTTTTTGGAAGCACCGAAGTAGTCGATTTCACTTTTCATGTTATTACACATCCAAATCAATTGGATAACTATGATAGTTTTCCCATAGGTGGCTAAAAATTTATTTTGTGTAATTTGTTCCATAAAATCGTTTCGTTTTAGGAGTGGCTGTTGACAATATGGAAGTTTACATCCTAGATTCAAATAAAAATTTAGTGCCTGAAGGAGAAGTTGGTGAAATTTATGCTTCTGGGTTATGTTTACCCCTAAAATACATAAGCCAACGCAACGACGATAAAATAATAACTAACGATTTAAATTGTGGAAAAACGTTTTCCAAATTATGTAAAACTGGAGACGTTGGCCAAATAAAAAACAATCTTTTATTCTTCCTGGGACGCACAGACAGCGTGATAAAAATTCGTGGATTCCGTGTAGATTTAATTGAAATCGAAAAAGTTGTAAGTGCTATTGAAGGTGTGAAGAAAGCTGTGGTATTGTGCTACAAACCCGGAGACATGAATCAAAGTATCTTGGCATTTGTGCAAACCACCGATAAAACGAATGAAGAAACCATTAAAGACATTTTAAAGAAGACACTACCAATCCATATGGTACCTGAAGTTGTTTGCATCGAAAACTTTCCATTTTTGATCAATGGAAAAGTGGATCGACAGTTATTGTTGAAGAATTTTGACGAAAATCACGTTGAAAATGGTAACCTTATATTTTTGAATGTGAAATTTTATAATTAATTTCTTAGTAGGTGTAGATTACGTTGGTGTTCCACATGAGCAACTCTCTGCAGCAAAAGCACTCTTTGAGATCATCGCTTCTGTTACTACTGGAAGATTACTGTCTAAAATTTCGTTGGAATCAAACTTTTTTGATATGGGCGGAAATTCTTTAAATGCTATTTATACTATCACAGTTCTGAAAGATAAAGGATATCACATTAGTAAGTTTCCAAAACAAAATTGTATTTAGTAAATGGACTTACCAATCATTAATATTATTGTCCCAGAAGTAAATGTACTATTTTATGTATATTAAGTATTTATTTATGAATTACATGTAGAATTCATTAGAGGTAGTACAAAAAATAGTATATGTAACACAGGAATAAAGAGGCGATTAATCTCTAGTGTGATTTTTACCCTCAACTTTACTATAGGCAGTAACTTTTGTGATTATAATTAAGAAGCGCATTGTGGTTTTTCTAATCATATTTATCTACTATTGTAGGTATTCACGATTTTATACAATCGGCCAATTTGGGAGAAATCTTGGATAAAATGAGAAAAGACTCCAACCAAGCATCGATACCAAGTTTTGAAGAATATAATGACTATGCTACTGAAACCATGCAAAATCACCAAAAAGATGACATTTTCGAGTAAGATTCTAAATTTGTGATGGTAATATAGGCAGTACTCTTAATACATTCCAATATTTTAGAATTTTTACTACAAGCTTTCTTAACAAATCAAACATAGAAACCTTAATAGATGGAATTACAACAGAAAATTTTCATGAGTATTTGGAAAATTTGTGGCCATATATGTTGGAAAGTGGTTTATCATTTATTGTAAAATCCAAGGGTGGTTCAATTATAGCTGCCTTATTTAGCCATGATTTGAGCATTGATACTGACTATACCTTAAACTCGCCTGTAGAAATAATGGACACTTTCTATGTTACACTAGAAAAAATTGTTAAACCTGAAATACAGAAAAATTACACGAAGGTCTATTACGCGTTCATGTTGGGAACTGTCGAGTCATTAACACCTCAAGAAAATGTGTTGGTTGTTCATTTTATAGAACAAGAAATTATAAAACTTGCTCGATTTAAAGAATATCAAGGAATCTTTACATTTAACCAATGTCCTTTAACAGAGGTATGTTGATTTATGAAAACTGCTCTTGAACAAGCTAAGAAAAACTAGAATACAATCCTTTATTATGAAGCGATTGCCTCCTACTGTAATTCACATGCTCGAGTTGCATCTTTTCGTTGAAATTTAAAATTTTACCTAAGTTTAAATTTAATTGCAGGATATTGGAAGAATGTATGGATATATCTCATATCTTGATTTCCAAGTTAATGGATACGTGACTGAAGATAATAAGAAACCATTTGAAAAGGCCCCTGATTCCCAAAAAGTAGTGGCTCATTTTAAGAAATTATAAGTCAAAACATTAATAGTATTAAACTTTATAGTCAAACAAAGTTTTAAAATTAGTAAATGTTACGTAATTTATTATTTGCCGATATACAAAATGCTCCTAATTAAACGTGTAACAATTGAGAAGGTTAATATTAAACCCGGCAATCTCCCATTACGCCCCGTTTCACTAGTTAAAGTTTTAGCATTTGTTTGTAATAAAACCATCTGAAATTTTATAGTAGGACAGTTTTTCAAAATTTATTAAGTCATCCAAATTTATGACGGTCGGAACATAGTGGTCATGCGAGTTGACTATGAACGCTAAATACCCGGTTCGAACCCGAGTGAACTAAGAACTTTATTCTGGTCGTCTCTCTGGTCCTCCAGCTTGGGGGTTCTTCGTCGGGCTGGCCCCCGTCGTAGGTAAAAAATGTAATGCTGTTAATGCCATTTGATATTAAAAGTTAATATAATAATGGTCAGCCAACACCATTACATACATCTGATGGGTTGTAGCGCTACACGAATAAAAAAAAATTTATTTCTTGAGAAAATGGAAAATATTGTATTTCGGTTTTCAAATTGGGGTATAATATTATGTTTGGTCAACCGCACATCTTAAAAATAAAGGAAACAAGTCCAGCAGTACTATTCGCCTAATTTAGAAAAGCCTCAGATCATTTACATTTAGACAGTTTACTAATTTTTAAAATATTAGCGGCTTTGCACAAAGAAAGAAATCGTGAGAAAGTTTAGACCGCTCGTTGATTTTGAAAAAGCACCCATAAAGCAAGGCGGTTGCATTTAACCCTTTTTGAAGACCTATCCCAGTATTATTTTCAAAATTTAGAAAAAGTGGGGATTCTTTCTATTTTTGAGGGAAGAAAGTTATTTATAGGTTAGAGATCAAGGAATAAACGGATCCTTATGAAATTCATCAGTTACAAATTTGGTAACTTTGTTGAATTTCACCATTTGTTTATTGTTGTAATTATAGTTTTGTTGAGAGTTTGTGAACTAAAATACAAGTGATCATTTTGAGATGTCCGCCAATTTTCCATTATCCGAGTTAATTTGTTAGAAGAATACTAATAAGAAATCAACCATTTTTTGGGTGTTTAAGGAGAAGATATTAAAAATCATTCTCAAGTTTATATTAGTAATGATTTTAAAATCAGGAACAATTTCAGTAATTTCGGTGATTCTTAAAATAAGCACAATCAGTTTTTAGTTTCGGATTTAAAAATCAACTTTAATAAACCATCAAATTTATGTAATTATTTAAGACAGAGATTTAATAAACATTCAACTTTTGTTTTTTTGAAATTTGTAAATTTTACATTGCAATAAAATAAAGCAAAGGAAAAATTTTTATATCAATACATACAAACAGTGCAAAATTAATATAAAAATAAAATCAGTATCTAATACAAATTTGTAATAGTAGCTAAAATCGAGCAGAAGAAATGAATTTTATTTAAATCTTTTATTCGTAAAGGTTAAAATATTATGCATCGCTCCTGCATTTTTGAAATCCCGGGGTGGGGAAAGTTTGAATTGATGAAGGTCTGGCGATCGACCAGCAGAATGGCGAGGTCGCAATTTTTGAATTGAAAAAATTTTGTCTGAAAATTTTGAATAAAAAAAGTTTCAGTTGAAAAGAGAGTTTTTCTTGGTGCTATATTTCTTTTAGTGAGGGATAAACTGGCGCGAAGAAATATTTGGGATTGTAAACGCATAAATAATTCGATTTTAACCCTAGAATGGTAAGCCGTCGTAAAATTGACGACTTGCCTTATACGTTTGGTCTAGTACGGCTATTTCGGCAAAAGTCACCCTCACGCCTCTTTCAGTACCTTCCCGATTTGGCTTAAAAACATTATGTATGTAGTTATTATTGTGATTTAGTGCCGTTATACCACTCATTTGAGACTTCCTTCGTCAAATTTACGACGGTTTACTAGTTGTGTAACATTTTTCCTTATGGTAATTTTATACAGGTAAGAGAAAAAATCTGTGAAATTTTAAAATTAGATATGCCAGAAGTAAGAACAACTCCTGTAGGGAAAAAAAAGCCAATATGTTGATTTTGTCCGAATCGCTTACGGCCGATGACAACTACATATTGTAAAGGTTGCAAACGTCCAATCTGTGGAGATCATCATGCTGCTTGCTGCTTAAAATGCGGACCCCAATAATTATTTTTGTGTATGTTTTTTAATTTTTGTTTGCCAAAAGGTTTGTTTAAAGTGTATTTCTACATTTCTTTTAAAATACATAATTTGAAGTTAAGTTATTGACTATATTATATATCATCGTAAAATTTACGATGGTTTACCATTTATGTACTTCGCAGATAGGCTTACCATTCTAGGGTTAAAAGAAAATTTTGTTTATTCACAAGGTCGCATGATAAAGAAGTGCGATAAATGCCAATTGAGCGAACTGGGCTGTCAAGTAGATAGTCGGACCATTTTTGGGTTAAATGTTTTTGTGGAAACTGTCTAGGGCCGGAAAATAATACTTCAATATTTTTAATTAGTTTACAATTTTAATTAAACCAACTGTACATCATCCTCTCGGTAGTGATACAAGAAGAGCACTGCATATGTTGGCATCAGATGTGATTTATCCTTGTTAACTGTATGCGCAATCTTACAAACCTAAGTGCGCAGTCTTACACGACGGGATCTGTAAAACTGCGCAAATGACTTTTTCAGATTTTTTTGTTTTCATTAATAAATTATATGTTAAATTACTAATTAGGTTTGCAATAATGCTGTTGTAAGACCAATAAGTTTGAATGCAAATTTATGAGTTTTAGGGCCAATATATTCACCTCCCAGTAAAGTGTTCAATAGCGTAACTGACAGATAAATAAACTGTCACCAATCACATTTTCACATTTCAGTAAAATCACCAATCAGCAAGAAGGTTTATAAATTTACTGAACACATAGTTACCCGACAGCCGACACTTTAACCAGAGGTGAATATATCGGCCCTAAATTGCTTTTAAACTAAATTAGAGCACCCTACACTTCTTCTTCTTCTGCCTTTTTCCGCCCACTGCTGGACATAAGCCTCTCCGTATTATGGAGGATCTGGCCATAACTCACCACGCTGGCCAGACGGGTTGGTGAGTAGTCCGCAGATCGATTTTGGACTATAGTTGTTTTACATCCGGTAGCAGCTTGCTAGGCTAGCATTCAGATTCAGATGTGCCTGTAGCCCTGTTTTTTGTTAACGGTGGCAATTCGTCAACTCAGGGGGACCGCCGGTTTAACGTGTCCTCCGAAGCACGGAGACTTGGTCATAAGAAAGTTTTACTCTCCCCGGGTTTGAACCCGGTACACCGTATTCGCATCCAACTGCGTTAGCTGCAACACACTACAGTGTGTAAATAAATATTTTTTTACATTATCAACTCATCATTTTAATCAATCCAATTAAGATCATCTATATTGATAATTTGTGATTTTTCATATCTAAAGTTTTTGGCAATTAAAAGCTAATGTAATAATTTGAGTTTTATAGTTCATCGATAAATTAAATCAGACACGCTTCGTTTTAAAAAGAAAAACTGTCATTCGCTTTCCTATATAAATTCTACAAATAAAGGCATAGTGGGTTTCAACAAATTACTGATTTCTTAAGGAGTTTCTAATATTTCAAGGTACAATTTTGGATTATAATTAATAAAAAAAATATTATTTAATTATTTGTATTCATCTTATTCATCGCATTGTGACAATCTCGCAGTTTCCACTATGCAATAAGTGAATTAAAAATTTAAACAAAAATTATGGAACTATTCGTATGAAATTTCTATGAGTAATAAAATTATTAAACCATTTTCAATCAAATCTACGAGTATAACTAATATAAAAATATAAGTATTTTTTATTACTCTTCCAAGTTTTACATGGCACAAAGTAAATTTTATTTTTATTCACCTTATATTGTACTATTCTTATCTTACATCCACTTGATAAACTTGTTCATTGTAGAAAAATATATAATATAGCTCATTTTTAAGCATGGATTCAAAAAAGTCAATTTTACGAGGACGCTTGTCAAACTTTAAATTTACCAAAGTTCACAATATATTTGAAAGTGTAGCATTTCTGGAACCAAATTCCGAGGCATTAATATACGAAGGTAGTTTTCTAAATTTCAGATCAAAATTTTAGTTCAATATTTTTGGACAAAAAATTTGCAGATAACGGTCACACCAGGATTCATACATTTGAAGAAGTCGATAATTTATCAAGCAACTTGGCCAAAATTATAACCCAAACCGTAATCGAAAATGGTTTACACACTGAAAATGACGAACATTTTATTATTGGGGTCCATATGCTTCCATCCGATTATCTGATAATCACCTTGCTTGCAATATGGAAAGCTGGAGCATCGTATTTGCCACTCGATCCAAGTTACCCTCACGACAGGATCGAGCATATCATATCTGATACCAAACCGGCCTTGATAATTTACAATAAAGGTTTAATTGTCTCACAGTTTAACTTCTATGTTACTAATTTTTTTATTAGAAAATGGAAATTTTTCCAACACCTTCAAATTGTCCATCAATGATTTTATCTTGTCGGATAAAGATGCAAGTATTGTCAAAGCAAATGACATCATTTCAATTGATACAAAAACTGATTTAGCAGTAGTTTTGTACACGTCGGGAAGTACAGGACATCCAAAAGGTTTAAAATTTCAATTTTTGTAAATCATCTGATTTTTCAATTTTAGGGGTTTGTGTATCCCACACTACAATTTTAAATCGCTTGAGGTGGCAATTCAAAAATTTTCCATTTAAGGAAACCGAAAAAGTTGGAGTATTCAAAACCGCCCTTACATTTGGAGATAGCACTTTTGAAATATGGGGACCTTTGTTAAAAAGTCGAGCTGTTTTAGTTTTGCCAAAACAAATGGTTCAAAATCCAGAAAAACTAATCCAATCGCTCGAGAAGCACCAAGTAATCTTCCTTTAGTTTTTTCGACTATTTTAAAACTTTATTTTGCAGATTCACAGAATTGTTTTGGTACCATCACTTTTGGAATCCATTGTATTGTATAAAGAAGTCAGCGTAAGTTTTTTGTGAAATGTAGAAACCTGAAAGTTTTTCTATAGCAACAACTTCCTACAGGGAAAAAAGACTATTCTGCACCATCTTAACCTATGGATTTCATCTGGAGAAATTTTGTCAAAACCGTTGGTTAATAAATTCTACAAACAATTTGAAGTAGACAAGAACATGTTGTGTAACTTTTTTGGAAGCACCGAAGTAGTCGATTTTACTTTTCATGTGATTACACATCCAAATCAATTGGATAACTATGATAGTTTTCCCATAGGTGCCTAAAAATTTATTTTGTGTAATTTGTTCCATAAAATCGTTTCGTTTTAGGAGTGGCTGTTGACAATACGGAAGTTTACATTCTAGATTCAAATAAAAATTTGGTGCCTGAAGGTGAAGTTGGTGAAATTTATGCTTCTGGGTTAAGTTTACCCCTAAAATACATAAGCCAATGCAACGACGATAAAATAATAAATAACGATTTAAATTGTGGAAAAACGTTTTCCAAATTATGTAAAACTGGAGACGTTGGCCAAATAAAAAACAATCTTTTATTCTTCCTGGGACGCACAGACAGTGTGATAAAAATTCGTGGATTCCGAGTAAATTTAATCGAAATCGAAATAGTTGTAAGTGCAATTGAAGGTGTGAAGAAAGCTGTGGTATTGTGCTACAAACTCGGAGAAATGAATCAAAATATCTTGGCATTTGTGCAAACCACCGATAAAACGAGTGAAGAAACCATTAAAGACATTTTAAAGAAGACACTACCAATCCATATGGTACCAGAAGTTGTTTGCATCGAAAACTTTCCATTTTTGATCAATGGAAAAGTGGATCGACAGTTACTGTTGAAGAATTTTGACGAAAGTCTCGTTGAAAATGGTAACTTTATATTTTTAATTATGAATTTATAAAAGTAAGTTTTTAGTAGGTGTCGATTACGATGGTGTACCACATGAACAACTTTCTGCAGCAAAAGCACTCTTTGAAACCATCGCTTCGGTTACCACTGGAAAGTTGCAGTCTAAAATTTCGTTGGAATCAAACTTTTTTTATGTGGGCGGAAATTCTTTAAATTCTATTTATACTATCACAGTTCTGAAGGATAAAGGATATAAGATTAGTAAGTTTCAAAAAAAAGATTTTATTTAGTAAACGGGCCTACCAACCATTTATATTATTTTCCCGAGAATAACATATAGGGTAAAGGCACCTAAGAGTACGCAGTTCATAAGAGTACGAATTGCATTTTACAAATTATAGAACAACATATTGCCATCTATGAATGCATGTAATAAATCCTTAAACATATGCATGTAACAAGGATAAATGCATTTTGAAGTATAGAGCATATAGTCGTTTCAGCAAGCTAATCTTGTTTTTGTGTATTGTTGATGTATGTTTGGACTAGTATAACTTAAGGAATAATTTTGTTATTTGTCGTACTAGATAGCGTCTCAGTGCTTCATAGTGTAATATAAAGTATTAGGTAAGTAATAAACCTGATTATTTTAAGTGGTTATGTTGTATTAAGTAATTATAACTTATTTTTCTTAATTCAACCCAAGCCTACAAGAGTACACACTAAAAAGTTTACAAGAGTACGCGCTGCGTACTCTTGTAAATTATATTTAGCTTCCACAGGATTACCTGTAAATCCTGAATATGCGGAACATATAGTGACTTCAATTTTAACGGACATTAATGCTCCAGAAACAGATAATCTGAATAGTTCTAAAATACATTTGGATGTCAAAAACTGCATGAAACTTGGACCTTCCACGACCGAAGACAAAGAAAACAATCGTGAAAACATTCCAGTTTCTTCTCAATCGAAGCAAGATAAAGCTCATGTAAAACCAGAAGATCTACGACCATACCCAAAATGTAGTCAAACGGAGCAAACCAGAAAACCCGAAGTCAGAAATCAGAGATACTAACAAGCACACCGTTAAAGGATGAACTGGAAGTAAAGCAATTCGAATTAATAAACAAGGTTAAAAGAAAAATTTGTTCAGAGAAATCGGCAAAGCCTGCAGCTAAAAACACCAAGCAAAGAAAAACAGTTAATGCATCTACCTCAAAAATAAATACAAACGTCAAAGAAAGAAACGACAAGCAGAAGTCATCAAAGCCCGAAGGATGTAAAGGAAATCAAATTGAAACAGAACAAATTATATTATGTCCATCTTGTGATGCGTTGTTTACAGATCCGCCATCGGAGGACTGGATACAGTGTTCTAAGTGTAATAAGTGGTGGCATGAGAAATGTACTTCCTATGAAGCAGGAAATTTTACATGCGAACTGTGTTAATTTAATATCGCGTACTCTTATAATTACCACTGCGTACTCTTATAACCACGTCTTACAAGAGTACGCAATTGTATAAATTTTCAAAAATATTTTTTTTTAATTGTAATAACACTAAATTGCCTTAAGTATTAATAAATTGTTACAAAATTAATGCAGGGTTTCATTGGTTTCAAAGATTTTGTTGTTTCCATTTTAATAGATGAAATTCACAAGAAAGTACACTAAGTGCGTACTCTTGTACGTCATTATACTATTGTACAACTGTGAGATTAATTTACAAGTTTTTTTATATAGGTGTTCAAAAAATGCACTTTTCTTGTATTTTCGTATATTTATTCTCGGCCTACTACTACTATTTTGCGTAATCTATGTTAAGTATTTATTTATGAATTACATGTAGAATTCATTCGGGTAGTACAAAACATAGTACCTCAATGTAAACAGGATTAAATAGGCGATTAAGCTCTAGTGCGATTTTTACCCTCAACTTTACTATGGGCAATAACATTCACTATTGTGATTATGATTAGGAAGCGCATTGTTGCCTTTGTTATAATAAGATTATTTACTATTTTAGGTATTCACGATTTTATACAATCGGCCAATTTGGGAGAAATCTTGTATAAAATGACAAAAGATTCCAACAATGCAGCGATACCCAGGTTTGAAGAATATGAAAATTATTTTAGCGAATCCTTGCAATATTTCCACAAAAAAGATTCTGTGGAGTAAGATTCTACATTTGCGATTTTAATATAGTAATATGTTCCAATATTTTAGAATTTTGAGTAAAAGCTTTTTTGAAAAATCAAATTCACATATTGTAGTAGAAGGACTTAAAATGGAACATTATCGTGAGTATGTAGAACAAATTTGGTCTTATGCGTTGGAAAGTGGTTTATCATTTGTTGTTAAATCGAAAGGAGGATCGATTATAGCTATCTCATTCAATTGCGACATGAACACTGAATGTTACTTGACTTTAAACTCACCGTTAGCAGAAGTAGAAGCTTTTTATAATCATCTAGAAAAAATTCATATACGTGAAATACAGAAAAATTACAGTAAGGTCTATAACTCGTTAATGGTGGGAACTGTGGAGTCACTAACACCTCAAGAAAATGTGTTAGTTATTGATTATATTGAAGAGGAAATTATAAAATCTGCACGGGATAAAGGATTTGAAGGAGTCTTAACATTTAGCATAAATTCTTTGACAAAGGTATGTTCACTTTCGAATGCTGCTCTTGGCGAAGCTAAGAAAAACTAGTATTGTGAAATGAGTGGCATCTGTTCAAATTAGTTGCTAGATTTGCATTTTAAATTACAAAAAATATTATCTACGTTTAAATTTACTTGCAGGATATTGGAAAAATGCATGGATACGTTACTTATGGCGATTATCAATTCAATCAATACATAACTGAAGATAATAGGAAACCGTTTGAAAAGGCCCCAGATTCCGAAAGAATACTGGCTCAGTTTAAAAAATTATAAATCAAAGTAGTAACAGTATTTAATTTTAAAGTTAGGATACTCGTATTATATAATAATAAATGCAAAACCCGACTACAAAATAGAGCTATTAGAATAGAGCTATTAGCTCTATTCGCGGTAACACTCCTGGACACGTTTTATCCTACTGCGTCTGCGGTTTAATACTTTTTATCATCGAATTTGAGCTTTAATGACAATTTTATTATAAATCCGCAGACGCAGTAGGATAAAACTTATCCCGGATTGTTACCGCGAATAGAGCTAATAAGGTCAGCTTATAAGAATACACATTATTAACATTTAAAGTGTCGTAGTCAGTACATCTTATAAGATGCCGATTAGATAAGATTATCTAATCTATAATTAGTGATTATATTTTCCGTTGTTAATCTAGTTGTAGAATCTAATACTAGTAATAATTGGATACAAAATTTCATCCAGTGCAAGATAAGGAGAACAACAAATTATTTTTAAGGTTACTAAACTTTAAAATAATTTATTAGCTATTTTATATTATTTGTTTATTTAGTAATCAATAAATTATTATAACAATTTGTATTTTAAAAATTACGGAACCTACAACATAATTCTTGTATTTATAAGATAACAAACATTTTTGTCTTAAGGGTTACTAAACTTGGAGGAGTATAATTCCTCCGTGCTTAAAGTAATTGAACGCCCTCGTTCTTTTTTAAGAATCAGATTTAGTTCTATCGCGTCTTCTTTGGATTTTGTTATTGTATTTTTCTTTTTTTCTGCAACTCACTAAAACACACATACAAATAATATTAAACCTGGCAATCTCCCATGGTTTGTTACACCCCGTTTTACATTAATTCAAATTGACCAATAGAATGTAAATTTTTTTTTAATTTTCAAAATTTAGAAAAGGTAGGGATTCTTTTTGTCTTTGAGGGAAGAAAGTTAGTTAGGTATATACGGAATAGAAGGATCTTCATGAAATTCATCAGTTACGAATTTTGCAACTCTGCTGAATTTCACTATTTGTTTATTATTGTAATTATAGTTTTTTTGAGAGTTTGTGAACTAAATATAAGTGATCAATTTGAGATGTCCACCAATTTTCTATTATCCCAGTTAATTTGTTAGAAGTTAGATGAATAATAAGAAATCAACCTTTTTTTTTGTGCGTTAAGGAGAAGATACTAAAAATCATTCTCAAGTTTAGTAATGATTTTAAAATCAGGAACAATTTCAGTAATTTTGGTGTTTGTTAAAATAAACACAATCGATAATGCATTGAATTCCATGATCAGTTTCTCGTTTTCAGTTGAAGGAATGATTACTTCTTTTATAGTTTTTGTTCCTTCATTTCTTGTTTTTACCTCGACTTTGCCATGGAGACTGGTCTTAATAATTAATTGCTGGTGTTTGTCGTTAACATCTTCATGAAGTATTGGTATTACTGTAGTTGGTTCATCGTCGATATTAGAATGGATGGTTTCTTCCTGTTCACCTAGAATATCTTCGTTTGGTGATTTATCTGGGGTTGAGTCAAAATTTTTCTAATATCTTCCGCTCTTTCGGGGACAATGCCCTGACAAACTCTAATTCAGATTGTAAATCGTACATTCTGTTGGCGCTGTCAGAATCATCATCAACATTGACTATTATTGAAGAGTAATTGTAACAACCGGGGGTGCGTTATTAAAATTACTTATAAAAATTTTCTCTTAAAATTTGAATAATAATTTTAGAAAACACAAGAACCTCTTCATTTGGCCTAAATAAAAAGTCACCCCGTTAATGTTCTCTTAATTTATTTGGTTTCCCAAAAATTTCTCGAGTTTTGAGATACTCCTGAATTTTTGGGGATATCGACGAAGGTTGCACGATAACAAAGGACAGTCTATTTTTAGATTTATGCGCTGCCACCCGACTAAATCCTTTGTTCTAGTTGTCCTGAACCTCTTCGATACGTTTTGGTAGCCCTGGTTTGATTTCCCAATCTTCACGAATGACGTAAACTTCGCTGGCTTACGTTGGGGGTGAAAGGTGCCCCCGTGCAGTGATTTTGGGAAAACGTAGAAATCGTTAACTTTTGAAAAAAACTTCCACTTGACTTTATGGTTCTTTTAATTCAAAATAAAAGAATTATTTCCGAACAAAATAACATTTATTAAAATGAATCTTCAATATTTACAAAAATTTACAAAAGTTAGTTAAACTCAAAATTATAATCTGGCAACACTTTAGCCACATTACAGGGTGGTTCTAACACAAAAGTGTTTTGTTTTTGGTATTTTGTTTTAGCACAGTGGAATTGCCAGTTAAAAATGCTACATGTATGGTGAACTGTCAAATTTTGCCTTCTGTTTTATTACTTATTTTATAGATGTCTAATCAAAGAGAGCAAATTTTAGGGTTACATCAACAGGGAATGCGCAATTGTGACATCGCGCGAAGGCTCGGCATAGAGGCACCAAATGTCAGCCGAACAATCAAACAAATTGAGAAGCGTGGCCATACCGGACATCATCCAGGGAGCGGAAGAAAGCGAACAATCAACACGCCGAAGGTCCGTCAGATCATCAAGAAACGACTCCTGCGAAATTCCAGGGTCTCAATGAGAAAAATTGCCAACAAGATCGGTTTTTCACGTGAATCGGCTCGCCGAATAGCCAAGGAGCACCTTAAGGTCAAGCCTTACAAGCTTCAAAAAGTTTAACTGTTGACCGATGGTAACAAGCTCGTGCGACTTCAAAGATGTCGTCAGCTACTTCGTCGCGCCGCTTCTCTCTCGTGGAATCGGATTGTGTTCACAGATGAGAAGTTTTCACCGTCGAGCAAGCGCACAACCGTCAAAATGACCGGATTTGGTCTGTTAATGCTCCAGGTACTTCTGCTGTCGTAGAGCACCGTCGTAGAGCACCCATCCACCATCCATCCACAGTCTGTGATGGTTTGGGTCGGAATTTGCTCAACTGGAAAAACCCCTTGGTTTTTGTGGATCAGGGTGTGAAAATTAACCAAAATGTTTACCGACGCGACATTCTCGAAGCCGTCGTCCTTCCATGGGCTCATCAACATTTCGGTGATGCGAATTGGACGTTTCAACAAGATTCTGCTCCAGCGTATAGGGCAAAGCCACTCAAAATTGGTGCAAAGCTCATTTCCCAGATTTCATCAATCTGATGGATTACAGCGTGTGGTCAATTTTGGAGGACAGAGCCTGTAGGACACCCCACAAAAGTTTGGAGGAGTTAAAGCAGTCGTTGTGCCGTGAGTGGGATCGGATATCTACAGAAGAGCTTCGGCGCGTAGCCTTAAATTTTCGAAAGCGTTTGACGTTGTGTATATAGCACTAGAAGGAGGCCATTTCAAAACTAGTTAATTATTTTTGTCAACAATAATGTTAGTTATTATTATTTGCTGTGAAAAAGTTTTTCCTTCATTTAATCAAGTTTTTATGATAAAAAGTTTTGTTATAATTTTTTTTGGGTCACCCTGTATAAACAAACAAAAACCTTTGCAAATAATAATTGACGAAACGAACAAACAACTACAAATTGATTCGTCTCTGAAATCAATTATTCGGATTGCCAAATTAATCATAAAACAAATTAAACTTATAAAACGTTACTCTAAGGATTAAAATATTTGCTAAACTTGTATTCAGCCAATCCTATCAAAACAACTAGAAAACAAATCGCCTCGCGATTATCATTCGATTCTCAATAAACTATGAGAAAAATCTCACTGCAATCATTACAATAAATAAGGAAACTTAAATTGTATTTTCCTTAATAAATTTGGCAGAATAAAATTTGCGCCCTCAAATATCATTTGACAAACGCACACACAACATAAAATCATATCATTTATCAGTAAATAACAATTTTTTGGGAAAGGTACATTTCGCTGGGAACGATTCGCCGAGATACACTTCGCCGGGAACGATTCGCCGGCAGGCACGATTCGCCGGGAACGATTCGCCGGAAACGATTCTCCGGGAGTAATTTTATTTGTTAGCTTTTTAACCCATAAATTTGGTAACCCATAAATATGGTAAACCAAAAATATGGTAAACATAAGGTTTAAGAAGCAAAAAAAAAGATTTAAAAAATGGAAACTCAAAGATTTTCTTTATTTTAAAATAAAATAGGAGTTTTATAATTATTAATACCAACAAAACTACTATTTTATTTTAAAAGATAGAAAATCTTTGGGGTGCATGTAAACTCCGCTAATGAGGGGGGTGAGTAAAAAAATTATGCTAAAGAAAGAACAACATTCGACAAACAACCTAACGTGTCAAGGGTATTGTGTTACCTCGCCCCCCCCCCCCTAATTAGCGGAGTTTACAGTAGATACATGAGGAGGGAGAACGTTTGATACCTATGCCCGTATTCACAAAGAAATGTATAACGAGTGATTTCGTAACGGATCGATTACATAACGGATGATTTAATTGACACGACCGTAAAATAAAATATGGTATTCATAAACATTACCGGGGATTTTTAACGTTTGATTACGTAATCAAGCGCGTTATTGGGAATGTAGGGATATAATATGAACAAGGTTGGCAGTACTATTTGTAAATTTTTCACTTCTAGCCAGATAGCTGTCAAACTTGGATCATTATAATAGACTGCACTGCATGGTCAATTTTTAATTCTCATTTTTAGACTAAAATTTTAGTTAAAATTTAAAAAAAAAAACTCATCAGTCGGTCCAAAAGCCGAACAACTTAATCCCATTCTTCTTTTTAATTTTTAACTCAAATTTAAGCCTAAAAAAGAGAATTAAAAACTGACCATTCAGTGCAGTCTACCACTAAAACCATATCGTCTGGTCACTATTCATTTCAGTTTCACCCCCGCGCACCTATTACGTCAGAAGCTTTTATTTTGCACCTAACAGTCGGCCTCGCCATCGATATTGGTTTCTTCCTCCACATCATCATCATCATCAACAGCTATACAATCCATAGTTGGATTAAAGCCTCCACCATATTTCTATGGGGGGGGGTTGTTAGCCATAACTCGCCACGGTGGCCAACCGGGTTGGCGAGTGTAGTCCACAGTTCGACTTTGGACTTTTCAAATCCTGCAAATCAGGATTAGAACCGCGGTTTCCCGCTCTGTAGTCTATCCGTGTTTGATTTACGCCAGACGGCTGGTCTTCCTCCACATCATCTTCAGGTAATTGGCACCAGGGCTTCAATCGATCACTAACGTATACGCCATGGAAGAGTTTCTGAGTTCTCTCTGTTCCCGGAATGTCCGTTGTGCCTGCATCTCTTCTAATTAATACCAAATCCCCTTCTTTATACCGAGTAGGCTCCTTATAGTGTCCATCATACCACTGTTTACTTTTTCCTTGCTGCTTTTCAATCCAAAGCTGACCTTCCTACAATCATATCATCCTCTTGTGCTTCGTTTGGCACCACATAAACGTCCACTTCTATTTTCGTATTGTCCACTTCGATTACGAGATTTCTTCTTCCTATTGGATGACATCTATGTACCTTCACCAAATCCACGCAGGATCATAGTGGTTGATAAGTAACTCAACTTCATTCTTTCGGCAACGTCTTCCTTTATGGTAACCACATCGCTTCCTAAATCGATGAAAGCTGATGTTTTCCTTTCATCTAAGGTCACCATTATATGATATTCATCTGCCAATTTGTTACCTTCTACTCTTATGATGTTTTGAGTTCTTGTCTCAGATGTTGACTGCTCAGTTATAATACAAATTTGTAGTAAAAACAAATTTCATGAAAACCGCAATTGATCCCTCGATTGAACCATACTTTTCATACTAAAGTCATCACATGATAGTGTTTCAACGAACCATTATTTTTAGTAGGACCCAAAAGCTCTCGTTATTATTATGCTTGATTTAACGGTAGATTTTACATAACGATAGTTTATGAATACCAAACTATAACTATTTAACGGTCCGTTACGTTTGACGTACCGTTGAATTTAGTTACGAACGTTCGTTAATATTTACCGTTAGATTTTACATAACGATCGTTTATGAATACCAAATATCACTATTTGACGGTCCGTAACGTTTAACGGACTGTTAAATTCAGTTACGAACGTTTGTGAATACGGGAATAAGCATTAAATTGAATAAAAATCGACTTCTTTGAGGTAGGGTCAAGTGGGGTAAATATGAAACAAAATGTAAAACTTTCTATTTTTAAGGCATTAAAATGGATAAATTAAAATTTTTAGCATCACTATCTGATGTAGTTTTACGCCAGCTTGTTAATTATGTATGATTTTTTAAAATGCAATGCTGAGTAAGTATTAAAAAAATAAAAAAACGGTGTTTCACTTTTAACCTCCATTATGGGAAAAAATGAAACAGTTACGGGAAAATGTGAAACAGGTCTGTAACTCCCACGCTATAAGTAATATTGAAATTTTTGTGACAAAAATGAAAAAAGCGGAAAAAACTGCATAGAAAATATACGCTGCAATCCCTCATTTTTTATATTTCCGCACAAAATAATATAAAACACAAAACAAGGTAAGGAAAATTAAATCAAAGCTGAAATTAGGTAAAAAATACTTTACTCTACATTTGTCAAAATAATCAACTATTCAAAAACTATGAAAAAAATGTAAAGCCAATCAACATAAGATTATTATCTACAAAAAAAAACCAAAAAAAAAACAAATAGATGCGTATTATTTAAATAAAAATTTGAAATATGACAAACAACGGGAAAAAATGAAACAATTTAATGTTTAGTTACATCTCAATCACTGGTACTAACTTTGAAAATAAACTTTTTATATTAACTTATTTTGCTTTATTTTCACTTTTTTATAATTTCGTACCATTTTTAAATATAAACTAAAATTACTTTTAATGATATAACACTAATTTATTATTGTACACTCTTAAAAAGTGATAAGTTAAACAAAAATTCCGAAAGTATTTATATTTTGGGACAACATTGTAGAAGGTTAAAAAATTATGAATCCGATTCTTGCACCCTTTTCCGCCCCCCGGAATATTGTTAGATTATTAAAAAAAGAACGTAAATTTGTAATAATTATGAAAGAAATTCCGAAATTTATGCAATTCTTGGAGAACATTTTAATAATTATTACACATCTTCTATAAAGTTTCCACCCTACTACGATGATCGGAACACTGCTAATAGTTGGGATAATTAATTTGCCTATATGACTGCATAAGCAATTATTTACATACTTTTACAATTTTTTCCGACAGGATATACTATACCAAAATGAAATTGATAAGCTATCATTTGCAATGTTCCGGTCATTGTAGCGGGGTGCAAAACTTTATTGAAGATGTGTAACAATAAATTATTAAAATGTTCTCAAAGGTTTGCATAATATCTGAATTTTTTTCAAAAAGTTATTGCAAATTCACGCTTTTTGTTAATTTAACAATGTTCCCGGGGGCGGAAAGGGGTGCAAAATCGGATTTATTATTTTTTTACCTCCTCCAATGTTGCCTCAAAATTGGAAAACTTTCGAAATTTTTTCATACCCATTTTTCTACAATGACTGGCCTATAAACTTAAGACTATTCAATGTATAAAATGCAAGTCAAACTAATTGGAATGTGCTATTGCAAGCAAGATAATGTATTTACATACCTAGTAGTATTCTAGTATTTATTGGATTTCTAAGCAATTTCTAAGCAAACGTAGGCGTAGAATATATCACGATATGTATCAAAACATGCAAGTTCACTTCCGTTAATAAAAATACTAAAATCATATCTTGATGACAGAAAGTTCGCAATCTTACTGGAAGGAATCAGATCCACTCAACGACCTATTCGTGCTTCAGTTCCACAGGGCTCCGTTCTTGCAGCGGATCTCTATAAATTCTACTTATCAGACTTTCCTACTGCAACAGATAGAAGAACTAACCTTTTCTTTTACGCAGACGACACTGGCATACTTGCAACATCAAAAAGTCCGGACCTTGCAACCAAATTAGTTCAACAATTTCTTGGCAAAGCCGAAGAATGGTACAAGCAATGGAGAATCGGCATCAATCCTCAGAAAAGCATCGCCATGTTATTCACCAAAAGAAATAAGAAACCATCTGCACAACTTCACATCTTCAATGAAAAAATAAAATGGAAAAATGAAGCCAAATATTTAGGAGTCACTTTGGATAAACGCCTCACGTGGGGAAAACACATCTCAATTATAACCAACAGAGCCAAAGGAATCCGCTACCAACTTTTCCCACTCCTAAACTCAAAGAGCAAACTTTCTCCGGAAAATAAACTAAAAATTTACAAATCAATCATTCGACCCACTATGCTGTATGCAGCTCCTGTCTGGGGTGCCGCTAGTGAATCTCATCTAAAGAAAATTCAAACAATCCAAAACAAATTTTTACGAGCTACTTGGAAAGCACCTCTGTTTCTGACGAACAAGCGTCTCCACGATGACTCCAAAATAGACTTCATACCCACTCTGATTAAAAAACAAACCATCAATTTTTATAATAGCGCCAAATTTTCCGACAACCCTTTGATCAACAACTTGGGCAATTACGACCCCAAATTATATCCGAATCACCGTAACCCCAAACAAATCCTACTTCACTAACCACTCATGTCTCCTTCCTTTCGTTCTTCCTACTCACTTATGTCTTCCTTCCTACATCAATTATTAAATAATTAAATAAACTTTCAACCTAAACTCGCGTCGTGACCCAATCAAAAAAAATCTGTTAATCGGCCGGCTTATCAGACTATTAAACATCAAAGTGCGACTCAAATCAATTGAACAAACAAAGTGCCAAAGTGTCAAACATTCAATCAATTAAGTTAGTTCCGCAACTCAACACAACTGTAGTGCGAATATACCTCGTCGGTCTCCTTGAAGACATCAACTCGTGCGCCATCACCGTAACTCTTAACATCTCTGCCGACTCCTAGAACTCAAAGATACAACTGGCCTCCTCTTAACTTTAAACCAATCAATTCAAGCCTAGCGCTCAACCACAACAAATATCAAAGATCACACCATCAGATGAAGGAGACAAAGGGTTCGTCCCTGCCGCTCCGCGACAGTCAATCATGAAGAAGAAGAAGAACATGCAAGTTAAGGATTACTATGCTACCAAATTTTACATTGAAGTACAGAAAGTGGTTTATATTTTCCCTGATTGCTGTTTCATATTTTCCCAAAAGTTTAATTTAATATTATAAAAAAGCACTTTATTAAAAAAATAAAACAAGTAAGGCATTCTCATCTTTCATCTATTTTCTGTGTGCAAAATTAAAATAAATCCAAAATTTCAATTTATATTGCCGTAATAGAGAAAGTTGTACAACAAGAAATGAAATTAATTTTACATATTTTTAGATCGTTTACGAAAAGGCGTTATCTACAGTACTCCTAGGAAGATATAATATTTCAAATTTTTATATAATTGAAAATAAACTTTACAGAATATGATAGCGCTTTAGATTTTGTAATCAGGGCATATTGTTTATTAATTACATGCCTGTTTCACTTTTTCCCTTCTTTTTAGGTGTTTCATTTTTACCCCACTTGACCCTAAATTTTACAAAATTCCCTTCAGCCTAGAGCACTGAAAGGTACACAGTTTTCACTTTAGGCGAATTTTCGTTTATTAATTTTGACAAAAATGAAAAAAATGAAAATGATAAAGCGCATGCATTGTTGCACATAGGACAGCGTTGCACAGGGTGAAATAAGCACAATTTGTAAGTTTGTCAACCTCAGAATATCTCGATTTTACTATTACAAATATTACTGAATACAGAAAACTAGAGAAAGTCTTAAGTTTTTCTTAAATCTCTCCCACAACGCGAAAATATAAAGCCTTACTTACATGTCCAAATGCACCCGTGAAAAAGTAGTATATTTATTTTAAAAAATTCAAAATTTAAAATGTTTTATTCTTTTAAAATGATTTTCAAAAAGTTATAATTTTAGAATGGAGTTATAGATAAAATATATTTTATAAACTGATAAAGTATTAAGTATTATTAGAGGTGTAGCATATGTTAAGGGCTTACATATCCTTGAAAATCAATTTTTGTTTTCTTACACATTATTCTTCTTTATACTTTTAAGAATATTTCAAGAACAAAATTTTAAGAAAATTTCACTCCGTTACAAAGTTATCGCAATAAATGTGACCGGACAGGTGATTGGAAACTGTATTTATTACTATTTTTGAAAAACACAAAAATTCCCTCCTCCGACAATTACTACTATATTATTTTATAAGATTTTTTTTATTTTTGCGGATTGGATAATTTTTGGTGATGTCGACCAGGAGACGCCATGGTTTTCATTAACAGACCATTATATACCCGTAAAAAATAATGTTAATGTTAAAAAATCCCAACGTTTTATTTTTTTCTTATAGTTAATTCTATATGTGAAATCAACAATTTAACTTTTGTTTCACAATATTTATAATAATTATTCAAATGTACTCGGTTTTCAGTGCATGTAGGGGAATGTGGCCCCTTAATGTCTACGTAAACATAAATACAAGTGCTTTGATAAATAGTTTTGTCATGAGAACATTAATTTAGCTAAAGTACCCAAAAATACACAATTCATTTCAGAAATACTTGGAGATTCGCATAATTGTGGTGTACTTATAGAACTAAAAACTATGTGGCCGATTATATTGTGTACTATTATTTTATATTCAATATATTCTTACTATAAATATGCAACATTTTGGATAAAACACAATGTGCCTAGTATTTGGCCATGGCCTATTGTAGGAAATGTTGGAAAAAGCATATTCAGAACGCGTTGTATAGCACATGTAATGCAAGATATTTATATGGCTTTTCCCGAAAAAAGGTAGATATTATATTATTTATACATAATATTTGCATAACATAAATTCTATTTTTATATACATAAAAGTAATATATTATAATGTATTAGATATTCTGGATTTTTTAATGCTACAATACCTACCCTAATGATACGAGATCCAGATTTGCTTAAGAAAATAATGGTAAAAGAATTTGATACATTTCCAGAGCACAGAGAATTCCTTCCAGATGGTATAGATCCACTGTGGAGCAAAAATATGTTTGCTATGAGAGGTTAGAACAAACTAAAATATTCTAAAATTGTCAAGAACTATTCAGAAAGTAACGGTTATATTGATGACTACATAGTAATAATTTTTGTGTAGGTGGAAAAAAATGGCAAGAAATGAGATCTACATTAAGTCCTGCATATACCAGTAGCAAAATGAAGATAATGTTTCACCTGATGAAAGAATGTTGCACAAAATTTAGTGCTCATTTCTTGAAAAGTGGTGAGACAGTCACAGTCGAAATGAAAGATGCTTTTACAAGATTTACTAATGATGTTATTGCAACAGCTGCATTTGGCGTGACATGCGACTCCTTAGCAAATCCAAAGAATGACTTTTATAATCACGGAATCAATATAACTCAATTTAGCGGATTCCAGGGAATAAGATTTTTTCTCTATATTATTATTCCAAAAATCATGAAGGTAAATATTTAATATTATAATCACCAGATTAGTATTTCTACTTCCCTTTAGATGCTGAAAATATCGATATATCCAGAAATATCCAAAAACTTCTTTGTAAATATTATCAATAGTGCAGTTAAATTAAGGAGAGAAAAATCAATTGTAAGACCTGATATGATACATTTATTAATGGAAGCAAATAAAGGTAACTCAATGGAAAGCGATTTAAATGAAGACGATTCCGGATTTGCTGCAGTAAAAGAGTCTAGTCATTTTAAACAAAGAAGTAAAAGTCTTCTCAGCGAAGAAGATATAGTCGCACAAGCTATGATATTTTTCAATGCTGGATTTGATACATCAGCAACAATGATGAGTCATGCTGTTTATGAATTAGCACTTAATACTGAAACTCAGGATAAGTTACGCAGGGAAGTCGACGAAATGTTGGAAAAATTTGATGGTGAAGTGACCTATGAAGGTATAATTGGAATGAAATATTTGGATATGGTTTTATCGGAAACATTACGAAAATGGCCCTCGTTTGTATTTAATGATCGACAAGCTGTCCGACCGTTTATGATCGAACCTGAACGTCCAGGTGAAACACGTTTGCAATTGAGCACTGGTCAAGTTTGTTCCATTCCGGTATATGCTATACAAAGGGATCCCTTAAATTTCCCTAATCCGGACAGATTTGATCCTGAACGATTTAGCAATGAAAACAAACATAATATTAAACCATTTACGTACTTACCATTTGGAGCAGGTCCACGAAATTGTATTGGTAAACAAAATTTAGTAATGTAGCAAAATTATTACAGTAGGCTGAAACATTATATTTTAGGTTCACGTTTTGCTTTGTTGGAAGGAAAATTAATATTATTTGAAATTATAAGTAAATTCGAGATAATACCAGTAGAAAAAACAAAAATACCACTGGAACTTAGTAAAGCAGAATTTAGTCCAGTACCTGATGAAGGGTTTTGGTTAGGATTGAAACCAAGGTTCATATAAGAAAATTTATGTTGAATTTTATGCTACGAGTAAGAAGAAGCTTTTTACGAGACTTAATTATGAAGGCCACTGTAGGCCTTAAAACACATAAACTGGGAACATCATACAATATTGCTTTGTTGTTTTTTTAATTAATTATTGTTTGTTATTTTAATTATTATTAATGATACAAAATTATTTATGTTATGTCTGCTGCATTTGGATATTTCTCAATTTTATTTATTAACTAAAACCAATAACAACAAACTGATGGTCTTTTACATATTTCCCTTATATTTGAATTGCGATTTAACAAAACACATCGATAAATTACTCGAGTATTAACTCGAGTTGAAAATGTTTCGAATTTGAATTACTGGAGTTTAAAAAGTATTCGACTCGTCACATCATTAGTATGAACAAAAAATAATATAATTAACAAAAAACCTTGTTGACAAAATGTAAAAAAATTAAAAGCAAGATTAAAAAAAAGAAGATAAAAAAAAGAAGATAAAAGAAAAGAAAGTGTAGTACTTTTGTTGATAATTTTCACTTGTTGCAAATCTGTTTTCGTTTGCTCCAAATTTCTTTTCAATTGTTATGAATATAGCTATTCCTATTCTGGGATTTTCAAATCCGTTTGAAGGGGAAGATTAGACCCTATATTATGTATTGCGTTATTTGTTTCCTTGTTAATAATTAGAATTTATAATAATAGATTATTCTTCCACTCTTTAAAATGTGCAAAAGTTAAATAAATGGTGGGTATTATAAATTATTTCGCGTTATTAGCGTAAAAATTCCAAATCGAAATGATCCTGTACTTGATATTGTTGATATTTGCAATAATTACATTATGGTGGTGCTCAAAACTATACATATTTTACGTAAGATTAAGAAATTTTCCTGGAATTATCCCATTGCCAGTCATTGGAAATGGTCATTTCTTTAGAAATGGTTCAGGCAAATAATACAAATTTTGACTATTATTTATAATTATTATGAAATAAAATATACTGTGCTTAGATCCACTAGGTAACATAGTGCTCGATTCTCAATTATTTGTTTTTATGTACTTATGTTTTAATTAATATTTTAAAAGGTTATTTATTTATTCAAGGTCGCGTTTATCTAAAAACTAATTCAAATGGTTCCTTTAAATAATAATTTCAGTGGCGGCGTAAGGCGTATGCGCTCGCGTACCGCCTCTTGCTTGATTTCCGGCCTCATAAAATTATACATAATTAAATAATAAGGATTTCCTAGCCTAAAAATCACCATTGTGCACTAAATTATCAAAAAAAGTTCTGAGGATATACCACCTGACCCGACATAGTTGGGGGGGGGGGGGGGTTAATCGGTCAAACGCGTGTTTGACTCTTCAACCCTACGCAATACAGGGGAGGGCCTCGCCAATTTACGTTGCGTACATTACAAAGTTAGATTACGCCGCCACTGAATACACTGCTTATCTGTGTACTCTCGAATATAATAATTAAAACGTACTACGAAATATTGTCCAAGTTGTTTTTTATTAAACTTTTAAAAAATACCTACATATAAAATTTAATATTTTCTCTGATTGCACAATATATTTACTACTAATACATTACCATGTTTTTAAATCTTATCTTGCAGCTGATTACGTTTTACAATAAAAACTTAATAATTATTATTAAAAGTAAACAAAAAACCGACTGCATTAAAAAATAGCAACTGAAAAGCGAGATCAAAGCCCAATACTTACATAATGTGTGAATTTTTTTTCGCTCAAAAAACAAAATAAAGTAAAATTCATGAAGTGATATCATCTATGTATCGTTACAAATTTAAAAAAATTAATTTAAAAAAATTTAATTACAAGGAAAAAATTGGAAGGGATGTTCCTTAATAGTCCAGTCATTATAGCATCAAAATAGGGGTGTTTGTTGCAAAAGGTGGCGTAGAAGATTTTATTTTTTTAACTTGTATATATGGGTGCCAACATGTAAAAAACAAAAATGCTAACACGGGCTACCTCGGGAGAACTTTTGGCCTCCAAAAAACCTCCAAATTTTAGGACTTTTCTACCTTTTTTGTCCATAATTCCTAAACGGTGCATCCTAGCAAAAAAAACAGCAATATAATAAATTAAAGATTATTTAATTCTGCGTCGAATGAGTACCACAACTTAATAATTCGGTCAAGTGATATGGTCGAAAACCACGGTCAAAAAACGACTACTTTTTCCAACATTGTCGAAAACTGAGATAGAGTACTATAATATGAGTCGGTAGTTTGGAGATGAGTACTCTATGAGAAAAACTCATGAAATAAAAGTTATAGAACATCAAATTCTAATTCCAATGAGTACCAACATTTTTAAATTCGGTCAAGTACACCTCACCAATTTGGCAATCTCCCAATTGGCAAATGAATGTGCCTATGAGTTATAACTAGAGACATTGTTTATTGCAAAAGGTGGCGTAGAAGATTTTATTTTTTTAACTTGTATATATGGGTGTCAACATGTAAAAAACAAAAATGCTAACACGGGCGACCTCGGGAGAACTTATGGTCTCCAAAAAACCTCCAAATTTTTTGACTTTTCTTCCTTTCTTGTCCATAACTCCTAAACAGTGCATCCTAGCAAATAAGCAACAATGGCCAAAGGCCAAAGGGCCAAAGGCCGAACAACTTAATCCCATTCTTCTTTTTAATTTTTAACTTAAATTTAAGCCTAAAAAAGAGAATTAAAAACTGACCATTCAGTGCAGTGGCAGTATACCACTAAAACCATATCGTCTGGTCACTATTCATTTCAGTTTCACCCCCGCGCACCTATTACGTCAGAAGCTTTTATTTTGCACCTAACAGTCGGCCTCGCTACCATTGAGGACGTCCTCATCCTCATCCTCGCCATCGATATTGGTTTCTTCCTCCACGTCATCATCAACAAGCTATACAATCCATAGTCGAATTAAAGCCTCCACCATATTTCTATGGGGGGTTGTTAGCCGTAACTCGCTACGGTGGCCAACCGGCCAGACGGCTGGTCTTCCTCCACATCATCTTCAGGTAACTGGCACCAGGGCTTCAATCGATCACTAACGTATACGCCATGGAAGAGTTTCTGAGTTCTCTGTGCTCCCGGAATGTCCGTTGTGCCTGCATCTCTTCTAATTAATACCAAATCCCCTTCTTTATACCGAGTAGGCTTCTTATAGTGTCCATCATACCACTGTTTACTTTTTCCTTGCTGCTTTTCAATCCAAAGCTGACCTTCCTACAATGATATCATCCTCTTGTGCTTCGTTTGGCACCACATAAACGTCCACTTCTATTTTCGTATTGTCCATTTCGATTACGAGATTTCTTTTTCCTATTGGATTATTGGATGACATCTATGTACCTTCACAAAATCCACGCAGGATCATAGTGGTTGATAGGTAACTCAACTTCATTCTTTCGGCAACGTCTTCCTTTATGGTAACCACATCGCTTCCTAAATCGATTAAAGCTGATGTTTTCCTTCCATCTAAGGTCACCATTTTATGATATTCATCTGCCAATTTGTTACCTTCTATTCTTATGATGTTTTGTGTTCTTATCTCAGATGTTGACTGCTCAGTTCTATTATCAGGACTATGGGTCTTTCAATCAGATTCAATCAGAACTCGACGTATCCATTTCAATTTCTTATAATATAATAAAAGCTAACACTCGAATTACAAGAACAAACTCAGGTTCAAATAAAATTCACTTCAACTCAACTTCGATTTATCAACAATTATTATCAGATATCAATATTCGTTTACATAACAAACGTCTTCTCTCAAACCCCGATGGTCCAAGAGTCCTCCAGCAACCCCTCGACCGCAAGAATGCCCTCTTGTCCTCCCCTCTTACGTCTCACGTCCCAAAGACACCCTCATTTGAAAGTTTTGGTCATCAAGAATTAAAAATAATTAACAATAATATTATTATAGTGATAATACAAATTTGTACTAAAAAGAAATTTCATGAAAACCGCAATTGAACCCTCGATTGAACCATACTTTTCATACTAAAGTCATCACATGATAGTGTTTCAACGAACCGTTATTTTTATTAGGACCCAAAAGCTCTCTTTATTATTATGGTTGATTTAACGTTAGATTTTACATAGCGATCGTTTATGAATACCAAACTATAACTATTTAACAGTCCGTTACCTTTGACGTACCGTTAAATTTAGTTACGAACGTTCGTTAATATTTAACGTTAGATTTTACATAACGATCGTTTATGAATACCAAATATCACTATTTGACGGTCCGTAACGTTTAACGGACTGTTAAATTCAGTTACGAACGTTTGTGAATACGGGCATTAATCTCACCAACATAAACCCGCATGTCCGAATTTTCGTTACTACACGAATACTACTTAATTTAGTTAGTATTAAGGACACTACGTGACACTTTAGATAATCTAAAACGCCAATACCTTGCCGCTTAATAATTCAAATGTTTTTCAGTAACATAATGTTGCTGAAACCGGCCATAAGTCTTCCAACCGCCTAATATATTTCATAAAACTTTTAAAGAGCCATTAAAAGTAAAGATGGATTCCTATTGGCTTGTTAGAGTTAACACACGTTTTATATTGGTTAATTAGGAACTTGTACTTAAGTGGGCATTAATGCTTTTATTATGAAATCGGACCTAAGTGCTAAAATATTAGAATTTTAACTTTATGTAAAGAACAACATAATATAATAAATTTTATTTAATATCACTTTAAAATCATTGTTATTTCTTAATAATGACAAGGTAGAACCAAAAACTATTTATACAGTTTAATATTAATAAGTTAGTATTAATATTAATATGCATCTAAAATGGCGCCAGAAGCTATCGGCGAATCGTTCCCGGCGAATCGTTCTCGGTGAATCGTGTCACGGCGAATCGTGTCACGGCGAATCGTGCTTGCCGGCGAATCGTGCCACGGCGAATCGTGCCTCGGCGAATCGTTCCCGGCAAACTGTTACCGGCGAGTCGTTCCCGGCGAAATGTACCCAACCCCAATTTTTTTACCTTTAGTTATTTCAGCAAACCACACACTTAACTTATTTAAGTCGAGAAAACTATTTAAATTATTTAAAATAAATTCGAAAATAAGTCAAATTATAACCAAAATACAACAACGACAGACATGTTTCGATCTTGTTAGATCTCATCAGTGACGTATAGCTGTGAATTTGGTTATAATTTGACTTTATGTTTTTTTCCTTATATAGCATTTTATAAATAAAATTAAATGGATTCCCAGTTAGCATTGCGCGAATTATTAATTTTATTTTTTGGATAACTCTGATTTATTGGATTATCCATTTAATTTTATTTATAAAATGCTATATAAGGAAAAAACATAAAGTCAAATTATAACCAAATTCACAGCTATACGTCACTGATGAGATCTAACAAGATCGAAACATGTCTGTCGTTGTTGTATTTTGGTTATAATTTGACTTATTTTCGAATTTATTTTACAATTTCTTAGCAACTAGTTAAGTTGCGCCACTTTGACCTCGCGAAGGGTCTTATTGATTGATGGTTTATCCTCAACATATTAGTACTTTCGTAATGACATGTCTTCACGACCTCTCGAAAAGTGCTTCCACAACACCTCCGTGTGTTTATTGTATATATATTGTAGTGTCCACCGGGATTTCTCGTTATCCCCGACGAACGCTACACACTTACCTCGGTTGTCTCTACTTATCTGAGACAACAATGCTTAACACTGCTTTTGCCCCAATCCTGCAGCTCGTCTTACTTCCCGCTAACGTTTTTCTGCACTCGTAACCTTGAGTCAAGATTCCTTAATTCAACAATGATAACAATGAAACGGTTACATGTTAATTTCGACTCGATTTATTTATATAACACTTAATTTTAATCCCTTATACAACCAAACAATTTTATTATCCCCAAATAAATGTTTAAAAATATAACTAGCTACCTCGGTATCCTTAATTTCCGGTAGTCTTCCCACTTTCGCAATTCCAGTCACGAACAAACATCAACCAATTCCACCAACGCCAATGATTCTTCCCTTGATTCAGCTACGGTCCCACAATCGTTCTACCTTGGAACCCAGTAATTAATCTTCAATCAATCATCCGCCAATTTATGTCCAAGTACGGATCCACTCATTTATCTTGAATTACCAATCCAACAATTTATGTCCAAGTACGGATCCAATTATTTATCTTGAATTACTAATCCATTAATTTTTTTATTCTCCATTATTAATCCCCACCCAAAAATTGCGACTTCTTAGCTTGGGTCGCTTTTCGTAACTAATTTTCTTACCACCCCAAGACACGTCTTCTCCGTGTGGGCGATATGACTTGACTTATTTTCTTACCACCCCAAGACACGTCTTCTCCGTATGGGTGATATGACTTGACTATCTTATTTATCTTTTTCGTTACCCTCACAACCTCGTTTTTCACTTGTTTTTATGTTTATTTATGTGTTATCAACTTTTCCTGGTCCATTCTTTTATCTCGACTACCGTAAATTAAGAATACCTATTTAAATTCATAGTAACAACAACAATTATTAACATTACATATTTTTATCACAATTTCATTTAATTTTGTACACAGAACCCCGATCCGTTTTATTACTTTTAATTCAGGAAACATGCAATTTTTGCAATAATTGCACGTCCAATGACCACTCTTCCCAAAGTTACTTTTCCTCAGCTCAGGTCAACTTAAGTTCGTCATATTGTGAATTTTGTTCCAAGTTGTCCTGAACTGAGTGATCCTCTCTTTGTCGCGCACAGTCTGCAAGACCGTGACTTTGACCGGTGTTAAGCATTCTTGTCTCAGGTTTCCACCGCAATATTCATATATTTGATGGGTACGAGGCGTCTCACACTGGGCTGAAAAATGATGTAAAAATTTATTTTCCAATTAATGTTTATATAGTAAATTTTTTTAGTTGGTAATATTAAAAAAATCGCACATTACATTCGCAAAATTCGTTATGTTCTGGTGGATTGTTTTGCGTTTAAATGCTTATGAATATTAAATATGATTATATTAAACAGATGATACTCATAGCAATGCGTTTATTTTAAAATTTATAGGTAAAATAACGATTTTAGGGTTTATCTTAACTTGAACTTTTCGAGCGTTCTATAAAATTGAGAACTTTAAAATTTAGACCTGCGTTACTGTTACCTAAACATCTATATCGTGTATCAATTTCTCGCTGGAATGTTTGCCTATAAGGAAGATATTGTCATTTCAAGTTTTAATCTCTTAATTTTATGTACCAAATCCGCTCATTTTCGCTAAAATATGAAAGCTTTCATGCTTCAGAATCCATTGATCCGTATATACGATGAGATAATATGCCTATAAAGGTTTTGAAAATCGAGAAAATATAAATAAAAAAGGAAATAGAATAGAGAATTAGAAAAAAAGCAAATCAAATCAAGATGAATTATAATTTAAGAACAAATTATGATCTTTATTTATTACTTAAAAGCTCCCCTGACACACATCTTGATGATTACAAGAAACTTTTTGAAATGGTTACTTCCAGACTTGATATCAATTTTTGTGAATCAGAACTGAATACTTTAAAAAATAGTATTAGAATGCTTTGTTTGAAGCTGCGTAGGAAGTGGAAACAGTCCAACCGTACTGAAAAAATTTTTTTGGAGAACAATAATTCATGGTTGCATTCTGAGTTTAATTGGCCTCATTGTATAAGACTGAAAATTAAAGATATGGTAGAAAAGACCGAATTTATTCAATATAAGGATACGCAGGAGCTCATGTGTTCTACAATCAGGAGTATGTACAACAATGGACTTAACGATGTTGCAAGGATTTTAGAACATTTACAAGAAAATCCTGAATTTGTTATAAAAATAAGAAAAATTCTTGATGATAAACCCGAAACTTTGGAATTACTGGAATTAACTCCAGAAATTGAATTAACAGACGCTACTGAAAGCGATACAAATTAATAATTATGTAGCTACTAATAATTTATTTTCATATATTAATAAAAATTAATTTAAATTAGTTTAAATCAAATATAAATTTGTTTAGGTGGGTTCTGGTAACAAAACTAATTTTAAATTTTCGCTGATAGGTAACTCTTTTACGCTATGTATAATCAATGCAACAATAATAAATTATTATAGTATTTTCTAACTATAATTGGTTAGTTTTTAATACGTGATAGTAAATTAATTGATATATTTTAATAATTTACTAATCTAATTCCTTTTACGTGTTACAAATATATTTGATATACATTTATATTTTCATTTTTTTCATATTTTTATGATGAAAATGAGCGGATTTGGTACATAAAATTAAGAGATTAAAACTTGAAATGACAATATCTTCCTTATAGGCAAACATTCCAGCGAGAAATTGATACACGATATAGATGTTTAGGTAACAGTAACGCAGGTCTAAATTTTAAAGTTCTCAATTTTATAGAACGCTCGAAAAGTTCAAGTTAAGATAAACCCTAAAATCGTTATTTTACCTATAAATTTTAAAATAAACGCATTGCTATGAGTATCATCTGTTTAATATAATCATATTTAATATTCATAAGCATTTAAACGCAAAACAATCCACCAGAACATAACGAATTTTGCGATTGTAATGTGCGATTTTTTTAATATTACCAACTAAAAAAATTTACTATATAAACATTAATTGGAAAATAAATTTTTACATCATTTTTCAGCCCAGTGTGCGTCTGTCCGACTTAAAGAAAGGATGTCACGAACTGCGCGCTTTTCATCCTGTAAAATTGCACGTCTTGCTTCGGCTGAAACGGTCACTTAAAATTTTTTTCTATTTTCCATAGTTTTAAACTTTTCCCAAATATTTTTGGATAGCTGAAATCGTTACCCCTTAAACGTCACAAATATAAAATTTATTTCCTTCTAGGACCAATATTAACGAATTAGCCTCGAACCTTATCACTAAGATAGGAAGTGTATTTATATTTGTGTTATCAAGTCTGTGAGATATTAAAACTTTTAAGCCCCGAATTTACTCTTGGTTCCTATGAACCGATTTTCTCGAAATTTAGATTTTTGTTACCTTCGTAAAATTTCACTTATGCTTATAGTTTGATAACCGAATTTTTATGACGCTTCGAATTTAGTTTCCAAACTTAATTCTTACCTAAGAGGAAATGTTCATCAAATTCTCTCCGTATCTCAGCATGTAGCACCTGCACTAAGTAGGTATCTTCTCTGCATTAAAATGTAACAATTTTTTTTACTTTGTTGCAAGGCTAAATTTGGTTTTTAGCTCAAAGTAATTTCGACTCGATCCCGTCGATATTTTTAATTTGAACCTAATTTTACGCTCATGCCAAAGATATAAGAATCGAAAAAATTTCTAAAACGTCAGCACAATTTTAATTAATGCATTTCCATAGGCGTCCACAAATTATTTTCTCTTACATCTAAAATTGCATTTTTTAACTTTTTTAAATCCTTTAATATCATAACTAATTAAAATAAACAACCTGAAATTAACCATTAATTTCCGGGGTGTTACATAATCACTGTCCTCCATTGCATTTATTTGAATACGAAATAAGGCATCTGCGTAGGTGTTGTAATTGCCCTTTATATATATTATATACTTTTGTAATCGCATTCCTCTAATTTTAATTTCCATCTAATTAATTTCGCGTTCGGTTCCTTCAAATTAAACAAATACGCTTAGGGTCTGTGAAAACTGATCAGTGTAAATTATAAAGGATACTGTAATACTGGATCATTCATAAGGATCTGCTTATTACATTCAAAGGCATCAATGAAGTTGTGGTTCCATCTTCGCTCCCTTTTTTTAAACATTTGGTTAATGGCTTGGTTAATTTCGCAAAGTCCTTGATGAATTTTTGATAGTATTCCAGAAGACCCCAATAACTCTTGATTTCCTTTTGTGTTCTTGGTATAGGGAAAAGAATCTGTTTTTTTAGGTACTAAATCTACCAGAGAACTGTAGGAAGAATACGACTCTTCAATAATGTCTTGTTGAAGAATTTATTATTCTATTTGTCGCCGAATTTCTTCTGACTGTGTGGGTGGTTATCGATAAGATTTAGTGTAAATGGGTACCTCATCATTCAGGTGTATTTGATGTTTAACTTGGTTATTAAAGGCAAATGGTATGTCATAGTAATGGAAAATGTCTTTATATTCGGTGCATAATTTTCTTATCGCTGTTCTCCAGAATTCAAGTGGTTCATTATGATGCTTTGTATGTTAGCACACTTTGTAATTCTTCATAATCTCTAACATCGTCAATCCATTGGTTCGATGTTATTAATCAAACGAAATCAAATCAAATGAAAATTTTTTTGTTTTTGCCGTGCTTTGCTTTCCTTTGGATTGTTTTGCTGTTTGTTTGTTGTTCTGTTTGATCTAATCGTGTCCTTAACAATCGACACGCTGGAGGAAGAGGAGGAAGAGCGTTCTGGTCTTTTTATGTTAGATTCGGTTATGTGTTTTGGTTTTGTTTTGCGTTTGTGTTTGCTTCGCTCTACTCTAATAGTTATTTATTACAACTTGTAAGGACTTTGCAACCATTTCATGTTTAATTCACAGATTTTTAGTTGAGCAAAGTAAATAATCATACACCCACTCCAACAAGACAACTGGCTCTCAGCGGAATGAGAATATTAAATCCTAACGAAAAATTTTCCAACCAGATTTTACTTTCCAACCAATAGACGGACAGATTAAAAAAAATATTTAAAGTAAAATAATTCACACACTGCTAACAAGAACAAAATATGCATTTGGATCGCTGCAAAGGTATATACCAAATTTTGAATAATTTTGTATAATATAAAAATAAAATGAATAAAATTTATTATTTTGTACTGCTCTTCACATGGTAGGAATCATTAAAAATGTTGTTATGGGTTAATAGGTAAATTTTCCTTTTTTATAATTATAAATAAATTAGATAATCTATAATTAGGAGAGGTTTGCATGTTGCCACCCCTTAACTTTTTTGCTCATAGCTCGTCACAAAATCAACGTATTGTTGATATATAACATTCGTTGGAAAGAGGAACTCAAAAGGCACAATCCTGACGTAGAAATTATTTGAATTTTCAAAAAATACAGATTTTACAGGAGTTTTTGAAAAGTACCTAAAATCGAGGTCTTCAAATTTAGGTATGCATGTTGCCCCCCCAGCAAAATTGCTGAAAATGTAGAAAAACGGAAAGACAAACAACTGATTTATAAAATTTATGGGTTTTTATTGACACTCAATGATCGTAAACATAAAAAAATTAGTGTAAATTGGCATAAAAAATCAAAATTTGATTATTCATGTCAATTTGCATGATTCCATATTATCTTGCAAATTTAATTATTTTGCAAATTTAATTTTGTAAAATGATATGAAATCATTCGAAATCATTATCGGAATCACAATAATTAGGGCAAGTGCAAACACTAAACCGCATATCAGCATATTTTGAGCGAACGGAAATTTAAAAAAAATCACCGAAAATATCAGTAAAATGCAATAAAAACACTTCACTTTTGACTCAATAACAATTGTAATCATCAAAAAATCATTAAAGCTGGCATACAAGTTGAAATAAGCGAAAAAGAAAGGGGTGGCAACTTATAAGTCTTAAAGCCTGGCAACTTACATTCTGAAATTATTTTACAATAATTCGTACAAAAAATTTCCAATTCATAATATTTTTGAAATTCTTTTGGAATTAATTAAGTTGAATATAATACAATACAGTAAAAATATTTACCTTGCATTTTATATAAAAATGTTCAATTTATAATCACAAAACAAAACACAATTTTAATTATTCACTTTTAAATTTACGCTCTTTCATACTTTCTTCAGTAAACACTGTAATATTGGATATTTTCGGACCAAAAGTAGTTTAAAATTGACCACACCTCCTTTGTTGACGATTTCAGTCGAAATTTTTTTTGTGGCCCGCTTAGATGCCGAAATTCAGAGACCGTGGCAACTTACATGCAGTAGCAACTTACATACCTCTAGCTATATAAAATAATTCTATTATTTTTTTAAACAGATTAGTTTAAGATTTTTCAAATGCATGTAGAAAGAAATGTGGACATGTCAATAATAAGTTGGGGTAGTTAATAGAAGCAACTCAAGAACAGAGGTTTGTTTACTTGAATTAGGAAAAGGGAACGAATAAGTAGACCTTACCATGATGGTAGCTTAACGATTTAATTAGTAAAAACTATGACGGTTTTACGAATTGAGTTCTATGGGTGAACGGTGCCCCATATGAATTCTTCATTTATTATGATTCTTTCTATGTATTGCGTAAATAAAATAAATATTTTTTTACATTATTAACTGATTATCTTAATCAATCCAATTAAGATCTACATTAGATAATTTGTGATTTTTCATATCTAAAGTTTTTGGCAATTAAAAGCTAATGAAATAATTTGAGTTTTAGTTCATAGATAAATTAAATGAGACACGCTTTCGTTTTAAAAAGAAAAGCTGTCATTCGCTTTTCCTATATAAATTCTACAAATAAAAGCATACTGGGTTTCAACAAATCACTGATTTCTTAAGGAGTTTCTAATATTTCAAGGTACAATTTTGGATTATAATTAATAACAAAATTTTTCTTATCTTACATCCACTTGTTAAACTTGTTCATGGTCTAAAAACATATAATATTATAGATCATTTTTAAGCATGGATTCAAAAAAGTCAATTTTACGCGGACGCTTGTCAAACTTTAAATTTTCCAAAGTTCACAATATATTTGAAAGTGTAGCGTTTCTGGAACCAAATTCCGAAGCATTAATATATGAAGGTAGTCTTCTAAATCTCAGATACAAATTTTAGTTCAATTTCTTTGGACAAAATATTTGCAGATAACGGTCAAACCAGGATTCATACATTTGAAGAAGTCGATAATTTATCAAGCAACTTGGCCAAAATTATAACCCAAACCGTAATCGAAAATGGTTTACACACTGAAAAGGACGAACATTTTATTATTGGGATCCATATGCTTCCATCCGATTATCTGATAATCACCTTGCTTGCAATATGGAAAGCTGGAGCATCGTATTTGCCTCTCGATCCAAGTTACCCTCACGACAGGATCGAGCATATCATATCTGATACCAAACCGGCCTTGATAATCTACAATAAAGGTTTAAGTGTGTCACAGTTTTACTTTTATGTTACTAACATTTTTATTAGAAAATGGAAATTTTTCCAACACCTTCAAATTGTCCATCAATGATTTTATCTTGTCGAAAAAAGATGCAAGTATTGTCAAAACAACTGACATCATTTCAATTGATACAAAAACTGATTTAGCTGTAGTTTTGTACACGTCGGGAAGTACAGGACATCCAAAAGGTTTAAAATTTCAATTTTTGAAAGTCATCTGAATTTTCAATTTTAGGAGTTTGTGTATCCTACACTACAATTTTAAATCGCCTGAGGTGGCAATTCAAAAATTTTCCATTTAAGGAAACCGAAAAAGTTGGAGTATTCAAAACCGCCCTTACTTTTGCAGATAGCATTTTTGAAATATGGGGACCTTTGTTGAAAAGTCGAGCTGTTTTAATTTTGCCAAAGCAAACGGTTCAAAATCCAGAAAAATTAATCCAATCGCTCGAGAAGCACCAAGTAAACTTCCTTTAGTTTTTTCGACTATTTTAAAACTATATTTTGCAGATTCACAGAATTGTATTGGTACCATCACTTTTGGAATCCATTGTATTGTATAAAGAATTCAGCGTAAGTTTTTTGTGAAATCTAGAAACCTTAAAGTTTTTTCTAAAGCAACAACTTCCTACAGGGCAAGAAGACTATTCTGCCCCATCTTAACCTATGGATTTCATCTGGAGAAATTTTGTCAAAACTGTTGGTTAATAAATTCTACAAACATTTTGAGGTAGACAAGAACATGTTGTGTAACTTTTTTGGAAGCACCGAAGTACTCGACTTCACTTTTCATGTGATTACTCATGCAAATCAATTAGATAACTATAATAGTTTTCCCATAGGTGCCAAAAAAATTATTTTGTGTAATTTGTTCCATAAAATCGATTCGTTTTAGGAGTGTCTGTTGACAATACGGAAGTATACATTCTAGATTCAAATAAAGATTTAGTGCCTGAAGGAGAAATTGGTGAAATTTATGTTTCTGGGTTAAGTTTACCCCTAAAATACATAAGCCAACTCAACGACGATAAAATAATAACTAACGAATTAAATTGCGGAAAAACGTTTTCCAAATTATGTAAAACTGGAGACGTTGGCCAAATAAAAAACAATTTATTATTCTTCCTGGGACGTACAGACAGCGTGATAAAAATTCGTGGATTCCGAGTAGATTTAATTGAAATCGAAAGAGTTGTAAGTGCTATTGAAGGTGTGAAGAAAGCTGTGGTATTGTGCTACAAACCCGGAGAAATGAATCAAAACATCTTGGCATTTGTGCAAACCACCAATAAAACGAATGAAGAAACCATTAAAGACATTTTAAAGAAGACACTACCAATCCATATGGTACCTGAAGTTGTTTGCATCGAAAAATTTACGTTATTGATCAGTGGAAAAGTGGATCGACAGTTATTGTTGAAGAATTTTGACGAAAGTCACGTTAAAAATGGTAACTTTATATTTTTAAATATTAATTTATAAAAGTAAGTTTTTAACAGGTATAGATTACGTTGGTGTACCACATGAGCAACTTTCTGCAGCAAAAGCACTCTTTGAAACCATCGCTTCTGTTACCACTGGAAGGTTACAGTCTAAAATTTCGTTGGAATCAAACTTTTTTGATGTGGGCGGAAATTCTTTAAATTCTATTTATACTATCACAGTTCTGAAGGATAAAGGATATCACATTAGTAAGTTTCCAAAACAAAATTGAATTTAGTAAATGGACCTACATACCAACCATTAATATTATTGTCCCAGGAATAAAAGTACTATTTTATGTATGTTAAGTATTTATTTATGAATTACACGTAGAATTCATTAGAGGTAGTACAAAAAATAGTATAGGTAACACAGGATTAAAGAGGCGATTAATCTCTAGTGCGATGTTTGCCCTTAACTTTACTATGGGCAAATCATTTACATTTGTGATTATGATTAAGAAGAGCTTTGTTGTCTTTATTATAATAATATTATCAACTATTTTAGGTATTCTCGATTTTATTCAATCGCCCAATTTGGGAGAAATTTTGGATAAAATGAGAAAAGACTCCAACCATGCATCGATTCCCAGTTTTGAAGAATATAATGACTATGTTACTGAAACCATGCAAAATCACCACAAAGATGACATTTTTGAGTAAGATTCTAAATTTGTGATGGTAATATAAGCAGTACTCACAATATATTCTAACATTTCAGACTTTTGATTAAAAGCTTTCTTAGCAAATCAATCATGGAATCCTTAATAGGTGGAATTACAACAGAACATTTCCATGAATTTTTGGAAAATTTGTGGCCTGTAATGTTGGAAAGTGGTTTATCATTTATTGTTAAATCCAGGGATGGATCAATTATAGCTGCCTTATTTAGCTGTGATATGAGGACTTATATTGACTACACTTTAAACTCGCCGCTAGAAATACTCGATACTTTCTATGTTAATCTAGAAAAAATTGTTAAACCTAAAATAATGAAAAATTACACGAAGGTCTACTACGCATATATATTGGGAACTGTCGAGTCATTAACACCTCAAGAAAATGTGCTGGTTGTTCATTTTATAGAACAAGAAATTATAAAACTTGCTCGGGCTAAAGAATATGAAGGAATCTTAACATTTAACCAAAGTGCTTTGACAGAGGTATATTGATTTCTGAAAACTGCTCTTGGCCAAGCTAAGAAAAACTAGAATACAATCCTTCATTGCGAAAGATTTGCCTCCTACTTTAACTCACTTGCTCGAGTTGCATCTTTTCGTTGAAATTTAAAATTTTAACTAATTAATATTTATTTGCAGGATATTGGAAGAATGTATGGATATATCTCATATCTTGACTTCCAAGTTAATGAATATATAACTGAAGATAATAAGAAACCGTTTGAAAAGGCCCCTGATTCCGAAAAAGTAGTGGTTCATTTTAAAAAGTTATAAATCAAATCTTTAATAACATTAAACTTTATAAGTCTAGACAAAACATTAAAATTAGTAAATATTGTGTAATTATTTGGCAAAATACAAAATGTTTCGAATTAAACGTGTCACAATTGAAAAGGTTAATATTAAACCAGGCAATTTCCCATGGTTTTGAGATATTGAAGAAAAAATGATGTAACTTTATTATACAATAGCTTTATTTGGTATCACAGTCCTAGTAGTACAACTAGAACTACATACTGTAGAGATATTTCTTACGACCCTTACTATAAAATTATTTTTTACTAGGGCAATATCTAACCACTAGAGTGCCGTCGGTAGCTATGTTAGTGTTGAGCATACAATTTCTGTAAGAGAACAAATCTCAGGGTTGGATTCGTACTTCTCTCCTTTTTGGGTTGCCAAACGAAACAAATGTGCGGCCTAACTACCGCACTATTGTCGCTAAATTGAAATTCCTCTTTTGGGAACAAATCTGCATGAATTGCCTTAATCAAAATGATTGTCGTCATAGACAACACTATAAAACTAAATTGGGGTACGTCCCGTTGCATGAAATCCAAATCAAACGCAGCTTCGTACAAAATAACAAATTTAATTTTCATAAAATTAATTAAATTTAATAAGCAAAACAAGTCGAGCATGTGCTGTTTACGAACAAATTCGTTTTGGTCGTCAATGTGTTAAATTGTGTGATAAGAGTATTTTCATTTAAATTCAAATTGATCTCAAAATACTCCAGGTTCCTATTAAGGTGTAAATCGGGTGACACAAATAATTTTTATAACAATAATGGTGTAACAAAAAAAATTCAAAGTTAATTATTTACCAGTTATGCGGCACTTGTTAAAAACGTTTTAGAACCACTGGTTTTCTTGCTTCTTAAATTATTCACCTTGCGCTTGCATCTGTCATACGGTGGCACCTGTTTACAAGTTTCCAGCTTCTGCAGTCTTGTGGCAAATTTCCAAATAAGTGAAGTGACTTCTTCACACACAAATTCAATACCCAAATTAATCGATCGACGAACGTAATAAAAAAATACTTGTTGGCAAATTTCAAACAATTTGAACCAAATATAAAAATCGTGTAACTAACCTCAAAATTGGTACGTAAAATTATTTAATTCAAAATTAACGAACTTGAATTTATTCTTCTAAACCTTTAATTGTAGGCACGTAATCGTCGTAATTATAAATATCATTCGATCATTTATCAATGGCGAAATGACAATTGTATCCACATGTAAACGCCGTAATTTGAAGATTCTACTTCCAAATCAACTAAAAACGCTCGTCCACGTCGGACAACATTTCTCACTAATTATGAGCTTGAAAAACACTTGGGTTTTTCAAGAAAACTCGAAAATTCGTCACTTATGGTGGACCTCACCAAAAACGCATCCGGTTGGCTTCACAGTCGCACGCCAACGCACGCCAACATCTTCTACCTTCTATGTTTGAAAACTTCAACCTACCAACCAAAAATTGACTTTCCAGCCAAATTTGCACTTCAAAAAAGGTGAAATCTCGCGCTAAAATTTCAAATGCCAATAATTAAATTCGTTCCTTTTTAGGTTTAAATGCCGCAAACAACTTTATAATCACTGAATTTCAATCACGTTCAACAATAATAGTGTACTTGTGTCAGTGGTAACATAAATCGACCTTCAATAACAAAACCATGCTCGACTATGTTATTTTGGATAAAACATCCCTTGATCTACGACAAATCATTTAGTACAAAGCTGGGTCCAAATTCGTTTCACCACAATACATATAACAGCACTACGAGCCTAGTAGGATCATGGCTTGGTTGGCTCTACTAGCCCATTGCTTCTTCCCATTCTCAAAAAGATATCCATGTCTAATCTGTCCCAGAAACTTACATGTATTGTCACGGAACAAATACGTCTTACGACATATTAAATTAAAAAAATAATTCCTCACTCTCTCAAATCAATGGCTGGCTAGCTTATCAGTGAAGAAGGGGTAGGTCCATAATATTCAGGGACATTGAAATGAGAAAGGTAGGGAAATAGACTTAATTGAAATAAAAATTAATATCATAGAGGGCGCCACCAGCAATGTCTTCAGCAACCACTCTCTGATAATATTCTGCTGGAGAATACTATTCAGCAACTAAAGTGGCTCTGTTAAAAAAAAAATTCTACTTTCTAATAAAATCAAATAACACAAAAAAAATATACATTGTTTAATTATAAAATAAAAATTAAAAAATAAAAATTAATGTAATCAAGATAAAGCAGACTATACAGTCTTACCAATAGCCAAGATAACCAATAGTTCTTTATCTGATTAAAATAATAAAACAAAAGTAATTATAAATTTTTCTTAAATTAATTTTAATACACATTCATACTCTCAGTCATCTCCAAAATATACCTTAATATCTAAGATTGCTTTAAAAAAAAATATAATAAATGAATTTTAATACTGAATTAATTTACACAAAACAATTATTAATAACTAATGAATTTTTAATACTGAATTAAATTACACAAAACAATTATTAATAACTAAAGATTAAAAAAAAATATTATTTACTAAGGTCCAGTTTATCAATCTCTAGTTAGTGTCCCAAGTAAATTTATCTGACAAGTAAAATTTTTAAAAGACCTTTTAAATGGCTTTTATGGCCTTTAAAATTTATTTTTTTACTTGGGACACTAAAAAAATAAATTTTAAAGGCCATAAAAGCCTTTTAAAAGATCTTTTAAAAATTTTACTTGTCAGATAAATTTACTTGGGACACTAACTAGAGGTGGATAAACTGGCCCTAAATGAACTAATTGAAAGTAGTATTATTTAAACACTGAACTAATTTTAAAATCCAAAATGCAACAAAAATAATTTAAATGGAAGAATTTTCACCCAAACGAATGTAAACGCATACCATAACAGAATGACCATCACCCAAAGTTATAATAAAGAAAATGTAAAAGTTTACCTGATGAAGAAACGTCACAATTTTTATTTTCTTTGTACTTCACTTCAGCAAACCAAACGGAACAAACAAACAAACAAAAATGTTGATTTCAATTAATTAATATGAGCAAATATTTCTTTTACAAAGAAATGATTAATTTCCAATTATTCTGTAGGAAGTTAAATACTTAGGTAAACTCGTCAAATCGCCAACATCCAAAATGGCTGGTAGATGTCCAGTCATTTGGTAGTTTTACCTGGAAAGTTTTCCGGGAGTGTTAAAAATTGGCATTTTTATAGATTATGACCTGCTCTTTTCGAATTTTCATTTTTCCACCTCGTATCTTTGCCGCTCGCGCCGCCATCTTGGAAAAATGGCTCCCAAAATCAGTTTTTTGACAATATCTCCTTTCCGACTCATTTTAAGATAAAAATATCTATGTAACAAATTAAACTAGAGAAAATTTCCTATAATTTATGTATAAACTTTTTTTTTGTAAAATGAATAGGTTTAGCGTACAAGCGCCGCAAAGTCTTACTCCAACACGCGTTTCGGCTAAAAACTCATTTACATACCACCAATGACGTATAGTAAGGTCGCATTAGTCGTATTGTTTTTGTGGTATCCCCAGTAGGCCTAATTTATTTATTTATTAATGCTAGTAAATACATAAAATCAAATACAATCCTGCACTTCACAATAAATATCACAAAAATTACAGCTTCTTATATTTCCACAAGTAATGCATTATAACGAAATTTAGTTCATTCTCCTTCGCTTCGACATCCTTGATGGACCAGGTTTTGCAATTTTATTGTGTTCAATAGCGAGAGAAACGTCACAGATAGAAATTTTTTCCACGTTATCCTCGATAGGATCAAGAGCTTCGTTGCAATCCTCTTGTTCCTCGATTTCGTCATACGTATGCTCGAGAATAATCTCCATTTCTTGAATTTGAATGAAATTTGCCAATTATCACAGGTACCATTGCAATTCGTGCAAATAACGGAGCACTTTAATCCAGCCTTTCTGCATCCACAAGCTCCCCGACATCTCTTCTTGCATTTTCAAGAAATAAGTTTTAACAAAGTTTCCGGAGCTGGAGGCTCGAGTGTGGTGACAGGAATAAGGCCATTCTTGCTTTTTTCCATCCCCATCTCTCTGCATTTTGTTGAACCCCATACCACTGCTGAACCTGGTAATAGGTTTGGAACGAATGTTGTCTTGCTGCTGCTTCTGGCGGTGGCAGCTATGCAATATTAAATTTATTCCTATATGCTGATCTTGTGAAGCATGTATATCTGTAGTTGTTTAACGACATACTTTTCACGCCACTGTAACCGTATAATGCAAGGAGGAAGCGTTCTCCAGCTTCAGCAATGATTTCTGGGTCAGCATTTTGGTTCTTCAATACCTGGAGAACCTCGTCTAAATCTGTGTTCTGTCGTATTACATTAGCACATCTTATTTTACCTTGATTAAAGAGTGCTGATGTTGTATCACAGCCACTGAAGGCGTGCAAGAATAATATGTTATCTGCGATTGTTTTATGTATGATACTTTGTGTTGAATATATTCGTTGCAAAATTTTTCCTTTTCCTGGTTTTAGAATATATATGTTTGAACTCGTAGATAAAGCCGTCAAAAGAATAAGAAGGTCTACATCTTCCCCGACAACTATTACGGAATTTAATGTAGATGCAACGCTGATTGCCATATTGATTTAGTGTATCCGCATCTTCTGTTGCTTGCTTGACCATGAAGTTCGCAGCTTCAACAGCCCAATGAGGAGGTTCTAGTTTGCATCGTTGCCCAGGAATTGATCTTGTGACACAGTTTGGATCATTGTCTCGTCAAAAAGTATGCTACTGAAGCACGTTTCCGTGATCGTCGAGATCGCTCTCCATATTTGGTGCTACGATCTGCTACATCTTCCGGATATCCATCAATTACGATGATAACATTGGATTTATACTTTAACATTGGATTTATACTCTCTCCTCTCACTCGCACTGGTAAAAGTTGTAATACCTCTCTTTCTAACTATATCTGTTTCACTATCCGGTAAGAAGTTTTCTTGACAAATAAAACATCGATTAATATTAATGTCCTCCATAACTTAATGTTGTAATGCTGTAACGTATGTTCTATGTTGTAAATGTAGTAAAAAGATTTTACTGTAGTGATGACTTTCAGTCTCTTATATACACGGTATCAAGACTTGTAAGGTTGCCAACATTAAACAAATTGATATTGGTAATATATTTTTTAATAAGCACACAAAGTATCCTCTTTTCCCCGGTAAATAGATGGCGTTACTAATTTTCTATCCCATTTATAGATGGGATAGGAATAGGCCCCCCCCTCTTTGAAAAAGTTCCTATATCCGTCCCTGGTCCTGAGTGTGATTGCCTTTACTGCTTTATTCAATAAATGTACACTATTTATATTACTTTTAAAATTTTATGTAAAATTATAATAAATTATTGATATAATTACAAAAAAATACTTCTTAAAAATTGCAATTCTAAACAAAGCTTTATTTGTTTTACATATTTATTCGTATTAACAAATTATAGACATTTATGTAAGACTTTCAGATTAAATATAATTTTTCATGTACAGGGTGGTTCAAATATAATTTTTCGATATCTCCTAAAGTTACCGATTTCCCCATAAAAAGAATCGAATTTGAGCCACCCTGTACCTTTCAAAACTTACATTTCATAATATAATAGTTTTATTATAATAAGTACTACCTATTGTATTCCAGCGGTTAGGTACCTACCTTCGAGTCGGCTTATGAAATTTCTTCGAACGGCGATGTGCAGTTGTATGCAATGGTAATACAACAAACGTCTTGTCAATTTAGCTTCTTAAAATCCAGCGAAAACAAGCATAGAAGCTCGACAGTACGTCGAAACTAACTTTTAATTAAATAATTGGTAATTTAATTAGGTTCCGGTACATTTACGAGGGTGCAAATTCAGATTTTGACATATATTTGTGTAACAATCATTTGCAACCAGATTTTAAAACTATGGCGTTTATGTGGAGACTCACTTATTGTTTATAGCGTCAAAATGTCCGCCGTGTCAGATAAAAAAAATCTAAAAAAAATGTTCCGGGTTAAAAAAAGTTATGCAAAATTGCAAGCGGGTTTGTAACCCTTCTCTGCTGCATAAACAATAATTTGCATAACTCTGGCATTTTTTTTGGAAAAGATATATCAAAATAAAGTTAATAAACAATTATTAGCAATGTTCCGTTCATCCTAGCAGGGTGCAAATTTAATAGAAGATGTATAATAATTATTAAAATGTTCTCTAAAGTTTGCATAACTATGTGAATGTTTTTGTAGAAGTTATTGGATATTTTCGTTTATTTGTTAATTTAACAATGTTCCGGGGGGGGGGGGTGAAAGGGGTGCAAATTCGTTTTTAGTATTTTTTTACCTCTTCCAATGTTTCCCCAAAATTTAAAAACTATGGCACTTTTTGTCGAACTTTGCATTTTTGAAGTCTCTAGTGACTGGCCTACTGGAATTAGTTCCTCCGTACGAATTATAGGTCATTTGCGCAGCATATTTGACCATAAGATAACTATTTGACATCGTTGTGAAGCGTTCATTTGATTTATTGGTTATAGTTTTTGTTGTAAAAGATGTTTAAACAGAAAATTAAACAAATTCTCCTTTTTTAAATTATTTTTAGCAATGGTTATTGCTATTAGATGTTTTCAATATTAAAAAGAGTTAAAATCTTTTGTAATAATTTTTATTTTATAAAATTTTACAAATTACTTTATCTACTCTATATACAGGGTGTCCCCGCACTCACTTTACATAACTTAGGTGGTGATAGAGGACACTTTTCTAAGAACAATATTTAACAAAAATTTTTTTCTAAATTCAAACCCTCAAGAGTTAGGCCTCTTTAAAGCATTTTTTTTAATTTCCACCTTCACGTGGCCATAGATCCGAAAATATGGATTTTTCAGTAAAAATGGTTTAGTACTTTTTTAAAGAGCATACAATAATCTACAAACTAGATTTAAACCTTTTATTGTCTAAAATCAACGGCTTTCGAGTTATAAATTAAAGTAAGTTAAAAAATGTCGAAAAATTTGAGATTTTTTTATTTTTACTTTTTTTCAAAACCCTGTATCTTTTAAACGAAACAGTTTACAAAAAATCTGACGCCCCATTCCGGATAGGAAATTTAACGGGCTACAACTTTTGTCTAGTAAAAATTGTTGAGAAACCAATCCATTTCACAGAAAATCAGAAAATAATAAACAAGGCAGCTACAAAACAAAAAATTAAATTCAATAAATTTTTTATTTTTTTTTGAAAAATAATTTTATTAATTAATTTTAAACTTTTACATTATTTAAGTAAATATTGAAAATGACCAACCTCATTTCAATACACAGTCGTGATTATTTTAAAAGATGTTTGTCAAGAAAAAATCGAAAAAAGTTGATTTTTCGACAATTTTATTCGCAGAAATTCAATTTTTTGACACTTCTTCACGCTGCCTTGTTTAATATTTTCTGATTTTCTGTGAAATGCATTGGTTTCTCAAAAATTTTTACTAGACAAAAGTTGTAGTCCGTTAAATTTACTATCCGGAATGGGGCGTCAGATTTTTTGTAAAATTTTTCGTTTAAAAGATACAGGGTTTTGAAAAAAACCAAAAAAAAAGAAAGCTCAAATTTTTCGACATTTTTAACTTACTTTAATTCATAACTCGAAAGCCGTTGATTTTACACAATAAAAGGTTTGAATCTAGTTTGTAGATTATTTCACGCTCTTTAAAAAAGTACTGAATCATTTTTACTGAAAAATCAATATTTTCGGGGCTATGGCCACGTGAAGGTGGAAATTAAAAAAAATGCTTTAAAGAGGCCTAACTCTTGAGGGTTTGAATTTTAAAAAAAATTTTTGTTAAATATTGTTCTTAGAAAAGTGTCCTCTATCACCACCTAAGTTATGTAAAGTGAGTGCGGGGACACCCTGTATATAAAAAGATAAGACAAAATATGCAACGTTTTTGTGCAACGTTTTATGCAACGTTTTTATGCAACGTTTTATGCAACGTTTTTATGCAACGCTGAGAACAGCTATTGGACGACACCAAATCAACATTATAATCACATCAACGGATGAATCAAAGCAAAGCAAAAGCAAAGCAAAAGCAAAAGCAAACGCAAAAGCAAAAGCAAAAGCAATAGCAAAAGCAAATGCAAAAGCTAAAGCTAAAGCAAAAGCAAATGCAAAAGCAAATGCAAATTCAAAAAAGCAAAAAGTAAAAGCAAAAGCAAATGTAAAAAAGCAAAAAGTAAACGCAAAGCAAGGCAACAAAACCATGCGACGCAAAAACACAAAGATTGAAAGATGTATGTAAATGCAAAAATCCGTTTGGTGGCAAATTTGTTATTTTAGGTGGTGACTTTCGTCAAGTTTTACCTGTTATAAAATACGCTTCACCTGTGGAGATAGTCAATTATACTTTAAAGTCAACATCAATTTGGCCAAGCAGCATTATATTATTGAAAGTACCGAATAGCTGGAAATCTACAAATATAATTCAGGACATTTACAGCAATTCAATTGCTTCTAATGCCGATCTCTCCGACTGAATTATATTAGCCTGCCACAATGATGAAGTTCGCACACTTAACAATAAAATATTAAATTTGGTCGAGGGCGAGATTCATACCTACTTAGGGCCAATTCTACAAAGCAGGTATAAAGTACGAATAAGCTATACCGAGAATAAATCACACAGATTGCGTTCTACAATTGTCGTATAACGTCAATGATAACGTTCTTGTTGGTATAAATTGTGGTTATACCTAGTTTAACTTATCCCTCTGAAAATGGTCGAATACCTGCTCGGATAAGTTATTCTTGTTTTCTATTGGTCAAATCCATGTCAAATCTAATATAAACTATCATTTATTTTAAGGTTTTAGATTTTAGAGTTTGACAGTTGAATGACAATTTTATTTATTTCAAATGTGAAATTCAATTTATTGTTGTATTTCAAGTGCTTCTATAAAGTTATTTTATTAAATCATTACTTTGATTATTTATAATTAATTAATTGAGGTTTGTGAGTGAATTTAAAATTTTTGTAAAACTTCTTGTTATTGCTTATTGCTATTTATTAAGGTTTCTTTGTCATTTTTATGGTTTTTGGATATTTCATTCTCGACCCATACTTTTCAAAGTTTCATTCTAATAAGTAACATTTTTATGTATGTAGTACCTAATTATTTATAAAGTAATTTGTAAAATTTTATAAATAAAAATTAATTATTACAAAAAATTTTAACTCTTTTTAATATTAAAAAGATCTAATAGCAATAACCATTGCTAAAAATAATTAAAAAAAAGAGAGAATTTGTTTAATTTTCTGTTTAAACATATTTTACAACAAAAACTATAACCAATAAATAAATGAACGCTTCACAACGATGTCAAATAGTTATCCTATGGTCAAATATGCTGCGCAAATGACCTATAATTGGTGCGGAGGAACTAATTCCAGGTATAGTTATACCGACCGTGTACGAGCATTGTAGAACGCAAAAGCTTTTATACCTGGAATAAGGAATAAGTTATACTTCGAATAAGTTATACGGCGAATAACTAATCGGGACTTTATACCTGCTTTGTAGAATCGGCCCTTAATTGAAGATACAGCTAAACATCGAGGAGTCGATCAAACTGATGAGGACATTCGGTTGGAATATGAAGTCGAATATTTAAATTCGTTGAATTTCCCTGGCTTTCCGGTACACAAATTAAAACTCAAAATAGGATCTGTTGTTATGCTAGCAGAGCTTTAACAAAGTTGGTTTGCTGTCGTGTAATTTTTGGAATAAGGAAATGGTTTGCTTGAGTTTTTGTAAATAATTTGAATTTTGTGTTTCGCGGTTTCGGGGAAGCCGAGAGAGCGCGAGCAGTGAAGAAGAAGACTTGCGTACGCCGTCCAAGTCGTGGACGGTCGACATTTTGATTTCTGACGATTTTTAGTTGTAAAAATTTGATTTATTTGAGAATAAAAGACAAGTAAAGTTTGAAGCAGTGTTATTTCTTTTAAATTGAGAATTTAGAAGAGAAAATTTTGTGAATTATACTAAATACAAGTGGAATTATTTCGGAAAAGGTATACAAGGTCGCTTGATAGTGGGCGATACTGAAAGATAACCGATTGAGCCAGCCGGGTAAGAAGGTGATTTCTCCGCCGATTCGATATTTAATATTTAAGGGTGGAAAATAACACTTCAATATACTGTCGTGTAACACGGCTCAATCAAACCCCCAAGTAATACTACCGAGAATAAAATCTTGCCCAATGTGTTCACTCGAACAGTAGAAGTCCGGCCAGCTTTAAGTCGGTTCACAAAATCGGGACCACAATATCTGCAGGTTATGGGTATCGGCGATTGCAGGTCAATTAAAGAGTGCAAAGAGTCAAGTGGTAATTTATTTGAATTATTTTGATATAAGACTGGAGCAAATTGAGACAAAATTGACACAAATGTCAAAGAGAATGTAAATTTATGTACTTGTGTGCACGGTATAAAATGGATGGTATTATTTAAAAGCAAACAATATCCTATACCTCCATTTAACACTGTGTAAATGTTTAATGTGTAAGAAAACAATAGAAAATCAAAAATATTCACAAATATAAAATTCAGTACCTTTTTCATTAAATTATTGACGTACACAAATCTTTGAATCACCCTGTACCTCGTAGTCGAAATTGTTGGGGTAGAGTGGTAGGCAAACTGCACGGCAGCGTGGCTTCCGACTTGGTCGTATGAGCAGTGGTCGACTCCTGTATTTTGTCCAAATCTTCCTTCTTTGCAAGAAAACAGTGAAAACGATGAGTGAATTCTTCTCATGTGGTATTTAAATCTCGAACTTCGATTTAAATAAAGTTGTACGGCTTCTGTGTCGAACCGTAAAAAAACGAACATGTGTTGTGAAATTTAACCTCCAAATTTTAATGGTAATTAAATCATCCAAATACTTAAGCATCGAAATCGGTTAGTAGAATAAACCTTGATTTATATAACGCAGTAATCATGAAATGGTCGATTTCCAGGATATTTTAGACGCGATGGCATCCAAAACGCAAATTTATAATGGAATCGAAAAATGTGCTCGATTCACAAAAAAGTGTAAAAACCTCAGTTTTACACAGTAAAATATTCAACAAACTCACTCGTCATATTTATCGCCGATATATTAGCTTTTATAGCAACAAAAGCTTGCAGAAAGGTCTTCTTTTGTAAAATCGCGAAGATGTACGCAATTTACAAAGCGTCTCCCTTCACTCACGGCACAAGACAAGACTTCCTCGCCAAACTTGCTTCAAAGTTCAAATTACCAAAATTATAAAATAAAATCTGAACAAAATCGTAAGTATCCGCCACACTTTTACCGCGACAATTCAAATCACCACGTTTTGCTTTTCAGGTAACACAAAACTTTCTTCAAGTTACAAATGGAAAAATCAAATTTGTTTGTTTTATGTGTCTTAGGTTACAAAAATATCTCTTTTGTGTCGTCAAATTGCATCCAGCTTTAGTGTCTTTAAATTGACACAATTAACCTTAAGCAAAATTCAACTGGCTAAATTTACTGACTTTTTGCACACTTCAATACATCGATAGGCCTTTGTTTAGTCATGGACAGTTATATGTAGCATTATCAAGATGTCGAGCGAAGGATGGAATACAAATTCAAAATGAAAGCGACATAAAAAATGTTGTATGTAAATAAGTTTTATAACTTGAAGTTATTAGGGCCGCAAAGCGGCCCTGGGGGGTTGGGCCGCGTCAGCGGCCAGGGGGGCGGAGCCCCCCTAGTAATTACATAAAAATGTAACTTGTTAGAATGAAACTTTTAAAAGCATGGTTCGAGAATGAAATATCCAAAATCAATAAAAATGACAAAAAAACCTTAATAAAAGGTCCATTTCCCCAGCCCCCCCCCATTTCGAATTTTGGAAAATTTTTTGTGTCATTCGTTTGTGCATCGCTTGTGTAGGTTTGTCCAAACATTTTTTTCGTTTGTGCAATCTCCGTTCGCGAACTATTTAAGAAACAAGTTTGGGGGGCTGGGGAAATGCCAGCCCCCCCCCCATTTAGATTTTTGCATAAAATTTTATGTTAATCGTTTGTGCATCGTTTGTGTACGTTTGTGCATTCAAAATTTTCGTTTGTGCAAATACCGTTCGCGAAATATTTACAATTTTAGTGGGGGGGGGGCTGGGGAAATGCCAGCCCCCCCATCGCGAATTTTGGGTCAAATTTGGTGTCATTCGTTTGTGCATCGTTTGTGTACGTTTGTGCATTTATTATTTTCGTTTGTGCAAGCACGGTTAGCGAAATATCGTTAATTGAAATTTCCGCGATCATTTCTCCAGCCCCCCCCCATTTCGATTTTTGACATTTTTTTGGTGTCATTCGTTTGTGTACGTTTGTGTAATCATTTTTTTCCTTTATGCATTCACCGTTCGCGAATTGTTTAACAAATAAATATTTGTAAATCTCCGAGCAACAGTCGCCATAGTGTCTTAAGTTAGATCAACTTGAAAATAAAATTCCTGTTATGGTGTCAAATGTACATGTATTGGGAAAGTGTAATTTCGATTGTAAATATTTTTTACATATTTAAGATCTAAAAAAGTACCATTTCTTAATCAGCCAATTACATTTACTCAGGGGCGGCTCTAGCAAGATTTTCAGGTAGTGCGAGATTTCAATTTGACTAAAGGTAATATACATTTCTACATTATTATTAACTTGGATATACGAAAGGTTAGTATATAGTAGTATTTTGGATGAGAAACAATAACAGTAAAATGAATTTAGTCTCTGCAGGGGGGGGGGGGAGATCTCAAACTACCTAAAAATATTGCTTAGGTCGACAATAACTAAAGATTCTGTCATAGGATGATTACAAATTGGTACCCTTTTAGATCTAAAGCTCGTATGACACAACATTAAATTTTGCACAAAATTTAGTACTAAATGGGAACTATCCAATAAAAAACGTCTGGGAGATTAACTAATACGCGCTTTCCATTGGTTAGTTACCATTTAGTACTAAAATTTATGCAAAATTTAATGTCGTGTCATACGGGCTTTAAAGGTGCAATTATTCACAATCGAAATTACATTTTCCCAATACTACTACATTTAACACCAATTTAAATTTCAAGTTAAGCTAACTTAAGGCACTTTGGCGACTGTTGCTCGGAGATTTACAAATATTTATGTGTTAAACAATTCGCGAACGGTGAATGCATAAAGAAAGAAATTATTACCCAAACGTAAACAAACGGTACACAAACGAGAGAAATAAAAATTAATCAAAAAATCGAAATGGGGGGGGGGGAATTACTGATCAATTTCTGTGTCATTCGTTTGTGCGTTTTTGTCGTTTTTGGTCAAAATTGGTGGCAATCGTTTGTGCATCGTAGGTGTACGTTTGTGCATTTATTATTTTCGTTTGTGCAAGCACGGTTTGCGATATATCTTCAATTGAAAAAACGACAATAATTTCACCGCCCCCCCCCCCACTTCGATTTTCGAATCAATTTTTGTGTTTTTCGTTTGTATACCGTTTGTATACGTGTATGTAATAATTTTTTTGGTTTTTTCTTTCACCGTTCGCGAATTGTTTATCAAATAAATATTTGTAAATCTCCGAGCATCAGTCGCCATAGTGTCTTAAGTTAGCTAATTGAAAATATTGAATTCATGTTATGGTGTTTAATGTAGAAGTATTGGGAAAGTGTATGCAAAATTTAATGTTGTGTCATACGGGCTTTAGATCTAAAAAAGTACCAATTTGTAATCATACTATGACAGAACCTTTAGTTATGGTCGACCTAAGCAATATTTTCAGGTAGTGTGAGATCTCATATCCCCCCCCCTTCAGAGACTAAATTTATGTTACTGTTATTGTATCTTATCCAAAATACTATTATATACTATAACCTTTCGTATATCCAAGTTATAATTAATGTAGAAACGTATATTACCTTTAGTCAAAATGAAATCTCGCACTATCTGAAAATCTTGCTAGAGCCGCCTCTGAGTAAATGTCAGTGGCAATGCAGTGGCTGATTACAAAATGGTACTTTTTTATATCTTAAAGATGTAAAAAACATTTACAATCGAAATTACACTTTCTCAATACTTGTACATTTGACACCATAACAGGAATTTAATTTTCAAGTTGAGCTAACTTAAGACACTATGGCGACTGTTGCTCGGAGATTTACAAATATTTATTTGTTAAACAATTCGCGAACGGTGAATGCATAAAGAAAAAAAATGATTGCACAAACGTACACAAACGATGCACAAACGAATGACACCAAAAAAATGTCAAAAATCGAAATGGGGGGGGGGGGGCTGGAGAAATGATCGCGGAAATTTCAATTAACGATATTTCGCTAACCGTGCTTGCACAAACGAAAATAATAAATGCACAAACGTACACAAACGATGCACAAACGACTGACACCAAATTTGACCCAAAATTTGCGATGGGGGGGGGCTGGCATTTCCCCAGCCCCCCCCCCCCACTAAAATTGTAAATATTTCGCGAACGGTATTTGCACAAACGAAAATTTTGAATGCACAAACGTACACAAACGATGCACAAACGATTAACATAAAATTTTATGCAAAAATCGAAATGGGGGGGGGCTGGCATTTCTCCAGCCCCCCAAACTTGTTTCTTAAATAATTCGCGAACGGAGATTGCACAAACGAAAAAAATGTTTGCACAAACCTACACAAACGATGCACAAACGAATAACACAAAAAATTTTCAAAAATTCGAAATGGGGGGGGGCTGGGGAAATGGACCTCTTAATAAATAACAATAAGCAATAACAAGAATTTTTACAAAAATTTTAAATTCACTCACAAACCTCAATTAACGAATTAATTATAAATACTAATCAAAGTAATGATTTAATAAAAACTTGAAATTCAACAATAAATTGAATTTCACATTTGAAATAAATAAAATTGTCATTCAACTGTCAAACTCTAAAATCCAACCTTAAAATAAATGATAGCTTATATTAGATTTGACCAATAGAAAACAAGAATAACTTATCCGAGCAGGTATTCGACCATTTTCAGAGGGATAAGTTAAACCAGGTATAACCACAATTTATACCAACAAGAACGTTATACGACAATTATAGAACGCAATCTGTGTGATTTATTCTCAGTATAGCTTATTCGTACTTTATACCTGCTTTGTAGAACTGGCCCTAAGAATAGTTCGGAGATTGTGGTTCGGAGTAACATAACAAACAGACCTAATATTGCATAAGGATTTTTTTCAAATTTGAGTGAACTAATATATTCAGTCTTGGATTAAGCCAGAGAGGGGCCTTCCTATTTTTTTAATGAGGTTTTTTAGTTCTACTATACCCTTTTATTAAAAAAAAGCGCTTATCTGCAACAGGCGCGGATCTCGTAATATTTGCTACTTCTGCTACTGTGTTAATCAGGCACTGAATATATTAAATTCTTTCACTCAAATTGGCAGAAATTCTTATTTAATATCATACATATTATTATAAAAGGCCGGCACGCTCCTCCATTTTTCATTCTTATCGGTTATGATGGAAAGCAGGAATTAAAGAAAAATCAATTTCCCATGTTAATTTCCTATATTCACATCGGCGGCCGGTCACCCGGTAGGGGAGAGGCAGGCAAGTTGACATACTTAGTATTTTAACATTTTTATTTTTGAAAATACAAAATATTTTGGAAGCTGCGCATTATTTTTTAAATAGCTCATATCATATACCATTGAATAAAAAAATATCAAGTGAATATTCCTATAACTGTTTCTATAATCAAACATATAAAAGACCAGCACGCTCCTCCGCCGCCGCCTCCAGCGTGTCAATTTTTTAGGACACACAACGCATTCTGATTGGTCGTTGGTAGTACCAACTTAAAAGTTAAAATCACCTCCCCCTGGGATCGAGTAGCACACCAATCAGGTTTTGTTTTTCAAAATTTTTCAAAAAAGCAGCGTGTCAATTTTTTAGGACACACAACGCATTCTGATTGGTTGTTGGTAGTACCAACTTAATCATCTCCCAACTGGGATCGAGTGGCACACCAATCAGGTTTTGTTTTTCAAAATTTTTCAAAAAAGCAGCGTGTCAATTTTTTAGGACACACAAGGCATTCTGATTGGTCGTTGGTAGTACCAACTTAATCATCTCCCCCTGGGATCGAGTGGCACACCAATCAGGTTTTGTTTTTCAAAATTTTTCAAAAAAGCAGCGTGTCAATTTTTCGGACACACAACGCATTCTGATTGGTCGTTGGTAGTACCAACTTAATCATCTCCCCCTGGAATCGAGTAGCACACCAATCGGTTTTGTTTTTCAAAATTTTTCAAAGAAGCAAAATTTGTTTTTCCAACGCTGTCCACACTCACTCTACTGGGCAGTATATAAGGGATCATCAAACATATAAAAGACCAGCACGCTCCTTCGCTTCCAGCGTGTCATTTTTTTAGGACACGCAACGCATTCTGATTGGTTGTTGGTCGTACCAACTTAATATGATCACTCCTTGGATTGAGTTTCCATGGATGAGCCTTCCAGCTGTATTAATCTTCTTTATTATATAGCCACCCGTCCGTGGACGGGCTTTCCAGCTAGTTAAACAATAAACTAAAAAGGTCACAAAAGCCATCTTGCCCGACCTTATTGGGCAAGATGACATATAGCATAAACAATGTAAAATTAATTGCACAATTCACAAATAAAAGTCTTGGACTGCTTTAAAAGTCCAGCACACGCGGCGTGAGACCAATTTTTGCAAGACTGGCATCTTAGCCAATACTCACCAGATTTGGAACGGCTGTATAAATCATTGCAGTATATACAGCCGCAGTCACTTTACCCATCCGAATTTAATACTACATCAGCAACAGCTTCTTCATCTGAGGTTGAATCTTGTAGAATTACAAGATTTTTTGTAAGAAATACAAAGCAACCGGGTAAGTGAGGTAAACATCCGGGCAAGATCACGGATGGGCAAGATGACATAGCACTATGTCATCTTGCCTGGTTGGGTATGAACTTGAAATTTCGTGAACAAGAAATATTTAACCTATAATAATACATGTTTTTTTTACGGCATATAACGCAAAAAGCCGTGTAAGAATGTGTGTGTGGAAATCATATCAATTAATAAATAAATAGTCAAACTGGAGGCTAAAAAAGGAAAGGCTACATTGAATTGAGATGGTTAAAATTCACAAAATATCAATTTAAACTCACACAGTACACTTTTCTTGAAATAGATTAAGTTCACCACTGATTTACCTACAATTACAATATTAGTATAGTATTATAAATGAAAATAGCGCCATAGGTTTTCCAATACACCTGATGTGTCATCTTGCCTGGATATGCCAACTAGCCTGCCTCTCCCCTATATTAAGAAGATTATCTTTAATTTATATTAAGTTTTTCTTCAGGAGTTGGTTTACTCAACTTGGATTTTTTTTTAAATTTTTTAATAGTTAAACGTCAAAATTTAAAGATGACCATGAACATCTGATGTCTGATGACAGACAAATAGAACCTTAATGTATAGGTCTAGATTGTGGTATAGGTTAACATTCTACATTTTCAAACGTCAAATTTAAAGCGAATGCGCGCGACGTTAGTTCGCTCTGGCAGGGGTGTTTTGAGACACGACTGCTGTTAGTCGTACGTGTTCGTTTGACTTTACTTTACCAATCAGTACCAATTGAACAACCAGTGGGCAAACACCATAAGTTTAGCCAGAAGGTGTCTTTTCCGCTTCTGATAAATCTTGCGAGATTTAACAAATAAATATAGAGTACGCTCAACAACAAGAGTTTTATTTAACAAGAAGCACCAATTCAGAGGTCGCAAAACAATTATTATATTAAAATCACCAATTTAGAATCTAACTCAACAAAATCTTTTTCGTGGAAATATTGCAATAATTCAGTTAAATAATTTTCCTATCCTTCCAACTTGGGTATCGCTGCATGATTGGAATCTTTTATTATTTTATCCAAGATTTCTCCCAAATTGGCCGATTTTATAAAATCGCAAATACCTAAAATAGTAGATATTAATATTACATATATCAAGGTTTGGTCGATTTTTAAATTGACCCCTGCAAAAGGATTGAAATGCTTTTTTATAATCACAAATATTTATTTTACTGTCAAAGCCCAGGTTGACGGCTGTAATCATATTATTTTGCATACAGTAAAAGTCGCTACGTGCGCGCGTGCGCAGTTACTCTCTGCGATTGCGACGTTGGTTGTACCGGTTGGTATTATTTAGGGCCGATTCTACAAAGCAGGTATAAAGTCCCGATTAGTTATTCGCCGTATAACTTATTCGAAGTATAACTTATTCCTTATTCTAGGTATAAAAGCTTTTGCGTTCTACAATGCTCGTACACGGTCGGTATAACTATACCTGGAATTAGTTCCTCCGCACCAATTATAGGTCATTTGCGCAGCATATTTGACCATAGGATAACTATTTGACATCGTTGTGAAGCGTTCATTTGATTTATTGGTTATAGTTTTTGTTGTAAAAGATGTTTAAACAGAAAATTAAACAAATTCTCTTTTTTTTAAATTATTTTTAGCAATGGTTATTGTTATTAGATGTTTTCAATATTAAAAAGAGTTAAAATCTTTTGTAATAATTTTTATTTTATAAAATTTTACAAATTACTTTATAATTACATAAAAATGTAATTTGAAACATTTGAAATAAAATAAAATTGTCATTCAACTGTCAAACTCTAAAATCCAACCTTAAAATAAATGATAGCTTATATTAGATTTGACCAATAGAAAACAAGAATAACTTATCCGAGCAGGTATTCGACCATTTTCAGAGGGATAAGTTAAACCAGGTATAACCACAATTTATACCAACAAGAACGTTATACGACAATTGTAGAACGCAATCTGTGTGATTTATTCTCAGTATAGCTTATTCGTACTTTATACCTGCTTTGTAGAATTGTAGAAACCTGCTTTGTAGAAACTTTAGTTGGTAATTCGCCTTTGGGCACAGTTCTTTGAAAAAATCAACAATAATTAACAACCAGTGCTAAGGTTAGTTTTAAGAAACGATTTTTTTAATGAGGGAACCGTTAAAAGAAAGATCCACCAATCAAGTTTAGGTTAGTGTTAAGAGCAATGTCCAGTGCTACCCCTGCTCCTATACAGTGTGAATATTCGTGTTTTATGTCATTTATTTCCAGGACGTTACAAAAATTTAAATAATTGCTAGCACTGCAAAATCTTTAATCAAAATTTAGGGCGCGCCATCTGTTGTAACCTGTTTTTTAAAGGCGCCCTCTTAATGTCCTAGAACAACACTGTGGATGAAAACCAAATTTTGTCGTTTGAGCCGCAACCGTTACAAAGTTATTGGCAAAATAGTTTTGGGGGGAGCATGCACAAGTCGAATCTTTATGTGAAATTGGTGTAAAAAGTATGGGCATCGAAAAATGTATAAACTCATTGGGGCTCAAACGATTCTCAAACGTTTGGCTACAAATTCACCAAAACTTTCCACTTGGGGGGGGGCAGCATGTCTACAGTCCCTCCAAGTATTTCGCCAATAACACCTTGACGAATGCGGATCAAACGAAAAATTTGGAAGTTCTTGTGGATCAAACTATATTCAAATGTTAGACACCAATTTCACCCAAAAATTCTATTTGGGTGGGATAAAGTTAAACATGTTTACAGTCCCCCCCCCTTCCCCAAAGTTTTCGCGTATTAACCTACGACGGTTGAAGCTTAAACAAAATTATTGGAATCTCATTGATGCTCAAACATTTGACACAAATTTTTCTGAAAAATTCGACTTATGGGGCGTCAGCCCCGTCTATGTACCTGTATAACCATAAACTTTCAGAATATTGAAAGTTGCGCTTGATTTCGGGCTTCGAAAAATTTTTTAGAGAAAAATACCGTTTTAACCTATTTAGTCTATGCCCATTTTTAAAATTATTTTAAACAATTATTACATTGCTTATTAAGAGGCGGTCGGAGCATAGCGTTCACGCGAGTTGACTGTGAACGCTAATCACCCGGTTCTAATCCGAGTGAAGTAAGAACTTTATTCTGACCGTCTCTCCCCTCGGAAGGCAATGGCAAACCACCGGGGTGTAATCTGCCATAAACGTCTTTAACAAGCATTGTTAAAGGTCACGACGCTTCTGTCAAGAAGCAATACGACGGAGAAATTACATTGCTTAAACATTTAATGGGTTTTTCTGCGTTACACAGAGTTTTCCCAACTCTTCTAGTCCTAAAAGCCAACATTTTGCACCAAGTTTTATTGATAAACACCAAAGATATCCTATTAAACAGATTCTTTTCGAAAATTTCAACTTCAATATTATTCCATCAATCTAGTGATCACTTAACAGATTAAGCAGGATTAGTTTTCTTAATCGGATCGAAAATTTTAATCTTATAAAATAGATTTAAAATTGAGGGTTATTGAACGGAACTTGCTCGGAGTACTCGAAATTTGAAATACTCGTAACTTTGCAGAAAATGAAAATAAAATGATGGGAATAGAAGCTCATTCAAGCTCAAACGAATCTCTATCGATAGACATCAATTTCACAGAAAAATTCGAAATAGGAACGAAAATAGAAAAACATGTCTCCAGCCCCCCCCCCCAAAGTGTTTCGCGAATAACTCCGCGACGGTTGAGGCTCAAACGAAAAATTTGGAAGCTCATTGATGCTCAAACGATGCTCAAACGTTTAACACCATTTTCACCCCGAAATTCCACTTGGGGGGCTAGCATGTCTCCAGCCCCCTCCCCCCAAAGTTTTCGCGAATAACTCTGCGACGGTTGAGGCTCAAACGAAAATATTGGAAGCTCATTGATGCTCAAACGATGCTCAAACGTTTGACACAAATTTCATCCCAAAATTCGATTGGGGGGGGGGGGCTGGCGACATGCACCTCAATAATAGTGAATTAGCGAATTATTTTCATTTTGTACATTGGAATTATTTTATTGCATTATGTAACAATTGATAATAAACTATTAAGTATATGTTCTAAAATAAGTGGTACTTCAATGATATCAATTCTCGGTGACTGTAGTATCTAGAACTTTCAAAATTTCATTTTTGAGCGATCAGATTTGTTACGTGGATAACAATTATTATTGCTTAATTATAAATTGGTTTGAAATACTTTCGTTATCTTATTTTTTCAAATAACATGAATTTATGAATGTGCATTAATTTATTCGCTTATTTTGTTCCACAAATAATTAACTTTATTTTTGCAGAATATTTTAAGAGTCTCTATACATTTTTTCTACCGACTGAAGCTAGCAAAAAATTAGACGTGGCTATAATTTTCCCATATCATTCTTCTTCTTCTTCCTTCTACTTAGACTTTAGTCTGTTCTGCTTCAGTTGCCTCTTCATCGTTCGGGATCTCCCAATGCTTTTTCTGCCCACCGGAAATTTGTCTCTAGCTATCTTCACTACCCTGTTATCCTCAATTCTGCTTATATGAAAGTTCAATTCTCTTTTACTGCCAATTATCCATTCGTTGATGTTCTCGATGTTACATGATTATCTCAAAGATTCACTACGTTCTCTAGCCCAAATGGTTTTACCAACAATCTTGCGAATAGTTTTTCATTTCCGATGTTTCTAATATACGGTTCGTTTATTTAGTTGTATCGGGTCTCGTTCCTGCTGTATCATGTTTGTTCTTACTATTTCCTTATATATTCTGGTCTTTGATTTCTTTCCAAAGTACTTACTTATTTTTCCAAATAGTGTCATTAAGGCATTCTGCTAATCTATTAGCTTTATTGACTTGATGTCTGACTTCCGCTTCCGTATCCCCGTAGCTGTAAACTGGTATACTCAAATAGTTGAAATTCATATTAAGGAATGATCAAGTTAGCCCAGGTCAATCAATTAACAATCTGCAAGTTGCCTTACAAACTAAATTGAATGATCAGTCAGAGCAGTTGGCTTTGTAACGTTGTAAAGTTTTACTCCAAAATTGACTTGAACCTCTGCGAAAATATTCTTGACATGTTGTATTATTAGTTAAAAAGTAATATACTTTTGTTTAACCTTCGATACCCATGTACCCATTAAGGAATTTCCACATAATTAAAAATAAATTTAGTTAATTTAGTGAAATTTTCCAATGTGCAGTTTTCCAAGCAGTAAGAGGACCAACAGTTTCAACGGATATATTGGTTCTTTTCAAATGTCTGTTTAATCCCTTAATCTATCCCTAGAAAAGAAAACAGTCGAGGAATCTTAATATTATTTAATGTGAAAAATTTTAATTTCCTTTCATGTCTTAATTTGTATCATATTTTTAAAAGCAATTAATAAGTAGTCGAAAAGTTTAGATACCAATAACAACTTAAAGCTATGAATTTTTATTTAATTTTATTATTTTTACAATAAATTGTTTCATAGTGTGGGATAGCAAAATTTCTAAAATCTGAGAAGCAAAGATTTTCTAATCAAATCACTAATTACAACCTGTTGTATATATTCGTTACTTCCTAAGGTATATGCAAAATCATAGGCGTTCTATTGTTTCGGCAATATTTACATCTTTATCTGATAGGAAAGAATTATTAATAAGCACAAAACTTGACAGAGTTCAAAGTATTTCTATTTTTATTGATAAAATTAAACAATAAAACCGCAAGTACCGAGTACCGGCGTATTTGTTGAGATATGATATCGAATAAGCACGACATCTAACGCCGATACTTTGAATACTAAAGCAGATATACTATGCGGGTTCAAGAGAAAGGTCCCATAAGATTAACATGGAGCAGGTTCAAGAGCAAGTCTACTTTTTGCCCCACTCTTTCCCTTAAGTTTAATATGGTGTGGGTTCTAGAGCAAATCTCCATCCACTATGTTAACCTTATGGAGACTAAATCAAACCGTTTGAACCACCAAAAGTAGCAGAAGTACTACAGGAAATATAACAGGATTCTACGAAGTTCAATTAAGAATGGAGCACCCGAAAATTTCGGACATCTAGAAAAGGAATTGGGAATAATTGAGATAACTAGTCACAGATCGATCAATCGTCCACTACGTGCCTTAAGGTAAGTGCAGAGTAAAAGCGGGTTGCCGGTTTCAGATTATCGCTACCAACAATCCCACGTAGTAATTAAATGGAAGTGCTTACAGTGGAATCAGATATATCGGAACGAGTTTCTCGAACCAGCTTGCTTGTTTGTCGGAATAAAGTGCGCATAGTAAACTCGGTTTTTGTATAAGCGCCGACTTTTGCTCATAATTCAATGTAAAGAGATGGGAGTGATCACGTGGTTATAAGCAAGGTCGAATCTCGCTGGTAACATGCTTGCTTATATTTAAAAGAATGATTTGTTCATTGTTTGCTAGCAGGTACCTGCTTGTTGATTTCAATCGTTAAATAAATTAATTCAATATTTGATTTTGAAACTTTATATGTAATATGTACATTACCGTAAATTTACTACACCGTAAATTAATTTATTGTTACTATTTTATAAAAACCCGAAATAAAAAAAATCATTTTCATGTGACAGGTGCAATAATAATTATTAGTTCAAATTCGATAAGTGTTTCAATTTCTACTAGTAGGTATTTTCAATAATTTGCAAATTACTTTTTCCTAAAATTTAACACAATTTGAAAAGACATATTAAGTTAAATTTAAATATACGACTTTGACCGCAAACGAAAGAGCAAGCGGTATCAAATTTCTCAGGCATGCATATTACTAATATTTTTTAAGTATAAGTTATTGATTGAATATTTTCCACTTCTAATAAATTAAGATGTAATTCATTTGCATCGCTAATTAGTATGCACTAAATTTTAAATAAACATCAAAAACCGTATAAATTTTAAGTATCTACATAATAATAATGTAATTTATTTCCAAAATATAAAAATGAAATAATCATAAAAAGTGTTAATAAACTTGGATAAAGAAATGCATGTGTTCAAAATGATACAATAGTATTAGATTACAAGTATGCGTAGGTGCACGTGCAGTAGTTGTCGTCTTTGGCGTGGGCGCGGTGCGGCGCCCGTCTGTCTGCTGGCGCGTTGATGAAAAGTATTCAATTACAGAAATAAACGTTGCATTTATATGTAATAGATTCACAACGAATGTGATACAATTTAGCTTCTTTAATACGCAGCAAAAACAAAGATAGATGCTACGATGCTTGTTATTTTTAAATAACAGTTAATGTAAGCGGGCAAAACCGGCGTTTATTCTGCGCAGAACAAGCCATCGGCTTACTGGTATTAAGCTCGCTGAAATGAGCTTGCTGGCAACCCGCTTTTACTCTACACTTACCTTTACTCCCCCACTTCAATATTCATCCTAATTATTGTAATTTGTAAGTGTGTTTTAGTGAAGTGCAGAAAACTTTATGACAAGTTATTAAAGAAAAATTCAATAACAAAAACCAAAGAAAACGCAAATAGAATTAAATCTGATTTCTAAAAAGAACGAGGGCATTCAATTATTTAATTAAGAGGAATTATACTCCTTAAAGTTTAGTAACCCTTAAACAATAATTTTTGTTATCATACAAATAGAAGAAATTATGTTGTTAGTTTCGTAATTTTTAAAAAAACAAATTGTAATGATAATTTATTGATTAGTAAATAAACAAAATATAGAATAATTAATAAATTCTTTTAAAGTTTAGAAACCTTAAAAATAAATTCTTGTTCTCTTTATTGGATGAGATTTTGTATTCAATTATTACAAGTATTAGAATTTATAAATCGATTAACAACGGAAAATATTATAACTTATTAGTTATTATTATAAATAATATCCTAACTTTAAAATTTCATACTGGTACTACTTTGATCTATAATTTTTTAAATTGAGCCACTATTCTTTCGGAATCTGGGGCCTTTTCAAACGGTTTCCTATTATCTGCAGTTACATATTGATTAAATTGATAATCGCCATAGGTAACGTATCCACGCATTTTTCCAATATCCTGCAAGTAAATTTCAACTTAGATAATGTTTTTTGCCTTGATAATTCAAACTAAATTTAAAATTAAACTCTAGCAATTAATTTGAAATAGGTGCCACTCACATCACAATAAACGATTATGTTCTAGTTTTGTTTAGATTGCTCAAGATCAGTTTTCAAAAATCAACATACCTTTGTTATAGGATTTATGTTAAATGTTAAGACTCCTTCAAATCCTTTATCCCGAGCAGATTTTATAATTTGGTCTTCAATGTAATCAACAACTAACACATTTTCTTGAGGTGTTAGTGACTCTGCAGTTCCCAACATTAACGAGTAATAAACCTTACTGTAATTTTTCTGTATTTCATGTATAGTAATTTCATCTAGATAAACATAAAAAGCATCTATTTCTGCTAAAGGTGAGTTTAAAGTCAAGTAACATTTAGTGTTCATGTCCCAATTGAATGAGAAACCTATAATCGATCCTCCTTTTGATTTAACAACAAATGATAATCCACTTTCCAACGCATAAGGCCACAATAGTTCTAAATACTCACGATAATGTTCCATTTTAAGTCCTTCTACTACAATATGTGAATTTGATTTTTCAAAAAAGCTTTTAGTCATAATTCTAAAATATTGGAACTTATTACTATATTAAAATCACAAATTTAGAATCTTACTCAACAAAATCTTTTTCGTGGAAATATTGCAAGGATTCAGTTAAATAATTTTCATATTCTTCAAACCTGGGTATCGCTGCATTGTTGGAATCTTTTATCATTTTATTCAAGATTTCTCCTAAATTGGCCGATTGTATAAAATCGTGAATACCTAAAATAGTAGATAATATTATAACAAAGACAACAATGCTCTTCTTAATTATAATCACAAATGAGCATATAGTAAAGTTCAAGGCAAAAATCGCAGTAGAGATTAATCGCTCTTTAATCCTGTGTTACATATACTATCTTTTGTACTACCTAAATAAATATTATATGTAATTCATAAATAAATACGTAACATACATAAAATGGTACTTTTATTTCTGGGACAACAATATTTTGGTTGTTTGGCAGGTATGTTTACTAAATACAATTTTTTTTGAAACTTACTAATGTGATATCCTTTATCCTTCAGAATTGTGATAGTATAAATAGAATTTAAAGAATTTCCGCCCATATCAAAAAAGTTTGATTCCAACGAAATTTTACAGTGTAGCCTTCCAGTGGTAACAGAAGCGATGGTTTCAAAGAGAGTTTTTGCTGCAGAAAGTTGCTCATGTGGTACACCAACGTAATCTACAGCTACTAAAAATTTAATTTTATAAATTTACATTTAAAAATATAAAGTTACCATTGTCGACGTGACTTTCGTCAAAATTTTTCAACAATAACTGTCGATCCACTTTTCCATTGATCAAAAACGGAAACTTTTCGATGCAAACAACTTCAGGTACCATATGGATCGGTAGTGTCTTCTTTAAAATGTCTTTAATGGTTTCTTCATTCGTTTTATCGGTGGTTTGCACAAATGCCAATATATTTTGATTCATTTCTCCGGGTTTGTAGCACAATACCACACCTTTTTGCACACCTTCAATAGCACTTACAACTTTTTCGATTTCGATTAAATCTACTCGGAATCCACGAATTTTTAACACGCTGTCTGTGCGTCCCAGGAAGAATAAAATATTGTTTTTTATTTGACCAACGTCTCCAGTTTTACATAATTTGGAAAACGTTTTTCCGCAATTTAAATCGTTAGTTATTATTTTATCATCGTTGCGTTGGCTTATGTATTTTAGGGGTAAACTTAACCCAGATGCATAAATTTCACCAACTTCACCATCAGGCACTAAATTTTTATTTGAATCTAGAATGTAAACTTCCGTATTGTCAATAGCCATTCCTGAAACGAAACGATTTTATTGAGCAAATTACACAAAATAAAGAGTTAGGCACCTATGGGAAAACTATCATAGTTATCCAATTGATTTGGATGTGTAATCACATGAAAAGTGAAATCAACTACTTCGGTGCTTCCAAAAAAGTTACACAACATGTTCTTGTCTACTTCAAAATGTTTGTAGAATTTATTAACTAACAGTTTTGACAAAATTTCTCCAGATGAAATCCATAGGTTAAGATGGGGTAGAATAGTCTTTTTGCCCTGTAGGAAGTTGTTTGCTATAGAAAAAGCTTTAAGGTTTCTACATTTCACAAGAAACTTACGCTGACTTCTTTATACAATACAATGGATTCCAAAAGTGATGGTACCAATACAATTCTGTGAATCTGCAAAATAAAGTTTTAAAATAGTCGAAAAAACTAGAGGAAATTTACTTGGTGCATCTCGAGCGACTGGATTAATTTTTCTGGATTTTGAACCGTTTGCTTTGGCAAAACTAAAACAGCTCGACTTTTTAACAAAGGGCCCCATATTTCAAAAATGCTATCTACAAAAGTAAGGGCGGTTTTGAATACTCCAACTTTTTCGGTTTCCTTAAATGGAAAATTTTTGTATTGCCACCTCAAGCGATTTAAAATTGTAGTGTGGGATACACAAACTCCTAAAATTGAAAAATCAGATGATTTTCAAAAATTGAAATTTTAAACCTTTTGGATGTCCTGTACTTCCCGACGTGTACAAAACTACAGCTGAATCAGTTTTTGTATCAATTGAAATGATGTCATTTGTTTTGAGTATACTTGCATCTTTATCCGACCAGATAAAATCGTTGATGCACAATTTGAAGGTGTTGGAAAAATTTCCATTTTCTAATATAAAAATTAGTAATATAAAAGTTAAACTATAAGGCAATTAAACCTTTATTGTAGATTATCAGTGCCGGCTTGGTATCAGATATGATATACTCGATCCTGTCGTGAGGGTAACTTGGATCGAGTGGCAAATAAGATGCTCCAGCTTTCCATATTGCAAGCAAGGTGATTATTAGATAATCGGATGGAAGCATATGGACCCCAATAATAAAATTTTCGTCCTTTTCAGTGTATAATCCATTTTCGATGACGGTTTGGGTTATAATTTTGGCCAAGTTGCTTGATAAATTATCGACTTCTTCAAATGTATGAATCCTGGTTTGACCGTTATCTGTAAATTTTTTTGTCCAAAAAAATAGAACTAAAACTTTGATCTGAGATTTGGAAACCTACCCTCATATATTAATGCCTCGCAATTTGGTTCCAGAAACGCTACACTTTCAAATATATTGTGAACTTTGGAAAATTTAAAGTTTGATAAGCGTCCTCGTAAAACCGACAATTTTGAATCCATGCTTAAAATATATCTATATTCTATTTATTTCTGATCATGACCAATTTTAATAAGTGGATGAAAGATAAGAAGATAAGAATAGTAGGTATTGTATTTGGTGATTAAAAATAAAATTGACTTTGTACTAAGTAAAAATTATGCTAAATATTTGAAGAGTAAAAAAAATATTTTTGTGATAGTGATATATTTGACTGAAAAATTATTTAATTACTCATAGTAATGTCATACCAATAGCTCTATAATGTTTGTTAAAATTTCTAATCACTTCTTGCATAGGGAAAACTCCTGAGAATGTCACAATGCGATGACCGATGAGCAAGATGAATAAATTAAACAATAAATTTTTTAATAAATATAATCAACAATTGTACCTTGAAATAATAGAATCTTCTTTAGAAATCAACGATTTGTTAAAACCCAGTATACCTTTTTTGAAGAATTTATATAGGAAAAATGAATGGCAGCTTTTCTTTGTAAAACGAAGTGTGTCTGATTTAATTTATCATTAAACTAAAGTTCAAATCATTACATTAGCTTTTAACTATCAAAAACTTTAGATATGTAAAATCACAAATTATCTAACGTAGATCTTGATAAGATTGATTAAATTAATCAATTGATAATGTAAAAGAATATTTATTTACAAACAGTATAATACCAATACATCGAATGAATCGTTATAAATGATGCAGAATTCATATGGGGCACCGTTCACCCATAGAAGCTCAAATCTTCACAATTAATAAAGGTAAAACCGTCATACGTTTATTAATTATGTCGTTAAGCTGCCGTCATCGTAACGTCAACTAGTTCGTTTCCTTTCCCTAGTTCAAGTAAACAAACCCTTCTTCTTCAGTTACTTATGTTAATTACCCCAAGTTATTATTAACATGTTCACATTTCTTTCTATATGCATTTGAAAAATTTTACACTAATGTGCTTAGAGGTCCTTAGCGATGAAATTTTGCACAGAGGTTCCTGTTATCACGCAGGCGAGCACTAAGAAAGGATTTTATGAAAATCTTATCCCAAAGGGATTTATCACCTATTATCTAATTATTAGTGGTGACGCGCATGAATGGATTAACGAGATTCCCTCTGTCGACGTCTTTCAAGTTTCCAAAGCACAGCCTAAACCGGTGGGTCTACTGTCCAGAAGCATGGAATTTTCTTTAGAAAGGAAAAAAATAAACTTTTAGAAATTAAAAAATAAAAGTGTGAGATAGGTTAGGATAGAACGAAAACCTCCTAAAAGTTGATTTGAGTTGTCGTTTCTAGCGCGAGTAGAGAGAGAAATGAAACGTCAAACGGAATGGAAAGAAGAAGGGAAAATGAGGAAGATACAAAGAGTACGAGAGGTGGAGGTAGCCGGAAATGGGAACTGATGGGAGTTGGAGGAATGAGTGCCAGAGTAATGTTGAAGCCAGGAGTAACAAGCGAGGTACGATTTGGGAGCTGTAGAGGTGGATGAGTGGAAAGAGAGCGTGCAGGACAGGACTGCATGGAGAAACTGTGGACAACATACCAGGAGAGAGAGACCGATAGAGTAGAGAATAGAATATAGAGACGGAAGGAAAAAGGTTTGCGCGCAAAAAAGTGAATTCCACGCGGACGAAGTCGCGGGCAACAGCTAGTATAGGGTGTTTTTTTAGCTGCATGAGAACTTTCAATAGGAATAACAATTGAATCAAGATTGCTATGGAAACAGTTTTTTGACATTTGTGTTTAGCAAGGTTTGGCATTTGATAATGCATAGATTGACCATTGAACAACGCTACCAAATTGGGCTCACAACCAATTGGAAGTGGATCCATTTTTTTACCGTAAAATTTTGTTCAGTGACGAGGCACATTTCTGGTTAAATGGGTATGTGAACAAACAAAATTGCCGTATATGGAGTGAGACCAATCCGGGACATTATCTTGAGACTCCATTGCATCCATTAAAATTGACTGTTTGGTGTGGAATACACGCCAACGGCATCATTGGTCCATATGTCTTTCGAAATGAGGAAGGAGCTACCGTTACGGTGAATGGTGTTAGATATCGACACATGCTCAATACATTTTTGTTTCCAAAACTTCAAGAGCTAAACATTGACAACTTATGGTTCCAACAGGATGGTGCTACGTGCCACACAGCCAACGAAACCATCAATTTATTGAAAGGACAATTTGGTGACAACATTATTTCAAAACGTGGTCCTATCAATTGGCCTCCAAGATCGTGTGATTTGACACCTCCAGATTATTTTCTGTGGGGGTATGTTAAATCCATGGTTTATGCTAACAAACCAACAACTCTAGAAGCATTGGAGGCTAATATTCAGCAAGCCATTTATGAAATAAAGCCAGAAATATTGGAAAAAGTGGTTAAAAATTGGACTGAACGGATGCGCTTCGTAACCATTAGTCGTGGTGGTCACATGCCGGAAGTCATGTTCAAATCATAAATGCCTTTAACTGTACTTTCATAAAAAAATTATAACCAAAACATTCCGTTAGGTTTTTAATGTTTTATTTCATTTTGAAGTTCTCATGCAGCTAAAAAAACACCCTATATATACATATAATAAAAACAATAGAAATCTACAATTAAACAATTAAATCCTTCCCTTGGAAACTTACCTATAAATCGATAACTTCCATGTGAAGAGCAGCAACTAATAAATTTTATTCATTTTGTATAATATATAATATAATAATAAAATGATGTATACTTAAAATATTTATATTATTAGCACTTAGCACCATTGTAACACTCAACCAAAATTTCATTTGTCCATAATTCATTTCATTTGTGTGTTAAGTTCGAGTGTTTTCTAGTGATGATGATGTTACAATTTGTTGATATTATTAAAAGATATTTGTAGATAAAATCATCAATTTTTTTATTTGTGCATTGGTTTTACATTTACTATTATATTATTATCCTAACTTTAAAAAGTAATACTACTACAACTTAGATTTATAATTTTTTAAAATGAACCGTAACTTTTTCGGAATCTGGTGCCTTTTCAAACGGTTTCCTATTATCTTCAGCTACGTATTGATTAAATTGATAGTCGCCATATGTAACGTATCCGCGCATTTTTCCAATATCCTGCAAGTATATTTATTTAAATTTAAACTTATATAATAATTTTTGTAATTTAAAATACAACTAAAAAATGCAACACTAGAAAGTAATTTGAAGTAGATACCACTCACTTCACAATAAAGGATTACGTTCTAGTTTTCCTTAGCTTGGTCAAGATCAACTTTCAAAAATCAACATACCTTTGTTATAGGATTTATGTTAAATGTTAAGACTCCTTCAAATCCTTTATCCCGAGCAGATTTTATAATTTGGTCTTCGATATAATCAACAACTAACACATTTTCTTGAGGTGTTAGTGACTCTACAGTTCCCAACATTGACGAGAAATAGACCTTACTGTAATTTTTCTGTATTTTACGTCTAGTAATATCATCTATATAAACATAAAAAGCTTCTAGTTCTGCTAACGGAGAGTTTATAGACAAGTCAAAGTCAGTGTTCATGTCGCAATTGAATGAAATAGCTATAATCGATCCTCCTTTGGATTTAACAACAAATGATAAATCACTTTCCAACGCAAAAGGCCACAATAGTTCGAAAGACTCATAATAATGTTCTATTTTAAGTCCGTCTATTAAAATATGTGCATTTGATTTATTAAACAAGCCTTTAGCGAAAATTCTAAAATATTGGAAATTATTATTATATTAAAATCACAAATTTAGAACCTTACTCAACAAAATCGTTTTTGTGGAAATTTTGCAAGATTTCAGTTGAATAATTTTCATATTCTTCAAACCTTGGTAACGCTGCATGGCTGGAATCTCTCGTCATTTTATTCAAGATTTCTCCCAAATTGGCCGATTGTATAAAATCCTGAATACCTAAAATTTCAGATAATCTTATTATAACAAAAACAACAATGCGTTTCTTAATCATAATCACAAATGTGAATGTTTTTTTGTGAAGCGAAATTAATCGCTTTTTTAATCCTGTGTTACTGTGAATTGAATTCTAATGTATTTCATAAATAAACACTTAACATTCATAAAATAGAACTTTTACTCCTGGGACAATAATATTCATGGTTGGTAGGTCCGTTTACTAAATACAATTTTGTTTTGGAAACTTACTAATGTGATATCCTTTATCCTTTAGAACTGTGATAATATAAATAGAATTTAAAGAATTTCCGCCCAAATCAAAAAAGTTTGATTCCAACGAAGTTTTAGACTGTAGCCTTCCAGTGGTAACAGAAGCGATGGTTTCAAAGAGCGTCTTTGCAGCAGAAAGTTGCTCATGTGGTACACCAACGTAATCCGCACCTACTAAGAACTTAATTTTATAAATTTACATTTAAGAATATAAAGTTACCATTTTCAACGTGACTTTCGTCAAAATTCTTCAACAATAACTGTCGATCCACTTTTCCATTGATCAAAAACGAAAATTTTTCGATGCAAACAACTTCAGGTACCATATGGATTGGTAGTGTCTTCTTTAAAATGTCTTTAATGGTTTCTTCATTCGTTTTATCGGTGGTTTGCACAAATGCCAATATATTTTGATTCATTTCTCCGGGTTTGTAACACAATACCACACCTTTCTTCACACCTTCAATAGCACTTACAACTTTTTCGATTTCAAGTAAATCTACTCGGAATCCACGAATTTTTATCACGCTGTCTGTACGTCCCAGGAAGAATAATACATTGTTTTTTATTTGGCCGACGTCTCCAGTTTTACATAACTTGGAGAAAATTTCTCCGCAATAGTTTAAATCGTTAGTTATTATTTTATCGTCGTTGAGTTGGCTTATGTATTTTAGGGGTATACTTAACCCAGAAGCATAAATTTCACCAACTTCACCGTCAGGTACTAAATTTTTATTTGAATCTAGAATGTAAACTTCCGTATTGTCAACAGCCACTCCTAAAACAAAACGATTTTATTGAACAAATTAGACAAACTAAAGTTTTAGGCACCTATGGGGAAACTATCATAGTTATCCAATTGATTTGGATGTGTAATCACATGAAAAGTGAAATCGACAACTTCGGTGCTTCCAAAAAAGTTACACAACATATTCTTGTCGACTTCAAAATGTTTGTAGAATTTATTAACCAATTGTTTTGACAAAATTTCTCCAGATGAAATCCATAGGTTAAGATGGGGCAGAATAGCCTTTTTGCCCTGTAGCAAGTTCTTGCTATAGAATAAACTTAAAGTTTCTATATTTCACAAAAAACTTACGCTGACTTCTTTATACAATACTATGGATTCCAAAAGTGATGGTACCAATACAATTCTGTGAATCTGCAAAATATAGTTTTAAAATAGTCGAAAAAACCAAAGAAAGTTTACTTGGTGCTTCTCGAGCGATTGGATGAATTTTTCTGGATTTTGAACCATTTGCTTGGGCAAAACTAAAACAGCTCGACTTTTTAACAAAGGGCCCCATATTTCAAAAATGCTATCTACAAAAGTAAGGGCGGTCTTGAATACTCCAACTTTTTCGGTTTCCTTAAATGGAAAATTTTTGTATTGCCACCTCAAGCGATTTAAAATTGTACTGTGGGATACACAAACTCCTAAAATTGAAAAATCAGATGATTTTCAAAAATTGATATTTTAAACCTTTTGGATGTCCTGTACTTCCCGATGTGTACAAAATTACAGCTGAATCAGTTTTTGTATCAATTGAAATGATGTCATTTGTTTTGACAATACTTGCATCTTTATCCGACCAGATAAAATCATTGATGGACAATTTGAAGGTGTTGGAAAAATTTCCATTTTCTAATAAAAAAATTAGTAACATAAAATTAAACTGTGAAGGAATAAATTAAACCTTTATTGTAGATTATCAAGGCCGGCTTGGTATCAGATATGATATACTCGATCCTTTCGTGAGGGTAACTTGGATCGAGGGGCAAATACGATGCTCCCGCTTTCCATATTGCAAGCAACGTGATTATCAGATAATCGGATGGAAGCATATGGACCCCAATAATAAAATTTTCGTTCTTTTCAGTGTATAAACCATTTTCAATGACGGTTTTGGTTATAATTTTGGCCAAGTTGCTTGATAAATTATCGACTTCTTCAAATGTATGATTTCTGGTTTGACCGTTATCTGTAAATTTTTTGTCTAAAAAAATTGAACTAAAATTTTGATCTGAAATTTGGAAACCTACCTTCATATATTAATGCCTCGGAATTTGGTTCCAGAAAAGCTACACTTTCAAATATATTGTGTACTTTGGAAAATTTAAAGTTTGATAAGCGTCCTCGTAAAACCGACATTTTTGAATCCATGCTTAATAATTATTTACATATATATTATATATTTTTTCGATGACCAATTTTAATAAATGGATGAAGGATAATAAAAGATAAATAAAATAAATTGTGTAAGGTGAATAAAAATAAAATTGGCTTTGTGCGAAGTAAAAATTATGCTACATATTTGAAGAGTAATAGAAATACTAACAATTTTTATGCGGCTTGTATTTATTTGGTCAGTATTTTAAATAATACGAGGATGGTCAGTATTTTAAATAAATTGTCAGTATTTTAAAAATATCAGTATCTATAGTTGGTAGCACAAAATGATTTGGTTTGAATGCTTTTTTATTTCAGGGGTAACTTTTTATTATTTTTTTTTCATTATTTCGATTAATCAAATCAAAACAAATTACGATTTGCGCAACCCTGCAGTAATAAAATCTAAAATGAAATGAAAAAAATTTCATGTTTGTATTTGTTTTTTTAACATATCTATAGGGCCGGATTTACCTCCTCTAGTATGCAATAAAATATACTAAGCAAACAAGCAACTTTACAGTACTATACTGACCAAAAGAACAAATAATACTGACCAAATTAACAAATAATAATACTGACCAAAATATTATTATATACTGACCTTTTATTTTAAAAAATACTGACCATTTAATGATAAAAATACTGACCAAACATTTAGTTATCTTTTTATGCTAGTAATAGATTTGATTGAAAAATGGTTTAATTGCTCATAGAAATCTCATACCAATAGCGCCATAATGTTTGTTTAAATTTTTAATTCGCTTATTGCATAGTGAAAACTCTTGAGATTGTCACAATGCGATGAACAAGATTAATACAAATAATTAAGCAATAATTTTTTTATTAAATATTATCAAAAATTGTAGTACCTTAAAATATTATAAACTTCTTACAAAATCAATGATTTGTTGAAGAATTTAAATAGGAAAAGTGAATGACAGCTTTTCTTTGTAAAACGAAGTGTGTCTGATTTAATTTATCAATAAACTAAAATTCAAATCGTTGCATTAGCTCTTAATTATCAAAAACTTTAGATATGAATGAATATGAATAGATATGAAATTAGATATGAAACTTATTTAATGTAAATCTTAATTGAATTGATTAAAATGATAAACTGATAATGTAAAAAAATATTTATTTACTTAATACAACAACGTATCACCCTGTCTCACTCCAGTATTTGTATTGAGTGTCATTTGTATCAATCTCACAAGTCTTCCAGGTACCTTCAATTCTGTTAATATCTTGATTACGTAATTTATGTTGACTCTGTCAAAGGCCTATCTAAAATCGATAAACAACATCTCTATCCCTATGTCATGTTCGTAACATCTGTCCAACCACAAATATGCGTCTGTTGTTGATATACTGGTTTCAAGCCCTGCTGGTAGTCACCCAACTCTTTGTTTACGTGTTTCGGTAGTCTTGAGTGTATTATTTTCGATAAGACGTTATTTAGCAAAGATATACCTCTGTAGTTACTACACTCTTTCATGTCTCCTTTTTATGGATTGGGATTATCTTTGCCATCCTCCATTCCTTTGGCATTCTCTCTTCTTTCCACACTAACAATATCAGTTCATATAATCTTCTCTTCGTCGCTTCATCACCCATTTTCATTAGTTCAGAATCTATTGCGTCTAATCCTGGAATTTTTTTTATTTTTCATCGACATTAGTATCCTGTGAAATTCATCATACTCTACTTCCGCCTCTGTTTCCTCTTCTTTTGAGTCTGATGTTCTATCTTCCATTATGTTTTCTTTTGTTTCTTCATTCAGCAGTTCTTTAAAATATTCTTTCCATATGGTAGTGATTTCCTTTTCTTCATATTTGGCATCTCATTTCTTGTCATTAATTCCTCTTGCTTTCGTTTTGTTGCTACTCTTCTGTTGTTTTATTTTCTTGTAAAATTCACTGGGGTTTCTATGGGCTTCCTCTATGTCAGTCATTATGTTTTTTACCCATTTTTGTTTCTTATCTTTACCCATTTTAACAGTCTGGCTTCTTTTTTCTTTGAATTTTTCTTCATCTTCTGTTTTATGGGAACTCATCCACTTTAATCTTGTTTCTTTTTTGGATTTTATAATAGCTTCGCATTATTCGTCAACCCATTCATTTCTTGCATTGTTTTCCATTTGACCCAGTGTTTTTTCTGTCGCATTCAGTATAAGTCTTAATATTTATCCATTCTTCATCTACGTTCTTGGTTTGTTGTTTATTTTTTCTCTTCTTGCAAAGCTTTTGTATATTTCTCTATTTTTCTTTGGATCTAAAGGTAAATAAAATGCTCCAGCTTTCCTTATTACCAACAAGGTGATTATTAAGTAATCCGATGCTGACATTATTATGAACTGCAATGATGTGGTGCTTTTCATCAGAAGAATGCAACTTATTACTGTCGACGGTAGGGTAGAGGCACCGGTTATAGCCACTTTAAGACAAACTTAAAATTTGTTTAAGTTTCTTAAGATTCCCTGCAGTTTATGTTTTACGTCGCCTAGTTAAATAAAATAGTACAAGGGTCTATTTACAGAAAATTAACATTTAAAAGTGATAGAAATGATTTATATTTTTATAAATGTAAATGAAATAAAATATTCCAATTGTGCCAGTTATAGCCATCCTTGCACCAGATATAGCCAGGTGTCGGTACCAGATATAGCCACCTACATGTCACTTTGTATAAATTGATACCTACGTCAAAATAAAATTTGGACCCAAATAATGCATAATATTTTAAAATTTAATAGATCCCAACTAAAGTTATTATAGGTATTTGACCGAATTACCAGTATTACCAGGTTTGCGCTATTCATAATTCAATCCTCTAACTTTTTTTTTTAATTTTGTTTCCCAGGAAACAATTTGGGCTTACTTTCTATGTTTTCTGTTGTCTTTCCAGAACTTTTATCCCTTAAAGTTGTTCTGGGTATATTAAACCTTTTGCTGGCTGTTTGAGTGTACAAGTGTACATTATTTGCACCTACATCTTGGAATGGCGAGTTGAAAGTTCTAACTTACTTTTCAAATCTCCACCTTGTTGCAACCCACCCTTGTTGCTACTTGAATGCAAATTTCCTTTATTTCGGTCAAAGCTTTGGAAAGCTGTTCCTGGATATATTGGTGAATAGGACCCTTATTTCATTTTACTGTAGTTTTGGATATCCTTTTATCAGTAAATGGTGCTATTATATCTATTATATAGTGAATATAGGCATTATTAATTATATAAAATTAGAACTATAAAATAATATCAATCAATATAAACATATGTGGCTAAAGCTAGAGCATAAGAGAATTACTTTCAATCATCTTTATAGGTATGGCTATAAATGGAACTTATCATGTTAAAGATATTCCACTTATAGCCACCTCAAAATTTAAAAGTTTCCGGTTAGAAATTTAAAAAATTTTATAAATAATGAAAAACTAATATAGGGTGTTTTTTTTAGCTGCATGAGAACTTTCAATAGGGATAACAATTGAATCAAGATTGCTATGGAAACAGTTTTTTGACATTTGTGTTTAGCAAGGTTTGGCATTTGATAATGCATAGATTGACCATTGAACAACGCTACCAAATTGGGCTCACAACCAATTGGAAGTGGATCCATTTTTTTACCGTAAAATTTTGTTCAGTGACGAGGCACATTTCTGGTTAAATGGGTATGTGAACAAACAAAATTGCCGTATATGGAGTGAGACCAATCCGGGACATTATCTTGAGACTCCATTGCATCCATTAAAATTGACTGTTTGGTGTGGAATACACGCCAACGGCATCATTGGTCCATATGTCTTTCGAAATGAGGAAGGAGCTACCGTTACGGTGAATGGTGTGAGATATCGACACATGCTCAATACATTTTTGTTTCCAAAACTTCAAGAGCTAAACATTGACAACTTATGGTTCCAACAGGATGGTGCTACGTGCCACACAGCCAACGAAACCATCAATTTATTGAAAGGACAATTTGGTGACAACATTATTTCAAAACGTGGTCCTATCAATTGGCCTCCAAGATCGTGTGATTTGACACCTCCAGATTATTTTCTGTGGGGGTATGTTAAATCCATGGTTTATGCTAACAAACCAACAACTCTAGAAGCATTGGAGGCTAATATTCAGCAAGCCATTTATGAAATAAAGCCAGAAATATTGGAAAAAGTGGTCAAAAATTGGACTGAACGGATGCGCTTCGTAACCATTAGTCGTGGTGGTCACATGCCGGAAGTCATGTTCAAATCATAAATGCCTTTAACTGTACTTTCATAAAAAAATTATAACCAAAACATTCCGTCAGGTTTTTAATGTTTTATTTCATTTTGAAGTTCTCATGCAGCTAAAACACCCTAATACTTTATCTGACTTAATAAACCAACTTAGAACAGTTTACTATCAATTTTCTTTATAAAAGTACTTATTACACTTATATCTCCTGCTAAAGAAAATTGTTAACAAAACGTACGGTTTCACAACCTATTATACTTTGTCCCAAATTTTGAAACTTGTAACATAAATACAAAAGTTTACATATTATAGTATTTATGTTTGTATGTGTTTTAATCAGTAAATTTTATTTGTATTGGTGAATTATTTTTCCACACGGCCTTATTTTACCATAATAATGCTGCCAGTGGCTAAAACTGGTACAGTGGATATAACCGGTGCCTCTACCCTAGTTCGAATAATTTTTTCCAGATAGTTAGCCAAATTGTTTACCTCCTCATGTGTGTCTTCGTCCGACACCATCGTCTATAATATTATATTGTATGTTAATTGAAAATGTACTTTTTTATAGATTATGTTTAAATATTAGCAAAGTATATCGAGTACATGAGGTGATACAGTAAAATTTAGGTAATCAAATTATCATGCGCAGATAAAGAGTATTTGGCAATGTTTTAAATGAGTTGTGAACGATAATATTAATAAGCCTCATGCGATAAGGAAAGTACTTCATATTATTTTCGACAATTAATTTTAAATGCAATTGGAAAATAAGAAATTTATTAATTTCCTAAAATGTATTGCAGCATGGAGATATAAGGCAATTCTAACTTAATTGATAAATTATAGCAAAAATAATTTACCTTCAAAAATTAAAGCTACTTTAGGACTTCACGGCTTCATCAACTCGTTTATATATTTCGAATGGTGTTAAATTGCAAATGGTTCCTCTATAGACTGTATTATATGATTGTATTATAGATACAAATTAAAAAAATAACCAAGCCAAGTTTCGAACATAGAATTTTTGAGGTGTGATGAGATGATAAAATAATTAAATTAGTATATCAAGAGAGTCTTCGAGGACTGGTGTAACTACTCCTCCATAGAATTTAAAGAATTTCCACAATCGTATTTAAAAAAATTATACGTATATAATGAAATTTTTATAATAGTGAATTAGCGGATTATTTTCATTTAATGCATTGAAATTGCAACAATTGATAATAAACTATTAAATGTGACTTAAATAATTGGTACTTCAATGATATCAGTTGTCGATGACTGTATCCAGACATTTTAAAATTATATTTTTGGGCGATTAAATTTGTTACGTTAGATAACAATTATTGCTTAAATTTTAAATTGATTTGCAATTCTTTCGTTATCTTGTTTTATAAAATAGCATATGAATTTATTAATGTGCATTTATTCACTTATTTTGTTCAACAAGCAATTAACTTAATTTTTGCAGAGTATTTTAAGAGTCTGGATGCATTTTTTCTTCCGACTGAAGCTAGCGAAAAATTAGACTTGGCTTTTAATCAGAATAATTACCTACCTTATTGCTTTTTATTTATGTTGTTTAATATTGAGTTCATTTTTATTATTTGCTCCGTTTTGTACCTGCAGACGCAATACTAAAACTATACTGATTTAATTTAAAAAAAAACGGCATCCCTTGAAATTAAATTGTATTCAATTAGCAATAATTATTATATTAATTGAAAGTGAAAAAACAGGCATCTTGATAATACGTATCTTCATAGTAGCAACAACGAACAGCATAATCCAGTACAAAACCAACTGATCAAATGCAAAATTGTTGGGTTTACTTTTCCAGAATTCCAACTTAAAGTTATGCATTTTTATTTAATTTTATTATTTTTATAATTGTATCGTAATGTGGGATAGCAAAATTCTTAAAATCTGAGAAGCAATAATTATTGTTTCGGCAATATTTATTAATTTATCTGATAAGAAAAAATCATTAATAGGCACTAAACTTGATTGTGTTCAAAAATTTTAATTTTTTATTGATAAAAAAAAAGAATAAAACCGCACGTATCTGCTGTTTTCTGCTATTATCTGTTACTAAAAATAAGAACAAAAGTCAAAGACCCTAGTTTTGCAATAGACGGTTTTTTGTTACTATGTGCGTTGTTTGACACTTAATTATTATATTAATTGGTTAATTGTTAATTCGTGATAATAAATTAATTGATATATTTTATTAATTTGCAATTAATTCCATTAATTATTAGTAAATCTAGATTATACCCAGAGTAAAGGTACTAAAACTACTGGTAAAAGTTACTGACACGGGGGGTGGCAGGAGACCCCCGGAATATCGCCCACTTGTGGTCATATCCCTGCCCACTAAGAATTCTCCACTCTTAATAAATTTTGATCTTGCAAAAGGTCGTGATCTGGCAACTAAAAAATGCCAGGCTCATATAACTAGAGGTACTGTAAAGCTTTGCAGTCAGCGGTGAATTAAGAAGTCTTGGCAGGTCCTAATATAAAAGTGGAAACCCTTCTTGCACCCATCGCGGTGTATTAACGAGTACAATTTTCTCCTGGGGGAAAGTGCTGGACCATTTTAGGTTAATTAACTTATTACTATACAATGTATAAATTCGCATAATGGGAAATTTTCGATGAAGGCGCATAAATTCCTAATTGGATCCACATAAGATCAGGATAATTCTGCATTAAAACCGAGTATTTGAATACAAAATCTTTATTTTCCATCTCGCGAATGGGGGAAATACAAAATTTATCAACCAATATTTTCAAATCAAACTTAATAGAAATTATGTAAATAGAATGGATCTCCCAAATCATTGATGTGGTTGTACAGTTTTCATCAGTTTCACTCAGGGGGAATGAGATCATATTCTATTGGATGGATTGTGAAAAATCAAATGAGTTATAGGTTGGTTAACTTTTGTGGTTGGTAATATCTGGACGAACAAAACAGACGCGCGTTTATAAATGACACGGAGGAAGAGGTTTCTAGTAGTCCAAAACTTTGGAGTACTTTCATATTAATTATTAAAAAGAAGCGCAATTCTAAATTTTATGATTTATTTATTTAAAATTTCTTAAAATGTACAATCACTTTCTGACAATCTGGACAATCCCGAATACGTTCTATTATACAGCGCGTGCGGATTTATAATAAAATTGTCATTAAAGCTCAAATTATGAGTAGATGATAAAAATTATAAACCCGCACGCGCAGTTTACTATTAGAACGCATTCAGGACTGTTACCGCGAACAAAGCTATTATATCCTAACTTTAAAAATTAATACTTTTACAACTTTGATTTATAATTTTTTAAACTGAGCCAGTAGTCTTTCGGAATCTGGGGCCTTTTCAAACGGTTTCCTATTATCTTCAGTTACGTATTGATTAAATTGATAGTCGCCATATGTAACGTATCCACGCATTTTTCCAATATCCTACAAGTAAATTTAAACTTACTTAGATAATAGTTTTTGTAATTTAAAATTCAACTAAAAGATGCAACTTTAGCAAGTAATTTCAAGCAGATGCCACTCACTTCACAATAAAGGATTACGTTCTAGTTTTCCTTAGCTGGACCAGAGTATTATAATCTGGCTAGGCCAAGATCAGTTTTAAAAAATCGACATACCTTTGTCAAAGAATTTACGTTATATGATAAGACTCCTTCAAATCCTTTATCTCTAGCAAATTTTATAATTTGGTCTTCAATGTAATCAACAACTAACACATTTTCTTGAGGTGTTAGTGACTCTACAGTTCCCAACATTGAGGAGTAATAGACCTTACTGCAAATTTTCTGTATTTTAGTTCTAGCAATTGCATCTAGATAAGCATAAAAAGCTTCTATTTCTGCTAACGGCGAGTTTATAGGCACGTAAAAGTCAGTGTTCATGTCAGCATTGAATGAGATAGCTATAATCGATCCTCCTTTGGATTTAACAACAAATGATAAACCACTTTCCAACGCATAAGGCCACAATAGTTCTAAATACTCGTGATAATGTTCAATTTTAATTCCTTCTATAACGATATGTGAATTTGATTTTTTAAAGAAGCTTTCAGTCAAAATTCTAAAATATTGGAATATATTACTATATTAAAATCACAAATTTAGAATCTTACTCAATAAAATCTTTTTTGTGGAAATATTGCAAGGATTCAGTTAAATAATTTTCATATTCTTCAAACCTGGGTGACGCTGCATGGTTGGGATCTTTTGTCATTTTATCCAAGATTTCTCCCAAATAGGCCGATTGTATAAAATCGAGAATACCTAAAATAGTAAATAATATTATTATATACAACAATGCGCTTCTTAATCATAATCACAAATGTGAATGATAATGCCCATAGTAAAGTTGAGGGCAAACATCGCACTAGAGATTAAACGCCTCTTCCATGCTGTGTTACAAAATATGCTATCTTTTGTACCACCTAAATGATTTCTACAAGTAATTCATAAATAAAAATATACTTAACATACACAAAATAGTGCTATTATTCTTGGGACATTAATGTTTTGGTTGGCTGGTAGGTCAGTTTACTAAATACAATTTTGTTTTGAAGACTTACTAATGTGATATCCTTTATCCTTCAGGACTGTGATAATATAAATAGAATTTAAAGAATTTCCGCCCATATCAAAAAAGTTTGATTCCAAAGAAATTTTAGACTTTAACTTTGCAGTGGTAACAGAAGCGATGGTTTCAAATAGTGCCTTTCCTGCAGCAAGTTGCTCATGTGGTACACCAACGTAATCTACAGCTACTAAATATTTAATTTTATAAATTTACATTTAAAAATATAAAGTTACCATTGTCAACATGACTTTGGTCAAAATTCTTCAGCAATAACTGTCGATCCACTTTTCCATTGATCAAAAACGGAAAATTTTCGATGCATACAACTTCAGGTACCATATGGATTGGTAGTGTGTTCTTTAAAATGTCTTTAATGGTTTCTTCATTCGTTTTATTGGTGGTTTGCACAAATGCCAAGATATTTTGATTCATTTCTCCGGGTTTGTAGCACAACACCACAGCTTTCTTCACACCTTCAATAGCACTTACAACTTTTTCGATTTCAATTAAATCTACTCGGAATCCGCGTATTTTTATCACGCTGTCTGTGCGTCCCAGGAAGAATAAAACATTGTTTTTTATTTGGCCAACGTCTCCAGTTTTACATAATTTGGAAAACATTCTTCCGAAATTTAAATCGTTAGTTATTATTTTATCGTCGTTACGTTGGCTTATGTATTTTAGGGGTAAACTTAACCCAGAAACATAAATTTCACCAACTTCACCTTCAGGCACTAAATTTTTATTTGAATCTAGAATGTAAACTTCCGTATTGTCTACAGCCACTCCTAAAACGAAACGATTTTATTAAACAAATTACACAAACTAAAGTTTTAGGCACCTATGGGAAAACTATTATAGTTATCCAATTGATTTGGATGTGTAATCACATGAAAAGTGAAATCGACTACTTCGGTGCTTCCAAAAAAGTTACACAACATGTTCTTGTCTACTTCAAAATGTTTGTAGAATTTATAAACTAATAGTTTTGACAAAATTTCTCCAGATGAAACCCATAGGTTAAGATGGGGCAGTATAGCCTCTTTGCCCTGTAGGAAATTATTTGATAAAGAAAAGCTTTAGGGTTTCTACATTTCACAAGAAACTTACGCTGACTTCTTTATACAATAGAATGGCTTCCAAAAGTGATGGTACCAATACAATTCTGTGAATCTGCAAAATAAAGTTTTAAAATAGTCGAAAAAACTAGAGGAAATTTACTTGGTGCATCTCGAGCGACTGGATTAATTTTTCTGGATTTTGAACCGTTTGCTTTGGCAAAACTAAAACAGCTCGACTTTTTAACAAAGGGCCCCATATTTCAAAAATGCTATCTACAAAAGTAAGGGCGGTTTTGAATACTCCAACTGTTTCGGTTTCCTTAAATGGAAAATTTTTGTATTGCCACCTCAAACGATTTAAAATTGTAGTGTGGGATACACAAACTCCTAAAATTGAAAAATCAGATGCTTTTCAAAAATTGAAATTTTAAACCTTTTGGATGTCCTGTGCTTCCCGATGTGTACAAAATTACAGCTGAATCAGTTTTTGTATCAATTGAAATGATGTCATTTGTTTTGACAATACTTGCATTTTTATCCGACAAGATAAAATCATTGATGGACAATTTGAAGGTGTTGGAAAAATTTCCATTTTCTAATAAAAATGTTAGTAGCATAAAAATTAAACTGTGAGACAATTAAACCTTTATTGTAGATTATCAAGGCCGGCTTGGTATCAGATATGATATACTCGATCCTGTCGTGAGGGTAACTTGGATCGAGTGGCAAATAAGATGCTCCAGCTTTCCATATTGCAAGCAAGGTGATTATCAGATAATCTGATGGAAGCATATGGACCCCAATAATAAAATTTTCGTCCTTTTCAGTGTGTAAGCTATTTTCGATTACAGTTTGGGTTATAATTTTGGCCAAGTTGCTTGATAAATTATCGACTTCTTCAAATGTATGAATCCTGGTTTGTCCGTTATCTGCAAATTTTTTGTCCAAATAAATTTAACTTAAATTTTGATATGAGATTTAAAAAATTACCTTCATATATTAATGCCTCGGAAGTTGGCTCCAGAAACGCTACACTTTCAAATATATTGTGAACTTTGGAAAATTTAAAGTTTGATAAGCGTCCTCGCAAAACCGACATTTTTGAATCCATCATGCTTAAAAGTTATCTGTATTATATATTTTTTGGATGACCAAGTTTTATAAATGCATGAAGGATTAGAATTTAAGCAATTTTTTTTTATAAAATTCATATCTCTCCTATTTCTTGTTATTTTTTCACCAAATTTATTTTTACTTAAGTTCGATCTTGCATGTTAACGTATTTAAATTTTTGTTTCTGACAACCCGATTTTAAAAAAAAGCCATGCAAGTACTGCAAATACTGCAAATATGTATAGTTACTGGACACCTTTTATAGTTTTTGGCAGGTTATGTCTCAATGGTAGGAGAGGATTAAAAATGACCAGAAACATTTCCTCTCAATGAAAATATATTTATTTAAAACACAGTCTTATTTTTAAGCTCTATTTATGCAGTGTCCATTAACTGTAATGTGTCTGATAACTATTTACATATTATGAAGAGTATAATAAAAAGTGCTTATATTTTATGCTATAGTATTTTATTGAAAATTGGGTTAATTACTCATAGAAATCTCATAGCAATAGTTCCATAATTTTTGTTTAAATTTTTAATTCGCTTTATGCATACATACAAATAATTAAACAATAAATTTGTTGTTAGATATAATCAAAAATTGTACCTTGAAATATTAGAAACTTCTTACGAAATCAATGATTTTGTTGAAACCCAGTATGCCTTTTTTGAAGAATTAATGTAAGAAAAGTGAATGACAGCTTTTCTTTGTAAAACGAAGTGCGTCTGAGTTAATTTATCGATAAACTAAAATTCAGATAATAATTACATTAGCTTTTAATAAAATTATCGTCGTATAACTCTCTAGATGATTAGTGATGAGTAGAGCACGGATTCTAGGCAATTTGCCTTTTTGTCCTTTATTTAGGCAATTCAAAATTATAAATACAGAAATTCCGTTCAAACGATTTTTAAAATTTTGAACCCTACTTTAATTTGCCTAAATGCCTATTTTAGATGTTACTGACCTAAAACAGATTTTTAATGCCTAAAAAGCCTAAACCAATTATTTATCCCATTTATGTTACTAAAAGTAAAAAAAAAAATTGTTTTTATGTTTTTAAAAATTTGTATCTCAGTCAGTGGAGGATTTAGCACTTGAGAGGCCCCAAGCGCAACTCAATTTTGAGGCCTTCTTCTAAAATTTTCACTACCCCTACACCCTACAGTGTGCATTTTATGCGCAGCGTTGATACCAGTGATCTAAAAAAGCTGAATTTTGAGGCCCCCTTGATTTATGATGGCCTAGGCGTTTGGAAATCCGCCACTGCACAAATTAATTTGAGTTGTTATGAGTTCTTGTATTTATTTATCTCGGAGAAGTCAGCATAGATAGCGAACTGGCAGTGGCCGTTGGGTCAGCGCTTCGTACCCACGCATATTAATAAAACTGTGGAAGTTACTTTAGCCACGGATTTAATATATTCTGAAATTTTGTGGCTTAAAGAAACCGTAAATGGCAGAGGTTCTTCCGGTCGAATAAGAGGGGGGGGAGGTAAAGAAGGTGAATTTTCCAAAATCTCACGAGTTTTTTTTCAAAAAATTTCTAAAATATGTTTATTAAAAAAAATAGTAACCCCCCAAATCAATAGCGCCATTTGCAAATAGAGGAGAAAATTAATAACACCATCTATTTGTGAGGGAAAAAGGCATACATAAAAATTTGTATAGTATTTTCCATCCTTATAGCTCTTTAAAATTTTTCTAACTAATTTTTTTAAATATTTGTTTGTAAGTTTCTGTAATAAAAATATATTTATATTGCCTAAAAACCCCTAAATTCTTAATTATTGTGCCTATTTTAATGATTTTTGTAGCCTAAAATTGTGCCTTTTTTAACATTTTTTACGTCCTAAAATCCGTGCTCTAGTGATGAGGCAGGAAATATTAACTAATCTGAACTGCAATTGATGCTTTCTGAATTAAAGTTTGAAATGGTTGTTTGCAAACGTTGCTAGGATAAATACAAAAGTGTATAAATACAACCAAATTTAAAAGGGAGTGTGAATACCCTTATAACAGTTATACAAAGGTGTAATACATCACACCATTTAGCTACTTGTCTACGAAGATTATTACGGTTTTGAAAACGCAAACATTTTCGGTTTCGCTAAATGGAAAATTTTTGAATTGCCACTCCAGACGGTTCGATAGTATGATATGAGATATAAATACACACTCCAGTGGAAGATGAAATTGGTTAGAGCAAGAAATGTTATGGTTTGAAGCCCACCTTTTGGATTTCCGTGCTTTCGGAACTATACAATACAATGGCTAAATCATCTTCAGATTCTTTATTTGATTTTTCGTCAAGATTTGCCGATAATGTGTATGT